>CM031233.1:265650997-267104801 GCA_018340775.1 Taxus wallichiana var. yunnanensis
GGCTTCAGAGCATGATTGAAGAGTTAAGTTGATATATTTAATTAAAGGTCACGTTTTAATATTATATTCGAACGTTGACCCCTTGGCCTAGTCTATTGACTTTAAGTTGTTTTGAAAAGTGGGTTTCTTGAGGGAGGCGCCTTCATTAAGATTATTTTATTAATTTCCAAAGTCAAAGCAAGCTTAAGGTGGGCGCATTTATCAAGGTATTGAGTTTAATTAAAATATCAATATTAAGCTTGAAAGGAAAAGGGCGCCATCTTGGAGAAAGGATTAGGGTTTGGATGTTGAAGTGTTTTTTAGGGTTTGGTGAAGTCAACAGGAAGTTATAAAAGGAAGACTTTGAGCATCATTCATCATCTTTGGGGACTGCCATATTGTTATGCTGCCGGTTTGGCTCTAGGTTTGCTTCGAGGAATGAAGGCCTCCTAGCTCGGGCATCGCTTCTTGTTTGTAAGACAACAACTAGTGGTGATTTTATTTTAGATTGTGAGTTCAGTGGATTTAGTGCTGTGTAATCTGCATTTGTCTAATTAGGTTCAGATTTTACATATTAGAGTTTCTGGTTTCTGTATTTTTGCTGCAGCAGATTCGAAGTTTTATTCATAAATCCAAAAAGACAAAAAAATTCTTAGTGGGTATTGTTTCATTCTGTCCTTCTTGGCTAGGCGCCCATGTATGCAAGGCTGTAGAATCTTTGAAAGACAATCTGATTTTTAAAAGCAAAATCGCCCCTGTGCTGGGCCGTACCATTCATGGTGTCTTGAAATTCGTGCATTTAATATAGCCTGCATTTTGAGTCTGTTTTTTGGGGTTAGTCTGAGCGCCCTCTTGCTAATAGTGCTTTGTAATCAGTATCAGGTTATTTGAATAAGTTTTACGGAATTTCTGAGCTATTCCAGAAAACTGTGTGCTGCTGGTTATATTCTGAGCCATTCCAGAAAATCTGTGTGCTGCTGGTTATATAAAAAATACAGAACTGTCATAACAGCTCGGAGAAATCTGCATCTTTAATCTGATCCGTATTGTTAGCAAGATCTCACCATTTTTATTGTAAGCTGGCAGTAGTACTGGCAGCAACTTAGATCTCTTGCTTATCATACTGTAATGCACTTCTTACTTTCAGCAGTTAATATTGTTCTAATTTGACCTCCGCCCTATGGTAGCTACTATCCCATTCTGGGTTAGCAAGCACATTCTGGGTGTTGAGTATTTCCAGCTTTCCGCATTTCTTTTCAAGCATAGTTTTTTGTAACACTCCGTCATATGGTCGCCCCTCACTCCATACTGGATTGGGTAGCACATACTTGGCGTTGAGTTCCCATTCAGCATTTAGGTAGAAGATTAGTATTCTGTAACACTCCGTCAGATGGTCGCCCCTCACTCCATATTGGATTGGGTAGCACATACTTGGCGTTGAGTTCCCATTCAGCATCTAGCGTAGAAGATCCTCTGACCATATGCTCGCCATCATCGGCGCCATTCTTGGTTAGAGTTGCTTTCGTACGTTTTGGTTTACCTTCTAACCTTAACGGGTACTTTGATTGTAATGTTGTAATCTGTTTTTAAAACAGAAAAAAAAAAAAAAATTGGCCCGGAATATTTCAGTGGTATCAGAGCGAAGATCTTCCCATCCTGTGAACAATCTGTCTATGAGTGACAGAGAAAAGAGGTACATTGCAAGGGAAGACAAGAAGGTTGGAAAACAGTTCCAGCCTTACCAAGCTCCAGAAGGTCAGACAACTTCAAAGATCTTGAGGGCTCATTGGGAGTCTTCTCAGGAATCAGATATGGCAGAGGGTGAGAGATCAGTTGGGGGTAACGAGAGAGTTACCAACAACAGAGATGACAATGGGAAAGGAAGAGAAAGGTCTATGAGTCCCGGAACGAGATTTGGAAGAAAGATGGATGCCTTGATGGACATGGTATCTCTCATGATGGGGAAAGTGGGTCAGAATACCATTCCACAGAACAACTTAGAGCACAGAGGAGAGCATAGTGCCTCCAACCAGCATGATGGATATGCAGCCCGGACTGTGTCAAACAACACTTATATTTCTTCCAGGCCTTTCAAACCCCCTTTTTGGCACCTGTAAACACTCAGCCAGATCCTGAAGAGAATGTTTCATTCGTGGAGCAGTTGAGACTTGGTCGTGCAGAGTATGACTCTCTACCTGACGACATCAAGATGGATATGTCCTATAACGATTTCATGGATCATAAAAGGAAAAACAAAGGACACGGGAGACACTATGATCAAAGAAGACCATCAAATCAAGGAGACTTGTACCAAGCTGTCAACAAGGTGTCACTTCCACACTTTGACGGGAATGATACTAGTTCAGCCCGAGCTTGGATTCAGAAGCTGGATAACTATCTAGCTCTCAGACCTATGGCAGAAGAGGAGGCGATCAAGTTCGCTACACTACACCTTGATGGGGTGGCGCATGAATGGTGGTACCATGGCCTAGTTACCTTGGGTCATCGGTCTATCACAACGTATGATGAGTTCACTACTAGGCTCATCGAGAGGTTTGAAAAGAAGGATCCTGAAATTCATTTCAGGGAACTGGCACAATTGAGACAATATGGCACAGTTGATGCCTACATTATGGAGTTTCAGAGACTATCAGTCATGGTGACTGGAATCACGGAGAGGAGATTGGTGATCCTTTTCAGTGAAGGGTTGACAGAACCACTCAAAGGTTGGGTTAAGGCCTTTGATCCACCAACCCTGCAGGAGGCCATGAAGAAAGCAAGAAACATGGAGTGGGCTGCTCCTAAGGCAAAATTTCAGTCAAATTCCCCCTTTCAGAAAAGGGATAAAGGGAAAAGACCTCAGCATAGACCTCCCTTGAGACCTCAGCACAAGGAGTTCAAACATCACAATCCCCATGTCACCAGGTTGGATCCTGAAACCCGAATGAACTCAGAAGAAAAGGGTTGTGTTTCCGGTGTCGGGACAAGTGGTCTCAAGATCATGTTTGCCCTAAGGGAGTTAAATTCAATCAGATTGAGTACTATTCTGCTGGTGAAAGTAGTTCTGATTTTTCCGACCAGCAATCTGATGTTGAAGAAAGTGAGGTAGATAGAGCTCCAGAAGAGTCCGGAGATGAGAAAGAAAGTGTTGGAGTCTTAGCTCAACTTTCTAGCTTCCAAAGAAACGAATCATTCAAGGTTCGAGGGATGATCAAAGGGCAGCGAATCGTTGCCTTGATCGACACTGGAGCAACACATAACTTCATTGATGAAGTTGTGGTGGCGAAGAAGGGGCTGCAAACAGAGGAGTTTGAAGGGTTCAAGGTCATGGTTGCCGATGGATTCCATATTTCATGTACTAAGAAAATCTCGAACCTGACCATGCAATTGGGGAATTACGAAGTCAAGGATGACTTCTATGTAGTCCACATTGGAGATACTGATGCCGTCCTAGGCATTCAATGGCTGCGTTCTCTTGGGGAGATCTCCTTGAATCTGCAGACTATGGAGCTGAAGTTTCAATCTGATGGTAAGAAGATAGTCCTAAGAGGAATGTCCAATGGGGGCCCTCGGGTAGTGTCATTCAAAAGTATGGCAAGGCTGATCCGTCACGATCAAGCCGAGTGGGTTGCAGAGTGCATGATCCTTCCTACTAGTCCGGTTGAGACTAAACGAGACCATCCTCCTGATGTTCAGTCTCTACTCACGAAGAAGAGCAAGGTCTTTGCAGACTTGCCTCCTGGACCACCACCTGAAAGGGGTTCAGAACATATCATAGAGCTCAAGGAAGGAGCTAAACCGGTGATTACAACTCCATATCGGTACCCGAAGAGGCAAAAGGATGAGATTGAGAAGAATATTCAAGAACTCTTGGAGATGGGCTTCATTCGCCCAAGCAAGAGCCCCTTTGCATCTGCCGTAGTTCTTGTGAAGAAGAAGGATGGTACCATGCGCATGTGTGTGGACTATCGTGCTTTGAATCAAAGCACCATAAAAAACAGATACCCCATTCCCAGGATAGATGAGCTCATTGATGAGCTACATGGGGCCAAGTTCTTCTCGAAGATCGATTTGAGATCGGGTTACCATCAGATTCGAATGAGAGGATCGGATGTGGAGAAGACAGCTTTCAGATGTCACTATGGCCATTTCGAATTCTTAGTCATGCCATTTGGGTTGACTAACGCTCCGGCTACCTTTCAGTCTTGCATGAACCGTGTTTTTCAAAATCAGTTAAGGAGGTTTGTGTTGATTTTTTTTGATGACATTCTGATTTACAGCAAGACTTGGGAGGATCATCTCAAGCACTTGGAGGAAGTGCTTAGTATTCTCGAATCTGAGAGTTTGTTCGCAAAAGCATCCAAATGTGAATTTGGAATGGAGGAGTTACTGTACCTTGGCCACATAATCAGTGCTGAGGGAGTGAAGGTGGATCCGGAAAAGATCAAAGCAGTAGTTGATTGGCCACCTCCTGAGAACTTGACTCAGTTGAAAGGTTTTTGGGTCTTTGTGGTTTTTATCGGAGATTCGTAAAGGGGTATTCACAGAATGCTGCTCCCCTTACTGATCTCACCAAAAAAGGAGCCTTTTGTTGGTCAGAAAAGGCTCAAATTGTTTTTGACAAGTTCAAAAAGATCATGAGCTCGTGTCCGGTTCTGGCTATTCCAGATTTCTCCAAGCCATTCGAGCTGCAGTGTGATGCATCAGGTGAAGGAGTTGGGGCTGTCCTGATGCAAGACAAACACCCTATTGTGTATGAGAGCCGAAAATTAAGGGGTGTGGAAAGAACATACTCAATTTATGACAAAGAAATGCTTGCCATTATGCATGCATTAGCCAAGTTCAGGCAGTACTTGGTGGGGAACAAGTTTGTGGTTAAGACTGATCACAATAGCCTCAAGCATTTCATGCACCAGAAGGACCTGAATGAGAGGCAACAGAAGTGGGTGAGTAAGCTTCAAGCTTACAACTTTGACATTGAATATGTCAAAGGGAAAAATAATATGTGGCTGATGCTTTATCCAGGAGACCTCATCTTAGCTCATTATGTGAGCTTACTGCAGATTGGAGAGACATGTTGCTTGCTGATTATGCCAAAAATCAGTTTGCAACCAGCATTATTGAGGGTACTTTTCATGATGAAAGGTACAAGGTGACTGAGGGATTGATACACTATAAGGGAAGAATCTTTCTGGTGGCTGATTCAAAGCTTAAGAAGAAGATTCTTTTGACTTTTCATGATATTCCAGTTGCTGGTCACCAAGGGTTTTTCAAGACATATAGGCAGATCCGAGAAAGGTTTTCTTGGAAAGGATTGAAAGGAGAAGTACAACGCTACATTCAGGAGTGTCCTGTTTGTCAAGTGAATAAGAATGAGCATACATTACCAGCCGGTTTGCTGCAACCACTCCCTATTCCCAATCAAAAGTGGGAAAGCATTTCGATGGATTTCATCACAGGGTTGCCCAAGGCCCAAGGGAAGGATTGTATTTATGTAGTGGTGGATAGGCTAACCAAATTTGCTCATTTCTTTGCCATTACCAGCACTTTTTCTGCAGCCCAAGTTGCAGATCTGTTTTTTCGAGAGGTGTTTAGGCTGCATGGGTTGCCAAAGAACATTGTGAGTGATAGGGACAGCAAGTTCCTAAGTACTTTCTGGCAAGAAGTCTTCAGAATGAGTGGTACTGTGCTCACTCCAAGCACTAGTTACCATCCCCAAACAGATGGACAAACGGAAGTAGTGAACAAGTGGTTGGAAGGCTACTTGAGAAACTATGTTTCAGAACAGCAGAGAGCTTGGGTCAAGTGGCTGCATATAGGCGAGTACTGCTACAATTCTTCTTTTCATATGTCGATTAAGATGTCTCCTTTCTTGGCTCTTTATGGGTATGAAGCACCTAGCTTTGCTGATTTGGTGTTTGGTGAGAGCAGAGCACCCCAAGCCAAGGACTTGTTGCAGCAAAGTCAAGACATCATGAAATCTTTGAAGGATAATCTGCAGATTGCACAGAATCAGCAGAAGATGTATGCTGATCAGAGACGTGTTGAGCGTTCTTTTGAGGTTGGGGATATGGTTTATCTCCGATTGCAGCCTTACAGACAGTCTACTCTCAAGAAGAGTGGAGCTGAGAAGCTCAAACCTCGTTTCTATGGGCCATTCAAGGTCATCAGAAAAGTTGGGGCAGTAGCTTATGAGTTAGAGCTACCCTCTGATAGCAGAGTGCATAATGTTTTCCACGTATCTCGCCTCAAAAAGGCACTTGGACATAATGTGGTTGCTTCATCACAGTTACCGCCTTTGGATGAGGAGGGACAGTTGGTTCTAATTCCAGAGGGGATACTTGATTTCAGAGAGCGTACTTTGAGGAAAAAAACTATCAGAGAATACCTGGTGAAGTGGAAGAACCTGCCGATGGAGGATGCGACTTGGGAAAGTGATGAGATTCTGCAGCATCCTGGTTTACGATTGCTTGAGGACAAGCAATCTTGGGGAGGGCGGACTGTAATGTCCCCTTCTCAGACTTGATCTTTCCAGTGACCGTTGGCCTTTTTTCTGGAAACCCGAAGGCTAGTCGGAAGGTAAATTAGGGTTTCCTATTTTTGAGGATGTCTTTGCTCGGAGTTGGTGGATTCAAAGGCGGATTCTTTCTGGGTTTTCCGAAAGCTTCGCAGTGGTATGTTCATTTCGGCATTCTGAGTATTTTTGGAATTTACTATTTTTAGTAAATTCTATTTTTGGCAGTTTTCAGTTGGGTTCAACTTGGTTGACTTCCTACTTCAGTTTGGTCTGTTGACTGGTCATTATTGGCTTCAGAGCATGATTGAAGAGTTAAGTTGATATATTTAATTAAAGGTCACGTTTTAATATTATATTCGAACGTTGACCCCTTGGCCTAGTCTATTGACTTTAAGTTGTTTTGAAAAGTGGGTTTCTTGAGGGAGGCGCCTTCATTAAGATTATTTTATTAATTTCCAAAGTCAAAGCAAGCTTAAGGTGGGCGCATTTATCAAGGTATTGAGTTTAATTAAAATATCAATATTAAGCTTGAAAGGAAAAGGGCGCCATCTTGGAGAAAGGATTAGGGTTTGGATATTGAAGTGTTTTTTAGGGTTTGGTGAAGTCAACAGGAAGTTATAAAAGGAAGACTTTGAGCATCATTCATCATCTTGGGACTGCAATATTGTTATGCTGCCGGTTTGGCTCTGGGTTTGCTTCGAGGAATGAAGGCCTCCTAGCTCGGGCATCGCTTCTTGTTTGTAAGACAACAACTAGTGGTGATTTTAGTCTAGATTGTGAGTTCAGTGGAATTAGTGCTGTGTAATCTGCATTTGTCTAATTAGGTTCAGATTTTGCATATTAGAGTTTCTGGTTTCGCATTTTTGCTTAAGCAGATTCGATGTTTTATTCATAAATCCAAAAAGACAAAAAAATTCATGGTGGGTATTGTTTCATTCCTTCCTTCTTGGCTAGGCGCCCATGTATGCAAGGCTGTAGAATTTTTGGAAGACAATCTGATTTTTAAAAGCAAAACCGCCCTGTGCTGGGCCGTACCATTCATGGTGTCTTGGAATTCGTGCATTTAATATAGCCTGCATTTTGAGTCTGTTTTTGGGGTTAGTCTGAGCGCCCTCTTGCTAGTAGTGATTTGTAATCAGTATCATGTTATTTGAATAAGTTTTAAGGAATTTCTGAGCTATTCGAAAAACGTGTCTGCTGGTTATATTCTGAGCTATTCCAGAAATCTGTGTGCTGCTGGTTATATAAAAAATACAGAACTGTCATAACAGCTCGGAGAAATCTGCATCTTTAATCTGATTCGTATTGTTAGCAAGATCTCACCATTTATATTGTAAGCTGGCAGTAGTACTGGCAGCAACTTAGATTCTTGCTTATCATACTGTAATGCCCTTCTTACTTTCAGCAGTTGATATTGTTTTAATTTGACCTCCGCCCTATGGTAGCTACTATCCCATTCTGGGTTAGCAAGCACATTCTGGGTGTTGAGTATTTCCAGCTTTCCGCATTTCTTTTCAAGCATAGTTTTCTGTAACACTCCGTCATATGGTCGCCCCTCACTCCATACTGGATTGGGTAGCACATACTTGGCGTTGAGTTCCCATTCAGCATTTAGGTAGAAGATTAGTATTCTGTAACACTCCGTCAGATGGTCGCCCCTCACTCCATATTGGATTGGGTAGCACATACTTGGCGTTGAGTTCCCATTCAGCATCTAGCGTAGAAGATCCTCTGACCATATGCTCGCCATCATCGGCGCCATTCTTGGTTAGAGTTGCTTTCGTACGTTTTGGTTTACCTTCTAACCTTAACGGGTACTTTGATTGTAATGTTGTAATCTGTTTTAAAAACAGAAAACAAAAAAAAATTGGCCCGGAATATTTCACATGCTCCTTTCTGGGTATTCCAGAACTTAATACACCTGTCTGCACTACCTCCACCAGATGCCAAAAGATTGCTTTGGAAGGGGCACCATGCCAAGGCTTTAACAGCAGCACGATGTTCATCCAGTCTATGAAGATAGGAGGTAACACCATTGGAGGATGACATGCTCTTGTCCCAAATATGAAGTAAGTTGTCATTCCCTCCACTTGCAAGCTGTTGGCCAGATAGAGACCACTTCAATCCACAAACCTCCTGTTCATGACCTCTGAAAGTTTGAACAATGGATTCTCTCACACGGATATCGTGGTTATTAATGAAACCATCCAGACCACCAGTCGAAAGAATATGTGCATTCCACGGAAAGAGAACCTACACGGGCACTATGCCCTCTCAAGAATCTAATCTGCATACAATGAAAGCAATCCAGACAGTGAAAAAACAAATATTGAAACTGAAGCAACTATTGTCTCAATTAGGTTACATTTAGAACACAGATACAGAAACAGAAAACGTTAGAGACTGTTACAAGTTTATTAGTTGAAGAGTCCCACAACTGCACCACAGAATTATTCAACCCAATAGCAGCATGTCTCCCATCAGGTGCCCAACTAACACTCGTAATGGGACCAACATCATCATCAACAGTCATCAGCTCAGAAGTAGTGCTTTGTGTAGCATCCCACAAGTAAGCAGTATTTCTGAGGGCTACACATAAAACGTTGCTGATACTCCAATCCAGCAGATTCAAATAAAAATCATCCACAAGACCTGGGGCATGCAAAATTTCCTCTTCAGACTGCAGACAACAATATCAATAGTTGATCAGAACAACGGTAATATCAAGAACACTGATATTTATTAAGCTAGTTGGTAAAGGAACTGATCCCCTAAACACAAACATTATGCACAGACTGAAATATTAGGAACTGATAGGCCTGTTTTACAAACATTTGTCATTTACCCATAGCAAACAACTTATTTTGAATGAAGTTTTGCTAGACTGAGCTTTACATGGTGAATATTATTATGGAGATCTTTTGCATGGAATTAGATGAGGTCAAATTTTGTTGCTGTTGAGCTTTAAATGTCAAGTTCTATATAATTTGCTATTTTCTTTAAAAATAATGTTGAGCCATTGCATTAATTGGGTGTCTTCAGGTCGTTGTAAGGGTTATTTGCATTGGCATGTTAAATAAATTAGTTTTGAGAATCCTTTGTATTTTAGCTGGGAGGTTATTGAGAAGGGTGCCTATGCATTTTTACAGGTAAGCTGCAAGATCTTAAATGTAAGATCTGGGGCAGAGCTTCCAGAGAAATGTCGTGAGCTAGCATTACACTTTCAAACACAAGGAACTCCCATTATGATTGGTCAGTGGACTTTCTACTACACATTTCTTTTTTAATTGTTTAAGATGATAAGTTAACTTGTTTTTTCGCTTAGCTTGAATGGAAAATAAGATCTATCATGGAAAATATTTGTTAAGATCTCAGAAATGACTACAATAGAAAAACCTGTACAACAAAAGCAGCCTTAAACTGGACTATAAACCATAACAAAAGCCATATACTTACTTGGGGTATATATGTTGGAAATATGCATGTGATGCATATTTAATTCCAACTATAGCTTTTTTAGGAAAGCTAATTTTAGCTTTAGTCTTGCTTTAGTTTGCTTTAGTTAAGTTAGCTTTATCTTATTTTTATCATTAGATTTAATTCAAATAAATCTGTTTTAAATCATGCATAGCATGCAACTGTTTTAAAGCATGAGTTTAGATTTAGAATGCTCAGTTGAAGAGCTGTTAGTGGGTGAGTTATTCTATTTAAATAACAACAATTGTAATTGCTTTGTATGCACACACAAAGGTGTGAAATTTGCACAAGGAAGGATGTGCATTGAAAGCACACAGCTTTGCATGCACACTTGATTGTAAAGAGCTGAAGCTCTGAGTATGATGAAGCTTTTATTAATGGAGATTATGCATGTAGTGCTGGTTTGAATATTCATATGTTTATGCAAGCTATTTAAGTATTCTGTTTATTTCTTTTATGTTGTTTGTTGTATAAGACTGCAGATTTTCTACAAATTGGTATCAGAGCAAGGTTATTCCAGCAGCTTATTAAATTGGTAGCAAGCTATGGCTTCTACATCCGGCATGCAGACGCCGCAATTTAATGGAAAGAATTACGAATACTGGTCGTTGACCATGAAGGCGCTATTCAGATCTCAAGACGTGTGGGAGATCGTTGAAGATGGGTACACAGAGCCCGCAAATGCAGCAACATATATTGCACTTTCTCAAGCAGAGAAAGATACTTTGAAGGAGTTACGAAAGAAGGATGGCAAAGCTCTTTTCTATATTCATCAGGCAATGCATGAAAGCATTCTTCCAAGAGTGGCAGCAGCCAGTCAAGCAAAGACTGCATGGGATACTTTACAAGTTGCATATCAAGGTAAGGAGAAAGTAAAAACCGCCAAGCTACAATTACTTCGTAGAGATTTTGAGAATTTAGCAATGAAAGATTCAGATTCTGTAGAATCATTTTTTACTTATGTAGTTGGCTTAGTCAATCAAATCAAATCTCATGGTGAGACTCTTGAGGACAGAAGGATTATTGAAAAATTGCTTAGAAGTTTTCCTACGAAATTTGATCCTTTAGTTGTTGCTATTGAAGAAACTAAGGATCTGAGTCAGTTTTCTATTGATGAGTTGCATGCATCACTAATCAATCATGAACAGAGGATGAATAGATCACATGCAAGTGTAGATCAGGCTTTTGCATCTCAGACATCCAGTAATCGTGGCAAAAGAAGAGGAAGTTTCAGCCCAAGAGGCAGAGGAAGAATTCCATCTAGAGGACGTGGCAGTGGTTCATCAAACTCAAGTGGAAGAGGACATAATCAAGAACAGAGTTATGGTCAGAGACAAGATAAGTCTCATGTTCAGTGTCATTATTGCAAGAAGTATGGGCACTATGCTTATGATTGCAAGAAAAAGCAATATGATCAAGAGAGACAAAATCAAAATCAGGTTGGAAGTTCTATTTCTAAACCTATGTTTATTACATGCACAAGGATTGCTGAAGCAATACCTTCTTTATCCCCTATTGAATGTAATTTGTCAAAAGAGAGTCCATGTGATGTATGGTATTTAGATTCAGGTTGCAGTAATCACATGACATGTAATCTAGATTTGTTTTCTAGTTTGGATGATTCAGTTAAGAGTGATGTAACTCTTGGAAATAATAATATTGTGTCTGTGAAAGGAAAAGGCACGGTTAGTATTCTAACAAGATAGGGGGAGCAAACAAGTATGCAAGATGTTTACTATGTTGCAGGTTTGAAACATAACCTTATGAGTATTGGACAACTGGTACAGAAAGGATACCGAGTCTATATGGAAGACAATGAGTGCGTGATTGTGGACAAAGCTCCTAGCACTCAGTTGATTGCAAAAGTGAAGATGAGCAGCAATAGGATGTTTCCATTGATTTTGAAACCTGGAAAGAAGAAGAAATCAGATCTGTTTGCAGCAAAGTCATGTGTTAAGCCAAATGAGTCTTTTGTTGAGTCCTGCGCTCAAACAGATGAGTCCTGCGCCAATGAAAATCAAGTCTGCGCTGAAGGAACACAATCATCTTTTCATTCAGTTATGAAGGATGAAACATGGCTTTGGCATCTAAGGTATGGACATTTGAATTTTGGAGGTTTGAATTTATTATATAGAAAAAATATGGTTAAAGGTTTGCCATTGATTCAGAAACCTGAAAGGGTATGTGAAGGTTGTATTTTGGGAAAGCAACACAGAGATTCATTCCCAGTTGGCAAAACAACAAGAGCAAGTGCACCACTTGAGATTGTACATTCAGATTTATGTGGACCTATGCAAACAGCTTCTATTGGAGGTTCTATTTATTTTATGACATTCATTGATGATTACACAAGGAAGACATGGGTTTATTTCCTAAGAAATAAATCAAATGCCTTTGATACATTTCAGCAGTTCAAGGCATTAGTGGAGAAGCAAAGTGGATACTACATCAAAGTTCTCAGAACGGACAGAGGAGGTGAGTATGTTTCTAATGAGTTTATGAATTTTTGCAGATATCATGGTATACACAAGCGAGTTTACTACTATTGGTATACACCACAATGTAACGGTGTAAGAGAGGAAAAATAGAACCATCATGGAGATGGCGAGAAGCATGTTGAAGGCAAAACATCTTCCAAATGAGTATTGGGCGTAAGCATGAAAGAACTTCTGTTTATATTTTGAACAGTGTCAACGAAACTTGTTAGGAACATGGTTCCTCAACAAGCATGGACTAATAGGAAACACAAGAGTGTTTCACATTTCGTAGAAGTTTTGGTTGTGTAGCATATGCACATGTACCTGATGAGCTAAGGAAGAAGTTAGACAACAAAGGAGAAAAATGTATTTTTGTTGGGTATTCAGAGAATACAAAAGCATACAAGTTGTACAATCCAGCCATTGGAAAGGTTGTGATCAGCAGGGATGTACAGTTTATTGAGAATGAAGCATGGGATGGAAGTATAGAGAAAAAAAGAGTATAGCAACATCTATTCCACATGATGATATGACAGATGAAACTTTAGAGCAACAAGCTACTGTATCTACAAATCTTGGACATGCACCACAAGTTGTAGCACAAGCTACACCTCCATCTACAGTCAGGAGGTCACCAAGATTTCAGCCATCTTTAGCCATGCAAGAGACACCACAGGAACACCAGAAGCTACTCCATCACAGAAAGTAGCCCTCCTGCATCGAATACTCCTGTGCAGCGGAAAACAAGAAGTCTAAGTGAGATTTATAATGTTGATACAACTAATTCATTTTCAGTTTTTGCATTATTTTCTCAAGCTGCAGATCCAGTATATTACGAAGAGGCTATAAAGAATGAAGTTTGGGAAAAAGCCATGGATGATGAGATTGATGCTATAGAGAAGAATCAGACATGGGAGCTAATGGATCTTCCAAAAGGAAAGGACGTGATAGGAGTCAAGTGGGTCTACAAGACAAAATACAATGCTGATGGAAAAGTACAAAAGCACAAAGCAAGGCTGGTTTAAGAGGTTTTACGCAGCAATATGGAGTTGACTACAATGAAACATTTGCACCAGTAGCACGTTTGGATACAGTAAGAATGGTTTTAGCAATTGCAGCTCAAAACAAATGGCCTATTTATCAGATGGATGTTAAATCAGCATTCTTAAATGGATTCCTTGAAGAGGAAGTTTATGTAAATCAGCCGTGAAGGTTATGAGATTGAAGGTCATGAAGGAAAAGTATACAGATGAAGAAAGCACTCTATGGTCTCAAGCAAGCACCTAGAGCTTGGTACAGCAGAATAGATTCTTATTTGATTGAGAATGGTTTCAATAGGAGCAGCAGTGAGCCTACCTTATACACCAAGATAAATGAGCAAGGTAAAATTTTAATTGTTTGTTTATATGTAGATGATTTGATCATTACTAGAAATCTATCTACAGAGTCATTCAAATCAGCCATGAAGAAGGAGTTTGAGATGACAGATCTTGGTCTTATGCATTACTTTTTGGGTATTGAAGTTCAACAATCAGAAGGTGAAGTTTTTATCTCACAAGCAAAGTATGCAAGTGACGTTTTGAAAAGGTTTAACATGTTGAATTGTAAGCTAGCACCAACACCAGTTGCAGTAGGTTTGAAGTTGAGCAAAGAGGATGAAGGATCATTTGTGGATCCAACATTGTTTAAAAAGTTGGTTGGAAGTCTTATGTATTTGACGGCCACAAGGCCTGATATCATGTATGGTGTGAGCCTCATATCAAGGTTCATGGAATCTCCAAAAGATTCACATTGGCAAGCTGGAAAAAGAATTTTGAGGTATGTACGTGGAACAAGAAATTATGGAATTCTTTATTCAAGTTCAGATGAGTTCAAACTCATTGGTTATACAGATAGTGACAATGCTGGAAGTATAGATGATCGGAAAAGCACATCCGGCTATACTTTTCACTTTGGGAACAGAGTGGTTTCATGGGCATCAAAGAAGCAGCCCATTGTCACGTTATCTTCAGCAGAAGGCAGTATGTAGTATAGCAAATGAGCAAGCATGTCAAGCTGTTTGGATGAGAGAGTGTTGATGATTTACAATGTAAACAAGAGGAAGCTACACAGATTTTTGTGACAACAACTCAGCCATAGCGTTGTCTAAAAATAATGTTTTTCATAAGAGGAGCAAGCATATTGATACGAGGTATCATTTCATCAGGAGTGGTAAACAACAAGGAAATTCATCTTGAATTTTGTAGATCTGAAGATCAGTTTGCAGACATTTTTACAAAAGCTTTAGCAAAAGAAGTTTTTGAATATTTGAGAGATTGTTTGGGAGTATGTGATCCTGCACATGGCAGATCTGAAAAAGCAAACACAACTCTAGAAGAGTGAAAGCTACAGTTTGAAATTAAGGGGGAGTGTTGGAAATATGCATGTGATGCATATTTAATTCCAACTATAGCTTTTTTAGGAAAGCTAATTTTAGCTTTAGTCTTGCTTTAGTTTGCTTTAGTTAAGTTAGCTTTATCTTATTTTTATCATTAGATTTAATTCAAATAAATCTGTTTTAAATCATGCATAGCATGCAACTGTTTTAAAGCATGAGTTTAGATTTAGAATGCTCAGTTGAAGAGCTGTTAGTGGGTGAGTTATTCTATTTAAATAACAGCAATTGTAATTGCTTTGTATGCACACACAAAGGTGTGAAATTTGCACAAGGAAGGATGTGCATTGAAAGCACACAGCTGCACGCACAGCTTGATTGTAAAGAGCTGAAGCTCTGAGTATGATGAAGCTTTTATTAATGGAGATTATGCACAGCAGTGCTGGTTTGAATATTCATATGTTTATGCAAGCTATTTAAGTATTCTGTTTATTTCTTTTATGTTGTTTGTTGTATAAGACTGCAGATTTTCTACAAATAAGTAGACTGCTCATCTTAATTGTTTAAGATGATAAGTTAACTTGTTTTTTCGCTTAGCTTGAATGGAAAATAAGATCTATCATGGAAAATATTTGTTAAGATCTCAGAAATGACTACAATAGAAAAACCTGTACAACAAAAGCAGCCTTAAACTGGACTATAAACCATAACAAAAGCCATATACTTACTTGGGGTATATAAAGGCGTGGTTTACTTAATTTACTTGGAGTATCTGAAAACAGCTCCTGGAAAGAATCTGGAGCAGAACGGGCTCTTTCCCTGAAGGTTAGGATTCTGGATTTTTTCGAGCCAATGTTGCTGTCCTCCAACAAACATGCTGCAAGCTCTTTCCTATATGCTTGCTTGAATGCAGTATTGCAAGCAGTGTTCTCTTTGTCCTTTCCCCTTAGCAGATATCGAGCTAGATCAAAATCCATTGATCCCCTGTGGGCAATAAACCTGTCACTCTGCAATAAAAAGAAAAATGATATTAATAAACACTGCAAAACCCCAGTATGGGACATACAGATTAAACCCACCCACTATAGAATATATGCATTGAAACCTGATAAAGAATATAAAACATCCATACACCATAACCCCAATACAGAATATATTCACCAGGACCCCAAATACATAACACATACAATAAAAATCACAGAATATACACACCAAACACCCAATTGAGAATCTATACACCAATGCCAAAAACAGAGGCTCTAAACCAAAACCCCCAATACAGAATATATATATTAAAACCCCAATACAAGATCCATATGCATTGAATATATAGACGAGAATACATACATTCTGTCTTGCAATCGTACGATGCCCTTTCAGAAGGTGCCTCCTGACGCTAAATCGATGAGGAGATTGGAGGGCCATCTACAATAGAAAACCCTGTACAACAAAGGCAGAAAGAAACACACAAACAGAAAAAAAAAAAAATACTGCAAACAGAGGTTAGAAAATGCTGAAAATGCAGAGGAATCGCCGAAAGCCCAAGCAGGTAGAGAGAAAATAAGCATATTAGCCAAAAGTACGATAAATCGCTAATAACTCAGAGAATTTCAGACCAAATATAACTCGAATTCGAATGAATGAGAAAGTAACTCCAATTCGAATTTGTATAGGGAGAGACACCAAAAGTCTCATGAGAGGAGGGTTCATATTATTTTTAGCAGTGCTCTACAGTAATTTTAGGAGTATTTTAAATCGGAATGGTCTTATCGTATAAAACAGTTTTGAGAATGTGCTGCAATTTTTAAGGAAATATACATAAAATTGTTATATTTTAATTTAAATTAAAAAAAAGAAACAAATTTGGTCATTAAGTAATTGACATTTGGCAATATATCTTGCTAAAATATAGAAGCAGGTGTGGGAAACTTCCAGCCTCTCTTTTTATCATCTGCTTAAGTTCTCCTCTTAAAAAATTTATGCTCCTTATTTTAAGGAAAAGATTCTAAACTTCCCTGTTTACTTAAATTTTATTTTCCATGGGGTCGCCCATTCAACAAAAATAGCGCAACCTCCCTCTATAGGACCCCTACCTAAGTTAGGGGGCTTATAAAATAAATTTTATAAAATGCGGGAGTTTAAGATTTTTTAAAATTACATATAATTTTTTGAGTGTTGAATTGGAGGGAAAGATATATTTTAAATTTATTTAAAATAGTAAATTTTAGTTACACTACATTTTGATTGGGACCCATATTTGATCATGGGTGATAATGGTTGAACATTTAAAATTTTAAAAAGGCAAATCTTATATGGCATGATATGATTGGGTGTTCTCATGTCAAAAATGACTAATCACCAAGTACTTGTATGACAACTATTGGGTGTTGTGTATTCAAGACACTATATCCACAATTAGACCCCACTCAACTATTGGTGTCTCTCCCCTATTCGGGTTCCAAAACATCTTTAAATTCTTGTTGTAGTAATTGTCGTTTAGGTATTGATTTTTATCGTGAACTATTTTTACACACAAGAAAAATATCTCCCATCTTCAAATTTAGAGATTGTCTTCAACCGTAACTATCGTACTCATCATGATTGGCAATACTTTGCCAAGCGTTTTGCTACAATTCTTGATGATTATATCTCCAAGTGGGCAAGAGACAAAATGACTTGGGGAAAAGGTTGAGTTGGATTTAGAAGGAATCATCGAACAAATGATCACATATTCACTTTTGTTGTCATTAAAGAGGAAGTGAAGGCTAAGAAATGGAAGGTATATTGATGTTTGTAGACTTCCATAAGGCATTTGATACAATACCAAGGCCTCTTTTGATTGGAGGCTTAAAGAGTGGGTCTTCGACTTAATAATTTCTCTAGTAATGACTTTATATGAGGCAATGTTGGGGCATATTCATACCAAAATGGGCGCAATTGATAGCATGCATAGTAAACTAATTTATGAAACAAAGTTGTCCACTCTCACCTACACTTCTTGGGCTCTATATTGGTGAATTAGAGGATCTTATCTCCATAGTTTCAGGTGGTGTGAGTGATTGTAGCCTCTTTGAAATTTACATGCACATTATTTTATTGTTTGCAGATAACATTGTTTTGCTTTCACATTAAACTACATGTTTTCAAAACCAACTTGATTCATTGAGTAATTTTTGTGATAAAAAGGCCTGAAGCAAGTTTTTTGCAAAGTGTGGACACGCTTGAATTTGGTAATCTATCATTTGGGTAATGCTGATCTTGGCATTACACACTTGCATGTACAAATGCACTCTTCTCACTCTTGTTTAGCACACCCTAATAGCTCTTTGATTGTTTTCTTATCTTTTCACACCTCTTTTTCATCAATTTCAAATTTAATAACATAAAACACTTATAAATAAACATCCATCCTCGACCGAATTCATAAAGTCAAAACATGCATTTCCTCCCAAACCAAAATCGTCATTTTCGCTTTTATTTGTACAATTTCTACAAGTCGGCCCTATTGTATGGTTTTGGAATGACATGCTTTGGGATAATTCTTCCAATTCTATCACATTTTTATGAGAAAATACATCCCCTTGGTCATCCTTTCATGACATAACAACCTTTGGAAGCATATATAAGCAAGTCAATCATACCTCATTTAGAACCTAGCACTTTAAGAACTCCTCATGTAAAAGAAAGCACAAAAGGCACTCCAAGCTCCCTAAACTGTGAAATAACATGCACATCTATTAAGGCAACACCACTCTATAGGTCCAAGTCTCCTTCCAAGTTTAGGAGTCTTCGTCTTTATTCTACAAGAAGCAAAATGACCCTTCCTAAGTATTTGAGCAAGTGTGAAACTCAAGTAAAGCATTTTCAAAGCATGATTGTTAAGTTTTGAAATGCATTACATTAAATATCAAATGCTAAAAAGAAAGACACAGGGGTTTGAGCCCTCTTCGAAGTAGTGGTGATGTTGGCGGTGCACAGGGGTTCCCATAACCCACCTAACTTTGTGATGCAAAGAAAATTAATAAACATGCTCCGTATTTAGTTTTTCAAGAGTTTACAAAACATAACTTCACCCAGTCTCTATGAAAGAAGGTCATTTATAAGCCTAAAAAGGCTAAAATTTGCTTATATATGCTCAACCCTTGACTAAACTCGCACTTTATCACCTCAAATGGTCTTTTGGCATTCTATTATACATACAACTATTGCTTCATGCTAAGAACTCTTCATTCACCGCTAACTCAATCATCAAATAGCTCATTATTCACACAAGGACTTCTTTCACAACCTTCCCTCAATTTTCTCTACGCCTCTTCTTGTCAATTCTTGGCAACTTCAAGCAATCTAGCTTATTTACTCCTCACCAATATCTCTCAAAGATTTTCCCTTGTGCTCAATACCTCAAACCCTATTACACCACTCACAACAATGTTAGATCCATCACACAATGCATTCAAGGCAATCAAAATGCTCACATCTATCCCTTTTGTCAAAATTGCTCCTTTATCCTCGAGACAAGGTAGTTGCCTCACTTATACCAATGATTTCTAAAAGCTACCCATAAAGTCTAACAACTCCATTATCCACCTGCCTCTTTATGCTTGCAAAAAGTTCGAGAACTTAAGGTCCAAATCTCTTTCTCACTTTTTCTTAAATACTTATACCATGAATATATGCATTTTAGGAAGTTTAAAAGTTAAATTCCTCCATTATATTGAAGTATCTCAATATTTTTACTGTATTGGTCCAATCTTCAAATTTAGAGATTTCTTTTTTGTATTTTTGCTCTAAAACCCTTAAATTCTATACACCGTCATGAATATAATTTTTAGGAAGTTTAAAAGAAATTCCTATCGTGGTCCATCATCATGATCGTGGTCTTCCATACTTTGGCCAATTATATATTTTCTAGAAATTCTTGATGATTATATCTCCAAGTGGGCTAAGAGACAAAATGACTCGGGGAAAAGGTTGAGTTGGATTTAGAAGGAATCATTGAACAAATGATCACATATTCACTTTTGTTGTCATTAAAGAGGAAGTGAAGGCTAAGAAATGGAAGGTATATTGTTGTTTTGTAGACTTTCATAAGGCATTTGATACAATACCAAGGCATCTTTTGATTTAGAGGCTTAAAGAGTTGGGTCTTTCCGACTTAGTAATTTCTCTGGTAATGACTTTATATGAGGCAATTTTGGGGCATATTCATACCAAAATGGGCGCAATTGATAGCATGCATAGTACTAAAGCTATGAAACAAAGTTGTCCACTCTCACCTACACTTCTTGGGCTCTATATTGGTGAATTAGAGGATCTTATCTCCATAGTTTGGGTGGTGTGAGTGATTGTAGCCTCTTTGAAATTTACATGCACATTATTTTATTGTTTTGAGATAACATTGTTTTGCTTTCACATTAAACTACATGTTTTCAAAACCAACTTGATTCATTGAGTAATTTTTGTGATAAAAAGGCCTTGAAGCAAGTTTTTGCAAAGTGTGGACACGCTTGAATTTGGTAATCTATCATTCGTATTTGTTGATCTTGGCATTACACACTTGCATGTACAAATGTACTCTTCTCACTCTTGTTTAGCACACCCTAATAGCCCTTTGATTGTTTTCTTATCTTTGCACACCTCTTTGTCATCAATTTTTGAAATTTAATAACATAAAACACTTATAAATAAACATCCATCCTCGACCCATAAAGTCAAAACATGCATTTCCCTCCCAGTCAAAATCGTCATTTTCAGTTTATTTGTACAATTCTACAAGTCGGCCCTATTGTATGGTTTTAGAATGACATGCTTTGGGAAAATGCTTCCAATTCTTTCACATTTTTATAAGAAAATACATCCCCTTGGTCGACCTTTCATGACATAACAACCTTATGGAAGCATATATAAGCAAGTCAATCATGCCTCATTTAGGAACCTAGCACTTTAAGAACTCCTCATGTAAAAGAAAGCACAAAAGGCACTCCAAGCTCCCTAAACTGTGAAATAACTCATGCACATCTATTAAGGCAACACCACCTATAGGTCTGAAGTCTCCTTCCAAGTTTAGGAGTCTTCATCTTTATTCTACAAGGAAGCAAAATGACCCTTCTTAAGTATTTGAGCAAGTGTGAAACTCAAGTTGAAGCATTTTCAAAGCATGATTGTTAAGTTTTGAATGCATTACATTAAATATCAAATGCTAAAAAGAAAGACACGGGGTTTGAGCCCTCTTGAGTAGTGGTGATGTTGGCGGTGCATAGGGGTTCCATAACCCACCTAACTTTGTGATGCAAAGAAAATTAATAAACATGCCTGTATTTAGTTTTTCAAGAGTTTACAAAACATAACTTCACTCGGTCTCTATGAAAGAAGGTCATTTATAAGCCTAAAAAGGCTAAAATTTGCTATATATGCTCAACCCTTGACTAAACTCGCACTTTATCACCTTGAAATGGTCTTTTTGGCATTCTATTATACATACAACTATTGCTTCATGCTAGAACTCTTCATTCACCGCTAACTCAATCATCAAATAGCTCATTATTCACACAAGGACTTCTTTCGCCAACCTTCCCTCAATTTTCTCTACGCCTCTTCTTGTCAATTCTTGGCAACTTCAAGCAATCTAGCTTATTTACTCCTCACCAATATCTCTCAAAGCATTTTCCCTTGTTCAATACCTCAAACCCCTATTACACCACTCACAACAATGTTAGATCCATCACACAATGCATTCAAGGCAATCAAAATGCTCACATCTATCCCTTTTGTCAAAATTGCCCTTTATCCCCTTGAGACAAGGTAGTTGCCTCACTTATACCAACAGATTTCTAAAGCTACCCATAAAGTCTAACAAACTCCATTAGTCCTTTGTTCTCGTCCTTGATATGCTTGCAAAGTTCGAGAACTTAACTCTTTCCAAACTCTCTCTTTCTCACTTTTTGTATTTTTGCTCTAAAACCCTTAAATAGGTCTTCCTCTATACACTTTGTCATGAATATATGCATTTTTAGGAAGTTTAAAAGTTAAATTCCTCCATTATATTCGAGTTGTTCTTGTGGTCCATATCTCTAATATTTTTACTTGTATTGGTCCTCGTGGTCTTCCCCCGCTTGGACATCCCATATTATATATCCCATCTTCAAATTTAGAAATTGTCTTCAACCGGATAACTATCATACCATAATTAGTAGCCATACTTTGGCTAAGCATTTTGCTACGATTCTTTATGATTATATCTCCAGTGGGCAAGAGACAAAATGACTTAGGGAAAAGGTCGAGTTGGATTTAGAAGGAATCATTGAACAAATGATCACATATTCACTTTTGTTGTCATTAAAGAGGAAGTGAAGGCTAAGAAATGGAAGGTATATTGTTGTTTTGTAGACTTCCATAAGGCATTTGATCAATACCAAGGCCTCTTTTGATTTAAAGGTTGAAAGAGTTGAGTCTTTCGACTTAATAATTTCTCTGTAATGACTTATATGAGGCAATGTTTGGGCATATTCATACCAAAATGGGCGAATCGATAGCATCCATAATACCAAAGGTGTGAAACAAAGTTGTCCAGTCACACTTACACTTATTGGGATCTATATTGATGAAATAGAGGATCTTATCTCCACATTTTTGGGTGGTATGAGTGATTGTAGCCTCTTTGGGATTTGCATGTGTTATTTTATTGTTTGTAGATGACATTGTTTTGCTTTCACATTCAACTACATGTTTTCAAAACCAACTTGATTCATTGAATATTTTTGTGATAAAAAAGGCCTTGAATTAAATCTTGCAAAGTGTATACACTCAAATTTGGCAATCTATCCTTTGACATTGTTGATCTTGACATTGCACACTTACATATACAAAGGTACTCTCCTTACTCTTGCTTAGCACACCCTGATAGCCCTTTGATTATTTTCTTATCTTTTCACACCTCTATGTCATCATTTTTGAATTTTAACAACATACAACACTTATAAAAACATTCATCCTCCAACCATAAATTCAAACCATGTATTTTCCCTCCCAGTCAAAACCACCATTTTCGTTTGGTTTGTATAATTCTACAAGTTGACCTTATTGGATGGTTTTGAATCGACATGCTTTTGGAAAATTCTTCCAATTATATCACAATTTTATGATAAAATACATCCCCTTGGTCAGCCTTTCATGACATAACAACCTTTAGCAGCACATATAAGTAAGTCAATCATGCCTCATTTAGGAACCTAACAATTTAAGAATAACTCATGTACAAAAGGCACAAAAGGCACTCTAAGCTCCCTAAACTACGAAATAACTCATGCACATCTATTTAGGCAGCACCACCTATAGGTCTAAAGTCTCCTTCTAGGTTTAGGAGTCTCCATATTTCTTCTACAAGGAAGTAAAGTGACCCTTTTCAAGTATTTAAGTAGGTTTACAACTCAAGTTGAAGCATTGTCAAAGCATGATTGTTAAGTTCGACAACACTACATTAGATATCAAATGTTAAGAGAATAACATGTTATTTGAGACCTCTTCAGAGTAGTGGTGACATCAGCAATGCATAGGGGTTCCCATAACCCACCTAACTTTGTTTTACAGGAACTCCTTACACTACAAGGGTTCTAGGGTTTGAGTAGAGTATACATATATATTTTGAAGGTGAGCGAAGAACTTGACATATAACGACATTCATTTCCGGGTAGGCGAAGTACTTAGGAAGTTTTAAACCCATATTCCAAGTAGGTCCAAGACCGTATAGAAGGTTCAAGACCATACGTATGCTTTTGACCTAGTTGTATTGTTTTGACCATGTTCATTTTTAGGTGCTAGCTTCTGTAACGAAGCATTTTCAATTTCAAATTAGCTTGTTCTTGCATTCAGATCACTCAGACTCTTCCATATCCACACGAGAATCGGGTTAAGTGCGGTGCTCCTTGTGTTTTTGATAGTTGTTAGATCAATAATCACTTTAAAAAATGTTATTATGATTTATATAATTAATGTTGGAAGTTAATTAAATCAAAATATCCACTTGTTGCATTATTTCATCTTTTTATGTATGTTAATTAGAAACACATTAAAAACTTAAAAGGGAATGAAATAAGATTCACAAAAAAGTGAAATCATTTAGTGAACCCCACCTTCTTTGATCGAACATCATAGCTTTACCCATAGTAGTTTTAGGGTTTTATTCTTTGTCATGCTGCTTCCTACTAAATTATATTATCTTTATCTCGACCTAGGGTTCCCATTTCACCTCTGGCGAGGGTTATTATCCCATTCACTACGTCAATGCCCGCATTATGCATTTGAACGAAGGTCCTTATGTTGACCCCCATTTGTATTATGGTTAATACCTCTCTTGCTTACATCAACCCTCAATTTGATATCATGCATGTTACTTTGATCATCCACCTCGGTTTTATTCTACTTGTAGACACAAAATCACACACTTTGGGTAAATATTTAATCCCGGTCTCATACTACTATTCATATGGTTCTTGAGTGAAAAAGAGTACTAATTAACCCATGCTTTTGTCTATTTTGTTATGATTTTTGTTCTTTACTTCCAACCTTTTATCTACACTTGCCCGATCTGTAATGTCATTTACGTTTATCCTATTCCTAACTAAGGCGCCTAGCCAGACGTGCCTTGGTCCCCTCTGGGTGCCCTGATCCTCTCTGCACTTTACTCTCACCTTTTGGGCACTTTATAATCATTTGAATTTTTATATTTTTGGTGCTTGACCTTTTTGGGCTTGATTACAAAATTAGAACAAAAGAACCATATAAATATAAAGTTATGAGACCATAATGAGGGACCAAACACTAAGCACTAGTATCTCCACCTAAGGTTGCATCCATCCAAGGCATCTAGAGCTCCATTTGCATCCATATAGCTCCATCACAAGGGACAAGGTTGGTTCATCTGCATCACACTTCATAGGAAGGGAGTTTATTCTATTTCATCCACCATCTATTTACATTTCTACATCTAGTTATTGCTGCTACTTATAAAGTGTGGTGACACCGAGAGAACCTAGGGCATGATTTTCACACACACACACACACACCTAAAACTACATTTGGGTCTAAAATGTAGTGTAACACTCAATTAGTAAGTCCACCATTGTGGTCATTGAGGTCAGTCCAATCCCTTCTTATGTATCTTTCTTTTTTAAGGGTTTTGATGTTTTGTTTGAGGTTTTTCGGTGTTTCCTTCATTTCGATTTATAGCGTCATTCAAAAAATTCAATAACATCCATGATATAAGAAGTGAAGGCAACCTGTCACTCAACAACACCTCGAGGAGGTTCCTAGTCATTTATTCAAACCAAGGTGCCCAAATCTCAAACTAGGACACCCCAAGACCCCCATCCCTTTATAGGTAACCCGGTCTACTCGAATGACCCAAATCTATACTTTTTGGAGCTCTGTGTGGTTGATTCTTCATTTGTTCATCTGTTCTTCATTGCGACATAGTCCCGACAAGTCCGTGAATCGAGATAAGCTCTTTCTAACTCCTCTTTGCGCATCTATGGCTTCACATTTCACTTACTTAATTGATTGAGGCATTTCCTTTTCTATTTATATGTTATTTACGGCTTTGCATAGTATTAAATTAAACTAAATTTAGGCCTCTATTTCCCATCTTGGTTTAATCATTTTGGTGAACCCGATATTCGATTATCACGCCTTTTAGGGTCCTTAATTTTCCTAAAAATTTGCATCATGAATATATCTATCCATACTTATCTGCAAAATCATCCTGGTTGTATAAGTATGCTCAAAAATATTTAGCTACTAATTATATTCCTCCTCACACATCATTGAAATATGTATACGATGAGTTTACTTTTTCCCTGTCACACTCAATGAGGATCAAATAAATTTCACAAATGACAACTTACCTTATCAAGAAATATTACAACATGACCCTCCCTTATATATTCAAGTTTGTGTTAACAATGTCGAGTTAAATGCACCTTAGTTGACAATGGATCTAGCCTTAACATTTGTAACATCACTTTCCTTCATCATTTAGGTATGTCGGAAGCATCTTTAGCTCCTTCATCAATCTCTATTTGTGGCTTTGATAACATTCCCAAGTGTGTATTAGGTATCGTCACCTACCTGTCACTATTGGTCCATGTACAATCACTATTCCATGTCATGTCATGCCTAATAACCTTAATTATAATATTCTTCTTGGCGACCTTGGATCCATGCTATGCATGGTCCCCTCTACTCTAGATACATGAATTAAATTTTGTCATCAGGGTGTCGTCTATGATGTTCCGATTGATCCATCCCCTTTTGAATATTGTAATTCTATTGAGCAATTTAGTGATACTCTTACTTCCTGTGATGTTACTCATGACTTTTCTAAACATGGGATAGGGTATGAATATTTGCCACTATGGATTTTTTGATATAAATTTAGATAAACAAGAACATAAGGTCACGACACTTTAGGATCTCCCTTTACTGATCTCACACAAGTTTGGACTAGGGTATCAACCTCCATCTTGGTCTTCTACAAACACTTATACCACATTTCATACTTCCTCACTTCCCATCGTGCACCCTGAACTCATTAGTGATGATGCGTCTACCACTTGGGATACATTAGACACTTTTCCCACTAATGAGGCCCTACTAGAACATATGGGTGTTTACAATCATTTTCCTTGTTTTCACCATAAAATGCATCACCCATTATCTCTCAATACTACTGCTTACTTTGAAAGATCTAATATATCCCCAGATAATGCTTATTCTCCTAATACTATTCCTATTTATACATATATCAAAGATCGGTTGGCACTTTTTAATGAAGAGACAATACAATACACCTTGGGTACATCTGAAAATTTGTGAATAGTTTTGCTAGTTGCCTCCCTAACTCCCACCAAACAAAAGTATATCAAGCAAGTCGTTCACTATTTCTCTGATATTTTTACATGGGACTATAGTGATATGTCAGGTATCGATACATATATTGCAATGCATATTATTTTCCTTAACCCTAGGGCCAAGCCCGTCGATAGAAAATTCGTAAAATGCACCCCAAAGTAACACTCTTAGTTAAAGAAGAGATTCAAAAGCTTCAAGCCAATTTTATTCATGTTGTTGACTATCCACGAATGGGTATCTAAGATCATGCCCGTAATGAATTTGGATGGTTGAGTTCGTTATTGTATTGGTTTTCACGATCTAAATAAAGCTTGTCCTAAGTAGAATTTTCCTTCACCACACATTGATGATATTGTCGATTCTCTGTTGGATATGATATTCTCTCTTTCATGGATGGCTTTGTGGGTTATAATCAAATTAAAATCAGCCCCTGCTGACCTAGAAAAGACCTCTTTCACCACACCATGGGGAACATTTTGTTACACCATCATGCCCTTTGGCCTTAAAAATGTAGGATTTACTTATCAACAGGTAATGACACATATATTTCATGATTACATCCACAAGATCATCAAAGATTACATTAACGACATCTTGGCCAAATCTAGATGATGTTCTTCCCATGCAAAGGATTTACAAACACTATTTGAAAACTATGTATAATTGTGTATGCTTAAATCCCAAAAAATGTGTCTTTAGGGTCACAATAGGTGAGCTCCTTGAATATATTATCTCTCAACGTGGCATTGAAATTGATCCTAACAAAATTAAATCCATTGTCGATATGCCTCCGCCCAAAAATTTACATCAACTACGATCACTACAAGGAAAAATTCAAGCTATCTAGCGATTCATTACACAAATCACTAATAAAAATCAACCATTTACATGACTCGTGAAGAAGGATACTAAATTTGTTTGGGATGAGTAATGTCAACAAGTATTCAAAAATATAAAAGCATATTTGTTATACCCGCCTGAATTCTAGTTCCTCTTGTAGTTGATTGACCTTTCTTATTGTATATTTCCATTATGTTTCATGCAGTAGGAACTCTATTGGCATAACAAGACAAATCTCCACGTGAAAGAGCCATATATTATAGTAATACACTCCTCTCTTATGAATGTAATTATAGCTACATTGAGAAGCTATGTTGGGCCTTGTCTTTGTTGCGGATAAATTGTGTCATTATCTTCTTAATCACAAGGTACATATTCTCACCAAAGTTGATCCATTATGGTACCTCCTATCCCACACACACTGTCGGGACATTTAACACGTTGGCTCATCCTTCTCACCGAGTTTGACTTAAATTTCATACGACATAAAATAATTAAAGGAAAATTTCTAGTTGATCAATTAGTTGTGACACCCCTCCTAGATGCATCATCCATTTCTAATTCCTTTCGTGATGATTTCACTACCTGTATTGTCTAGCCACACACATGGACAATGTATTTTATGTCTCTCATTTTTGCTCTCGCGTTGAGTAGGGATAGTATTCATCACCCCATAGGGTGATCCACTCCCCTTTGCATATCATTTGGGATTTTCCTGTACAAATAACATTGTTGAATATGAAGCCCTCATTTTAGGCCTTCTTACCACTCAAAAAATTCTCATTCATAATCTATGCATTCACGATGACTCTCAATTAGTCATAAATCTAGTTAAATGATACATATAACACAAAGGAGGAGCATTTAATTCCATACAACATGCTTGTAAAAGATCTATTGGCTACATTTGAGTCCTCCATTTCTACAATTCCTCATAAGCATAATCATTGTGTAGATGTTATAGCTAGTGTTTCATCACTCATCCCGCAAAATATCACCGATGACCAAGATGCATTCATCATCACACGCTTACGAAATCCTTCTATCTCTACATTACCTCTTGCAGCTTGTGTCATAACACGCAGTCATGACAACTCTGAATGGTTTACACATTTTACAATTACTTATATAAGTAAGCCATGTGCGACAATTTGCAACCTCACGAGACTTGACAGTTACAACGTGAGGCTACTCGTTATGCCATTGTTGGGATAAAATTATTAAATGTGTAATTGACAGTCACCTCTTACGTTGCTTAGCACTCTCAAATATCCCCACTTCGCTATTTTGCGAGATACATGACAACATGTGTGGTGGTCATTTTTCTGGTAAAGCTATGTCACAAAAACTTTTATGACAGGGATATTATTGGCCTACAATGGAACAAGATTGCCTTGAATATGCTACTCATTGTGAAAATGCCAAAAACACGGTAACCTTCACCATGCACCCACATATGACCTCTAACCCATTGTGCCAACTTGGCCTTTCTCTCTTTGGGGACTTGACCTCATCGTATGATCAATCCCGAATCTACTAAAGGACACAAATTCATTAATCTTGCTACCAAGTACTTTACTAAGTGGGTCGAGGAAGCTCCCTGCGAATAGTCACCGACACAAACATTTGTAATTTTCTCACCACCCATATTATCACACATTTTGGTGTACCTTCTGCTATAATCGTTGATAATGGATCTTCCTTAAAAATAAGGATATTAAATTTTTTTGTACCAAATTCAAAATTAAACAATCATTTTCCACACCTTATTATCCATAAGGCAATGGTCAAGTGAGGCCACCAACAAAACCATTGTCAAGATATTACGTAAGACAATTGACTCTAGTGGTACCGATTGGCATAACCAACTATTCTACGCTCTATGGGCCTATCATACTAGTGTTTGTACACCTACTAATGCTGCTATGTTTGACTTGGTTTATGGTCTTTGAGGTCATTATTCTAGTTGAACTTGAAATACCTTCCTTGCATATTTCTCTTAAAGGCGTCATTAAAGACAATGAATATTGTGAAAACTATTTACATGAGTTGGAAATGTTGGACTCATGTCGTGTCCACAAACTTGAACATCTCTGCACATATCAATCTCACATTGCACACATATATAATCAAAAACTTGTTCTCATGAATTTACTAACTACGACCTTGTCTTAAAAGAGAATTAGAAAAATATAAATGTTGAATCCTCTCTCAAAGGCAAGTTCAAACCAAATTGGATTGGTCCATATGTTATCAGCGACAAACTTGGTGGTGGAGTTTATCACCTCGCCACACTTTTAGGAAAACCACTAAAAAATCCAATCAGCATAATACATCTTAACAAATATTATGCTTAAACGCAACACTCATTACCCTATGACGCACTCTAGTCTCACGGTACATATTGGATCTGTTGAGGGTATACATCTCAAATGGATTGTATCCACATTTGCCTCATTTCATCATTCAACCTCTTACCACGTAACACTCCTAGGTTAGTGACATATGGTATAGGCTAAATGGTCACCTATACCATCATCTTGTAGTGGTATACGCTTTAGGATACATCACCACTCCCTCTGCTCATTTTATAGTGATATACACTATAGGATAAATCATCACTCTTTGGACATCTCATCGCTTCGGCTATGTGGTCATACACACATCATCTCTAGGTCAAATATGATCAACACACATAGGCACTCATCACAATGCATTACTCACAATACATAATTCAACCATTTCCTGATGATGCGCTCTCATTTACGATTCATTCCGACGATCACGAGGGGGCATAAACAAATGAACCTCATTACACACACTTCCATTTACTCGGGGGACACACGGATCCTATCATCCATCATGCATTATATTCCATCCATCCACATCATACCGCATATCTTGGTTGATTTTACTCTTGCTTACATCTAATTATACATGGTCATCTTGTTACACATGCTAGATAGATCTCTTGTATATCGTTATCTTTACCATACACACATGCGCATTCACATCCTTCTCTAGTTGTGATCACAGATACAATGCTTCTACATGTAGCATGGATGCTTAGTGTAGTGCCCACATTTTTCACACCCAAAACAACAAAGTAAAATACTAGGATAATTTTTTTGTGGCTTACATTGCTCACTACACACAACACAAAGCAAGGGCTCCAAGTACGAAACTCGACTCACAAACGACAATCACATAAGTCATCGACTCACATAGACACATGAAAACAACATAGGCATGTCGATGCCACACTTTTCCCAATGAACGAATACTAGCAATGACCCAACCACAAGAAACATGACTTCAAGAACGACGAACCCACAACACATCATTTCTTTAAATGTATTTTAGTTACGATTAACATTCCAAGAACATTATTGAGCAAGGATAAATTTCTCGTTTGTCCACCCACATATTCTTAAGTTTATTCCGCGGTTAAAATACAGTTCGACCATCTTATGTTGGCTTCTTATACTTTATAAAAATTTCCATAACTAACATACTTATTTGGCATAAATCAAATTGCATACAAAGTACTTAATTATCTTATTATTATGTTAAGAATATTCTCCTCCAACATTTATTCAATGTCAATAGTTTTACCCTTACAACTCAAGCGAAAATGACTTGATATCCAGAACGCAATAAAAGGATTTAGAGATTTAGATACAAGATAGCTTTTTACCAAAAACATTCCTCGGTCACGGAATAGTGATTTCACTACCATAGTTAATAAAGTTCAATAACTTAATGACTTCCTTTTATGTTTATATATCTTTGGTTCTCTCGTAGTTTGATCACAACAATGCAATACATAATCTTTGAAACACATAAAGATATTTAATTGAGTTATAAGGTCTCCAAGAGTGGCAGTATCCCTAACCTCAATTCTCATTTTTTTTACTCTCATATGCTTTATTTTCTTTTACGTCACGTTATGGCCTTATTTTTAGCATTGTCTTGTAAAAGGAGTTACAAAGTGTTTATCTAACCTCTTGGAGAACAAATATGATTAAGAGACTTGATGCTTCACACGAACCCTAAGTTAACGTCCAAAACAACTGAGTTTTAGATTAATTCCAACTTCACCTAAGGGTCTACCCCTCAACTATAAATGAGGTTTAAGCGAGAGGACAAGTTTATGCTAACCCACCTTCAGAAGGGGCCAAGGTGTAATGTTGAGAGACACCAAGGTAAAACATTTAGCTATGCGGAGCCAAGGGGGTTCATTAACAAGAGTGCAAGGCAAAGAACAACTATGTCCTGATCTCCATTTATGTCGTTTGGATCCAACAGGGATTTCATTCGATGAAGAAAATTTACTTTTAAATCTATCTTCGGAAAAACAAGGTAATCCACTAGGATACGAAGGAAGGGTTAGTTCATCTTACTCCAAATGAAGTTTGACTGTATCGCTCCTATTTACCAGGTTTATGACAATGTCACTAACCATACTGACTAAGACGATAAACCCATTCTTGGGCTCTTGTTTACTCAAGCTAGGAGATTTCCATCGAGTGTAGGGTTTAAGTTCACTCTACAGTTTTCAATGTCTTCTAGGGTAAAAGTAACACACATGAAAACAAGTTATGCTCGATATTGAATGAGGGTAGAGTGTTTCGATTAAATATTTTTTTTTTTTTTTTTTCATTTACCAAGTATGAATGCACAAGATGACTCGTTGATCATTTATTGAATATTGAATATGCACTACAAGATATTACTTCAAATTCATTTACTTTATATAAATATCAAACCTTTTTACCAGGTGTACTATGAATCAAAATTGAACCTAAGATTAAATGCACATTTCCTAGATGTCCTAGAAACCAACATCTCATACATAGCAACAAATTATCAAATATAACCTTTTGAAACATGAGACTACAAAATACATTTATTCATTTAAAAATGAACTATATAAATTACAATGATAATTAATGCATTACACAACGCCTTTACGTCATCATTCTTTCATCCTGCAAAAACACGTGAGCATGATATCAGTGATAATTCGCTAGCATGGCATCCACCCTAACCTAACATAAGTATCATTTTTCAGTTTCCCATTTACATATGACAATAATTACAATTTGCAATCGAAATAAAAAGGTCTAGAGACATGTATTCATTGCATTTCATTTTTCTTCATTTTGTAACCCAGGAGAGAGAAAGAGAAGGGAAGAGAGAGAAAACACCATTTTGTCAAAAGTTCTAATGCACACAACAAGTTCCACTATAGATTTTTAAATAGTTATTTGTATGTGTTAAGAGTTTACAGGGTGGTTTGGCAACCCTACGAGGGTCTGCAACTTTCTATTTTTACATTTTCTTACTAGCTACAAAAACGTACAAAACAGGCTCGAAGGCTAAGAAACCGCTTCCAAAAGTTATCTTCCGATGAGAATGCACACCCCGATTAAATTTCTACGTGTCCCCAGATATACCAAGAGTTCATAGCAACTGACGGAATTGGGAAAAAGCAAACGGTTTGCATTTGACAACTAGTTTTCCGGGGCTACTCTTGGTGAGCCGACCTAGATGCAAATGAACAAAAGTTAGCTCGAGGGCCCAAAAAACCACGTCCATAACTGACGTTCGATGGATGATCACGTGATGAGACACTTCCTACAAGTTCATCTATATAAGGAGAATTCATCAGAGTTGACAGGATCGAGAACTAGAAAACCATTTTTAAATGGCGACAAGTCGAAATTGTTCCAATTTGACCTCACAAACTGTGACCAAAGGCCTACAAAATGGCTTTGCCAAACTATCTAGAAAAGTGTTTTTCCCTAAACTGAATGTTCCATGTAATTGTCTAGTATAAACACTAGAGGTTTGCAAAGACGGGAAATAATTTCTCTATCTAGGTTTCAAATGGTGGTTCAAAACGAAAGCCAACTTTCTAGGTTTAACAACTTTTTATTATTGTAAACCAATGTAACAGGCTCTATAAGAGCGTCAAAAAGGTCACATATGTTCATTCTAGGTCGATCCAGAGGTCAAGGTGACTCCTCACATACCAAGGTACATGAATGAAGCTTAACATCTCGTTTTCAGAGTTACAAAGGGTACTTAATGAGTCTCCGAAAAATGCAAAAATTAACTATTTACACAGGGAGAAGATCAACTTTATTAATGGGAAGTCAATTTCGTCTTGCCGATAAAACAATATTGAAGTGATCCAGGTGGGTAGGAAGTTTTCTAAATCACCACAGAATGAGGTTGGAAGTTCATGTTTTAATGCAGAAGAGTTATTTTGATTTCATGAGTTACGACATGACATTTCATTATTTTTGCAACGAGTTGAAATAACATTTAACTGTATTAAAATCCTAATGTTTTGAAATTCTATTAAGTTGCAAAAGAGAACTAAAACATGATAATTATGAGAGGCAAGGAAGATGGACCATGCCTGGGAACGATGAGCGAAATCGGGGATAAGGTGCTCCAAGTGGTTTACACTCGCGATCCGTTGAGACCACCATTGGTGCCACATGATGCCAGATAATCACGTGCAAACCAAACCATTCGTTGTGCCCCCATGTCTCATAAAAAAACCATTTTGTGCTTTCAAGTAGTCATCCCGATCCATGAGACCGCATTTTCTATGTCAAACAGATCACACGCCTTTTCAACAAGTCCATTTTGCGCATATCCCAATTTAAAACGCTTATTTTGGTGCAGCTGAGAGGGTGTTGAAATTTTTTTTTAAGTGTTGCTTTACCACTACCAAATACATTTCCTTCAAAGTTTCAAAGGCCTTTACAACAAGCTCATCTATGAATACCCTGAAACCATTGCATTCCATGAGATGAAATATCTGAGGCATTTTGTCAAACAAATCACATGCCTTGAATACACTTCCACATTTTTCACGCATCTCAGCTATGACACTACAAGAACAAAATCTTACAAACAAACCAGATTCTATTACTCAAACCCTGCTCCAAAGCTTCCACATTTTGCACAGGCTGGAGATACGTTGGCAATGTAAACTGATTGGGCTGGAGACCTGTTTGTTGCATGGTGAAACGGTGTGACTACCTTATGAGGGGAAAACCCCCACATTTTCTGTATATTGTCGTCCCCAAAATCCATGAGAAGTTGTCTAGTTCTTTCATTTGGTCAAACCCTACAACAACGTCCCCAACGCATTGCAACTACAACATCTGACAAAATGCCTCTCCATTTTATGTTTTGGTGATTGTCCACGCAGGTCCCAGAACTTGTTTTTTTTTTATATAGCAGGAGGATGTTGGCGTAGGTCGCAGCAATCTATGGCACCCCATGAGATGACATCTGGTGAGGCATTTCTTTGAAAACAACAAGAAGGCGCCCTTAACAAAATGGATCTGTGCAGAGGCTGCGACCATTGCATTACAAGAAACCATGTTTCCTTCAACAACGTGGTGAGTGCGCTAGAGACTGGTTCGAAGCTTCCATGGTGGTGGCTACTGTCTTCCTTCAGCAAAAGATAGAAAAAAACCATAAGGAGTCTCCTTTGCCCTAATCGTTCAACTGAGTTACTTTACCAAAGTTAGCCATAACTATGGTTATTTTAAATAAACCCTTAACTTATGCCATGTCCACGTATGTGTGGAGGAATAATTTTATTATTATTATTTTTAATAATAAAAGGAGGCATTACACTTAGCTACTACCATCACATAATGACTCTGGGGCATCAAATTTCGTATTGTATAGGTGATATTGTTTCATTTTGTACTTAACACTCTAATTTATTGGTTATACACGTTTTGGAATACATTTTATCTCTCTAACATGTTAACGAGTTTTTCATGTGCAAAATTTGTTTTACGGGATTACTTGCTTTACCATGGTTATCGGTTTTTGTACTTAATTGTCTTTGTTTGTTATTGTATGCCGGCCTTGCCCTTTGTTTGGTGTGTACACTTAATTTTTGTATACGACCACTATGGCCTTGTGTGTTTTCCGACATTGTGAGTGGTGTCCCATGTTCTACAACCCGCTTTTTGCAGCCTACTTTGTCTTCTTTAGTGTTTACATTACTATCTTGCTTAGTAGTTTACACATTATCTTTGTAGCTTTGTTCGTTTAACACTTGTTTTACTAGCCACTTATTTACATGCATCTTGGTTTTTACCAAGCACATCCCCTCCCCCTATAGGGTATAATTTAGGTGGTCGGTCCTCTTTTGGGACTGCATTATCCTATTCACAATGTCGCATGTGCCCCAAAGATGGGGGCATCATTTAGGTTTACACACTACACAACACAATACCGATATATTTTAGTTTCGGTTTTCGTCCATGACACTGATGGGTTATAAAGCGAGTGGCTTCAACACAATCTACATAACTTTGATACATAATGAATTTTATAGGACAAGGTGTTCTTAGCACATGCGGTAGTACTTATAGGTTAGAGGATAAACCAGACCTTCCTCTCTACTTTGCCATGGCATCGATTGCCAAAAAAACTAGGTAGTATACATATCTCTTTAAATCTATTGGGAATCGATTACGAGGTTGGGGGAATAATTAGAATTTCCTTCCTACATTTTTTTAATGACAATAGCGTGAGATCACCCAAAAAACTTGCATGACATTGACATGTTCCTTTCTACACCCCTTTTTCATCATGGATTAGGTGCACACATGTTCCTTTTCATACTTTCCATTTACATTTTTACATACATATATACATGCATCTTTTCATGTTTTTCACATATATACATGTGTATTTGATTACTTGATCGTCTTCTCCTTTATAGGTCCGTCTGTATGGGAAGCAAGTAGTCAACACCAACACAATGTCAACAACAACATCACACTACATCACAAACACCACACTTATATGCAAGTACATCACACATTGACGTCTAGACACACGTTTTCACCCAAGGTTCATGCTCATTAATTTTTATATTGTTGCATCTCTAGTCTCCATGCTCCATTATTTTTCCACTCCATGCTTTGTCTAATCCCTCGACACATTTTCTACAAGTATTCTACATGGATATCGGGTATGCACCTCTATCTACTTTATGTTACCGAGCATTTCACTCACCAACATAAAGTGGGGGTAAATATAGACATAAAATCACGCACTTTGGGTAAATATCTAGTCCCAGTCTCATACTACTATTCATATGGTTATTGAGTGAAAAGAATACTAATCAACCCATGCCTTTAGCCAATTTGTTTTGCTTTTCGTTGATACTTTTGACATTTTATCTACACTTACCCCGTTTATATTGTTATTTTATGTTTATCTTATTCCTAACAGGGGTGCCCACCAAGACATACCTTGGTCCCCTCTAGGCGCCCTAATCCTCTTTGCAATTTACTCTCACCTTTTGGGCACTTTCTAGCCGTTTGAACTTTTCATATTTTTGGTGGTCAACCTTTTTGGTGTTAATTACAAAATTAGAACAAGAGAACCATATAAATATAAAGTTATGAGACCATAATGAGGGACCAAGCACTAAGCACTAGTATCACCACCTAAGGTTGCATCCATCCAAGGCATCTAGAGCTCCATTTGCATCCATCTAGCTCCATCAAAAGGGATAAGGTTAGTTCATCTGCATCACACTTCATGGGGGAGTTCATCTTATTCCATCCGTCATCTATTTACATTTCTACATCTAGTTATTACTCACTACTCACAAAGTGTGACTAGAATAAGAGCACCTAGGGCACAATTTTCACACACACACCTAGAACTATATTTGGGTCTAAAATGTAGTGCAACATTCAGTTAGTAAGTCCGTCATTGTGTTCGTTGATGTTATTCGACCCCTTCATATACATCTTTCATTTTTAGGGGTTTGATGCTTTATTTGGGGTTTTGCGCAGGTTTTCCTTCATTTTTGATTTACAATGACTTCTAATGAATTTGAGTGATATCCACACGAAAGAAGCGAAGGCGGGTAGTCACTCGGCAAATGACACCTTAGAGGAAGTTCCCGGTCAAATCTGTAGAGCAGAGCGAGCACCAGATCTTAGACCGGGGTGCCCTGCACCCGATCACTTTCGGGGAACCCAAGTCTACTCAAATAACCGGGATCTACACTTTATGGATCTTCATGCGGTTGTTTCTTCATTGTGTTCATTTGGTCTTCATTGTGACATATTCCCGACAAGTCTATGAATCAACTAAGCTCTTTCTAACCCCTCTTTACGCATCTAAGGTTCCATATTTCACTTACTCGATTGCTTGAGTCATTTCCTTTATTTATTTATTTGTTATTTATTGCTTGCATAACATTAGATTAAAATAAATTTAGGTATTTATTTCCCATTTTAGTTTAATCACTACTATAGTCAATGTAGTAACCAATCGGTGTTATAAACAATCTATTGGGGCAATCCACCTTTTCCTCCCCCACCATATTCTCTTATTCCTAAAGTTAATGTTCCATATAAAGGGTATGATTTAATTGAACAACTCAACAATACCCTTACTAAGATATATATACTTGAGTTGCTTTAAAAACCCCATATTTACAAAGACATATTACAAGATACTTTGCGCTCTTTCACATTAGCTAATGATACACACCTAGCTACTTTAGCTTCTCTCATGGATACTTTAAGGAAATTAAAAAGGCTATTACTTTAACTTCATTTGATATCGTGACTGATATTGTTATGAATTGATGTTTATTTTTATTCATCATTACATGTATTCAAGGATTCTTTCTCAAAAGAGTTTTAATAGACAATGGATTTGGTCTCAACATATGTCCTAAATCATTGCTTACACAAATGGGAATTTATCCTCTTGAAATCAATCATTCTCCCACTACCATGCAAGGATTTGATGTCATCACTTGTGTAGACATAAAATCACGCACTTTGGATAATTATCTAGTCCTAGTTGCATATTATTATTAATATGATTCATAAATAAGAAAAGTACTAATTAACCCATGTCTGTTGCCACCTTTCTTTGCTTTTTGTTTCCAATCTTGGTCTTACACCCTTACTTGCTCAGTCTTCCTTTTTATACTCTGGATTTTATCATCCACGGACACCAACGCACAACCAGGACGCTAGCGCCAGGCGCCCTTGTCCCCTTTGGGTGCCCCAGTCCTCTTTGTACTTTACTCACACTTTTTGGGTCTTTTCTAGTCGTTTGATCATCTTATCTTTTTGGTAGACAACCTTTTTGGGGTTGATTACGAAATTCAAGAAAAGGAATCATATAAATATAAAGTTATGTGACCATGATAAATGACCAAGCACTAAGCATTATCTATTACCACCTAAGGTTGCATCTATTAAGCATCTAAGAGCTCTATTTGCATCCATCTAACGCCATCATAAAGGACACAAGGGCTAGTTATTTTGCATACACTTCATAAGAAAAAAGTTCATTCTATTCCGTGCACACATCTATTACATTTTTTTACATTTAGTTACATTTCTCGCTATCAAGTGTGACACGCACAAGAGCCACCTAGGGCATGATTCTACACACACATACATAAAACTACATTGGGTTTGAAATGTAGAGTAGCGTGAAAGTGTTGGACCAAATTTACAAAATGATCAAAGATACATAATTTTTTTACCAAGAGTGATATTCAATGTTATCTCATCATCAATAATATGAAGCTTATATATATATATAAGATATGAACTTCCTATATTTTAGGATGTTGTTGTAACTCCTCCAACTCCCTCAAACTATTTGCGTGAGTAGTTTTATCAACAACTCACATCAAACAAACTCGTGAATATTCTTAACTTACTTACTAATATAGCTCACAATAATAATTTTCCATGTGTAAATTATTATGACCATGTCAATTCTATATAATTTTCCTAACATTCTCCCTCTTAGTGTGAATATGGGGAAAACCTGCCTTATACTTGCACCTATTCATGATTTGTTGATTTTCACAGGATAATTACAAACCTCAAGGATGGTTTTGCAAATGGTTGACAAAAAACTGAGAATGGTGGTTTTATAATTGGAGTACCATAAACCACAAGGTGATGGTTTTGTGAATGGTTTACCAACAACCAAGAATGGTGGTTTTGCAATTGGTTTACCACAAACCACAAATGAAGGTTTTCAAGTGGTTTACCTACAACCACATCATGATGTGCTTAGTACTATTATCATCCCTCATCACATTTCACCACCTTAGGAATAAGGAAAATAGGAAAATTTGCTGCTCACACATTACAAACTAAAAAGTGGAAATGGAACATTGGAAGATGTTCCCCCCTCAATGTGAAATTTTCATTTATTGAAAATAAGAACACTACAAATCAAGCAAACACACAAGCTGAAAAAGGCCACCAAATCATTTGTGTGGCCTTATTGTTGGTGATTGATGAGAGGTCGTTGATTGACCTCCAACCTTTGACATCTCCGCCTCCGATTTCATGCCACTAGTTCAACCAGATGTGATCATAGAGCTAATTACATCTCGGACATCGGATTCCATTGACAATGCGTCCATAAGGCAATTTTTTAATTTTTTGAACTTTTACAAAAATTCATTTTTTATTTTGACTATTTTGACCAAACAATTACAATGTTCACAACTTTTAATAATAGATGATAGAAAACTTTTGAAACTTTGGATAAAAGATTCAATGATTATATACAAATATGACTCTTGACAACACAATTATTTAATAAACATTAGTATGACAACTACAAAATGACAATGTATTAAATAACTATGATGTTGACACTTTTTGTAATTACAGACACTTGACAACATATAAGCTTGTCCAGATTACATAGATTTTAACCATTGTTTATAAATAAAATAAACTAAACCTATCATATGCTTTAAAAATATGAGACTTTACGAAATACTACGGGCCCGTTAATCATAATGAAGCTACCACTAAAGTTATAACCTATAAACATAGACCTCATGACATTTGGACTTTTGAGCTAAACCAAACTAAAATATGTCTCATGGAAAATCGACTCTATAAAACTAAACTTGTCTCCATACCCATGAGCCATGTGTTTAAACGGTGGGCTGAACAAGTCGATAGAGAATGGAAGGTTCGAACTGATGCCGAGTCTTATACAAATATATGTAGTCTCTGCAATCATGTCATCGTGTGTTGATCTAATACGTCTGAATGAGTATAGAAAAATATTTAATTCCACTCGACAGATCTACACATGTATAAGATGATCCAACTGTATTCCCACATTTATTGATGGTCCTAGAGATTCGTCGTTATTGATGAGTGTGAAGCATGTGGGCAGGTTTGATGAGAACACATAATGTATTGAACCGCATATCCTTTACTGATCGCTGACAAAATTTCAAATAGTCGAACAAGTTCACCAATCATGACCCCATTGAAATGTGTGGGATTTCAGTCGATGCTCTCTGGTTTAGAATATTAACCAATTACTCTGCCTATGATTAGCATTTTTGGCGTCTCTTACAACCACCAGTGGTTGCACTAGTATTGACGGCTAGGCTTATCTCTCACGAAAAAGTTCACACAATAGGGGAAAAGTATTTTCCGTCACGTCGCTGTTAGTTTTGTCGCATTTCCGTTAGTTTTTGAGAAAAGGAAACAACGTATTACATTGTTACCTGTATAGGTAACAACGTAATACGTTTTTTTTCCGGCCAAATTTCCGTTGTGGTTTTTAAAAGGAACCGGTGCCATATGGTTTCATACGTGAGTGCGCAGCAGGATGGCGGGGCACAGAAATAAGGCGCAGAGGTCCGGGTTCAAGGCCGATGGGTGCAAGGATAACACTGGTCAAAGTTTTGTGCATGTTCGCGTTGACTACGAACCTGCATGATGGATAGGCTCCTCGAGTATTGACAACATACAAAATCGATGTACATAAAATGAAAATGAGAATGTCCAAACACACAACCTGAAATAGTAAAATCACTGCAGAGAGAATGGTTAGCCTCCTCAACATCCGAAACGACTCTTTGAAGGATGAACTTCTTTTCATTCATGCAATTTTCCAAGCATTAAAACTTTTACAGGAAAATTGGATCTCCAAGATGCTTTGATACTAGATGAAATTGTTGGACCAAAATTACATAATGCTAAGAGATATAGAAAACAAATTACCAAAAATGATATTCAATGTTCTCCCGTCATCAATAATATGAAGCTTACAAATATGTGTGTGTGTGTGTGTGTGTGTGTGTGTGTGTGTGTGTGTGTGTGTGTGTGTTATATGAAACAAACTTCCTATATTTTAAGAGGTTGTTGTAACTCCTCCAACTCCCTCAAACTATTTACGTGAGTAGTTTCATCAACAACTCACATCAAACAAACTCGTGAATATTCTTAACTTACTAACTAATATAGCTCACAATAATAATTTACCATATGTAAATTATTAATGACCACGTGAGTACTATATAATTTTCCTAACACAACACTAGGTCGTAAGTTCACCATTGTGACAACTGAGGATAGTCTGACCCCTCATTCTACATCTTTCTTTTTAGGATTTGATGTTTATTTAAGGGTTTTGCGGAGTTCATATTTCATTACGGGTTTCAATGACCTCGACGATCCTGGCGTGATCTCATAATGATCAAAGGAAACTAAAGGTGACCACCTTATGACACCTTAGATGAGGTTTTATGAGCTTTAAAGTAGACCTAGGTGCCAAAAAATAGGTCTAGGGTGCCCACAGGAGCCTTTATCCTCTCTCCAGGCACCCATGTCCAACCTATTATGCTAGATCTACATTTTTTTCGGGTTCTTGTGCGACGCCACGTTACTCTGTTCACCTAGTCATCACTTTGGCATAGTTTAGGATTAATTTTGAATCAACTAAGTACATTTTTCTCCTCTTTGCACTTAGGGTTTTGTACTTTATTGCTTAGTTTTCTTGGATTACGTGTTGTACTTAATTGCTACATTTATTTCCGCTACAATAACATCGATTTGGCTCATATATTTCCATTTATTTTAATCATTTTGGTGATCATGATATTTGGATCCACCTTCTCTCTAAAGATTTCTTCTTCTTATGCCCGTCACCCGTAGTGGTCATTTTGGGTCTTTTCAATATTGTGAGCATCCTTCATCGCGTAGAATATCCAAATCAATGGTGATATCTCTACCTCAATGGACATGAATGAAAAATTCCTTGGATAACTCTCACAATATTCCTTTTGACAAAATAGAAGCATCTGATAGTGAACAATCATAGGATGAATATGCCAACGTTGATCGAGAACAATTAAACATGCTCATTGATTTTTGACAAGCTTTATGAAGTAATCCCACTCATCTTCCACATATTATACATGAATTAGTTATTGCTAAAAACACTCGTGATGCTTGAAATCTCTTGTTACTCACTCTTCATCTCCCATAGCCTCTAGCCAACCCCTTCACATTCCAGCTTCCATTCCTACCACTCCCGTCATTCACCCTAATACTCCCAATGCCCGAACTTAGCTCTTCTTCAAATACTCATGATTGAACTTCTTTATATTGAGATCTCCAAATCTAACTTCGCATTTAGCTTTAACTCGCTACCTCTCATGTATCACCATCTTTAGAATCCATTTTTCTTCTTCACACTCCTTTTGCACCCGTAATTTATGCCTATTTGTTACTTCCTAACTTCATCTCCCTAGATTACCCATTTTCAAGGCCATGGTGACCCAAAAATCATCTTTGAGCTTTTCACGTGGTATGTCTCGACTATGCGGATGCTCATAACATATTAACAAAGCTATTTCCTAAGAATTTACAAGATTATAAGGTGTATGATTAAACTAAAACGGAATATATTAGCCTAATATGATGTTATAGGAGAAGTAATAAATGAATAAATGCAGTATAAAACTTACCCAAACAACTAAGCAAATGAAATATGAAACCCTAAAGACAAAGATGATTAGGAAAATAATTAGCTAATTAAGCCGAGGTTGCGTGACTATGTCATATTGTAGACCGACTAAACAAGAGGAGTAAAAGCTGTTGCACATGGACTCAAGAAAATGCAGATCCGAGGCATCTGGCTAGACTTGGGAACTTGGAGAAGGAAAGGGGCACCCGAGGTACCCCGGTTTGAAATCCAAGTGCCCTGGTCTATAAAAATTATCAAGGAACCTCCTTTGAGGTGTCTCTGTGTGTTTTCCTATGTTTCCTTCCTATCACATGAATGTCGCTATGTGATCACCAAAAAATCTTGTAAAACCTACAATAGAAGAATTACCTACAAAACCCCAAATAAAGCATCTAAAACCTAAAAAATAAAAAAATACATATGAAGGGGTTAGACTATCCTCAGTAGCCACAATGGTGGACTTACTAATTGATCATTGCACTACATCTCAGACCCAATATAGTTATGTGTGTGTGTGTGTGTGTGTGTGTGTGTGTGGAATTGTGCCCTAAGTGCTCTTGTGTGTGTGACACCTTGTGAATGATGAGCAACAACTAGATGTAGAATGTAAGTAAATGGTGCATGGAATAGAATAGACTCCCCTCTTATAAAGTGTATAGAGAAAACCAACCTTATGTCCCTTGTGATGGAGCTAGATGGATGTAAATGGAGCTCTAGATGCCTTGGATGGATGCACTCTTAAGTGGTGATACTAGTGCTTAGTGATTCGTCCTTTATTATGGTCTCATAACTTTATATTTATATTGTTCTCTTGCTTTAATTTTGTAACTAATTTTGAAAATGTCGACCACCAAAAATATAAGAATATCAAATGGCTAGAAAGTTCCTAAAAGGTAAGAGGAAAGTGTAAAGAGGATCAAGGTGCCCAGAGGGGACCAGGGTGCCCTAGTCCTGGCTAGGTGCCCCAGTCAGGAATAGGGAAAATGTAGTATAACAATACATGTTGGGAAAGTATGGGTGTAAGATTAAATGCAATAACAGAAATACAAAGCAAGATGGCCAAAGACACAAGTTAATTAGTACTCTTTTCATCAAGAACCATATGAATAGTAATATGATACTGGACTAAATAATTACCTAAAATGTATGATTTTGTGTCTTCATTTTCCCCACTTCATGTTGGTGAGCGTAAAGCTCAAGAACATAAATTAGATAGAGATGTGTACCTGATATCCATGTAAAGTGATGTAGAAAACACGTCAAGGGACTAGACAAAGTGTGAAGTGATAAAAAGGTGGAGTGTGGAGACTAAAGATGCAAAAGTGTAAAAAGTGATGAGAGTGAACCTAGGATAGAAGTGTGTGTGTAGATGCCAATGTGTACAATGTACCTGCATGTTAGTATGATGTGTGTGACATTGAGTGATGTCATTGTTGTTATTGACTATTTTCTTCCCATACATATAGACCTCGCAAAAGAAAAGACAGTCAAGTAGTCAAATATGCATGTATATGTATTAAACTGTGTGTAAAGATGCATGTATATATGTAAAAAACATGTAATGAAAGTATACAAATGAAAAAGGAACATGTGCACCACCTGATCCATGATGAGAAAATGGTGTAGAAAGGATCCTATAAATGTTGATGAAACACGAGTTTTTTGGGCAATCTCACGCCACTAGCCGAAGAAGTGTAGCGAGGAAAATTCTGATGTATCCTCCAACCTATAACTACTTCCCAAGAGTGAAGAGACCTCTGTACTGTTTGGTTTTTTGGGTGATCCAATGCCACTTGTTGAAGTAGTATAGAGAGGAATATCTAGTTTATCCTCTAACCTGTAACTGCTCCCCATAATGCTAAGGGCAATTTGTCGTTTAAAATCCACAGTGTATGATTTTTTGTAGTCTGCAGTATGAACCCACTCGCTGTGTAACCCACTGTGTCATGGACAAAAACTAAAAACTAAATTGTACTGGTATTGTACTATGTAGTGTGTGTAAACTCAAATGATGCCCCCCTCTTTGGGGGCGTATATAATGTCATGGATAGGAGAATGCGGCCCCGTAAGAGGATTGATCATTGATAGCATGCCCTACAAGGGGGGGGATTCACTTGGTAGAAACCAAGGTGCATGCAAAAAATGTGGCTAGAAACCAAGTGTTATCAGTAAACAAACACATACATGGATGTAGAAGACAAGTGTATGTTACACATACAATGTATAAGCTAGTACGTAAGCGTAAAATGTAAACACCAAAGAAGACAATGTAGGTTGTGCAAAGTGGGTTGCAAATATGGGACACCACTCATGATTTTTCAAGACACTGAAGATCGTAGTGGCTGCAAATAAACAAGTGTGCATAAAGACAAAGGGAAAACCCTGCAAATAAAGACAAGCAATAATGAGATAATATGACAAAAATTATGGAAGCAAATATCCCTATATAACAAATGTTGTACATGAAACACCCGTTAGCATGTTAGAAAGATAAAATGTATGTCAAAGCATGTATAAACCCATAAAGTAGTGTGTTATGAACAAAAATGAAACAATAACACTTGTAGTATACGAAGTTAGATGCCCCAGGAGCCACCTGTATGACTAGTAGTGTGCCAAACATCCATGTTGCACGTAGAAGCTCTGTATCTTGTGATCATAACTAGAAAATAAAGTGAATGCACATGTGTGTATGGTAGAGATAATGACATTCAAGAAATCTATTTAGCATGTGTAATAAAGCGATCATTTACAAGTATAAGTAAGCAAGGATAAATACAACTATGAAATGTAGTATTTTGTGGATGGATGGAATAGAATGTAGTGTGGATGGTAGGAGCCGCGTGACCCCTGAGTGAATGGAAGTGTATGCAATGAGGTTCATTTGGTATGTCCCCTCAACAATCAAGAATGAACCGTAAATGAGAGTGTATCATTGGGATATGGTCTAACTATGTGTGTTGTAGGTTACACGCAGTGGTGAATGTATAATGATGACATGCGACATAGAGGTGAAGTGTGCATGACGATGTAGCCTAAGCGTATATCATGAAAAGATGATCAAAGGAGTGATGATTTAGCCTAAAAATTATATCACTAAATTATTATCAGAATAGGTGATGACAATGTTAGATTAAGTGATGATGTAGTCTACGACGTTATCACTACAAGATGAGTAGGAGTGGTGATGTAGCCTAAAGCGTATACCACTAAATGATGCAAGTGGAAGTGATGATATAGCCTATGATGTATAGCACTATTCTAAAAATGCCGCATGATGGAAACATTTATTGATAAATATGTGGATGTGATGTGGTCCAATGAAGATGTATGCCCTCGGCAGTCCAAAGATGGACCATAATACTAGTGTGTGTCATAGGGTAATTAATGCAAAGACGTGGAAAAAGTTGTATGTAGTAATCTTGTGCGATGATGAGAGACTACTATGTAATGTGTAAAATGTGTAATGTGTGACATATAGTATGTAATGTAATATGTGTAGTCAATATGAGTGTGACACTTGTGTGATGATCACTAGTATGGTGTGTAGAGTATGTATGATGTATAGATGTGCAAACGCCGACATATGAATGATGTGAAGTAAGTATAAGATGTATTATACAATATGTAAGATGTATAATGTGAGATGTCATGTAAAATGTGTGAAGAGACATGATGCACAATGTCTAATGTGCAAGTGTGTGGGGGTTCATGTGTGTAGGGCACCCTCAATAGTCAAGTGTGAACTGAAGCACAAGAGTGTGTCATTGGGTAATGATGATGTAGATGCATAGTAAGAAAATAAGTATGTAAGTAGGATGAGTAAAAGACACTTGTCAAGGTGAGGGGGTGGTATAGATGCAATGCCCTCAAATATGTAAGATGAAGAAGTAGATTATGTAATATCATCTACGAGCTCATCATTATCATGGAAAAATCAAATGGATAAGCATCGAGACCGATAAGCAATTATGTCGCGTTGATCACGTAACGAGCCATTAAGGCATAAGATGTACATACCCATGACATATTCCTCATCAGTAAAAGGGTGATAAAGGGCACCCATGTGGATATCATCGAGTGAGATTATGTGTATATCCGAGAAAAGAACTATTGTAAATGAAGACTCAACTAAAAGAAATGGGGAATGATATGTCTCGTATGATCAGGGTCTAGCATGCCCCTAATGTAATCTAGCCAAGATTGTCCTAATGTGAGTAGCGAAGAGTGAGAATATCATGTGAGGAAGACTTGGAGATGAAAAACATGTAGGCCATATGCGGCAGTAATGTGAAAAAAGCCATGATAAAGATGAGCAGAGTGTGGCGAAGGGTAGAGATCCTCAAAAGAAAATCCTAAAAGAGTTAAGCCATCGTGCGTACATACAATGTTATCACAAGTAGGATTGAATGAAATTTGCTCCCAATAAGTATCATTCATGAAAAGTGTGCATGTGAAGGGAGATCGAGTGATGGAGGTGGCAGATGAGAAGGTGGAGGAACTAAAGCAACATGTGTGTAGAGAATGAATCTTGATAAACAATCATAACAATAGTAGTGGAAGGGGAGGTGTAGATGTAGTTAGTACAAAATTTATCATATAAATGGCACCTTCTAGTGGTGGTAAATGTGGTAGCTCATTGATAGGTTGAGCTCATCTATAGCATCGACCTTAGAACAGGAAGTGGAGTGTTGGGATCATGGTCACAATATTTGTATGGATGACGATCACAAGGATTGGTATTGTTGGGCGAACAAAAATAGCCTAAGTGTTGGGCATGCAAATGTAGGGTATGGGAAGAGCACATGATGCTACAAAGAAGGTTGAAGTGCCCAGGGTCAGGACTTAGCCGTTTTCATTGTGAAGGCTATTTTTGGAGTTAGTGTGCTAAGCACACAAAACACGAAGACTTACGGTTCACACAAGGGTATTTTAGGAACAAGCATTAGTTCGAGTGCCATACATAATTTAGTCTAATAAGAGGATTTCTACTCGGAGTTAACTATAGGAAGTCTATTTTTAGAGTACTAAGATGTTTTGTATCCTTTGTAAAGGCGCATGGCTATTATTAGCATGTAGCCTATTTTGGGAAAGTGCATGGGTGGTGAAGGGAAATTCCCCATCCCTATATATATGTATTGATTTGCACGATTTGGAGAGTCTTAATTATTGTAGAGTTATGTTGTTGGCGTTGTCGCATGCATGACTCATGAAGATATTTTTGTAATGTATGAAGCTTCTGTGTTTTATAGTATTTAATACAATGGATCATATTGGCTAGATAATGGTGTTGAACATGACTAAATCTAGTACTTGTATGGTAAACCTTATTATAGTCATTGCATAGTTTATCTTCCATATACTCTAGGTCTAGATCTGGCTTATGCACTGTGGATTGTTTACTATCGGCTATGAATCTGAATATATACATGCACCATCATGTTAACATTCTATACAAGAAAATCTAAAGAGGGACTGATGCTTTTGCTCGCTTCTGGTGAGAGCTTAGCTTAGACTGAGTGATGTGCCAACACGCCTGGGTCATTTAGAGTGAATTCTAGGCTACAACATCTGTTCCGTTGTTGGAACCTCTTTCTCATATTTTTTCTAGGATGTTTCGTGATGAAGACGTACTAGTTGACCTTAGTAAGTGTTGAGGAGTAGATAGTAGATCTGGAAGAAGAATACGCTCGATATTTAGCACTATATCTCGAGTTTAACGTACATGCGTGGGTTGAGTGGAATCTATATGACTACTTATATGAGAGCTTCTTTGTTATCTTTCCCATAGAGCTATACGATTGGTGGTTACTTATGTGTCTAATGTTAGGTTGTGGACCCTGTTTTCATGTGTGAAAGTGTTGAAGACTGTACACTAAGAGTACTATACACTTTTCATGTATCCTCGCGGGTTTGGCCTCAAAAAATGCACCCGACAAATCGGGAAACATGCTCTTCTCATATGGGTGAGTTTTTTGACCCATAGGTTTATGGGACGGGTTTTGCCCATGGTTTTGATACCCACGGTTTTGTAAAACTACTTAAGCAGTTGTCTATTTATATGGTCTTATGCATATGATAGATGTACAAGTAAATGTATTACAGATGTGTTTTGAATTCAGTGTGAATTGTCAGAGAGTTTGTTGAGCATAGCTCCAAACGGATCTGGGTATTGTATTGAGAGAGTGGAGGCTTGTAATAAAATCTGAGCAAGTGATTCTTGGTGGACATAGCCTAAATTGGGTGAACCACATTAAATCTTGTCTCTCTGTGTTGTGTTATTTATTTTGCACTTTTATTTGAGATCGTAATATTTTTGCATATTAGTTTCTCTATGTTGCGATTCTCGTAAGGAATTATTCCACATATTTTATCTCTTATTTCCTAACATCTAAAAGGAATTGGAGGTTTTACACACTTGTTTAGATGCAAGAAGAATTTTAGGCCCACTATGATGTTGATTTGATTTAGATGCGCACTATGGATACTTGGTTCCGTGGTGTTCTGAATAGCTATATTTTGGAGTACATAAGTTCTACTTACTCTTTCTAGAGGTTGCTAGGTTTCGTTTCTACATTATCCTAGGGTATCGTATTTACACGGTATTCCAACGGCGATTAAGATCTTGATGGTAACTCGAATAAACCCCACCACACGCGAGGCAGGAGTAGGTGTGGTGAAAGATGTGAGCACCTAACAATGTGTGAAAGGAAAAGAGAAGAAAGGTAGATTAAGTTCAATGAGGCATGTGAGAGGGATTTAGAGAAGTAGCGCGAGGTTGTAGAATAGATGGCATTATGGAGAGAGATGGCTCATGAAGGATTTGGAGCTCACACAAAGGACATGGAGCTAGAGCATCTGAAACTTCCCCATGTGGGCAAGCATGACATGGAACCCTCTTTGGCCTCTTATGAGAGTGCGCCAGTAGAGATGACATGGGCTACATGCATGCATCTACATCTACCTAGCGACCTAGCCCTTGCACTTGGTTTTCCAGTTTCTACTACAACCAGTAATCAATAAGCTAGTTTGGGCAGTAGAGTAATAAGAGGTAAAGTTGACTTATCAACAAGTTCAAGAGTATGTCAAATAACAAGTACATTTATGACCAGGCAGACTTCTTCCTTATTATTTGGAGGTCCAGTTGGAGTTACCTTTTCAAAGTCGTCGATGTAGAACACATGACGTGCAAAACTTTGGACTCACATTTGGGAGTAGTACAACTTTTTATACTATGGGAGTTCAGTTTATCACCACTTTTGGGACACAAGGAAGTGCATCCTCTAGTTCAACTCCCTGTTATAGGGGAAGTATCAAGAGGAACAGGTGGCTCAGGATCTGGAGGATTTGGTGGATTTGGAGGCGGAGGCAACACGGGAGGTTCTAGATCGGTGGGCATGGTCCCAACTATCCCCAAAATATATACATGGACATTTCACTTCGTCTTCCGGAGTATAGAGGAATAGAAGATGTTGTTGAGCATGTGCATATGTGTGAGATAATGTGGCATGTGAAAGGAATTACACTGACTTGAGCACAAGGCAATTCAATTTGCAAGTACGTTGTAGGGATGCACGCATAGTTAGTGCAAGAATTTTGACCTTTATCAGACTTGTGTGGATTATACAACATTATGAGATGCTTTCATCAAAGAATTTTATATCCCTAAGTTCGAGTAGAAAAGTATAAGTGCACTCAAGGATATCAAGCAAGGCACTACTGAGAGTGTTTGGGAATATGATGCTCATTTAAAAACACTTCTATCTAAACTATCTTATGATATCCATGCAAGTCAGCATGCACAGTGGTTTGTTGGAGGCCTGATCATGCCTTTTTCAAGGGTGCTCTCACATAAGACTTATACAGATCTCGTGCGAGGCACTTGAAGTAGCTCTGTGCACTGAGGAGTTGGAAGCATAGACACTGGAGTGAGCCCATTCTTGGAAGCTTGGATTGTAGCAATGGTAAAATAGTTGGAAAAATTATCAACCAATTCGAGAACATGAGATGCGCAGTGGAATTTTGTGCACAAATTGTGAAGTAGAGGCACATACTAAGGATAATTTTCCTCTCGGATCGATTGCACTACTTGTTGTTAGATTGTGAAATATGTCATTTAGACCATGATGCAAGCCCCGCCCATTGTTGCAACGTGCGATAAGGAAGAATGTGTCTTGCCATCATGCAGATTTTCTAGTCCACAACTCACAACATCGAAGATTGTAAGTTGATTGATCGATCCATGATTCCATTGATATTAGTGTACAACAAACTGGAGTTGCGAATAAATCTAAGGATAAAAGTGAGAAATATGATCATGATCATAATTAAGGGCACTATGATCATAATGAATGGCACTTTGAGGGAGGCCATGGTAGAGGTCAAGGATACCATGGTGGATTCAGAGGCCGAGGCTACGATAATGGATGAGGTGAGTTCCCTCGTGGAACATGTTATACGTGTGGATCTCTTGACCATTATAGGTGCGAGTTTCCTCAGAATGTTACTTGTTCTTTTGTGAAAAAAATCATAATTATGAAGAGTTCCTGAATTTATATGAACATTTGAGAAAGAAGCAAAAATAGGAAAACAAGGGCATGGGGATGGTTAGAGTACAACATGCTATGGAAGACCAATGGATTTTGAAGTTAGCACCAGATCCTAAAATGTACCTATGAAGATTACTACATGCGCTAAGGCTGTGCACGCTAGAGAAATGCTGCAACATAAGCCTACCATTACTAAGGATGAGGTTTTGCATGCAAAGTATCTAGACCCTACACATTAGAAGGAGGTTTATTAGGAAACCATGGAGGTACAAGGTTAGATATAGTGTTTAAAGGAACAATCATGGAAGTTGGAATTGTAGACACCCCAATTTCACATCTATCCTAAATCAATTAATTCCCCTTCCTCATTTCCCGCAAAAATACATTTCAAATTAATCAAATATAATTTGATTAATTATCCATTTCAAAATCTGAAAAATAATCTAATCCTCATGACATGTCATTATTCTCCATGTTTTTCTATTATTGAATTAAAAATTTAAATTCAAATCCTCACCCACCCTTCGTGGTCCCCACTCACCTAAAATCCTCCACTTATGAATTAAAAATATAATTCAAATCCTCACCCATTCTTCGTGGCCCCCACTCACCTAATCTTGCACACATTTTCAAACCACTCATCTAATCTTGCCCACATTTTCAAACCACTCACCTAATCTTGCCCACATTTTCAAACCATGATTACTTAAATTAATCTAAGTTAATCACTCCCCCAGGCTATAAATACAACCTTACCCCTCCCCTCTAAAGACATGGAGAATAAGCTTTCATGCCATATCTAAGTTCTTGCATCCTTTGAGCAAAGAACATCCTTTTGCCTCGTCCTAATGCCAAAATAGCTTCATAATCCTTTTTCCCATCTAGTGCAAAGTAAGAGGATCGTTGTTGCAGGAAGATCTTGCTCCGTCTTGAAGAAAAGCACCTACATATCACAAAATCAGGGCTCAATCCAAGTTTCCTAGCCCATTCGAGGTTTGCACATTTAACGCGAAGGAGGAGGTATGATTATTGGTATTTTACTTCTTTGTTAGTAGTGTATTTTTTCATAGCTTACATTCTTCTCATAACATCTTCTCATGACATTTTTGTCTTGGAGGATACTATAACATCCGTCACTCACCACTTTCCATTCTCCCCAACAAACATTCGCTCTACCTTTTAAAAAGTAGATTGAATTCTTCCCCCATACCGTCTACTTTCTTTGAAAGGACACTACTTTCATAGTACCCTTCCAAAGAGGGGCAAATGTAGACACCCCAATTTCACATCTATCCTAAATCAATTAATTCCCCTTCCTCATTTCCCACAAAAATACATTTCGAATTAATCAAATATAATTTGATTAATTATCCATTTCAAAATCTAAAAATAATCTAATCCTCATCACATGTCATTATTCTCCATGTTTTTCCATTATTGAATTAAAAATTTAAATTCAAATCCTCACCCACCCTTCGTGGTCCCCACTCACCTAAAATCCTCCACTTATGAATTAAAAATATAATTCAAATCCTCACCCATTCTTCGTGGCCCCCACTCACCTAATCTTGCCCACATTTTCAAACCACCCACTTAATCTTGCCCACATTTTCAAACCACCCACTTAATCTTGCCCACATTTTCAAACCACTCACTTAATCTTGCCCACATTTTCAAACCATGATTACTTAAATTAATCTAAGCTAATCACTCCCTCAGGCTATAAATACAACCTTACCCCTCCCCTCTAAACACACAGAGAATAAGCTTTCATGCCATATCTAAGTTCTTGCATCCTTTGAGCAAAGAACATCCTTTTGCCTTGTCCTAATGTCAAAATAGCCTCATAATCCTTCTTCCCATCTAGTGCAAAGTAAGAAGATCGTTGTTGCAGGAAGGTCTTGCTCCGTCTTGAAGAAAAGCACCTACATATCACAAAATCAGGGCTCAATCCAAGTTTCCTAGCCCATTCCGAGGTTTCTACAGAACTCGAAGGAGGAGGTATGATTATTGGTATTTTATTTCCTTGTTAGTAGTGTATTTTTCCTAGCTTACGGGAATAAAAGAAGGTAGTTGAAAGTCTCCAGTCGGATGTTGATGATTTGAAAGAAGTATGCAAGATGGTATGTCAAGAGAACATTATTTCATTATTAGGGAGTTGGTTAAAGGGAAACACTCCACACAATGGTATTGAGAATGGATGACCGATTTTGCATGCTAATCTCCCTCCTCACAGCTTGGATTATGACAAGGAGATCACTCTGAATGCATTTGTGGATGGTTGGCTTTTGAGCAATATTTTGATTGACACATGTGCAGAAGTGAATGTGCTCAATTTAGATGCATGGGTTTAGATGGGTAGACCTCCATTGTAGCCATCTTCTAATGTATTATTTATGGAAAATCGTATTAAGGCCATGATAATTGGAGTCTTGAAGGATGCATCAATTACTATACAGGGAGCCAAGTTCACTTGGGATTTTGAGATTTTAGTGCTTGTAGAAGCGAGACAACTTCCCATCTTTATTTGGGCGCCCTTGGTGCTATGCAAATAATGTTGATCTATGTTTTAATAAGGGATATATCAGTTTTGAGAACAAGGAGGAACAAGTTATTATCCCTTTGACAGATGGAAAATATGCACCTTATGTTGATCCTTTAAGTGAAGAAGATCTGAACATAATTTATGTGCACACCATTCAAGATCCGAAAGTGCTTGATCCATCTAAGGAAAGATTTCCCTAGTGAGATGTGTTATCAGCTAATTTTGACTTCGCAAAATTAATAAAAATGGAAATTTTGAAAATTTTCAAAAGTGTTACTTTGCGTGATTTATCACTCTCATCACGATCGTCTCGTTTTTGTGATCGTTCGGTCTTCGTTTCGTCCATTTCAGGCGAGAACTCCTCCTGCCAGGTCATAAACTACGTTAAATATTAATTAATTAATATTTAATTAATTAATTACTCTTTGTTTGATAAAATTAATTTTTAATAACTTTGGGGTTTTTAATTAAATAAATATTAATTAAAATTCATTTGAAAAGTTTTATTTTAATTGCGGGGGAAAAATAAGCTTTTGCTTCCCATTGTTGGGGATGCCAAATTGGCTTCCGGGCCCAGATTTCCCCTTTCTTGGCAAATTTGTTTTAAATCCCCGCTTGTGGGATTTCTTCCCCGATTGCCAAATTAATGAATTGGCAAACGGGAAAAAAATCTCCTGATTTCCCACATGGGGAAATAAAATGGGGATTGCCAGCCCGCCTTGCCATTTCGTTGGCAATTGGCAGTTGATTTCCCCATTTCCCCCTGGCAATTAATGCCACTACCCGGGAAGAGGGAAGTTGTTTTAATGGGACAAATTAATCCTCATAAATTCCTCCGTCAAACTCGTTGGAAAGAGTCATGCGAAGCTTTCCAATTGCTTCTTATTTCTTCTGAAGGAACAGAGTAATATTTTTATCACATCCCTAAAAAAATGCGGTTTCTTGTGAACACCACCGTAAAAGAGGAAGAAGAAAGAAAGCACCAAACATTTACTTGACAATCCAAAATATTGTCCATGCATTGTTTAAAATAAGAGAATGGTCCAATAATTTATTCCACGCATGTGAAGGAATATAAGCAGCAACAAAGAACAAGTTTTCACGATAGAAGACAAGAAGGAGCAACTAAAGGATCTTTCACACCATAAAATACAAGACAAAATTTTCAACGTAGCCAAAGGATAAAAAGGTAAAGAAAGAAGGCAGCAAAAGCCATGCAGGTGAAAGGAAATGGCCACGCAAGGGAGGTAATACATGAAGCAGAGGGAAGATTCAACGCTGGAGAAAAATAAAAGACAGTCTAAACAAATATTCAAACAACAATTGGAAGAAGATCCATGCATAGGAAGTAATACATCAGTCAAGGATCAGTTTTCAACGCATGCAAAAGGATCATTTTTCAATGCATTGCAAGAACAAGAGTCCACATTTCAACTGGGAAGAAATAATTATTCACGCAAGGAAAGAGGATTTGCAGTTCTCCATGCAAGAATTAAAACCAAGAGAAGTTCAATGCATGTAAGCAATTCACGCATTGGTCAAATAGAATCAAATAACCTGCCCACACATTTCTTTTTGTAAAGTCCATGCATTTACCAAAGAAAAGAAGCAAATTTCCACGTAGGTTTTGAGAAGCAAAATCCAAGTAGAGAAGTAGGCCATGTGCAAGGAAATAAAAGAAGCCTCACAGTCCAAAACACCAACAAAGGAGACATGGCACGTAGGAAAGGAGAGGCTACACATTTCTTTTTACAAATCCATGCATTTACCATAACAAGCAACAGTTTCTTTGCAGCAAAATCCATGCATCCATTGGTTAAGCAAACAACCAATCCATGCCTTGGTCAAATAGAAGCATTCATAACGTTTCCAATGCATTTATCTTGGCTCGATAAACTGATTGTGGTGAAGTAAAGAAGGAGCAACCAAAGAAATAACCAAGCTCCATGCAGCCAGAGGGGGAGGGAAAGAGATCATCATGCATTGAAGAGGTAGAGTCCAAAATCAGGCCAAAGATACAATAAAAATTCATACAAAAATAAATGAGTTTTAACACATAGGCAAAGAAAGAATAAAATCCACGTTGGAATTACAAGTTCAACACACCATCAGGAGAATTCACGTGCCAAGAAAAAGAATACACTTCCACGCATTCAGGCACAAATAAAACAGTGTCATTTCCACGCATGCAACAAAAGGAGGCAAAAACTTCAATGCCTTGGTTTGAGAAAGGCCACATTTCCACGTAGCCAAGATTGCAGAAAGCCACGATCAGTCAAAAATTATTGCCCACACATTTTTTGCATTAAAATCCACGCAGAGGGTAAAGAAGAGCAACTCTAATCAAGCAAGGCGAAGAAGTAGCGATTAAAAAAAAAAATCAAATCGACCCTACACAAAGCCATTGCAACTGGATAATAAAAAAATATAATTATTTTAACCCGGTTTGTAACTCAAGCTTAGTCTCGATATTTTGCTTGTGTTCACATTTAAAAAAAATAAATTGTAACCCAAGATCAATTATTATTATTATTTTTAAAATAATAATAAAATGAGTCACATTTATTTTGCATTAACGGGGTTTTGAGACTGAGACCCCACCTGCTTGCGTTGTTTTGCGTGCCTGAGTCATTTTTCTGTGAAATTCATAATGGCCAAAAAATCTAACAAATCTGCAGGAAGATCGAAGAAGCCAGTGGAGAAATCAAATAAGTCTCGTGCTAAAGTACAAATTCCAAGGAATCATTCCTCCCAGTTCCATCAAGTTAGCATATGAAAATATCACCGATACAAATTTGGGTCACATCAATGTGCAACAATTCTGCAAACGGGTGAAAATTGAAGGCAAAACCATATTCTCGGATAGGCTTTACCATAGTGGTCTACCCCAAGCAACAACATTTCCTGTCTCGGTGCAGTGTCCAGAGCTGGTTATTGCTTGTGCGGAGCATTATGATCTTGAGAGATGAGGAATTTTTAAAGATAATCGCAAGCCTTTCCTCTTAATCACACCAGAGCACATTGAGGAATTGATCGGCATACCTGACTTTCCTGAGAATGCGGATATCACTCACCAGTCAAGCATAAGAATTTTGGGATGAAGAACCCCTTAGGTGGAGCAAGATGGTTAATAAAAACTAGTTAGTGACCAAGAGGCCTCGAATTGATTGGCTTCCTAAAGAACTGTACCGCATTGAGTTTGTGGAAGAAATCAAGGACATGATTACTCTCTAAGTCAAGTTTTCGGTTTACCCTCTGCTAGGATTTTCCACCCATGGATGTATCAGTTTATCTATATCATCCTTGCCAAGAAAGAGTTTGTGGATTAGGCCACCATTATCAATAATACCCTTCACAAATAATTGATAGAAGTTAAGATGACTGGATGCTTCTACATGACATCATATCTGACTTATGCAGTAGCAAGAAGAAAGCTATTTTCTAGACTTGAAACAAGAGGAGTCATGGGGCCATCAAATAGTGTCTTCCATTACTATCTGTAACTAAGTTTCAAAAATAGCTCTCACCATTTTAGAAGAGTCAACGATGCATTCACCTTCCACGTGATTCAAAACTCTGAATAAGAATACAGAGGAAAGATTTTCCAAAGAAGCCATGAATGTCATTTCCCAATGGGGAACCTGGTTTATTCAATTTTCATCCTTCTCCTACATTCACGTGAGTGGATTTGTTGGTACTCCATGGAAGCTTCCTAAGTACATCGATGGATGATGGGTATTAATGGAGCTTGCACATGATAACTATTCCAAGTTCATTGTCTTCTTAGTGACAAACATCTTTCAGAATTCATTTCCCGATCCAAATCGGGAATACCAATGTCCAAATTTTTTTCACAACTTGGAAAAGGAGTTTTCCCTCATCACAATTCATCCATATGTGAAGAGAGCCCAGTTTGATATCAATGGATATATGCAGAAGATTCTTGGAGAAAAGTATCAACATAACCCTACCATGGAAGATTTTTGGGCTGCCTGTTCAGACGAGCATGAAGTAAGAAGACGAGAGTTTTCTCGCCTAACCCTTGCTTAGATAAAGGCATTTCACATTAAGAACCCTCTAGATTCATTCGTAAATGATGATGAAGATGTTATTGATCCTTCATATGATGTAGTTGCTTTTACCCCGTTGCCTCGAATTGACTGGACCAAAAGAGATGAATTTTCTCTTGATAGCAAGAATCAACCGATTCTTGAAAGAAGCATATCTTGGTACAATAGAGAACTTGCCAAGTTATAATCAATTCAAGATCATACTTCAGGATCACAAAAATTTCCAACTCGAGGAGGTCTTCATTCAACCAAAGCCCCTTCTCAATCAACCTCCGTACCATCCAATCATACACAACAAGCAAGAAAGGAGTGGTTTCCAAAATCCACTTCACCGAATAATGTGCCACAAGGAGAAAAATCTAAAGGCCCTAGCCCCGGTGAAGGAAGAGAGCATGTATTAGGATTTTCTACTTCAAGTAGAGATTCTTCTACTCACATTGTTAATAGTTCTCAGAAGCTCATGACAAATGATCCTCAGCCATGCCTTGCACAAGCATCCACTCAGGTGCAGGTAGTCCAAATATCAAACACTTGAACCTACAGTTCATGAAGAGATTTCCCAAAATCTCCCAAATGATCAGGAGGTGGATATTGAGGTTATTTCTCCTCAAATTGAGGTTGTGGAAGGATTCTTGCAGGATCTCATGATGTCGAGAATAATGAGAATATTGTTTGAGCTCTAGGATTTTGTATGTGGAAATAGTGAATGATACTCCTTCTTGGGTTGATTCCGAGGTTAAGAAAAGGAAGAGGGTTGTCAAGGTAATTGAAATTGATTTTGATGCCCTTTTCAAACTTTTGAATGACATCATTCCCAAGAAGCCTAAGGTGCTTTCTCGAATAATGGTGGATAATGACGGAAACAAATTTGTAGATCTTGCCATCCCATAAGTTGATAAGGAGCATGATGCCATGACACCTGTTGATTATGAAGTTTCCAGACTTGGACTTGGGAGGTCCACATTATAAAGTGTCATGGAAATGGATCAAGATTCAATTGATATTGTGCTTAAAGAGAATTGAGAAATATAAGTCTTAGAACTCTCACTCAAGGCAAAAAGAATCAATTGGTGGAATATGTTCAAAATTTGATAAATCCCATATCATCCACTTTCCCATTACCTGATGCAGTGGCTTCCCCGATGAAGAAACTCTCAATTTGTCAAAAGAAATAAACACATTGGGCCATGTCACTAAAACTTGGCTTTCAGAGATTCTTATTTTAGGCCAAGGACGATCAAAACAGCGGTTAAGCTCCATGAAGATGTCAGTGTATATCTTGATCCAATTCTTTCTTTCAAGAAAACTTTTGTTTCTGATATATCAAATTTGGATGAGATATTGCCCAGTCTGTAGGAGATGATGAGTATGGAATCCTCAGTTTTAGCCATTGAAGGAATTCTCGAATTTGAACATCGAGGGACACGTTTTCTTTGGTGTCTGCATCTCAAATCAAGGAAGACGCTTCTCAAGGATTCTATGATCCATTATGAGAGCATATGCAATGAAGCCTTCACTTCACTCACCTTGATTCAAGAATTCATAGCTGAGATCCCTTGTAACCTCGTAAATGAACATAATCAAAGGTGTTCATCGGAACAGGTGGAAGAGCAATTTTCACAATTGTTTAAGGACATGTACACTCCCACCAATAATTTCTCATCAGTTTCAATGGAGTGGTGCATCAAATTAAAGAACTTATTTGAGAACGCTCAATCAAATATTGTTAATTTAAATGATATGCCAAGTAGGATTCTTGAATTGTAGGTATTTTGTGAGGCTATTCTTCGACCAAATGAACCTCCAGAAGAAGAAAAGATGTTTGAAACTTTGGGAAGGTTTAGATCCTTTCAACTAGCAAAAGTGACAGATCCTAATTTCACTGGCGGTTCAGGGAGATAGTTTTCTTGGTATCTAACGAAGTGGGAGAGTCCATTTCTCATACGTTTGAGATAGGCGGACCCCATTTCAATGGATAAGGCACTGGTTATTATTGTATATTTTAAAAAGTGGATTTTTAAGAAAAGGATGTTGTTATTTGCTTTCGGGAAGTTGTGGATAACTTAAGTGATTTCTATTTTTAGTTGTTTTTAATAAAGTTGGTTAGAAAAAGTCAAAGGTCACTTAAGTGCCTTATTTAATGTTCATGTAAAACCCTAACTACTTTGTAACCAACTTTTGGGTTATAAAAGGAAGTGAGGGGCTCATTTGTAAGGTGAATTTGAGAGAGGAGAAGAAAATACTTTTGTATGCAAGCTTTACTTCAAAGAAAGAAACTTTGTGTTCTTTTGAGAAGACATTTTTGAGTTAATGAAATATAAACTTTTGTCCCATTCATTGTATCTTATAGAATTTGATGTTCTTATGTTCATAGATGTTAATGCTTGAATCTTGCATGCAAATATTATCTTTGATCTTATTGTCAACGTTATTAATCTATTGTTCTAGTTCACAGTGATCAAATTTTGATTATCTACTTGCTCACATGTGTTCCCTTTCACACATTCTTATTTAGCTAACTCAAACTCTATTTTATTTGTGTTAGTTATTCATCTTTCCTCTTCATGCAATATTAGGCTCTGTTTTTACCTAACTCTTGCATGTTCTTTCAATTCATTCCATTCCACTCCTTTCCTTCATTCCATTCCATCTCCCTCATTCACTTTTCTTTCCATTGATGTTCCAAAACACCCCCCACATAAAATTTTGAATGTACAGATGTAAATACAATTTTGGTTTTCAATAAAGGTAGCCTCATCTTCATTGAGGAGGGACATCATTCCCACATTGTTGCATGTCATTTGCATGCATGCAAAGCCATATGCTAATAGGATGATGCATAGTCCATCAGTGATATTACAAGTATTTCCTGTGACAATTGGGCACATGACACTTATGAGATAATTGGGTGTGAGGTACGAAGTGCATTTGCATGCATAAGTAGGCTGCACACTATGTTAGCGGTTAGGCAACAACCACCGGGTACCTCTCGTACATTGGTGAAGGAAAAATTGATGCATTCGTGCAAGCTATGGAAGTACAATGGACATATTAGGTGGACAAAAGGAACATGTTAGTCTATACCTTGCGTGGGACAAAAATGCATTGGTGGATGGTTCATAGGGATAACCTCATAGAATGGAGAGAAGTGAGAATTGCCCTGTCAGCAAGTTTTCTCATAAGTAATGCACCTACTCAGATATGTGAATATCATGGTAATGATCCTGTTCAACACCACATTCAACATTTGAGATACTCTGGATAGAGGGGTAGGAAGCTTTACCACCTTTGTTGTGAGTGCACAAACTTTATTTCACCTTGCAAGGTTGCGTGGGTACATGGGTATGTTTATGCAAAGTTGAATAAAGGGACTAGAAATTTGTAAGAATCGACTGCAATTATGATCCAAAATTTTGACTATTTTTCCACTAAACCTCCAATGAATGAGGCATTATAGGTTATGAAGTGCTTGACTATGGGAGATAGTGCAAAAGCTAAAGAACTCATTCAGGATTTATTTAGTGAGTCAGACCTAGAAGCGCTTTGAAGAAGTAGAAGAGATAGATGTAGAACAACTTGAACACCTTTGCCAGAGAAGGAAAAAGGAAAGATGGTCTACATGATGGATGATGAGGAAGTGGAAAATTTGGACATAGATCATTTAGAGGGTATGCACGAGGTCTTAGACAGTGTAGATGAGAAGGTGCGTGCCTACCATGAGCCTATGAAGACAAAGAAAGTAAACATTAGAATGGATGTTGAACCTAAAGAGGCCATCATTGGAGATTATTGGTTTGACTCTGAAGTGGCTAAGATAATTGAGTTGATATGTAATTTCCAGGACCTTTTTCCTAGAGGCTATCATGAGTTGAAAGGAGTGCATGAATCTTTGGGAGAGATGAAGATTAAGTTAAAGGAAGGTGTGTGCCCGGTTAGGAAGAGACCTTACAAGATGAACCCTAACCTACACGTAAAAGTTAAAGAATAAATTGACAAGATGTTGAAATCTGGCATCATTGAGCCCATAGAGAATCGAGTGGGTTAGGCCTACGATAATAAGTATAAAGAAAGATAGAAGAACCAAGATTTGTGTGGACTACATGGAGCTGAATGCTACATGTGTGATTAATCCTTTCCCTACACCATTCACTAAAGAAATATTGGAATGTGTTGCAGGGTGTGAGATTTACTCCTTTACGAGATGGATTTCCTAGGTATCATCAACTAAATATTGTTAAAGAGGATCAAGAGAAGAAAAATTTCACCATTGAATGGGGAAGTTTTGTATACACAATGATGCCCTTTGGATTGAATAACACACTTGCAGTATTTTCGCGCATTGTTGTTTAAGTGTTCCAGGATTTCATTTACAAGTTCTTGCAGGTTTACTTAGATAATTAGACGGTGTATGGACTTGTCAAGGATCATTGTGACAATTTGAGGTTAATGTTTGAGAGATGCAAGTAGTTGAACATCTCTTTAAATATTAAGAAGTGCATATTTGCTACACCCTTTGGGACTCTGCTAGGACATATTATCTACAAGGAGGGTTTGTTAGTAGATCCAACTAAGGTTGCAGTCATCTTAGGCTTGGAGGAGCCTACTAGTTAGAGTGAGGTGTGCAGATTCTTGGGCCACACAGGTATTATAGAAAATTTATCAAATGATATGCTAAGATTGTCATACCCCCCGGAGGAGTTATTAAAAGGTAAAGGTAAGTTTTATTGGGGAGAACCACAACAGCGTGCATTCAAAGTGTTGAAGGAAAGGCTTACTACGACGCCTATTCTACGTTTTCCTTCATGGAATATACCTTTTCATATACATGTGGACACCTCTAGCATGGCCATTGGCACAATTTTAGCTCAGCCTAGAGAAGGTATTGTAGATCATCCTATTTACTTTGCTAGCAGAAAGTTGACTCCAATAGAACATAATTATATAACTATGGAGCGCAAGGCTTTGTTAATGATCTACGACCGCATAAGTTTAGAAAGTTCTTGTTGGAAACTCCTTTTTTTTATACGAGATCACATGGCATTGAAATAATTGGTGAACAAGACCATTTTACAGGGGCACATATGTTGATGGGTTCTATTATTCTAGGAGTTTGACTTTACAATTGTGGTAAAGCCAGGTAAGAGTAATTCTGGTTTACACTATTTATCAATGATTCAATCAAGAGAGGATGCACAGAGTATTGAAGATACTGTTAGTGTAGAATCACACCACCCACGAATGGCCCGGGTGTGAAGTGGGGCATTCGGTGTGATTGCACAACATGGGACCATCTCTCAAGTTGTGGGACTTGCAAAACTTAAGATGGACCTCCAGAGAAAGCCAATTTTTGCTTCCTAATCTACCTGCCACAAGCTACTCCAGTGCAAGTAGAACCTATTCTATCCTAATCTAACCATTCCAAGGGGATAAATAGAGAGAGAGGGTGAAAGAGCCTACACTAAGTGTTGATACACCTGAAAAGGAAGTGGTTGAATCACGAGATCATTTGCACGAAGTGGAGAGAGGTGTGAAAGCAAAGGAGAGGGTGGACAAAATGCACCACGAACCAAAGATAGATTTCACATGGAACACCACTTCAAAACCCATCAAGCATAGCTCCCAAACCGTAATAAACATCGAGTATGCACAATATACCTTACAATGATGAGAGGTAAGAAGAGATAACAAAATAAGCCAAGGATGGATAAATGCATCATAAAACAATTTTTATTGCTCCAAAATGTTACACGGTACATCATCAGTGGGAAAGAGGCAAGAAAATTCCATTACAAAGCCATGGGAGGAGGCTTAAAATCCAAATTCTACCCTAAGGAAGAAAGAGAGAGGGGGAAGAGGAGAAACAACGACCAACCCTTTGAATATGCCCCTTCATTACAATATATAGGAAGAATGAGAGAGAGGAGGGAAGAATTCAAATCCTACTTCAACCACCTTGAGATATGCATTGAATCCTACTTTGAAATCTCAACCAATATCAATCAATACCCCTCTCAAATCTTCCTACAATCTGTCGATTTTGGTTCCCCAGACGGATCAAATTAAATCTAGTTTGGTAGTTGAAGAAATCAAATTCTATATTAATGTCCTGGAAGATGTTTTCCCATTTTTCACCCACTAAATCTTGTTAAGAATGATATTTTATGTTTCCATGGTGTAGAGGGTGTCAAGATGTTTCCAAAAAGTCTTCTCCCACCCAAATCTGAGTTTCCAATCAAAATATATGGCCATCTAAAGATTAGGGTCACGGGTGGATGATAATTGAAAGAGTCTGCATGCATGCACCGCAGGTCCACGTGGGTAGCTTGCACATATTGGAGATTCGACTCCTTCCTTGTGCTCTTAAAATTGCACTAGACTGACACATGGCGGCTTCCGTGAGCTCCTTAGGCTTCTTTGTATTTTGCCCAAAGTCTCCTTGCTTGGTGGGGCCAAAAAGTCTGACCCTGGACACGTGGAGGCTTGGCGCTTGTTTGAAACCCGCCCCAAATTTTACTTTCAAAATTACACCAAGCCGACACTTGGCTCCCTCCACCAGCTTGCCCTTTTCTTTGACTATTTAACCCCGATTCTATCCCTTTTTTGGACCTGGGACACGTGGAAGGCCCACACTCATTTGAAAACCCACTCAGGATTTTACCTTTGAAGGAAGCGTCGTTAAGACATGTGGTACCTTTCGCCTGCACTCTTATACTTAACCAATTTTGGGCCCGCTCTGCCCCATTTTTAATTTGGACTACGTGGTGAGACCGCGGTCATTTGGGTCTCCATTCTTTGGATTTATCTTTGAAGTAGAGCCATTTGGATATGTGGCACCTTTCGAGTCGAAGACTTTTCAATGGCGGTGTGAATTTTGGGGCTCTGGACACATGGAAACTTGGCTCTCATTTGAGTCTTCCCTTTTGGCTTAACCTTTGAAGATGCGCCATTGAGACACTTGGAAGCTTCCTCCGATTCTTCCATACTTATCTAATGTTGGGGCTTGTTCTAAATCATTTGTGAAGCCCGAAACCCGTGAGTCTTTCCGTTTCTCTCCTTTGAGCCTCTAGTTTTCTTTAACACTGTTTGCTCCTTCCCGACCCTTCTAATCCATTGTAGAGCCTACCAGTAACTTGTCTTTTGGATTTGAAGCATTGGTTTGTACGATTGAACATTGTCCCTTGAATTTATTTCTGCATGGGGTTGTGTTTGATCAATTTTTTCGGGGAAAAATTGAGATAACAATTGGTGACTCATAGGGGCATCTACCTGCTAGATGAAGATATTAGTAGCCTTGAAGCATCCATTGGGCATGGAGTCAAGAATGATAGCCTGATACTTGATCCTATCTTTGATCCGCGAGCCCGACCATTTGCACTTGGTGACCTTGAACCTGCCTTGGAAATGGATTGTCTCAAAAATGTTTTTAGGTGCTCTGCATTTGTTTTATTTTTAAATTAGCAATATTATTATGAGAAAACTATGGGTCTCTCCGCCATGAATACTTGAAGGGCTTGGCCTCTGCACCTCCGAGCAATGTGAAATTTTTAATGTAAAAATACAAAATCATACATGTCTCAAATGAGACATGCAGAGTGTGCACAAGTACTTCTCTTCTTTGAAAACAAAGTCTACTCCTACTCCTACACTAACCCGAGAAAAAGAGGGACTAAAAAAATCCTGCAACTAACAGGAGAAGTAACTTCCCTTTCTCAAGAGGGGCAGCCATGCAAATGATTTGACACTGAATATGGCTGCTTGTATGAGTGAAAAACTAACAATAAGCCGGTCCTCCACCCAAATCATCAAGGTATCAACATCAACCAAAAATACCTCCTCAAGTTGATTGGCATTGGAATCTTGGAGGTGTTGATGATGACCCTTGGTACTTTGATACTCATCCTCATGCCCTGAAGTAGGCATGACTGGTTTTGGCTTTTCCTTGGCTCCAATGAAGCCAAGTACCTGATTGGGCATGGTCTAATCCTTTGGATGTGCCCATTTCTCTGAACTTCAACTCCAAGAATGGAGTCTTTTCGTGGACCTTCTTGGATGGATGTTGTGAGAGAGACGATGACATCCTCTTACTCTTTCCTTTCCTCCTCTTGTGAAGAACATGAAAGATTCTTGTCTTCCAACCTTGGTTCCAGAGGGCTATTGTGAAATGCAGTTTGTTGTCCTTGAATGCTCTCCTTCATGGCAGCAAGCTTATGTACTGGAAGGTGATGATGATGTGATATCCATGGGCTCTTCTCCATAAAATCAATCCTCTAAGTCGACAGATAATCTACCTCCTTGTTGTCCTCATGTATGTGCTCTACCTCCTCCATGGTGTCCTCCTGATCTGCAACTAGCTCACCATGGTTCCCTTCATCCTCAAACATGAAGTTTGAAAGATAAAACTGTTATTCAACATCAGGTATTGAAGGGGATAAAGTGGGAGGAAGAACTGAAGGTTCTTCTGTGGCCTGCTCCACACTTGGAGCCTATGAAAATGTATGATCCTCCTCCATCATGGGTTCATCAATCAAATCAGACCCTTGAAATGAAAGAAAAAAATCTTCAATAATGCTTTCTTCATTGAGTGGCTTTAACTCGATTTGATCTCTCCCCACTTCTCCTCTTCACTGGGACTTGGAGCTGATTGTTCATCCTCCTTAACTAGTTGTTCAACTTGGATTAGATCAACATCCTCTTCTGACAGAGTGCCATTAGGGACACTGCTTCCAGAGCAAACAGACTACTAATCTTCTTGTTCTTGTTCTGCTGCAAAGTTAGCCTCAACCACCATTGGCTCTTCAACCTTGAACTCCTATGTTGGCTTAACCATCAAGGGATCTTTGTAAGCCCAAATTTAGCAGCCCAACTCTTGATTGTCTCGTCATTTATTCTCTGTTGGGTGCCTCTTCTTACTATTCTCCTTGATGGATTCTTGAGTCTCTTCCCAACATGGCCTTGGGAAAGCAAGAGGAGTGGCGGAGTTAGGGTTCAACTGATTTTTGTAATTTTTGTGGTGGGGAGGGAGGAAAAATTCTTGTTTGTTTGGAGGGAATGACTGCTTGGAAGGGAAAAGGGTAGAAGAACCTGAGATGGGGTAGAAGATCAGGAGATGGAGATGAGAAATCAACACTTAGGGTAGAAAATGGGAAGCTTGAAAATTGGAGCTTGGGTTGAGATGGTGGACTTACCCATTGACAAGGTTGTCTTGACTCTAACTCATAAGCCTTGATCTCCTCAGTCCATTGTGCAAGTTGGGGCAGCATTTCAACCATGAAGTCTAGCTTCTCTTGAGGGTTGTAATGTCTTGGAAAAGGGCCTTCCCATGGACAAGGTGCCCTATAACCAATCTTGAATGCCTTCATTTGTGCTATGGCCCTAGATTGAACCATGCTAGCCTCCATTTTTTGAATCTTCTCCACAGATTAACTTCTTCCATTTGACTATTGTCATTACATGCATACCCTTGTTCTTGATAAGCTCCATAGCCAAATTGTTTTTGGAAATTCTTATATGGGTAAGCATGATTATCTTGGATCTGATCATAATGTTGGTCTGGGGGAGTTAGGAAATGCATTGGAGGTGGATTGCACTTGTTGTTCTCTGTAAGTGTGAGTTCCATGAAGGGAATGAAGTCATGATTGCAAAACTTCATGGAATGGGATAAAATGAAAGAGATGGAAGAATAAAATGGAAGAAAAATGGATGGAAATGGATGGAAAAGGTCTACAACTTTAGAGATGGGGTTATTGACTAGATGGAGTTCATGATGTGCTTGCATGTGCCTCAAAAGGTTGAACCTTAACATGAACACACCAACCTGCTAAGATGAAGTGGTAAGGTGCTTTAGACCTGTCCCACCGGGTGTGCCAAAACTATTAGTGCAGAATCACAACACCCTCAAATGGATTGGGTGTGAAGTGGGGCATTCAATGTGATTGCACAATATGGGACCATCTCTCAAGCTGTGGGACTTGCAAAACTTGAGATGGACCTCCAGAGAAAGCCGGTTCTTGCTTCCTAATCTACCTACCACAAGCTACTCAAGTGCAGGAAAAACATATTCTATCCTAATCTAACCATTCCAAGGGAAGGAGAGAGAGAGAGAGAGGGTGAAAGAGCCTACACTAAGCGGTGATACACTAGAAAAGGAAGTGGTTAAATCATAGATCTGACTACCTGAAGTGGAGAGAGGTGAGTAGAGGAGAGGGTGAAAGAATGCACCACGGACCAGAGATAGATTTCACATGGAACACCACTTCAAAACCCATTAAGCACAAATCCCTAAACCTGCAACAAACATCAGAGTATGCACAATATACCCTGCAACGATGAGAGGTAAGAAGAGATAACAAAATAAGCCAAGGATGGACAGATGCATCATGAACAATTTTTTGCTCCAAAATGTTACATGGTACATCATCAGTGGGAAAGAGGCAAGAAAATTCCATTACAGAGCCATGGGAGGAGGCTTAGACTCCACATTCTACCCTAAGGAAGAAAGAGAGAGGGGGATGAGGAGAAACAACGACCAACCCTTTGAATATGCCCCTTCATTACAATATATAGGAAGAATGAGAGAGAGGAGGGAAGAATTCAAATCCTACTTCAACCACCTTGAGATATGCATTGAATCCTGCTTTGAAAGCTCAACCACTATCAATCAATGCCCCTCTCAAATCTACCTACAATCTATCGATTTTGGTTCCCCGACGGATCAAATTAAATCTAGTTTGGTAGTTGAAGAAATTAGATTCTGTATTAATGTCCTAGAATATTTTTTCCCATTTTTCACCCACTAAATCCTATTAAGAATGATATTTTATGTTTCCATGGTGTAGAGGGTGTCGAGACATTTCCAAAAAGTCTTCTCCCACCCAAATGAGTTTCCAGTCAAAAGATATGGCCATCTAAAGATTAGGGTGTGGGCGCACAATAATTGAAAGAGTCTGTCTCATCTTGGGTCCACGTGGTAAAGCATCGCGCATCTTGGAGATTTGACTCCTTCTTTATGCTCTTAAAATTATGTCGACTAACATGTGGTAACTTCCGCGAGCTCCTTTGTATTTTTCCCAAAGTCTCCTTGCTTGGCGGGGCCAAAAGTCTTTCCCTCGACATATGGAGGCTTGACGCTTGTTTGGAAATCCACCCCAAATTTTACTCTTGAAATTACACCAAGCCGACACTTGACTCCCTCTGCTGGCCTGCCCTTTTCTTTGACTATTCAACCCTCGACTTTGTCCCTTTTTGGACTCGGGACACATGGAAGGCCCGCGCTCATTTGAAAACCCGCTCAAGATTTTACCTTTGAAGGAGTGTCATTAAGACATGTGGCACCTTTCACCTACACTCTTATAATTAACCAAATTTGGGCCCGCTCTATCCCACTTTTTAATTTGGACTACGTGGCAAGACCGCGCTCATTTGGGTCTCCACTCTTTAGATTTATCTTTGAAGTAACGTCATTTGGACACGTGGCACCTTCCGCTGAGTCGATTTATTTTCAATGGCGGTGTGAATTTTGGGGCTCTGGACACATGGAGGCTTAGCGCTCATTTGAGTCTGTTAAAAGGTATAAATGAGTGTTCACCTATGCTCGCTTCTTGTTACATGAATTTTGTTGTGTGATCGCCGAAGTACTAGAAAAATTGCTATAAAAGAATTACCTGTAAAACCCCAAGTAAATATCAAAACCTAAAAATAAAGATTTCATATGAAGGGGTCAAACTATCCTCAATGGCCACAATATTGGACTTACTAACTGAGTGTTACACTACATCTTAAACCCAATGCATTTCTAGGTTTGTGTGTGTGGAATTGTTCCCTAGGTGCTCTTGTGCATGTCACACCTTGTGAATAACAAACAATAACTAGATGTAGAATGTAAGTAAATGGTGCATGGAATATAATAGACTCCCCTCCTGTGAAGTGTATGTAGAAAACTAACCTTGTGTCCCTTGTGATGGAGCTAGATAGATGAAAATGGAGCTCTAGATGCCTTAGATGGATGCAATCTTAGGTGGCAATACTAGTGTTTAGTGTTTGGTTCTTTATTATGGTCTAATAACTTTATATTTATTAGTTTTCTTGCTTTAATTTCATAATTAACCCCGAAAATGCCGACCACCAAAAATAGAATAAGCTCAAATGGATAAAAAGTGCCCAAAAGGTGAGAGGTAAGTGTAAAGAGGATCGGGGCACCCAGAGAGGACCAGGGCGCTTGGGGCACCTAGTCGGCTAGGTGCCCTAGTCGAGGATTAGGGAAAACATAGTATAATAGTACAAACTAGGCAAGTCTGGGTGTAAGATCGAAAGTAGTAACTAATAAACAAAACAAGATGACTAAAGACATGGGTTGATTAGTACTTATTTTCACTCAAGAACCACATGAATGGTAGTATGAGACCAGGACTAAATAATTACCCAAAGTACATGATTTTTGTCTACAATGTGTTGGTTCTCGAGACCTACCATTCATTTCATTTGGTAACACCTTTCATGCATCTAACCGATGCATTTTTAATTCATTTTTCTATCAATATAGCTCTAAGATCTTATACACGTAGCTTTCCCAACTTAAACAAGGGTATAATGAACATCTCTGGATTATATCTTATGGTACAAGAACAACCTACCTAAGATGCCTAATGTGCTTGCAGACCTTGAGATTCAAGATTTGTTCATTCAAATTTTATTTTCGTCATAAAGAGAGTGTTCTCTTCGAGACATCTCTAGTCATTCGATCAACTATGTCACACACTCAAGCTACATGAAACCAAAATTTTATATAGGAAATCTTAACTATCAAGAGAAAGCTCCATCCTCCATGTGTTTTCACTTTGTAAGTTAACTTTTAAACCAACCACAAAACCTACTAAAGTTAAGGTCTTTGTTAATGTTGTATCTAACACCAAAGAAATTCAATAAGCAACCACCTAGGCACGAGATACACCAAACTAACTTTCACTTTGCACATCTTACTACTATAACTTGCCAAGATAAATATTATCATGCTTCCTCCACCACTTAATTTAGATCCATCTCATCCAAAAGGTATTAGTTATGATGAAAAACTTCATTGCAACTACCATCAATGCGTAGGACATTCTACAAATTGTTGTTTCAAATTTGGCAATCTCATTCGAGATCTAATTGAAAATAATAAAATTGAGCTTCTATATCTTATGGATTTTGCACTAGTCAATGAAATCATAAGCTTAAAATATTCAATAATCCACTTCTAAAACATAAAACGAGTGATTCCTCGGCTAAGCATACAAATCATGTTGTGACTCCTACATTAGGAGAGCTTGATTTCCTAGTTTCTCATATTACCACTTCTCCATCAATCATTTCTTTCTCGATCGTGATTATCATGTTGTATTATCTTTTGATCACTTACACATTAGTGATTCTATCGGGTCCATCCCTATCAATAACACTAAATTTGATCCATCGTGTCATGTCAGCATGTGTTCTATTCCACTTCTTGTTGCTATTAGATATCTAGTTTTGCAAATATTATATCTAATGCCTAACTCCTATGGGGTTGATAAATTTCCAGATTATTGTCAGTCCTATCACCATACTTGTGCCCTTCCTTGTAGAACAAACAGTCGAAGGGTGTGATATGTTCTTAGGTCTTAAGCGCATTTTCCGGTTTGAGTCTATTATTTCAATGAACCACTTGCATATGAAGTTAATTCACAACAATCAGGTCATCTCTATTGATGGTGTACCTCCCTCCACTCTAAGGTCAAAGCCTCCTCTTAAGGTTGCCATTTCATTGCTTAGTCCATCTACTTCCCCTCCACATATCGAACCTAAAGCACACTCTGCTCCTAGCTCACATGTTCGCATGTGATTTGCACAATCTTACCACTCTATTAGTCTCGGTCCATCACTAGGACAACTCCTATATCTAGAAACACTTAACCACCTTGTTTTACCCCACATAGGTCTCTATAACCTCCACATTTTATTCCACATAGGTGCCCACCATAGACTCATCATTTGCATGCATATAGACTTCATTCACTGCGCAACGTCTATCTCCTATACCATCACTCTTAGAGCGTGGTCACACACCTTCATCACCACTAGCATTGGGTAGATGACCATCATCGTTTAATTTTATCGAATAACTCATTCCTCAAATCACACTTGGGGGAATTTCACTTATTTCTCCCCTTAACACCGACACGTCTCTTATATCCACATCATTTCACACCTAGATTTTAACATATGCATCCTCACATTTGCTCGTATTGTCACTACCCAATGACGCACTCTCATGATTTTGTTCAAACTTGAATGTTGAGGGCATCCTATATACATCAATCTCTTACACACAACACAAAACACATGATGCACAACACTTCATCTCACATACCACACTACACATTGCATATTACACATTACATACTTCACATTTGTAACACATTGTACATCATGCACATCTTCAATATATTCTTCTTACATCTACTATACATCTTACACACTTTTTGCTTTATACCCATTATAACATCTCCTTCTTCCTACACATCATATATATTGTGCGCTCGCTACATATTCTATTCATATCTTCTTCTATACATCATACACACTTTGTTGATCGGGGATCATTTTAAAAAGTTCCCTAAACATCCCTAAATGGTGTCGGTGTATAAGATCATCTCGAGATCTTTCCAACGATTTGTGAGAATGCGGCAAACGGACATTGGGAGCTCTAGATATGTTCGGTCAAAGTTCAGACAGCAGGAAAGTCAACTCTGGTCAACTGGTCAATATTGGACTGAATCGCACTGTGACACGTGGCTTGCCACCACTCGTCGAATTTTCTCGATTTGCCTATCGGGAGATGACAAGTGGAATATATGCTAATTACCGAGTTAATTTATTTCTAGGCCACATTGTATGGGTCGAAATTATAATTACTTGGTAAGGCCACTTTCCAAATGCCACATATATATATTAATGTTTAAAACATTAGTATGAACCACCAAATCAAATGCATATGCTTTGACCACGTGGAAGGTGGTGAAGCGGTTGTTAGGGGGCATTAGACCCATGTGTGGAAACTTCCATGTGGAGAAGGAGGATGAAGCGGTTGAGATGGGGGCGGTTAAGTCTACCACTTTACATGCGTGGAAAGGCTTTAAAGCCTTAGACATTTTCTCCCACCGCCCAACATGTGGGACCTTATCCAAATGCGCCCCTTATGGGATTTTTATCATGCTACGTGCCAAACTCAAATGGGAATTAATCCCATTAAACATGTAATCCGCCCAAATGGGAATATTTTATCCCAATTTCTATGCTACGGGCTATGGTATTTTTAGCCTAAGGATGATATGGAATGCATATTTTAAGGGCCCTAATTTTGTATAAATAGGGAACCTAGTTCATTGTAATGGACACACACCGGCGCAACAGAGAAGCTCATTGCTAGAGCGCGGAGCGGTGGACACACACAACTCAAGCTTATTTTTTGTTAAGCTTACTTGTGGGATGTGTCAACAGGTATTGTCTATTGGCCTATTATTTTAGGCAATATTAGATGAAATATTTGTGATTGGGAGTAAATTGTAAACTACCCAATAGGCCCATTGAGCCACACCAATTACTTGCAAATCCTGGATTGTCGACCGGAGTGCTAGCTTCGCATTGTTTGCGTCAGGCCGATCACAGCCGAAGGAGATTGTAGCGTCAGGAAGGTGGAAGTCGGGTGATATTTTTCACCCTTGTCATCTGAAGGTTTGGTGTACTGATAAGCAAGTAAAATTCCATTAGGTTTTCTTGTGAAAGTACTATTATAACTTACAAGTTTTGACTAGTGGAACGGTTCGACCACGAACCCGGAGACGTAGGCAATTGTCGAACTCCGTAATCAATCTGTGTGTAATTGTCATTATTGTCTTGCATTATTTTTAAATTGATTACTTAAAAGGAGTAAATTATCGGCAAATAATTAAAGCCTACAAGGGTCCGAGATCAGGTAGTAATAATCTAATTATTTTCGGATCATTTGTGCTATATACTCTACACATCTTCACCATCATCATCTTGCATATACTTTGCATCATACAATCTACACATCTTGCGGTACACATTATACATCATCACACTCAAAAAATTCAACACATATATTTCTAACGTCATAATTTCAAACCACATTTTACACTTTACATCATTTTGACACATCATATTAGTACGTAATATTATTCTCTTCTACATTCTACACATTCTATATCCAACTTATACATCGCACACTATCCGATGACGCACTCTAGTCCCATGGTTCATACTCAATTGTTGAGGGTCTAATTTTGAATTGAACCTCACTTCCTCATCATGCTTACATCATTTTATTCACTAAATCAATCAATAAATCCTTCTATCACACTATGCAACATTTTTAGCCATCACCTTATTCACACATTTCGTGATATATAATTTGTGCTAAATCATCACGCTTTATAGCATCCTACTCATACATTTCGTGATATACACTTTGTGCTAAATCATCATGCTTTCTAGCATCTTATCCATATATTTTGTGATATACGCTTTATGTTAAATCATCACGCTTTCTAGTATCTTCCTCACATGTCTATTGATATACGATTTCTACCACCTCATTTCTACAACTTAAGGATCAATTTTCCTTTGTCACATTCAATCCTACACATCACACAATAACCTACAATCAACAAATTTCTCATACACTCATTTCAAACCATTTATCGATGACAAAATCTTGCTTATAGTTCATTCTTGACTACCAATGGGGGATTAATATATGAACATCATTGCATACATAGACATCCACTTTGGGGCACGTTGTTCTTATCATCCACTATGCATTCCATTATATGTCATCCACAACATATTCCATATCTTGGGTGCATTTAGAATTGCTTACATTTACTTGTTACATGTTCATCTTATTACACATGTTAGATAGATATCTTGTATGTCATTATCTTTATCATACACACATGCGTGCTCACTTGTTTTTCTATTTGTGATCACATATTCTACATATCTATACACACAACACAAATGCTTAGCACAAGTACCTATTACTAGGCCTACATCGGATCTTGAGGGCATCCACTTTTGCACATTACAAGTGCTATTGTTTCATAACACACTACTTTATCAGATTATACACATTTTGACATACGTTTTATCTTTCTAACTTGTTAATAGGTGCTTCATGTGCAACATTTGTTATACATGCCTATTTGCTTCCATGTTTGTCTATTACTAAGTTTACCATTGCTTACTCTTTGTATGCTCATGTTTGTGGGATTTTCCCTTTGTCTTGTGTGCACACTTGTTTTCTTATAGCCACTTCGGCCTTGATTGTCTTATGACATCGTAAGTGGTGTCCCATGTTTGTAACCCACTTTTTGTGGTCTACATTATCTTCTCACGTGTTTACTTACGTCTTAGCTTACACATTGTCTACTTAACTTAATTTTCATCTTATACATGCATGTTTCTCTTTGCTTGTACTAACAATTGTTTCTAGCCACTTTGTTTGCGTGTGCTTTGGTTTCTACCAAGCACATTCCCTTCCCCTTGTAGGGCACAATTTAAGCAAAATGGTCGGTCCCCTTTTTGGTTGTATACTCATTCAGTGACATTGCATGCACCCCAAATGAGGGGGACATCATTTAGGTGAATTAGTCACCCCATACAATGTCATACACAACGCATCACAATACCGATACAACATAGTTTTTAGTTTCAGACAGGGCTCAGTCAGACTTGGGTCCTTAGCACAATGATGTCCTTCTTAGATGCCTGTAACTAAGGGGAATTACACAATTCTTCGGCATTTCATAGAGGCTTTTGATAAGGAAGAGAGTCCTTTAGCCATGGGAATTTACATTGGGGTCAAGTACACACCATCTGTAGTGGTGTTTTCATTTCGGGGAGTAGTTAAAGGTTAGAGGATGACACCAAACTTTCCTCTCTACACTACTTTTGTCGTGGCATAGGATCACCCAAAAAAACCAACATTTTAGAGCACTCTACAACTTTGAGAAGTGGTTAAACAATGGAAAATGATACTATAAATTTATCCCTACACTTATTTTGTCGTGGTGTGAGATCACCCAAAAAAATTGCACTTCATTGACATTTTCAGGATCCTTTCTACACCCTTTTCTCATCACGGATCAAGTGCACATGTTCCTTTTTCACATTTTCAACATTTTTTACATACTTCTTTACATACTTTTTACACATTTCAATCATATACATGTATATTTGATTACTTGTTCGTTCATCTCTTTGTAGGTTTGTCTTTATGGGAAGCAATAGTCAATGTCATTTCACAAGATCATCAACATCCACAACAAAAACATCGACACCAACACTAGGTACATCATGACATCTACACATGCATTTCTGCCCTAGGTTCATTTTTACCACTTTTTGTACTCTCTTCCCCTTAGCATTCACGCCTCACATTTTTATCATTCCATGCTTTGTCTAGTCCATCATAATGCTTTTGTCATCAATCTACATGGTTATTAGGTATGCACCTCTATCTACTTTATGTTATTGATATTTTTGCTCACTAACATAAAGTGGGGACAAATGTAGACACAAAATCATGCACTTTGGGTAATTATCTAGTCCTAGTTGCATACTACTATTCATATGATTCCTAAGTAATAAAAGTACTAATTAACCCATGTCATCGGCCACCTTTCTTTGATTTTTGTTTCCACTTTTGGTCTTACACCCTTACTTGCTCAGTCTTCCTTTTTATACTCTAGCTTTTATCATCCTAAACAACACCTAGCTAGGATGCCAGTGCTGGGCGCCCTTGTCCCCTCTGGGCACCCCTGTCCTCTTTGTACTTTACTCACACTTTGTGGATCCTTTCTATCCATTTAAGTATATTATCTTTTTTATGATCAGCCTTTTCGGGGTTAGTTATGAAATTCAAGCAAGGGAATCATATAAATATAAAGTTATGTGATTATAATAAAGGACCAAGAAGTAAGCATTATCTATCACCGCCTAAGGTTTCATCCATTAAACATCTAAGTGCTCCATTTGTATCCATTTAATGATATCACAAGGGACACAAGGGATGGTTATTCTACATAAAATTCATGGGAGGGAAGTTCATTCTATTCCATGCACACATATATTACATTTCTTTACATTTATCTACTTTTCTTGTTATCAAGTGTGACATGCACAAGAGCCACCTAGGGCATGATTCTACACACACATACATAGAACTACATTGAGTTGGAAATGTAGTGCAATTTTTAGTCATAATTTCACCATTGTGACAAACCGAGGGCATTTAGAACCATCATTCTAGATCTTTCTTTTATAGGATTTGATGTTTATTCGAGGGTTTTACATGTTCATATTTTATTGGAGGTTTCTAGTGACCTCGACAATCTGGGTGTGACCTCAGAGTGGTCAAATGAGACTAAAGGAGAACACCTTGCAACACCTCAGATGAGGTTTTCTGAGTTTTTCCGTAGATCTAGGCACCAATAAACTAGCCTAAGGTGCCCATGGGTGCCCTTGTCCCTCTCTAGGCACCCATGTCTAGCATGTTCTACCAAATCTACATTTTTTTGGGTCTATGTGTGATGCTCCTACCATTTTTTTCACTCGGTCATTCCTTTAGTACAATTTAGAATTAATTACGAATCAACTAAGTATATTCTTCTCCTCTTTGCACTTAGGGTTTTATAGTTTATAATTTAGTTTACTTAGATTGCTTGTTGTACTTAATTGCTACATTTATTTACTACTATAATAACATCAAATTAGGCTCATATATTTCCATTTGCTTGGATTACTATACCTATCACTATAGGGCCAAAATCCCTTAACATAGTTTTCTTTATCATTGACTTTCCTATTTAATATAACTATTTACTCGGTGGAAATCTATGGTTTAATACTATGCAAGTAGTTCTTTCTACAGTACATCACTATGTCAAATTCATACATGAGGGCATAAAATATACAATTCCTAGTGATCGTGACCCATTCAAATATTGCGATCGTGATCCCAATACTATAATTCCTACTCCATGATCTGATACTACTAATGAACCACAACCCATGGATACTCCGGATCATTTACCACCACTTGAAGGTGTTATTTGCATGTTAGATTCGGTCCCACCTGCATCTACGCCTACCATGCTTCTACTGCTATGATTCTTTATTAGAGAGATGTCCCTCCATTGGAAGTCATACCTCATTTAGTACCTTTTCATGCACAATCAACATCTACTAATTTCACATGTATGCTTTTCATGAATGATTCTTATTAGGAACACATTCCATTTGATCCTGCGATGTCACTATATGTTCATATGATGGTTTGACTCGACTAGGCTTCGCTTTCAAAGATCTTTATACTCCAACTCATGATCCTCATATATATTATAAATTCATCACTATCGGTGTTGCTTATTATTATGTTTGTGGAGCCTATTTTCATGTTAGAGTGTGGTACACCTTCTATGTGTTACACTCGGGTATTTTTACGGCGGTCCCGCTCATCGGTGAGTGGGTCAAGGGGGTTCGGGGTGAAGCCCCCGAAGCAAATTTTCATGGGTGGTTTATTAACCCATGGGTAATGGGTAACCGTTATGGGCTGTTTTTGGGCCCATGGTTTTTGGTACCCATTGTTTTGATACCCACGGTTTTTGCCCATGGTTTTGAGACCACAGTTTTTTTGCCCATGGTTTTGATACCCACGGTTTTGTATCAAAATGCTTAAGCAATTGTCTATTTATATGGTCTTATGCATATGATACAAAGACAAGCAAATGTATTGTAGATGTGTTTTGAATTCGGGTGTGAATTCTATAGAGTTTGTTGAGCATAGCTCCAAACGGATCTAGGTATTGTATTGAGAGAGTGGAGGCTTGTAATAAAATCTGAGCAAGTGATTCTTGGTGGATGTAGCCCAAATTGGGTGAACCACGTTAAATCTTGTCTCTCTATGTTGTGTTATTTATTCTACACTTTTATTTGAGATCTATAATATTTTTTGCATATTAGTTTCTATTGTTGCGATTATGTAAGGGATTATTCCACATATTTTATCTCTTATTTCCTAACAATTGGTATCGAGCACTGGTTTGGTTTCTTTGAAGTGTTGAATCACAGGAAATTTTTATCTTGAGTGGGAGCTATGGGAGATGATGATGGAAGATCTAGGGTTGATAAATTCAACGGGTAGAATTTTAGTCTTTGGAAGATGCGAGATGGAAGATTACCTTTATCGAAGGATCTTTATACTCCGTTGTCGAGAAGGTGAACAAACCCTCGAGTATGACGGATGTGGAATGGGATTTTTGGATGGAAGGCACTTGGAAGGATCATTTTGTGTCTTGCATCTTCGGTATTATTTAATGTTTGAAAGGAAAAGACTACAAAAGAATCTGATGGATGCATTAGGGAAGTTGTATGAAAAACCCTTTGCCTCTAATAAGATATTTTTAATGAAAAAAAGTTGTTTAATATGAAGATGTCGAGAATAGTTCGATGTGAGATCATTTAAATGATTTCAATATGGTTGTGAATATGCTAGCTTGATTCTGATAGAATTTGATGAAGAAGTTAGGGCTTTATTAATTGTGTGCTCTTTACTTGAAAGTTGGAATAGCACAGTAATGGTGGTAAGCAACTCGGTTCAGCTAACTTGAAGTTGAAGTTTGAGGATGTTGTAGGGGTGATTCTAAGTGAGGAAATGTGAAGAAAAATCTCGGGAATCTTCTACTTGAGGGAATGCTTTGATGAGTGGAAACTAGAGGAGAGAGAGAAGAATAGAGGAAACCATGGAAAATCGAAAGATCGGGCAAGGTCAAAATCCAAGAGCAAGATTGTATGTTGGAATTGTGGAAAGTCTGGGCATGCGAAGAATTTGTTGGGAGCTTGGGACAAGAAGAAACAACGGGGAAGAAAACAAGGAGGTAAATGTGGCATCGGGTAATGTATGCCAGGATGCTTTGATTCTTTCTTTGCATAATATTATTGAATCTTGGGTTTTAGATTCAGGGGCTTCTTTTCATGCTACTCCACATAGGCATTATTTTGTTGATTATGTTGAGGGGATTTTGGGCATGTTTTTCTTGGTGATGATGAGCCTTGCAGTATAGTTGGAAAAGGTTATGTTCAGGTTAAGATGTAGAATGGGAATACATGGCTATTGAAGGATGTTAGACATGTGCCTACATTAAGGAGAAATTTGATATCGGTGGGGCAATTGGGAAGTGATGGTTGTACTGTGATATTTACAGCTGACTCTTGGAAGGTTACCAAGGGTGCTCTTGTGGTGGAAAGAGGTAAGAAGGTTGGAACCTTGTATTTATCCATTGATAGTACTAATGATTGTAATCTTGTGGCTTTAGATACAGATACAACATTATGGCACTATAGGCTCGGTCATATGAGCCATAAGGGCATGGACATCATAAAGAAGAATTTTCTTGGATATACAGAAACAGGTTTGGATTTTTGTGAGAACTGCATATATGGGAAATAGAAGTGAGTAAGGTTTCTCAAGGTTGGACCTACGAAGAAAGAGAGTAAGTTAGAGCTGGTGCATTCTGATGTGTGGGGGCGGCTCAGGTATCATCTCTTGGGGGTTCAAGTTATTATGTTACTTTTATTGATGATGTAATAAGGAAAGTTTGGGTTTATTGTATTAGAAACAAATATGATGTATTTGACACTTTTGTTAAATGGAAAGCCTTGGTAGAGAATGAAACAGGTCTTAAGCTAAAATGTCTCAGGTCAGATAATGGAGGGGAGTATTGCAGCAATGAATTTGATGATTATTGTTCTAAGAATGGAATCATGAGGAAAAACGGTTCAGGAACTCCATGAGAGAATGGGGTATCGAGAAAGGATGAACAGAACAATAATGGCGTCTTTAGGAGCATGAGGTTACATGCGGGACTACCTCTTTTTTTGGGTAGAAGCGGTGAGCACAACTGTGTACTTGATAATGAGAGGACCCTCAAGTGCCTTGGATGGAGGCATACGAGGAGGCTTGGTATGGTAAGAAAGTTGATTATTCATTTCTTAGAGTCTTTGGATGTGAGGTGTTTGTTCATATAGACAAGGATGATAGGACCAAGCTAGAGGCTAAATCGAGAAAAATGTACTTTCATTGGTTATGGTGGTGATGACTTTGGATTTAAATGTTGGAGTATTAAGGACAAGAAAATCATTGAGTCTAGGGATGTGGTCTTTAATGAGAAAGTCATCATGTATAAGCAGATTTGTAGGAAAACAGGGAAGAATCCAAGAAAGAATATGCAGTGGTAGAGGATCTTCGGATGGGATAGTGACCCATGAATTAGTTCAGGAACCTACTCAACAGGAACCCCAAACTCCTACAGTGAGGAGGTCTTCTAGGGTAAGAAAAGAACTTGAACATTTTTCTCCTTCTCTTTATTATTTATTACTCACTGATAGTGGAGATCCAGAGAGCTTTGATGAAGCAATGCAGGTAGATGCTAGTAAGAAGTGGGAGTAAAGCCATGGATGAGGAGCATAAGTCTCTCATGGAGAACTAGACTTGGGATTTGGTGAAGCTATCGGAAGGAAAAAGAGCATTGCGAGAACAAGTGGGTGTACGAGTTAAAAGAAGAAGAAGGAGGAAAGAAAAGATATAAGGCCGGTTGGTGGTGAGGGTTTGCACGAAACAAGGTATAGATTTTGATGAGATATTTTCTCTGTAGTAAAAATGACTTCTATTAGAAGCTGTTCTTGGAATAGTGGCAGTAGAAGACTTGCACTTAGAATAGTTAGATGTAAAGACTGCATTTCTCCATGGTGATTTGGAGGAGGAGCTATATATGCAGTAACCAGAAGGATATGAAGTCAAAGGTAAAGAGGAGATGGTGTGTAAACTGAAGAAGAGCTTGTATGGCCTGAAACAAGCTCCACGTCAATGGTATAAGAAGTTTGATAGCTTCATGATGGAGCAAGGTTATATTAGATGTCATTCTGACCATTGTGTGTATACAAAGAAATTTGAGGATGGAAGTTATATTATCTGTGTTTGTATGTTGATGACATGTTGGTTGTAGGTAAAAACATGTAGGAAATAAAAGTACTCAAGAAACAACTAAGTGAATCCTTTGATATGAAGGATTTGGGGGCTGCTAGACAAATCCTTGGTATGAGGATAACTCGGGATAGGAAGGAATGGAAGCTGACTTTATCTAGGAAGAGTACATTAAGAAGGTATTGGATAGGTTTAACATGCAGGATGCTAAACCGGTTGGGACTCCTTTGGCAGGCCATTTTAAGTTATCAAAGGAGTAGTGTCCCAAGACGAGCGGGGAAAGAAACAAGATGTCAGGTACCTTACTCATCGGTAGTTGGCGATTTGATGTATGTTATGGTGTGCACTAGGCCGATATTGCCCATACGGTGGGAGTTGTGAGTAGATTTATGAGTGATCGAGTAAAGAGCATTGTGCAAGTAGTAAAGTGGATCCTTCGGTATTTGAGAGGGACCATGGGGACAGATTTTGTGCTATAGTGGATCGAGACACCACTTTATGTGGTTATGTAGATTTAGACATGGTTGGAGATGTAGGCACGGAGGGAGGAGCATGACAGGTTATATTTACATGTAGGTGGGACAATAGTAAGTGAGTTGGATTTCATGACTACTACAAAAGTTGGTGGCTTTATCAACCATGGAGAGGTGAGTATGTTCTTACCACAGAAAGCAAGCAAAGAGATGATTTGGTTACAACAATTGCTTGAGGAGTTGGGGCATAAGCAGGAGGAATGTAAGATGCATAGTGATAGTCAGAGTGCTATACACCTAGCTAAGAACTCTGCTTTCCACTCCAGGATGAAGCATATATAGTTGAGATATCACTTCATCAGGACAACTTTGGAGGAAGATAAGTTGAAGTTGGAGAAGATTCATACCAGTCAGAATCCTATAGACATGATGACCAAGGTGGTCATAAGGGATAAACTAAAGCTATGTTAAGCTTTGGTTGGCCTTCGCGGATGACAGTGAAGGGTTGAGAAGCTTGCTCAGTGGAAATCAGTCTCCAAGTGGGAGATTGTTATGTTTGTGGAGCCTATTTTCATGTTAGAGTGTGGTACACCTTCTATGTGTTACACTTGGGTATTTTTACGGTGGTCCCGCTCATCGGTGAGCGGGTCAGGGGGGTTCGGGGGTGAAGCCCTGAAGCAAATTTTCATGGGTGGTTTATTAACCCATGGGTAATGGGTAACCGTTATGGGCTGTTTTTGGGCCCATGGTTTTTGGTACCCATTGTTTTGATACCACGGTTTTTGACCCACAGTTTTTGCCCATGGTTTTGATACCCACGGTTTTGTATCAAACTTCTTAAGCAATTGTCTATTTATATGGTCTTATGCATATGATACATAGACAAGAAAATGTATTGTAGATGTGTTTTGAATTCGGGTGTGAATTCTATAGAGTTTGTTGAGCATAGCTCCAAACGGATCAGGTATTATATTGAGAGAGTGGAGGCTTGTAATAAAATCTAAGCAAGTGATTCTTGGTGGGCGTAGCCCAAATTGGGTGAACCACGTTAAATCTTGTCTCTGTGTTGTGTTATTTATTACGCATTTTTATTTGAGATCTGTAATATTTTTCTTATTTCCTAACACTTATGGTTTACATGTATTTCATCTCATCGTCTACTTTGAGTGCATCCTCACTCTTCTCTACTTATATTAGGGAAATCTTGGCTCGATTACATAGGGGGCGCATTAGACCTTGACATAGTGATATATCATTCCCTGTGCCATTTGGTCATGTTTTCATTTGCAATGACTCATTCCTTGGCTATTCACCTAATCTCACTCATTGGTATGCACATGGATTTCCATTTCCTCCTTTCACTGATGAGAAATATGTTATAGGTGTGTACAATCTACGCCTCAATGGATCTTTGGTGATCAAACGATACTATTGCTTATTAGGTTTTTGATACTACTCCATATGATTTTGACCATGACAATGATGATCTTATAGATGATATTACCTAATCCTACACTACATCCACACTTGGGGGCATCATATTTATCCTCCTCCCATCCTACTATCACATCCCTAGACATCTATTAGTTCTATCATCACATTTTATACATCACATGCACTTCGATATGATGTTATTATATCATCATTACCCTATGACACACTCTCATGCTTTGGTTCACACTTGATTGTTGAGGGAATATTATACACATGAACCTCACACTCTACACATTACACATTACATATAACATATTACACACTGCACACTTCACATCTACAACACATTCTTCTACACATTGCACATCCTACACATCTTTAATATCTTCTTCTTACATCTATTATACATTTTACACACTTTTCAATTTCTACCCATTACACATCTTACACCTATACAACATCTTCTTCTTCCTACACATCATACATATTGTGCGCTTTCTACATCTTCTATTCATATCTTCTTCTATACATCATACACACTTTGTGTTACACACTATACACATCTTCAACATCATCTTATTACATATATTATGCATCATACTTGCTTTGTGCTTCCCACATTTACACAATTTATACATCCCACGCTGCACATTATACATCATCACACTTGACACATTCAACACACATCTTTCTAGAGTCACAATTTCAAACCACATTCTACAATTTACATCTTCTCAAAGCACATCCTACTTATGCATCTCATTATCACACTTCACGATCAAACCATTACAAGCACACACTACCCGATGATGCACTCTAGTCCCATGGTTCATACTCAATTATTGAGGGTCTAATTCTGAATTGAACCTCACTTCCTCATCACACTTACATCATTTTTCCACTTGATCTTCAAAAATTAATGAATCAATCCTTCTATCACCACATGTAACATTATTTTCCAAACTTCACAATTGATCCATGCTAGCATCCTATCCATACATCTCGTGATATACGCCTTATGCTAAATCATCACATTTTCTAGCCTCTTCTTCACATATTTTGTGATATACGCTTTGTGCTAAATCATCACTCCCTTTTGGCTTCTAATTCACTTATTACATGATATACAATTTCTGCTAAATCATCATGATTTCTTGTATCCCATCGAACCCATTCATGATATACGCTTTAGGTTAAATCATTGTATCCTAAAACCTCACTCTACAAATTCGAGATCAATTCATCCAACTTTGCATTCCAATCCTACACATGACATCATCTTATAATAAAGTAATCAATAATTTTAAAACATCTTATTCAACCTTCTATAATAAACGCTCTACACTCTATTCATCAACTCTTTGTAACACATAACAACACATCACTCAAACCATTTCCCGATGATACACTATCATTTACAGTTCATTCTTGTTGAGGGGGCATAAATAAATGAACCTCATTGCATACATACACATCTAATCAGGGGGCACATTGCTCTATCATTCACTATGCATTCCATTCCATCTCATCCACAACATGCTGCATATCTTGGGTACATTTATACTTGCTTACATTTACTTGTTACATGTTCATCTTATTACGCATGCTAGATAAATATCTTGTGTCATTATCTTTATTATAAATACATACACGTTCACTTGCTTTTCTATTTGTGATCACATTTCTATAGATCTATACATGCAACATGAATTCTTGGCACAATACCTAGTACCGGTCCCACATCGGCTCTTGGGGGCATCCACTTTCATACATTACAAGTGTTATTATTTCATTTTTTTTCATATCACAATACTTTATCGTATTATACACATTTGACATAATTTTTATATTTCTAACAAGTTAATAGGTGCTTTATGTGCAACATTTGTTATGTAGGTCTATTTGTTTCCATGTTTGCATGTTACATTATTTGTTATTACTTTCTCTTTGTATGCTCTTGTTTACGAGATTTTCCCTTTGTCTTGTAGGCACACTTTTATGCTTATGGCCACTTCAGCTTAATTGTCTTGTGACATCATGAGTGGTGTCCCATGTTTGTGACCCACCTTTCTCTGTCTACATTGTCTCCTTGCGTGTTTACATTATATTCTTGTGTCTTAACTTACACATTGTCCATTCAACATACATTTTTATTCTACACGTGTGCTTGTATTTTCTTGTACTAACTCCAGTCTCCTAGCCACTTTGTTTGTGTGTGTCTTGGTTTCTACCAAGCACATTCCCTTCCCCCATAGGGCATAATTTCAACACAATGGTTGATTCTCTTTTGGGCCACACACTCCTTCAGTTATGTTGCATGCACCCCAAATGAGGGGGCATCATTTAGGTGAATCAATCACCCCATATAATGTCATACACAACACAACATAGTACCCATATAACACAATTTTAATTTTTAGACACTGGCTCATAATCAAACTTGGGTCTTTAGCACAACGATATCCTTCTTAGATACTTGTAACCAGGGGAAATTACACAATTATTTGACATGTCACAAAGATTTTTGACAGGTAAAGAGTCCTTTAGCATTGGGAATTTACATTGGGGTAAGTATGCACCATCTGTAGTGGTGTTTTCATTCTAGGGAGCATTTAAAGGTTAGAGGATGACACAAAATTTTCCTCTCTACACTACTTTTACCTTGGCATAGGATCACCCAAAAAACCAACATTTCATAGTGATCTAAAACTTCAAGAAGTGGTTAAAAGATGGAGAATGATACTAGACCTTTCTCCCTACACTTCTTCTACCATGGCGTGATATCACCCAAAAAAAACTTGCACTTCATCGACATTTTAAGGATCCTTTCTACACATTTTTCTCATCACAAATCAGTGCACATGTTCCTTTCTCACATTTTCATACTTTACATAATTTTATAAATATATATGCGTGTTTGAGTGCTTGTTCATATTCTCTTTTGTAGGTTTATTCATATGGGAAGCAATAGTCAACATCATTAATAACATTCACAACATCAACAATAACAACATCAACATAAACAACAGGCACATCATGACACTTACACATGTATTTCCACCCTAGGTTATTTTTCATCATCACTTCTTTACACTTTCTCCTCCTTAACATCCACATTTCACATTTTTATCATTCCATAGTTTGTCTAGTCCCTCAACATGCTTTGGTTATCAATCTACATGGTTATCAGGTACACATCTCTATCTACTTTATGTTACCAAAATTTCTTCTCACCAACATAAAGTGGGGAAATGTAGACACAAAATCACGCACTTTGGGAAATTATCTATTCTTGGTTGCACACTACTATTCATATGATTCCTAAGTAAGAAAAGTACTAATTAACCCATGTCTTTGGCCACATTTCCTTGCTTTATATTTTAACTTTTGCTCTTACACCCTTACTTGCTCATTCTTCCTTTTTATAATTCAACTTTTATCATCCTAGACACCGCCTCTCTAGCCGGGATGCTAATGCTAGTGCCCTCATCCCCTCTAGGTGCCCCTGTCCTTTTTTACTTTTCATACAATTTTGGGTCATTTCTAGTCATTTGAGCATACTATCTTTTTGGTAGTAATCATTTTTGGGGTTGATTATAAAATTCAAGAAAAGGAATCATATAAATATAAAGTTATGTGATCATAATAAGGACTAAGCACTAACAATTATCTATTGCGCTCGAGGCTACATCCATCAAACATCTAAGAGCTTCATTTTCATCCATCTAACACCATCACAAGGGACACAAGGGTTGGTTATTCTGTATACACTTCATAGGAGGGAAGTTCATTCTATTCCATGCACACATTTACTACATTTCTTTACATCTAGCTTATTTTATTGCTATCACGTGTGACTCACACAATAGCCACCTAGGGTGCGATTCCACACACACACACATAAAAATACATTGGGTCTAAGATGTAGTACAATGCTTAGTCATAAGTTTACCATTGTGATGGCTGAGGACACTCTGACCCCTCATTCTTAATATTTCTTTTTTAGGATTTGATGTCTATTTGAGGGTTTTACAGGTTCATATTTCATTGCTAGGTTTATAGCGACCTTAGCGATCTTGGTGTGACCTCCAAGTGACCAAATGTGACTAAAGGATAACACTTTGCGATACCTTAAAGGAGGTTTTTTGAGCTTTTCCACAGACCCAAGCATCAAAAATAGGTCTAAGGTGCCCACGAGCAACCATGTCCCTCTCTAGGCATCCCAGACTATCCTATTTCTCCAGATCTGTATTTTTCTGGGTCTCTGTGTGATGCCTCTGTTATTCTATTGACCTGGTCATCACTCTAGTAGAATCAAAATTTAATCGTGAATCAACTAAGTACCTTTTTCTCCTCCTTGTACCTAGGGTTTATACTTCATTACTTAGTTTTCTTGGGTGTAATTTTATGTACTTAATTTTTCTTCATTTATTGCTACAATAACATCAGATTAGGCTTACACATATTTACATTTTAGCTTAATCATTTTAGGTAGAGTTAAGGATTCCTTCTCAAAATAATTTTAATAGAAAATGGATCTAGTCTTAACATGTGTCCTAAATCATTTCTCACATAAATGGACATTTTTCCTCTTGCAATCAATCATTATCCCACTACCATGTAAGGATTTGATGGCATCACATGTTATACTGATTAACACTATTACTTTTGACCTACATGTTGGTCCTAAGATAGTACCCACTATATTTCACATCATGGACACCGATTTGTAATACAATTTACTCTTGGGTCATCCTTGGCTCCATGATATGTAAGTTGTCTCCTTTACTTTCCATTATTGCATCAAATTTTTACATAATGGCACTAAGTATATTATCTATATTTATCTTGATCCTTATCAATATTGTAAAGTAGATATGTCTAATCCACAAGCACCTTTGATCACTCCTCCACCACAACCTATTCCTATGGAAAAACTAGATACATATGTTGTTGGTGAGACTAGTGCTCCTACTAAGCATTTATTGGATGTACCTCCATATGTTGAGTCACATATCAACATTCCTCTTCTAAATCCACTAACATCTTCTATCCCTAACACACCACCACTTGATACTTTCAATCTATTAGATGGTGATGTGCAACATCTGATGCACCTAAATATACTATTGATAGTGATGATGATACAATCGCACTCACGGATGATAATTTACGCAAACTCAATTTTAATCCTATTGATGAAGATGAATCTATGTTTCATTCTCTCTTTGTATCCACTATGCCTAGAACATTACCCACTTAAGGACACTTCCGATAGTGTTAGTATCTCCTCTCCTCTTGATCATATTGAATCTCATGATACACACACTAATCCCATGACAAATATCATAAATACTCTAGATGTTTCACCTCATGTTACATCCATTGTCATCACAACTCATCTTAATACAACACATAAATTACTTTTAATTTTACTTGATGAGGATTTTATCCCATTACCTTCTAAGCACCTTCATTCTACTTGCAGGATATCTAGGCATCTCAATCATCTTTTTTTATGATTACCACCATGTTACCGGTCATGGCACTAATAAGCATCGGGATTTAACCAATGAATAAACACTCTTAAGCGTAATGACAATATCGTTGTCTTACATGACACACATGTTCCTCCCGATAAGAATCCTCATTTTGATACATTTACTAGCATTTTGTATATCCATAAGAAATATTGGCCACATGTGCCTCTTAATTTCAACCTAAACAAAAACGTTTGCACTTATGAGTCTTTGATTTCTCTAGGAATCACACCATATGACATTACACCCTCTCTCATTCCTTCTATCAAGTTTCAAGGATATATTTTGTAGTACGTGTCATGCCATTAAAATTTGGGTTGCTCTTGATCCCCAACCTACCCCATTGATTTATCATAGATCATAGTTCTAACATATTTTGGTAATATTGATGAGAAGAACACTAGTTCATCACTTTCCCGCTTACTACTAGTACAATCACTATTTACAATGATTCTTTTTCTGACTATTAGCCCACTATGACACATTGGACTTATGATATGGACGCATAAGGTCCTTCTTATCATGACGAGGAATATACTATAACACTCAATCACTTCTATGAGATATGATTGTTTATCGATAGATGCTTCCACAAATTTAATAATATGGTGGGTCATGGACTAGTTAGGTTTAATCCCGACATCAATGATCTCCTTCACAATATTTGATAACTATCATGTTATTCCACCCCCTTGCTTCTTGATGATGTACTAATTTTATAGGTTAAACTTGATTGTTGAGGGAGTGGTTCCCACCCAAGACTCATTTTTCACATACGCATATTGGGGTCAATCTTTCTTCCCATATTTAGTTACATAATATCTATCTATTCCCCTCCATGGGGAATTCTCAGATCATTGTTCCTCTCTTTAGAGAATAGGTTTTCGGCTATGCCCTTAGGGATGGCATAAAAACAAAAAACATTAAAATATTTACAAAAATACAAAATTAGAATCTATTTTTATAGCATACATTGTTTGCACTTTACCTTATACATGTTGTTTATTCCTTTGGTTTGATAAATAACATTTCTTCTTTACACACTTGCGTTCACATGGTATATTGAGCTTGATGTAAGACATACAAAGAGAAATACTTGATGATAGATGTTGGAAATCCCTTTTCTCATACTACTAACCTTTGGGGGCATCTATTTTTGCATACTACATCCAGATACTATATTTCCATTTTAGTTCCTTTGTTTCCTCATTACGCTTGGTTACATATCTATAATGTGTATTTTCTATATTTTAGACTAACATGACTAATACATGTGTTTTATGAAATGATTACAATTATTATTATCTCTTTTTATATTATATGTTCTTCATTAATTTGGATACACTTGCTTTTCATACATGCTTACTAGTTTTGAGAAAATGTGTACATGCTTGTTTTCTACTCTGATTGTGGCTTAAGAGCCTTGATTGTCTTGCAACACTATGGGTATCCCATGTTTGTGATGTTATGCCTTATGTGTGGTTATGTACCTCTTGTTTTTAGGATCACAGGCCTTGATTGTCTTGTGACACTATGGGTGTCCCATGATTGTAGTAATTTTTTCCTAATTGTGTGACACATTTTTCCATGTTTGCACTTGTTTTCCACATTGTATCCATTTTTTCTACTAATACATCATTTTTATTGTTGTTATTATTGTTTTGTTTCATTGACATTGTTCTTGTTATCATTTTTATTACTCTTGGTTTTATGCCATGTGCATCCCCCTTGCATGCATATTTTTTCTTGATGGCCATCACATCAATCATTTCATAGGTTATATAGAGATATTTTAGATACTCAACTATGAGTGTACATATTTTTTTGAGCCACATGCTCAAATTATTCATTACACATGCCTCAAAAGAGGGGGAAATATCCAATATTTTATTCTATATTTCCAAAGCAGATACAAATATCTTTCTAGGTATAGACATATGTAGGGGTAAACAAAAATGCCTCAAAATTAGACTCAAACACAAGAATTTGGAACAATCTATGTCAAGACCATACAAATTGGTTAGGAATATATGGATGGTTTTGACCCTATCATATAGTTTTTCCCAGGGGAATTTTCTCCAGTGTCTTTCAAGAGTCTTATTTTTTCATTATTGTTACAACATTTTATATTATTTATTTCATACTCGGTTTGACATAGATTTAGGAGGCATGAAGTATTTCATTCTCTCTTTCTCCATGGTGCTAAATTTTATCTTCACTTTTAGGCACATTGGGGGTATGGGTATCTATTCTTCACTCAGATTTCAACATACAATTAGTTCTACTTAGTTGTGTGACACATTGGAAGAGTATGGGGGATTTATTTCTCTTTTTCTCGTGTTTCATAATTTATAAAATTGGGATTATACTCATCTGCAATGGTACATTTTGTGGGGTTATATATGTAATCAAAGTGACTTAGTTCTTTGTTGACAAAATTTTCCTATTCTCTTTGCACTCAAGGGGGAGATATCGAGAGTTTCTAAATGACTTTGATACATGCTCTTCCTTCTTGGCAGGGTACTTCGGTTGCTCTTTTTGGTTCTTTTCTTTAGTATTCATGTGTTGGGTTGGTACACCTAACACATAGACCTCTCCTTGGTTTAAATTGGGACTGATTACCCCAATTCTTCATCGAGTTCATCAAATCCATAATCTTTAAGGCAAAAGAATGGGAGCACAATCCCTCAGTAAAATAAACAGTGTATTCCTTACATGTTTTACACCTCTTTTGGTATTTTTGTTTCACTTTTATACAAGTACTTTCATTAAATTTTGAGTTAAAGTTCATTTTCTTATCTTTTGCATTGACTACACTCTGTGTTATAGGTTTCATTTTGGAGTGTGCCAACACCAACACAACATGACACTTTGTAAAACAAAGTTATTGCAAGAAAAGATATAGTGTGTCTACACACTCATGTATCATTTCATATAATCATGTAATTTCATTTCATACTTAAAGGGGAGGAAAATGTAGACACTCAAATTTGGAAATCTATTCTTTAACACTATTGATCTTGACATTACACATTTGCATATACAAATGCACTCTCCTCACTCTTTCTTATCATACCTTAATATCCATTTGACTACTTGTTTATCTTTTCATACCTCTATGTCATAATATTATGAAGTTTAACAACATAAAACACATCTAGAAACATACATCCTTTGACCCATAAATTGAAACATGTATTTTCCCTCTCGGTCAAAACCACCATTTTGGTTGGCTTTTACGATTCCACAATTCAACCCTATTATACAATTTCAAGGAACAACAAGATATGTGATAATTCTTCCGATTCTATCACATTCTTATAAGAAATACATCCCCTTGTTCATAATTTCATGACATAACAAAATTTAGAAGCATATATAAGCAAGTCATTCATACCTCGTTTAGGATCCTAACACTTTAAGAACTCCTCATGTAAAAAAAAACACAAAAGGCACTCCAATATCCCTAGTCTACAAGATAAATCATGCACATCCATTAGGGAAACACCACATATAGGTCTGAAGTTGTCATTCCTAATAATTTCATGACCCAAAATATCCATCTAAATGAATGGTAAAAATTGGGACTATTTTTTCAGTTTTAATATTAATAATGTATTACATGATTAGACCAATGTAAATCTATCTCACAAACCAATTAACAATGACAAGAGAAAAATCAGCTCCATTTGTGTAAGGTACTATGATCCCCTACATTTAAAATGAATCAAAGTCCTATAAAATTGGTTTCATATAATGATGAGAGATGAGAACTTATCCTTGCAACTAAGTGTCCCATGACAATCTCATTGTCAATATTCCAACTAATTCTCATAAAGGATGATAATGTGACCATGGTATTAGTTTTGATATTGAAAATAATTTTTATTTTATGGATGGATTTCCCCACCAAGGTATTTAAATAATTTAACCCAAGAACCTAAAAACACAAGACGAAAAAACTTATGTTTTATTAACGTTCATTTCAAAATGGTCGGCTTAAGTGCAAAGTGAGACAATAGTTGTAGTATTACTTTGGCAATTTCAGTTAAACAATTTTAGTACAAATGTTCCCCTCCAAGGGTTAGATGAGTCCGATAAAATATAATTTTGTTTTTGAAATAAAATGACTAGGGTTAGAAATATTTGATCAAGTACATCATGTTTTTCCCACAAGGGCTTATGCTAAGTAAATCAAGAGGTTATTTACAAAAAGGTGATAATTATTAGGGCATGATTTACTTAAATAGGCATAAAAATGGTATATTTGGCCACTTAATATGTGGAATGATTTCCCCAACATTAGTAATGCCATATGAATGTAGGTTTAATCTTTTAAAACCCATTAACACTAACCGTAGTACTTAATTTTAACTTAAAAGATAATTTTAAATAAAACACACTTCCACTTTCAAAGGAAAGGAGGAAAATAAATCCCACTAGAAATATTAAAAGGGTAATTATCCTAGCTTTGGGTGATTCCTAGGATCAAATCTTTTACACCATTGATTCTAGGGATTCAAAAGAAAACCCTAATTTCCTTCTAGTTTTTCTTATATGTTTCATTTTCATTTCTTTTTCTCATTTCATTTTTTTTTCATTTTTTTCATTTCCTCTCTTGTTTTAATTGCAAATGTGGGATCTCTCATCCATGGAGGCCAATGTATAATGTCTATTTCCTTTGAATACCCTCGTTAGGGTTTGTATGAGAAACCAAAACATATATGCAACTAAAAATATGAAAATTATGTGTTTTAACACAATATATCATATGTATATGCATTCAACTATAATTATTTAGGCATATACATCTAATTTTTGTTTTAGATACGAGTCTTTAACAGGGAACAAAGCTATCGACCTCATAAGTGTGCGTGTGCGTGTATATGTGGTGTGGAAGAAGTCGGTTGGAAAGGCAAAATACTTGAATTAGCTAAGCATAATGATTATAGGCTTGTATGTAGGAAAAATTATGAATGAGGCTCGTGCCCTAGCAAGGGATTATCCTATAATGATATAGTGGGAGAGGGTGGTCTGCGGTCAAGATGCACCCCGCCCAATTTTTTTTTTTTTTTTTAATTTTTTTTTCTTTTAATTAGATATATATATATAGAAGTATAGCCACATGTTTAAAATGGAGTTCTCATATTCTATCTTGAAAAGGAGAATGAAGTTTTTCCTAGAAAACAATGAGTGACTTGGAAATGGAGAAATCCATAGCTTATATTTTCTTTTAAGAGCAATAGGTAATGAATCGGATTAGAGATATATAATAAAAAATTTACTTCCCTTTTTCTTCGCAAGTTGTTTCAAATAACAAACTAAGTATAAGTGATTTCAAGTTTGACAACTCTAAGATTGGCATTCCAAAATCATTTTTAAGAGACAATCCAAATTTTGATGAGTTTTTCCAAATAGCTTAAAGGATCAACCATCACCAATGGTTTCCTCTAACATGAAGATTTTATTTGTAAAACAAAAATAGTTAAAATTCTTTCTTATATCCACCATAAAAAAATCTCCTTAAAATGTAAAATTACATATCTTGTTTCATCATGAAATCCCAAACAAACGAAAAAATCTCATAATTCTTTCCTTTATTCCCAAGAAATATTTAAAAATTATAGATTCACTTTGGTCTTGCAACACTTATTATTATAGTTGAATTCAAGGGACTTATATATTTAATAAAGTTCAAGATTTTATTTCTAAGAAAAAACACACGAATGACCAAGATAGGAGGCCCTTACTTCACTAAAATCTACAAGCTTAATCCATTTCAACACAAGATTTGTGGGAGGAACTAATAATGAAATTTTAGAATCTAATGCAATCCATTTTATAATCATCCTTTATAACACAATATTAAAATAAGAGACAAAATTAACTATATTCCATTACAATAGTGAGATTAAAAGGATCATGAGATCGTTTTGTAAACAAGAATGAAACTTAATTGAGCTCTTCCTTTCATTGAAAACAAAAAAATAAAGAATAATCTTAAAATAAAAGTGGACAATCCTTCATAAATAGTGAACAACATGCCAAAAATTTAGTTAATTCTTCCTTCTCCAAATAATGTACACTTCAAGCAATGCTCTAATAAATATGTTGCTTCTTCAATTTGGATAACTTCACACAAAAGAGAGGTGTCTTAGTGTCCACCTAGCTAATTGACGTCATTACATTCCATCTCCAAAAGTGGCGGACACGTTAGCCTCCCTCTAAGCCCATGGGGAAGAGAGAGAGAATGCATGCCTCTAAGATGCACAAGGGAAAAGAGAAGGAAGACACACACAACATTCACTCAAACAAACTAGTTTGAAGCCAAATCCATGCACAAGAAGCTCCAAACTTCTCAAAATAGGAAAAAATCATAACCACAAAGCCATAACCAATCCACGTATAAAAAATCTCCATGCTTCATAAGAGGGGTTCAAATACCCATTTTAATCTCATTTTACATACACCAAATAAATTGCAACTTTTCCAAAATATCACAAGCCTCCCAAAATCCTTATTTCTCCCATAGACCATATTACTCCATACCTCCTCCTTATAAGGAAGGGATATGGGTTCCAAACCATATGGAATTCATCTCCCACATCAACCAAATGAAGGGAGGATTTTAGAAATCCCAACATGGATTTCCCATCAAGCCATGTGGGAGTAAAAGGGATTCCTACCTCTTCCCCAACACTCCAAAATCCACTCCCCAAATGGGGTCGATGACGAAAACACAATAAATTCACACACAACACCATAATTCACATGCATGCCTACATATGAAACACAAAACAAATGCAACAACAAGGTTCATTATTTACACCAAATAAACTATGGGGTGGAGTGCCTTCATCTCAAGCCAATGAAGTCCAATTAAAAAAGCACTTCAATCCTCGCAAGCTCCTTGCTCCTCCAAGCTCTCCAAAATCCAAGTGAAAAAATGAGACAAGAAGTTACAACCCCCTCCAAAATTTAGGAATAAGTAAGGAGGAGCTAAAATATTCAAACCAATGGGAGGGTGACATGTGTCACCCATACCCTTTTCAAAACAAGACACACCAAGTCATTATCATGCCTAAAACAAGACTCTTAATGGAGGATAATATCTTAAAATTAATAATAATAAATTCTCCAAATCCCTAAGTAGATAAAAAAACAATCATTAATGTAGATGTGGACAAGAGAGGTTTAAATGGGAGGGAAAAACCATTTTGAACCTTAGAAAGAGTTGGGTCAATTTTAATGTAAATGTGACCCCCAACAAATAAAGAACTTCTTATAAATTCCACTTTTAGCCCAAATTCGAGTTTGAGAAAATTGAAACACTTTGTGAGGTGTTAGGGACCACCTAGTTCATGATTAGGTGGTCCCAAACCTTCTTAAAAATGGCTACACAAATTAAATCATCTCTAACACAAGTTGGAGCCATTAAACCCACAAAATGGATTTACACATGAGATTAGAATAGTTAATACCAAAATGAACCTAAGGAGACAACAAACCAAGGTGATCATGTCAAATGAAAAAACATAAATGAGAATGATGGCTTTGTCATTTCCATATAAAGATAAAGACAAGGTAAAACTAAACAAATAGGGAAGGAGAACTTGGCCCAAACAACCTATAGTGCAATCTTGGAGGTGCAACCCTTGAGTCTCATGTTCTCATGTGGCGTGAACCTCTCTCCTACACACTCAATTACAAACATCATACTTGTTCAATAAAATATGCTAAATGAATAAATCACATACATCTTAAGAAATTATGACATACATATGCAATCAACCCAATAGTTACAAATCCATTTGTCCTTTATACATATCTTAAAAACATGAAAATTTCATCCATGGTATGTTTCAGTAATTTGTTATAAGATGAATGCAACTATACCAATCCATCAAATTCCATATACTAAACCATCCAAATCAATTACACTACAACCATCCATAAATGATATCAATAACCATCACGATAACATAATATATCCAAAATATTATTTAGGTAAGTCTAAGGTCACTAATATCCATAACGTCGTAGCTAAACCAAGTAAAAATAAAAAAGTAGTAAATTAACATTGTATGCCTCATACTATTTCAATGAACAAGTTAGAAATTAAGTGTTAAAATTACAATAAAATTGTAATTATTCAAAATCAAAGAGATATGATAATATTAATTTCAATGTATCAACAATAATAACATATGGAATCATCGTCACCAAAGGGATATAAAAAAGAGATATAAACTAATGGGCACTATAGAAGTCTCCATATGGGTTTATGAGTCTCCATATTAATTCTATGAGAAAGAAAAGTGACCCTTCTTAAGTATTTGAGCAAGTATGAAACTCAAATTGAAGCATTGTCAAAGCATGGCTATCAAGTTATAATTGCATTACAATAGATATCACATGTTAAGAGAATGATGTGTGGTTTGAGCCCTCTTCAAAGTAGTGGTGACATCGGTGACGGATATGGGTACTTATAACCCATCTAAATTGTATTACAAGAACTCCTTGCATTACAAAGGTTTTAGGGTTTGAGAAGATTTTACAGAGCCATTTTGAAGGTGAATGAAGAAGAATGACACATAACAACACTCATTTCCAAGAAGATGACGCACTCAAGAAGTTACAAACCCATATTACAAGTAGGTACAAGACAAGTTACGAAGGTTCAGGACCATACAAATGATTTTAACTTGAGTTATATAATTTTTACTAGGTTTAGTTTGGTGCCAGTTTCGATAACGAATCATTTTTCAGTCTTAGATCTACTGGTCATGCATTCAAATTGCTCGAGAATATTCTAGATCTACGTAAAATCAACTAAGTGAAATTCCCCCTTGTGTTTTTTTATAGTTCTAGATCAATAGTCACTTTAAAAAGTGTTATTCTGATTTATACAATTAATGTTGGAAGTTAATTAAATCAGAATATCCACTTGTTGCATTATTTCATCCTTTTTATGTACGTTAATTGAAAACACATTACAAATTTTTTATGTATGTTAATTAGAAACACATTAAAACTTAAAAGGGAATAAAATAAATTCACAAAAATTTGAAATCACAAAGACAACTCATAGAATTCAATACAACTAAGAAAGTGACATCTACAATCAATTTGACATATAAAGGAAAATAGGTTGAGATGGTGTACTCTTACACCTACTTGGGTGTGGTTTTGTCTGGACCATAATTTAACTTTGTACCAATAGAAGAAGCAAGACTTAACAAAGGATATGCAACATTGATAACCTTGGAAAGGAAATGTTTTCAACTCCAATTTCAAGATATCCAAGAAAATATTCACCTTTTTCATACATTGGTTACTCTAACACTATTATATGGATGCAATGTTTGGGGTTTGTACTTGAGAAAAAATATTTCAACCACATGGAAAGAGTTTTTATTTCTATGTTATCAAAGAATGTTCAATCCAAAACAATGGTTCCTCATTCAATTATTCTTGAAGATTTTGTGGTATGTCCACTCTTTATCTCTTTAATTTTTCATGTTATCACTATTTTGCATAGGCTTCGATGCATGGAATTTTTTTTCTCTGGTTAGAATAGGTATCCCTATTCGGCACTCGAATATATGCAATTTTTCAAACAAGGATACAAATCTTTTTGGTTTGTAAGAGTTTTGAATCTCATCTAGAAGATATATATATATATATATATATATATTATAAGATGCCCTCCTCTTGGATTTTATTTTAATGCTCCTTAGCCCACTAAACATGAAGTCAAAAAAGGTAACGAAGGTATCACCAAGAGTCCGATCTCCTTTTTCAAATCCCCAATCTACCTTTAGCTCTTTGTAAAACCCATAAAAAAGAGAATTTTAATGGGGGCTTATCTTATCCCTCCATTATTATCAAACTCCTCATGATGTGAAAAAATTCAAGAAATAATATATGCAAGTCAATAATTACTCTGGTGTATTTAAGTGCACTGAAACCTTATCTTTCAATGTGTGCAACATCTACCAAAAGATATAATGAATCTCTAGATGTTTGAACTTGAATTTTGGCATGTAGATGTTACAAAAGATAATAAATTATTCTCTTATGACTTCAATATCAATATTTTGTGAAATAATAACTCAATTGTGATTGTTCATGTGTCTCCTAAATGAATTAATACACACATGTATTGAGTAGACTTATCAAATTTAAGTTAGGACCCTAATGGTGTGTAAGCCAACACACTACAAGTGTAGTACCCTAAATTTATACCAATTTCATCTAGTAATTATCCTTGGAATTTATTTATAGCCATTTCCTTTTTTACATTTATTTGAATTGTTCTTAAACAAATCTCACTAAATTTAGAACTCATTGTCCACTAGTTTACACTTGTTACTTATCTTTGACCCGTCAAACTCATATTTATTATATATTGATTTTTTTAGATATATGGCTACCTTCTCCAATTTATAGAACATAGTTTTCACATATTTGGGAAATAGTTGTTTTTGAATGACAAAATTGACTAATGGCTTTGTACAAATCCAATGTTTCCATCCTCCATTCATGTAACTATCCATTTTTAAAATTCTCAAGTTATCCTTGTCGACCTTGTTTAATTTGAGTGGGAAAACCTTTCACAATAGTCACATATAAAATCACAATCTCCCTACCCATTAAAAGAGCCTCAACATCTCACATCTTTGGGATACCTAGGAGATCACAAAAAGCATCCAATTAAAAAATCACTCTTAAAAGCATGCAAACTAACTACTAAGTTTGAATACACTTTCCACGATTTCCCTAGGTCATTATTACACACTACATCATACACCAAAGATAATTGCCAAGTGTAATAGGTCCTATTGGGGTACTCATTTACAAACAAATTTTTATTGAACCTTTTGTACACATTTATTGAGTAAGAGAGCTACATTAGTGTGAGGCCCCTTTTAATTATTTCTATGTAGGAAAATGTCAACAAAGCGGGGTTGAGGAAGCTTGATCACTATATATTAACCCCTTTTTAGGTCATTTAAGTGGAGGGTAAACTATAGTTTTGATAGAGAAGAAACCTTAAATTGGTTACAATAGTGATATTACATACATCCGAATACAAAATATTCACCTTAAGACACATGAAAATATTTTGCAAGAGAAAAAATTGGATCAATCCATCATAAGACAAAACAACCCATAAAAGACAAATTTATCCATATGACTTCATCAAGAGAGAATTATCCTTTGTAAAATGTCAAATTGTACAATTATGATAAGTTTTTTTATTTAGTATTCAATTTAACATTGCATGGATAATAAATCACACACTCAAAGTGTTATTGCAAGTAATTTGTAACTAGGTGTTATTATTTGTTCTCTATAGATTTGATTAGGATTAGATTTTGAAAAGGGAGTTAATTATTGTGTAATTTGGTTACTTTTGTTTAGGATCAATTTTAACATCATTTAAAATCCTAGTATGGTGATAATCACTATATAAAATCAGTTATTTAATATCTTTAAACATTATATTTTTTAATTGATTGAATGATCAAATTTAATCTCTTGCATTTGATTTTTGGTTTATAACATTTGATATTAGAGAATTTTGTGCAAGAATCTAAATAGATGAGGAGAGAGGAGAGTGGGAGGTGTCATAAAAAAGATCTTCTATTGAGTTGCAGAATGATAAAAATTATCATGGGAAAAAAATTAACATTAAAGGAGGAGCACTATGAACTACACACTCCACATTCCAATTTAAAGTTTTACATGTTTAGATATAGTGTTTTTGGTCTGTAGGTGTTTAGTTGCAATTTTTTTGAATATCTAGGTATGCATGTCATATTGATCTTGTGCTTGACCTTTGTAATCCCTTGAGATACCCATAAGCTTTGTACAACCTTTACATGCATTGCAATCCTCTAGAAAAAAATCAAGCTCTATAAATTTGAGCTTTTCACTTGTTCATCCCATCTCTACATCAATCTATGATGGATGCCCATTTACATTGTTAACCCGATTTACTTGACTAACTCTACATATTTACCCCAAAAATATTTTGATCGATTTATTGAGCTCTCCTAATACCCATCTCAGATCCTCTATTTTGCACAAGATCACCCCATCATATTCCTAACTTGAATTCATGAGTTCATAACCCCTATGAGATCCTCATGAGTTGTGCTACCTAGATTTACCTACCACATTGATCCCCTACTCCTCTCTCTTTGTCAAAATTATATTTGATGGGATTGTTCCACATCAAACATTCATCTTGGCCTTAGATGATTCCCACTTTTCCATGTAATTATTTTATCCTAAGCTTCTTTCCAAATGTGGTTTGGGAACATCCACATGATACAACCTAAGTGTGACTCAAATTCGGGATCCTCATCCATTAATCTCAACTTGTTCATAATTATTATCTACTTGGTCCCTGTAACTCACTCACTCAATAAAGACTTACAAGCTTGAATCCACACAAAGCCAATTTTATAAAAATGAACTTGAGCTTGTTCCTCTCACACTGACCAAAATATGTGATCAACTCAACATCGATCGAGTAAACACACATGTGTCTAGCCATAGAAATGATGAAGAACTCCAAGTAGTAGTGAAAAAAAAAACAAAAAGCCACAAAAGTAAGAGGCAACTCAACTTTACAGAGTAGAAACCCTAGCGCACATTCGAAATCCGCCTTTGAATGTAGAAAAGTGGGTATTTTTTTCAAAAGCAAATAAAAATGTTAATTTTTAAATATATAAATGTCCCCTAAGTCTTTTAAGATGTGAGCTATTTTTTCTTGGTTAGAAAAGACACACAAAGGTACTTAGTAAAGATAGGTTGGGAGTTTTGTAGACACCTATTTTTGGTTATAGCACCCCTCCATCATCTCGCATCCTTTCACTTTCCATTCTCACTTTTCTTTTTCTTAAATTAAATGAAATCCCATCCATTTACTCATCTTATTTAATTAATTATCTAATGGGCTCCATATAGACCCATTTGATAATTCAACTTTGGCATTATCTCCCATCTCTCACAAATTATTCAATCCATGGGTATTAATATACCCATCTGACACCCCTTTCTAAATGGAATCTATCATCTCACCTACCATGTCAATCATGCTCCCCACTCCATCTAATAATTCAAGTTGTGGTCCCCATGTGATCACATCATATCTCTTAACTCGGGTTACTCTACCCAACCAGGTTACTTGTTAACCCTAATCTAACATCACATCCAAGCTATAAATATGGGTTTTCCCCCATATTTCAAGGACCCTGAAGGATATTTTTCAAGAAGACCTAGAGAGACCTAGGCCCAGAGAGGAGAAGAAAGAGCTTAATTAAGTTCTGCCAGTTTGAGGGAGAAATATTTGCCATGGTTCATTATCTTGCCATCTTGATGCCCAATTCATCTCTATAGCAGAACACAAGCTAAGTTCCCTTATCATTTTACTTACATGTCATTTTATATTCCATAACTACTGTTCATGATCTATTATTATCTTGTCTGACACGAGGGTTGACATCTTCCAAGAGAGTTAAAATCCTCTTGGAACCGACATTGTTTGGGCAACCCCGACATATTGTGATCTAATCTAATCTGTTTCAATTTTTCAGATCCAACTTCTTTATATCGTACATCCATCTTCTTTTACCCGTAGATCCAGGATATACATCTCGAGGTCCTAAGCCCTCCATCATTTGAAGTTCTTTGGTGGCTCCTAAAAGACCGTCCTTCACCCCGCTCAAGAACGAAGTTTCCTGTACAACATTTTGGCACAATCGGTGGGACCAAATCCTAGATCTGGTCATTTTGTTTGTTATTTTACTCATCTTTTCTAACTTTCTTGTTTGCAATATCTTAGTATTTGTTGATTTCAGGTCAAGTATAATCACTTGAAATCACCTGGAGGTACGTGCTCTTCTTGTTTTCTGTTGACATCTACCCGCATGGGAAGCAAATCCAGAAATTAACCTTATCATTTGGTTGTGTTTTCAAGTTTAATTGTGTAATTCATTATTCTCCTAGTGGTCGTCACGTGATAGATTTTGTGAATATTTCGTTTGTAAGCTTACTCGTTTACAGGATTTAATGTGATCCCGCCATGTGATGTCCTTTGTACATGTGGTCATTTTTGCCGTCTTCAAGGTACGTCATTGTGTTGTGTTCATAGACTTGTCATTTGGTAGTTTCTAATTAATATCAAGTTTGTTTTTATTATTAAATAAATAATATTAATTAAAAATTAATAAAAATATATACACATAATTATTATTAAATAAAATAAAATTAAAAAATAAATAATTAATTTTTTTAATTAAAAAAACAATATTATCCTAACTACCCATTCCCTTAGCATTCTACCTCACCTCTGACCCATCTCCTAACACCTACCTAATCCTCAACACCCCTCCGCTTACCACTCCACCCTGACTTCACTCACCTCTCTCTCAACTCTGCTTCACTACACTCCTCCCACATACGCACCACTCAACAACCTCTTTCCTCACATCCTCACCGCATCACTCCATCCGAGCTCTATATCTCCTTTCTGATCTCATGTCCCTCCTTCCCACTCAGCTCGCCACCTCTCCCTTACTTGAGCTCCCATCCAGCTTCATCCCCTTCTCCACTCCACTCTCCATCCAACTCGAGCCATCCTCTACATCTCCCAACCATTCACCACGCACACTCCACTCTTCCTTCCCTCTGCCCATGCGACATCTCCCTCTATTATTTTAACTCGTTGCACTCGACCAACCCCGACCTCCATCTTCCCTCGCCCAAGCTCCCATCCAGATTCTTCCCACGTAAACCCTCCAACTCGGCTCTCCACACACACATACACTTCCATCTCACCCATTGTCACATCTCCCTCTCTTGCGTCCTTCCACCCCGAGCTCCCATCTCCCCTCAACCTCTACCAACGCCAACTTCCACACCAATCCGTGCCACTTCACCACACCCATCTCTCCTGTCCCCCGTCCACTTGAGCTCTCTCCTACACTATTCCCCATCTCCCTTCTATCCCACTTCTCCTCTTCCTAAGCTCCCATATCCTCCACCATGCACCAAACCACCTGCTATTCCCTCCCATGTGTTGTTCTCCATCCTCCTTCCACATGTATTTTTCTTCCCACGAGCTCCACTCTCCTCTTCTGTCGTGTCTCCGTCCACCCGTCTTCCATGTAGATCCTTCCCACGCAGATCCTCACCTCTCCCTCGACTCTCTTATCCCTCCACACCATACACGGCCACGGCTATAACTTACTTGAGTTCTCATCACTCACAAACATCCTCTTTGTCTACGTCTCAACTGCAACCTAGTAAAAATCACAATTGGCAGATACATCATTCGAATTTAATTATGATGTCTTTGATTTACATGTCACGCAAGGTTTTTGCATAGTGACTGTCTAATTTCTGTGAAATGATTTTCTAACTAATTACAAACACACACCACCGATTCTAACTCTTGATACGTCTAACAGTTCCTGCTCAGGTCTCCACTCCACGCTACACTCTGTGGATAGTGATTGTATAATTTCTCTATAACATTTGGTCTATAAATCTTTTAAGGCAATAATTGCAGAGCTCATAACACCATAGCCAATTATGTATTTCTCGTTTAGAGTTTCTTTGATTCTCATTATGCCATCGAGTCATGTCCATGTATGACTAGCTAGTTTCAAATTCACGCAAGATCTGTGGGTAGTTGTTGTAAAGTCTCTTTACAACAATTGGATTATGATTCTTTACCACACCATCACAAACAGTGCTCACAACACCTTTCTAAAGCAAACTTTGAATTGATTTTCCATCCACCATTGTTGAGTCGAGCTACCTTTTGGTCATCCTCTCCCCTTCTTCACCCACATGCAAATGTTCCTTTCAAGCTTGTTTAAGTGGAAGTCAATTTATTGGTCCCACACACATGGGTGTTTAAAGTTGAGACATTTTTTTAGTGGTTGGCTGATAATGCAAATATGTGGTTTGCACCACATTTAGATTGCCTTTATCCAGGTTCCCCGAGCTCTCAGAGCTCTCCTCACACTACTTGAGGTCTCGCCCTGAATTCCGTACCTCACACACTCACACAAACCATGTCCTTCCCTCCGTTTAATCTCTCTCCACCCCGATTTCCAACTCAACCACACAGCTCCTAAGCTCTCCCGCTCCCTTCGTTCATGAATTCACCCATGCATAGTTATTCTTATTAAGCGTGGTATCTATTAAACTTATTAAGTTAATTTAGTTAGCGATTGAATATGATTTATTAATTTTTTATTAAATTAATTTAGTTAGCAACTTAAATAATAAAGTACTATCTATTAAATTTTTATTAAGTTGATATTATTTAGTTAATTTAATTTAGTTAGCAACTTAATTTTTTTAGAAATCCAGTTATTGACTAGTTTATTTTGCTAATGTTTTACAAATATTGGTGTTTAAGTAGTATTGGCTTAAGTTGTGTCATTACACGTAGGTTACCTTTGTTTTCACCCAAAAATGAATTATTTAGATTTTTTCATAATATAATTAACTAGAATAGTTATTAAGTTTCTTTTCAATACACAAGGTCATTAGGACCATTATATTGCTTTTCTTATTCTATCATCTGCATGAACTAATTGTTTTATTTGTTTCTGCAGGTAAAGTCCAAAATGTTGCGACCAAAACAATAACGCTGTCAAAGACCAATGTTTAAACCAAATAAACTGCACAAAATACTTTTACCAACATTATCTGCAAACATAGACAATGCCATTTTAGGTAACTCGGGCATTCGGCCCTCTGCCACCGACTGCCTCCAAGTACGTCATCATCACATACGATCAAATAAACAAAAAAACATTGTTTAGATCCCTCTTTCCAGTCGTGAATGATGCACTTTTAAGGGCACTAGACGTTTGGGTTCGTGATTAATACCTCTAAACATGTGCAATCAAATAACACTAATAAGCAATCCTCCAGGTATTCCTCATTTTTCTTTATTTTCTCTTTTCTGCATTGAACTTTCCCTTTTCTGAGTGATTGTCTGCATCGAATGTCATATTTCATTTTGGTCTAAAATGAACCTTCTACATCCTGCTTGCTTACATAGCTTAAGTAAAGGATTTAACTTCTGCATTTCACTTATCACACACTGCCTGAGACTGCACAAACATAATTAACACATCAAAACATTCCTCTCACCTGGTTAACTGATTGGGACTTAAACACCCAATAGGAAACCGTCTCAGACATCTCCCAATCCATAACTACTTGAAACCAACCTTAGAATCCTTTAGGCACCTTCATTATCTATTTTACCTCACATCTCGAAATTAATCATGATGATAAAAAATATTCTACTTGATTTGTTTGTCAACAACATACATAAACAGATGTTTCTCTATTTCACACCTATTATCACTCTCTCTCGAATCGAGACAAAACAACAATCTGCTCTATCCAATGATATTACTTCTTCTAATGATCTCACCCAACAAGATTCTAAACTCAAAACCATGTCGTCAGTCACCCAATCTCTAGTCTCCATGGTCTCACCTCATGAGAACCATGTCATCCAAAATTATCCCCACCTTGACACTAACCCTCATATCCCTCGTTAAAGCCAGTCTTCCTAAACCGATTACACCACCATCTCCCACTCCTCTAGATACACTCGGATCTCCTCCTAACCCCATATATAAATTCTTACTCCAAAAATATCCTATAATCTCTCAATCCTTTCAATTTCTTAAATTAGTGGATCGCATTTCACCCACATCCCATTTTGACAATTCCATTAATAGGCCTATCCAACCATCTCAACCACTTCACACTTACATTCCCGCCAATTGTATGCTATAATCATCTCAAACTCTTAACACACATATCCCCACGTATCTTCATGCCCCTATTACTCAACATAAACCTATGCAGTAATCCCAACCTATGACACATGTTAGTCCTTACCAAGAAGCTCCCCAAACACCTACATATCCACAAATTAATCAACTATCTTATCAAACCATTCCGCAAACATCCTATCCACAAAATTATCAACCACCTTATCAAATGCTTCACCAAACACCCACACACCCACAAACACATCATTTGCCTTATCAAACTACTTTTAAACCACACAACCGATCCAATCTCAACCTTACAACACCTCGAGTGATTCAATTCATGCCTTAATGAATTGGTTGGCTAGTTTAGAAATCCTTAACATAGCACCCAAAACAACTTATCCTATGAACAAATCTATAACAAAGCTGATTCATCCGTCGGCCCAATTAAACCCTACCCTCCTCGTTGGAAACTTCCCATGTTTAATAAGTTCAAAAACAAGGAAGATCCCCAACAACATCTCCTCACATTTAAACATACACATTATCTTATTGTGCATGATCACTATTTACTTCTTGGCACTTTCCCCATGTCTTTTTTTGGTCCTACGTTGGATTGGTACAATAGTATCCCGCGACATTCCTTATTTTATTTCACTCAACTTTCACAGCTTTTTCTTAGAACACTTTACTATTAATATTGCATGAAAACCCACTATCACTAATCTATACACCATTTGACAGTTTGAAAATGAGCCCATTCCGACTTTGTCACATGATGGCATGGTGTTATAAACCAACTATCCTTCACTATCCCGCAAACCAAAATCATCGACTTATTCTCCCGTTCATGTGAAAAACATATATCATCCACTTTGTAAATCCAATCATTTTGAACCTTTGATGAAGCTTTCACAATGGCTTGCAAACTTGAAACCCATGCCATTGAGCAGGGTCATCTTAAACTAAGTTCAATTAAATAAAAATGGAATCTACTTAACCATTCACACATAATGATGAGTTCAAGGCTGTGGCCAACATGTGGTCATTGAACCCTCATCCCCATCTACATCAAGCACATGGTCTCAACAATGATCCCCTCAATCAACAACCAACTACACTCCCTTAGGAGAATCATATAGTTACGTATTTGATAAATTGATGACCATAAACTCCATCCAACTTCCTCCCATATCAACCATGGACAACTCACAAGCCAAGCCTATTTGGTATCATGAAGCCCACTTTTGTAAATATCATCGAGTCAAAGGTCACGACATTGAGAGATGTCGTTCCTTCAAAGATCATGTCCAACAACTCGTAAATTAAGGGGATATCCAAATTGATACCTCCATTGCACAAACTAATCAACCACCAAAAATCAAGCCACCCCCTTTACATCTCAACTATCAAATGCTTATATGATTGACACTGTTAGTCAAGATATTATCTTATCACCAACTCCGCATGTTCCCATAGTGGACATTATTCCCACTCCTTATTCGTAACTCTGTCACACCTACACCAACTTTTACTACTTGTGATGAACCCAGTAACTTCTCCTATCCTTGTCACATCCACATAAAATTCAACTATACCATCCACTTCTGCCACTTCAAACATACCCCAATCTACCACATTAGATTCCTCCTTAGCACCCATTTCAGCCCCACTCATATCCACACATAACCCTACGTCTCTCACACCTATTCATTCACCGACATCTTCATCAAATACACTTGTTACTACACCTACATTGCTCACAACCATCCCAACTAAACTTAGTTCTACTACATGCACCCTTACAACCATACCTCTGATGTCAACTCCTTTAGCAAACATATCATTCTTACCCCTCAAAACATTTATGAAACAACCAGTCCTATCTACTTCTACACCTGAGAATACGCCTGCATTTGTTACATTACCCATAAGGTCTACTCCATCGGTCATCACATCACTCACATCTCCACATATTCCAAATATTCCTACATCCCTATCTATCCCAGCTACCCCTATATCTATCATACCAACAAATACACCTATCCCTACCTTGACATCTTTACCTATATCTTCGCCCATGGCCACATCATCAGCTTTATCCCAATACTCTTTACCTAATCCTTCTATCACACCAACCAAATCCTCTCGATCTGTAACTTTATCAAAGATACCCTTTGGATCATCTACTGAACCAACATATCCACCTAAATCAAAGAAAGATAGTTTACATTTTCCCTCTACAAAATCAACTCTTCCCATGCCAAAGCTGAAACAATCCACATCTCACATAGATATCATTAATCTTGTCATATAAACACCTATCTCTCCATTAACGTCCTCATCTTGTTTTAGGACATTTTCTCCATTAATAACCACATCACCACTATCAGATCCTCTGGTTGAAATTTTTGTCATCCCTACTAGAGGTAAATCTTCTCGGTTGAAGTCTAAGGCTCGGGGAAAACATCCCGACAATCCCCTGCGCAGCCTCAGAAACATTCAGGTTTTCCCTTTTCTCAACAATCCAATGCCACAACATCTATGTTAGGATCAGTCTCTCCATCTACGACATCTTGCAACAATCGATCCACATCCAAACAATACAATCCTCCAACCAAATGTGATTTTTCCTCCAAAACACGAAATTCAACCATCCAATCTACATCCACTTTTTCTCCCAACTCCAAGCTACGACATCCTATCCAAATCCACAAGAGTTACCTTCCCCATGACACTTTAATGGGGTCTTATGCGAGATATCTTTCGACATTTAACTTGAATATCTACCATCACACTTCCTTCCATTAAATCCTTCAATCATTATGGTCCCAAGCCATCATGGTTCAATCCTAATTGCAGTTGCGCTTATCATTGTACCCCAGGTCATGACATCGAACATTGTAAGGCCTTTCAGACAATCATCCACAATATTATTGAGAAAGATGATTTCCTCATTAGGGGAAAGTTACTTCTCCATTTACATTGAATCCAATTCATATCCCATCTGTCAAATCTCCCATGATTCCTTCATCCACACCATCCCTTAATATCCTGCCTGCACACGACATTCCTCTTAAGGAATGTCCTCCATTATTCATCAATACCACTTATCTTACTAAGCACACTTGTGGTCTCGATCGTTTACCCTGTCCAAATCTAAAACAATCTCATCTAAACTCTTTCGACATCCTTTAACTCCTTCACATTTAACTTATTAGGGGAACAACCTTCCCTCGCCCTTGAGCATCTCATCCGTACAACTCCCTTGTCACTAGGGAACTTCTCCCCTTGACATTGTTTCGTTTATCCCATCCAAATCCAAACCAATCTCATCTAAAATCTTTCAACATCCTTTAACTCTTTCGTTAAGGGACCTTTTTACTGAAGTCCACCATTTTGGCTATATTTGTGCCTCTTTTGGGGCACCATTTTTTTTTTATCAAAGTCCTCCTGTGACGCCATGTTTGTCTCTCCATGGAGGGACTGTGACGCACCCAAAATTGTAAGGTAACCGCATCGCTGCGGAATGGTGTAATAAGTGCCCCGATGATGATACAGGTCTCTTCGCAAGGTGTTCGGGATCCAGAGAAGCTTTACGGATATGCGTTAACATCCCGCATGCCCCGCTTAGCCCCCGCGTGCTTTGTTTTCCCTATTTTTCCTCTTTTCTTGGCTTTTTGGTCTTCAGTGACGAAACCGCCGCCGGAAGGGCGGCGTCTCGTGACCGCCGCCCTACACATGTGGCGGCGGTCCTGAACTCGCCGCCCCGAGCAGGTGGCGGCGGTCTGTGCGCGTTTTCCAGAACGTGCTTTTGACGGAACGCACGCAAAAATCAACGCTTTACCAGCTTTTCTTGCCGACTTGAGCATGCATTTATGTTTTTGGTCCCCTGGAATAGTGTTTTTCTTTTGTTTAATGTTTAGGAGTTCAGTTTAGATTTGATCTTTGCATGTTTGGATTCCTATAAATGCATGGTTTGTGCACATGCAAATGGCCCCTGATTTTAGTTCTGAATTTTGCTCCAAAGTTTGCTTTTAAATTTCTTGTTGCAGTAGATTTAGTTTTCCTTTGCTTAGAATTCTTAGGTTTCTCATTGAGTGCTTTGGTTAGTTTTGTATTGCAGCTGGTAAGCCACATATCCAACTTGTGCAAGTGCAAACATTATTTGGGCCACCATTTTCACTCCAATTTTCATGTTTTCAGTGCTATGGTCGTTTTAGTTTGCTTAGGATTGGTAGCATAGTTTGTTGCAGGTTTGTTTTAGCTTTGTGTTACTGTTGGTAAGCCACAGATCCAACTTGTGCAGACAACATTATTGTTTTGGAGTAGAATGGTCTAGGTAGCCATTAAAGTTGCAGGTTTTGCTCTTCATACAGACTAGTCTCAGGTTCTGGACGCTCTTTATTGCATGATTCGCAGTAGACCCCGCTAGGAATTGCATAGGCCAAGCTCTGTACTCTTGTGCTATCCCTCTCCTATCCGCATTCTATTCTGTCTGCATTTTGAAGGCTGTCCATTGATCCAAATATCTATTCCTATTGATGCAAGCATTTCACGCTTTTCTGGATTCACGTGAGCACAAAGAACGAAGAGATCATAATGAGGGGACAAGAACACACACACCGTCGGATTCGCCACTGTTCTGCGAAATCCAGGTTCCATCTTTCAAAGTTTTAGTTAGAACTTATCAAATAAAGTAGTTAATCACTTTATTTCAGTTATTTCCATTCTCGATATTGCCAGGGAGGTTGTGGGGATTGATAGTTTCTGAGAAACTATGATTCATTCCTCACTTTTGAGGTAGGATCGAGAATCTTGCAGATAGATTAGTTATTTCGTTGTTTAGAATAGATATACAAAATTGCACAGACAAATAGCTACAATCGGCTATTTTGTTTCTTTTACGTTGTTAGTTTAGTTGTCGATTCTAAATATTTTAAATAGCTGCTTTCCTATAAATTGCCAGAAAATACAGAAAAGAAATTATATATGCTAGAAGTGCACTTAGATTTTACTTTATTATAGTTTGTTTCATTCTTGCTTTTTACATGGCAATTACGGGACCTAGGGAGCCTGTGGAATCGTCCATAGAGTTGACTATATCCACCATATGACCCTATCGGGAGAAATACACGAAACCATCCCGAGTCATTTTCCACGCATCCCACAACCCATAGATCGAATCACGCTGAGCTCGATATTGATTGGAGCCTTCGAGCAGTCATCCTCGCTGATCGATCTATCACACCAGTCCAAGTTAGAAGGGCCTTCTTTGCCTTAGATTCGCAAATACCATTAGTGCGTGTTGAAGACATTAGACTGCCTAACTAGTTTGTCTGCACATTCTACCCCCACCGCCGTCTCGGCACGAACTCGGGAGGTCGGGTACGTGGAAGAGTCACTTGTTGATTCTCACACTCGCCTGTTGCTTTTCCGACGTACAAAATTGGTGAACCCGACGTGAAAGAAACAACTGTTTCACCTTCTGTACCTCATTAGCATTCACATCAGTTTCACCAACAAAATTGGTGAACCCGACATGAAACAAACAACTGTTTCACCTTCTGTACCTCATTAGCATTCACATCAGTTTCACCAACAAAATTGGTGAACCCGACGTGAAACAAACAACTATTTCACCTTCTGTACCTCATTAGCATTCACATCAGTTTCACCAACAAAATTGGTGAACCCGACGTGAAACAAGCAATTCTTTCACCTTCTCTTTGAGAAGTTTCATCTTCTCCACATCACCTTCGCTCCTTCCCATTATTCTGTGGGTATTCATATACCCCCCGAATATGTCGGGATTAGATGCATACGGCAGACCCCTCTTGGGTCTTGAGGCATACTACGCCCAACAGAATAGGCAGTCATCACCCTCACTCTCAATATGGGGTGACAACTATTCAACTAATCAATTGTCAACACAAACACCAAGGACTAGATATAACTCGTCCTACCAAACAGAGGGGTTGGAGCAACTTGATCAAACACAAACAGAGCCTTCAGGCTCGAACAATATGACATTAACTGGAGAGTCTGCTTCATCTCCTCAGGTATTATTCCGACCGCCTATTAGTAGACAATCAGATCCATACTTGGTCTTAGACGATGGACAATCAATACTTTATCCTAGGAGTGAACAACGCTCTCAAGGCATGTACCCACCTGTAGGAACTTTGCAGATACAGCCCGAGTTCTCTCCTCAAGAAAACTCCCCTATGCCATCACGTATGGAAAATACTCTCAGAGAAACTTGGCAAGATAGCAATCAGTTCATGACAGGCTATCACATGCCTATACAACACCAGGATATACAACAAACGCCACCAAGGCACAGATATCGTGGCTTCGCCAAACGAAGTCATTTCAACTCTAATAGAAAAGGTTAGAGGATTAGAACTTGCCCAAGCAAGTCAAAATTCAAGAATCATACAAACAGGGAGTTCCAATCCTCCGCACCATCCTAGCCAAGTGGATCTCCTCACAGGAGTAGGCACATTGGGTATGACTCCTCAATATTCACAACAAGTGCCAACTAGACCCACTATCGCCAGTACTGTTCCTCTAGGTCCAGTACAAAGCAATCCATTCCTGGATAGTACCCCTTCGTACTTAAACATGTACTCCAAATCACCACAAGGGGATATGTACTCATCCCCCGGCATGTTTACTCAAATGCAAGGATTGCCTTATGCCCCTGCTAACGCGTACGTTATGCCATATCAACAACCCATTCCGCCACCGCCTCCTCAACAGCACCATCAATGGTTGAGACGTATGCGATAGGGACTTATTCAGAATATTTAAAGGAGCCCTTAGATTTCACCATACGAAGCGTTATGCTTCCAAGGCCTCTTCCCGATTTGCCTAAATACAAAGGAGAAGGAGATCCGAATGCGCATATCAAAGCTTACGCTACAGCCATTCGTGAACTACTCCCATGGGATGGGGTTGTTGCTAAAATATTCCCCAAAACGCTGGAAGGCATTGCCCTCGATTGGTATTACAGAATACCCGAGGCTTCCATACATTCATTCAAACAACTCGTGTCTGAGTTCATCAAAGCCTTCGACATGAACAAACTATTAAGGACAGGAATCAGGGAGTTCTTGCACATCAAGCAAGAACATAACGAGTCTGTCGCCCATTTCATCCAAAGGTGGCGCACAGTCCTTTATTCCTCGGCAAGCGCTCCAAACATGGATCAGATGGAACTATGCGATTTATTCCTTCATTCTCTTAGCAGAGAGGTGAAGGAAGAAGTCCAGAAGTTCCCACTAAGGACTTATGACGAGGTACTTGAGAGTGCTCTGCGAATTGATCAAGCAGCGATAGATAGTGGCCGTAAGACGTATGGAGCAAACGGGAGGTTAATCACCCCTACTCAAAACACTACAACCACTACAAGCGTCAATCAAGGACCCAAAATCCTTAACAAAAATCGTGGGGTAACAACAGATGGAGTAACTGACCAGCCCAAGAGGATAAATGTCATTAATACTCCGTCACAAACAAACAACCAAAGAAACAACAATTTTACCCCGACGATCAATACGGTGGATTTTAATAATCCACAACAACAACAACGGCGAAATCCCATACAAGGACGAAGCCAAAACTCCTTTGATTATCAAAACCAAAGTCAAAACCAGAAACAACAAAACTTTAGTCCTAATAGGCAACAGTTTGATCGGAATGTTAGACCACAATACACACCAAACCAACAAAACGGGAATTACAACCCCAATTCTTATTGTGGTTTCCATAAAATTTGGGGTCATGACACTAGAACGTGTCGTGATTACAACAAATTCATGCAACGCTTGCCAAGTGAACAAAAACAATTTTTTATGGATATGTTCTTAGCAGATCCTACGTCACCAACGGCAAGTACCTTCGCAGGGGCAGTTTCCCCTCAGAATGCCCCTCTCAAGATCTTTAATGATCCACTCCCAAATCATGATAGCGATAGGTTGAAACCAACTGGAACAAACAAAGGTGCAATAACAGAAACAACGATCACGAGGCCTCAACCTCGCTAAATCCGTTAGTCGCGCCGCAACTAGGAAGTCAACCACGACCTAAGGTAGTTGGATTAGTAGAGTTAGACTCCGAATTACCCGTTGAAGCAATTACGAGAACACGAGAGTATTTCTCTCAACCAAGTCCAAGCCACCTGCCGGAAACAGATAACATCCAGCAAACCATAGCAAAACCCATGGGTGCTTATGATCTAATTAATGATCTAACAAAAACCTTCTCGCATATTTCATTCCTTGATTTACTAAAGAATTCCCCTGCTCATAGGGCTGCTCTTTTAGAGGCGTTAGGTTTGGGTCATTTAGTTAGTATCACTCCACCACCGGAAGCGCAGGTAAATCATATAGACTTTGATGTTTATCCAAGGGACAGGAAGATAGGGATGTTGAATTCATATTCGAAATAAGTAAAATGCCTACGATCCGAGATTGCACGCGAGGCGATCCACCTTACACTTGCAAGTACAAGTTTATAATAACTATGTAAAACGGGCAATGGTTGATGATGGGGCTGCGAGTTAACATAGTCCCCTTCTCTTTTCTCCAAAAATTGGGATATGGAGAAACCAATCGCTCTACTACACGAAATACCTTGAGAGGCTATGATAGCCTTAAAGCTACGTCGATAGGAACTATAATACTACCGGTCACCTTAGGACCTAAAACAATCCGATCTGAGTTTTATATTATAGATCGGGAAACTAACTATAATATGATCCTCGGACCATGGATACACCGAATGAAGGCAATCCCTTCCACGCTATTTCAAGAAGTAAGATTCTGCATCTTGGGAAAGGTATTTGTAGCCAAAGGTGATCCAAAGCCATTTGATGTACACCTAGCTGATTTAAAGAAGAGACCAGGTGTACACTCACTCGAATCAGCGCCAACAAATCAACTTAACAAACCCTCTGACTCAAAGCCAGAGGAAAAGTTGATACCTACAACGGATCTTGAAACTACCAACATAGCTAAGACAATTCCAACCCCTAAAGGTAAAACTAAAGAAATAGTATCATTAGGGACTACTGCAAAGATCGTTGAGCTGATAGAACAAGATTCACCAATGTTCTTACCATTCGATTCAGTAGGTATAAGATTTTCCCTAGGTGTTGGTTCCTTGCCAGCAGAAGATCTCTGTATGGTAGAAGTAGAGTGTGTAAACACAGCAGATACACCTACATCCATACTCCCGGCTAAGTATTGGACTCTCCATTTTGATGGAGCTAAATGCCGTTATGGAGCGGGGGCAGGTATAATTCTTACCTCGCCCGAAGAGAAGGTCCTCCCATTCTCTTTTAAATTAAACTTTGAATGTACAAACAACGGCGCTGAGTACGAAGCCCTCCTCCTTGGCCTTACCTTAGCCAAAAGAATTGGTATTGATAATATCAGAGTTTTAGGAGACTCACAATTAGTGGCAAACCAAGTTTCGGAGGTGTACGAAACTAGAGCCGAACACTTGCAACTTTACAAAAACGCTGTATTAGATTTAAGCAAGGCGTTCAACTTCATATCCATTGAAGCAATCCCGCGAGAAAAAAATCTTCTCGCCGATTCAATAGCAACCTCAGCATCACGTTTTACTCCAAACAATGAGCTAGAAGATACTCATTTCATGGTATCCATTCGTAACGAACCATTAATAAAAACAATGATGGATCCTCTTTCAAACGGAAGTAAATCTACCGTCCTAGACCATGTTGGAAATGATGCGGCTACTTTGGATTACTTAAATGCCTTTGCAGCACTACATCTCTCCTATCACACGCTAGATTTATCTCTGATCTCGCATTCATCTTCCTACTTCGGAAATCCCGTAATGAATCTTCCCTCACAAAAAGAACCTAATATATACGTGGTGGAAAACGGGGATGATATAGATCTACCTCCGGCACCACCTGAGTTCGAAGAGGGTAATGCCTCTTTAATTGAAGAAACAATCGATGTCAATATCGGAACGGAAGATGAACCAAGAATTTTAAAGTTAGGTTCTTCATTAACCCCAGAGGAAGTGGAAATACACACCCAAGTTCTCAAAGAACATCAGAAGGCATTTGCATTTAATTATAAAGAGATGACAGGAGTCGCACCCCACATTGCGGTACACAACCTCGAAACTAGGTTAGATGCTGAACAACGACATAGAGTCTATGCCGACCGGATGTGCCGGCAGTACAACAAGAAGGTCTATGAACGTGACATATACGAAGGTGACCTAGTTCTAAGGTTAGACAGCCGGATCGACAAGAAGACCGGCGAAGGAAGGAAATTCCGGCCCAAATGGTTGGGCCCATACCGAGTCATGAAGGACTACGGAAATGGTGCATACCTCTTATGCACGCTAGAAGGAGAGGAGTTTGGCGAAACAGTCAATTCTCTCCACCTCAAGCGTTTCTACGCGTAAGCAGCTAACGCTACCCATATAACTATCTACATTGCATTTTCATACAAATTAGGATCATTTTGTCCACTTGTTCTTACACAAATTGTGATCAGGGAATCTATTCTCAAAGTAATCTATTTCAAACTCGTGATGTTTCTGGCATAAAGTTCTTTAATCATACTTCTCCATCTTCGATATCATCAATCAACTCAGAATCTTTTATCAAACAAAATCAGACATGACGAAGTCCTAACGGTAACCATACCAAGATCTGCAAGTTTGTTCTCGCTTTGATTTCTTCTTAGGATAGGTGTCTTGCCTATGGTCTGTTCTAGAAGCTTCATGGTGTCACATCTATCCCATATACACATCTCTTTGGAAATAAGCATATACTGACATTTTACTCAAATAGACAAGTCAAGAAGTGATTAAACAAAAAATTTTATTTTACACATTTCCTTGCCCCACCAACCTTCGGTGATGAGCTTGCGTCTCTTACTAGTGACGTAGGGTTGGGAAAGGATGGAAATGCCCTTACTCGCCTATGCCTTGCCCACGGTGATAAACCCATGCTTCTTACAGGTAGCATGGGGCAAAGTGTAGGGGGTCCTCTAAACAAAGTAAATGTTAAAAGGTCATAAACAATCAATTCAAACTTTGAGTCAAAAACGAATGAATCAGATATTCAAAAATTCCAAGAGAGTCAAAAATCCTAAAAACCCAGATTTTGTCTACTATGTGGCCATCTACGGGTCTAAGTCTGGATAAACCGCAAAGCAAGTTGCATCCAAAACTATGAAGTCATTCAGGTAGAATAGAGCTTGTTGGTTTTCATTTGGTTCCACCAAAGCTTCGTCTGTCTTTCACCACTATCACTTCACCATATTCCATAACTTGCGCCCTTCTTGGCTCTTGGTGATGAGCCCTCGCATCCTACTAGTTGCGTGGAGTTAGGAGTGGGGCAAGTTAGTCTATTCATCATACTGATTATTTTCATCACTTTGCCAAAACAAATCATGAGGTATCCAAATTGCTCACAGAAGCTAAGATTTAAGATCACAGTATATCTACAATATCATGTATCAGCATCATGAAACACAAAAAGAAAGCAAACATTTGCATCATCTGTTTTCCATTGCATACATTCTAGAAAGCATATAATACATACATCATAGTATACACGAAGCAGTTGGAAATAAAGAAAGTAGAATACAAATGACAAGTTTTGATCCAAAACCGACGCATATATATAAATAAATCAAGTTTATATACAATGCCATCATGCACTAGGCATGGTCAAAACGCTCAAAGAGCCCGTAATACACAAAAGAATATAAGTACAAATACAGAAAGCCAAGTGGCCTCTCAACCCCTGCGCGATCCCGCTGAAGGTGCGTGCCTCGCCAGGACTCCGGCTACGTTGGTGGTGCTCGAATGGACGGAGGGCTCGGGGTCCCAGGGGCGATCGTAGTCTCGCCATGAGAGCGGCTCCTCATAAGACGCTCGACTATCCTATAACCGCCAACTCGTACGAAGAGTTGACACCATCTTGGCCACATGCCAAATGGGAGCGAAGACGTCGGTATGCCTGCCGGCTGCTGAGGGCTCCCCGGCATCCACAGATAACTCCGCACGGGTCTTATCCATAGGGATCATCAAAGAATCGACGCAAACCCTACGGATTAGATCCCGCCACTCATCAACAGTCTCTGCAAAGCAAAGAAAGAAAAACGAATTAGGAACCAGGCAAGAGGTTAAAGTGTACACAATGCAAATATAAGGAGAGTTAACATTCGAAAACAAATCCTAAAACAAACAAGCATTGAAAGGAGGAGAGGATAACTTACTCGGATCGCCAGGCCTCCAAGATGGGTCGCCAGGGCCAGCACCTGCTGCTGATGCCGCTGCTGACTGAGGGGCTGCTCCTGTGGTAGGGGCAACATGGCGCCCCGCAACGGACTCATCGTCTCCACCATGGCCTCGGGAGAGTGGCTCCTCAGAAGCCACGGTCTCTCTCTCTGCACTCTCCTCCTCCCTCTCTGCCCGCAGAATGTCCTGAGTATCATGCCACTCAGGATCGCTCTCGTCCGTCTGCTCCTCTGACCCTCCCTCTGTGTGCTCCTCAGAATCGGAGTCAATATCTATAGGGTCGTCACTGCTATGAGCAGGACCTGCAGCAATCTGAAGTAATGGTGCCTGAGGCGCACCAGCTCTCCCTCTGGCCCGAACTATCCCCCTGGCTGTAATAGGAATGCCAGGGGTAACCGCTGTCCAACCACGGCCTCTAGGCCCCCCTCTAGCCTCTCGGACTGATCTATAAACAGGTGCTACTGGAGGAAGCATAGCCGCGTAGGGGAGGCCAAACTGCTGAGGAACCCTGCTGAAGGGATGTACCTCTACCCGGCCCACACGATCAATAAGCTGCCCTGTGATGGAGCAGGAGACCAATGTCGTAGTCTCCTCTCCCCATATACTGGCCATAAGCGGGTGCAGTGTAGCCTCCATGTCTGCTGTAGTGGTAAGGATGGCTACTGGGTTGGTGAGGTGCTCGAGCACCGACATACCGACCATCGGGCTGCCCTCACCGCCGGGATTCGCCACCGCCACGCCCGCCATACGGAATGAAGCGCTCATACACCCAACTCATGACTAGAGTGGGGTGGCTCAAGGATCTGCTCCTGTGATCGGACCACCCCTGTATAAGTCATGGTAGGTGGTCCCAAAATGTCCGCGCCCTGGCGTATTTCCGGCCATGTCCTCTATCTCGTGCAATAATGGGGCCCTAGCAGTATAACAATGTGTCCCCTCCCTTGTCCCCGATGAGTCTCGAGGCAAGGATCCCCATAATGGCCTGTCGAAAGATAGGGATGGGCAAAGAAGGAATGGATCTGACTCGCACTCCCTTCTTCGGCCCCGTAGAAATGGCTGCATCCCCCATATAACCAGCCCACTGTGCGATCTGTGCCCGGGAGCCTGCTGTCTCTAGTGTAAGTCTCCTCCCAATAATCGGGACCCCCAGGATGCGGTAAACATCCTCCAAAGTGATGGTCCACTCACCACGGACCCCTGGCAATCGGAAAGTGTTCCGATCTGCATCCCAGTATGAAAATAGGTCACAAAGAATGTGACTGGATGGAGCAACGTGGGGCACACGCGATATACGCAATATGCCGGCCCTCTGCAATGTGTCCTCCTCATCTGCTGAGAGGGCATCCAATACCCCGGGCAGCCAGTCGCACTCTCTCTCCCGGCTCCATCTAATGTACTCCTCTTTTGCCTGCATACACCCAAAAACACACAAGGAAGAGTAAGTTAGTATCTAAACAATATCAAGAGAAGCATAAAAACACGTACAAATGCTAAAAATACAAGTAAAAGCTTTTAAGTGAGGTTCTTTTGCATTCTGTGCAAAACCGCCGCCCTGAGCAGGGGGGCGGTTTTGTAACCGCCGCCTTAAAGGCGGCGGTCTCGTGACCGCCGCCCTGTACAGGGCGGCGGTCGTGTAACCGCCGCCCTGTCCGGGGCGGCGGTCGCGGTCCGAAAACCCGCGCGGGTTTTTAAGCTTAAAAAGCCCAAAAAATGCGAAAAATGACTATTTTAATCAAAAATGGGGCCTACCCAGTAGGCGCCCCCCCTAGATGGACCCTTTAAACCAAACATTTTCGAAAATAACCCCCATTGCAACAAATTTAGCATTTTAAAATTGAAGAGGGAAAAGCACAAAATTGAAGAAAACCAACCTGTGATCTCGCGGGGTGGCGTTCCGCACGTGGAGGCATGATCTCTATCTCACTGCGGACGTTTTGACTCTACTCGCGTGAGAAACCGTCACCGTGGGTCCCAGAGCTCGAAATCAACCAAATCGACTCGCGCAAATGAATAGGAAAATGGGCCCACTTTCATATATATAACGCCCCGGTTTGTTTTAAATATCTTTTTCACAGGTTCGGAGCGCCGACGGAGGTAAGTTTCTATCCTCGCACAAACGGTACGTCCTCTTTCTCTATTATTTTAACGTTTATTTTTCAAATTATTGTATCTATCTGCATTTGAGTTCTCTTTTCATTTCGCAGGTAGCGGGAATTTTGGACGGTGTCATTTCAACACACAGGCGTGTAAGGTATAACTTCTAACTTCCCATTTCGGGACGGCCATACTCGGACCCACCGTTTTATGCCTCTTCATGGCTAAAACGCTTCTCCGAGGGGGCAATATGTACGTACCCAAAATTGTAAGGTACTGTACTGCGGAACGGTGTAATAAGTGCCCCGATGATGATACAGGTCTCTTCGCAAGGTGTTCGGGATCCAGAGAAGCTTTACGGATATGCGTTAACATCCCGCATGCCCCGCTTAGCCCCCGCGTGCTTTGTTTTCCCTATTTTTCCTCTTTTCTTGGCTTTTTGGTCTTCAGTGACGAAACCGCCGCCCGGAAGGGCGGCGGTCTCGTGACCGCCGCCCTACACAGGGCGGCGGTCCTGTAACCGCCGCCCTGAGCAGGGCGGCGGTCCTGTGCGCGTTTTCCAGAACGTGCTTTTGACGGAACGCACGCAAAAATCAACGCTTTACCAGCTTTTCTTGCCGACTTGAGCATGCATTTATGTTTTTGGTCCCCTGGAATAGTGTTTTTCTTTTGTTTAATGTTTAGGAGTTCAGTTTAGATTTGATCTTTGCATGTTTGGATTCCTATAAATGCATGGTTTGTGCACATGCAAATGGCCCCTGATTTTAGTTCTGAATTTTGCTCCAAAGTTTGCTTTTAAATTTCTTGTTGCAGTAGATTTAGTTTTCCTTTGCTTAGAATTCTTAGTTTTCTCATTGAGTGCTTTGGTTAGTTTTGTATTTAAATTTGGTAAAATACATATCCAACTTGTGCAAGTGCAAACATTATTTGGGCCACCATTTTCACTCCAATTTTCATGTTTTCAGTGCTATGGTCATTTTAGTTTGCTTAGGATTGGTAGCATAGTTTGTTGCAGGTTTGTTTTAGCTTTGTGTTACTGTTGGTAAGCCACAGATCCAACTTGTGCAGACAACATTATTGTTTTGGAGTAGAATGGTCTAGGTAGCCATTAAAGTTGCAGGTTTTGCTCTTCATACAGACTAGTCTCAGGTTCTGGACGCTCTTTGTTGCATGATTCGCAGTAGACCCCGCTAGGAATTGCATAGGCCAAGCTCTGTACTCTTGTGCTATCCCTCTCCTATCCGCATTCTATTCTGTCTGCATTTTGAAGGCTGTCCATTGATCCAAATATCTATTCCTGTTGATGCAAGCATTACACACTTTTCTGGATTCACGTGAGCACAAAGAACGAAGAGATCATACTGAGGGGACAAGAACACACACACCGTCGGATTCGCCACTGTTCTGCGAAATCCAGGTTCCATCTTTCAAAGTTTTAGTTAGAACTTATCAAATAAAGTAGTTAATCACTTTATTTCAGTTATTTCCATTCTCGATATTGCCAGGGAGGTTGTGGGGATTGATAGTTTCTGAGAAACTATGATTCATTCCTCACTTCTGAGGTAGGATCGAGAATCTTGCAAATAGATTAGTTATTTCGTTGTTTAGAATAGATATACAAAATTGCACAGACAAATAGCTACACTCGGCTATTTTGTTTGTTTTACGTTGTTAGTTTAGTTGTCGATTCTAAATATTTTAAATAGCTGCTTTCCTATAAATTGCCAGAAAATACAAAAAGAAATTATATATGCTAGAAGTGCACTTAGATTTTACTTTATTATAGTTTGTTTCATTACTGCTTTTGCATGACAATTACGGGACCTAGGGAGCCCAGGGAATCGTCCATAGAGTTGACTATATCCACCATATGACCCTATCAGGAGAAATACACGAAACCATCCCGAGTCATTTTCCACGCATCCCACAACCCATAGATCGAATCACGCCAGAGCTCGATATTGATTGGAGCCTTGAGCAGTCATCCTCGCCGATCGATCTATCACACTGACCCAAGTTAGAAGGGCCTTCTTTGCCTTAGATTTGCAAATACCATTAGTGCGTGTTGAAGACATTAGATTGCCTAACTAGTTTCTCGCACATTCTACCCCCACCCGGCTGCCTCTCGGCACGACCTCGGGAGGTCGGGTACGTGGAAGAGTCACTTGTTGATTCTCACGCCGCTTTGTTGCTTTTCCGACGCATACGGGACCATTTTCTTGAAGTTCACTATTGTGGCTATATTTGTGTCTCTTTTGGGGCACCATCTATTTTGAAGTCCACCATTGTGGCTATATTTGTGTCTCTTTTAGGACACTATTTATTTCATCAAGCCCTCCTTTGAGGCTATGATTGTCCTTCCATATATATGTCTCTCTTGGGGCATCATTTAATTTCATCCAATCCACCATTGTGGTCATATGTCTGTTTCCTTCAGGACATATTTTTGTTTCCTGCTTGGCTATCATCCCATCTTATTGCAACTTCATTGTCTTCCTTCTCTTGGTGGTAAACAAGAGACGTAGCCTCTTAATGCATTACACTTATGAACAGTCTACTATTAGCATATCTACCAATGATCAATTAATTACATATTTAGATTATTCCTACATCTTTAGCCCCTTCCATTTATCATTTTAATGATCTGAATTATGTCATCCGCCTTCACTACTTTGATGTGAGCCCATAACCATTACATCCATCACCTTCTCATTCTCCTATTGCAGCGATGTGAAGGGTCCAAGGTGTCTCTTGTACATTCCTTATCCCATATTAAGCGGTTTACTTGGCTATTCCCAGCTCTCCCCCATGTGAAGCTCAAATTCATGTATGCAAAAGGCAAAATTAAAGTTATAAAAACATACTGATCCCTCGAAGGACAATTGTTCATGCAAAAATCAAAAAAGAAACTAAAAGAAAAGCATACAAATCTAAATCAAAGCAAAATCAAAAGAAATAGACCGATCCATTGAAGGAAGGCTATCATATTATTCTTATCATCTATATTATGTATAAATTAGACCATACCCTCAAAGGATGGCTACTCTGTTATTATGGCATCTGAAAGGTTTTCCACATTGATCAGCCTTCCTTTATCAACATTTTTCGGAAGCTTCCCGCATTGATCAAATTTTTGCTATTGTTCTCTCCCTTTCCTAGAGCTGGGGCATAGACTTAAGGAACACCACCTTTGGAGATCCCTCTTCCCACGCAAGTCACATCTTTGATCCCTTTGTCATGTCAAAATTAGATTACGAGCATCTTTCATCCATATTTCCCTCATGATCTTTTGGTATAACTAACTATCGTTGGTTATGTATTAACACCTGTTATTGGTTGCAAGTGCAATGCCTTGAGTGGTAACCTTTCTTATTTATCTCTAATCCATTCGAAACATAGTTTCCCTGTACACCCTTACTACAACTATGTTCCATTCATCTCATCCAAACCATATTTTATAAAAATCACATCAAATTTCACACTATGAATTTTATATCTATCCATAATCTCCATGAATGCATTTGCAGAAATACACTTTTGGTTTGTAAATTATACTTGATCACTATTGCGGTTTGCAAATCCTACTTGAGGATCTTTATCAAGGCAAGTTAGTTATCCGCAACTATTTATCTCTCAACATGTTCAAAAATGTCTTTGATCCATTGCTCCTCACTCCCCATTTCCACTTATCACCATTTGTCTCCACATCATCCTTCTCACCTTTCGTCCCCTCGCACGACGCTAGATATCTTACCGCCTTTCTTCTTGAGTTTCCCTTTTACTCTTCCGCTTTCGGTTTGACAATCTTACTTAACCATCCATACATCCAAATAACCTTAGTTAAGGTATATATTCTTCCATGGATCCTCCCGCTATATAACCTTCTTCACCATTTCGTCTTTCAGCGGATGAAAATCACCACTACAAATGTCTTTCCACTCCTTTTTGCTTAACACTCTTGCATCATCACTTCCAACCCGTGGGCATCCCAATTAAGGATTGCCCTTAAAATCTCCATCTACGTTGCATATGTTACTCCATTCACTCTGTCACACTCCTTTGTTTCCTTGTTATCACTTTGATATCATCTCCTTTCATCTCTTGTTCCATTTTGATATACATTGCTCAATCTTTTCATCATTCTTCTTCTTTTTTGGTTTGGCGATCCTACTTAACCATCCCCATCGCAGGGAAATCTTACTTAAGAGTTCCTCTTAAGAATGGTTTTCCATCTGACCCTTCCACCTCCCATCATATCTTCCTCATCTTCGTCTCCCGCCTCTCATCATACTCATCCACTCCAACCAACCATTCCACACATGCATCCAATACAATGTTGTCTTTCTCCTTCCATATTGTCACTGCCAGTTTGGTGATCTTACTTAAATCCTCCTGTGGCATGGCGATCTTACTTAAGAGTCCTTCTTAAGCATGATCACCATCCCGCACTCACCCACTACTCCACATTCTCTCCATCTACATTTTCTCATCATTCCCCATCATCACATCCTCTCACCTCCTCTTCTATTTTACCTTGCACTTCCTTCTTACTTCCCTGTCAATGACCGAATCTTCAACGTTATCCCATCTCCTTTATCATCTCATCATCCACATGCATTTCCATGCGGTTAGTTCCATATTATTTGCCTTGGATTTCCTCACTATGATTTGTTTCCTTCAATTTTCTTTGCTCTATCATCTCTTTCATTTTCCATTACCTCTCTGTTTTCCTCTACTTCATCCTCCTTCACACCTTTCATCTTGAATAAATCTCTCTCTTTTTCATAATTTCATCCTCTTCTCTGTTCTTTTCTTGTCTTCTCTTTGTTTTTCCTTCTTCATTTCCCCCTTTCTCTATAATCCTTCTTTGTTATCTTCTTCATCCCCTTTCATTCCTTATTTTCTCCTCCTCCGTATCTGTCCCTCTATTCCATACCCCTGTCACCTTCATATTCAATCTTTCTTGCTCTTCTCATAATCAATCAATCCTCCTGTCTATTCCCTTTTCTCTTTCTCAACATCCTTTACATCTCGACATTCATGGTCAATGCTAATGCTTCTCCATTTATGTGTCATCTATCCCTTTCATTCCGGTCTTGTTCTTCTCTTTGCAACATTGACCTCTTCTATTTTTGAGAACCCTATCACATTGTTTATCTTCATCAAACCTCACACGGGGACATCATCATATCCATTTCTAAGAATCTCTTCCTATCTTCCTTTGACGTTTTTGTCTTGGAAGATACCATAACGACCATCACCTATCTGATCTTGTTCTCTTCCATGAATATTTTCTCTACTTTTGTTTTGTCATAAAAGTATCTTGATTTCTTATCCTACTTATCGAATAAATGAGACTAATTTTACATTGCTAACACTTATGCATCTTTCCTATGAAACATGATTACCATCATATTTATCACCCTTTTAGGGTATTCTATCCCATCGTTTCATCCTATCTACTCATCATGTGCACATTTATGATTATTCCCCTTGGGATATCTTATTTCAACATCCATTTGTCTTATGTTGGGGCACCTTTTCATCCTTATACTTGTCAACACATAGAACTCACTTTGTGTTCTTCTCGTGCCTGTGCTTTGGACATCATTATCTTCATTCTCGTCCATTTTAGGACACATGATTTTTTTGCACGATTCTTCACAGATGAAGGATTTGCACATATTTTCACATTCAATTACACATATTTTGATGTGTTCAAATGACCCATTGGTCATCTTGGTTTACATCCATACCGCAGTGGTCTTCACCCACCACTCACTAGTCGTAGAGAACGTTGTCGTTTGTCTTCGTTGAGACCGCATGATTGTCCTCTCTACCGATGTGATATTGGAGTCACTACCATATTTTTTTCATTGTTATTGTGATATTTTTTTGACTCGAGGCATATTACCTTTGGTTATGTCTTCATCCATCTTTAGACACATATCTCATCTAACACTTTTTGTTATCTCATGGCTTGCTATCGCAAACCACTCAACAAAAAGGGGCAAATGTAGACACCTATTTTTGGTTATAGCAACCCTCCATCATCTCACATCCATTCAATTTCCATTCTCACTTTTCTTTTCTTAAATTAAATGAAATCCCATCCATTTTCTCACCTTATTTAATTAATTATCAAATGGGCTCCATGTAGACCCATTTGATAATTCAACTTTTGGCATTATCCCCATCTCTCACAAATTATTCAATCCATGGGTATTAATACACCCATCCGACACCCCTTTCTAAATGGAATCTATCATCTCACCTACCATGTCAATCATGCTCCCCACTCCATCTAATAATTCAAGCCATGGTCCCCACATGATCACATCATATCTCTTAACTTGGGTTACTCTACCCAACCCCTTACTTGTTAACCCCAATCTAACCTCACATCAAGCTATAAATATGGGTTTTCCCCCATATTTCAAGGGCCTTGATGGATATTTTTCAAGAGGACGGAGAGACCTAGGTCCAGAGAGGAGAAGAAAGAGATTAATTAAGTTCTACCAGTTTGAGGGAGAAATATTTGCCATGGTTCATTATCTTACCATCTTGATGCCCGATTCATCTCTATAGCAGAGCACAAGCTAAGTTCCCTCATCATTTTAGTTACTTGTCATTTTATATTCCATTACTACTATTCATGATCTATTATTATCTTTTCGACATGGGGTTGACATCCTCCAAGGAGTTAAAATCCATTTAGAATCGACACTTTATCCTGGGAAACCCCGCATATTGTGATATAATCTTATCTCTTTGATTTTTACAGATCTAGCTTCTTTATATCGTACATCCTTCTTCTTTGCTCCCATAGATCCACATCTACATCGAGGTCTTGAACCCTCCATCATTCGAAGTTCTTTGGTGGATCCCAAAGATCGGCCTTCACCCCCGCTCAAGAATGAACTTTTTGTCAACAATTTGAATCATAAAGCCTTTTATTTTACATTCTCGCTCATCCTTTATTAAATTTAAATAGATTCTTGCCTCCATATATCATAAATGAAATACCTAATTTAGTGGATAAGGTAAAAATCAAGGAACTTGGTGAGGTTTTGACCCCCTCCCCCTCATTTTGATCCAAAATATAAAAAGACGTATCACATCCAGACAAAATATATTTTTCCCAAAAGGAAAACACATTTGTTGGAAAATATCAAACTAAAGGGGGCCTCATGCCTAAATTTTCTCAATTTTTTTGTAAAAATAAAAAATCGGGGGTCAATTTTCCATATGTGATAAAAAATAGCTGCACATGCTTGAAAATAAAATTAAAAACTTTCAAATTTTCCATACTTCGGGGATTTTTTTATGTACTACATTTATATTGTTATTTTGTACTTATTTTGTGGGTTTCCACAAAAATGCAGACCATTGTGCATCCAATAAAATAGGTAAAAATGCTTTAACATAAAATAAAAATTTAAACTTTCAAATTTTGCATTCTTAGAGGGGAATTTTTGTGGGATACATTTATAATTCTATTTCGTAATAATTTTGTAGGTTTCGACAAAAATGCAAACCATTGTGCATCAAAACATAGAAAAACTAAAAGGATTGTTCTTAAAACATAAGCATGTGCTCTTTTGTTCTTGGAAAGGTTTGGTATATATGGTGTCTTTCGTTCACACTTATAGGTAATTTTGTATAACTTAAACTATTTCATCTAATGCCTAATATATCTACAACATATATGTATATGACATCATTTGTATACATTGTTTAGGATTAATAAGGACACGCACTCACATCCATTCCCTCTATTTTCTATCTTTCATGATCGCTAGGTGTAAATCTTGAAATTGGGATAATATGAATATGTCAGACATATCATCCACATAAAGGGATCTTCCTATAATAAGGTTTCATTAATTGAATGGATCCCTTTTATGTACTATCTACATAACATGTACCATTATTCTCTCATGTGCATTAACATCTCTCCTATGTATGACTGCACATATATAGAAGATGAGATTATTCTATGTCTTGTGGGTATATAAGAATGATGCATATATTAAGAGCTTTGATATATCAAACTGAAAAATATATAGAGGGGAACATTTTTAGAATGATAAGGCACCAATCCATCTCCCATATTTTGTGTACAATGGTAAATGGTCCTAAGTTCTTTCTTCCAAACTCACAACTCCGATGTGGAGATAATATATCTTTGTATGGAAAACACATTTAAAGACGTGTTTAGAGTATGAAGATCTATATTATATTATGGATGGATTCTTTATTTGACATATTAATGATGTTAAACACCAATGGAAATTTTATAAGGAAAATTAGAAATCTAAGTTCATAATCATGTTTGGAGTTTTAGATGAGGTACAACCTCATATAAGAGATGTTGACACTACAAAATCAGTTTGGAGCAAGTTCAACAACGTCTTCAAGGAAACAAAACAAAAATCCATGTACTATTCGCAACAAGGGACATGATATCAAGAACTACTGGTACAATGGGTTGACTAATAAGTCTTCAAATTAAAAACCCAACCACTAACAAAAATCCTCAAACAAGCAATTGTCTTCAAAATAGTAATCCTATGGAAAAAAACAAAAAATGGAAGAAGTAGCATAAAAAGGACAACATTGCCAACTAAGAAGATGATCAACTTTATAGGGATAAATTATTTGTTGTAAGGTCAAAACATATAAGTGTGTCCCATTTTGTGAAAAAAATATTACTAAAACTAACTAGTAAATTAATATTTAAAAATAATTTTAAAATTAATATTTTTGGGTAAATTATGGATGTATTGTGCCTTGGTATATTCAATCTCTTAAAAATACATTTTTATTCATTTTATACGTGTTTGGTCAATGAATCCTTCTCACAAATGTCCATCTCGCAAGTAGACTATTGGCATGTGATTTTACACGTGTAAAATATCATGACAATGTAAAGGGGACAAAGCCCCTCCTCAATAATGGGTGAGCTTTCTTTTATTGAAAACCAAAATTTTATATATAAATATGCATTCAAAATTGTATTTTGGTGGTTTTTGTGATACAAGAAGTAGATAAGAAGATGGAAGGAAGAAAAAGTCAAAGGGAAGTGATAAAAAATGAATGAGGAAATATGAAAGGTGTGCATTCAAGATTAAGAAAATGTAGATCATAAAATTGAATGCACTTTAGAAAATAATAGAGTAAATGAGTGAAAATTGAATAAAAGATGCATAATCCATAGAGAGAAATATCTTCCGCATTCATTAAACGTAATAATAATAAATGCTTAAGAAAATAAACATGTACAAGACACAAATTTATCCATAAATACCCCTTTATTTATATCTACACAAGAAGAAAGTTTTTCTCATTAGTTCTCTCTACAAATGATATTTTACTCTTTTCTCCAAATGTCCCTTACAAATGAGCTCTAACTTCCTTTTATAACCCAAAAGTTGGTTACAAAGTAGTTAGGGTTTTTATGACATCACATTAGGACTTAATTAAGTCACATTAATAAATTAATTTTATTTTAATAAAGTAAAGTCACTTTATTAAAATAAATTTATGATTCAGGTGAATTAATAAAGTATTTCAAATATCTCAAATAAGTGGGTACATGTGGACCTTGTGCTTAGAAAATGACATGGGTAACACATAAAAAAAACATTGACACATAGATTCAAGCATGACACCTAGGATTAGTGCCTTACCCATTGGGACAAGAGTCCGCCTATCCTGATCATACACAAAATGAACTCATTGATCACCAAGGGAAACCTCAATAAAACATTGAAACATCATTTTGAAAATCCTAGGTCTAAGCATCTCATCATATTGAATCTTCAAAATTTCTCTAGTGATTCCATCAATTTTGACTCATTGGGGAAGTATAGGGGCACAAAGAAAGTCTCACACATGACTTATATTTCTAAAATCCCATTAGGAACCGTATAGAACTCTACTATTCTATATTCCATGGTGGAAAATAAATTTTGGAGTTTGATGAACTTGTTAAGGGGATCAAGACCAAAATCTACCAAGGAAGCATACCGATTCTTGACTAGATTAATAAATTTCTCCTTATTATATTATATAGAGCTCTTTTAATTGTGTTCGCCAAGATAGTTGCAAATAATATCTTTGATGAATTCCTAGATTGTACTCATGATTTATTTTCCATTATCTTTCACATCATCAAATTGTGTTTTGACATCATCAAACACCATCTTAATTTAACAAATTAAATATTAATAAGAGGAATGGAATAAATCGGATGTATCAAAAACATGTAATATACCAGCATAAATTGATGAGAAAGTGCAACCAATAAGAGGATAGGAGTGACTTAGATGATATTTTCCTACCTAAACTAACTCTAGGCTAAATTGATGGTGGAATAGATTAAATATAAAATGTGTCTGCTCTATCTGGAAAATAGTGAAATGGAAGTTACGTTAGGATAATATCATCCGTAAGAGGATAGTCTCCTAACACTAGTGTTCAAGTTGGGCACTAGTATCTTGGAAACAGATGAAAATCTAGTTCTTTCAGTATTTGATGATGTCACATTCATTTTTCTCTAAGTTGCATCCACTTCACTTTAGGGTTCTCTGTCACACACTGTTCTATAAAATAAACCCTAGCTACCTACACAAAACTCAAGAACACATTATACTTAATAAAATATACAATTTCTTACATCGAATTAACCTTGGTGATCACCCTAATGTGATTTTCACCAAGCATTACACTATATTTTAGACTCTATGTAGTTTTGGTGTGTGTGTGTGTGTGTGTGATAGAAATCTTGTACCTTGAAACTAGGTTTCCCTTGTGTAAGTTGTGCCAAGATAACAGCTACAATTACTTTTTTTTGCAAGATAATGTATATCATGAAATTAAGATTTTTCCCTTCCTATACAATGACTAATGTAGCTAAAATGTAGTCCTCAAGTTTCTCCTTTTTCTAAAGTAATAGATAAAAATAGTAACCCTTGTTCCCCTTTAGAATAACTAGTAGGTTGTGTATATATATTTTTCCTTTACTTGAAATTTGATATTAAAACCATAAAAACTGATCCAAAGTGAACAATAAAAGTTTAGAAAAGATAAAAAAGTGGTGTGCAATTTAAAAATGTAAGAACAAAAAAAAAGGGATAGAAGTGCCCATATGGGGATGATAGCATTGACCACTATCATCCTTTACTAGAAACTTATGTATAGAAAGCTCCAAAGATAAATCAAGAAATCTTAGTTGAGTAACACATTGCGTGATGTCCAAAAGTAATGGGATAATTCAGAAAATTAGAGGATGAAAGAATGGAAAGGTAAAACAATGTCAATGTAGAGAAAGACGTGTTATCAATGTCTAGTTTTCTTATAATTTTTTGAAACAACCATTGGATTTGGTATGTGTAGTTGCAGCTTTGTAGGGGAAATGAATGTTTGGATTTTGTTCGAAAAGATGGTTGTGTGTGCAGATTTATTTTCCCCACCATTATAAGATTCTATAAGTAGAGTTGAGTGGAGTGTGAGTAGATAAATATGATTATTTAAATAACTAATTTAATTAGTTATGAGTTGTGAGAGGATAATTAACCATTTAATTAAATAAATGTTTAATTAAATTAGTTAAAGGGTGTGTGAACTAATTTAATTAGTTTTAGATGTATGATATAATTAAATTAATTAATTATAAATGGTTATGATTTAATTGATAGCAATAATTTAATTAATTCTAATTGCATGGAATTATCTTGGTTAACTTTGAAGGGATGTAAATAGGATACAAATAATATGAGAATAAGCTAGAAATAGGTATATATTTTTAGGGTGTATATAATTGCCCCTCTTTAAAGTGTTATTACGAATCAATAACATTTTAAAGATAATAGACACATGTAGACTAGTGAGCAGAAGGAAATGAACCATTTGGATGCCCCAATGAGTAGAATGGTAAGGGAATGCCCCCTAAAGTAGGTGGGTGACACAAAAAAGTAGTGGATAACCACTTGATAGGAAGAAAAAAAGGAATTTAAAGGAGGATGTGAGGAGTTATACTTGTAGCATGAGAGTTATTTAGAGAGTGATAGTTAGAGCAACCTTGTTGCACAATAGAGTTGTCACCATGATTATGAAAGAACCATGATGTTTAACCCATTATGTGCATAGACAAACACTCATACAACAAATAAATAGATAAAAAGGAAAAAACCCAATATAAACCATAAAAGTATGCATCATGGTCAAAAATCCAAGATGATAATGAAATATGTGTAATAGGTCCAAAAATTAAGATAAAAATGTAACACGAATATGAAAAGAAGACAATTAACGATGACCCGATATGTGTCACAATAATGATTAAGCAGATGTGAAAGCCCCAAGCACTATACTTGTGAAATGCATGGGGATAGGATCAGACTGAAGAGTGGAGTAATCTTAGATACTCCAAAAGACACTCTTGTTGGATCTGCATTGAAAATTGACCTGAGAGTTAAAAAGGATCATTACCCTCAAGTATTAAACTTATGAAATGTAGGGGAGGGAATGAGAGCCAAGATTTCCCCAAGCAAATTATATAATGAAGGAAAAATAATTGATTTTTTTTTCCCCAAGAAGAGATATGCCATACAAAGGGAAGATGATGTTTCATGATAATTGTAAGATTGGGACAATCTTAGGGTAGTAGTTAATGAGTGTCTTTGGTACTCGTAATTTAGTTATGTTATGATTTGTCGGTCTAGGGAAATGTCCATGGCTATTTACAACAAAGGAAATGGTCAGAATCATTCTCAATACTTATTCAAGTAAAAAAATTAACCAAATGTTATAATAATTTCCACAAAGAAATGAAGTTGATTGATAACAAAAGATTACTGAATGCAAAATTAAAAGTATTGAAAACAATGTGATGTTGATAAATCAAATTGATGCAAAATAATAGAAGGGAAATAAACAAGAAATTATCCCTTCACATTGGGGAGGAGTGGCCTTGGCTCACGTTGGGTTTCAGAATGGAACATGGGTTGAAACCATAGTCAGGGGATAACAAGTCCCTCCTCTTTAATGGGAGAGGTTCCCTTATTGAAAGTGTAAAAACAAATGTACAAATCTATAACTATCAATGTTTGGACCACTGGTAGCGGTGTGTTTTCATACTCAAAAGATTATCAATCAGAAGGAATGGAAGAATAACGAGATGGGAGGAAGAATAAAACAACAATGCTTTTAGGAAATATAGATAGCATAGTATCTCCCTACTCATATTGAAACAAGAAAATATAGAAAATGATCAATTACTTCACCACTGATGCAAATATGTAGACACAAAATCCAAGTTTATGGCCACATGCCATAAAATCATTGTGAGGAGTACCATATAAATCCCAAAGTAGTCGCCACCTTTAGTGAACTAGCTGACAAAACAGAACCCCCACCCAACTAACTAGTACAACTTTTTTGAGGGATGAGAGTCAAAGTTATCCATAGTGGTGTCCCCTGGTTTGATCATTTTAGTGGAGTAAAATCCAACTTATCATATCAAGAGGGGTAGTTAAAGATAACTACTAACAATAGTATCACACTCGCTTGGGTAATCTTTTAGCATTAGGGAGAGAACTCTTTTCTAGGAAACTAATCCTTGACCAAGCCAATTTAGGTTAGAGGCCCACCTTCCATAAGCATCATTTTCAATTTTTACATGTTAGTGATTTTGTGTTCCACACTCATATCGTACACTCTCCATTATCATCTCTTTTCAAATCTTCCAAATATCCTTTATTTGGATTTTTCATCATCTCTTTTCAAATCCTCCAAATATCCTTCATTTTAAATTCTCTTCATCTCTTTCAAATCTTCCAAATATCCTTCATTTGGATTTTCATCTAAAGTTCATTCTTACCTTAGTCTTAAATCTTTGAATCCTTTCCCAAAATTTAAGCAACTTCTTCCCATCAAATTTAAGCCTTGAGTTGTGGATACCCACGTCCTCACTCGAGCACTTTCATTCACAATCTAAGTCTTGACATCATAATATTCACTTTATCATAGTCAAGCATCATCATGATCTTATTATTCTATCATTCTCTTATGTCTTTTAGTTTGACATAGAAATTGTTAAACTCTAAGCACTCACCCATCCTACGTCTACAAATTTAACATTCACTTTGTTAAATTTTAGGCATCATCATTTCTACACCTCTTATTTCAACATTCACATTGTTGATATTTGAGTACTCCCCTTTCATCGCTAAGCCTCTTCTATCTTAACATTTGCTTTGTTAAGATTCAAGCACATCAATTGTAATTTCCCTAAAATCTTCTATCTTGACATTAACTTTGTTAAGGGTTGAGCGATTGAGAAATTTAATTTCCTATTCTTTTATTTTGACATTCTCTTTGCCAAAATTCAAGAAAATTAAAACAAGTTTCATTGTCCCCCTCTTTCGAGACATAATGGTGGGATCATGCAAGACATCAAATGATGAGATACTTGAAAAATTAATGGGATGATGGAACCACTCTTTCATATGGCTTCATGCCTTAATGAGAAATAAACCAAAAATCAATCATATAACCAAGCAAAGACACTACTCCATGCAAAATCAAATTTCATTTTACACCCCTCATAGAAAGTCTCTCTAGTGTCTTTCATCAATTAACAAAAGATAAAATGATGAAATATCCAATTACAAAACCCTTTGTCAAAGGGGAACCTAAGCCATCTTGGTACAAACCCAATACATATTGTGATTTTCATCGCATTGATGGTCATCAAATAGATAGATACGTGTGAATTCACCATTACGTTTAAGAACTAATTGATGATAGATTCATTTCTATAGAAATCGATGATGAAGCTCTCAAAATTGAAAACACATCAGCTACCACAACTTCTAATGAAGATTTTAACATTGTCTAAAATTATTTACATGATAAAAATCAATGAGATCAAGATGACAAGGGTCAAGGATCTATAAACCAAAACTAATAAATCTCTCCCTCTAGATGCTCTTCTATTATTACAATTAGAAATTGAAAGTGTTTTGAACAATTATCTTCAAATGTCAAATGAGAACTTGAACATGATTCAAGACTCCTTTCCAACCCATGATATAAATGAAGATTTTAAAGAAGAGGGTCAATCATCAAGCACTATTGAACTTGGATCTATGCTTTCAATACTAGCTCATATGCATGTGTTGGCTAGATTTTCTGCCTAGCTGAAAACCTAGGCATTCATGAGATAAATCTCCCTCATTTACCGGTGAGGCTCTCATGTTAGATTTGTCAATAAAAATATGCTAGTATCTATATGGGGGTTTTACTTTAACTATTCAGCTCATGAACCATAGTTGTATAGCTCTACAACAAGTAAGCAATTGTTTAAGAAAGGAAATATTTATAGAAGAAGGAAATAATAAAACACAGGGAAGAAATAGGGAAGATGTGCAACCCAATCAATAGATAAAAAGTTGATTGCATGCACATAAAAGAAACCAATAGATATAAACACACATAATTATAAGCACAGAAACTCCAGATCTAGATCTAAAATAACACAAAATTTATTAGAAGATCTAAGATAGAAAGCTAGAAATAAAATGCACCGTGACACAAAGTTCTTCGGAAATCTTCTCCTTTATAATCCTTTGCTTCAAATAGCTATCAAGGGTTTCAAAGCAAAAATTCTGCAACACAAGAATGTTGCTTAAAAATTCTCATCATCTAACCTGTAGGTTCCTCCTCTACTTATAACATTTAGAGGGGAAATTGCAAGTAGGAAGCTTTGAGTGAACTGGAACATGTGGAAGTCAGAAAGGAAACAACTGGCAATCTCCCTCCTGGAATTCCTCTTTGCATGACATGCATGATTTGTAACTGAAAAATAGAACCTTCTATTTTGCACATCTACCACCTATCTCCAAGTAGTTGACTTCTTCAAGTAATGGATTTTAAACCAATCACTTAAGTTGTATAATTTAATTGATCACTCAATTATTTTGTCGGAGGAAATAAGAGAAAGAAGAAGAAAGAGGAAAGTTACAGTCTTGTCCTTTTTCATATTCTGCATGCAGTTGATTCTTTTACCTTTGATTCTCACCAAGCTAGATCTGGGAGCTGCTAGATCTCGGAAGCGGCTGGATCTGGAATTGGTTGGATCTAGAATTTTGCTTACAGGTGTTGCCTTCGGCTTGTCTTCCTTTTACCCTTGAATCTTTTACAGTTCTTCTCCTGTACATGCATCAGTGTAATGTCTGCCGTAAATAACTCATCATTTTTATTTTTAATTGCATATGAGCAGTTAAAAATTCTAAAAATCACTTCGGGTGAATGCAACTTCAATGAAGGTTTCAATTGGAAGATTGGGAGCAAATGCACAAGATCCTGGAAAAAAATTTCCACGCACTGACTTCTACATGGGCTGCATCAAAAACAAGAGGATGAATTTTTGCCGGAAGCTTTTGCAATTATGAGATCTGGATCTAAATCTGGATCTAGATCTGGGCCTGGATTTGTGTCTCCGATGTCAGAAAATCTGGAAGTAATGCATGATTCCGCTGAGCTTTCTTGTTCATCCCGCTTTGCCATGGCTAGAGCAATCTTTGTCTGAACAATTCTTTTCCTCTTTATTCGGTCGAAATTCTTCACAACCGGTGCAGATCTGGATAATTCTTTAGATTCGAGAGGATATGTTCAATGTATTGGACATTGATTTAAGCTCCCTTTCTCTTATAAAAGCACATGTGATGAATTCCTGCAATTAATTCAGACAAAGATGGCAACCGAAACATGAACAGTGGATTTTAATCATAAAAATCTGCATATATCAAGCCTGCTGCCCCAAAATTTGATGCTTTATTTGCATGCAAAGCAAGCATGAATTTTACCAACTTCACTTGAGCACTGTATCACTTATGTAGACAATTATTTAGACACAAATCAAGCTCCTTCAAACCTAGGCGCCAAATTTGGAAACTTCCAGCATTAATTACACCTTCTTCTGAGTAAAATTCCTCTTCAAATCAGGGATAATTTTAGCGGCAAATATTCGTAATATGGCGAAAATTTCATTTTATGAAAATTTGAAAAGGTGAATTATTCGGAGTGGGTTGGTGTCCTGTTCGCCTAAAATATATAGTATATTTTTTCTGGGGGGTCGGCTTCGCCTTCATTTGAAAACATCTCCTATAAAAACCTAGCTGATTCGCTAGGTAGTATACCTCAAGTAGCTTAACAAATTACCAATACTGTGAAATTTTAACTCGCATACCCTTAAGCACCAGAGATTCAGATTACTGTTAGCCTGTGATTGTTGACGCGCGACAACAGCTGTACTGACGCGTGACAGAGGAAGTGTTGATGCGCGACTTGGGCAGTGTTGACGCGCGACAGAGGAAGTGTTGACGCGTGACAGAGGAAGTGTTGACGCGTGACTTGGGCAGTGGTGACACGCGACAGAGGAAGTGTTGACGCGCGACATGGGCAGTGGTGACGCACGACATGGGCAGTGGTGACGCGCGACATGGGCAGTGGTGACGTGCGACATGGGCAGTGGTGACGCGCGACAGAGGAGGTATTGACGCGTGACATGGGCAGTGGTGACGCGCGACATGGGCAGTGGTGACGCGCGACAGAGGAGGTATTGACACGCGAAGGGCAGTGTTGACGCGCGACAGTATATTCAGACAGTGGACGTGCGACAGGAAATGGGTTGTTGACGCGAGACAAGTGCAGAGTTGACACGTGACAAAGACCTCAGATACAGAGATTTTTGATGAGAAAGTAGAGGTCGAGGCTGGCAGAGCGCGCTGACGAAGATTTTTTTTGTCGCGCGTCTGCAGCCTTCTGTCGCTCCACTTGACAATCAGGTGAAATTTTTCATACAACCCCAAAAATTCTCCTTCCCATGAAACCAGATTCAGGGGATATTCGACATGTATTCTCCACCTCTGATTTCCAAGAGGTCTCTTAAAATGAACCCCGCTTCAAATGGGACACACTTTTTGCATGGGCTACACTTCTATGCTTTTGAATTAATTAATTCATCCTTATGGCAGCCCCTGCTTATATAATCCTCATAATTCTATAATTAATTAATGTCTCTCCTATTCCTGGCAATTAATTAATTATTTAATAAGCTTTACTCTTCAAATGGGGCGCCTATTTTGTGCATGCTCATGGCTGCCATTAAATAAATTAAATTTATTTAATTTTAGCCTTCTACTTCCAGTTAACTTAAGCCTCACAGTATGCTTTGACCTTAGCCATTGAAAATAGGAATTAATTAAATCAATTAATACTTAAAAAATATTATTCCTCTCCCAAATGGGGCACACTTTTTGACATGAAGGGGCTGCATTAAATAAATAATATTTATTTAATTTTAGAACTTCTAATTTTGACTTCCTTTGTCCACTTTCCCTTTGTTGACTTTTCCACAAGCCTGGGCGCCAAAATTGGAGAAGAAATTAATTAATTTAATGCATTTAAAGTTGCCCTTCTTTCCCTAAAGGGGTCGCACTTTTTGGCATGAGCAATTTCTATTTTTAAAAGTCAATTGACAATGAGATTATTTACCCTACAAGGCAGCTCCGAAAATCCCATGATCCACTTAAGTTGTTTGACTTTCATAATGGGATTATTTACCCTACAAGGCAGGTAATAAAATCCCATCAATGCCTTAAGTGATTTTTCTTTTATTTCATAATGGGAATTTTTACCCTGCAAGGCAGGTAAGAAATTCCCGCCTGCCTGTTGCCTCTAATTTTCCCATTGTGACTTAAGTGGTGTTGCTTTCATGGGAAAAAGTACCTGCCAGCAGTACAAAAATCTCACCTACGTGTTGCTGAAAAAAATCCCATTGTAGCTTCAAACCCTCTTTTTCCAAAAATGTGGCCTGCCCAGAAGAAGCTTTTTGGTGCACGACTTCGTCTTTTTGAGAGAACCAGACCTCCAATGGAAAATTCCTTCTAGCACAACGTGCATAGGTGATATCCAGATACTCCAGGTAAAGAATCAGACCAAACTGGCAAAGGAATTGATCCAAATAAATTTCACGAGAAAATGAAATGGAAAAACCAAAAACCAAAACGCGTTGCCAGAAGTCACAAATAAAGCCCATGATTCATTCCTGGTTAAAACCCTATTGGTATATGGGAAAATTGACATATACGATCACAACAGGGTTAAACCGGAGCACAATTTACCTCAAACGGGACTCAAAATAATTAAATACAAATTTTCCGCAGGTAAACCCCAACAACAAAATATAACAATTTTGGGCATCTGGGTATTTTGCCGAAAATGGCTAATATGGCTCCTTGGGAATATCTTGACACATTACAAGAAATTTCTGGCAATAAAAACACAAAACAACCCATTATTTTAAAAGTACGATTTTTTTAAATAGGGTAGTCCTAGATTTCAGGGTGAAATCTGGGGACACCAATCGGCTAGGCTCTGTCTATGGACATCTTTTCCTCTTTCAAAATGAAAGGAGTGAAGATGAGATCCTAGCATCTCTGGTTTCATATCTTGTCTTTTGGGCACGGGGTTAGGCAAATAAAAAGAACACAACACAGAAACAAAACAAGGAAAAACAAACAAAGTTTTATTTATATACATACATGTTTTACCCTACTTTTTTATGTCCAGAAAAGCTTCAGATGTTTCCCGTTGAAAGGAAATGGTAACTCAATTCCATTCCGGTACGTATGGAAGAAAGTGTCCATTCTGGCAGCTCTTTTGATCACGAAGGGCCCTTTCCAGAGTGAATCAGATTTGTCGTGCATGCCCTTCGGTTCATGTCTCATGTCCCACCAGAGTACCCAATATCCGATCTCGAACTTTCTTTCTCTAGCCTTCTTTTCAAATACTCTGGGTAAGTCCTTATCAACTTCATCTGGTGGTGGCTTATCCTTTCTTCTCTCCATGGCTGGTAAGTCTGCATCAACTTGCTCCGTTCCCAGATTTATTTGCTACATTTCTGAGGAAGAACTATCACCATATTCTTTGTTCTTCTTTAGGTACTGATCATGCTTGTTGAAAGTCTCCACTAAGGAAACTAAACCCTTGGGGATTTTGTTACCTTTTGGTCAGACTACTCCACTACTGTCATCATAACCTGGATCAACTTTTCTTGTGACTGTTTGTCATGGTGGTGATTTACTCCCTTCAACATGCAAACATGCTTGTTTGTCCTCATTGAAAGTGTGTCATTGTTCAACATTATCAGGGACTTTGGGGCAGTAGATCATCTCCACTTTATAGTTTCCTTGTCTTAATATGGACGGTGGTCTATCCGGATTTAATAGTGCAGTTGTGACTACCAAAGAATCTGCCTTGGGGTTCTGATTGGTTGGAACAAAGTTGATAGAGAAGGCTACAAAATCCAGTGTGGCAGAGAGCACTTTATCTCTATAATGCTTCATCTCATCTCTTTTGACTTGATTTTTCCCTTGAACTTGCTTTACTAGAAGTTTAGAATCTCCTTGGGCTTTGAGGAGTTTTACTCCTTTCTTTTTAGCTTGCTCCATTCCTAGAAGCAATGCTTCACACTCTGCCGTATGATTGGAGTTCTCAAACATCAGCTTGTGGGAGTATGGGAATATGATCTAGAGATATTAGTAGAACACCGGCTCCTGATCCAAAAGAACAACATGTGCCTTTAAACTCTAGAGTCCAAACTTTTTCTTCTTCTTTTGCTGGCTCTGGCTCTGGTCGAAGTTCTGGCTCTGGAATGTCTTTATCTGTTTCCAAGAAATAGACCCCATAGTCGACTCTGAAAAAGAATCGAGATCTAGGATCCTCGATTTTGTAACCGTGTATCTAGACTTCTTTTCTCGGCTCTAGCTTCGATTAATCCCCTTGATAGGAATATGAGCACAGGACCAATCCATGGAGTGTCTTTTCGAGAGAACTAGACCTCCAATGGCGAATTCCTTTTGGCATAACGTGCATATGTGATCTCCAGATACTCGGGAAAAGAATCGAGACCAAACCAGAAAAGGAAATTGATCTAGAGAAATTTCACAGAAAATGAATTGGGAAAACACAAAAACCACAAAACATTGCCAGAAGTCACAAATAAAGCCCAAGATTCATTCCTGGTTAAAACCCTATTGGTATATGGGAAAATTGACATGTATGATCATAAGAGGTTAAACTGGAGCACAATTTGCCTCAAATAGGGCTCAAAATAATTAAATACAAATTTCCCGCAGGCAAATCCCAACGACAGAATATAACAATTTTGGGCATCTAGGTATTTTGGTGAAAATGGCTAATATGGCTCCTTGGGAATATCTTGACACATTACAGAACTTTCTGGCAATAAAAACACAAAACAACCCATTATTTTAAAAGTATGTTTTTTTAAATAGGGTAGTCCCAAATTTCAGGGTGAAATCTGGGGACACCAACATGACATCCCTAGTATTGTTGTCGAGATACAACAACAATAAGTTTGAACACTTGCAATAACATAACCTTATATGTTTTTAATACCTCAAATGATTAATCCAAAATTTAATAACGTTTCACAATAGTTATTCGATGAAGAGTCTTCTTGTGTTTTACATAAAATTATTAAATAGTCAATGACAATTCCTACATGTCAATACATCCATATGCATGCACTCCATGAGGTGTGTATTCCTATGGGTACGATTACATAACCATTTCAAGATTTAACTAAAATTTTGTCCTCAAACAAATTAATCCAATGCTTGAAAGGAGTAACATTGACTATTTTCTCTCTACAACCTATAAGGTGCCTCGAAGCTCATCTAGGATAAATCCTTTGCTCCTCACATCATTCCCTTCATGGATGAAGGCCATATCGATGTGAAGAATATTTTTAAGTGCAAATCATCTAAATATTCTATTCCACCTACATTAGAAATCATTCACAAAGGTATTGGGGAATATGAATTTTAACGTATTCTCCACATCAACAAATTACCTCTAACATCACATAAGTTTTTTGATCTCATCAAAAAATTATCCATTCACATACACTTCATTGACTTATACCTTATCCTCTCAAGTCTCATAAATCAAGACTCGTCAAATCTTTTGATTCAATCCATTGACTTAAACCTCGTCTACCCAAGTCTTGTACATCGGGACTCATTAAATCTTTTACTCACTCTGTTGACTTGGACATCTTCTACCAAAGTATCATATAATAGGACTCATTGAATGTTTTGATTCACTCCATTGACTTGGACTTAATCTGCCCAAGTCTCGTACTTTAGGACTCATCAAATATTTTGATTCACTCCATTGGCTTGGACCCCTTTTGCCAAAGTTTTGTAAATCATGACTCATTAAATCACATGTTTGTTAGCAATCTTTCTATACACTCCATTGACTTGGATCTCATCTACCCAAGTATCGTAAATTAAGACCAATCAAATCATAATTTTATTGAAAATATTTTGATCTACTTAGATGGCTAGGACCTTTTCTACCCAAGTCTCCTAAATCACAACCATTCAACTTTCCTAAACATGGAGATCTCTCTGATGTGTTCATTGTAAACCCTCATTTGAAAAAAAAAAAAAAAAAAGAAGCATAAAAAGAGAATAAAAATCCATATCAAACCCCTCCTTAAACTAATATTTGAAAATCAAAAGTGTAGAAGCAAAAATATATTATCCATGGTAACTATCTACACTAGGGAAGGTTGTTTGGACTGTCACCTCATCTAATAAACAATTTTAATTATTTCATCCATTAGAAGATATCTCAATCATAACATTATCATATCTTCACATTCTTCACCTATAAGACACAAGTTAATCTTGTTTTTATTGGGAATTGTGTGTCTCATCCATTTTATGGTTTTTACCATTCTAGATTTGTTTACACATGGTTTTTTCTAGAAGCTTACTAATGACAAATCCTCCTTCCAAAAAAATATCTCTTTAATAGAAGGTGCTAAACTTATTTACCTAGATCTTTTGATGTCCATCTTAGTCTACAAAGTGTTGAACCCTTACATCCTGTTAGTCACATGTGGTTGAGATTTGGGTTCAAAATATACCATCTCAATAAGCACAATATTAACATATAAGGCACAATAAATCTAAAATACAAAAAAATTATATTAATCATTACACCTTTCATCCTTCACAGTATTCGGTGATGATCCCATACTTCTTACTAGTAGTATGAGACTAGGAAAAGAGGTAGGTATCCTTACTTTCGTAAATTTTATATTTGGTGCTGAGCTCATGCCTCTTACTGGTGCCATGAGGTAAGATGTGTGGGGTAAATTCAAAATAAAAATAAAAATTGAACAAAACAATTTCTTTGAGAAAATCTGAATAAAAAGTGTTTGATTATATACATCCCAAGAAGTTGATTATTGTAAGAGAGACAAAAATTCCTTCAACCATATCTTTTTAATTCGTAGGCCATCAATGGATCTAAGTATAGTCAAAACTTATAAAGTGAAATCATCTTGGAATCGGTCAAGTAATCTTGACGAGATGAGTCACATTTTCTCAAATGGACCATTATTACACCTTGTGTCTTGGTATCCATCATCTTCATTTTCATATCACTATTTTCCTAGTTTTTTACGTCTTTCTTGGCTCTCGGTGGTGATTCCTTACATCTTCCTAGTTACGTGTAAGACATCCTATCACTATATTGTCTACATTCTACCAATGGAATGAAATGCTTACAATTTTTAAACATGAGTTCAGATGGTGTACCCCTTATACTAAGTCAAAAAATCAAAAACATTGAAATATGTTTCAAAATCCATAAAAATTGAAATATGTTCAAAAACTCAAAAACATTCAAATATGTTCAAAATTTAAAAAAAAATCAAACATGTTCAACATAAAAACATTCAAATATGTTCTCAAAAATACAAAAACATTCAAATATGTTTCAAAAATCCAAAAATATTCAAATATGTTCAAAAATCTAAAAAACGTTCAAATATGTTCAAAACCCAAAAACTTCAAAATAAGTTCAAAAACCAAAAACAGTATAAAAGTGGCGAAACCTAAAAAAATATAAAAGTGGAAAAAAATTAACAAAATGTTTGACAAAATCTCAACAACTGAATAACATAGTTCAACAATATCACCATTTGACAACAATCCTATTGATCATTCTAGATCATCTTCCAATAATCACTTTTCTTACCCATGGTGTATATCTATGATTGAGGCAAAACAATCAATTACCCTTTACCCATGGTGTATATCTATGCTCGAGGAAAAACAATCAATTACCCTTTTCACAATATAACTTTTCTTGGGGCACACTTGGATTAAATCCAATACAGATCAAACTTCAATGGGATTTGACAAGAGTGTTTTTGGAGTATCTAAGATCACTCCACTCTTTGGCCTAATCCAATCCTCTTGCATTTCTAAGCTATCACTTGAGGGAATTCATATCTATCTAATTCTTCAATGTGGAACACATTAGGGGTGTCATTAGATGTCATTATTGCAAATTATGTTATACTATTACGATTCGTCAACAATGTGATGATGTTTTTATTAATATGTTAGTTTGTTATTTTTTTGTACTTTGTTATTGTAGACCAATTATAGATGAATTATTAGCATCTTAGTTCACATATAACTTTGGTGTAGTTAATTCTGTTCATATTGGGTTAGTTTGATATGCTTGTTTTTTTGAATCACTTGTACAAATTGTGTTGTCATCCTGGTTTATTAAATAAGCCATGGTTTGTTTTACTTTTTAAAATTTGTGTAAGTTATATTTTGTTGAAATTTCTTTATATTTGTGTCAATTGTGTGTACTTTGTTATTATCACATGTTTACCATCATTACATATGTATCATATCATCAAATATCCATATATCACCATACGTCATGAATCAAAGCTAAGCTATGAACATGGAAGCTAAGCTACAAATAACACCATCATTTATCCACAATACATCAAAGTCACAATCATCATCTACTCTCTTCTTCGTCGTTACTCTGGATGGTTTGTCTGTGGCTTCTTCTCTCTTCTCTCATGTGATTTCTGATGTATTGTCACAATCCTCACACACTCACGGGAAATTTTCCTTCCCTAATTTCACCTCGCTTAGGTATAAAAATGTTTTTGGGAAAATCAAGTGTACCAAACACACTTTGCTCCCCTATCCTACATCAATTTAAAAAAAAATCATATATTCAGATTTTTTTCGAAAAATCGCAAAAATATAAAAAATCCAAAAAAAAATCAAATATTTTCAAAATAATTAAAAATTTGTAGACACATCAAATATTTCAACAACTCAACACAATCTTGATAAAATAAAATTTTTAACTACTGATGAGTCCCTGTTTTGTCATGTTTTATCCTATGTGAAACCTTGTTTTGGCATGTCATCATTTTACACTATGTATAATATTGTCATTTTGTAATTAATACTTTACTATGTTTTGGAAGGAAATATTGTGCATATCCTTGTTATTTTCATCTTGTTGTTGCTTCTTCAAATATGGTTCAAATGAATCTTTATGAGTATTAACAATTCATTTGGAAAGCATATCTTAAATTTGTCGGAGGACTCAACTATAGACTAGCACATGAATTGCTTATGCACTATCGTAGAAATCAATTTATAATGTAGGACTTGCCCTTTCATGAGCACATGACTCACTATGGAGTGCAGGAATTTCCCAGAGCACTAATGCAAACTCACTTAGAATGAGGAACTTGTGCAAAATAGGCATATGACTCGGATGATAAATCAATGATTTGATGTAGTGGTATACCAACTGATATGATGAGATGTGTACTTCTATCTCAACCTTCATGCAGATTATGAGGACCATGTAATCTCAACTTAACACCAATTTCTCGAAGATGCATTGCGCAGACAATCGAACACTTATAGACTTATAATCATCATGATTATAGGGAATCAATTCAAGATATGTAATATCTTCTAGTGTTGATTGACTATCTCAATTAAGAGTCAATTATGAACCTCATCTACAGTTAACAAGATGAATTTGATCCAAACACGACATGGACTAATCCTTCCATGATTGTAATTCCTTAAATAGTTAGTTGTTGTTATAGGTATCTTCTAGTTAAGTAGTTATCATTAATTTCAAATAACTAGTCCTCTTTTAGAGAGACTAGGATTACTTTGAATATAAAAGAGAAAGTGTAGTAGGATTAAAATTTTAGTTTGATTGATCAACTGCAAAATAATTTTTCATTCAATAAAGTGTGGATTCAAGGAAAATTCTACGGGTGTGACTTGCGACTTTAAACTGGATTGACAAGGAGGACTTGTTGTCCTCTCAATTTTCCCCACCCTTTCGAATCTAATTTCATGAAAATTGGAGCCCTGCTCGTTTTCATGTTTAAACTCCTCAAATGCTCGTTTTCATTTCCCATGACGTTTTAAATCAAAATTTCCTCAGTCCATTGCCATTAAAACATTTTACCTATTTTCAATGGATGGGAAATGATTTTAGTTCTTCTTTATGAATTTGGAATGCGTGGGGCCTTGCATCTTTCTTTTTTAACCTTTTGTAGAGAAAGAAATTCTTCATCGGGAGCAAAATGGCGTTTTCCCATTTCCTACAACTTCCTACGTTCTTTTCCCCGTCAAATTCTTGCTTAGAAAGGTGAAGCTATGTGTTTGTTTCCCATTGGATGTGGTCGAGACAGGTTCCTTTTTGAACTTATCACTTTTGGTGATTTTGGAAAAATGTCAAAGTTTCCCCATATCCGCGTGGGTTCTGATTGGCTGAGCATTTTGGTGGAAGTTCAGGGCGACAGATCCACTTTATTCTCTAAGGCATTATGGCGAAAAGGTGAAAATTTCTAAAATGGCCCATGGTCCCGCTCACGCGAAAGGATAAATTCAAAGCTGAGGTATGCAACAAATCAGAAAGGGACACGTGTTCACGTTGAAAATTCAATGGTGGAGGCATGAACTTTTGGGGAAAGGTTGGAATATTTCCCCTTTCAAATATAGATAAAAAGCGAAGCACATCCCCGCAATCAATCAGGTGATGCCACGTGTTGAAGAATCAGAAAGGGACACGTGGCCATTTTTCAGTTCATATGTGTTGTGGTGGACCAACGAGAGGACTTTAGGAATTTTATCCTTGTTTCCACAAAGGGTGAAAAGTTCTAAAATGGCCCGCGGCCCCACTCATGCGAAGGAAAATTTCTAAGTTAAGGCCCACAACAAATTAGAAAGGGACACGTGGCCTATGTTGAAAATTCAATGGCGAAGGCATGGAATTTCATGGGGAAAGGTTGGAATTTTTCCCCTTTTCAAAAGTGGATAAGGTATAAAACTGAAGTGCATTCCCGCAACCAGTCACGTGATGCCACGTGTTGAAGAATGAAATCGAACAGCGGGCCCATGGGGAAAATTAAGAATTTGAGTCTTTTTCACCAAAGGGTTAAAATGTTGCAAATTGAGCCATGACCCCTTTTTCCAATCGTGGTGTGCCATGTGTTCACGTTGAAAAGTCAAAGCGGGCCGACGAGAGGTTTTTGAGAATTTGAGCTTTTTGTTAAAAAGAGTTTAAATGGTAGATTTGAACCACATTTCCTCAGCCACTCAGATGGTGCCACGTGTCCGGCCTTTGGCGGAGCTGTGGGGGGCGAGAGCAAAATGAGAAATCATGCTTTTTCTCCCAAATGTCAAGAAATGTAGTTTTCTCCCTAGGGCCATCATTGCTTGGATCTTGCCATGTGTAGGGTCCAAATTTGAAGGTAAAAGGGGGAAAAGATAGCCAAATGCACTCATCTAGTTTTTAAACACCATTAATGAACCAAAGCTCTGTAAAATGTAAAAATGGATCATTCTTCATTCTTTTTTCTCTGTATCCTTGTCATTTCTCCATGAGATGCATTTTTGGTTTATTGTGGAGCCAAATCGATAAGTTTAAAGGAATGTAAAGTTGATCATCAAAAATGGAGTTTATTAGGCATACGTGATAAAAAGGAGAAAACTTACCAGTAAGCACTTGAGTGCTATGAAAGTGGTTAAAATGTGGAAATGGTAGGACCACATGAAGAATAAAATCATGAGATGCCCCTTGCTAAAATAATCATGCTTAAACTGACGAAATATTCACCTTTTTGAACCTCTAGTTTTCATGAGTGTGTTTGTTTCATGTCACTTTCCAAAAGAGGATTTGCAACAAACATTATTCCTTTCATATATTCTTTTCTTGGGGACAAAGTACATATGCATACGAATTTTTATAAGAACATGGTTTTGGCCATGGGAAAAGGGATTCTAGTTTTTTGGGAAGGTTGTAAATTTTGAAGTAATTTAATACAGAAGTTATTTCTTTTCTTATTTCCTCTGAGATATCTTTCTCTCTCCTTGTTCATTTCAATGGATCATTTGTTTTTCATTCAATAGAAACTTTGTGTTCTGGTCTGTGTAATCTTTAGAACTTTGTGTCTGCATATTTGCATCGGTGGTGAAGTAATTGATCCTTTTCTATATTTTCTTTGTTCAATGTGAGTAGGGAGATACTCTACTATCTATATTTCCCAAAAGCATTGTTGTTTTCTTCCTTCTCCCATCTCTTTATTCTTCCATTCCGTCTTATTGATAATATTTTGAGTATGAAAACACACCAAGCTACCAAGGCCCTAGGCTTTACCCTAACCCACACTTTTGGTTCATGTTACTCAATGGAAAGTAGAGACCATTGGTTGGGAGGATCAAGGATGCACAAGTAGCCTTTGTTGCTTTTCCAGAGAATAGAGTTTTAGCCACCATTTTGATAGCTGATATTCCCCCTTCCTACCGCATGCTATTGAGTAGAAATTCTTACAAATATGTTGGAGGAGAAATCACGATGGATTGGTCACACCCTCTTATTCTAGTGAATGGGAAAATGAAGAAGCTATTGCCTGAGAAACAAACAGAATATATCGTGCAAAAAACAGATGACCCAAAGGCACAAATACTGTATGAGGACATTGGTCATGGTAACTACATGATCATGTCACAAGATGAGGCCAACCACCCTGAGGAAGTGCTTCTTGATCTTAATGGCATTTGGATTTTGGAATTTGATGGAAGCTGCTCCTCAACTAGTTTTGGCGCTGGTGTGGTGCTTATTTCTTCTGAAGGGAAAATTCATCCTTTCTCCTTCAAGCTCCAATTCGAAAACACAAATAATACAGCTAAGTATGAGGCTCTCATCCTTGATTTAAGCATGGTAAAAGAGATGGGGATCAAGAATCTCCTTGCTCGTGGAGATGCGATCTTGATAATAAAACAGTCAAAGATCTCTTTCAAGTGAAGAACACAAAATCCAAGAGGAACTTTGGGCTAGTTGGGTACCGAGACAAGAGAAAAAATCAGTCCAAAAGTTACTTGTAAATATTAGATCATGATCACTTACTAAATTTTTGGCGTCTTTGTGGAGCTTCTGAATTGTATCCATAAAAGAGATGGCAACTGTATTTTAGTTGTGAAAGGATGAACCATGGCACAAAAATGAACATATTTGTAAGTAAGTCTTGGCCACGACCATGATGCACACTTTTCCCTTTTGATTTAGGTAATCATGTGATGAAATCCATTAATACCTCTTCCCACCTCTCACTAGAAATAAAAAAGGTTGGAGAAGACCAGTGTCTTAATGGTATCACCCTTATTTTGTTGGCAAACCAAACATTACGCCACATTTTTTTGAACATATCATTTCAACCCCTCCAAAAAGAATCCTACTTAACTCTATGATAAGTTTTTAGGAACCCAACATGAGCACCTATTGGAGAAGAATGTAGCTATGAAAGAACATGGTGTTTAAGAGTAGAGTTCTTACATAGATCTAACCTATCTTTATACCATAATGTATCCCATTTCCATGTAAATTGATCGATATGGATAGATATGCCTAGAGATTCTACGAATGAGAGTTTTTTTGTTGCATATTTCTTCCATTCTTCCCATGCTTGATCTACCTAATCTACATTTAGTATACATATGGCACATAACCATGATTCTGCAGACTCATCCCTCCTAGATAGAGCATCAATGACCAAATTTTCCTTCCCTTTCTTATAAACAATCTCAAAGTAGTATCCTAACATCTTAGTGACCAATTTTTTTGTTCTTATGAAGATAAACGTTGCTCCAAGAAATATTTCAAACTATCATGACCAATTTTTACCTTAAAATGTCTACCCATCAAGTATGGTCTCCATTATTTGACTGCATGTAGTATTGCCATCATTTCCTTCTCATAAGTGGGCTTCAAAAAATTATTTCTTTTAGTTGTCGGATCTCAAATACAATGGGATGCATTTTTGCATAAAAACTACTCTGATTCCATTTAGTGAAGCATCAAACTCAACTATGAAGGTTTTGGAGAAATCTAGAGTTGCCAATATTGGAGTGGTGCACATAGTGACTTCAATTTTTCAAATGCCCTCAATGGTTCCTCATTCCACTAAAAGGATTCCTTCTTAAATAATTTTGTGAGTGGTGTTACTATACTGCCATAGTTTTTTAAAAATATATGATAATACCCTGTGAGACCTAAGAAACCTCATAATTGCTTGAGGGTTCTTGGGATTTCCCATTGCACCATGTCCTGGATCTTGTGAGGGTCCACCATAACACCTTCATGAGAAATAATATGGCCCAAGTATTCCACTTCTTGTACCCCAAAAGAACACTTCGAAGGCTTGGCATAAAGTTGATGTTTCTATAAGACCTCTAATTTCGTATTAACGTGTTGTAAGTGTTTCTCCCATGATCTCTTGTAGATGAGTATATCATCAAAAAATGCTAAGACAACATTTCTTAAGAATGGTCGAAATCGAATTCATCAAACTCTAGAATGTGGAGGGAGCATTAGTTAGACTGAATGACATCACTAGGAATTCATAATGGCCTTGATGAGTTCGAAAGATGTCTTATGATTATCTTCTTTCTTTACTCTAATTTGGTGATACCAAGAATGTAGATCTAATTTTGTAAAATAAATGGCACTATACAACTCATTTAATAAATAATCAATGACAGGAATAGGAAACATATATTTGATAGTGAATTTTTTGAGCTCTTGATATTATAGGCACATGCACCATCTTCAATCCTTATGATGCACAATCACCACTGGAGCAGAAAGGCACTCTGACTATGACGGATAATACCCAATTCTAACATTTCCTCCACCATCTTCTTGATGTCACTCTTTTGCATAATGGGTATTTATAAGGCTTGATGTTGGGAAGTTGGCTTCTGGAATCAACTGAATGGCATGATCATGCTCTCTTTCAGGAGGAAATCCTCTTGGTTCCTTGAATATAACTACATGTTGATCAATAACCTTCTAAACATCAAGATGCATTACTGTCATTTGCCTTTAGAATTCCATAGAGAACAGGCATGCTACAAATCCTTTAGACCCCTTTTTAAGAATCTTCTACATTTGGTGAGAACTCACCACTAGAGTATCTTTATCTTGTGGACCTATAAGTTCAAATTTTTTACCCTCAGAATGAAAGTGCATGAACAATTCCTGGAAATTTATCTCTATGATGCCCAAAGTTGTAAGCCACTGAACACCTAAGACAATATTAGCATCACCCATGGGGATAACAAACATCGTACATTCTAATGTGTAGTCACGCATCATGAGTTTGACTTTATGAAATTTCCTTGGGCATTGGGTGTGCCACCATCTATAATCATTACTTGAAATTCGGTGTTGGGTAGATGAAATAATTCGGTCTTGTTGCTGACTTATGATTGATGGAATTATGTGTGCTCCTTGAATCAATAATATTATTACCTTCTCGCTTATTAAGATAACCCATGACCTAAAGGGTTTGTGAAGTACTAATATCCGATAGAGAATGGCATGAAATAGTAAGTCGGGATCTCCAAAATTTTCCTCTATTTTTTCCTCTTCCTCTCGTTGATGTTTCCTCTTATTCTTCCTCATCATTCGACCCTTCAATGTAGAACATTTTTTTCTCTCGAAAATTTATGTTTTGGTCCATATTTTCTATCACAGTTAAAATATACCCCTTTGGATCTTTTTTTCTTCAATTTGTTGAGGTGTCAACCGAACTACCTGAGGGTATGAAGGAGGCAAGGTGCTACGATCTTTTACGCTAGAGAAATACTTCCTTTTGCTAGAAATAAACATTTCCTCTGCTCTACATGCCATGATAATAGAATCAGAAACCTTGAGTGGGCTAAATATGCATACCTCATGCTCAATGTGGTCCTTAAGACCCCCAAGAAATAGGTCATTCAAATATTCTTCTATAATATCTTCCACAATCAAGGAATTTTTTTGGAATTGATGGACATACTCCTTAACTGAACTTGTTTGGTGTAACTTTTCTAATTGGCTGAAGTAATTCTTAGAAACACTATAACTATAGTGTAATTAAATCTCTTCAGTGAAAACTATCCAGGTGACATTTAGGCCATTCTTCTACCTTTGAGCACATAACCAACGATACCAAAAAAATTGATCAAGTTCTAGGTATAAGGATGCCACAATTACCTTTTATCCTACTGGGATCTAATGGAGATCAAAGAAATTTTCCATTTGGGTAATCTAATTGAGTGGATCCTTTCCATAAAATTTATGCATTTCCACTTTTGGAATAATTCCCCACCATTGGTGAGGAGAGCCACTGAATGAGTAAAGGAGCCTCCATGATTGGAGTGATTTGGATCTGTGTGACCATTACTAGAGGAACCCATATGACTAGAATTGGGAGTTGTGTTTGAAATAGCTTGCAACAACTCTTGCTACATTGTGAGAAAATCCTTCTGAATTTCACTCCTCAGGCTACCTTGTAGTTGAAGAAGCTCATTATTAAGGTAATCTTTACTCACCATATTATTTACCCTCTCCTAAAGTTGGATGACCACCTCAGATACTCCCAAACCAATAGACTCTGAATCCATCTCTTCCTTATTTGGGGTCATTCCTGGAGTTTCTTATCCTTTCCCTTGGCCTTGGGTAGATCTACCAGCCATGATGTAGGGTTTGGGCCTTGGGGTAGACTTAGTAGGGAAAATTTTTAGGGTTTAGGGTTTCGTAAATTTTTGGTGAATATAGGAATTCATAAAGAATAAACCCTATTTATTTTTGGAGAGGTTTCTGAAAATATAAGAAACTTGGAAAAATTCCAAAAATTACACCCTATGGAGCCGAATTATGAAAAAACATAAAACCGCTATAACTTTTGCAAATTAAGTCAAAAATACTTGAATTTTGGAGAGGATCTTACTTAATAGATTTATCCACATACAAAAAATTGCAGAAATATTAGCTACCAATTTTGAGATATAACATAACCTTCACAATCACGGTTTGATATAACACTCGGCCGAGAACATGCTCTGATACCACTTATAATGAAATTACTTGTATAAATCTGATTATGAGCATCAATATAACACCAAAGAATGCAATATTTCTGATGAACAATCTCAATATGCAATTAGAATAGATTTTCCACTTTGAGGGGGAAACCTCCAAACCATACAATAAGACTCAAATGCTCCAATGATGATCAACCACTACCTACTAACCCCTATTTATATTATTCCTATGCTATGGCCATCACCAAGGTTGACCTACTAATGATAATATATCATATATGAAAGAGATAAGTCATGATAAGAAGTTATGATAGCCACAAGTCGGCTATATCCATCCAATGTAAGATATATACTCAAGAGTGTAACATATTTATCCTTACGTATGTCCTCCATTTCCTCTCTGTTTCAAAATAATAATGAGTGAAGTTGGCTATATCAAAGTCTACTAGATCAAGGTTGGTTGACATGGAAGGTAAAGATAGGATTTCAACCTCGGGGTTTCCAATTTGATCAATTCCAAACTCTACAATATGGTCTTATAGCTAAGCAAGTCATTACATTGCAATTGGTAATGAGAGATCATCCTATCCTATTCCTTGGTCCTCAATGTTGTAGTTAGATACACCATGTTCATCATTGTTCACAATGTGATTTACTTCAAAGTCTTTGATTTGCATTATACTTTTTCTTTCTTTGTGTACACTTAGCTCTTCCACATTTGTATTAACAACAATAATTGTTTATATAATTGGATTACACATTTTTATTATTGCAAGATGCTTAAGCTGATTCCATACATTAATTGTCTCTTATATTGTCACAAAGTGGTACAACCACCTCTCTTGAAAAACTTAGGATGTCTTCAACACGATCAACATTTTTGAATTTTTCATCAAAGCATCAACATTTATGATTTTTTAACATTTTCATTATCATCTTCCTTAATGATATATGCTATAGTACATTACTGTCATTCTATAATGTATTTAAATTAAGTGGATAGATACATGCGTATAAAACTAACTGAATATTTCTAGGTTTGATGGCTTTAACTAGTGCTCTACTAACTATTTCTTCCAAGTTTAAAGGTTTGAAATCCTAGTACTTGTTATTAGGCATCTAATCCATCTTATAATTTTTGAAGCGAGGATTTAAAAGAACAAAATAAACTAACATCTAGTAGTTGTAATGTATGTGTAGTATGCACTAGTAATGTCAATAAATAAATCCCTAATCACCTTACCTCTTTTATAAATGGCAATGCCAAGTGGTTTCCAAGACCATAAAAAAGTAAGTTCTTGTTTTCAAGAGAGTGATTTAAGAAAAATTAAATCTTTATCAGAGGAATGAGATCAAATAGATAATATAGCAATAAGCAAGATCTAACATGAAAAGTATAAGAAAGTGTGTAAAATAGGAGATGAGAATGACTTAGCTTGTATCAGGTATCTAGATTGATCTTGAGCTAGGAAAAAGGATGAAAAATCTAGATTTTAACTATGCACGATCGTCTAATAAACTAGAGTCTGGAACTTCTTTAGGAAAACTATCCAAAGGAGGACAAGACCATCCTGGGAGCTAGTGTCTGATCTGGGTGCTAGTTTCCTGGAAAGTGTTCTACTTTTGTTCTTTTAAAGGTTTGAGATTAGCTTCCTTCTTTCATTTTTTTTTTCATGTCTACTTCATTGTAGGGTTCATGTGTTGCACCTATTTCTATAAAATAAACCCTAACTACTGTAAAAATCGTAAGAAAAATTATATGGAATAAATAATTCATATGCTTGAGTCAGATTGATCTCATCCCAATGTGATTGTCATCGAGTACTACAATACACTTCATACTCTATGTAGTTCTAGTGTGTGTGTGTGAGATTAAATTGTGTCTCTTTAAGATATTTTTCCCTTGTGCACCACACCAAGATAGTGGGATACAACTAATTTTCCCCAAGATGAATGTGTGATATGGAATTCAAAAATATCCCATCCTATGTAGTGAATAATGTAACCCAAATGCATTCTATGAATGTTGTTATTTACCCAAGTAATTAAAAGAGGGTGCAAAAACATGAAGCACAAGGATCATGAGGGATGACGTGAACATCCAAAGACACTGTGAATGATAGTGTGACGATATCTCAAGAGGATCAAACATCAACCGAGTATGCATGAAAAGATTCAAAACATGGGAAAAACCTTGTTATAATCCAAAAATCTCACTCCATCTCATAGATCGGAAATGGTGTACATATAGAGGTATTGAGTAACCCCAGTGTTGAAATCATGAAAACTCAAGTGGAGCAGGGGAGTTACATTCCTGGAATAGGAAAGTAACTTCCAATGACACATATGAAACATTGACGCATAAGAGAATCACATGATGACCCCTAAATGACACGCAAACCTATGATCTCACCTAAGTGAGATGACTTGACTTGATGATGTGGAATATGACTCACATCAACACCCCCTTCATTGTACCTTAAGATGATGCAAAAAGTCAAAAAGAGAAATGGGTCCGACACAAAATCTTGATGGGGTAATCATGCACAACAAAGAATCCCAAGTAGTGAAGAAAAACCCAGTGGGAAAAACATCAACCACAAGAGAATTTTTTTTCTCTAACCTAATAAAGAAGCAAAGATGGGTCTGAACATTGATAAGCACGATAAGGTACCCATGTATAAAATGTGAATCTCTCGAAAGAAGAAGAAGAGGGAGATGAGAGGAACAAAAAATATGTCATGGATGGATTTGAACTCTAAAACTCTAAGAAGTCTCCCAAAAGAGTATTGATGACATGGTCCTCTTCCTCTGGAATGAAGAAGAGCCACCTGCACTAAACTATGTGCCTACGACCTTAGGAAGGAAAAAAATAGAGTGTTGAAAGTCTTCCCACTCTGCGAAGGAAACCAAAGGCAACAACACGAAGAAATTTGAGTCTGGTCCATGGAAGTGTGACATAGGTCTAGCAAGAAGGTGCCAAGGAACTGAAGGTAATGCCACATGCGTAGAACTGTTAGAGAGTGAAGAAGGAACACCCATAGAAAGGATTTCTAAGGAATGAGAAGACAACAAAAACCCCCACAATAGAAAATTGATCCACAAGAAAGGGTGGATCAATGAAGGTCTCCAAAAAGTGGAAGCGATAAGATTCCCGAAGAGGAACTCCCAAAAATAGAGATGATGAACTCCTCCAAAGCACCGAAGATTTGGATGAGAAACATATAATGCATCACAAGTGGACTCGCAAAATGACGACCAAGATTGGGAAAATACTCATCCTAATGAGGGGGCTCAAAAAATAAAAGAGAGATGTTAGATAGGTATAAGTCATCTAATGAAGGTAGAGGAGTGGAAGGGGCCTTGTACACTAGAAGCGAGAAAGGAGGTGGGTGAAATGGAAGGATGAGGTTGAGAATGGGATTGATTGATATTTGTTGAGATGTGGGATGTGTCAACACTCTCTGGAAAGGTGAGAGAAGGAGGAAATGATTCCTCTGTAGTACTCTCGACATTAGAACTAGGTCCAAAATCCTCATCATTAGAATAATAATCAAGAAAGTTTGTGTCAATGAGAATAACCATCACATGAAGAAGAAGAGGAGAAAAATGGATCAACAATAGAAACAACAATGACAGATTATACGAAGGGTCTCCAAAGAGGGACTGAAATATGCTCTAGATGTAGTGGGGAGGATTTGAGTCTACCACATGAATGTGGAGAGGTTTGGTGATGGAACACATCAAGTGACCAAAAACATGATCAAAAGTATTGAGAAAGTCGTCAAGATGGCGTAATTAGTGGGTGTAGGCTGAACCAAGAAAGAAGTATGAAAGACCCACATGGGAAAAGTAGTGTTCCACAGAAGCATGCCATGATGAATAGTTATCTCTCCCAAGTAAGAAGTGGTGGAAGATGTAACGTGATCTTGCGATGATCAAGTCTAGAAAGAGCATCCTCTATGATGCAAAAGCAAAAGTTCAAGGTGCACAAGAAGAAGGGTACAAGAATGTAAGACGTTGGACGTGGTCAATAATGCATCTTCAAGTAATACAACACTCAAGAAGGGTGGTGATAACCCCCTATCTCGCTACACTTTATAAGATAGTGTGTGATAACAATATGGTGTGTTCATGAAATGTCAGAAAATTAGCCACTCACCTCGCAGTAGGTGATAATTCATGTGAGAATGGAGGCTATAATGAAGTCATAAGTTAGAAGCAAATGAACATGTCATCCATATTTCGACCCCTAGGAAAATATTATATCAACCACGACCCCACATAGAAAGAACCTTAGAAAACTTGTTCAGATCTTGTAAATAGGTCGTAGAAGGACTCAACAATGGAGTGGCGAGGGATGAGAAAGATTAAATGACCCTATGCAAAAAGAAATGACTCTGTCAAGCCGTTTCCATGTCTTAAATCCATTTTCAAGTTACAGGTAGACTCAACAATGGAATAACAAGGTCAGAAAAGAAGGGGCAGAGTCGGTTGAATAGTCAATGCATGGGGTAGACCGGTGACAGAGAGTGCCAAGTGTTTGAACGATGCTAATTCAAGGATCAAATTGAGAGAGGGTTTCCAAATGAGTGCTATACTGCCGCGTGTTCTAGGTCAAGAAATATGACCCCGCTGAGAAAAGGACTTAACCAAAATATAGAAATTAGGCGGGGCGACGGAGGAAGCACCACGTGGCAAGCCTAAACTAGCAACACTAAAGTGGGCCATCGGGGAAAGTTGGTCTTTTGCCCTTGTTATTCCAAAGGTGTAAAAGTTGCAAAATGGGCCGCAACTCCGCCCAAAGGAAAAAGTCAACGTTTGAGCCCGAGTCAAGGTCAAAGTGGGGAGTCGGAGGAAAAGATGAAATTTTCCTTTTATCAAAAGACATAGAGATAAAATTGAAGCACATCTCCCAACCAACCAAAGGGTGCTATGTGTCCAAGCGAAGCGTCGGGGCCTTGGGGTTTTCTCGAGTTTTGTGTTTTTTTTTTTGTGAAAAAGGGGAAAAAGATAAATCATGACACTGTAAACCCGATTTTCCCTAATCTAGGCGCCACGTGCCCCATATTAAAAAGGAGATTCATTTTTCAAAATTTTTTTCCCACCCATTTGTATGCAGACGATACAAACTTTGAAGGGAAATTATTTTGTTTTGTAGGCTCCCTTTTCCTTCTAGAAAGGAATTCGTGGAGTTCAGGCCTTCCATTAAAATTACAGTATGTTCTTGCCTCTTGGCTATTTTGTAATGCATTATATCAATCTGCAGAGCAATAAAACACATTTGTGATCGATTCTAGATCCTTTCTGTCTCTTCTTCTCACATCTGGTCTTTCATTATAAATCTGGTTATATGTGCTTGATTATTGTATGTATTTTGTTGGTTTGTGTCTATCAACAAAACTAATGTTCATCATTCCTTCGGTGCATCACCTTGTAGTTTAGTCATTTCTTATTTCTTATATCCATTTTTATCCCTGTCTCCTTGGAAAATTTTAGATTAGGTATAGAGATAAATCCTCTGCAAGTTCTCACATATGCACCTAAACAGAGGAATAGGAACCAACCTTTAATTTGGAGAGATTTTCCATTTACAAGGTCCCACACCTTGGGGAAAGTTCAATGTTATGTGGATCACACCAAATGACTCTGCCTTAGAAAAGTAGATCTATAGAACTCATTTGGGGGTGCTGTGATTTTACACTAACAATTTTGGCATGCCCAGTGGGACAGAGAAGTCTCCATCTTATTACAGTAAGATTGATGTGCACTTGTTGTGATTCTAACTTTTAAGAAGTTTTAAAATTGTACATCTGGAAACTCCAAAAGAAACAAATCACTGGTTTCAAGTGAGTCAAGCAAGTTCATGAGAAGGATATAAAAATGTCTAGAACAAGAGAGTAAGGATAGTTTGTACACATACACTGTCTCTAGAAAAAGGAAAAGAAGAATAGCCCAGAGGTCTCCATCTCCCCCAAGCAGAGCCTTCTCAACACCTCCTCCTAGTAGGCCGTTCTTTAAAAAGAAGGGTACTCAAAGTGTCGAGAATAATGGCTTAGCCAAATCCTTATGTCAACTTCACTAGAAACAACCCACTCACGCTGAATGCACAAAATCTGGTCCTGATTGTAACATTAAATATCATCCCATATTTCACTGGGGAGAACCAGACTTCTCCTAGTGACCATGTCCAAGATATCACAAATGTCTATACAATCCACGAGATCCATGAGATGGATATTGCAGTCAAGTTGCTAACCTCTTCACTCAAAGGTAAATATTCAAAATGGTTAAGGAGCCTTGAAGCAGGCTCTATTCAAAATTGGAACCAATTGTGCACAACTCTTCACAACCAATTTGGAGAAAAAGGTGATAACTTGTCTTTGTTGGAGCAACTAACAACAATCAAGAGAGCCCCAAATGAGCAACTGATAGATTTTAACCTCATATTTCAATGGACCTGGGACAAAATTCCAATAGTAGTAAAGCCCACTAATGAAGGTGCCTTCTTATACTTTCTTAGAGCTTTAAATTATGATATTTCTTTGATGATTCAAGTAAATGGGGAGCATAATATTACCTGTGACCTATAGCCTATCCATAGGAGATGAGAACCATTTGATTGGTGGAAAACTTACCCCTAGGCCATCCATGGCCCTTTACCTCGATTTAGGAAACATAGGTACTAGCTAAACACCCACATTACCTGTACCCACCCCAGGAGTCAAAATTGAGTGAAGCCTCCACTTCATCATCTAACACCTCAAAGGAGCTTCAGAAGTGATGAAACAAATTGCAAAACCTGGGAAATGAACTAGTAACCATCAAAAGACAACAGGCTCAGAGTTCTAGACCATATCAGCCCCGGGCACAGATCAGGCTAGACCCCCATATCAACAAAATAGACCACTAGCCTAGGTCAGAATCGAGTCAACACCAAGGGTAGCCTCAAGCTGCTAGACCTTTCAGGTCATATGACACAAACACAGTTTCAACATAAAGGGGATTGGTTCCAACACAAAATAACATGGTACAAGATTATGAATGGTGTTTCCCATGTAATTAGCCACATAATCAGTCAATGTGCTTCAATGGTGCATTAAATCAGGCTCTGATGGTGCAAACCGTTGGTGTGTCACAAGGACCTAGCCATGATGAAAGACAATAGTAACGAACTCAATAAGAGGGACCCCCAAATGAAACTATGCTTGTCAATTGGCAAGTTGAAGACTTCTGTGGAATGAATCAGACTCCTCAAAGTATAGCTACCAATACATGGTCTAAGAGGAGAAATATTGGAGAAGGACATTCACCAAGATCAGGTGATCCTCAACCCTCCATCGCTCAACAAGGTATTGGCATTCAAAATACAACTCCCAATGTGCAAAGTCAATCCAAGCCACCTTCCAGGACCTACTTAGGCACCGATTGTTCTGACCCAGTGTAAGAGAAAAATGTGCCAGGAAGGGGCAGCAAAAGGATAGCTCATTCAACATCATTGAGAAAATGAAGAGGACAAGTGTGAACATTTCACTATGGGAGTCACCTGGACTTTCCAGGAAGAGGGATCTATTACAGGACTACTATAAAAATTGGTCAAGCTCAAATCACACCCCTAACCAATAAGAGAAAGTGTTTACCAATATAGCTCAACCTAGGGAAAACCATCAAGAATAACAAGGTAAGATACATCGAGACCTCCTCTATTATATGTTTCATTGATTATTGGAGACAAATTGGTGCACAATTGTATGATTGATTATGGGGTAAGTAGTTATGTAATGCCTAAGCAAATAGTTGATTAACTGGGTCTCCAATATGAAGTCATCTCTAGAGTGGTAGTGCGATTAGATGGGACAACAATGAAAACTGTTGGAATCATCAAGGATATGAGCCCTCTCTCGCATGCCTACCTAATGTGATTGTTTTATAGAACGTATCAATCATATATTTTCCACCACATTTTGCTTTGTGTCTCTGTCTGGGGACTTCTTTGCCAAAATTGGAGGTTATCTATATTTTGATTGGTCACATATGCTCTTTAGAACAAGGTATGGGTAAAAGGCCACAATCATATATGAGCCCATTGCTAATTATCATATTGAATCTTATGTGCCTAGCCCAATCAATCCAACTGCTCGGCTTTTGATCAAGAAGACCTCCTAAGCACTTGTGAAGCAGATACCAAGGTGGGATGTATCCCAGACTTGACTATCGATGAGTGGGCCAACAAAAGACATGATTTTGACCCCTATAAGGAGATGGAAGAATCTGAGCTAGGTGTTTACTATCTACATGAAGAGAATCATCCTCTTCCTGACCTAATTAAGCCAGAATATAAAGATGAAAATGAGGTATGGAAATTGTTCTTTGATGGCTCAAGGAGTAGACAAGGAGCTGGAGGAGGAGATATGATTGTGTCCCCCAAAGGTATGAAATATTATTCAGCCTTCAGATTTCAATTTTCCTACTCAAATAACACTACTGAATATGAGGCTTTGGTCCATGGTCTTCATTGGGCAAGGAAGCTAGGAATCAAGAACTTGCAAGTGTTTGGTGACAGTGAATTGGTTACCAATCAAGTCAGAGGACTTAATGCTGTCAAGAATGACCTACTCAAGAACTACAAGAGTAGGGTATGGGATCTCATGGAGGATTTTGAGGCCTTCAACATTGTGTCCATACCCAGGAAGGAGAATTGAAGCTTCGATAGGCTTCACGTAGAGTACAACAACATTTGATGTGGTCGAAAACATCAAAAGAGACAAAGAACAACCACATATCCATATAGTTGTGAGACCAACAATGCTAGATAACAACACATGTTGGCAGGTGTTTGAGAATGATCAATAGATCATTAATTTTTTGCAAGAAGAAGCTGAATTCTTAGCTAGAAATCAAAATAGATTAGAGCAGCAATACAAGAATCAAATAGTACAACTACATAAAAACAAGCTTCCCAAAGGCTTAGTGACATTGGAGTCTATCTTAAATCCTAACGATCAGTTTAGAAAAGAGAAGGCTAACATATAGATCAAAGGAGAAGATTCAGAGTCAATCCCAGTTAGACAAGGCAAAACACTTCAAATTGGCAAAGTGGCCACCGAGCAAGAAAGGTATGAATTCTTACATCTTTGCCAAGAATTTCTAGATGTATTTTCTTGGAGATATTAAGACCTAAGAGGGTTCAATCCAAAGCTAGCACAACACAAAATTGAACTAGATCTATTTGCTTTTCCCATCGGGTAAAATTAGAGACCAATCAATCCAAACATTGATCCTTTGATGAATAAAGAGCTAAACAAGCCGATACAAGCAAGTATCATATTTCCAATCAAACACTCAAGATGGGTTGAAAACCTAGTCCCAGTTAGGAAGAAAAATGGAGAGATTAGGTTGTGTGTAGATTTTCAAGACTTGAACAGAGCTTCCCTCAAAGATTACTACCCATTCCCTTTCAATGGAGTAGATCTTGCAAGTGGTGTCTAGATCGGAGAGATTCTCCCTTCTAGATGGCTTTTCAGGGTACAACCAGATCATGGTGAAAGAATATGATCGAGTTCAAAACAACTTTCACCACTAAATGGGGCACCTATGCCTAAAAAAATGACATTTGGATTGTCAATCTTTGAAGCCACTTTTCAAAGGGAAATGGATATGGAATTTAAAGGAATGATAAAAATAAGTAACTTGATCCATCTTGATGACATTACGGTGTTTTCCAAAAATGCAGCAGACCACATTTTCAACTTAAGGCAGGTGTTTCGAAGATGCAAGAGTTTTGGGGTATCATTGAACCCTAAAAAATGCATATTCTTGGCCCATGAGGGTAGGATTTTAGGCCATATTGTCTCAAAGGAAGGATTGGCAATTGACCTGGAGAGAGTTGAAGAAATAAGAGCATTACCATTGCCAAGCCACAAGAAATTTCTTCAAATTTTCTGGGAAAAATCAATTTTGTCCACAGGTTTGTACCAAAATTTGCTTCCCTTGTTAAGCCAATAACATTGATGTTGAAGAAGAGCTTAGCATTCAGGTGGATAGCTGAAGGAAAGGCAAGCTTTGAGGCCATCAAAGAAGCTATATCACAAGCCCTAACTCTCGTGAATCCATATTTCTCTAAAGACTTCATATTGTATGCCTTTGGTGGCAGTGACACAATTTTGCAATCTTAGTTCAGTAGAACAAAGAAGGTACAAAACATCTAATTGCTTTCTTCAGTCAAGGTCCGAAAGAATATGAAGTGAGATACTCCATCAAAAAGCAAGTCCTAGTAGTAATTAGAGGATTAAATAAGTTTAAGCATCTGGTCTCAAAAAATAAAATCCAATTGTTAGTCTCCCATGCGGAAGTTAAAGAATTCCTTCTCAGCAAGGATCTGAATGAAAAACATGCAGGATGGATCACTCATGTCATGGAATATGACATTGAGATCAAGGTCACTAAGCTGGTCCATGGGAAGGGGTTGTGTGAACAACTAGCCTCGGGTCAACAAGAGGAAGGAAACAGTGAAAAGGAGGTTGTTTTTGTTCCACAAGATAATCAAGAGGAAGGAATTAATGATGTACCTACTCCTTGTTGGACTCAAGACATGGTGCACTTCCTTTGAATAGGCCTATGTCCTCATGGGATGAGTAAAGCAAAAAGGAGACATTTTAGGCTGCAGGCCATCCCATATGTTCTTATTGATGGTGTCTTGTTCAAAAGAGACATCAATGGCATTCTCTTGAGATGCATTAAGACAGATCGAGAGTTGAGAGAGTGTTACAAGAATTCCATGTTGAAGCAGTTAGAGGCCATTTTACTCCAAGGGTGACAAAACTCAAGATCATGAAGGTGGGTTATTATTGGCCCAAAGTGTTTAGTGACTACTATGCATGGATTAAAAAGTGTAAGAATTGTGCATTCTTCAAAGGCAAAGAAAATTTAGCAGCACTTCCATTGCACCTAATTTCAGTCGACCAACATTTCATGTAATGGGGATTGGAATTCATTGGAGTCATCAATCCAAATTCGAGCCAAGGCCATAAATGGATTATGACAGCAACATACTATTTCATCAAGTGGACCGAGGTAGTGGCACTCAAGGAAGCTAATGAGTCTAATATACTACATTTCTATGAAGGGATACCGACCCGATTTGGAGTGCCAAACCACCATTATATCGACAATGCATTGGAATTCATTTGTTTCAAGATCATAGGATGGGTGTTAAGAATGGGACTTACTTGAGAACTTCATCAAACTATTACCTCAAGGTAATGGCCAACTTGAGTCCACAAACAAGAACCTGCTAAAGATCATCATAAGAACTCTTGATGAAAATCAGAGAACCTGGAACACAAAGCTAAAATCAACCTTATGGGCTGATAGGATAACACCCAAGAGATCTACAGGTAGCTCTCCATTCAAACTTGTCTATGGGAAAGAGGCAGTGTTGCCTATATCACTTTAGTTGCTAGCATTGGAGCTTGTGAAGTAGATAGAGATGTTTGAATTTGAACTGATGGAGGCCAGGTATGCGGAGCTGATAGAATTGGAAGAAACTAGAGAGCTTGTACTCCAAGCAATAGAGAAGGATCAGGCCTCAATCAAGAGATGTTTTGACAAGAAGGCCAAAACAAGGACCTTGGGGAAGGAGACTTGGTTTTGAAATGGGATGCGAGATAGGGAAAAACTAGGAAGGCATTCCAAGTTCGATGCCATTTGGAGTGGCCCCTACATGGTCACAAGATGTAGAAGTAGTAATGATTTCCAATTGTCTACGTTGGATGGTGAGGAATTACAAATTCATGTAAATGGAATCTATCTTAAACACTACTACTAGAAGGAAGGTTATCACATTGTACATATTAGTTAATTTCTTTTCCTCTAAGTGTTTATGCACATTGTCTTACCTGTAGTTTAGGTTACTTTTCTCCTAAGTGCTTTGCACACTCTACATGTTCTATTTGGAGTATGTATGATTTCAAATTTTGTATATAGTTGTGGTACTTTTTTTTGCTCGATATAATCCATTTAAAGAGATAGATGAAGCCACAGTTCAAAACAATTTTCTACTCTCAGAAACCTTCATTTCAAGATTTCTTATGAAAATAAAGAGTGCAAACAACCGGGCTTGTGAATCAGAGGTAGAATCAGTATCATACTGTTGTTTTCGACTCCATGCCCAATGATTATGACAAGGTAATTGGTCTTTTCATCTAGCGGTAGATACCCATGTGAGTTACCTTACGTCGGAAAAGTGACAGGCGAGCGTGAGAATCGACAAGTAACTCTTCTGCGTACCCGACCTCCCGAGGTCGTGCCGAGACAGCCGGTGGGGGTAGAATATGCTGGCAAGCTAGTTAGGCAATCTAATGTCTTCGACACGCACTAATGGTATTTGTGAATCTAAGGCAAAGAAGGCCCTTCTTACTTGGAGTGGTGTGATAGATCGATCGGCGAGGATGGACTGCTCGAAGGCTCCAATCAATATCGAGCTCGGCGTGATTCGATCTATGGGTGCGGAATACGTGGGAAGTGACCTGGGATTGTTTCGTATATATCTCCTGATAAGGTCATATGGCGGACAATGAAAATAGTCGACTCTATGGACGATTTTCTAACCTAGTCCAAAATTCTCTAGCTTCGTTGGCTGTTGTATCTAGTAGGGATAGCTGTTGAATAATGATAGGTGGAATCGGAGTAGACTGAAATACTAGTGTGCGTAGGCCAGTGTCTATATCTAACTGACTTGTGGACTCGTTGGGCTGTGGGATCTGCGGATCACAACCATAGACTCTTGGTTGTTGCGGTCCCGTTATGGTCATACGGGAGATCAAGTTCTGATCCCTAGTATCCAGTAGTCGTAAGCCTTTTCAGCTTCTACGTTTAGAATCAGCAATTGTGTGATTTTCTCAGAATACCTCACAGGTGTTCTAGCGACTTGGATTCTTAAGCTGGTATCTATATCTACTAGGGTGTCTCCAGCGTCTGGCTGTGGAACTAAAGGATCGCACCCGAATATTTGTTCTCTTTCAAATCCTTCTACAGTCATGCGGATGTTTTCTAGGATAACCTGTAGTTTGGCTGATTTGACCAAAACAGATGTGCTTGGTCGTCTTCGATATTTAACCCTCTCAACTGTGACCTGATCTGTTGGAAGTCTGTTGTTGTTTGGAAGACTTGTATCCTAAGGTTTTGGTCAATATCAGTTATTGCCACTACGGTATTGGGCTGGGGCACAATTGGCTCGAAAATGTATTCCCTGGGCTCCCTGGGTCCCGTAATTGTCATGCAAAAGCGGAAATGAAACAAACTATGATAAAGTAAAAACTAAGTGTACTTCTAACATATATAATTTCTTTTTGTATTTTACGGCAATTTATAAGAAAGCATTATTTAAAATATTTAGAATTGATAACTAAACTAACAACGTAAAACAAACAAAATAGCCGAGTGTAGCTATTTTATGCATGCAATTTCGTATATCTATTCTAAAGCAAGGAAATAACTAATCTATCTGCAAGATTCTCGATCCTACCTCGAAGTGAGGAATGAATCATAGTTTCTCGAAACTATCAATCCCCACAACTTCACGGCAATATCGAGAATGGAAATGACTGAAATAAAGCGATTAACTATTCTATTTGATAAGTTCTAATTAAAACTTTGAAAGATTGAACACGGATTTCGTAGAGCAGTGGCGAATCCGGCGGTGTGTATGTTCTTGTCCCCTCGAGTATGATCTCCACGTTCTTTGTGCTCACGTGAATCCGAGAAAAGTGTGAAATGCTTGCATCAGCGGGAATAAGTATTTGGATCAATGGGACACCTTCAAAATGCGAGCGAGAATAGAATGCGGATAGGAGAGGATAGCACAAGAGTACGAGCTTGGCCTATGCAATTCCTAGCGGGGTCTCTGCGAATCATGCAACAAAGAGCGTCAGAACACGAGACTAGCTTTGTATGAAGAGCAAAACCTGCAACTTTAATGGCTACCTAGACCGTTCTACTCCAAAACAATAATCTTTATCTGCACAAGTTGGAGTGTGGCTTACCAACAGCGGTAACATAAAGCTAAAACAAACCTGCAATAAAGCTGTTCTACCAATCCTAAGCAAACTAAAAGCGACCATAAATCTTGAAAACATGAAGATTGGATTGAAAATGGTGGCCCGAATGATGTTTGCACTTGCACAAGTTGGATATGTGGCTTACCAGCTGCAATACAAAACTAACCAAGGCACTCAATGGAAAACTAGAAACCTAAGCAAAGGAAAACTAAATCTACTGCAACAAGAAATTTAAAACAAACTTTGGAGCAAAATTCAGAACTAAAATCAGGGGCCTTTTGCATGTGCACAAACCATGCATTTATAGGAATCCAAACATGCAAAGATCAAATCAAACTGAACTCCTAAACATTAAACAAAAGAAAAACACTATTCCAGGGGACCAAAAACATTAATGCAAGCTTAAGTCGGCAAGAAAAGCTGGTGAGTCGTTGATCTTTGCGTGCGTTCCGTCAAAAGCACGTTACGGAAGCGCCTTGCGGGACCGCCGCCTGCTCGGGCGGCGGTTCTGGACCGCCGCCCTGTTAGGGCGGTTCTGGACACCGCGCCGCCGGAAGACCAAAAAGCCAAGAAAAGAGGAAAAATAGGGAAAACAAAGCACACGGGGCTAAGCGGGATGTTAACGCATATCCGTAAGGCTTTTACGGATCCCGAACACCTTGCGAAGAGACTGTATCATCATTGGGGCACTTATTACACCGTTAGGATACGAGTACCTTACAATTTTGGAGTACGTACATATTGCCCCCTCGGAGAAGCGTTTTAGCCATGAAGAGGCATAAAGCGGTGGGTCCGAGCATGGCCGTCCCGAAATGGGAAGTGAGAAATTATACCTTACACGCCCGTGTGTTGAAATGACGCCGCCCTAAAATTCCCGCTTACTGCAAAATAAAAAGAGCACTCAAATGCGAGATAGATACAATAATTTGAAAAATAAACGTTAAAATAATAGAGAAAGAGGACGTACCGTTTGTGCGAGGATAGAAACTTACCTCCGTCGGCGCTCCGAACCTGCGAAAAAGTCATTTTAAAACGAAACAGAACGATATATATATGAAAGTGGGCCCATTTTCCTATTCATTTGCGTGAGTCGATTTGATTGATTTTGAGCTCTGGGACCCACGGTGTGACGGTTTCTTTACGCGAGTAAGTCAAAACATCCGTAGTGAGATAGAGATCATGCCTCCACGAGCGGAACACCGACCTCAGCGATCACAGGTTGGTTTTCTTCCATTTTGTGTTTTTCCCCTTTCAATTTTAAAATGCTAAATTCTTTGCAATGGGGGGGCTATTTTCGAAAATGTTTGGTTTAAAGGGTCCACCTAGGGGCGCTCTTGGGTAGGCTTTGTTTTTAGTTAAAATGGTCATTTTTCGCTTTTTTGGGACTTTTTAGGTTTAAAAACCCGCGCGGGTTTTCGGACCGCGACCGCCGCCCCGGACAGGGCGGCGGTTACATGACCGCCGCCTTGTACAGGGCGGCGGTCACGAGACCGCCGCCCTTAAGGCGGCGGTTCTGCTCCCCCCCTGCTCGGGCGGCGGTTTTGCCTGAGAATACAAGAACCTTACTTAAAAGCTTTTACTTGTATTTTTAGCATTTGTACGTGTTTTTATACTTCTCTTGATGTTGTTTAGATACTAACTTACTCTTCCTTGTGTGTTTTTGGGTGTATGTAGGCAAAGAGGAGTACATTAGATGGGGCGGGAGAGAGAGTGTGGACCTGGCTGCCGGGGTTTTGGATGCCCTCTCGGCGAGATGAGGAGGACACATTGCGAGAGGGCGGTATTTTACGTTTGTCGCGTGTGCCCCACGTTGCTCCATCGATCAGATTCTTTGTGACCTATTTTCATATTGGGGACGCGATCGGAACACCTTCCGATTGCTGGGAGTCCGTGGTGAGTGGACCATTACTTTGGAGGATGTTTATCGCATCACGGGGGTCCCGATCATCGGGAGGAGACTCACTGCCCAGAGCAGTGGGTCAGAGCACGAGATGCAGTGGGCGGGTTATATGGGGGCCGCATTTATTTCCACGGGGCCAAAGAAGGGAGTGAGAGTTAGATCCATTCCTTCTTTGCCCATCCCCGTATTTCGTCGAGCCATCATGGGGATCCTTGCCTCGAGGGCGATCGGGGACAAGGGAGGGGATACATTGTTATCTGCTGGGGCCCCATCATTGCACGAGATAGAGGACATGGCCGGAAATACGCACAGGGTGCGAGACATTTTGGGGACCACCTACCATGACTTATACGGGGTGGTCCGATTGCGAGGCAGATCTTTGAGCCACCCCCACTCTAGTCATGAGTTGGGTGTATGAGCGTTTCATTCCGTATGGCGAGGCGTGGCGGTGGCGAGATCCGGGCGGTGAGGGCAGCCCGATGGTCAGGTATGTCAGTGCTCAGAGCACCTCACCAGCCAGTAGCCACCCTTACCCACGGCGGACATGGAGGCTACACCGTACCGGCTTATGGGCGGTATATGGGGAGAGGAGACTACGACATTGATCTCTGCTCCATCACGGGCGGAGTTATTGATCGTGTGGGCCGGGTAGAGGTACATCCCTTGGCGGGGTTCCTCAGCAGTTTGGCCTCCCCTACGCGGCTATGCTTCCTCCAGTAGCACCCGTTTATAGATCGGTCAGAGAGGCTAGAGGGGGCACAGAGGCCGTGGTTGGGCGTGTGATTACCCCTGGCATTCCTATTGCGGCCGAGAGGATAGTTCGGGCGGAGGGAGAGCTGGTGCGCCTCGGGCACCATTACTTGAGATTGCTGTAGAGTCTGCTCATAGCGGTGGCGACCTATAGATATTGACTCCGATTCGAGGAGCACACGGAGGAGGGTCGGAGGAGCGAGACGGGCGAGAGCGATCTGAGTGGCATGATACTCGGGATATTTTGCGGCGAGAGAGAGAGGAGAGTGCGAGAGAGAGAGACCGTGGCCTCGAGGAGCCACTCTCCGAGGTCATGGTGGAGCGATGAGTCCGTTGCGGGGCGCCATGTTGCCCCAACTACAGGAGTAGCTCCTCAGTCGGCAGCGGCATCAGCAGCAGGTGCTGGCCCTGGCGACCCATCTTGGAGGCCTGGCGATCCGAGTAAGTTATCTTCTCCTCCTTTCAATGCTTGTTTTGTTTTAGGATTTGTTTTCGAATGTTAACTCTCCTTATATTTGCATTGTGTATACTTTAATCTTTTGCCTAGTTTCTAATTTGTTTTTCTTTCTTTGCTTTGCAGAGACTGTTGATGAGTGGCGGGATCTAATCCGTAGGGTTTGCGTCGATTCTTTGATGATCCCTATGGATAAGACCCGTACGGAGTTATCCGTGGATGCCGGAGAGCCCTCGGCCGGCCGGCGAGAGCACTGCCGGCGTCTTCGCTCCCGTTTGGCATGTGGCCAAGATGGTGTCAACTCTCCGTACAGAGTTGGCAGGCTATAGGACAGCCGAGCGTCTTATGAGGAGCCGCTCTCATGGCGAGACCACGACTGCCCCTAGGGACCCTGAGCCCTCCGTCCATTCGAGGCGCCGGCGCGCAGCCGGAGTCTGGCGGCGCGCACCTTCAGCGGGATCGCGCAGGGGTTGAGAGGCCACTTGGCTTTCTGTATCTGTAGTTACATTCTTTTGTGTATTACGGGCTCTTTGAGCGTTTTGACCATGCCTAGCGCATGATGGCATTGTATATAAACTTGATTTATTTATATATATGCGTCGGTTTTGGATCAAAACTTGTCATTTGTATTCTACTTTCTTTATTTCCAACTGTTTTGTGTATACTACGATGTATGTTTTATATGCTTTCTAGAATGTATGCAATGGAAAACGAGATGGTGCAAATGTTTGTTTTCTTTTTGTGTTTCATGATCTTTGATACATGATATTGTAGATATATTGTGATCTTAAATCTTAGCTTACGTGAGCAATTTTGGATATCTCATGATTTGTTTTGGCAAAGTGATGAAAATAACCGAGTATGATGAGCAGTTAACTTGCCCCACTCCTAACTCCCATGACTAGTAAGATGCGAGGGCTCATCACCAAGAGCGAAGAAGGCGCAAGTTATGAAATATGGTGAAATGATAGTGATAAAAGACATGCGAAGCTTTGGTGGAACCAAGTTAAGAACTACAAGCTTACTCTACGAATGACTTCATAGTTTTGGGTGCGACTTGCTTTGTGGTTTATCCAGGACTTAGACCCGTAGATGGCCACATAGTAGACAAAATGCAGGTTTTTAGGATTTTTAACTCTCTTGGAATTTTGAACATCGATTCATTCATTTATTGACTCAAAGTTTGAATTGATTGTTTTATGACTTTTTAACATTCACTTTGTTTAAAGGACCCCTACACTTTGCCCCATCTTTACCTGTAAGAAGCATGGGTTTATCACCGTGGGCAAGGCATGGCGAGTAAGGGCATTTCCATCCTTTCCCAACCCTACGTCACTAGTAAAGAGCGCTTGAAGCTCATCACCAGAAGGTTGGTGGGGCAAGGAAATGTGTAAAATAAAATTTTCTGTTTTAATCACTTCTTGACTTGTCTATCGAGTAAAGCTGTCGAGTATATGCTTATTTCCAAAGAGATGCGTATATGGGATAGATGTGACACCATGAAGCTTCTAGAACAGACCATAGGCAAGACACCTATCCTAAGAAGAAATCAAAGCGAGAACAAACTTGCAGATCTTGGTATGGTTACCATTAGGACTTCATCATGTACGAAATTGTTTGATAAAAGATTAAGTGATTTGATAATGTTAAAGATGGAGAGATATGATTAAAGAACTTTATGCCAGAAACATCACGAGTTTGAAATAAATTGCTTTGAGAATAGATTCCTTGATCACAATTTGTGTAAGAACAAGTGGACAAAATGATCCTAATTTGTATGAAAATGCAATGTAGATAGTTATATAGGCAGCGTTAGCTGCTTACGCGTAGAAACGCTTGAGGTGGAGAGAATTGACTGTTTCGCCAAACTCCTCACCTTCTAGCGTACATAAGAGGTATGCACCATTTCCGTAGTCTTTTGTGACTCGGTATGGGCCCAACCATTTGGGCCGGAATTTCCTTCCTTCGCCAGTCTTCTTGTCGATCCGGCTGTCTAACCTTAGAACTAGGTCACCTTCGTATATGTCACGTTCATAGACCTTCTTGTTGTACTGCCGGCACATCCGGTCGGCATAGACTCTATGTCGTTGTTCAGCATTTAACCTAGTTTCATCGAGGCTTTCTAATTGAGAAAGACGCGCTTCTCTGTAAGCATCCTCATCCAGAATCCCTTGTAGCGAAATGCGGAGGCGGGGATTTCAACCGAGTGGGAGAAGCGCCCGACCCAAATACCGGTGAGAAAGGAGTTGCTCTGTCGGAGTTCTTATTGAAGTTCGATGGGCCTGAGGCCGGATATAACTTTAAATGCCAATCCCGCTTGTTTTCTTTCACTTGTTTTAAGGAGAATGGCTTTGGTGTTTTATTTGTTGCTTGACTTTGCCCATTGGCTTGGGGATAGTACAAGGAGGCCGTATGATGGCTGATTTTAAATTTGTTGCATAATTCACGAACCTCTTCATTTTTAAAAGAAGTTCCATTATACGAGATAATGATTTGCGGGATCCGTACTGCAAATGATTTGGTTCAAAATGAACTTAGCGATTACTGAGGAGCGAGTACGGTTGTAAGAGGCATGGCCTCTACCCATTTAGTGAAATATTCGGTGGCCGTGATTATAAAATTGTGGCCGTCACGGGACGAGGAGAGAATTTCCCTATCAAATCTAGGCCCCATGTAGAAAAGGGCCATGGGGTAACGATTGGTTGCGAAAGCTTGTGCGGCATGTGGATCTCATGAGAGAACTCTCGACATTTATGACACTGCGTACAAACTCTATTGTGTCATGTTCTAGAGTGGGCCAAAAATAGCCCATTCGATGTATTTTCGAGCGGTGGCATGGCCACCGAAGTGGCCTCCACATATACCACTATGGGATTCATGGAGAATCTTCTTGGACTCTTACGTGTCGACACACCTTAAGAGCATCCCATCGAATGCTTTCCGATAGAGGACTTGCTCTATAATGGCGTATTTAGTTACGACAATACGTAACCGTCTTCTTTGTTGAGGTGTAGCTCATACAGGTACTTATGGTCCATGATATAACTAATAATATCAGCGTACCAAGGGCACTCAGATATAGCAGGTCGGGTTTCGACGTAGTAAACACATTCATCTGGAAAGTCTAAGTCTACTAAATCGCCTCCGTCTAGCGGGTTATCAGCTAACCAATCTGCATGATGATTTGTCCTTTAAGCGACTTACGGTTTACAAAAGTTAATTCGAACTCTCCCATTAAGGTTATAAAACGTCCGACTTTTTTTGGACAAGGACCCTTGTGTGAGAAAAGTCAAGTAAATGGTCCGTCTTTACTATGACCCTTGTTTCTTGATTTAGCATGTAGTGTCTTAGGCGTTTAGTAGCAAAGACTATGGCAAGACATTCTCGTTCCGCTTGTGTATAGCGCGTTTCGTAGTCGAGCAATGTTCGGCTAATGAAATAAATTGCACGCTCTCTCTTGTCATCGTCTTCTTGGGCTAGCATACAAGCTAACGAAACATCGGTAGCAGTGAGTACAAAATTAAAGGCGATCTAGCTTTGGTGGCATTAGCGTGGCGGTGATAACAAGAAACGCTTGACAGCATCAAAAGCTTCATTGCGATCTTCAGTCCAATTAATGCTATAGTCCTTCTTGAGTAAATTGTTGATTGGATGAACGGCGAAGCTTAGATGCAGGATAAATCTCCGGATTGCACCCAACTTCCCGAGAAATGATCGATTCAGATTCACTCGAGGGTGGGACCATTTCGAGGACAGCCCGAATTTTGGCTGGATCAACATCAATCCCTCGTGACGAAATGATGTAACCTAGGAGCTTTCCTGCCGTTACACCGAAGACGCATTTCTCTGGGTTTAGGGTAACCCCGTATTCTATTAGGCGTGAAAGGATGATGCGGAGCACTTCGGGATGGTCACTGGCGCTTCTTGGCCTTAGCCAACAAGTCATCTACATAGGATTCCACAATTTTATGGATTAAATCATGAAATATGTATGTCATGGCCCGCTAGTACGTAGCACCGGCGTTCTTGAGACCGAATGGCATAACAGCGTAGCAATAGGTTCCCCAAGGAGTTATAAACGTGGTTTTAGCTTGATCTTGCTCGGATATTTTGATTTGATTGTATCCGAGAATCCATCCATGAGAGACAAGAGTTCAAAACCTCTTTGTTGCATCAATAATAACGTCATGGATGGTAATGGGAAGTCGTCCTTAGGGCAAGCTTTGTTGATATCTCGAAAATCTATGCGAGATGCGTATCTTTCCATTCTTCTTGAGAAGCGGGAGCGATGTTGGATACCCATTGGGAGTAGTCAAGCGGCTTGATGAATCCTACTTGAAGGAGTTTCATCACCTCCTCTTTTACCATGAGAGCTACTTTGGGTTTCATGGGTCTTGATTCTGTTTAATAGGCTTTGCATCGATCTAGTGACAAGGTTGTGCACCGCATGATGTGGGGTGCGACTCGGTCATCTCTTTGTAATTAAATGCAAATGCCTTGATGTTCTCACGAGAACTGAGTATGTATCTCTACTTCCTCTGGGGTTAATGAAGAACCTAGCTTTAAAACTCTTGGTTCATCTTCCGTCCGATGTTGACATCGATTGTTTCTTCAATTAAAGAGGCATTACCCTCTTCGAACTCGGTGGTGCCGGAGGTAGATCTATATCATCCCGTTTTCCACCACGTATATATTAGGTTCTTTTTGCGAGGAAGATTCGTTACGGGATTTCCGAAGTAGGAAGATGAATGCGGGTCGGGGATAAATCCAGCGTGTGATAGGAGAGATGTAATGCTTTGCAAGGGCATTTAAGTAATCCAAAGTAGCCGCATCATTTCCAACATGGTCTAGGATGGTAGATTCACTTCCGTTTGAAAGAGGATCCATCATCGTTTTTATTAATGGTTAGTTACGAATGGATAGTGAAATGAGTATCTTCTAGCTCATTGCTTGGAGTGAAGCGTGATGCGAATTCTTTATCGAATCGGCGAGAAGATTCTTCTCTCGTGGAATTGCTTGATGGATATGAAGTTGAACGCTTTGCTTAAATCTAATACGAGCGTTTTTGTAAAGTTGCAAGTGTTCGGCTTTAGTTTTCGTATACCTCGAAACTTGGTTTGCAACTAATTGCGAGTCTCCTAAAACTACGATATTATCAATACCAATTCTTTTGGCTAAGGTAAGGCCAAGGAGGAGGGCTTCGTATTCAGCGCCGTTGTTTGTACATTCAAAGTTTAATTTAAAAGAGAATGGGAGGACCTTCTCTTGGGCGAGGTAAAATTATACACTGCCCGCTCCATAACGGCATTTAGCTCCATCGAAATGGAGAGTCAATACTTAGGTGGGAGTATGGATGTAGGTGTATCTGCTTTGTGTTTGCATACTCTACCTCTACCATACGAGAGATCTTCTGCTTTGTGAGGAACCAACACCTAAGGAAAATCCTATGCCTCTTGAATCGAATGGTAAGAATATTGGTGAATCTTGTTCTATTAATTCAATGATCTTCGCAGTAGTCTCTAATAATCTTGTCTCTTTAGTTTTACCTTTTGGAATTGTTTGGACTATGTTGGTAGTTTCAAAATCCGTTGTAGGTATCAACTTTTCCTCGGCTTTGAGTCGGAGGGTTTGTTAAGTTGGTTTGTTGGCGGTTCGAATTACGAGTGTACACTGGTCTCTTCTTTAAATCAGCTAGGTGTACGTCAAATGGCTTTGGATCGCCTTTGGCTCAAATACCCTTCTAGATGCGGGAATCTTACTTCTTGAAATAGCGTGGAAGGGATTGCTTTCATCATGCGGTGAATCCATGGTCGGCGAGAGGATCATATTATAATTGGTTTCCCGATCTATAATATAAAACTCAGTTAGGATTGTTTTAGGTCCTAAGGTGACCGGTAATATTATAGTTCCTATCGATGTGGCTTTAAGGCTATCGTAGCCTCTCAAGGTATTTCGTGTAGTAGAACAGTTTGTTTCTCCATATCCCAATTTTTGGAGAAAAGAGAAAGGGACTATGTTAACTGCAGCCCCATCATCAACCATTGCCCGTTTTACATAGTTATTATAAACTTGTACTTGCAAGTGTAGGGCTGGATCGCCTCGGCGCGCGATCTCAGCATCTGTAGGCATTTTACTTATTTCGAATATGAATTCGACATCCCTCTCTGCTTGTCCCGGAGGATAAACATCAAAATCTATATGATTTACTTGTGCTTCTGGTGGTGGAGTGATACTAATTAAATGACCCAAACCTAACGCCTCTAAAAGAGCAGCCCTATGAGCAGGGGAATTCTTTAGTAAATCAAGGAATGAAATATGCGAGAAGGTTTTTGTTAGATCATTAATTAGATCGTAAGCACCCATAGGTTTTGCTATGGTTTGTTGGACATTATCTGCTTCCGGCAGATGGCTTGGACTTGATTGAGAGAAATATTCTCGTGTCCTTGTAATTGCTTCAACGGGTAAATCGGAATCTAACTCTACTAATCCAACTACCTTAGGTCGTGGTTGACTTCTAGTTGTGGCGCGACCAGCGGTTTAGCGAGGTTGAGGCCTCGTGATCGTTATTTCTGTTATTACACCTTTGTTTGTTCAGTTGGTTTTAACCTATCGCTATCATGATTTGGGAGTGGATCATTAAAGATCTTGAGAGGGGCATTACGAGCGCCCCTGCGAAGGTATTTGCCATTGGCGACGTAGGATCTGCTAAGAACATATCCATAAAAAATTGTTTTTGTTCATTTGGCAAGCGTTGGATGAATTTGTTGTAATCACGACACGTTCTAGTGTCATGCCCTTGAATTTTATGGAAACCACAATAAGAATTGGGATTATAATTCCCGTTTTGTTGGTTTGGTGTGTATTGTGGCCTAAAATTCCGGTCAAACTGTTGCCTATTAGGACCAAAGTTTTGGAATTGTTGTTTTTGGTTTTGACTTTGGTTTTGGTAACCAAATGAGTTTTGGCTTGGTCCTTGCATGGGATTTCACCGTTGTTGTTGTGGATTATTAAAATCCACCGTATTGATCGTCGGGGTAAAATTGTTGTTTCTTTGGTTGTTTGTTTGCGACGGAGTATTAATGACATTTACCCTCTTGGGCTGGTCAGTTACCCCATCCGTTGTTACCCCACGATTTTTGTTGAGGATTTTGGGTCCTTGATTGACGTTTGTGGTGGTTGTAATATTTTGAGTAGAGGTGATTAACCTCCCGTTTGTTCCATACGTCTTACGGCCACTATCTATCGCTGCTTGATCAATTCGCAGAGCACTCTCAAGTACTTCGTCATAAGTCCTTAGTGGGAACTTCTGGACTTCTTCCTTCACCTCTCTGCTTAGAGAATGAAGGAATAAATCGCATAGTTCCATCGATCCATGTTTGGAGCGCTTGCTTGAGGAATAAGGGGCGTGCGCCACCTTTGGATGAAATGGGCGATAGATTCGTTATGTTCTTGCTTGATGTGCAAGAACTCCCTGATTCCTGTCCTTAGTAGTTTGTTCATGTCGAAGGCTTTGATGAACTCAGACACAAGTTGTTTGAACGAGTGTATGGAAGCTTCAGGTATCCTATAATACCAATCAAGAGCAATGCCCTCCAATGTCTTAGGGAATATTTTAGCAACAACCCCATCCCATGGGAGTAATTCACGAATGGCTGTAGCATAAGCTTTGATATGCGCATTCGGATCTCCTTCTCCTTTGTATTTAGGCAAATCGGGAAGAGGCCTTGGAAGCATAACGCTTCGTATGGCGAAATCTAAGGGCTCTTTTAAATATTCTGAATAAGTCCCTATTGCATACGTCTCAACCATTGATGGTGCTGTTGAGGAGGTGGTGGCGGAACGGGTTGTTGATATGGCGTAACGTACGCGTTAGCGAGGGCATAAGGCAATCCTTGTATTTGAGTAAACATGCCGGGGGATGAGTACAAATCCCCTTGTGGTGATTTGGAGTACATGTTTAAGTACGAAGGGGTACTATCCAGGAATGGATTGCTTTGCACTGGACCTAGAGGAACAGTATTGGCGATAGTGGGTCTAGTTGGTACTTGTTGTGAATATTGAGGAGTCATACCCAGTGTGCCTACTCCTGTGAGGAGATCTACTTGGCTAGGATGGTGCGGAGGATTGGAATTCCCTGTTTGTATGATTCTTGAATTTTGACTTGCTTGGGCAAGTTCTAATCCTCTAACCTTTTCCATTAGATTTGAAATGACTTCGTTTGGTGAAGCCATGATATCGTGCCTTGGTGGCATTTGTTGTATATCCGGTGTTGTATAGGCATGTGATAACTGTCATGAATTGATTGCTATCTTGCCAAGTTTCTCCAAGAATATTTCTGTAGAGGTATTTTCTTGAAAATGGGTCTCGGGTTGTACTTGTAAACCTCCTATAGGTGGGTACATACCCAGGAGCGTTGTTCACTCCTAGGATAAGGTATTGATTGTCCATCATCCAAGACCAGGTATGGATCCGATTGTCTACTAATATGTGGTCTGAGTAATACCTGAGGAGATGAAGCAGATTCTCCAGTCAATGTCATATTGTTTGAGCCTGAAGGCTCTGTTTGTGTTTGAGCAATTTGCTCCAACCCCTCTGTTTGAAAGGACGAGTTATATCTAGTCCTTGGTGTTTGTGTTGACAATTGGTTAGTTGAATAGTTGTCGCCCCACATTGAGAGTGAGGGTGATGATTGCCTATTCTGTTGGGCGTAGTATGCCTCAAGACCCGAGAGAGTCTGCCGTATGCATCGAATCCAGGACATATTCGGGGTATATGAATACCCATGAGAATAATGGGAAGGAGCGAAGGTGATTTGGAGAAGATGAGACTTCTCAAAGAGAAGGTGAAAGAATTGCTTGTTTCACGTCGGGTTCACCAATTTTGTACATCGGAAAAGTGACGGGCGGCGTGAGAATCGACAAGTAACTCTGCGCACCCGACCTCCCGAGGTCGTGCCGAGACAGCCGGTGGGGGTAGAATATGCTGGCAAGCTAGTTAGGCAATCTAATGTCTTCGACACGCACTAATGGTATTTGCGAATCTAAGGCAAAGAAGGCCCTTCTTACTTGGACTGGTGTGATAGATCGATCAGCGAGGATGACTGCTCGAAGGCTCCAATCAATATCGAGCTCTGGCGTGATTCGATCTATGGGCTGCGGAATACGTGGGAAGTGACCTGGGATTGTTTCGTATATATCTCCTGATAAGGTCATATGGCGGACAATGAAAATAGTCGACTCTATGGACGATTTTCTAACCTAGTCCAAAATTCTCTAGCTTCGTTGGCTGTTGTATCTAGTAGGGATAGCTGTTGAATAATGATAGGTGGAATCGGAGTAGACTGAAATACTAGTGTGCGTAGGCCAGTGTCTATATCTAATTGACTTGTGGACTCGTTGGGCTGTGGGATCTGCGGATCACAACCATAGACTCTTGTACATTGCGGTCCCGTTATGGTCATACGGGAGATCAAGTTCGATCCCTAGTATCCGGTAGTCGTAAGCCTTTTAAACTTCACATGTTTAGAATCAGCAATTGTGCGATTTTCTCGGAGAATACCTCATAGGTGTTCTAGCGACTTGGATTCTTAAGTGGTATCTATATCTACTAGGGTATCTCCAAATCATTTGTGGAACTAAAGGATCGCACCCGAATATTTGTTCTTTTCAAATCCTTCTACGAGTCATGCGGATGTTTTCTAGGATAACTTTGTAGTTTGGCTGATTTGACCAAAGCAGATGTGCTTGGTCGTCTTCGATATTTAACCCTCTGTTGTGACACTGATCTGTTGGAAGTCATTGTTGTTTGGAAGACTTGTATCCTAAGGTTTTGGTCAATATCGATTATTGCCACTACGGTATTGGGTGGGGCACTGATTGGCTCGAAAATGTATTCCACTGGGCTACCTAGGTCCCGTAATTGTCATACAAAAGCGATAATGAAACAAACTATGATAAAGTAAAAACTAAGTGTACTTCTAACATATATAATTTCTTTTTGTATTTTACGGCAATTTATAAGAAAGCAAATTATTTAAAATATTTAGAATTGATAACTAAACTAACAACGTAAAACAAACAAAATAGCCGAGTGTAGCTATTTATGCATGCAATTTCGTATATCTATTCTAAACAAGGAAATAACTAATCTATCTGCAAGATTCTCGATCCTACCTCGAAGTGAGGAATGAATCATAGTTTCTCGAAACTATCAATCCCCCAACTTCCACTGTGATATCGAGAATGGAAATGACCTGAAATAAAGCGATTAACTATTCTATTTGATAAGTTCTAATTAAAACTTTGAAAGATTGAAACTGGATTTCGCGAGCAGTGGCGAATCCGGCGGTGTGTATGTTCTTGTCCCCTCGGTATGATCTCCATGTTCTTTGTGCTCACGTGAATCCAGAAAAGCGTGAAATGCTTGCATCAGCGGGAATAAGTATTTGGATCAATGGACTGACCTTCAAAATGCGAGCGAGAATAGAATGCGGATAGGAGAGGGATAGCACAAGAGTACGAGCTTGGCCTATGCAATTCTAGCGGGGTCACTGCGAATCATGCAACAAAGAGCGTCAGAGAACACGAGACTAGCTTTGTATGAAGAAAAACACTGTAACTTTAATGGCTACCTAGACCGTTCTACTCCAAAACAATAATTGTCATGCACCTGAAGTTGGAGTGCGTGGCTTACCAGCGGTAACATAAAGCTAAAACAAACCTGCAATAAACTGTTCTACCAATCCTAAGCAAACTAAAACGACCATGGTACTGAAAACATGAAGATTGGATTGAAAATGGTGGCCCAAATGATGTTTGCACTTGCACAAGTTGGATATGTGGCTTACCAGCTGCAATACAAAACTAACCAAGGCACTCAATGGAAAACTAGAAACCTAAGCAAAGGAAAACTAAATCTACTGCAACAAGAAATTTAAAACAAACTTTGGAGCAAAATTCAGAACTAAAATCAGGGGCCATTTGCATGTGCACAAACCATGCATTTATAGGAATCCAAACATGCAAAGATCAAATCCAAACTGAACTCCTAAACATTAAACAAAAGAAAAACACTATTCCAGGGGACCAAAAACATTAATGCAAGCTTAAGTCGGCAAGAAAAGGCTGGTGAGTCGTTGATCTTTGCGTGCGTTCCGTCAAAAGCACGTTACGGAAAAGCGCTTGCAGGACCGCCGCCTGCTCGGGCGGCGGTTCAGGATCGCCACCCTGTAGGAGGCGGTCACGAGACCGCCGCCCGCAGGCAGGCGGCGGTTTAAATCCTTGAAGACCAAAAGCCAAGAAAAGAGGAAAAATAGGGAAAACAAAGCACACGGGGCAAGCGGGATGTTAACGCATATCCAGTAAGGCTTTTACGGATCCCGAACACCTTGCGAAGAGACTGTATCATCATTGGGGCACTTATTACACCGTTCAGCGATACGATACCTTACAATTTTGGGTACGTACGTTACCAAATTGTTATCCATATTTTTCCCCAAGAAAATATTGGATCAGCCATGACCCCGCATAGAAAGAACCTAAGAAAACTCATTCAGATCTTGTAAATAGGTCATAGAAAGACTCAAAAATGGAGTGGCGGGGGCTGAGAAAGATTAAATGACCCTATGCAAAAATAAATGACTCTGTCGAGCCGTTTCCATGTCTTAAATCCATTTACAATTTATAGGTAGACTCAACAATGAAATAACAGGGTTAGAAAAGAAGGGGAAGAGTCGGTTGAATAATCAATGCATGGGGCAGACTAGCGGAGAATGCCAAGTGTCCAAACGATGCTAATTCAAGGATTGAATTAAGAGAGGGTTTCCAAATGAGCACCAGACTGCCGCGTGTCCTAGGTCAAGAAATATGACCCCATTGAGCAAAGGACTTAACCAAAATATAGAAATTAGGTAGGTAGCGGAGGAAGCGCCACGTGGCAAGCCTAAACTAGTAGCGCTAAAGTGGGCCATCTGGGGAAAGTTGGTCTTTTGCCCCTTGTTATTCCAAAGGTGTAAAAGTTACAAAATGGGCATGACTCCACCCAAAGGAAAAAGTCAATGTTTGAGCCCAAGTCAAGGTCAAAGTGGGGAGTCGGAGGAAAAGGTGAAAATTTTCCTTTTTTTCAAAAGACATAGAGATAAAAATTGAAGCACATCTCCCTAACCAACCAAAGGGTGCCACATGTCCAAGTGGAGCATTGAGGCTGCAAGATTTTTTTGAGTTTTGCATTTTTTTACGGAAAAGGGGGAAAAAGATAAATCATGGACCCGCAAACCCAATTTTTCCCTAATCTAGCTGCCACGTGCCCCATATTAAAAAGGAGATCCTTTTTTCAAACTATTTTCCCACCCATTTGTATGAACCCAATACAAACTTCGAAGGGGCATATCTTTCGACTTAGGGCTCGAAATATTGCAAATATTACACCGTTGGAAGCGTCTCGACATCCTCTATGCCATGAAAAGATAAAAATCATTTTCAAGTCTTAATAGGTAAAAAAATTGAGAAATGTCTTCGGGCCTTTAATGTAAGATATTCTTGCCTTAACGACCAGATTGGATTCGATCTACTCCGTATTTTCTTCGTCCTTTGATGCGCTGAATAAGGATTTGATGCAGTCAAGACATATTTGGAACAAATTTTATGGGAGACATTAAATAATGGTGGTTGAGCTTGGAGCTGTTTTCTGCTTCTTTCTCTTTCTCTAAATCTGTATCGAATCTATAAATACAGAGCTCGAGACTCGTTGTAAAGGGTTGGACATTCTTTTGTTTTGCAGGCTCCCTTTTCCTTCTAGCAAAGGAATTCATGGAGTTCAAGCCTTCCATTAAAATTACAGTATGTTCTTGCCTCCTGGCTGTTTTATAATGCATTGTATCAATCTACAGAGAAATAAAACACGTTTGTGATTGATTCTAGATCCTTTCTGTCTCTTCTACTTCATATGGTCTTTCATTATAAATATGGTTATCTGTGCTTGATTATTGTATGTATTTTGTTGGTTTGTGTCTATTAGAAAAACTAATGTTCATCATTCCTTTGGTGCATCACCTTTTAGTTTAGTCATTTCTTATTTCTTATATCCCTTTTTATCCCTTTCTCCTTGGCAAATTTTAGATTAGTTATAGAAATAGAACCTCTGCAAGTTCTCACGTATGCACATAAAAAGAGGAATATGAACTAACCTTTAATTTGGAGAGCTTTTCCATTTGAAAGGTCCCACACCTTGGGGAAAGTTTAATATTATGTGGATCACACCAAATGACTCTGCCTTAGAAAAGTAGATCTATATAACTCATTTGGAGTGCTTTGTGATTTTGCGCTAACAGAACACACGTAATCAAGCACAAAAGAGCATAAGAGATAAGGTACAAAATACTACTCAACATGAGAGGAAAGACATATCATGACACAAAAAAATAATGCAAGGATTTGATGGAATCATCCACTAGTCACAGGTGATGAAAAGAACTATAAAATACGAGGCAGAAAAAAATGGCCCAGAAAGCCCAATAACCCTATACGAGCTGAAAAAATATACTCCCTTTGCATATATCAATTTTTATATATTTTCCACTTTCACAATGTACTTGAAATGATAAAAAGTAGAAAAAAATAAGGTGGGGAGTCTCGGGGTGTCAGAAGCAAAGAAGGGAGTAAGGAGCTCGGTTAGCTTGAAAAGATCGGATGGTGAGAAACTTCGCATGCTTATGGGAAATCACATGGGTGAGTCAGCTTATGAGGTGGAAAACTATTGGTGTGGAGAGCTCGGGTGTTGAGTTGGTAGTAAGAGGGTCGGTGTGATTGATGTGTGGGAAGCCTAAGTAGAGGGGTCATCATGAGGTTTTCTCATCGAGTTACACATTGGGAAGATCGGTGGGATCCGCGTGTGAGTCTTGGCTGAAGGAGTAGGAAAAACACAATATGTGTTTGAACAATGGTTAAAAGTGGCATGAAGGAGTGGCAAGTCCAAGGTGTAGAGGTGATAGGTCGTGTGCCGGCAGGTTATGTTCCATGCAACGAGTAAAAATCCACGAAGTAAATGGCTCAACACAATCAAGAAACTTGGAAAACAACTAGGAGGGGACATGCATGTTAAGATCGAAGCACGTAGGGGTTTCGAGGTAAGGCATGAAATATTGAACCAAGAGTGAGGAGCTTGTAACACACCAAATAAAGCATGACACCGAAGAGGATAACCCAAGAAACAAAAATTTCACAAACCACATGAATGGAGGAATGGGGAGCATATGACGATCTCTTAGAGGTCAAGCATGAAGGCATGAATGCAAAGGCGAGATGGAGTTGCAGGGTGTAGGACATAAAGTAAGTGAATAGAAGAAAACAATAAGCTCCAAACTATTGAGCAGTCAAGGACATCCAAACTCAAACATAGTATGACCCCGTAACTAAAGATCTAATGAAAAACCTAATAAGTTTAGACCGAGCCAATCACGAAGCATACCAAGTGAAAAAACTATGCAGAAGTGAGTTATTTGATGAGATGGGGGAATTTCGGCTCCCATCTCAATGAGCTAGGTTCCTAGCTAGCCCTTAAAGATATCTCTCACACCAAAAACTCCCAAAACCAAAGCACAATGAGGCTGAATCTGAAGTGCAAACGAAAATGAACCCATGGAAAACACCTATAAACACGCATACTGAGACCCAAAAAAATAGAAAAACCAAACACATGAACACACCTAAAAAAGAGGTATGAAGTTTGAATCGGTGTAAATGGAGCACGATTAAAATAGCCATTATGACACATGAAAATAAAAACTATATATCACGCCAAAAATCCAAAAATGTAAAAACCCCTTGAGTTGTACAGATCAAAAATGTGAGATTTGATGCCATGAAAGATGGTACAAAATCCCGAAGTGTGAGGATCATGAGGGACGGACGTAAAAATCCATGCACACTCAACCGAAAATGTGAAAGATCTCGAGAGGAGTGAGCATCAACCAAATGTGCATGTAAATATTCGAAACATGAGAAGAACCTCGTTATAATCCATGAACTTTGAATTTATCTCATAGATCGAAATGGTGCACATATAGAGGTGTCGAGTAACCCCAAGTGCCACAATCATGAAAAATCAAGTGGAGAGGGGAGTTACATTCCCGGAATAGGAAACTAACTCCCAATGACATATATGACGCACTGACATGTAAGATAATCCCATGATGACCCCTAAATGACACGTAAATCTATGATCTCACTTGAGTGAGATGACTCACCTGATGACATGGAATATGAATCACACCAACAATAATAAATAGTAAGTATTACCCCAAGTTATCCCCCAACCGTTAATTTTAGTCACAATATCACACACTTACTACTATTATTATACCGCCAAGGATGTTGTTTTATATATGGATGTTGTGTAAGAAAAGTATTCACTAATGACCCATCCCCTAGTCCGGTAGTCAGTCTATTTGGTCTTTGTGGTCATTTGTCTTACACATTCCTAACTCACTCACATAGCTCTAATCATCCTGTCGGGAGTCTTGGCTAACACTGTTCACAAAGTTGTAGTCTCTAGTCTTTGACTAGGGCACCTAGGGAGGGATTAAGGCACTTGGGGATTCTTGGTCCTCATTTTTAGGCACATGGTCCTCATTTTTAGGCACCTGGTACCCATCACACTTGATTCTAGTTTAAGACATTCAAGGTTAGTCTCTTCGAGTTTTACCTCTCTAATCACTAGGTGCTATTCGGCATGTTAGGTCATTAGTGTTAAAATTTGAGCAAGATATCTCTATATAAGCACAACATACATACTATCTTATGGGAAAATATTTATACGAAGGGATAGCTATCTACAGAGAGAAAGGGACTACATGTAGGCATTATTCTGCATCACACACTACATAAGAAAGGGAATTATATTCTATTCCATCTACCATTTTGCATTCTATCTAGCTATTGCCCGCTATCTCTGCATCATTGGTGCTAGGGAATCCTAGGCACATTATTTCACACACAATCACACAAAACTACATTGGGTATGAGATGTAGTGCAACACTTAGTTGTAACTCTACTATTGTGGCCGCTAAGGAAATTTCAACCGCTTCATATGCATCATTATTTTTTTAGGGTTCGATGCTTTGTGTGGGGTTTTGCAAGTGAATCTCATTACAATTTTACGACATCATCAAAAAAGCAAGTACAACATCAACTCGACTAAAGGTAAAGTATTGTGAATACTTAATGACTATACCATGACCAAATTTAGACTTATTTTGAAGACTAGGGCACCCAAATTCCATACCAGGTGCTGCCCTGCACCCTAGTCCAACCATTTTTGCTACAATTTTTTGAGGTACATTGTGACACTCTATTCCACCTATTCATCATTTTTTTAGTCCTTGATCACTACGAGGTAAGTTCATTTCACATTAGTATCTTTCCTCTTACATTTCATTTCATTTAAAATATTCACTCAAATTACATAACATTTATATTTCAATATATTTCATTACATTGTTGTACTCTTAAGATTCATACTAAAATCTAGTTAATCATTTTGGTGAACTCGTAAATTAGAATATTTTTTCTTAGGATCCACTACAAACCCTCATGGATAGGAATAACTCTTCTCCTTCTCAAATCATCATGCTTCATATTAGCGTTAATCCAATCTATGATGAGGCTACTATCGCCAATCTCAACTCCCTCTATAGCAATCTTCTTTGTTTCATATGAGGTTAACCAACACATCCTAGAATCCAAATGATGCCTACCTACTAGCTTTGAAAATTCTTTTGTTGGCTATGTTTTTGATGTGATTGCCTTCACTCATTGTACACCATGTTATGTTGATATTCATGATCCTCATTTTGATATTTCTAAAGATATTCTAAATGATTCTTTCATTGATTACATGTTTTGTCTTGACAATAGCTCACATGTGCATACTTATTCTCCTAGTCAAACCACTATTATAACTACATCTCATGTTTATCCTATTTTTGATCTCGCTTCTCATAATCTGTCACATTCTAGTTCACATACTCTTTCATACTTGTGTTGATGATCCTATTAATAGTACAATTAATGACGTTTTCATATACGAGTCTCTATCTAATGTTGATGAAAGCTGTTGATAACGAACAACTAGGAGGTGATACAATGGAGCCAAACGTGCATGCCAAGTTTGAAGCATGCGGGGGTTAATGAGGTAAGGCATAAGAGCTAAAACTAGAAGTCAAGGAGATTGAAACGCACGAGAAAAGAGCACAACGCCAAAGAGGAGAAACCAACCAGTCAAACCCAAACAACATGGACATCGTAAACCACATGCATGGAGGAATAGGGAGTACATGGCGAGCTCATAGAAGTAAAAAGGTACGAATGTAGAGGTAGATGGAGTTGTAGGGTGTATGAGTGGAGTGAGTGAACAAAAGCATAAAACAATCTCTAGACTCGAATGGTCAAGGAATTTCAAACTCAAACACAATATGACCCTGCAATGAAGATCTAAGTAAAAACCAATGATTGTAGATCTATCCAATCACGAAGTAGACCAAGTGGAAAAGCTATGCGGGGTGATTTATTTGATGAGGTGGGGGAGATTGGTTCCTAGATCAATGAGCTGAGGTTGAGGTGGCCCTTAAATACAACTCTCACACCAAGAACTCCCAAAACCAGCATAGTGACCCGGATATGAAGTTTGAAATGGAAATGAACCCTTGAAAAACACCTCCAAACATGCATACAGACCCTAAAAACCAAAACACCTCAACATATGAACAAGAACACACTTGAACAAGAATTATGGAGCCCCAATAAGTGCAAGTAGAGCACAATCAAAATAGCCATTATGACACATGCAAAAAAAAAACTCGTATATTACGTTTGGAATCCAAAAATGTGAAAACACCACGAGTTGCATGGATCTACAAAACGTGAGCTCTGATACCATGAAAGAGGGCATGAAAAATCAAAGCATGAGGATCATGAGGGATGACATGAACATTCACGAACATGTGAACAATAACGTGACGAGATCTTGAGAGGAGCGGGCATCAACTAAATGTGCATGTAAAGATTATAAACATGGGTAGAACCTCATTACAATCCAAAAAATCTCAGTCTATCTCATAGATCATAAATGGTGTACACATAGAGGTGTTGAGTAACCCCTGGTGTTGTAATGATGAAAACTCAAGTGGAGAGTGGGAGTTACATTCCCATAATAGAAAAGTAACTCCCTATGACACATATGACATACTTGATGCATTAACACATAAGAGAATCCCATGATGACCCCTAAATGACATGAAGAAATACAATCTCACCTAAGTGAGATGACTCACTGATGATGTGAAATATGACTCACACCAATAATAATAAATAATAAGTATTAGTCCCAAGTTGTCCCAACCCCTAATTTTAGTCACAAAATCGTGTGCTTACTACTATTATTATACCATAAAGTATGTTGTTTTATATATGGATCTTGAATAAGAAAATTATTCACTAATGACCCATACCCTACACTATTCATCGGCCTAGTTGGTCTTTGTCATCATTTTTCTTATATAGTTATCACTCACTCACACACAGTTATGATCATCTCTTAAGGAGTCTTAACTATCATTGTTCACTCGTATTCATCTCTAGTCTTTGACTATGGTGCCTAAGAAGGGATTATGATGCATAGGGTGTCTTGGTCCTCATTTCTAGGCACCCTGGTCCCCATCACACTTGGTTATAGTTTAAGACATTTAAGGTTGGTCTCTTTAATTTTCCGTCTCTTCTCCCTAGGTGTTAGTTGACATGTCGGAGTTATTAGTGTCAAAATTTGAGCAAGAGATGCCTATATAAGCATGCTATACATACTATCTCGATGGGAAAATTGTTTCTAATAAGGTATAACTATCTACAAAGAGTAAGGGACTGCATGTGCGCATTATTCTATATTACACACTACATAGGAAAGGGAGTCTATTCTATTCCATCCACCATTTTGTATTTTATCTAGCTATTGTACCCTATATATTTGTTAATAGTGTTAGGGCATCCTAGGCACATTATTGCACATAAAATAACATAGAAATACATTGGATCTCGAGATGTAGTGCAATGCTTAGTTGTAAATCCACCATTGTGGCTGTTAAAGACAGATTCGAACCCTTCATATGCGTATTTGTTTTAGGGTTTTGATGATTTGTGTGGGGTTTTGCATGTAAATCTCATTGAATGTTTTTACATCATTAGCAAAACAAGTACGACATCCACGTGACCAAAGGTGAAGTATTCACGAAGACCTAACGACCATACTAAGACTAGATTAGGAGCTATTCTATAGACCAGGTGCCCAGATTCTAAACTAGAATGCCCAGGACATCCTCATCCTTCCCTAGTCACCCCAGTGTATGGCAAGATCTATCTATGCTGAAATTTTTCGAGGTACATTGTGACACTCTGTTTGGCCTATTCATCATTCTGTTTAGTTCCGGATCACCTGTGAGGTAATTTCATTTCACATTAGTACCTTTCATCTTACATTTCATTTCATTTAAAAAATTCAAAAAAATTCATAGCATCTATTTTTAAGTATATTTCATTATGTTGTTGTCCTCTTAAGATTCATACTAACATTTGTATTTTAGTTAATCATTTTGGTGAACCCGTAGATTAGAACCTTCTTCCTCATAATCTACTACAAAACCTCATGGATAAGAATAAATCTTATCCTTCTTGGCTCATCATGCCTCATGTTAGCGTCAATCCAATCTATGATGAGGCCACTGTTATTGAGCTCGACAACCTCTATAGCATTCTTACTATTTAAATGAGGTTAATGAGACACATCCGAGAGTTTGAACAATGCCTACTTACTAGCTTTGAAAATTATTTGGTTGGCTATTTTTCTGATGTGATGGCCTTCACTCATTATACACCATGTTATGTGGCTAATAATGATCCTGCTTATGACATTTCTAAAGAAATTCTAGATGATTCTCTCCTTGATTACATGTTTGGTCTTGACTATATCTCGGATGTGCATATTGATTCTCCTAGTCAAACCACTACTATAACTACATCTCATGTTTCTCCTATTTCTGATACTACTTCTCATAAACCATCGCATATTAGTTAACACACTCTTTCATACTATTTTGATGATCCTATTGATAGTACGATGAATGACATTTTCATATCTCGAGTCTATTTGATACCGATGAAACCATTGATAGCCATGATTCTACTACTTTTTATACTATTGATTGTGAATCCCCTACTCCATTGCCACTTTCTCTTTAGGTTATATTTAGCATGTGCATGAGTAATCTCCATCTATTAGTTCCTCTTCTCCTATTACTTCATCTCCTCTTATCATTTCATCTAAATATGTTATTTCATCTTATTCTATCAAAGCATATTTCCATCGGGCACATCATATCCTAGGGATGTTTCTGATGCTATTCCTACCGCTTCTATGGATGTTCCATGTTCTTCATCTCCTATAGATTTTTCAGCACCTATAACTAGTTTTTCTTTAACATCAAAATCTCCTTTATATTCTCTTGATGTCCCTTTTATTACTCATAATGGAAAGTTACAACCACTTAACATATAATTTCCATCTTCTACTATTCCTTCATAAGACATCTTATCTCTCATGCATGTTGCGTGTCAATTACAATCTTAGGTTCAATCACTCACATTATAAAGCAAGGCCTACTATGCTTCCATTGATAACAACTCATTACATGGTAACCATATTCCAAAGAAGATTCATAACTTAGTGTTTCCTAAGGATTGTGTCATGCCTACATTCACATTATTTGATGGTACTAGTGACTCTCATTTATACCTCAAACATTACCACATGTCTATGGCTTCCTATTCTAATGATACATTATTGCTTAAGGCCTTTTGACATAGTCTCATTGATGATGCTTTACAATGGTATACTCATCTCCCATTTGGGTCTATTAACACTTACTATGACATGGAAGACACTTTTCTCCATAGTTTTATCATCATCAATGGCCCTAGATTTACTTATGATAATCTACCTACATTACATAAGGGAACATTAGAGCCCATCATAAACTATATCTTACTTTTCAATGCTTGTATGCATCAACTACTTTTCCAACCTAGTGATCTAGAGAAGTAATTTATTTTTTGTCATGATTTTATTCACTCACTTAAGAAAAGATTTCAATAAAACACGTGATTTATTTATACTTTTGTGCTATAAAGTCATTAACCTAGAACAAGACCTTCTCGCAACACATGTTATCGATCCTCCACTTCTTGATACTACTATTGTATTATCTAGTTCTCATCCATTGTCATTAATTGAGCATCCCAAAAATCTCCATCAATTCTTAGCAAGTAAGCTCAACCTACTCCATCACAAAATCATCCTTATTCTCCTACTCCAGGGTAGGCTACATCTCCATCTACTTCATCTATTTCACATGATCCATTACACTTCTCTCATCATGCTTGGCCACATGATGTGTTACGTTATTTTCTTGACAAGTTTCTAATTCACTTACCCTCTAACCAAAATCATCCAAAACATCGTCTACAATGTCAAATTGATTGACCTTATTGAAATTATTCATCCATCTCCATAGGTTATCACTAATGCGCACTCTCCACCTCGTCCATCCATCACTACACTATTACATCTATCATATCCAATTCATCCATATCATTCATCACATCATACTTCACATTGGATTTCATAGCCCTCAAGCATTCACACGTCCCACTATTGCTCCACATGATATTAAGTTTGCTTCATATAATCATGTTGTTTTCATGCCACATACTTCCATCACTTTACAACCCATGTCTTTATTAGGTGATTGTTATCACCTTATCCCCGATGGCACACTTGTGTTCTTACAGTTCTTACATAACTATTGAGTGATCTATCATTATACGAAAATTTCACCATGCACTACGTTGATTCATCTAGTGAAATTGATCAAATCATTTCCTAATTACACAATCTTGCTTTACGTGGTTCATTATCGATTGTTGAGGGTCTTATTTAAATTAACCTCACTATCTATAAACTAGGGTCATCTCTAATATTCCCCTATCTTCATCCTACTAACATATTACCACATCATATAATTAAATATCATCACATTATTCATCACAATCGTATTTGTACAATCATTAAATACATCATCTAGATCCATTGTCATCTACACTATATTATCATCACATTATCATTACTCGAAAACTATGCATTACAAATCAATTCAACAAATATGAATCACATTACAACACGTCAAACATCATATATAACAATAATAATTATTGGATCATACAATATCATCACAACAAAATGACAATAAACATCAAATATAATCATCATATACCAATCACTCTATCTATATGTGAATTAAAATCATAGTTTCAAAACATTTCATCACTGGGGGGCAACTCCCCTACATCATATACAACAATACAAATCAAATCTCATCATCACTATCACTCTTTGGTATTGTAAGAGCTCTGTAACTCGATGCCTCACCGCTAACTCTATGTTGTTGATCTTGGCCTCAATATATCTCTACTGCCTCTATAATAGTGTAACCTATGTAGATCGCTCTATAAATTAACGCATTTGTAGCTCGACATAACATGCAAAGAAATATTGCGCTAAAGGACCACCACTTGCTGCCTCTCTAGCTCTTCGAGTCTCCTCACATGCCTCATCTCTCTCACTCAACAACACAATATATGTTGTTGTTGTTATGGCTAATGGCTCAAACAAATGGGCATGTTTTCCTTCAATATCGTCAACACACTCTAACATCCCTCCACCCATGAGTACATTGGTTGACACATTCCACATTAATGTGTGGATATATTTTCCATAATCAAGGACCAATACATGTCATATACAATTATTATGAAACCAAATTTGAAAATCGTAACCATCACATAAGAAAGTACCAAATCACACAACATAACTATATAAATACTCACACTCTCTTATAGTCATTCATTGCTACATTATCGGGGCATGAATTTTCCCCTCTACTCCTCCTCCTTGTGGTAATACCGACACATCCAAAAACATAGGGAACAAGAATACCCATCAATGCACCACCCAACATGCTTGATATGCCTCCGTACACCCCACATCATTTGTGTCTATTGGCTTTATCACCGCATCAGCCTCATCAAGCCTTAGATGTGCTAGCTTCTCTCATGTGGGTACAGTCTAGCTCCAGATCTCCTCAGTGCTCAAATAACCCTAACCCACACATACGGCTTTGGGGGCACATCCTAAGCCATACCAAACTGTTGCGGTACCCTCTCCATCACGAAATAACTCTGGTCACTCTTGGAAACCGATCCTCTAACAACATAGTCCTCCATATATCTCGTAACTATTCTCGCATCCTCTAGGTATCCATCATAGTCTTGGTATGGCCTCCATATCACTATCTCAAGCCCCATCTCGATCTATTAGCACCTTATAGGTGTAAGTATCCATCTTCCACCCACACAAAACAAGCCACCTCCTCAAAAATATATCTGGCCTACCCCACTCTACTCATGGACCACCAATGGTCCTCAATACCATTATATGATCATAGGCCCATACATACAATAACGTCGTAGCTCCAATCCCACCTCAATGCTCCTCCTAGGTAAACTGTAAAAGTCTCTATATGGGCGGTCCAACACACATTTTTCCCACACATATCTAGTACTATCCTCCTCTATCCGGTGTAAAATATCATATATATTATATAATATACCCACACCACCTCCGTATACTATAGTAGATGAATTAATAATCACAGATATGAACTTTCACAACCGTGAAACCCCGATCCCAAAATCATGTCCAAGCTAATATGGGCCTCGATAGGTACTCGAGTCCCCAAAAAATACCATCTTGCGGTCCTTAGCTATCTCTCCATATCCTCCACTACCATGATGTATACCCTCTCACTAACAACCAATTAATCACAAAAGATGTGATATAAATCCTCCTTCGTGACTATCATCTCACTTGTAGGTATCCAAAATGTACATGTATCCGCACACCATCTCTCACATAATACTATCAACATAGGCATATTATAGGGCACATACCCCATCCTCATTGTGTTGTAGGCCAACACGGTCCATAATCTCTTAATCATCATCGATAGACCCAACCTAACTAATGTACTCAAATGACGACCCCACGGAACTCCCTAGAATGGATATCCCTATTCACAACACCAAACGCAACATTAGAACACCATAAAATTAGGACATGCTTACTTAAGAAATTACTATGCAAAAAAATCACATTTACACCACTCTATACTGAATGCACAATGTCCGGACATGGGCACCTGTATAGGACCGGGCGCCCATGAGCGGGACACCGGCGCCCATGTGCAGGCGCTCCTTTCTGAAGGTCACTAGAATTTTCACCGGTTATTGTCCAGGTCTAAAATGCTAAAAAATTTAAAATCAAAATTTTGTAAAAATTCCCTAAAAATGGCTATTGTGCACACATTTTTTGAAAACAATGTACTTACCAACTCCGTCGTTGTATGCGATGTTGCAATGGTCGCTATGATCTTGAAACAACTAGGTCATCTTTGCTCTAACTTATGGCATCCTTACAAACTACGAGGTCACTCTCACACTCGTATAAAAGATAAATGAATTGACTAATCACTTTTTCACCTTACTATTTATAATTACTTTTCATCACCCACTCTACTATGGTCATTATTTCACGATTGCTTTCCCAACTAATACACACCACACAATTTTTGTCATATCTTGAGCATTTTTACTCTAATTTATACCCCATTTGTGGTGTTATTTTCATAATTCTTCCTACCATCGTATCATACACATGACACAAATGTTATTTATCCTCTAAGTTTTCTTTAACTCAATCTGTACACATTTTGGTGATATTTATCGTACACTATCTATCTCATGCTTACTTTCTATTCAACATTTGTTCTTGTCATCACCCCCTTTTGCCGAAAGTATGGTATATAGTTGGGGTCATCCCATAATTCATCTTACACCATTACACAATCATCTAACACTAATAATATTTCATTTTCAAACATTTACTAAAGCACCATGTGATATTTCATCACTCCCTCCTAATGACCTAGCATGGGGGCAACAAGCATAAAATGTCTCTATGTAATATTTAATCGGTTTCTATCAATTCCCCGATGACCTAACATAGTGGAAACAAGCTTAAAATATCTCTATGTAATATTTCATCAATTTCCATCAATTCCCCTAATGACCTAACATGGGGAAATAAGCGTAAAATCTCTCTACGTGATATTCCATCAATTTCTATTGATTCCCCTAATGACCTAACACGGGGCAACTAACGTAAAATATATTTGTGAGTAAAAAATCAAAATGAATAATCAATCAACCAATCAATATGTTCAAGTCTCTAATAATTTTAATTATACCACTCAATCAATGCAATGCCATACATTTGGCCTCCCAGATGACCTAACTTGAGAGTTACATTCATTACTTTCCCATATGACCTAACTTGTGAGTTACATAGGGCCTCCTAGATGATCTAACGTGTGAGTTATATTCATTAATTTCCCATATAACCTAACTTGGGAAGTTATTCTATATTTCATGTTTGCTTCCATATGACCTAACTTGGAAGCCATCATACATTTCGTGCTTGTTTCAAATTACCTAACTTGGAAGCCATCACACATTGTGGTGACACCTATGGAGTGGGGGTGAGTTTTCCTTTCCTATAATAATCTTACATGGGTTAACTGATTTGATCAAAATATTTGGATCCAAAACCACTTAAAAATTGATTTGAGTCCGTCTACAATGGCTATATCTTTTGAGTATGTAGATTTAGGTTGGAGAATAATGCACCTTTCTCCCCACACTTTTCCTCTAGCGGTGGGATGCCTGGATACTCTAATTTTTTATACACACACAATTAGGTTGGGAACCGATCACCGTCTACCCTATCATATTGTCATCATACAAAGCTCAAAATCATCAATCATTCAAACATCACAATCATCACTCTCATTTAGTGCACTTCACCACAATATTACGTCTCTTACTATGATGCATGGATCAACACACTAGTTCATAGTTCCTCACGTTATATGTTCTCATTCGAAAAATTTTCTACCAAATATGTGTGAGATTATATAGCATAGGCTTCCCCAAACTTCTCTCGGTACACATTTCTATTTACTTTATGCTACCGAGATTTCACTTACCAACATAAAGTGGTGGAAATTGTAGTAAAAAAATCATACACTTACTACTATTATTATACCACAAAGTATGTTATTTTATATATGGATCTCACATGATAAAATTATTCACTAATGACCCATCCCCTAGTCCTTTCATCAGTCTAGTTAGTCTTTGTTGTCATTTGTCTTGCACATTCGTCACTCACTTGCATAGTTCGATAATCTCTTAGGGATTCTTATTTTGTCATTGTTCACTTAATTATCATCTCTAGTCTTTGACTAGGGCACCTAGGAAGGGATTAGGGTGCATGAGGTGCCCTCGTCCTCATTTCTAGATGAACTGGTCCCCGACACACTTGGTTCTAGTTTAAGACATTCGAGGTATGATATGATCCTCATGTGCAGATTTCATTAACACCTTGAGATTTTGGTGTAACCGTTCATTATGTTTGGTATCAAACTAACCACCCATGTTTGAATCTCACTCGTTGGTTACGTCGTGTAGTGGGGCCGGTGGGGCACCTAAACGTTAGTGAAGTGGGGCCCATATGTATGGGAGTACGGGCACAAACCCAGCCCGAGTTGAGCTCTATGGAAGCATGGTGGGATGTTATGATCCTCATGTGTGGATTTCACTAATGCCTTAAGGTTTTGGTGTAACGGTGAGGAAGAGGTAACTTACTAAGATGTTGAAAGTGTTACTTCAAAAAATGATGTTGTAAATGAGAAGAAACCTGGTAATTTTTAAGGTTGTCAATGTGATTTGTAAAGGATCCTTCCAAATGTAAGGATGATGTTTCACTTTGAATAATTCATGCCTCACAATTTCTAGCATATGATGAATGTCTCTAAAAGTCAAAAGAAACACAAAAATAAAAGAAATGTTAGAAGAGAAACAATGTAATAAGAATCTTGTTGAGATAAAAAGACAAAAAAGGTTGGCAATGAAGGAAAAAAATAAGAAGAGAGATTACAATTCATTATAGAGAGGCAAAAAGGGATATACAAACTTTTGTTGAAATATAAGAGCATGAGAAATAAAGGGAAGTAGCTTGCTAAAAAAGAATTGAAATTACAAAAGAAGGAAACCACTCAACATTAAAAGGAGAAAGAGAAAAAGAAATTACAAGAAGGAAAGAGAAAGAGAAAGAGAAAGAAGGAAACCACTCAATATTACAAGAAATTAATAAGAAGTTCACCAATCTATGTGCTTCCTTTCCCATACATCATTTAATTCCCATACATAACTCTATTTTATAAGACACGTGTTGAAAGTTCTTATCGCTAACTACCACCTTTACTTCATTGATACCAATGGAATGCATATAAGTTCAAATCCAAATACATACCCATAATCCCACAACCTTTTATTTCACATAAAATATTTCACATGTTTTCCCATTCCACCATGGATTCATCCAAAAAACTTCTCATGACTCTAACACAAATATTTGTAAACGATACAATTAAGCTTGACCATTTGAAAATTGGTCCTAATTGAAGGTGTGACATAAAAAGTGATCAATAGATTGATCTTAAAATTATGGAAATGGATGAGGAGAATTATATTTTATGTTAATGAAATTTATGTAATGAAATCAATGCAAAAGTATGATTTCATTCACAATTACAATTTCTAGTTCTTTGTGTTTTACTCCAAATGTAATGCATGCTTTAATTCACAATTACTATATAGAAATATTGTTCTCATTGACACTTACCAAGCCCTTATGTACATTTATATAATTCATAGCTTATAGATTACTTTGTGTGTTCAAAGAGAAACATAACGTATACTATTTGCAACTAATATCATAAACCAAAGGTGATATTTTAATTATCATATGCACTTAATATTATAAACTAATGGATATTTTAGTTAGCACATTAAGAAATTATTATTTTGGATATTCTTCATAGCAATTAGATCATCTATAAAATCAAATGTAATTCCATATAAATCAATGCGTTGTGACATAGTAAAATATGGAAAAATCATTATTTTAGTCCACAACTATAACCAAAAGCATATATGTAGATAATAAAAATAAGCAAGGAGAAGAAAGTTCGAATATTAATAACATGTCTCCCGATAAGGGGGTAAGTATTAAAATCAAAGCATTTAGAGAGAAAATTTAGAAGGTTCCTTATGATTATTTTCTTAAGATGAAATTTGATGGCATGGCTATAAATAATCCTGAATGGGCTGGTGTAGTTGGTGTTTTTAACAACTCTACAGTCAATCCATTTTGGGATTTGTAGGGGCTCTTGAAAAGTGTTCCAATTTTTTTCTAAAGCCAAATATCTTTGGTGAGGATTGTAAATTGTGAAGAAAAAGGCTGGGATAAATTATATATTGAGAGTGACTCTTAGATTATCGTCAATGCAATAAAAAAGGACAAACCAACCATTGGAAGTTGATCAAGTATTGTGGATAATTATTTAACCCTCATTGGAACACTCTTAATTGCTCACATCTTGAAGTGATAATAGAGTTGTAAATAAAATTTCTAATATTTGAGTGGGCCTTAACACCAAGCAGGAGACCAATTTTTATTATTATTTCAACCTAACTAGCTGAAAGATATTGTGGGTGGATTAATTGAAAAAGATGGTAGTTATACTAATAGTAAGGTATTTGAGAAGCGACGACATAACTATCATTCCTTTTAAATGCCATATTTTTTTGATGATTTTCCCACCTCATGTGGGATTTAATATTCATAAATCCACACGTTTTGGTATGTGGATGGCTGCATAAGAAGGGATTTATAATCCTAGCATCACCATTGTTTCAATCATCTGCTTTTTTACTCTCTAATTTTGAGACCTAAATCATTAGAAATATGGAGAAAGGCAAAAGGTTCTGTTGGCTTTAACAAGTAAACCAGTGGAGTCTTGGGAGGGACACAACCATGAACAATATGCATGAAATAAATGAAAATATGATACACAAGTATTCATTGGAGGATGTGCATTTCTCTTTCCTTGGGTTAGTTAATGATTTGAAGCTGAGGAAAATATTGAACGTTGGTTGTATTCTTGATAAGAGTAACAAGGTTTTGGCCAAAGAGGCTTTCAAGTTCGGAAAAGTATGTTGATCAAAGGAGTGAAGGACCCAAGGCTTATTTGTTGGATGTCCACTAATTTACTCAAGGCTCAAATTTCTGCTAGGTTGGGTGATCGCACTGTAAAAAAGTGGTAAAAGTCATGGGGATCATAGATAGTCTGTGGTTATATTAGATACTCTCAAAGTTGCACAAATTATTGGTGTAGACATATGTAGTTTAATAAAATCACTATTATTCCTAATATTTCACTAACTATTCTCCTTCTTGTAAATTGGTGACATACAATCAGTTAGACCTATCTAACTCCCCTCTTACGATACTCTTCTAGTCGTATTCCTCTTGTAAATCAATTAAAATAGACTAATATAGCATTTTATTGATTAAACCATCTTCTCATTCCTTTCTAGACTACTTCTACTAGCTTTATAGACTATCAATCCATTTCATTGGATTGATTAGACCTCTCAAAGCCCTAATTCCTCTCTAAACAGGATTAACTAGCCCAACCTAGTTTAACTACTCCTAACCCTGATTAACCTCTTATAAACCTAGTCAAATCTTACTTTGATTCCTTAATCAACTTTTTGATTTATCCTTTTGCCCCACATGCACCAAAATTCCCCCACTTTCCCAAATGGAAAACTATAAATAACCCACTACCCCCTCTCATTTCTAAGAACTCTCTTTCTTCCTAACATAAACTATAGTATTATTGCTAGGATTAAGAGCTTATCACATTTTTTTATTGAGATATTAATTTTTCATTGCACTACACATACAAGCATTGAGTAAATGTGAAGATCCATTGGCCTTGAAGCCATTAATGGTGAGCTCCCATTCTCATAATCACAAATTGATTACTTAGATCCTTATTATGTTCATTTTTTAATATTTCAAAAGTAGAGGATGAAAGGAACGATAAGAGGATTGTTCCAAGCCATGATCTCAGATGATAATAACACACCACATTAGATTTACAAAAAAAAGAGCTAAAATACCATATATGGAAATCCATCATAATCCATATTGCTCAATACATTACAATACAATGACTTGAATTATTCAATAAGAAATATGTACATATAGGAGGAGGAAGTGCAAAGACTACCTAAATCATGGTGAAGGACTCCCACTAAGCGATACTTGGTAGTTAAATTAACTCTAAAATACTAATAAACTAACCCTACATGGCGAGAAGCTAACTCGACACAACTAGTAAGATAACTCGACACAACTAGTACACCTAAACAAGCTAACCCAAAAAGTGTAGGGCTAACACACGTGCAAGAATTATCCTAATAAATAAATAAAAGGATAATAATAACCTATACTAACACCCTCCCGTAAGCATAGGTTAGGTGGGTGAAAAAGAAGGTGGGTCCCGACAACAAGGCTTGATGAGGTACCCACATACAACAACTGGGAAAAATGGACACCACAAGGTACCCAAAACCAGTAATAACAAAGTAGAGAGAAAAATTCTACTACAAGATATCCCAAGAATTTCAGCTCTAAAAACTCGTACAATTCGAAGAAGTTCGGTTCACGTTGTGAGTACGAATCCATTGCTCGATCATAGAACTAAAAAAAATTGACACTGAGATTCACTAAAATGGCTCCATGTAAGGAGACTGTTAATGGAGTGATGTCGAAAGTGAAAAAAAAACACCAAACATAATTTGATCAACTGCTACAAATAGGTGTGCCACGATCCAAGAATAACCAAGGCAATAAGGCAAATAAATAGGAGTGCCATGATCCAAGAAAAGCTAAGGACATGAAACCCAAAGAAGCGTATCAACACGTAACAAGGCAAGGACACGAAACCTAACAAATCAATATCAACACCATATCCTACCATATTGATGAATGGGTAGAGTGACACCATAGATATGTATGAGTTGCTAAAATCAACTACTCAAACACTGACAAACTAAAACTAGGCTTCACCAGAATATCTCCCCCACAAGAGATACCGTCAACATGCCAAAAAATAAAGTGTCGAAAATACATATCTAGAATATCTCAACAAAAAGAGAGATATAGATGCATACACCCATAGATACAATAATGCAACATCTAAAATTTGAGGACATTGGAATAAACTGAAATTGCATCCACAAGTGATTACAACACCCTCCCAAATTTGGCATTTTATAATTGAGTGCATGTAAACATTACAATGAGGAGTACCTTTTAAATTTGAAATATCTATTTACAAATGTTACCAATGCATGTATCTCTAAAAATACACAATTTCAAAAAAAAATCACCTTAATCCGAGCTATAGATAAAAATTTATGAGCTCTAGAAGGTTTTGCTATTAAAATAATATTTTAATGCTGATCTTTTTTAAAAAGGTACACGTGACACCCAAATGTTCAAAGGGTAAAAGAGTGCATCCACACGATACAAGCTTGCGACCAAAGGATAAAAGCCTGTGCCTAAAACCTTAAATGTTTAGAGGGTAAATCATTGCATCTAGAGGGTACACATCAATATCCAATGGATAAAAGAATGCACCTAAAGGGTATAGATTTGCGTCTAGTGGATAAAAGACTACATCCAAAATAGAAATATCTAGAGGGTAAAAGAATGCATCCAAAAGGTACATGCTTATATCCAATGGATAAAAGAATGCACCCAGAGGGTACAAATCTATGTCTAGTGGATAAAAGACTGCATCCAAAACCAAAATATCTAGAGGGTAAAAGAATGCATCCGGAAGGTACATGCTTATATCTAATGGATAAAAGAATGCACCCAGAGGGTACATATCTACATCTAGATTTGACTGTCTCAAAACATGGTCGAGTTTACTGATCGATTCTAGGGTTTTGGCACCTTCCAAATCCAATGCCGCACTCCATTTTGCATAAAAATGCATGCTACAAAAAATTTCTAACAAATTCCAAATACATGAAAATAATAAACCCTTTCTTGCAAAGAAAAACTTATAGATGGATGTCTACATCATCTATTGCTCTGATACCATGAAAGGAACGATAAGAAGATTGTTCCAAGCCACAATCTCAGATGATAATAATACACCACATTAGATTTACAAAATAGAAGAGCTAAAATACCATATATGGAAATCCATCATAATCCATAATGCTCAATACATTACAATACAATGACTTGAATTATTCAATAAGAAATATGTACATATAGGAGGAGGGAAGTGCAACTACTACCTAAATTAGTGGTGAAGAACTCCCACTAGCGATACTCGGTAGTTAAGTTAACTCCAAAAGACTAATAAGCTAACACTACATAACCGAGAAGCTTGCTTGTTTCTTTCAATATTAATGTATGCAAAAGGTGAGGAATCCTTGTTTATCTCTTATATGATGGTTAACTGACTAGTTTGTTAAAAGCATATGGAGTTTCTTTAGATATTCTTACCCCATGTCCATGGCTTTTAAAAATTTTCATTGAACACATTTGGCATGCCCGGTGGGACACTCACCATTTCCTCCTCGGGGCCTTTTTCAAGCTTTTTAAGTCCACTTTCATGTTTCTAGGAGAAACAACTTGTTATTTACATGATTTCATTTTTTAAGTGAGCTAAATCATCCTTGTTCATACATTTTTGTGGGTTTGAGCTAGAAATAGGCTTCTTTAACTAACCTTTAACCTATTTTCTTGTCAAAAATTTTCATTTCCGTGACTTTTACATGTTTTTAGGGGGTACGCACATGTGTCATGGAAGGGGGCATCTTCATTGAAACCCTAGCACATGCGTCGAGTTGGCCATGCACCCATCTGATCATACTACTTATTAACATCTCATTTAGAATGGGCCGCATCTGTCGAACCATAGGCGTCTCTCGACCGTAGTGAGTATACCTATCACTCGACACATTGACGTATATTAGCATACTATGTAAATTCTATCATTTTGACCCATAAGTGTATCCGTCAAACCGTAGGCATCTTCGTCGATCACTTGTTGGGCATTCTCGTGTCTCTAGACATGCTTGGTGTCTTCCAGCGTCACATTGTATTTTCTAATTTATTTTTCTTTGCAGGCATGTATCCATTGGGCTGAGAGTGTCTGCATTAAAACCCTAACACACCTATCTGGATGGACCACATAGGTGTTAGGGCCCACTATCATAAAACCCCGCCACATCCACGTTGGTTGGGGGCGTATATCCATTGGTGGGGGCACGTAGCATCATTTTGGATGCGCACGTGATGTTTGTGTTAAAATTTGAACTTTATTTCCCCAAGCTGTAAGATCATTTTTCAAACTTTCAGAGGTTTTCAAAGTCTAATAAAGTGAGTGCAGGGTGTTGTTTAGTTGTTTAAAACTAGCATAGCTTAAGTGTTTTCATTTCATAGCTAGAACAAGGTTTGTGAAGTGTGTATGCTCTCTCCTCACACCTTCTAGGTGATCTTGGAGATCAAAACACTTCTACAACCTTTTGTCATGTCTAAAAACACTTGTTTTATACTTCTAAAAGTAAAATACTTTCCATATAATTTATTTTAGTGGAATTTTCACATTGCGTATGCTCTTCCTTCGTGCTTTTGGTGATCTTAGGAATCAAAAGAAACATGTAAATTCCCTTTCTTAATATCAGTATTCAGTGGAAAATTACTAACTCATGTGTATAGGTCCTAACTTTGTCAAAGAAAGATGTCAAGACAAAACAAAACCTTCTAATACATGTGTTTTCATACAGGTTGCCAAATGGTGTGCTACTTAAAACCACATTAAGTTAAGAAAGATAAAAAACACACCATTTCACTTCACACTGTATTACAGGTTTCGAGAAAAGGGTATGTCCCTATCCACTCAACTGGAACATAACCCCTTTGGCATAACGCCTTAAGATACAACAATGGGGGTGGTTCTAGGAACCCTAAAGTAATCCACCATTGAGTAACCTCGTGGATGAAATAGGAAGTGCTCCACTTACCCACTTGACTAGTTTTTCATTGTGAGTTAGAGTCAAAGATTTATCCGTATCGTGACCCAGAATGATGGTACAAATGAACGCACTAGTTTCTCATTATATCAGAAGGGGGTAAAGTAAAGCCAAGATACTCCCAAATTAGTCAGTGTGACTCTTTGGGTAAATCACGCTCGCATTAGAAAACTTGTGACACCTAGTTGAGAGATCCTATTAGGAGGCCATTTTATCTTGGAGCCCACTTTTCTAGTCCATTGTCACGTCAAGCCATCATGAAGTGACAACTTACTTGGAGTCTGAACCTTGTTTTTGAACAAGGAAAAGAGCCCATGTAAGTTAGAACTAAGTGTCTTTCATCACAAATTAAATGACATCCCACTTAGCTCAGTTTTTTTCATTCTCATCTTGGATGAAGGTGAAACTCTACCCAAGTGGCACTTAGTTTATTTTCATCCTTTTGATCTATACCCTTTGTTCTCACCACCCATTTTTGGGGTGAGAAGGAAGCATACCTCATGTGTTTTATCAAAGATAGTACTCACACTTTTTTTTCCATTTATGCCCATCCATGTTTTCATGGCTGGGTTGTTAAACGTCTAAAGTGCATAGTACATTTTCATATCTTTGATAGTTATTTGATCTTGATTTCAAGATCGTCTTCACTACTATACGATTTCAGTTCATCATTTTTATCTCTCCTTAGGTTGATATTTTTTTCTCGCATTCTAGTCACACAATTTTGGTACTTACATCATGTTTTCAAGTTTCTTGAGAACTTGATATAAGTCCCTTTATTGTGTGGTTACACTACTCACACAACTAACAAATTCTTGCTATACTCATACTTCATTTCAGTTCCGACATCATCTAAGCCTTTTTGAGGGTGTCGATATTACCTTATATATACCGAAATAACATCATCTTGATACTAACACCTTGCTTTCTCGGTTAATGTATCAGGATAGTGTTGTTACACTATACATACTCACAACTTCCATTTTTAGAAAACTTAGCTTTCATCGGCATTTGAACTAGTTTTAGTATACCTCGTCGAGAGAGATTGCGTTAGTACCACTTTAATATTTAGGCCTTGTTAGAATTCTAACTTGACCTATGTATTGATACGATATTGGCACTATCCACTTTGGACCCTTCACCGAAATCATAGTTAGGGTATAAACTTGGAAAAAATGACAATTTGAGTGATCATTGCATTTGAGTGTTCATATGAGTGTTTTGAATCATAAAAACAATTGCATAATGTTACTTCTAGAACACACTAGGTTATTTCAACATCACATCGAACGACTTACACAAACATATGCCTAGGTTTCATGCAAACTTTGAAGACATTTAGATAGAACCTCAGTATAACTTTTAACTAGTGATGCCTAGAATCACGAAGATGGCATCCAAACCAAATGATCACGACTTAGGAGAAAATCCTTTTGAATCATTCCCATTTAGTGGAAACAACTTAGCACCTCTCTTTTCACAAGTTAAAGACACAAAGCCATTGATTGATCATAGCGGAGAGGATTTTGACTCTTCTGAAGAACAACACCAATTAGACCTAGGTCACTTTGATGAACTCCTTTTTTACAATAGGGATCAAGTACTCACAAGAGTCTTAGAACTAGGGGCTAAGCTTCCATAAGAATGTGAAGTAGAAACTAAGGTCATTAATCATAAAATAGAAGAATGAAGATCCCTCTTAGACATAGATAACCCCTTTGACATAGGGTATGCTTCTACTTTTAGGAAACATCATAACACTATGCTGAAGGAGACCCATCAAACCACTTGGTGATCCATGATGACCTTATTACAAAGCTTCATGTAAAGTGAAGATTGAGCACAAAGCCTCACCACCTCCCAAGTTTGATGAGGAAGAGGATCCTTTAATTGAAGAAGAGATCCTTCAAAAATAGATCCTGAAACTGAGCCAAAAATTAGCAAACTTAGGCTCTTCAAATAGGAATGTATACAAAGACAAAACTCAAAATGAAATCTAGTGAGTTCCACTTTGATCCATATAGTGACACAAATTTTAAAGTGGCTAAGGCACAAAGACCAATGTCACCTACCAAAGAACAAATCATTGAATGGGAATTACAATCAATGAAAGACATGCTTACTACGCTACAAGAGGGAAACATAGGACATAAGTAGGAAATATTTGTATGAAGAACTATGCCCTTACCCCTTCGATAAGGACATGTTATGGAAACCCTTCCCAAAACATTTTACCATTCCTAAATTTGATAAATATAAGTGCAAGGGTGATCCTCGTGATCACATAAAAGAATTTTATATGGCTTGCCAAGAGGTCACATACAATGATAACTTCTTAATATGACTCTTCCCTTGTAGCCTAGGGTACTGGGATTGGAATGGTTCTTTAGCATACCCAAGGGCTCCATTACAACATGGCCCACGTTAGTAGAAAAATTTGTATGACATTATTCCTATAACATGGAAAATGATATCACAATGAACGACCTCTGCAATGCAAAACAAAATCCCAATGAGACATTTGTGAGATTTTTACAATGATGGTGAGGGTTGGCAAGTCACTTCCCTTGTGCCTTTCCTAAAAGTAGTTGGTAAGCATATTTTGCCTAACTTGAACCCAAGAGATAGCCTTCCATTTATAAATGCATTGTGGCTCTAACTTCAAAGAAGTTATAGAGAAGGGAAGTCAAATCAAGAAGGCCCTCATCACAAAGGGAACACTTAAACCGGTTGTCAAAGACAAACATGAAGAAAAATCCTTAGATAAATCAAAAAGTTTTTAAATAAAAACAAACATGTCGTTGGAGATGGCATTATAGACTCCAAAAGAGTCCAAGCCATGTAGACTGGTCCACTTTTAAAGCTCTCACAAGGACCTCATCCCAAGGCACCTACCAAACATGAGTTCACACCATTAATAGAATCCCTATCTGCCATACTAAAATAGTTAGATAATGTAAACATGGTGGAGTACCCAAAATTGTAATGGTACCATACCTAGAAAATGCTCCAAAACCCATTTGGTTCAAAGAACATGAGTACTGTGACTTCCACCACATTAAAGGGCACAAGATAGATAGGTGTTTAAGACTATGTCATTACATACAAGACCTCATTGAAGAGGAAATATTTTGTAGATTCTCCCCGACTTAGGACAAGGTCCAAATGAGAAAATGGGTATCTTTAAAGAGCCCTTTCCTAACCATGCAGATAAAAAGAAAAGGAAGCTAGATCATGAAAAACTTCCAATGACTATAGGATTGCCACTTATATTTATCCCACTAATGATAGTCCCTTCGATTCTCTCATAGGATGTATTTGTTCATCTGATAAACATGTCAATACTATTTAGATCTTAGAAAAGAGTTGTGTAGTAGGGATGAGATGTGCTCATTTAATCATACCAGATCCCCTACCTATCCCTCAGGAAGGTCAATATAATTTGATAGACCAGTTAGAGAAAACACCTGCTAGGATATCCATTTTAGATCTCCTCAAAATATCTACTGCCCATAAAAACATATTGTATAAGAAATTTACAAAGTTCAAGAGTCTCAACCGATGTAGATCCCATGCACCTCCAAGCCATGATTGCACACCTTGACTCTAATGATCATATCACTTTTGATCATGTTGCAATCCCATGTAATGACCCAGAGCACAACTTACCCTTATACCTAGAAGTGGTTGTTACCCATCATAAAATTAAGAGAGTACTTGTGGATGGTGGATCCGGTCTAAACATTTGTACTTTGAAGTTGGTTAAGCAGCTAGGCCACTCAGAAATGGATCTAGGTGCCAAAACTATTACAATCATGACCTATGATAATGAGGAGTGAGAGTCAAGTAGGAACTATAGTAGTGATTCCAATGGAAGTAGGGCCAACTTGTCATGATACAACGTTCCATGTCCTTGACTTGGATCTACCATACAACATGCTCTTAGGATGCCCATGGATCCATGCCATGTAGGCCATTCCTTCAAATTTCCATCAATGTATCAAAATGTGCCATAAAGGATAGATAATCACCATTCAGGGTGATCCAGAACCATTTACACATTGTAGAGCCTTGCATAGTTTTTCTTGTGTAACTTATGAATGCCCTTCTACAGACATTGTTGTTCCTTTGAAAATAGAGGCTATCAAGGAATGTGTGGATCAGATTCACTCACTCCTTGCAATCAAGACTTTCCTTCGTTGGTCAACCCTTTCGCATCATGGGAGGCAACGTCGAAAAATATGGCCAGAAGTGAGCCATTCACCCTTGAACAAGATTTATTAATATCATATTTATCAGTGTCACCCAAGACATGTGGTAAACCTTATTTTCAGTTCAAAATCACTGGGAACAATGCCCTAAACCATTGGAGAAGTTCATTCCTAGTGGTTTCTTATCGAGGAAAATATGTTAGGGGATCCTACTAACAGAAAGTGTCAGAAGGTACCATGGCTTCATGCCATCAGGCACCCCAATATGTCAAAGGCCACCGCATGATGTTTTTCATGGGTTACAATGGGTTGGGATGTGGTATCAATGCACAAGGGTGATTGGAACCCATTCCTATCCCTCACTTCAAATCAAATAAACATGGTCTTGGAATATGACCTCATGATGATCCACCCTTTGAGATTGATGCCACCTCTTTTGAATGTGTGAGAGTGATTCATCTCATTCTGATAATGACATGGATTCCCAATGTAGCCTCTATGAGGATCTTGCCTCAACTAACCTATTCCCTGATTCAATTGTCCTTACCTTATTTGGATCCAAGCCTCAAACCAATTACCAAGTAGCCCTTGTATATCCCAAACTTATAGATTGGGATCAAAAATTTCACATGTCAATCGATTTCTTTGAGAATGATGAGGCATTAGTAGAATTCATGGGACTCAGGGACTCTATTCTAGTTGGGGATCATAAGAAAGGCTTTGTAATTCAGCTAGACACATGTGCATACTTTGGAGAAGAAGTAGAGATGTGTGGACACTTGAATAAGAAGGTCACAAACAAGAGTAAAAATACTTTAGAGAAACCTTGTGCAAGGAATAAACACAAGTCTCATAGTGACAAACTCTTTGAAGCACTCATAGATAAACAAAATGAAGAACCTATGGAAAAAATGAGCTATCCATTCAAGGATGATGATGAGCTACCTAAGGAGGTTGACCTTACTCTTCCCCTTGATCCTACCCGGATGGAGGATGCTTCTAAGATGCTTGTGGAAGAAACCATCAAGTGTCAACATTGGCTCGGAAGAGGAACCTAGAATGATAAAGTTGGGAGCTTCACTCAGCTCAAGAAAAAGGTTTTTGTAGAGTTGTTAAGAGAATATGAGATATATTTGCATGGTCATATGCTGATATGCCTAGGTTAGACCCAAACTTAGTCATGCACAACCTCATTGTGCACCTAGATGCCAAACCCATCAGTAGAAAGTTGAGAAAGATGCACCCTACAATTGCACTCCTTGTCAAAGAAGAACTAGAGAAATTATTAGCTATTGATTTCATTAAGCCCATCGACTATTTAGAGTGGATATCTAATATAGTCCATTTAGAAGAAACCTATTGGCATAAGAATCTACACCGATTTCCGTGATATCAATAAAGCATGTCCTAAGGATGATTTTCCCTTTGCCTAACATTGATATGATCATTGATTCCACTGTTGGTTATGAAATGTTGTCCTTAATGGATGGATTTTAGGTTATAACTAGATTTAGATTGTAGAAGAGGACCAACATAAAACAATTTCATCACTCCTTGGGGAACGTTTGTTACAAGGTCATGCCTTTCGGACTCAAGAATGTTGGGGCTACCTATCAGCATGCAATGACTGTCATCTTCCATGACATGATGAATGACATCATGGAGGATTATGTGGATGATATCTTAGCTAAGTCCAAAAGTAGAGGAGAGCACCTGAAGTGATGAGATGTATTTTCCAGCATCTCAGGATTACAAGGTGTGCTTGAACCCCAAGAAGTGTGTCTTTGGTGTTTTTCAGGAAAACTCCTAGGTTTCATTGTCTCACGAGAGAGGGATAGAAGTGGACCCTGCAAAGGTTACAACTATCACATAAATGCCCCCACCTACCACTCTCAAACAAATTGAGGAGTTTACAAGGAAAAATTCAGGCAATCCATCACTTTATTTCACAACTTGTGGATAAGTGCCACCCATTTACGCATCTACTAAAGAAGGATGTTGCATTCAATTGGGGACCAGATTGTTCAAAAGGCATTTGCATTACTAAAACAATACCTTGTTAACCCACTTGTACTCATGCCGCCTACCCCAGTGAAAACCTCTCCTCTTGTACATCTCTTGCTACCTAGTTTTTCTATTGGTGCACTACTTGCCCAATATGACCTAGACCATAAAGAAAGGGTGGTTTATTACCTCAGTCACACTTTGATTTCCTATGAGCTGAATTACCCATAGATTGAAAAGGCTATTTAGCAGTCATCTTCACCTTTTAGAAACTTTTCCACTATCTCCTTAACAATAAAACCAAACTAATATCCAAAGTTGACCCTCTCAAGTACCTTTTATCCAAACCCACCCTTACAGGATGAATGGCTAATTGGATCATTCTCCTAAGTGAATTTGATATTGAGTTTGTGAATCAGAAATCCTTAAAGGGACAAGTATTGGCTGATTAGTTGGTAGAAGCTCCTCTACCAGAATGGAACCTTTGTGTCTGGACCTGCTAAATGCATCCATGATGTATGTTGAAGAATATATAGAATGGACAAGTCCATTTTGATGGATCATTCACCTTCCATGGATCGGGGTAGGAGTAGTGCTCATCACTCCCACAGGTGAGGTTATCCCAAGAGCATTCATTTGGGATTCCCTCTACACTAATAACATTGTAGAGTATGAGGCACTCATTTTTGGCCTCAAGTTGGCTATCACTTGGAATATTAGATAGCTATGAGTCATTGGAGACTCCCAACTCATTATTAAGAAAGTTAATGATGAGTATAAAGTTAAAGATGAGAAACTTGTTCCATACAAGAAATTGGTTGAAACCTTGAAAGAGTATTTTACACATTGATTATCTTTGAGAAAAACCAAGGTCACATAATAGATCAACAGATGTTATGGCTACAATTGGATCTCTCTTACGCATTCCACCTCAGGAGAGAAAAATGCCTTTCTTTGTAGAGCATTTACAAATACCACATATGACATGTCGAATCTTGTTTGGCATGTGAAATTGTTGGTCCATTCTCCCCTTGGTATGACCCTATATTTAGATACCTACAAGATGGCACATTTCCCTAGACATTACCCATTCTAAGAAGAAAACCTTATCCTCCATATAGCCCATTATACCCTCCTAGGAGGCACCCTTTATCATCGTGGCTACGATGGGAATCTACTTCGTTATTTGGATGTTACTTGATTCAATCCACGCTATTAAGGAAGTACATGGTGGTATTTGTGGAGCACACACTAGTGGTATGGTCTTGGCTAAGAAGATCTTAAGGGTAGGTTATTATTGGCCCACCATGGAAGAAATACTTTGTAATTTCATCAAGAAATGTGAGCTATGCCAAAAGTATGGGAACTTGATACATGCATGCCACAAGATTTGCAAGCCTATCGCAACACCTTGGCCATTTTCTAAATGGGGCTTGGATCTCATAGGGAAGCTCCATCCTTCTTCTTCAGATGGCCACACCCACATTATCACTACCACCGAGTATTTTACTAAATGGGTAGAGGTTGTGCCTCTTACTTATGTCACCGGTGCACAAATTTCTAAATTCATCATGAACCATCTCATCTGTCGTTATGGTATCCCTTCCGCCATTATCACTGATAATGGTAAATCCTTCAAAAAACAAAATGGTTAAGACATTGTGTCAATGTTTCCATATTCAACTCAAGTGGTCTACCCCTATTACCCCCAAGGTAATGGACAAGCTGAAGCTACCAATAAAACCCTTATACGAATCATGGAGAAAATGGTAAGTAAGATTGGCCGTAATTGGCACTTACAGATACATCCCCCCTCTGGGCCTATCGAACTTCCATCACACTCCTACTAGTGTGACCCCATATTCCCTAGTTTATGGCACTGAAGCCATCATACCCTTGGAAGTGGAGCTTCCCTCCCTAAGAATATCTCTCTGGGATTATCTTGATAAAGATGAAGACTATAGAGTATCTCTAGCTAAGAGCTAGAGCTGTTGGATGAGAAGTGGATAAGAGCGCTTAATCACCTCAAGGTCTACCAGAACAAAGTATCAAGAGGATATAACAAATGGATCATTCATCATGAATTTGATGTAGGTGATCTAGTGTTGAAATAAAATCAGAAGAATACCATCAAAGACAGAGAAAAGAAAGGTAAGTTTGAGGCCAACTAGCTAGGGCCTTATGTGGTGGTTGCTAAATATGGGTCAGGAGCTTATAAACTGGCATATTCAGATGGTGAAGAGCTTCAGAACTAATGAATCCATGCATCTCAAGTGGTTCTATGCTTAAGCATGATGAGAATATCAAATAAGAACTAAAAAATAGAAAAAAAAAAAAAAACAAGCAAAACATGAAAAATTTGAGAAAATAAATAAAAAAAAAAGGTCATCCACATGTGAAAACCACAATGTGGGCAGTGGGCAGGTCTTTGGGTGAAAAATGGTTTCGGTGCTCAAGGAGGATTCACCGGTCACAAGTCACTCTTGCATCAGGATGGGTAACCCTCACTACTTTCTAGGGATAACTTCCTTTGCTAGGTCTAGGAACCCTACCAAATCCATCTTCATCGAGCCGTGATCTGGCTTATTTACTCTTATATCTGCATGAAGGATGTGCCTTTGAATATTCCCATCTAACATTGGGGGCACCTTCACATTCCACTTTCTCATACATATGTGTGTGGTATTCTGCCCTTTGTATATTCCCACATCACGCTGGGGGCATCCACACTTCTTTGTCCTTGTACATTGCTTTCGAACATGACCTTAGAAAATACAAAAACATTCAGAAAAAGATACACAAAAATCTAAACATTTAGAAAATATCCCTTCTAGGGACAAAAACTACACCAACGTTATAACATTGTCTAGAGAAACCCGAAAACAATGTGAACAGTAGCCTTGAAAATTTATCTTTCAAGATAACCCAAAAACATTAGAAAATATATCAATGTTGTCCTGTAAAAATAAGGTAGTGATTAAATTACTTTTAGTTGTTGGTTTGTATAGTCTTGATTGTGCTTATCTCATCATTTTGTCTAAATTTAAGAAAGTGATTCATTTTCTAACCATAGATTGAATCTTGTTTAGTTTAATTGTGTGTTGAATTGAATTCATTTTCTTGCACAAAATTGGTATGTTTTTTTTCATTATTTGCATCTTTAGGATTCATTTTACTTACTTAGATTGAATGTCAATTTAATCTATTAATTAAAATGTTTATGATCCATTTTTTTTGATTTGGTTGTGTTATTTTGTGTATATTTGTTTAGTCTTGTTAAATTTTTTTCTTGTGTGTTTACTGCACATCCATTTGTTATCACATCTATCATCTATCAATTCATCACATATAAACATCATCATACATCATATATACAAAAATGCTAAGTTTTACATCATGCATGTATACTAAGCTAATCATCACATATTGTATCATCAATGGGGGCAAGAGGGGTTGTGCATAATCACAAATATATCCCCCACACCAATATCATCTAAGTATCATCCCAAGTGCTAGAATAGAAATCAAAACATCCCATAAATAAAAAAACATATGATATTATCTGCAGATATATCATTAGTACGAAACATGAGAAACTAGCATCTCTAATCTAATATATAGCACATATCTAAGAAAGGAGAAATTCATACATCATGATACACTCATACATCTACAGAACATAAACCATCACCATAAGAGCATATCAAAGCAAGACACAACAATAAACCATCGAATGTCCATATAATACATGTATAAATGTCTGTCTCAAAAATCAGGTATACATCATCGATACAATATGCCATCTACAAAGGGCATGGATCAAAACTCAGCCTTCATCAAGAGGCATCAAAATAATGGTACATCAATCTATACATCGATAAAAAATAGCCTTCATGAGAGGCATGTATACATACATACATCTGTATAAAAGAGAGGAAGTCAACCACAACTCTCACCCTCTCTCGGGGCTGCCTAGTATGTGTCTTGGGGGATGAAACAATGGTGGTTGTGATGGGCTGGATCCCAGTGTACCACCCTACTATCGACTAGGTGCCACTGATGATATGACCAATCAACTTGACTACCATGATCGGAACATGTCCCACTCACATCTAGTTGATCAAAAGGAACCACCCACTACTCTGTTGGGACTGCTCTAAAATAGGTGGTCCTATAATACAAGGCCTCACCACTAGCCCTCATAACATCCTGAATCATGTCGGCATCACCAAAAGTAGTGGCTTCCTAAATGACCACATCTCTCTCTCCTACCAATCAACCTCTATCAACATGGGCTGTCTATGGTGGCAATGACCTCTTGATCTTGTCCGTAGTGATAGTCTACACTGGGCTCGGGCCTGGTCCCTCTTGAATGATAAAACCTTGTGCATGTGCTTGGCGTGATCCCTTTGTACAATGACCATCTACACCTGAGTCTGTGACTGGTGTAAGAGACTCAATATCTGAGCCCCCTTGCACTAACTAATCTGATTGATGTGCTGCAAGGCTACACCATCCCCACCCTGAATGGCCTATGCTCTAGCTTTGATCTCTCTGACTATCAAGACCTGTACCCTGGCACCTTCCGATCTCACTCTACTTTAAGGGCCTGTACCTATGCCCTAGCCTCATCTCTCTCCCCACCACCTATAACTACATGGCTATCACCACCTGTAACTGTTGCTAAAGTGCAACCAACTTCCCATCATCACCACCACCCCCTAGAGCATGAGGTGGTGGACCCTGCTATGGAAATACCTACTTTGTAAGGGGCATATATCCCCACTGGAATGCCTACTAGAGGAAACTCTATATCTGGAGCCCTAGGTTACCCCTGGCTTTCTGAGTCGGGGCCCTATCTTTCTAAGGTCTTTGTAATGGAGGACCTTGTCCCCCCCCCAACATGACGTTGGCATCAAACAAATCATCATCATCATCATCATCATCATCATCATCACCATCATCACCACCTCCACCCTCATCACCACTAGGAGGCCCCACTAGGGGTGCCCTCACTCCTGCATCATAAGCCACTCTAGGAATAGTCAAGCAACATGGAATCACTCCATGGTACAGGGGCATACTCTGGAGTACAACTAGGATCTCTAATCTATCTCTGGGGTACCCACATGGCTGGTACCACATGTAAAAATTTAGTCAGGGCCTTGCCCCTGGTAATTTGTGGCCCCATATGAAATACTCTCTGGCCCTATGAGCATACCACATATCTGGCCCAGGTACATCTTAGGTAATGCCAAACTATCTCTGGCACCGATCTACCATGTATATCTCCCGCATATAGCTGTGGTTGCCCAACATAAAGTGCTCAATTGTCACAGTGTTGAGCTCTAGGCCATCCTGAGGCCACTAAAAATGTCTGTAAGGCCTCCATACTATGACAACCTATTGTAACTCATCTAACTCATAATGGTGGTAGTGGTAGGAATCTCCCATATGTGGCCACATGTCATCCCCAATCGGAACCCAACCCATAGAAGAAGGCTCCTCTAGAGCTCGAGCTCTCAACACACCTATGGGGTGACCAATAACAATATGGTCCCACGCCCAAATCTGTAGTAATCTGGTTGGTCCTACCATCTTTTGATGGTAGTATGTGATCAAATGAAGGTCCCAATATAAGTGTGCTAGTATGCACTGACCCAACAATATGTCTCCCCTCGATCAATCCATGTATCACTCGATGAGGCCAAGTGGAAATGAAGCACCAATTTTTTCAAGGAGTAAAACTCCACTGACAAAATCCATCAAATAGACTACAACCCGATCAAGCTCAGGATCCTCTATACACCACAAAATCTGACTATCATCCCATGATGTGGTATCACTAGGATGCTGAATAGCTCAATAATACACTGATCAATGTGTCCAGTCATCCCACATGACGGGTATATTGGATCATCTCACCCTAGATGGGAACCCGCATAATGTGCCATACGTCCTCCAAAGTAATCATGATCTCACTAGTGGGAAGCCTGAAAACACTAACTCTCACTATGCCATTGCTCGCTAGGGCTATAAGGAGGCCATGATCCAAGGTAATTTGTGGCATGTCAGCCACGTAAGCTAATCTGGTGACATATAGGAGAATATCTAATATCCTCCTATCATCCTCATCAAATTGTGCCTCTATCGCTACCAGTCGGCCATATCTCTCGTGGGTATGAAGGATGGGTAATATACACTGCAATAAATGCACATGCGTTAGGGTTACATTTCTATCTACTTCTATCTAGTTTTCTAAAAAAATTCTTCTCTCATTCCATCTAACATGCTAATTTTTCACCTTCTTCTACAAACCATCTAGTCTATTTTTCATCTGTACTTAGCTATTTGGTTGCGGGGATGAATTGCCCCTTTTCCCTTGGCGTGTGTGTTCCTCTACTTTGCACACTGCATATCTCAGTGTATACACACCCAACACATATATGCTTATGTTTCAATGCATATGCACCCTACCTGATGCATATGCTTTCCCCCCCATTTCTACCTATTCTTCCTATTTTACCCAAAAACATGTGCCCCAATAGCATGCAATGCATACACTCACCCTTCGCATGCACGCACGTATGCATCCATGTTTCCCCCAATCACATACACCCTCATTTTAGTGGATATACAGACATGTACCTTTTTTTTGACATGTACGCATATGCATACCCATTAGTCTAATACATGCGTGTGTGCACATCCATCAAATCAACGCATGTGGGCACACACATCCTTCAAAAAATGCCTAATCTACCCTAAAAAGGATGAAAAAACATTAAATGCATAATTGACAAGGAGGGATAGGGCACTCATGTAGGGTCCATCCGTTGGGTCCCAGAAGGAACTCTTAGATGTGATCTGCCTATCTCTGTCTTCTCGGTAGCCTCACCATCTCACTCTAGGGCTCTTTCTCTCGCTCGTGGTAAAATTTGCAAGAGATCTGCTACAAATGAACTAGTCATGATTGTTTTACCCTTGGAGTGGGTATATTAGTTTCCGTGATGCCCTTGGGGCATGTTTTCTCCATCGTGATCACTCTGATACTTCTTTTGCTCACCGAAATGATTATTTTTATATTTAAAATGATTTTCTACTTTTTTTTGCACATTGGAGCACTCAGTGCCACCCTATGGTCACTTCTTCAACCTAGAATGATTTATGAATATTCCAGGTGCCATTTTCCTATCATTTTTTTCTATTTTTTCCTTCTTTTCCCCATCGTGATGATTATTTTTATTAAATAATTATTGTTGCTTGTAATTCTTCTCGCTAGGGCATTTTTTTATTGCTATCTGATGCCCTTTCCTTCACCTTCAGCAGTTGTGCATGCTTTTAGGAGATCTTTGATCTCTTATGCAATTCTTCGACCGATCAAAAATTTAAAAATTATAAAACCATTCAAAAATCCAAAAAAATCGTAAAACTTTGAAAATGGACTAAAATTGGTAAAAAGCTCATTTACAACTGAAATTTGTGTCTCTCACATGGCACTCATCTCATATCTTGTTGACATTTTCACATGTTTTGAAACAATGACTCATGGATCACCTAACTCTACAATCATTTTACAAAAGCTACACTTCTTACTTTGTCTATACTCTGGGGCACTATCAGTTTCCTGGTACTATTTTCGTCATGCACATTGCTTTTCCATTAGACCCAAGTGTCCTCCATCCTTTCCCTTGCATATACAAATTGCTTGGGGCATCATTTTAAACCCTTGTCATTTATTAAAACATTTGGGACTACATCTCGATAAAAAATTATTTGTGCAACTATCTTGAACATTGTTGGTTTGAGTGTGTGTGATTGTACTTATTTCCCTATTAGATGAGTTTGTTTACTTCTCGTATTACATTGCATGTTTGTATGTTGCATGGAGTTGTTTTTAGCAAGGGATGATTGTTTTTATCTTGAATTTTCATGTCATTTTACGCTTCCATCGTATGCTTACATTTTAATAAGGACCGATGATGAGGATTCTAAGCAAAATGATGATTAAAAATTATTGCATTGGTTTGCGGATAACTCAATATCCCATTTTCTTGTTGTTGTCTCATCTTTTCTTTTTCTATGTTCTCTTTTCGATCGTCGATCGAGTTCTTCCATCACCCCATCAACACTCGAGGGGGCATCCCTTTAGCTAACTAATTTTTCTTCTACCCCAAAAAAATTTTTTCATTTTCTTATGTTTGTCTACTTTCTTTGAAGTGACGTAGCTTACGTCACCCCAAAGAGGGGCAAATGTAGACACCTGTAGTTTGATCAAAGCACTATTATTCCTAATATTGCACTAACTATTCTCCTTCTTGCAAATTGATGACATACCATTAGTTAGACCTATCTAACTCCCCTCTTACGACACTCTTTGGTCGTATTCCTCTTGTAAATCAATTAAACATGATAATATAGCCTTTTATTGACTAAACCATCTTCTCATTCCCTTCTAGACTACTTCTACTAGCTTTCTAGACTATCAATCCATTTCATTGGATTGATTAGACCTCTCAAAACCCTCTCAAAACCCTAATTCCTCTCTAAACATGATTAACTAGCCTAACCTAGTTTAACTAGTCCTAACCATGATTAACCTCTTCTAAACCTAGTCAAATATTACTTTGACTCCTTAATCAACTTTTTGACTTATCCTTTTGTCCCACATGCACCAAAATTCCCCCACTTTCCCAAATGGAAAACTATAAATAGCCCACTACCCCCTCTCATTTCTAAGAACTCTCCTTCTTCCTAACATAAACTATAGTATTATTTCTAGGATTAACAACTTATTGCATTTGTTTTATTGAGCTTTTACTTTTTTCATTGCACTACACAAAACAAACATTGAGTAAATGGGAAGAACCATTGGCCTTGAAGACATTAATGGTGAGCTCCCATTCTCATTCACATTAGCTTAGAATCCTTCATTAGGTTTTTTTTAAGCTTTCAAGAGTAGAGGATTACTAAATATGCTAGATTTGCTCGTTTCTTTCAATATTAATGTATGCAAAGTGAGAAATCCTTGTTTATCTCTTATCTGATGGTTAAATGAATAGTTTTTAAAAATCCTATTGGGTTTCTTTAGAGATTCTTACCCCATGTCCATGGCTTTTGCAACTTTTCATTAAACACAATTAGGGTTCAAACTGTCTTGTTGGGAGATAGAAACTCATTTTCCATTAACGAGGATATGAACCAGTTGGGTCTTGACATTGGGATTGGACTGGAGCAAATATGGGTCACTCATGAAGGGTCTTGACTTTGGAGAGTGTCATGAAGGGAAAGAAATTAGATCTTATCCGTGGGGTGTTGGGTATTCATCTTTGACAAGTTTGAAGATTCATAATTGGTTGAGACTCTAGCAGCCTTGGTCATTGAAGAAGATGCTCGCAATCTGGTGGAGCCTATGGTTGAAGTTTCTAGCTCTTCGGAGGACAAGAACTAATACTCTGGTTTCCTATCTTAGTATAGATATAATGTAATAGGTTGTTTTTGTATGCAACACCAATCTGGGTTGCCTTAACTTGATACTAGTACCTATTTATCAGGTTTTTGTTCGATATTTTGATCGTTATTATTAATATAGTTGGGCTTAAAGCTATTTTTAACATATATATATATATATATATATATATATATATATATACATATATATATATATATATATATATATATATATATATGTATATATGTCATCAATCTTGTATATAATTGTTAATGGGCAATAAACTATTTCCATAGCACACATACATTATTTTACTTATCCATGGATACAAATAATAAAAAATGACCTACTTGTTACATAAAAGAAAGAAACATCAAAATGTAATAAACTAATAGGAGTCCCTTAAAAAAATGCAAAAAAAGAGTTATTTATTCTTTGTGAGGTGAAAACTCCAATTTTGATTAGTGTATAAACCTCGCATTGGAGGGAACATTTTCTGGAGAAATGATAATGTGATATACACTTGTTTTTGCCTAGGTATATTCATGTAAATGTCATATACACTTACAACCACCATCTTTTTATTTGCAGAAAAATGTTTAGTTTCCCAATTAATTTGAAAAATAAAACCTACATAATAATACTCCACAAGCACAAAAAAACTCAACGTAAATAAAAATATAGTGTGTTTCAAACAATAGAAAAAAATTAAGAGGGCAATACAATCACTTGGTGGAGTTCCGGAGGTGGACCAAATATTCCCTAAATCCCTAACAATGTGATGCATTACCTTTACAATTGTAGTTGTGAGTTGAAGGCCCAACATCTAGCCTATCCCAAGATTTGAAATGAGCTTCATTTTCAATAAGGAGATGTGTTTGTTTATATCCGCATTATGAGCTTTTTTCTTGTGAGCAAGAAAATCCTTGCTTAAGTACCCAAAACTTGTGAAAATAACACATCTTTGTGAAAAAACCCAAGAAATTTTACAAAAATGGTAGATTTTACTTGCTTATCATAGATTTGTATTGAATATTTCCAACACCATGTTTGTTCCTCTCATGCTCTGAAGCAAAGGAAATGAGAGTCTTAAAAGAAGATCAAATGAGCATTAAATTCATATAAATGAAAGAATTAACTTTGGCAACACATGTGTAAAGGTAGGTGACTATAGTGTAGATGACATTTAGTGGATAAGCATTGAATAATGTGTTTTGTTTGATGTGTTCCATAATCCACCATATCAAAAATGAAAATTGTCATTTAATGGTTTATTTGTATTCAACAACCGCCACTTCCAAATAAAAATTATTGGTCTCTGCTAATAATTGAGATTTTTTTGATATATTGACTTTGATATATGTGTATGTGTCACATAATGTTTTAAAAATTCAAACAAAAGATTCAAGCTAAAAAAGGTCTATTTGCATTTTATACACAATTTGAGATCCTACGTGGCAATATTGAGTTGACACTATGGACCCCTAAACTTAGGGTGTACCATACAGCTCTTCTCCTTAACTATATAATGTAATATCATAGTCTATACATATAATATTTATTTATAAAATTGATTTATTATCGTGAAGGCAGATTATATAGTTACAAATAACCTATTTTTTGGATTAACCAATCACATTTTAACATGTATCCTTTCTACGATTTCAAGTATAACTTTTTATAAAAAAATTTTTTTTTTCTTATTTGGAAAAAATAATTTTAAGATATTTTATTGTTGAAATCGAATTTCCTAATCATGCTAGAATAATTTTTAATCAACTAAAAATAATGTTTTTTCAGTGACCAATAAAAATGCAATATTTTTTCAAATTTGATGAACTATAGGCTTTTCACAAAACATGTATTCATCATAAATGCGCTATTGTACAAATTTATTAAATTTTTATTTTTCGATATTTAAAATTTCATGTGTAATATCTTATTTATGCAAGTTGTGTTGACATCATTGATCTCCTTGCAAATATTATTGAATTAGGCACCTTTGACCTTGCCTTATGAGCTAGAAACATTGGTTGTAATGTTCATGAGAGTTCTCATTATATAAGATATGTTGATAGTTGGTGTGGAATAAAAATAGAATACAATTGATGTTAGGGAATGTATGGAGTTAGTGATGCAAGTGTTATGGGAATTCATTACTAATATATTTTTACTTTAATCAAGCGTATATTTATTTAAATGTGATTAAATTTGTTTTGGTACACTCCACTTTTACTTTGTTTTATTCAGGGTGAATTTCATATTAATGTCTCGCACCATCTTCACTATTAAGTGTGTTTGAAATAAAATATGTGTGGTTATACATTGATTAGGGCATCCTTGGTAGTGAATGGTGGTGGTGTGATTTATTTTCATGTATTTAGATTTTCATTGTTTTTTAAAGATTGCAACGGTGTTTCTCATGGTCTAGGTCGACCTACAAGTCTTAACCAACAAGTAAAAATTCTAGTTTTTTCTCCTTCTATACTATTTTTTTAAAGGGGTATGAAATTTATGGTTTTCTATTATTTATAGCTGTTAGAACTTGCAGAAAAAATTTTAGTTTAGGTGTTTATTAAAAAATTGTACATATGTTTTTCTTTATTCTAAAATCATTTTTAAATTTTGTTACAAATAATACTGCAAATAATAGCCCTTGAAACTACATAATTTATTTATCTATTTTTTATTTTTAATCCATTAAATTGACAAGAATTTTGGTGGGGATGATTTTAGCATGTTTTAGGATTTTTGTTTAAAATATCATTAAAAAAATCCCAAAACAAATTGATAGTTTAAGAAGAAGATTTTTATGGCTTAGATTATAGCTACTTTGTAGTTGATATTAGGGTAGGTGTGGAATCAAGGGTGCGGGTGTTATGGGATTTATTACTAAGTTTTTTTCACCAAGTGTATATTTGTTCAAATCTAGATCTATTTATTTTAGTGCACTCCTCTTTCAATTTTTTTTTATTAATGTGTTTTGTCATCTTAACTATCAAGTGTGTCTCAAGGAAAATATGTGTTGTTAGGTGAATGACATTGGCTTGTTTTAATTTCATGTATTTGGATTTCCATCGTTTTGAAAGATGATTATGGGATTTATTGTGGTCTAGGCTTGTCTCTGCAAATATTACACATGTAATAAACACTTATAGTTCTTTGAAAAAGTTTTTTTAAGTGAAAATTTATGAGGTTTTAGGAAATCCATTTAGTAATAATGTTAGTAAAAATAACTAAAATGGTGTTTTTGGGGTTAGCAAGATCTTTTAAAATTGGTTTTGATTTTGATTTTTAACTTTTGTTTTTTTGTCATGGGTTGAATACACTTTTAAAAGTCTTTTTAGTAAGAAACCATCATTTTTGAAAAATATGTTTTTGTAGTAATAATTATATTAAAAGACTAAATGGTGTTTTTTTGAGTTGGTGGGAAATCCCTAGACTATGGATTTGATTTAGGAAATATTAGGTGAGAATTTTTTTGTTGTAGAAGAAATTTACTTTTGATAGTATGCATGTTGTAATCCTTTTGTGAGTTTGTTTTTGATGTTTACGAAACTATAGCTCAACATACTTGGCTCATGGTTACATATTGTATTGTTTCCTTTGTTTTCCAATATAGATAATTCTATGTGTGTGGTCTCTTTTTCCATTTATATATTGAGTAAACTATTTTTAACATATGTGTTAATAGTCATATATAATTTTTCTCATATTATGACACTTGTTAATTCAAAATTTTATTGACCACTAGTTTTTAAGGTGACTATGAATTGCGGTAGTCTCTTTCTTCCCATAATTATTAGCAAGATTTATATTAATTATGTATGTATGTACATACGTCATGTGTGGGTGTGTGTGTGTGTGTGTGTGTGTGTGTGTGTGTGTGTGTGTGTGTGTGTGTGTGTGTGTGTGTGTGTGTGTGTATTTGTTTATCATCATTATCTTGCCAAATACATGTTATATAATTTCAAGTAAATTGTTATTTGTTTTTTCATCAACCAAACACATTTTAACACGTATCTTTTTTATGATTTCAAGTATAGTTTTAAAAAAATCACTATTTTCTCATTTTCAAAAAAGTATATTTTTCAAGAAATCTTATTAATTGAAAAAATCATATTTCCTAAGCATGTATGAATAATTTTCAATCAATCAATCAATCAATATATATATATATATATATATATATATATATATATATATATATATATATATATATATATATATATATATTTCGAGTGTCCCCAAGATTTCACTTAGAAATCTTGGGATGCCCTTTAAAATTTTGGTCTTCTTGCCTTGTGAAAGTTTTTATGTCATGTTGTTTAATAAGACATTGTTGTTTAGTGTTTTTCCTTAACTCTTTTGGATTGCAGGATTTCTCAGGATTCCTTCAGGAGGTTGCAAGAGGTTGTTTGGTCACATTTGAAAAAATACCTAATTGCTCAAAATTGCTCAAAATCCCTAAAAAGTCGAGTATGGAATTCACATCTAGACCTATTTGGTTTTTTTGTGTTACTTTACTTTACTTTATAAGTTGTACTTAAGTACTCAATAAAAACCTAATTTTCATTACGCAATGCTAGACCGATTCACACAACTATTTTACTTCTTAAAGTTAATAACTAAAGTCATTCCAAAATCTGATTCATACCACTATCCATGCATTACAGAAAACTGATACTACTTTGCTTCTATTAAAATTAATTAAGTAAAGTGGTTCCTAAAATCCAATTCATATCCTTTGTCACTCATTGCAAAAAACTGATATTGCTTTACTTATTTTGAACAATCAAATAAAGTTGAACCAAAACCCCATAAACCAAGTCCTTACCTAATTGGATTTTTTGAGTAGATTTACTATCTAAGCATTGTTAAGTAATCAAGTAAATTAAAATGCAAATCCCATAATTCTACTCCATCCTAAACCAAATTGGGTTTTCGGTAGCTCTTTACTCCATTAACGTAAATAAGCAAGTAATCTACCTCCTGTAAATTTCGAGCTTCCTCGAGTTGGCTAATTGAAGCCATTTTCGAGAAATCCATCGGTGACCCATCTCAAGTAAAGGTATGTTGATAATTTTCCTCTTATTTCATTTCATCTCTTCCTTCCATTTTTCATAGTTGGTTTGGCCAAAAACCATTCTATCATTTGAATTTTTCCCATTTTATAAATTTGTGGTTTTTCCATGAAGTCATGAAAAAATTGGTTAAAATTGTTGGGAGAACTTGTGAGTTGTATGGGAAAATTACATATATATTGTTTTTGTGAAAAATCTCAACCTTGAAAAAACCCAAGATTTTCCTTAGCAAGCAAACCAGTGATTTGAATCAACTCGGGCATTTCCTTGCTTATTACTCACCTCTCACTTGGAGGATTTATCCACATCTTTTACTTGGCTTATAAAACCGAATCGCGAGACTCAACATTTTTTCCCCAATGCTTTTCAGAAATCCACCCCCATTATTTTTGACTACCTATGTATTGCAGGTTTCGACCCACAAGCCGACTACCTATGTATTTCAGAGTCAAACCTCTGCTACTGCTTGACTACCTATGTATTTTGGGAATAAGACCTTATGTTATTATCATTAAAATAAAGGGGACTCTCTATTTTAAGTGACTTATTGATAAAATATAAAATAAGAAAGGAATTTTAAAATTAAAAGTGTAAATATCCCTCATGGAGTGCCCCATTCGGAAAAGGGAGACAAAATATTATAAAAGGAAGTGAGTGGAGGGTTCATCGACAAAATCCTCAACATCTACTAGGTGACTTAATTCGAGAGGCCACATTTGAGCACATTCGGATAATAAAAGCTAGGGAATTGATGCAAAGAGAAACAAAAACATTTATATCATTGAAATTTTAATATTTTTAAAACACAACTTAATGCTCTCTTTTATTTGAGGATCATACTCCCATTTTTTGTGCTTTTAAAAACCCACAATCTACCATAACTTCATAACTTTATGTCATGAAAAAATTATTTTACGTGTTTAAAATAACAAAAATATTAAAAACCCACTTCCAAAATGATGTCAATATTATACCCTCAAAATTTTAGTAACTTACTCATTAAAACACCGGAGATATACATTAATTTTATCAGACAAACATTTTGTTAAACAATTGGTATGCAACCTCGGTCTAGCCGCAAAAACGCGTAATAACTCAAAACCTACCGATCATCAAGAAAAAGGTTACAAAAACATTTGAAAAATTATATTTTCCCCTTATGGTCCAAATTTCAAATCATTTATATTTAAAATGAAAACTCTATGCTCATTGGTTTGAAACAGATCATTAACCATTCAAACACATAAATTAGAGTAATATTACCTTATCACTATATTTTCATACAAAACATGATCTTCCATTCCTTTTCATTCCTCTTTCCATGGGAATGACTCCCAAAAATCACTACTCCTTCCTAAATTTTAACCTACCTTATATGTAAATTCCCTAAGACTCATGATGAATGAAATTCCTAGCGACTCTTCAACTTCCCTTCACCCTCTAATTACATAACTAATGTTTCCATACTATTTTTAACACTTAATGATTCTCCTACACACTTGAGAGTGAATACACATGTAACTCATGCTAATATGACACTTATAACATTTTGATAAACACTTAGCAACACCTAATACCCTCTAACACACTTGAAATACCTTTTACAAGACCACACATCCATTACATTCCTTTGAATTTTTAAATTTCCTTTTGGAGGGAAAGTGTAAGAGAAGGATAATTCGAATTTTCCAATCTCTATTACTAATTTTAAATGATTCATATGACTCCACTTGAACCCTTAAAGCTTCCCAAAACTGCACCTTAACTTCATGTACTAATAAACTTGAAATTGTAGGCCTTCTTATGGATGCTTTTGCATCATACTCCCATGGTGGAGAAAAAGTCTGCATCTTCTTTGAATTCTTGCTGATATCTTCATCATATTTTTTTTTCTTTGATATTCTCTCCTTGTTCCCAATTTAATTTGTTTTCTCATATCCAATCGGGTCCCATGTAGTTCTCATTTTTCTTCCATTTGCCTTCACTTTGCTGGTTTTACTCTTGATTTTCAATTTTCTTATCTTCACTGTCCTTAAGCCTTCATTCCTTACACTTGAATTTACAAACACATTAACAAAAAAAATGCATACTTCTACTTGTTCGATCAACTCCTCCATTATTGTATAACTCTTGTCCATCTCTATATAGTTCATAACCATCATATTATCATTAGTTTTCTTGTCGGTTTTTGTCCTCTAGCTTACTTTCTCTCGTTCTCCAGTACACCATACTCCTCCTCCTCTTTGTTTGGACTGATGTCAATATTTTTACACATTATTATTCCCCATATATGGCATGCTCTAAGGCTGTTATCTATGCTTGCAATTGTTCAAGGCTTTCATAAACAAATACATTTTCTTCTTCACTAGTCATTTGTGGTTCTTGGTTCATTATCTTCTTGCTTTCATCATCTTTCATCTCAAACTCTTTCTCCATACCTGCAATCACACACTTACACATAATTTTAGAATCAAAATTTTGAGGCTTGGTTGCCCCTACAAGTTATTCTTTCCATGCCATCTCTTCATCTTGTTTCTTCTTGAACTCTTCTTCTTCCACCACTGCCTGAACTTTGTCATCATCATATTCACCTCTTTCAAGAGAAGCAAAAATTCTTCTATCACCTCATCATCTTCACTCTTGTCTTCTATATGCACTATTTATTTTACCACTTCCTTTTCTTGCTGCATTTTCATCCTCTTTTGTCTTTGTTTCCTCTCTTCACTCTTGATCATCTTCATCAACTAAAATATCTAATATCTTCTCATGATTTGCTCTAGAGATCATTTAGATTTTTTTCATCACAAATTCAAGCACATACCTTGGTTTCTCCTTCATCATCTCAATTAAAATATCTATAGCTTCTCTCAAATTATTCATATATGCTTCCATCCACTCTTCATGCTTTCTCTTCTTCTCTTTCTTGGCCTCATCTCTCTTCTTCTTCTCTAATTCTTCTTATTTTCTCTTGTAGCTAATCAATTTCAAAAATCTCTTATTACTTCCTCTTGATCCATCTTTTAACTGACAAGTATTTTTCACCTTACCCTCTTCTCTTCCATACCTCACCTTGGCCTCACCAGGTCTATTGGTGTCTTCACTATCTCTTTTCAAATTCTCAAAGTTTGTTGAGTGTGGAGCTTAATTGCTTCACAGGAAGCTTGATTTTACATGTTGCTGGTTTTGACAGTGACCGACATCAATTAGGAGGTAACCGACATTGGTCAAGAGATAACCGAAATCGGTCGGAGGTAATCAACATCGGTCAGGAGGTAACCGACATTGGTCGAGGAGGTGACCGACATCGATCATGAAGTGACCAACATCGGTCACCTATGCGACGGTGCTTTGTTTTTGGATGAGAATTAGAATAAATATTTTTCTTTAAAGATGATTTCTTGATTGTAAAATCATAGTTAGTTTCCCAGAATAGATATATATGCATGTATGCATTGTATGAGGGTATGAGAGAAGAAAATAACAATTGTTTGCATGTTAGTTTTCTTGGTGAGAAAGAAAGAGTAGTTGAGTGAGGGAAAAACATTGAACATCTTGTGAGGTGTTGGAAGACAACAAATCTTCATTGTATTTCCTTTGTAAAGCACTGAATAATAATATTGGCCATTTCTTGGTGGACGTAGCCCACACTGGGTGAACCACGTTAAATCTGGTGTTATCTTTCTCTTGTTTATTTTATCTTCTAGTTTATTTTCACATTCATTGCTTGTATGTTTTATTTGATTTTAGATATGTGCAACAATGTTATATGGTTATCCCCAAAAAATGGCATCGGAGCTTTGTTTGGAGGTTTTGGGTGTTGAAAAGATTTATTCATAGAGGGTTTTCTACTTGAGTGAGAGCATAACAATGGCGGAAGGTAGTAAATCTTGAGTAGAGAAATTTGACGGTCGAAATTATCAACTATGGAAGATGTAGGTGGAGGATTATTTGTATCGAAATATCTATACGTCTTGTTGGATGAGTATGCACAACTGAGACATGATGATTGATGAAGAATGGAAGGTTCTTAATAGAAAGGATTTGAGATCTATAATATTGAGCCTGACAACATTGGTGGCTTTAAATTTTACAAATGTAAAAAACCAGGGTAGATTTGATGAAATATTTAGCAAATTTATATGAAAATCCTAGTGCTTTGAATAAGGTTTATTTGATGAAAAAATTGTTTAATTCTAAGATACAAGAAGGTGGATTTATATCTAATCATTTGAATGATTTACGATCTATTGTAAATCAATTAAAATTGGTAAAAATTCCGTTTGATGATGAAGTGAAAACACTTTTATTCTTATTCTCTTTGACAGATAATTGGGATATCTTGGTAATGGCTGTAAGTAATACAACGTCTGCTTCTAAAGGTTTGAAATTTGATGATGTGGTTAGTGTAATCCTTAATGAGGAAATACAGGAAAAGCTCAAGATAAGTGTCATATGGAAACACTTTTAATGTAGAAAGTAGGGGAAGATCTAAGGAGAGATCATCAAAGAGCAAGAATAATGGGAGATCAAAGTCAAGAAATGCCATATCTAGATCCAGGTAAAAATATTTACTTTCTTTGGAATTATAGAAACATAGGGCACATAAAGAAGGAGTGTTGGTCCAAAGAAAACAAAGAGAATACATCAAAAAAAGGGAAAGAAAAAGGTAAAGAGGAAACCATTTCTAGTGAGGCAAAGCAAGATGCCCTTATTTTCTCCTTGGATAATAAATTAGAATCTTGGGTTTTAGATTTTGGAACTTCTTTCCATGCTACCCCTAATAAGGGTTATTTCATAAATTATGTTCAGGGTGATTTTGGACAAGTTTATTTAGGAGATGTTGAGCCATGCAATATTAATGGTAAAGGTGATGTTCATCTAAATTTGAGAATGGAAATACATGGGCATTGAAAGATGTGAGGCATGTTCCAAGCCTCAAGAGAAATCGATATCTGTAGGGCAACTAGGTTAATTTGGATGCGTGGTTACATTCATGACTGATTCTTATAAAGCTACCAAGGGATCTCTTATTATGGCAAGAGGTAAGAAGGTAGGAACTTTATATCTGTCTACCTGTGTTACTAATTCCTTTTACGTGCTATCTACTATAGATTCGAGATGTAATTATGTGGCATAATTGGCTAGGCCATATGAGTGAAAAAGGAATGCAAATGTTAAATGCTAAGGGTAAGTTATCAGATTTGAAACAATTAGATCTTGAATTTTGTGAGCATTGTATATTTGGAAAGTATAAGAGAATGAGATTTCTCAAGATTGGGTCAATAAAGAAGGAACATAAATTAGAGTTTGTACACTCAGATGTGTGGGGACCAACTCAATTAGCTTCTATTGGAGGATCCCAATATTATGCGAATTTCAGTGATGATGCCACAAGGAAGGTATGTATTTATTGTATTAAGCGTAAATATGGTGTTTTGAGACTTTTAAAATGTGGAAAGCCCTTGTGGAAAATGAAACAAACTTAAAATTGAAGTGCCTTAGATTTGACAATGGTGGTGAGTACTACAGTAAGGGTTAAATGAATGGAATACGAAGAGAAAGAATGGTTCCTAGAACTCCACAAGAGAATGGAGTTGTAGAAAGAATGAAACAGAGAACAATCATGGAACATGCTTTATAAACATGAGGATACATGTCGGTTTCATTTGAAATTTTGGGAAGAAGCAGTGTACTTGATCAATCGTGGGCCTTCAAAAACATTAGATGGTGGAATACTAGAAGAAGCTTGGTTTGGAAAAGAGGTAGTTTTTTCTTTTCTTAGATTTTTTGGCTTATAAGCTTTTGTGCATTTTGATAGGGAAAATAGGAAGAAGTTGGATGCTAAATCTAAGAGATGTAATTTCATTGGGTATGTATTTGGTGATTTCAGATATTTATTTTGGGATTTAGATTATTCTAAGATTGTTAAGATTCATGACGTTGATTGGAATGAAAAAATAATGTATAGGGATAAGGTTTTGGTGCTTAAACATGAAAAATTTGATGATATTTTGAAGGAAAATAAACTTTTGGATCTGAAGCAGATATCCACAGACACCAACATCGGTTCTACGAAACCAATGTCAATTAGGCTAACCGAAATTGGTAGACAAGATCAGGTTTAGAACATACGCCCCTCTTTGGAACCGGCCGGTACCTTTGAACCAGTGGTGGTGAGGTAACCACGGTTGGTCGATAGACATAGGAACCAATATTGGCTACTGAACTGTGGTTGGTATCAGAATCTTGGCGTTGATCACTAAAAATGATTGACATAAACATGCACAGCGGGAACATAATGAGCCCCAGACACCCTAGATCTTAGTGAGAAGGTCATAAAGGGTAAGTAGACCTCCAAAGAGATTTTCACCTTCCTTTTCTTATTTATTATTAAATGATAGTGGTGAACTAGAAAGATTTGAAGAATAAATGCATGTAGATACCCACGTGTAGTGGGAATATGGCATGGATGAGGAGATGGACTCCTTGGAACAAAATCAGATATGGGATTTGGTCAAGTTTCCAGCAGGTAAGAAAACACTATAGAACAAATGGGTTTACAAAATCAAGGAAGAAGAGGGTGGACTGAAAAGGTACAAGGCGAAGCTTATGGTAAAGGGATTTGCACAGAAAGTAAGTATTGAATTTGATGAGATTTTTTCTCCTGTAGTTAAGATGACTTCTATTTGTATTGTTCTAAGTTTGGTTGCAACAGAAGATTTGCATTTAGAACAACTTGATGTTAAGACGAATTTTCTTCATGGTGATTTGGAGGAAGAGATTTATATATGCAGCAACCGCGTGATTATGAAGTCAAGGGTAAGGATAAAATTGTGTGTAAATTGAAAAATAACATATATGGGCTCAAGTAAGCTCCAAGGCAATGGTATTTGAGATTTGACAATTTTATGCATAAGAATGGTTATATGAGATGTGAATATAACCATTGTGTTTATTTTAAGAAGCTTGAAAATGGGAGCTATGCTATTTTGTTCTTGTATGTGGATGATATGCTAATTACATGATCCAGTATGCATGGCATTGGTAAAATTAAAGAAAATATAGCTCACACATTTTCAATGAAAGATTTGGGAGCTGGAAAGAAAATCCTTGGCATGCAAATTCACTAAGATAAGAAAAAAAGGTTGTATTTGTCTCAGGAGGCTTATATCAATAAGGTGTTGTAAAGGTTTAACATGCAAGATTCAAAACCTATTAGTACACCTATGGCTGAACACTTCAAATTGAGAAAAGATCAGTGTCCTTCATCACATGAGGAGGTTGAGTACATGGCACATGTTCCCTATGCTTCAATAGTAGGAAGTCTTATGTATGCCATGGTTTTACTAGACCATACATTGCATAGGCAAAGTGGGAGTTGTGATTGGGTTTATGGATAATCTAGGTAAAGAACATTGGAAAGTAGTCCAATGGATTCTCATGTATTTGAGAGGGACATATGACATGGAGTTATGCTATGGAGAGTCAGATACTTCTTTACATGGCTATGTTGATTCGAGTTATTGTTGGAGATTTGGATGGCATGAGGAGCACCCTTAGATATGTTTTCATAGTAGGTGAAAAAAATTAGATGTATTTCGAGATTGCAGAAGTTTGTGGTTTTGTCTAATATAGAGGTAGAGTATGTTACAAATACATAAGCTAACTAGGAGATGATATGGATGAGTAGGTTCATTGAAGAGTTGGGAAAGGAGCAAGAGGATTGTAGATTATACAATGATAGCCAAAGCATGATCCATACGGAAAAAAACTTAGCTCTTCATTCAAGAATGAAACACATTCGATTAGGGTATCACTTCATACGGTAGGTGTTGGAGAATGGGCAGATGAAGTTAGAGAAAATCCATATGGATGAGAACCCTATGGATATGCTAACGAAGCATTAGTAAAGGAGAAGTTGGAGCTTCACTCCACTTTTGTTGGTCTTCAAGTTTGAGAGTTGAAGAGGAAGAAATGGGATAAGGAAAATATCAAGGTTGGTGATATACAATACGGTGCAAAAATTGATATCTAAGTGGGAGATTGTTGAGTGTGGAGCTTAATTTCTTCATAGGAAGCTTGCTTTTATGTGTTGTTGGTTTTGAGTGACCAACATCAGCTAGGAGGTAACTAACATCGATCAAGAAGTGACCGAGCATCGGTCACCTATGTAATGGTGCTTTGTTTTTGGACGAGAATTAGAATAAATATTTTTCTTTAAAGATGATTTCTTGATTGTAAAAGCATAGTTAGTTTCCCGAATAGATATGTATGCATGTATGCATTGAATGAGGGTATGAGAGAAGAAAATAATAATTGTTTGCATGTTAGTTTTCTTGGTGAGCAAGAAAGAGTAGCTGAGTGAGGGAAAAATATTAAACATCCTATGAGGTGTTGGAAGACATCAGATCTTCATTGTATTTCCTTTGTAAATCACTGAATAATAATATTGGCCGTTTCTTGATGGATGTAGCCCACACTGGGTGAACCACGTTAAATTTGGTGTTATCTTTTTCTTGTTTATTTTATCTCTTGGTTTATTTCCGCATTCATTGATTGTATGTTTTATCTTATTTTAGATCTATGCAACATTGTTATATGGTTATCCCCAACACACTTCTCTTCACCCATCACCTTCTTCACTACACACACTTTCTCAACACATTGTTAGCCATAAAAGCATGCACTCAATCTCCAAAACCAAATCACAACAAAAAATCCATGCTCGATACCAAACAATGTAGAGATAAATAAAAAAACATGCATATAATTAACATTTCAATAGTTTGCAAACACAAAGTAACTCTCTCTCTACACTGAGGATCATACTCCCATTTTTTGTGCTTTTAAAAACTCACAATCTACCATAACTTCCTATCGTGAAAAATATTATATCTATTTTAAATCACAAAACTATTAAAAACCCACTTGCAAAATGATGTCAATATTATAACCTCCAAATTTTAGGTACTAACTCATGAAAACACAAGAGATAAATTGATTTTAATAGAAATTTTTTTGTTAAACAATTGGTATGCAACCTTAATCTAGCTATAAAACACATAATAACTCAAAGCGATCATCAGAAAAACGGTTAAAATCCCATCGAAAAATTATATTTTTCCATAATTCTCCAAATTTCAAGTCATGTAGATTTAAAATGAAAACTCTATGCTCACTAGTTTGAAACAGATCATTAACCATTCAAACATTAAAATAAGAGTAATATTACCTTATCACTATATTTTTATACAAAACATGATCTTCCAGTCATTTTCCTTCCTCCTAAAACAAGAAATGATTCCCAAAACTCACTACTCCTTTGTAAATTTGAACCTACCTTACATGTAAGCGCCCTAAGACTCATGATGACTGAAATTCCTAGTGACTCCTCAACTTCCCTTCATCCCCTAGTTACATAAATTCTATTTTCGTACTATTTTGAATACTTAATGATCCTCTTACACACTTAAGACTCAATACACATGTCACTCATGTTAATATGACAATTATAACACTTTGATAAACACGTAGCAACACCTAATAGCCTCTAACACACTTGAAATACCTATTAGAAGACCACACATCCATTACATGCCTTTGAATTTTTAAATTTCATTTTAGAGGGAAAGTGTAAGAGAAGGAACATTTGAGTTTTCCAATCTCTACTACTAATTTTAAATGCTTCATTTGACACCAATTAAACCCTTAAAGCTTCCCAACACCTTTGCACCTCGACTCCATGTACCAAGAAACTTGAAATTGTATGCCTTTTTATGGATGCTCTGCATCATCAAGAATCATTCTCCAAGTTTGTACATGGGCTTTGAGGGAATATTTTGGTAAATATGAGGGTTTCTTACAACTATGCTATAATATGTTACAGTACTATTGTTGTAGTATGGTAAAATACCCTTCTATTTACTAGTTTTCAATGCTAATATCAACTTTAATAAATTCTAGTTTTGTAATTCGAGTCATGAAGAATGTATGCATATTAATTAGCATTTAATGTAGAGATATCAACATTGGTTTTATACTTGTAAATTATTTGTAAAAATGTCAATGCATGGTTCAATGTTTGTAAATATTTCAATGAATTCTTGTGATAGTTATAGTTGTTCCAAATCTTGAAATTATAAATGATGTTTTGGTTTTATGTCTATCAACCATTTGATAAATTTTCAATTAGTAGGAAATCAGAAAATTGCATGCGTTATTGAATTATTTTAAAAGGGAAAATTAGAGTGGTATCAGATTCATCTCCTTACTAGTTGTGGGGTTAGATTTGTTGCGAGTTTCTTCTCATGCAAGGAAGTGACAAGGAGCTTTGGTACTACTACTACAAGAGAAGAAAGGTTAGGAACAAACATCGAAGGGTTTCTACAACCAGATATGGAATCAAAGATAGGGAAAGAGAAGGTACACATGATTGCGGACATCGATGATGTGCAAATGGACGAGTCTGCCGAGGAAAGAAGCGGCTAGCTGATATGATGGATAAGATAGCCTATACCACAAAAAATAACCAAGAATTCTAATGGTGAAGGGAGTACTTGAGGATCCAAAAACATATCGAGAATGGTTATTGGATCTATAACTAGGCCTTTCTAGCCTAATTTCCTTCATAAGAAGGACATCATTCTATAAGTGGAGGTGCAACATTCGGTGATAGATGATATTGCTTCCAATTATGCATAATATAGGTATCTTCCACTAGAAATTAGGGAAAAATATCTCTCACAAATTTCATCTAGCTAAAGAGAAATAAAAAGGGACCCAGGGAAGATCATAGACCTCGAAATAATTAGAGGGATCTTCAACAAGTTTTGGGAAAGATCATTTTTTCTACATATGATGGATCTACAGAAGCACAACTTGAGCTTTGATCCAAAAGGTGGATGCATACCTTTCTCTTTGGCCTATGATAGAAGAAGAAGCTATCTATTTTGTTAATTTACATATTGAGGGCATGACACATGAGTGGTGGTACCATGGATTGATCACCTAAGGGCATAACCTCATCAAATATTATGATGAGTTCAACAAGAGGTTGATTGAGAACTTTGATAGGGTTGATCCAGAGATCCATTTTAGGGAGTTAGTGCAACTAAAACGAAACAATTTCATGGATGATTGTGTGGTTTTATTTTAGATATTTTTAGTGATGGTACCAGACAATGTTTTTAAAACCAGTCGAACCAGAATCGGAATCGAGCAGTTCGACTAGTTAAATGCTTTTTTCCAAACCGGTATGCAAACCAAACTGGTGGACTAGTTTGGTACCAAACTAGCTAGTTTCCGTAAGGAAACAATAGGTTGAGTACCAAAATGGTTCAACCATTTGGTTCCACTATGAATCGACCGAGCTAGAAAAAAACTTTAATACAAAGTGCTAATTTTGTAAAAAAACAATTTCTAATTAAAATTTCATCTTTTTAGTTGACCTAAACCTAATTTTTACGTAAACACCTTTCTTACATGTTATCTAGTATATCCATGAGAAAAATTTGCATATTTTGTGTGTAATTATTGTAATCATGGTTTCTAATCTTTCAAATATAAAATTTTCATTAAAAATATAAAATTTTATGTGTTTTTAGTAAATTGGTTTATAAAATTTGAACCAGTCTAGTCTAACTCTCATTGGTTTTGAGTCCAATTCAAAATTTTAAAACATTAGTACGAGATGTATCCAAAAGGAGGCTCGTGGTATTATTTGTTGAAGGTTTGGCTGATCCACTCAAAGGCTTGGTCAAGGCTTTCAACCCTTGTTCACTCCAAGAAGCCATCAAAAAGGCATTTGATCTAGAAACAACAGCCCCTAAGGGAAAATTTTTTCCTTTAGGACAACAAAGGGCATCTTCTTTTGGGCAGCCTAGGACTTCACCTTCCGGGCAACCAAGGACAGCCCCATATGGACAACAAAGAAGGCCATTTCAGCAAGGTAATGTGCAACAAAAGGAGCTGCCAAAGACAAACAAAGAAGTGGAAACAAGGAATGAGCTAAGGAGGAAAAATTTGTGTTTCACTTGCAAAGATCCATGGACATCGGGTCATCATTGCCTTGGCAAAGGGCAAGTTCATTACATTGAGGTAGTGTCAGATGGAGAAGAAGAAGAAGAAGAGCAAGAAAATAGAAGTTAACACTATGGATGACACCCTTGCCATATTATCGATACTCCTTGATATCACTTTTTTAGAATAACTAATTGATAATGGGGCAACCCACAACTTCATAGAAAATAACTCATGTTATTATTATTAAAGTAAAGGGGATTCTCTATTTTAAGTGAATTTTTGCTAAAATAGAAAATAAAAAAGTCACTATAAAGCTAAAAGTGGAAATATCCCACACAAAGTGCCCCACTTAGAAAAGGGAGACAAATATTATAAAATAAAGTGAGGGAGGGTTCATTAGTATATCCTTCTACACACATCTCTCTACATTGTGAGTCTCGAGCATTTATATTATACTTCCACTATTGAGGATGAAAACCCTCTTCAACAACTAGATTTGGGGAGAAAACGCTCAACATCTTCTAGGAGACTTCATTCAAAGGCCATAGTTGAGTGTATATTCAGATCATCAAAGCTAGGGCATCATTCTCTAAGGTTGGCACGGGGTTTGATGACATGATTTGGGGCTTCTTACATTACTACTAATGTATACTATAGTACCTGCCATTTGTGAGTTTTTAATATTAATATTTACTTTGATAAATTTTTGTTTTATAATTTAATCATGAAGAATGTATGAATGATAATCAACATTTAACGCAAAAATATCAACATTGATTTTATTCTTTCGATTGTTTGTCAAAATGTCAATGCGTGGTTCAATGTTTGCCAAATGGTTATAAATATGTCAATGGATTCTTGTGATAGTTATGATTGTTCCTAAGTACTGAAATTATAAATAATGTGTTGATTTTATGTTCACCAACTATTTGGGAAATTATCAATGAGTAGGAAATTAGAATATTGCATCATGGGTTATTGAATTATTTTGAAAGGGGACATTACCTCCAACCTCTAGCCTCACCGTATGATTTGATCTTATCACCCTTAGATTTTACCCCATTGGCTAAACTTTTGGAGCATGTAATGCCTTATATGTCACCAACGTCTCGAGTGGAAGCCTCGAATGTAATTAAGTTGTTTGTGAAAACCTTCAATAACACAAATCTTAAATTTGTTATAGTAAAATTAAAAAAATCTAAAACAAACCTAAAACATGAACGGTGAGTGGTAATACCTCTCTTGGTCGATGATTTCCTATTTGTGATGTAATGTAAATAAATACAATATGAAATTTTCTTTTGCGATCTATTCATGGTGTGACGTGGCATCTTGTTTGGTTTACAATTTATTAAGATTCTTGATACTTCTCTCGATATGGGAAAGATTTTGGTTTCTTCATTTTACATCTTACGAAAGTGTTAAAAGATGGTGGATTTACAAATCCACTTCTTCGTGTAATGCTATGGACATGGAAAGAATAGAAAGAAGTACAACACAAATCTTAACAATTATGACTCCTCTATTTCAAATCACATCAAAATGGAAAATTACAAACATTTATCGTCACTCGGTTCATAAAAATCGTTAGTCAATCACACAACTCATGATAAATTATCACTTAGTCATGGTTGAGATAATTTATCATCGATAGATGGGAAAGAAACAAAAAAATTAGGAAATGATATCTAAAAAAATTTAAACAAAAAAACCCAAATATAAGCTTTTATTTGGCATTACGTTCCCTTGTTAAATTTTAGGTGTAAGGAGAAAACATTGAGTTAGTGGAAAAATCATGATTCGATGGTCACGATTTACGAGACATTATCATTTTGTTATATATTGGTTATCTTTCTGTTGTTCTTTTGTTTGAGTCCTTTAGCTTGTTTCCTTTGATACAATTTCCAAAACTTGACCTTGAGGGTCGGTTTTGGACCTTTGTTTGTTTATGTTTTCTTTTCTTGGTGTCTTCCCCTTTTGTGATCACTTTGTCATGGTCTCCATGTGATTATTTTTGTTTTTCTTTTGACCTCATTTTTGTTTTTAATTCCCTTTTTGATGAAAAAGATCTTATATTATATTAAATAAAACATGATACAAGATTCACTCAACAAAAATGTCTTTTTGTGGTCTGTCCTCTCCATGATTTATCTTGGTGGTGTTACATCTAGGATTCCATGCTTTGGTGTTTGGAGCTTAAAAATGTGAGTTTTCATGGCAAATAAGGGGTTTTTGTTTCCCAATCCAAGGGAGCAAGGTGTTTCAACTCTTTTCAATTTAATGCCCCTACATTTAAAGACACCATGAGAAGGAATTCAAAGTCTAATCTGCAAGGTCAGAATTTTCAAAAACCTCCGTTGAGAATGCCTAAATATGATCCCAGGAAAAATGAAAATGGTTGCATGAAAGCAGCCGATGGCACACCAGTGATAAAGCTTCAAAAAGCATATGTTCAAAGTGGCATAGAAGAATTGGAGAATAGAGGATTAATTTTCCAATTTCTTGGATTTAGGCCATCATTGTCAGCATTTAAAAAATGGGCACAGAAAATATGGAATACCCCTAGTGAGTACCCCATTTCTGTATACCCTAATGGTCACTTGTTTTCTTTTTCCTCACCTCTAGATCATGAATTAGTTTTTCAATGAGGCCCATGCTTCCTTGGAAGAGAGGGGTTGTTTATGAAACCGTGGCATACTATGTTTAAGGTAGAGGAAGAGTTACCATTGGTAGCTCCAGTTTGGGTTAGTCTATTTGGTCTTCTAGTTGAATATTGGAATCAACATGTATTCATGGAGATTGGGAATAGTATGGGAACTTATATGATGACAGATGATGCCTCTTTGAAGTTGGAACATATTATTTATGCACACATATGTGTGTTAATGGATTTAAATCAACCTTTTACCTCAAAAGATTTTATTGGTAGTGGAGGATGAGGCATGGGAGAAAGTCTTGGATTATGAAAATATTCCTTTCTATTGTCGTAGGTGTCATGAATATGGGAATTTGGTTAGAAATTTTCCTCTCAAAATATCAGATACCACTAAAGAAGGATGAAAAAGGAGGAATTTTTCAAACCAAAAAGAGAAAAATAATCCAAAGAGGATCCTAAAACAAAATTGGAAGTAAGTAGTCATAATAGATTTGCTAGTTTGTATGATTCAAGAGGAAGAAGGTAATGAGGACTTAATGGTATCCCAAGTCCCATAAACACGGAGTTAATCAAGCCACTCAATAGGAATAAAACATGTTGGGAATCTGATTGTGGAATGGTGCCATGATTCAATAACAAACCAAATCATGCACATACAGAACTAGATAATTCCCCAAAATCTACAGAAGTGGAACTATAAACTAGAAAAATATAAATAAAAAAAGTACACACACATAACACAACATGTACCATGGTTCACCCAACATGGGATATGTCCACCAAATATAGAGATCTCAATATATATAATGAACAAGAGTACAAACCAACTCTTCCATACAAGAGTACAATGCATCTCTCCAAGAGTATCTCCTCCTCCAGATATCTAAATGGATCTACATGAGTGCACTACAACCGTGCCTCCAAAAACCACCAGATCTCACATACCAGGAACTACTACATCTCCCACTGTGCAACTAAGATCTCCTGTGAATATGCAAACAAGACCTCTCACATGGGTCTACCAATGTGCAACCATATATGTGCACCAAGAATTAAGTCTCTCCTCCATCTCTTTGCATGTGCCACTGCAAACAAGAAGATAACCTCCTTTACAATATCTGGATACTATCTGTATCCACAAGCTCTCTAACGAGCTACAATACTAGATTCATAGGGATCAACAATACAATATGATCTCATGGATCTACTGATAAAAGATCTCACAACAACTTTGTGGATCTATAATACAAGATCTCACAATAACTTTTGTGGATCTACAAGATGAAAGACTATGTGCTTTGCATACTCTTCAATACAAGAGTATAATGCATCTCTCCAAGAGTATCTCCTCTCCTCTAGATCTCTAAATGAATCTCCTTGAGTGCAATAAAGCTGTGCCTTCAAACACCACTAGATCTCACATACCAAGAACTACCACATCTCCCAATGTGCAACCAAGCTCTCTTGTGAATATGCAAACAAGACCTCTCAAATGGGTCTACCAATGTGCAACCATAACTATGCACCAAGAATTAAGTCTCTCCTCCATCACTACATCAACTGTGTAAACAAGAAGACAACCTCCTCTACAATATCTGGATACTATCACGTACCCACAAGCTATCCAATGAGCTACAATACTAGATCTCTATGGACCAACAATACAACATGATCTCATGGATCTACAATACAAGATCTCACAACAACATGTGGATCTACAAGAAGAAACCCTATGTGTTTTACATACTATGCAAGCCATTACATTGAGACAAAACAATACAAAGGAAATACAATAGAAGACATTACCCTCTTCTCACCATTTAGATGTACCTGCCATTTCCTTCTGTCTAGCTTCTCTCCATGGAAGCTTTGTCTTCATGTAACCTTTTTATTCTTTTTCTTCTTCATCATCCTCTTAACCAAACATTACTCAAATTATATCATCTAACCCTAGTTTTCATGCTTATATAATCATATAAAAACTTATAGAAACTTAGCTATGCATTAACAAACTTTAGATCACCTTTATAATAAAAGGTTGGATCTAATCCCGTGAGTTAAATAAAAACATTCCACACAGAAACCGATGCTAGTTTTCGACCGATGTTAATTCCTCCTTTTTGACCAATGTCGTTCCCGGTGTGACGACTTTGGTTCTTGTGTAATCCAACAACCTATAAAGCATGATATTGGTGAAGCAATTTAGCTCCACAACCCAAAAAAACATGGATTAGTAAAGGAAAGAAGGTGAAATCTCTTTGGCACTTATTCAACAACAACCTATATCAAATTCAACAAGAAAAAATCTAAAGAGCTATTAGAGGAAGACCAAATATCAAGATAAGTTTTTGGATGTAGAGCCACATATCCAGGTAACGGAAAATATGGATAAAGCACTAGTTCTCTTTAATCATGATAAGGGCAAACAAATTGATGAATCTTCTTTAGGAGTGGTTTAGGAACAAACGAAAAAACTAAAAGTTGATAAAAATATAAAACCAGGACATAAATCAAATCAAATATCTCTTCAAAATGAGGGTAAGAAGTTGAGAAATGTTGGAATGGTATGGGATTCATCCCACTTTTTCCAAACTCTTCTATCATGAAGATAATTACTTGGAATGTACGGGGGCTAAAAGGTAGCCCATATAAAGTTCAGGAAATAAAACAAATGATTGACACTAATTGCCCTCTTGTGGGTTTTATTCAAGAGACTAAATATTTTATAGATCTTGTAGCAGCCATTCTTTGAGAGAATATGGCCTAAGGGCCTTCATCTTGATTTGAGATTGCAAGGATCATCGGAGGTATTATTACTTCATGGGATCAAAGGATGTTTCAGTGTCGAATTCATGTTGTATTCAAGGAGGTATCTTAATTAATGTGTACTCTAAAGTAGATAACCAAAATTTTGTTTTAATAAATGTTTATGCCCCTTTGGATGTGGGTGTTATACAAAAAAATGGAATCGGATATCTGTATGGCTAATCCATTTACAAGGAACCCTCTTATTTTAGGTGGATACTTCAATACTATTCTAAATCTCAAGGAAAATAGGGTGGAAATAAACAATTGGATTCCAGTTCTTCAATTATGTCTCAACAGATCCAGTCACTTCATTTAGTGGATGTTCCAACGGGAAATGGTGTTATGACATGGAATAATAGAAGACAAGGACAACAATGTATTATGGAAAGATTGGATTGATTTTTAGTATCTGAAGAATGGTGGCTAAAAGATTTTGTTCCTAAGGCAAAGCTTCTGAATAATATTGGTTCCGATCACTGGCATGTGTCTATTGAGTTAGGGAAATCTTATCGGCATTATGTGCCCTTTCGATTCCAATTGATGTGGTTGCGGCATGAGAATATCAGAAATTATATCCAACAGTGGTGGGTGGAGGGTAAACCAAGGTATGGTACTCAGATGTATTCTTTTGTTAAAAGGTTGGATTATCTTAAGTCCAAACTTAAGAAATGGAGTCGGAGTTATTTTTGAGGTATAAAGGATAGGAAAGTAAGTATTATGGAATAATTGGAAGTTATCAATTCGAATTATGCCAACAAGGAAATATAAGATATTTTAGTAATAAATAACATATTTTAAAAGCTAAATTGACAGAATGGGAAATTCGAGAGGAAATAATGTGGAAGAAAAATTATAGAATTCATTGGCTAACTCAAGGAGAATTTTTTTGCTTCCTTCCATAAATCACTACTTGACATAAGATTGCATAATCATATCAATTATTTGAAGAGAAAAAGAGGAAAATAGATATTCACATCTCAACCTCTCAATTTAGAGAACCAACAAAAAGTGTTAGATGTTCTGCCTCAGTTGATTTCTCAAGAGGAAAATGAACAACTTATTCAACCAATTACTAAACAAGAGTTATATACAGTTGTCTTTAGTATGGTGAAAGGTAAAACACCAGGTCTAGATGGATTTCCCATTGAATTCTATCATACTTTTTGGGATATCATTAAGTATGATTTACTTAGTGTTGTGGAAGAGGCTAGAATTTCAAAAGCTATACTTAAGGAAATAAACAAAGCATCCATTTCTCTCGTTCCAAAATCTATGAATGCTACTGAAATTTTAGATTATATACCTATAGCTCTATGTAATTTTTGTATAAAATTATCACAAAAGTCATGGCAGAAAGATTAAAACCTCTTTTACATAAGATTATTTCCCTTGAACAAGGAGGGTTTGATCTAGGACATCCGATTCATGATGAAATTACTTTGGCTCAAGAAATCCTGCATTTTATGGATTTGCATAAATCTCCTTATATGTTTATTAGATTCGATTTATCCAAAGCATATGATAGAGTGGACTGGAAGTTTCTTACTTAGGCCTTAACAGAATTTAGCTTTTTCGATGAATGGATTAAATGGATAGAGGCATGTTTAACTTCGATCTCTTTCTATGTGTTAGTTAATGGTACTCCTACAAATCTGTTTTGTGCTTCTAGGGGAATAAGACAAGGAGATCCTTTGTCGCCTTTTTTATTCATTATTTTGGCGGAATGTCTGGGAAGACTAGCAAATAGAGCTTGTCAAGAAAAAAGAATACAAGGTGTGTAACTTGCCAAATCTATAAAGCCTCTTTCCCATTTGCAGTTTGTAGATGATTCTACTTTGGCTGGGAAAGCCACTCCAGTGGAAGCTAAACAATTTGCTAAAATTATCCATGTGTTTTCTTCTTCCTCTGGTAACTTATTAATGAAAAAAATCAATTTTATTTTTCATTGTTCTATACAATAGGAAGAGAAAATACTCCAGATCTTCCATTTCAAAAAAGGTTCTCTTCGTATTAAATATCTGGGAGTTCCTCTTTCTATTAAATAAAATAAATACCAGGAGTGGTTAAGAGAAAAGAGAAAAGATAAGATACATAAATGGACTAATAAATGACTCTCTATAGTAGGCAAAATAACTCTAGGGAAGGCTATCCTTGGGTTGTTCATGTTTATGTTTCATCTATTCTTAATATTCCTATATCTATTTTGAAAAAATTGATGTTATTTGTCATAATTTTTTGTGGAATGGGACAAAAATCAACACAAGTGGTCATTAGTAAATTCAAAAACTCTATGTCACCCTAAAAGGAAGGTGGTCTGGGCTTTAGTTCGGTAGTTAAATGAGCACGAGGCTCTTGCTATAAAACTTTACTTGGAGGTTGATTACATCTCGAGATGAATTGTGGGATGTTAATATTAGAGCCGAAGATATGGAAAATTATCCACCAAAAATATTATTAGATTGTATCTTCTACGAAGAGGATCTCCAACTCTGGATGTTCTCAAAATGGGGAAGACATTTTCAAATATAGGATGTTTTGGATAGTAAATAATGGGCGGAAGGATTATTTTTGGCTCGACTCATGGAATGGCTAACCTCCTTTAATTCAACAATTTCCTCATTTAATTTTATGGAAACATTGCATCAAAAATAATGGACACGAGTTATACATTATACTAGAAAATCATTCCTTCCTTGGGAAATGGGAAGATGTTGGATACCTACTTATGAACTACTTAAACTTTGTAAACCTAAAATGGCTTAGACTAACACCTAGTACTCTAAATAGCTAAACTAAAATCTAACCTAATACAATCATGATCAAAGCTTAATAGAATGCTTAAATGGAAATCTAAATGAATTATTAATCTAAACTAACAAACATCCTTACTATGTTAAACTATTGCTAAATAAATGAACCTAATTAAATCTATGAGCAATCAAATTGGGTGTTGTTCCAAGATGATGAAAGGATCTCTCTTAATAATGGTTACAAGGCCATGTAAGATATTCTGTACTAACCAAGCTTGAAAGAATGGATGAAAATGGGGATGCGAGACTATTCTAAAGCAATAGAGATGACTCTAAAAATCATAAGTTTATATCATATGAAATTCAAATCATGGTGTAAGGTGTGAAGGTAGGAGCTTGGTCCTTTTTATAGCTTTCTACTTTGAGAGAAGCATGAATCCCAATAAATGTGGGACAAAAGATAAAGCATAAAGTAACCTTAGGTTAGTTAACCATAGCTTGGTGAGTTAGCATTTTATGGGAGTAGGAGTGCACATAATTAATCAAATGAGAATAGTTAATAGGATAGAATAAGATTTTTAGGCTATTTGGAGGCGATTGAAGAGGAATTTGATAAGATTGGAAGCATTTGAAAGTGAGATTTAGCCTATAAAATATTTATTGATTAAATGCATGTTAAAGAGGATTAATTAACTAATAATATTTAATTAATTGATTTAAAGAGGATTATAACTAATGAAGTGTCATTAATTGACATCTAAAATGTGATAAAAGCTAGTTAATTAAATAAGTGTCATTAATTGAGAAGAATCAAGGAAACATTAGTTAATTATCAAAAACACTAATTATAACAGAAATTATGAGATAGAAGATAGTTAGTACCACTTTAGCATTAAAACCACATAAACGAGATATTACGTGTCTACATTTTCCCCTCTTTGGGGTGGCATAAGTGACGTCACTGCAAAGAAAGTAGACAAGTATAAACAAGAAAATTTTGAAGAAAAATTAGTAGAATGTAGGATTCCCCCTTGAGTGTTGATGGGGTGATAGAAGAAGTCAAGCTGTCGCTCAAAAATAGGAAGGAAACAAATAGAAGAATTCGGGTGGAAGAAACTTTGAGAGTGATAAGAATTGATAGATGAAAAATGGAAATAGCCTTTACATCCAACTCATTCAATAAATAACTTTGTTTCATCACTTTTCTCATGCTTTACATCATTGACCCTTATTAAAATGTACACATACAACATAAGTGTAAAATAATATGAAAATCTATAATACTAACATTTGTTCATTTCAAAAAAATGCTTTATCTCCAAGCAACATACATAATGCAATGCAATACGAGAAAGTAAACCAACGAACTTGACAAGGAAACAAGTACAAGCACACATACTCAAATAAATAACATTCAAGATAGTTGTACTAATGTTTTTGTTATCAAGCTTCAATTCTCGAATGTTCATGTTTAATGACAAGTGTTAAAAATGGTGCCCCAAGTAAGGATATATGCAATGGGAATAACGAAGGACACATGGGTCCTATGAAAAATTATTCATGCACTACGACATAGTGCCAAGAAACTCATTATTGATAGGTAGTATGAACATAATAAACGAGACCAACTTTTGTTAATGGAGGTAGATACAAATGATCTACGAGTTGGTCTAAAAAGAACATGTGAGTACCTAAGAAAAATGTTTTGTAGGAAGATTTTCAATGTTTGAGGATGATGCATTTGATATAGGCTTCAATTTGTGTGCATGCCATTTACGAATTTTTGAAAATTTATAATTTTACAAAATTTTGGATTTTGTGAATTTTACAAACTTTTGGGTTTATTTAGATTTTTTTATTTTTATTGAATTTTATAAGAAGAATGAAAATATCATGGGACATTGCCAAATAATGCTGGTAGCAAAAATATTCCCGAGGTAGCAAAAAGGTTTTCGGGAAGCAAAACATGCCCCAACGTAGTGAAAAAGCGAGAAAATGACTATTTATTAAAAAATAATCATCGTGACGAGTGCTTAGAAGAACTTGGAAGAATCACGATGGTCTCGAGTTCTTTGGGGGTGAGAGAAACAAAATGTAGGGGTCAAAATGAGTATATATACCATGCGATGAGGGGTAAAACCATTCGGTGAGTTTATTTGACATTTAACCTTACCAGTTTGAGTTTGACCGATTATTTTCTTTGACAATAGAGAGAGATGGCGAGGGTGTAGAACCATAGACACCATGTAGAATGAGTTTGAGAATACATGAGGCTTCTTAGGGATGTCCTCCAAATACACAAAGAAAAATTTTTTACTTTTGGTGTCTTTTAGTAACATTTATTGTAGGTAGAAATTTGTGGGAAAGTGTTAGCATGGCCCCTTGTGCGTGCGTGCGTGTTTGAGGGTGCGCTTACATTAAAGTCTGCATATGCATCCGTGTATGCATGCTAAGAAGTGCAATGGTGTGAGAAGATAAAGGAGCATTGCACCTATGTGGAAAAACACCAAAGATGGATGCATATTCACTAAAATGAGTGTGTCAACGTCATTGTAGATGTGTTGGCATCAAACTAGGGTTGGGGGCAATATGGGTGTGCATGTGTGAAAACACAGTGCTTTGATGTGCAAAGGGGATGCTAGCACTTGGGTATGCTAGCATAAAAATTGCTGCACCGATCTTCGCTTAGGGGCACGTTGGCATGAAAAGGGCATTTTGAATGGCCTTAAAAGAATCTAGGAAGTTTTTAGAAAAACTTAGATGACAAATAAAATAATTTAATGATGTAGAAGAATTGTAGGAATGTATCCCATAAGAAAATGATCCTAACAAATGACTTGGATGATTTTGTAGGTGAGCCTACCCGATTAGAGACGCGGGAGCAACATGGTTGGCTCTGGGCCTAAGAGGTCACATTCTCATGACACAATCACATCTTCTTGGAGATGATGCTTTATATCATGGGCCTAACACATGTGGCTTTCATGCCACATATCACTTTGGACCACAACTTGCTCATAGCCTTAGCTGAGAGATGGCAAAGTGAGATTCAATCATTCGGTTTCCTAGTGGTGAGATGAGTGTCACTTTGGAGGACGTTTAGAGGATTTTGAGAGTTCTAATTCAGTGGTCGATTAGTGACTTATGATAGCGACCGCGGTCATATCCTTTAGATCATTTTGGATATGTTTGGTGTGATGGAGATACCTCGCTGAGCTATGTCGAGTGGATAGTATGAGATAAATAGTGGATCTTTTCGGTGGCATTTTGTTTCCTAATAATATCGGTTCTCATTTTTCTTTAGGAATCATTGAGTGATACATGACCTTATCCAGGAGAGGTTTATTGCTGGGGTAGTGCATACTTACCCATTTTTATGTAGATCTACACTTGATAGTTTATCATGGTCGAAAATCGTGGGTCTAACAACTCTACTTCAGATATGGGTCTAGGATCATATCTCCATAGAAGCGACCCATAAGAGCACCGTGAGCTTGGGATCTTGGACAACCATCCATTATGGGTTGGGCTCTAGATGGTGATGACATTTGCAGGCACATGGGAGATACCCCATATTACAGGTAATCTTTAGATGAGATATATCTCCGAATGATCACATGATGACCATATAGACTATATTAGTGGTGCGAGGATGATTTTGACCTCATCACATTGGCGGTAGAGCATTTTATAATTGGGAGGAGGGACCACATAGTAGAGTGACACATAGTGGATAGGGTCTTATGGAAGTTTGGTCTCATCCAGGATTCTCGGTGATGAGATGACGTATAGGTGCCGATTGAGAGAGATTTTTGACATCGGGCCTTGGATCAAATTACACCGAGCACAAGATAGTTTAGCATAAGTGGTTCCACAACTTTGGGTCTCAAAAATATAAAGCAACATTAGCTCACCTGTAGTAGGTGGTATTATCATGGGGGTCTTGAAAAATATTATTTTAGGAGAGAAAATGTTTGTTGTTGCTCTGGGCCCCATAAAAATTTAACATATTTCTTGAGAAGATGTGAAAATGTGTGACACTTATCTCGTGAGTGGGAAATAAATCTCCGATTGCTTTTATTTTCCTCCAAGCTATGCCACTATTTTATGTTGGTAGGAGGAAGCATCTCTGTGATGGTCGAGACCTTTGTTGGGTCTACTTATATTCCCCTCCATGAGACGATGAAGCACGGGAGATTTCACGATAGCACATCGAAGAAACATTTATTCGGAGTTTAAACGAACCTTATAGACCATCGAGACATTGAAAGATGTGCCAAAAAATATTTGGATGGTCCTCTCTTGTCCTAGAATTTCCCAAAGTATATCATTGACATAATATTCCATTATATCACCGATCATGTCACGAAAGATGACAGTCATTTCCCACTAATATGTTGCACCTACATTCTTGAGGCCAAAGGGCATAACTTGGTAAAGAAAATTCCCCAAGGGGTTGTAAAATATATCTTATGCTGGTCCTCCTCTGTAATATTGATTTGATTATAACCTAGAAAAGCCATCCATTAGTGATAACATCTCATAACCAGTTATAGAATCGATAATCATGTCGATATTAGGGAGTGGAAAATCATCTTTGGGACAAGATTTGTTGATGTCTCTAAAATCCGTAAAAATCATGATATCCATAGGAGTCTTCTAAACAGGGACAACATTTGATATCCAATCTAAGTAGTCGATAGGATTAATGAAGCCTACTTCCAATAATCTTTCTAGTTCCTCCTTTACCAATAGGGCAACATGAGGATGCATTTTCTAGAATTTTTACTTAATTGGCTTGGCGTTTGGGTTGAAAAAAATATTATGAATAACGAATGTTGATCAAGGCATGTAATGTTTGTGTAGGACCAAGCGAATATGTCCGAATACTCATGCGAAAAGAAAAGCAAATGTTTTTTTCTCATGAGTGAGAGGGATGCTCCCAACTTAACCATTCGAGGCACTTCTTTTGGGCCGATGTTGACCTCAATGGTCTCCTCCACAAGAAGTTTGAACTCCTCTTCCATGTGTGTAGGATTAGGAGGGAGATTTATATCTACTCCAAGGGTGTCTCGATGAGGTTTTCATCCTTGGATAAATTAATTTCTTTGTCCATTTATTTTTATTTTTGTTTGTGTGTTAGTGCCTCAAAAAGGTTTTCACTGTAAGACTTGGAATTTTTCTTGTTGCAAGGATTTTCTATGGAAAATTTTTCCTTACATTTTACTTTTCTTTGTTGACCATAGAACTCAGCATCCTCCCCAAAATAAGTGCATGAATCTAGGTCAATGGAGAAGCCTTTGTTTTTGTGCCGCCATTTGGTATGTCATCATGAATACCTAAAAACTTGCCAATAGCTTCGTGATTGGAAAAGTAGTCAATATGTATATGTTGTTGTTGGTTCCAATTTACCAAGGAAGGATAATCGAGGTTTAACTCGGGAATAATTATAGTTGAGGTGGGGGATATGGTAATTATAGTCATCTTGGGATATAGATTGGTAGAGGAAAATTCTTCGTAAATACTAAACTAGGAATTTGTTTTGTTTTCATTACTTGATTCACTATATTTTCTTTTAGAGGTAGTAACATCACATAGAAATTGAATGACTCCATAAGGCCGAAGGCCAATTCCATTTTGTAAACATTGAAATGTGGTATAGGAGAGCTTCCCGCATACCTTGTTCATTTATGCCACATCCGTATCGTTTGTATCCCATTACGTACATCAATTATCGGGGATATCAACGAGAGGTGATTGATAAAATGGATATTTTTCATCATCACAGGGGGTTGGGATATAAGATTGTTGAGAAAATTTTCATATATGAGTAAACCACTAGGAGTAAAAGCATCAAGTTTGTAATTTTACCGGGACCATTAATATTTATAATAGGGCCTACCCCTTGTTTTGGGTGATAGGGAAGATTGAAAACCGAGAAGGGCCTCTTGAAGATCATACTCCCCACAACCAGTTGAAAGAGTCTTCATCTTCCATGTAGAAAAAGGAGAAATAGATGTTGAAGCACCATTTTTATTAGGGGTCAAGGCCCTTGGATCAACTTATGAGGCGAGAACCTCAGATTGAGCGAATAACAATTTTTGTTGAAGGAAATCAATAAAATTTAGGAAATAACTGATAGGGCTCGTAGTGAGAAAAAGGTTGAGAATCCCCTAGAATAGTTATAATTTTCCCTTCATGGTACAACTTTAGACACTGGTGATACATTGAAGGCACAACCTACACAACATGAATCCATGGGTGGTGAGAAGGATATTGTAAGATAGCTCCAAGTCAAGGACATGGAACTTCGTATCATGATTAGTAGGCCTTACTCCTAGGGAGAATATGATCATGCTTTGGATGATTTTCGTTCTTCATTGTCATATGCCTTGATGTTGATGACTTTGGTTTTGAATTTGTCTCAAGACAACCTAATTTCCACGAAGTTTCAAAGTGCATATGTTAAGGCCCGATCCACCATCCAAAATCACCCTTTTAACCTTCTTATGATTAATAATGACCTCTATGTGTAGAGGTAAGTTATACGAAGGATATTCTATAGGAATTTCCTTTTGACTATAAGTTATGTGCTCCATTGGAGGAATTTGAGTTACCATTGGTTGGAAGCATGTGGGGTCTATATCAACCGACACTCCTAATCCTTGTAAAGTCTTACGAAGGATGTATTTATGTACATTAGAAATCTTGAGAATATCTCGGATCGAGATCTTAGTTGTAGTTTTATCTAATCACTCTAAGACATCATAGTGACAGTCTTGAAGTGATAATAGAAGTGGGTGGAAGTTTAGATATAACAAGGTGAACATGTCACATTGTCATGATACACTCCTTTTCTATGACCTTGATAGTATTCATATTCTTAGTAAACGGGGTAACATAACCAATTATTGCATCATAAGAATAATTGCTTTTGGCATTACGGTTTGTATTTTTATAGACATAACCAATGAATTTGTTGTTAGATGATTGTCTTTGATCCTGATTTTTCCCTAAACCATTCTTAGGAAAGGCTCTTTAAATATCCCCATGTCAACATTAATATATTTGTTAGGCCTATGGAATCCATTTCCATGTGACCACTTTCAATGAGGTCTTGGATGTAGTGCTTTAATTTGAGGCACTTATCTGTCTTATGTCCCCATATGTGATGAAAGGTGCAATAATCATGTTCTTTAAACCAAGATGGTTTAGGTGCATTATCAAGAAAATGGTTTGATTTAGGGTTCTTTACCATGTCAAATTCCTGTAACTATTTTAGTATTGATGACATCGAGTCTGATAGAGGAGTGAAAGTACAATGTTTATACTCGGGGGCGAAGGTCCCTTAGCGAAGTTTTCAGAAACAATATTTTGAACCACCTTCACTCATTTGGAATCAGAATTCCATATCCTACGATATGTTTGTTCTTATTGGGAATAAACATTTGATTATCGCTAGGTTTTTGGTCATGGTTATGATACGAGGAGGGTTTCAATGTCCCCTTTGTTAACAACACTTTTTCAATTTTGGCACCTTGTTTTATGACCTCTTTAAAGGTATTACCACAATGCATTTACAAGTGGAAAGTGATTTCAGGGTGCAAGTTTGGTACAAATATACTATTTGTTTCTCCGATATGGAGCAAGACAAGTGACTAGCGATCCCTCACCATATTTGTAAGAAACCGAAAAAGTTATCATTATTATGTTGTTTAGCATTACATAGATCGATCCTGGTAACATCTTTCTCCATGTTAAAGGAGAATTGATGTATAAAAATCTCTGCCAATTGTGGCCACGTAGATATAGATCCCTTTGGGATGTATAAGAACCACTCAAGAGCTTGTCCCCTAAACTTCACGGGAAGAGGTGTATAAGATAGTTATCACTAAATGTGACCTCTTGGAAATCCATGAAAAAGTCTTTGATGTGATCTCTTGGATCACCCTTTCCCTTGTATTTGTCAAATTTTGGATAATCAAAGTGCCTAAGGAAAGGAACCTATAACATATCCCTATCGAAAGGATATGGACATAACTCCTCAAATTGATACTTCTTATTTGACCCTAACTTTCCTTCTTGTAAGGCAGTGAGGGTGTTCTTCATAGACAATAAATCTTGATCAAAGAGTGGGTTTTTCAAAGGGATAGGCTTATATCTTGCCATCTCTTTCTCATGGTTATCTATGTACATCCTTTCGTAACCCCCTTTTGGTTTATATTTCTTAGGAGTTTTAAGAGTTTTGTTAATCTTGGTGAAAGAATCGTAGTACGAAGCTTTAGGTTTTTCTTTTCTAGATGTCTTCGTAGATTCTTTGCTAACGTGTGAAGCCAAACTTTCCAATTGGCAAGTGAGGGCTTGTATTTTCTCTTCTAAAGAAACCTCTTTGGGAGGTATCTCTTTACGAGTTTCATGCAAAGGAGGTTGTTCATGATTTTATTCTTCATGGTATTCATGATGAAGTCTAACCACTGGGATACAATATCCACTAGTATTTTGGATAGAAGTAGAGGCATGACCGGATTTAAAATCTCATCGCATCGAAAGTGGGAATTATACTTCTTCATCTTCTCCTCGAGAGAATGTCAATGATAAGAGTGGGATCACACGGTGGAATATAATTGTGCCCCCAAATCTATAACACTCATAAGGACTTTATGTTTATTTTGAAACAAGAACTCATCAATTTGGGCGGAGGTTAACTTATGTTCCACCTAAGGAGAATCCTCCTCGCCACCACTATGACCCACTAGGATGTTTTCCTCCCTAAGAAGATTTATTATTTTTTCTATCACGAGGTCGACTACGATCTTCGATGCCCCATCCTTGTCTTAGGAGGCATGATGAACTAATTTTTTCTAAGGTTGGTTTAAAAATGGACCCTAAGTCAAAATGAAGTAGCTTAACAACATCACATTGCTATAAATAATGTTAATCAATGAATAAGAATATGTCCAAAGGAAATGTGCACTAAGGAATCCAATGAATAAGAATGACACACTACCCAAAAAAGTACATGTAAATAACAAGTAACTAAGACTCAAATGATCAAAACTATGATCTAATCACATGAAAAGTTACTCATGTTTTCTTCAAGTATAGTTTTGGTTCAAATAGTGATAACACATAATCACTACTTAGGTCAAGTTTAAAATAAAAAAGACCTAAATACTATGAAAGTGTTGACGCGATATCCCAACAAGGTATATTAAAAAAATGTTTTAGAAACAAACAAATTCCAATTTGTGAAAAAGGAGGCTACAAATGTGAGAAACTCAACAACGCTATTTGGATACACAAATCAAGATTTGTAGACAAAGTCAATATTTTTAATATCAAAATGATATCACCACAATGTGAGTAGCATAAGAATGCTTTCCAAAACTCAAACCAATGTTTAGGATAAAAAATCCAATCTACGTATAGCAAGAAGTTGCTAGTTATGCGAGCAACATAATAATACAACTTCGAGACTTAGATCAATTTTCACAAAGGAAACTAGATGTAAGTACCAAAAATTGTATCTATGTGATGAAGAGAAATCATAACAACTCAAAGGAATTCAATGATGAGACAACCTAAATACAATGAAAATATTGACATGGGTATCAAGATCAAATGGCTATCAAGATAAGAAGATGTACCAACACACTTTCAACATTTACATCCAAGTCTCAAGCAAGGACAAATGTAAACATATGTGTAAAATTAGTGGAAAAAATCAATCAATAACACACGTAAGTATGTTTTATTTTGTCCCAAATGGGAAAAAAGAAAACAAAGGAGTAGTCCAAGTGGTGATGAAACAAACTAAGCGTAACTTTTGCCTTGTCTTAAGACAAGTGAAAAACTAGGACAAAGTAACATGTTGCAAGTTTCGTGATGAATATAACTAGGCTCCAAATTCGGTGGAATTTCTACTTGTTTCAATAATAAGGTTATGACTCCAAAAAAATTGTTGCTTCATGAGAGCTCGATAGAATGTGATATCTTTGATTCTATCAAGTTGGCACCAAGACGAAATGGATTCCTATTTGTTTCTCTCAACTAGGTGTCAAAATTACTTTTGTGAGATTGGTTTGCCAAGGAAGTCATGCTAACTAAACCTTTGAGTATCCTAACTTTACTTTACCCACTTCAATACAATGAGACATAAATGTGTTTAGTTGTATTTTCACTGGGGTCACATATAGATAATTTTGAATCTAAATATTATAAGTGTATACTATACAAGTAGGTAAGCGAAGTGATTTTACAAGGTTCCTTCTTTCATGGACTACTTTGGGGTTCTTGGGAGAATCCCTCTTGTTATATTAAGGCTTATGCCAAAGGGAAATTCTCCGTTCAAAGCAAACAAGCCGTAACTCTTAAGCCGAACCTCTGCAATTATAGCGTTTTGAATGTGGTGTGTTTTTCTTATCTTTTGGATTAAGAAATTTGGTTTAGACCACCATTGACAACCTGTAACACAAGTGTAGTTAGAATTTTTTAATCCCAAGTATTTGGCACACGATTAAGTCTTGCACACAAATGATTTAGTAGATTTCAATAAAAGTGAATCAATTTTTTTTTGATTCTCAAGATCACCATAAAGTGTAAGAGGAGCATACACAATGATTTGATCTAACTAGATAAATGTAAAGGAAAAACTTGAAAACAAATGAAATTTTAAACAAATCTTGGTGACATGTTCATTCTGTTAAGGTAAAAATGAAAGTTGAAGTGTCTATTTTAACCATAAAGTTAGAAAATTAAAACTAAAATTTGTTTTTGATTCTCAAGATCACCCTAAGGTGCAAGAGAAGAGCATTTACAAACTTTTATTCTAGCTTGCACAAAACATGGAAACTAAAGCATTCATCCAAAAGACTTATGCAAAAATTTTGAAATTCGATTTAAAATGTTAAAAACTTGCAAAAAAAAGTTAGAAAAACTTGCAATCAACAGAAAACACAAAAATTAGAATTTAAAACTTTGAATTTAGTACAAATTTAAACAGATCACACCAGGGCGCCCCTTTGAATGGTAGCACGACCTTTAAGACACCAACAATATCAAGTCTTGATTGAACATTTTTTACAAGAGTATCCTCTTTCTTCATCTAATGAATCTTATGGGGAAATATGTCGGTGGGGAATTTACTATTCATTTAGGATATGAGGCTTTACTTAAAAGTAATTCTCACCCTTTTCAAGCAATGTTTAAGAAAATATGGCAGCCAACTTTATGGCCTAAGGTCAGTTTCTTTCTTTGGCTCTTAGTCCATGGTAGAATTCTTACAGGAGACAAACTTATGAAAAGAGGTTTTTATGGTCCTTTTAGATGCACTTTATGTTGGCAGGATGAGGAGACTAGATATCATCTCTTCTTTCAATGTTCGTGGGTGATACCTTTATGGCAATCTCTTGCTAATATGTTTCATTTACATTATTATGGCTTTCACTCTTTTGAGCAATTGATGAAAGATTGGCAAGAACGTCTACCAAAAGGACAAAATTTACTCCCAGCTCTATGGACTTGCATTTCGTTGTTAATTTGGAATATATGGAAGGAAAAAAATAAAAGAATTTTCCAGCAAGAGATAAAATATAGGGAGTATGTGTGGCAGAAATCTATAATTAATATGGCAGAAACCATCAAGAAAAAGGTTTCCCTTCCCTTTACTCTTTCTTCAAAGTGGGTTAATATTCATAAGTTGCTTTTTTACTGAGTTAAAAATTCAACTTTACCTATTTTTAATTTGTCAATGGGAGAGGATAAAAATAAATCATGGGTTCCTCCTCTTATGCAGTTTGGAAAATTGAATACAGATGGATATTCTAGGGGAAATCCAGAGAATGTTGTGATGGGGGATTGGAAAAAATCATGATGGGAAAGAAACCTTTATGTTTTCCACTAAACTAGGTATCACTACCAATAATATTGCCGAGGTTGGAGTTTTTATCGGGGACTACAAGAGGATATTAAGTGTGGATGGACTCAAGTGCCGGTAGAATCGATTACAAGATCATTGTTAGGATTCTTACTATTAGCAGGACTCAAAGGAGATCAAACTGGAAAATTACAAGAGAAATAGATGAAATCAAAGGTCCAGAGGCACAATTTAAGACTTTCTAAATTGCTCATATTCCTAGATAGAGAAATCAATTGACATATGCATTGAAAAATTTGTCTTTGGATAATCATGATATAAGTTGCTATAGAAATCCTCCTCTTTGGTGGCCTCAACAGGATCAAGAAGCTATGCATGTTATTCTAAAAATTGACTATCCTTAATGTTTCCTAATATTTTTATTTTCCTATATAATGCTCGAGGGATTGGTCTAATAGCTATAAAGCTTGGCATTGTTGTAATGGTAAAAATATTTCTCCTATGAAATAAAATATTTGTCAATTTTTTTAAAAATACAATTTTAGGGTTCTCTTAAATTCACTCAAATTTGTACAAATACAAAATTAATGACAATTTTGAATGGTTTTGTTTTATTTTTGATGGAATTTGCCAAATTTTGAAATCTTCTATGGAAATTCTATGATCTATGACACTTGTTATAAAGAGGCCAAATATGGAATACATAACCCTAAGTTATTTTGGGTTTGTTGAAAGGTCAATTAGTTAGGGTTATAGTACGGTGATGATATGTCACTCACCATTTACCACACCCTAGGCTATAATAAGTTAGGGCTATTATTATATTTTCATGTCTTTAGTGAGCATCTTATGGTTGTGTCTTGTTTTACTATATTTGGGAGGTTTTCCCCTCAAACTGGTTATGTACTCTTATGTAGTTGGGAGGTTGACCTCTAAAAAGGCATAATAATGCTTCATTGATTATATTTCCATTTTGCATTATTCTTTTCTGCTATATAATGTCCTTTTGGACATATTTCTATTTTTTGCTAATACGAACACTTATTTATATTATCTTTAAAAAGTGGCATTAGAGTGTAAATTTGGTTTAGGGGGTCAATTATTGAATCCCAATTTGGCAAGTGTGTCCTCTCCTAGAGCTATGGGTGGTAGAAAAAAATGAGCCAAGGTGGGCACTTATTTTCAAAAGATGGTCTTGGCTCATAAATGATCCATAGATCTAAAAATAATTTTTATTTATTGTGGGAAATTCATGATCCATATTCTTACTAAAATATCCTTTTATTGGATTAGTAGGTTGAAGTTGTATCCATGCCATTTGAAATAACAATTCTTAATTTCTCTATAAAATGGTCATAAAAGAGTTTCAATTTAATAACGAGAGAGATATGACCACTGAAATTTGAAATTTTGAAATTTCTATTTTTACAAAAAGAATGGAAAATAGTGAACTTTTTATTCGTGACTCCATTTGCTATGTGGTAAGATCACATTTGAAGTAGTTTCCCCATAGGAAATGTGCACTTGGGGATATTGCCATAAATTATTTAATGGAAGTCTAATAGAAGGCAAGGGGTGGTCCTTGAAAACATAAATAATATTTTAGATAGACACCAATATGTTTTTGTGGAGATTCACAAGCGATTAAATTTGTCAAGTCAACATGAACTTGTAATTAAGATTATGCCAAATATTTTTCCTCCCAATGCCAAATCCTTATAAATAAAACTTTATGAATAAATGAGTGAGACTTAGAAGTTGGTACAAGATAAGATGAACACTTTCATCATTTGATAGAGAAAGAGAACATTGTTAGCTCTTGTGGTGATGCTAAGGAAAAATCCTTCACAGAGGATGTGTAATGATCACACGAATGTCAAAAGAATCATACTTATGGATAAAATATGTGTTCTTATTATCGATGAATTACTAGACAAGTTTAATGAGATAGACTACCCACTAGGATAGATCTCTTATTGGGTTAAAATCAAACCAAAATAAGAAAAAATATTCAAAAAAACAACATTTCACACATGAGGGACATCAAGAGTTCTTTGTCATGCCTCTTGACTTGAATAATGCTCTCAATAAATTTTAAAGGCACACAAATGAGATTTTAGGCTTGTTTCTCAAAATTTTGTATTAGTTTTCTTTAACATTACAGGGAAATGTGTCCCCCACTACTAGGGATGTGTATTCGGTATGGGAGATAGGTAGGGAGATGTTTTCCATGCCTAGAGATGTCTCACGTAGTCTAAAACTTCTCGCCGATACGTTGAATGTCTCTTTGCATTTCCCTTTGAAATTTTCCCCATATCCTTGTGGAAACCCTAACCACATTTTTGTAAGCCTAGATTGTGTTATTTTATCTATAAAAAACTCTACAAATACCTGATTGTGCTATCATTGAAATCAAGTGTGATGGGAATTGATTTAAATATTTTAGTATTTTTTTGAGGTTTAACAAGGCATTGCCCGCATTCATTGTTAAAGTGTCGTGGAACATGGATGACAATGTAGGGCATGGACTTAGACTAACTATATATTTAGGGTATAACTTTAACATTTTTATATTTCTTTTTTAAATATTAATTTAGTTTAAGTTTTATAATGTTAAAATTAATTGGTAACACTTATATAATAATTGTTAATACAAAATCATAGCACCCCCAAATGAGTTGTCGGATATTCTTTTCGAGGCAAATTCATTTGGTGTGATTCACATAACATTGAGTTTTCCCTAGAATGTGGGGCTTAGAAAATGGGAAAACTCTCTAGATTAAAGGTTGGTTCCTATTCTCTCTGTTTAGGTGCATACATGAAAATTACAGAGGACATATTCCTAAACCTAATCTAAGTTTTACCAAGGAGACAAGGATAAAAGGAATACAAGAAATCAAAACTAAGCTATAAGGTGATGCACCAAAGGAATGATGAACATTAGTTTTGCTGATAGACACAAACCAATAAAAATACATATAATAATCAAGCATAGATAACCATATTTATAATGAAAGACTAGATGAGAGCAAAGGAGACAAGAAAGGATCTAAAATCGATCACAAATGTATTTTATTGCTCTACAGATTGATACAATGCATTACAAATGGCCAGAAGGTAGGAAATGTATTGTAATTTAAATGGAAGGTCTGAACTCCATGAATTCCTTTACCGGAAGGAAAGGGGAGCCTACAAAAAAAAAAAGAATGTCCAACCCTTATAATGAGTCTCGAACCCGATTTTATAGATTCAACATAGAGGGGAGAAAGAGAGAGAAGGGAAAATACAGTTTGAAGCTCAACCACCGCTATTAATGCCTCCCATAAAATCTTCTCCCAAATTTTCATGATTGTATCAATTTCTTATTCGGTGCCTCGAAGAAGGAGGAAACGGTGGATCAGATTGAAATCTGATCTAGTTGTTGGGACAAAAATAGATCCTGCATTGATGGCCCTGAAGACATTTCTCCATATTTCTCCCACCTAACCTCCCCAAAATTTAATTCTTATATCTTCATGGTGTAGAGGAGGCCGAGATCTTTCCAACAGTGTCAGATTTGCAATATTTCGAGCCCGAGTCAAAAGATATGCCCCTTCAAAGTTTGTATCGGATCCGTACAAAAGGGTGGGAAAACCAGTTTGAAAAAATGGGCCCCCTTTTCTATATAGGACATGTGGAGGGCTAGTGCTTGTTTGAGGGTGGCTTCTATATTTTGTTCTTGAAATGGCATGGGGCTAAGACATGGCTTCCTCCACTGGATTTTTCAATTTCTATGTTTTTGGCTAAGTCCTTTGCTTGGTGGGGTCATATTTCTTGACCGGGGACACGAGGCGGTTTGGCTCTCGTCTAGAAACACTCTCTTTTTCGACCCTTGAGTTAGCACCACTTGGACACTTGGCACTCTCTACCAGTTTTTCATAATACATTAACTATTCAACCCGACTCTGTCCCCTTTTTTTGAAATTGGACGCGTGGAGGCTCCGCGCTCACTTGGAAACCCGCTTAGGAGTTTACCTCGGAGGAGTGTCGAGTTGACACGTGGAAACCTCCATGGGCTCTTATACTTTTCAATAGCCCCTCTTACCTTTCAGCACTCGGGATACGTGGTGAATCGGTGCTTATTTGAGCCTCCACCTTTGAATCTACCTTTGGAGATGCACCATACTGACATGTGGCGGCTTTCGCGGCGCTTCTATACTTAGCCTCTTTTTGAGCTCCGCCCTGTCTACTTTTGACCTCTATTGACCATTTTCTACATGGAGGCTGGGGCAAGTTTGAGCTTCCCTTTTGGATTCAACTTTGGAGAAGTGTCGTGCCGACACGTGGCTCTCTCCGCTGCGTCCTCCATACTTAGCCAATTTTTGGACTCATTTTTAACCGTTTTGAGCTTGAAGACTTCAAGTCTTCATCGTTTCTTCTTTTTCTTTCTCCTAGCTTCTCTGTGATGCTACTCCTCCTTCTCTGACCTTTCTATTTTATTTCCAAGCCCACCTATAACCCGTTAAATAGATTTAAGACACGGATTTGCTTATACAGATCCATTTCTTCTCTTTCTTCTTGCATAGGGTCATTTGGTCTTTCGCAGCCCAACCACTCCATTGTTGAGTCCTTTTGCGACCTATTTGCAAGATTTAAACGTGTTTTCTCTAGTTATTTCTTTGTGGGGTCATGGTTGATCCAATACTTCACCGAGGGGGTGAAATATGGATAATAATTTGGTGACTCACAGGGGTATTTGCTTGCTAGATGAAAAGACCAATTACCTTGTCATATCCATTGGGCATGGAGTCAAGAACAACGATCTGATACTAATCGCCTATGATTCACGAGCCCAAATGTTGCACTCTCAATTTTTTATAAGAAATCTCGAAATGATGGTTTATGAGAGTAGAAATTTGTTTTGATTCGGGGCTTCATTTGTTTTCGAATGGGTTGTGTAAGAGCAACAAAACAACATCACAACTATATACAAAATTTGAAATCATACATGCTCCAAGTAGAACATGCAGAGTGTGCAAAGAACTTAGGAGAAAAGAAACCTAAACTATAACAAGATAATGTGCATAAGCACTTAGAGGAATGAGAAACTAAACTAGTATGTACAAGGTGAGAACTTTCCTTCTAGTAGCAATGTTTAAGATAGATTCCATTTACTAGAATCTGTAACTCTTCATCATCCAATGTAGACAATTGGAAAGAATTGTTACTTTTACATTTTGTGACCATGTAAGGGCCACTCCAAATGACATCAAACTTGAAATGCCTTCTGGTTTTACCGTCCGCATATCATTTCAAGACTAGATCTCCTTCTTGGAAGGTTCTTGTTCTTTCCTTCTTATCAAAGCATATCTTGATTGAGGTTTGATCCTTCTCCATTGTTTGAAGTGTGTGTTCTTTGGTTTCTTCCAACTCCATCAGTTTTTCATACTGGCTAGCCTCCATTGGTTCAAACTTAGACATCTCCGCTGCTTCATGAGTTCCAATGCCGGTAACTCAAGTGATATAGGCAACACTTCCTCTTTCCCATAAACAAGTTTGAATGGAGAGATGCATGTAGACTTCTTGGGTGTTGTCCTATCAGCCCATAAGGATGATTTGAGTTTCGTGTGCCAAGTTCTCTTATTTTTATCCAGAGTTCTTCTGACAATCTTTAACAGGTTCTTGTTTGTGGAATTTGCTTGGCCATTACCCTGAGGGTAATAATTTGATGAAGTGCTCAAGTAAATCCCATTTGTAATGGCCCATCCTATGATTTTGGAACCTATGAATGCCAATGCATTTTTGATATAATGGTGGCTAGCATTATCCCTTCATAGAAATCTAGTATTCTAGACTCATTAGCTTCTTTGAGTGCCACTGTCTTAGTCCACTTGGTGAAATAGTTCTTTTTTCCGTCAGAATCCATTTGTGGCCTTGGCTCAAATTTGGATTGATGACCCCGATGAAATCCAATCCCCATTGCATGAATGGCTGGTCAACTAAAATTGGGTGCAATGGAAGTACTTCTAGCCTTTCTTTGCCTTTGAAGAATGTACGATTTTTGAACTTTTGATCCATGCATAGCAGTCACTAAACACCCTAGGCAAATAATAACCTTCCTACATGATATTGAGTGATGTCACCCATGGAGAAAAATGGCCTAGCTACTTCATCATGGAACTCTTGTAACACTCTCTTAATATGATCTGTCCTAATGCATCTTAACAGAACGCCATTGATGTCCCTCTTGAATAAGACACCATCAATAAGCACATATGGGATGGCTGTAGTTTGAAATGTCTCCTTTTTGTTTTACTCATTTCGGAGGAAAATTCATGTCAAAGGAAGTGCATCATGCTTTGAGTCCAACAAGGAATGGGTACATCATCATTTTCTTCCTCTTGACTATCCTGCAAGACAAAAACAACTTCTTTTTCACCAATTTCTTTATCTTGTTGACTCGAGGCCAGTTGCTCACACAATCCCTTCCCATGGACTAGATTAGTGACCTTGATCTCAATGTCATACTCCATGACATGAGTGATCCACCCTGCACATTTCTCATTCAGATCCTTGCTGAGAGGGAAGTCTTTAACTCCTGCATGAGAAACTAATAGTTGAAGTTTATTGTTTGAAACCGATGCTTAAACTTCTTTAACCCTCTGATCACTGCCAAGAATTTATTTTTGATGAAAGAGTATCTCACTTCATAATCTTCTAGACCCTAGCTGAAGAAGGCAATTGGCTACTCTGTATCTTCTTTGTTTTGTTGTACTAGGATTACAGAAATTGTGTCACTACCACCAAAGGCATATAGTATGTAGTCTTTAGAAAAAACTAGATTCATGAGAGTTTGGGATTGTGATATAGATTCTTTGATGGCCTCAAAACTTTCCTTTCCTTTAGCTTTCCACCGAATGTCAAAATATTCTTCAACATCAACGTTATTGGTTTGACAAGAGCAAAAAAGTTTGGTACAAACTCGTGGACAAAATTGATTTTTCCTAAGAAGCTTTGAAGAGATTTCTTTTGGATCGACAATGGCAAGGCTCTTATTGCTTCAATTCTCTTTGGGTCAATTGCCAAACCTTCCTTTGACACAATATGGCCTAGAAGCCTACTCTCATGGGCCAAGAATATGCATTTTTTAGGGTTCAATGATACCCCAAATCTCCTACACCTTTGAAACACCTATCTTAGGTGAAAAAGGTGGTCTGCTGCATCTTTGGAGAACATAGTAATGTCATCCAAATAGATCAGTACTATTTTTTTGATCATCCCTTTGAATGCCATATCCATTGCCCTTTGGAAAGTGGCTCAACATTAGACAATCCAAATGGCATTTTTCTCGTAGGAATATGTGCCCCATTTGGTTGTGAAAGCTATTTGAACCGATTATCTTCCTACATCATTATCTGGTTGTACCTCGAGTAGCCATCTAGAGAGAGAATCTCTCTAATCCATACACCACTTGTAAGACATGCTCCATTAAGGGAGTGGGTAGTGATCTTTGAGGGAAGCTTTGTTCAAGTCTCGAAAGTTCACACACAACCTAATCTCTCCATTATTCTTCCGATGGGACCAAATTTGCAACCCAACTTGAGTGTTTGATTGGAAATATGATACTTGCCTCTATCATCTTGTTTAGCTCTTTCTTCATCGTAGAGGTTCAATGTGTGGATTAACTAGTCTCTGCTTTTTCCCGATGGGCTTTAAATTAGATCTAGTTCAATTTTGTCTTGTGCTAGCTTTGGATGAACCCTCTTAGGTATTCATAGCTCCAAGAAAATACATCTAGAAAATCTTGGCAAAGTTGTATGAATTCATACCTTTCTTGCTCGGTGCCACTTTTCCAATTTGAGTGTTTTTCCTTCTCCAATTCAAATCAAATCGAATCTTCTCCTTTGATTTGTATATTAGCCTTCTCTTTTCAAAACTGATCATTAGGATTGAAGATAGAATCGAATGTCACTAAGCCTTTGGGAAGCTTGTTTGTATGCAACTGCACTACTTGATCTCCATATTACTACTCTAATCTATTTTGATTCCTAGCTGAGAACTTAACTTCCTCTTGCAAAAATTGATGATCTGTTGATCATTCTCGAACACCTGCCAACATGTGTTGTTATCTGGCACTGATGGCCTTAAAATCACATGGATATGTGGCTATCCTTTGTCCCTCTTAATGTTGTTAACCATATCAAATATTGCTCTAACTACTGTAAGCCTATCAGAAGCTTCGTTCTCCTTCCTGGGTATGGACACAATGTTGAAGGCTTCAAAATCCTCAATGAGATCCCATACCCTATTCTTGTAGCTTTTGAGCAGGTCATTCTTGACAACATTTTGTCCTTTGACTTGATTAGCAACTAGTTCACTGTCACCAAACACTTGCAGGTTCTTGATCCCTCATCTTCTAGCCCAATTCAATCCATGAACCAAAGCCTCATATTCTATAGTGTTATTTGAGTAGGAAAACTAGAAATGGAAGGCTGAGTAATAATTCATACCTTGGGGTGACACAATCATAGCTCCACCTTGGCTTCTTGCCTACTTCTTGAGCCATCAAAGAACAATTTCCATACTTCATTGTCATCCTTATATTCTGGCTTAATGATGTCGGGAAGATGATGATTATCTTCATGTAGGCGGTAGAATCCTAGCTCAGATTCTTCCATTTCCTTATAAGGATCAAAAGCATGTCTTTTGACCACCTATTCATCGAGATTTAGGTCCGAGATACACCCCACATTCGTATCTACTTTAGAAGTGTTTAGGATGTCTTCCTGATCAAAAGCTAAACAATTTACATTGATTGGGCTAGGAACATAAGACTCAATGTGATAATCCATTATGGGCTCAGATCTGATTGTGGCCTTCACTCCATACCTTGTTCTAAAGAGCATATGTGACTAGTCAGTAGACAAGTAGCCTCCAATTTTGGCAGTGAAGTCCCTGGACAAACACAATGCAAAATGTGGTGGCAAGTCTATTACTAATACGTTCTGCAATACAGTCATATTGGGATAGGCATGCAGAGTGAGGCTCAGATCCTTTATGATTCATAATAGTTGTCACTGATGTCCCATCCAATTGTACTACCCCTCTAGAGATGACTTCATACTAGAGACCCAATTGATTAGCTATTTGTTTGGGCATTACATAACTACTTGCCCCAGAATCAATCATGTAATTATGTACCAATTTATCCCCAATGATTAATGAAACATAGAATGGAGGAGGTATCGGGATCTTACCTTGTTGTTGCTCTCAATGGTTCCCCCAGGTTAAGCTATATTGGCAAGTTAGCACTCTCTCTTGTTGGTTAGGGGTTGACTTGAGCTTGACCAATTTTGAATGGCAAAGTGTGTAATAGATCCCTCTTCATTGGAATGGCCAAAGTGACTCCCATAGTGAAATGTTCACACTTGTCCTCTTCATTTGCTTAATTATATTAAATGAGCTATCCTTCTGCTGCCCCTCCTTGACACATTTTTTCTTGCACATGGGTTGTTACAACCGGTGCCGAGTAGATTTGGAAGGTGGCTTAGATTGGCTCTGCATATTGGGGTTGTATTTTGAATGCCAATACCTTGTGGAGAAATGGAGGATTGAGGGTCACCTGAGTTTGGTGAATGTCCTTCTCCAATATTTCTCTTCTTGGACCGTGTATTGGCAGCTATACTTTGAGAAGGAGACCAATTCATTCCATAGAAGTCATCGGTTTTCCAATTGACAAGAATAGTTTCACTTAGAGGTACCTCTAGCTGAGATCCTTGTTGCTTATTTTCTTCTTAGTCTAGGTTCTTATGACACACCAATGCTTTGCACCAAAAAATCTTGATTTAGTGCACCATTAAAGCACATCGATTGATTATGTGGCTGACTACATGGGAAACACCAATCATATTCTTGTGCCATGTTATTCTATACTGGAACCAATGCCCTTGATGTTGAAGTTATGTTTGAATCATATGGCCTAAAAGGTCTAGCAACTTGACGTTGTCCTTGGTGTTGACTCTAAGTTATAGCTTGAGCTTTGGTGTATTTTCTTGATATGGGTGTTTAGCTTGACATCGAGCTTGAGGCTGATATGACTTAGAACTCTAAGCCTACTATCTTTTGATGGTTACTAGCTCATTCCCAGGTTTTGAAGTTGTTTCATAACTTCCTGAAGATCCTTTGAGGTGTTAGATGATGAAGTGGAGGCTTCAACTAAAATTTGACTCCTGGGAGTGGGTATAGGAGCTAATGTGGGTGTTTGGCTGGTACTTGGGTTTCCTAATTCGGGGTATAGGGGCATGGATGGCCTAGGAGCAAGTTTTTCAGCCTGAATTAAATGATTCTCATCTCCTATGAAAAGGTTTTAAGTTACAGGTAAGGTTGTGCCCCCTTGATGAATCATTAAAGCAATATCAGAATTTAAAGCTCTAAGAAAGTATAAGAAGGCACCTTCTTCAGTGGGCATTAATGTTGCTGGAATCCTATCCCAGGTCCATTGAAATATGAGGTTGAAATCTATTAACTGATCATTCGGAGCACTCTTGATTTTTGTCATTTGCTCCAACAAGGATAGGTCATCCCATTTTTATTTAAACTGGTCGTGAAGAGCTTTGCATGATGGTCCCAAGATTGAATAGAGCCTGCTGCTAGGATCCTAAAACATTATGAAGCTTTACCCTTGAGTGAAGAGGCTAACAACTTGATTGCAATGTCCATCTCAGTGATCTCATGGATTATACATACATTTGCAATATCTTGAACGTGGTCACCAGGAGAATTTTGGTTTTCTCCAGTGATGTATGGGATGCTCTTTAATGCTACCACCCAGAATGGATTTTGTGCATTCAGAGCGAGTGGGCTGCTACCAGTGAAATTGACATAAGGATCTGGCTGTGCCATCTTGATCTTCCTGAACACCCTTCTTGATTGAAAGAATGACCTACTAGGAGGAGGTGTTGATAAGGCTCTGTTTGTGGAGATAGAGACCTATGGGCTCTTCTTCCTCTTCTCCTTTTGTCTGGAGACAAGTGTAGGTGTACAAACTATCCTTCTTCTCTTGTTCTTGAACTTTTTGTATCCTTCTTATGAACTCGGGAATTGATTGCTAAAACCAAGTGGATTATGTCCCTTTTGGAGTCACTCGATGTTCATTTCTTAAAATCTTCGTAAAATATAGAATCACAACAAGTGCACATCGATCTTACTGTAATAAAGATGGGGACTTCTTTGTCCTATCAGGTGTGCCAAAAATGTTAATGTAAAATCACAAAACCCCCAAATGAGTCGTCAGATCTACTTTTCTAAGGAAAATTCATTTTGTGTGATTTGCATAACATTGAGTTTTCCCCAAAGTGTGGGGCTTAGAAAACAAGAAAAATCTCCAGATTAAAGGTTGATTCCTATTCCTCTATTTAGGTGCATATGTGGAAACTTGCAGAGGACCTATTCCTAAACCTAATCTAAGTTTTACCAAGGAGACAGGGATAAAAGGAATACAAGAAATCAAAACTAAGCTACAAGGTGATGCACCGAAGGAATGATGAACATTAGTTTTGTTGATAGACACAAACCAACAAAATACATACAATAATCAAGCACAAATAACTATATTTATAATGAAAGACTAGATGAGAGCAAAGGAGACAAGAAAGGATCTAAAATCGATCACAAACATGTTTTATTGCTCTGCAGATTGATACAATGCATTACAAATGACCAAAAGGTAGGAAATGTATTGCAATTTAAATGGAAGTTCTGAAATCCATGAATTCCTTTGCCAGAAGGAAAGGAGAGCCTGTAAAAACAAAAGAATATCCAACCCCTTACGATGAGTCTCGACCCTGCTTTTATAGATTCAACACAGAGGGGAGAAAGAGAGACAAGCGGGAAAAAATAGTCTAAATCTCAACCACCGCTATTAATGCCTCCCATAAAATCTACTCCCAAATTTTTCTTGATTGTATCAATTTCTTATTCGGCACCTCAAAGAAGGAGGAAACGATGGATCAGATTGAAATCTGATTTGGTTGTTGGGAAAAATTAGATCCTGCATTGATGGCCCTGAAGATGTTTCTCCATTTTCTCCCACATAACCTCCCCAAAATTAAAGTCTCAGATCTCCATGGTGTAGAAGAGGACAAGATATTTCCAACGGTGTTATATTTGCAATATTTCAAGCCTTGATTCAAAAGATATGCCCCTTCAAATTTTGCATTGTATTCGCATACGGGAAAAGGGCGGAAAACTGGTTTGAAAAAATGACCCCCCTTTTCTATATGGGACACATGGAGGGTCTGGCGCTTGTTCAAGGGTGGATTCTGTATTTTGTTCTTAAAATGGCATGGGGATGACACATGGCTTCCTCTCGCCGGCCTGCTCAATTTCTATGTTTTTTGGCTAAGTCCTTTTCTTGGCGGGGTCATGTTTCTTAACTAAGGACACACGATAGTCCTGGCACTTGTCTAGAAACACTCTCTTTATTTGAACCTTGAGTTAGTGGTCGGGCACTCGGCGGTCTAGCTTCTCGCCAACTTGTCACAATACATTGACTATTCAACCCGACTCCATACCCTTTATTTGAAATTAGATGCGTGGAAACTCCGCGCTCACTTAAGTAACCCGCTTAGGATTTTTCCTTTGGAGGAGTGTTGGGTCGACTTGTGGAAACCTCCACGGGCTCTTAGAATTTTCAATGGCCCCTCTTACCTTTTCAAACCCTAGGCTACGTGGCAAACTGGTGATTATTTGAGCCTCCACTTTTGAATCTTCCTTTGGAGATGCACCAAAATGATGCGTGGCGGCTTCCGCGATGCTTCTATACTTAGCCTCTTTTTTGAGCCCCACCCTATCCACCTTTTGACCTCTATTGACCATTTGCTACATGGAGGGATGGCGCAAGTTTGAGCTTCCCTTTTTGGATTCAACTTTGGAGAAGCGCCGTGACGACACTTGGCTCTCTCCCCTGCATCCTCCATACTTAGCCAATTTTTGGACTCGTTTTGAGCCCGAAGACTTCGGGTCTTCATCGTTTCTTATTTTTCTTTCTCCTGGCTTCTCTGTGACACTCCTCCTTCTCTAACCCTGATATTTTATTTCCAAGCCCACCTGTAACTTGTTAAATAGATTTAAGACATGGATTCACTCGACAGAGTTGTTTCTTCTCTTTCTTCTTGTATAGGGTTGTTTGGTCTTTCATAGGCCCCGCCACTCCATTGTTGAGTCCTTCTGTGACCTGTTTGCAAGATTTAAATGTGTTTTCTCTGGTTCTTTCTTTGCGGGGTCGTGGTTGATCCAATACTTTGCCGGGGGGACGAAATATGGATAACAATAATAATTATTTTACAAAACTAATTTTTAAATAATAATTTTTCAAAGTGTTTATTATTTTAAATTTGTCATTGGATTAGTTTTTTTACTTTAGATATTTAAAATTTCTTAGAGGTTCATTAGTTTTTGTATTACTAATTGTTATAAGTATTTTGGTCGAATATCATGAGGAAGAAAAGAAGGGATATTTCATTGTGGAAGTATTGCAATCACATTCTCAAAGGGAGTTGTAGAACAAAAAGAACACTGCAAGTTTTGTGGGAATTCCTTTATGGGAATTTACACAGGGTGAAAACTCATTTTTAGTACACCAAGTGGTTGAATGTTAATCAAATGAGGAATATTGGTATAAATTTATGAGGGAAAAAGAAAGGGTTGAAGATAAAATGACTCCTTTAAGCTCCCATGCTTCAAGAACAGATTAAACTTAGAGTCATCCTATTAGAGTAACTAAGGAAACATAATCAAAGCTAGATTTGTCTTTTAGACATGTGAAATAAGGTGTGGAGTCTTCTCAAGAGACACCAAACATTGACAACTTGAACCCCATTGTGAAAATGTTTGATGTGCATAGTTGAAATGTAGTTGATGTAGCAATTGTTTTCTTTTCTACGCAAATAGAATACCAATCAATGTTGCTTTCTCAACTTCTTATAAGGAGATGGTTCATGTGATTAATAATAAGTCAACAAGGTTTAAATACCATAGATATGAGAATATTTACACAATATTATTGACAAAGAGAAAACAAGGATATAACAAAAAATTGTGCTCATCATATGGAATGTTTGAATGTTACTAAAGCTGTTCACTTTTGAACTTTATGATAAATTGCTCTAAAGGCCCTTATTTTTTGAAGGAAATCAATTGTTTGGGGAAAGAGAAAGATGCAAAGTTCCTTTGAAACCAACTATCTAATGCAATTGAGGTGGTGACATCACATGTTTAAATTTTTATAGACATTTCCTTGATTTGTAAAACAAGTGGCTTTATTGGTGCAAAACAATACAAATATTTAGTTTGGGCACCATGTTGTGTGCATGCATTGAATAATGCACTCAAAGACATTGGCAAGTTTCAATGGATTTCCAAGCTTATTGAAAAGGGTAGAAAAATATAGATGTTCATTTGAAATTATCACCACACACAAGCTATTTTATTGAATATTTTCCTAGGTGGAACTTCCCAAACCTATAGATACATGGTTTATTTCTTTCTTCATACTTCGTGAGTAATTTTATGCTATCAATGGGGCCTTATGTTCTATTTTAGTTAGTGATGAATGGTAAGCTTTAAGATAATCTACATCATGAACTATTGGTGCAAAAATAAAAACATGTAATGTGGACACTATGTGTGTGCTTGTATTGAATAATGCACTCAAAGACATTGGTAAGTTTTAGTGGATTTTCAAGTTTATTGAAAAGGGTAGGAAGGTAAAAATTCCATATGCAATCATAACCACATGCAAATTATTTATCATATATTTACCAAGGCGGAAATTTTCAAACTTACAAATACATAGTTTTTTCTTTCTCTGTACTTTTATTTTTCTTTATGTTATCAAAGGGGCCTTATGTTCCATTGTAGTTAGTGATGCATGGGTAGCTTGAAGAAAATATCCATTAGATACTATAGTTGAGGTGAGGTAGATGGTACTTGATGTCCATTTTGGGTTAATGTTAAATTTTTTGTTGACTTCATTTAACCCATTTATGAGGTAATCCATTTTTTTGATTCATACAAGCCATATTTGGGGGAGGCTTATGAATAAATTTATCGTATATGTGAAAGAATAAGAAAAATTACAAACTTAAGGGATCTTTATGTACATCCTTTGATTAAGGAAAAGATACATGGAATATGGAACAATATTAAAAAACCTCTAAACTGTGTTGTTTATGTTTTAAATCTAAAGTGCCATGATATAAAAATCACCGGGAAGCGAGGCTCCATATAGGACAAATAAGTAGTGAAGGAATTTTGGGTTATGATTTTTTTATGGTTGAGGAGGTTTCTACTATCAGAATTTTGTGGAATATGTTTTCACCTAATAAAAATTAGTATTAGAGGTTTTTTATGATATGCGAGAGAAGGAATCAATAAGGTGGTTGTGGAACCATGGTAGTGAATCACTTGAATTGCAATCATTTGTAATATGATTACACTCACAAGTAGCTAGCTCCTTATCTTGTGAGAGGAATTGGATAACGTATATTTTCATTAATTGATTGAAGAGGAACCGAATAGTGTGAAAGAAGGCAAAAACTTAGTCTACATTCATGGCACGCTTTATCTTCTTTCCATGCGGACCTAGTGTACAAAGAAGGTCCTTCAACAAAATGACACAAAAACTGCACGATGGAGCAGCAAACATATCCATGGAGGATTATGTGGTTGAGGCAAATGGCCTCAATGGTTTTCCACTATTACATTACTGCAGAGTAGCCAAAACTTGAGATTGACAAGTATCAAGAGATCATACTAGTGGAGGACCTAGAAACTTATGACATACTTCATGTTACTGATTGACCCTATCAGAACATATACGATATGTTTTAAGTTCACATTTATGATTTTTACATGCCTATTTGTTGGTGTTTTAGTGTGTTACAATGTACTCTTGACCCTCGTTATGATGAGATATCAAATAACAATATTATTACTCATTGTTTATCATCATTTTATTTTCTTGCTTAAATAAGCTATTTTTAATGAACATTACATTTTTTAAAGTGCCATGGCCATCACATAGTATATATTTTCTCTAATTTTTCTCTCTCTTTCTCTCTCACACACATTTTTCTATCTCCTTATACCCATCTCCTATTTTTATGAAAAATAGCATACATGTACCCGTACCTATTTCCTTTTACTCCTCCCATGGCTACCATGATTTTTTTTGATAATATACTCATCTATGGTAAAATCGTAGGAATGGATCCTACAAGATGTGTGCACAACACTCCAGATTCTCAAGGATAACCAAATTTGTTAAGAAGTCTAAATACACTTTTAGTGAGTTCTTGCAAAACCTCACACTAAGAAATTAATTGCATTATTTTTCTTTGTTTTAAAGATTTTGTGTCTTTTATTCTACTCCCCTTCCCATAAAATTGTATCTAAAATGCCTATATTTTTTTCATAGGCTAAATATCTTTATTTAAATGTAGGGTGTACCCTTATATAATTTTTTTGCATATAATGACTAGCAATTATGTGTGAAATGTACAATAGAAATTCTAAAGGGGATTTTTGGAGTCATATTGGAGGGAGAAAAAAATGGGAGAGGAAGATGGGTGAATAAGAAGGGGTTTAAGTTTGGAGAAGTACAAAGGTGGAAAAAATGGAAAGGAGAAACAATGTGAAATTGAATCGTACAAAAGAGACATGAAATTTATGTCAATCCTTTGAGGAGACCCGAGGTTGTTTTATACAACACGGAAACGACGTAAAGATATCTTTGTCAATGTAAGGAGTAGTAGATTTTTTTTCGAAGTGAAATTGTTTTTGTAGTTTTTTCCATTACATAAATATAGACAAGAACATTTGGAGTGGAAGTAGCATCCGAAGGTAGAGACCTCATGCACAACTCTATTAATCAACAATAGTGATGGCATCGTAATTCAATAATCACCACAAAAAATATAGGGGAAATTAATCATCAACATGGGACATGTAATGCCACTCTTTGAATTGGGTCCAAGGCAGAAATAATGTGAAGAAGTCTTGGGAAGAGGGGAAATAATTAGTGATTGTGGAGTGGAGGGGCGATCCGATTATGATTATTTAAAACGATGATAAAATTTTGAAGGATTTGATCATTTCAAGTATTTGAACATTGTTATTGTGAAGATAGAGGTTGAAATACATAGAGAGGAGACATTTTCATTGCTTTAGTTGTAAAAATGGAGGTTTAAATGCATATAAAGGTCAAGGATTTTACATTTTACTTATTCGAAAATTCTTGCAAGCTTGTGTTTATTTCTGGTTAAATTTATTCATGGAAACCCCTTGTGAGCGGGTTTTGATATCTTGTCATTTTGAAATCTGATATTTGATTCTCAAACAAAAATGGCTATATAAATCGATCTTCTCTTTATATTTTTCTATCAACATAGTTAGAGTTTGAATTGCATTATATTTGATATACACTTTGTATATCGTAAATCATATAAAATTTGTATGTCCCACTACAAAATCAAAAGAATGATTGAGGACGAGGAGGAGATAAATAATATCAACAAAGCAGAATAAAAAGAAAACATTAAGTTAATATACATCCATATGTATTTTCATTTTAAAAATGCGAGAAAAATATACAATAGATTTGTTAGATTAAACTTTTTTATCACCAAATTACAAAACTATCGGATTTTTCATGTGTTTGCATGAGCTATCAGTGTAATTGGGTAACATTGGACCATCTCTCAAGTTGTGGGACTTTCATACTTGAGATGGACCTCTAGAGAATGCTGGTTCATTTGCTTAATCTAATGATAAAGCTGCTCATATTTCTTGAAATGCACTTATCTAATCATATTCTAGGATTTTAAGGAACCAGGTAGAAAGGAAAATGCATAAAAATGAAGAAATCCTACACTATGGAGGTGATAGCACCAAGAGAAGGGTGATTGGGACACTCTCTAATGAATGAAAATTTGTAGAAATAGAGATATAGAGGGTATGTAGAATGCCACAAAGTATATAAACACACATTTACAACACCGTTTCCATTAAACACAACCATTTAGACATTTAAGAAATTAAAGAATGAACAAAATACCTTCAACTACAATACAGAGGTAAGAGGATGCAATAGAACACAAGAAAGGGTTTAAGATTAATGAAAAAAATTGATTTTATTGCTTCATAGGAATACACAGTTCATTAAAATGAAGGATAGAGGCAATCATTTCTTGAAAAATTACCCATAATGGAGGTTTGGAGCTCACATCACCTGTAGAAGAATGGAGGAGTAGTTAAAAGTTTTTCCAAGAACCGTTGAAATGAACTCTCCATTTACATATATAGAAGAAGAAAGAGAGGGAGAAGAAAAGGGAAATCTTGAAATATGAGCTTCACCCACAAAAAGGGCATTAAATGGATGAAAATATTTCTGGGAATTCTGTCAAAGCTATCCCTCCATGATATTTTTCATGTTGTAGAAGAAAACTACCCTCACGCCTCCATTAATGTCTTCACTTTTCACCTAGAAGTGTTCATTTAAAATATGGATTTTTATTTTTATTTTTGGTCTACATACCCAGCAAAAAGTTGTAATTTCTTGATTTATTAGTGTAGAATATGAAATCATGATTCCAATGAGTATAATTTTGTCTGATTTGGTTAAGTATGGAGAAAGTTATGATCATTTTGGTGTAGGTCACTTTTATGGTTCATTTTAATAACTCCGGGAGTGGGCATTTATTTTACGGAGATGGAGATGTTTCTTTTAAATATTCCCACCAACTACATTTACTTTTCATATTTTATATTTTCAAGGTGTGGAAGAAGTTATTATAGGTCCAAAAATATGATTTTTTTTTAAAATAATGCACCTTTGAGTGATATGGTTTTGGGCTCCACACGGCTCATTGCTAGCTCAACTGCATGACTCAACAATTCATGCCTGTCGTCAGCTTGCTTCTTGGCTCATCGAATCGACACATCCCTTATACCTCCCATTTACACCACCTTCACTTTGTATTGTTTCATGGTTTGGTTAAGCTGATGTGTTACTCTTCGTCTTATGTCTCCCGCATCCATCTCCTTGTCCAAGATCCTTGTGGGCACTTTGGGACCACACAACAAACACCTATCAAATGCGACCTACTCAATGAGATTTCGAGCTATCCTATGCATCCTATTTATTATGTGGGCTTTAGCCTTCATGTGGAATGAATTCCCTATGGTCATTATTCCACTTAGGTCTCGCGTGCCCGATCCTTCCACTACAACCGTATGCCATTTCCCAAGCCCCTTAGACCTTGTCACTTTGTTGTGCATAAAAATTGGCCCCACAAGGAACTTATGTCCCCATGGCACCCTTATTCCTTTTGACCCTCGCGGGACTGCATTGGCCACATCATACCCCCCCGAGCCCCTTTTTTCCTTATTCCAAGTAGGTCATTCGGGACTAACTCCTTGGCTTCATTCACAATGAAAATCTACCAACTCACTCCTATGTATTGCGGGCCGACAAACCTTAGGAGAACTAGTCCACACGGGAAACTTGTTCCTTGTGGGTCCTTTGTGCCATAACCTATCGAACTCTACACTACTCTACGCTCAATGACCAAATCCCTTCATAGCTTAGCGATCTTCCTCCAACTTGGTCACACTCCTTCCTACCTCATCAAGTTTCTTGGATCCCCGCATCAACTTGTTGCATGGCCTAGCTTGGCGAGCTATCTTCCAACTCAGCCATGAGCTCATTTATGCCCGTTTACCCTTTTTCCATTTTTTTTTCATTTTTTCTTAACGGCTTGGATTTTTTCCCAAACCAAGGGAGCTAGGGGATAAGGTAGGACACCTAGAAGGTCATTTCTCTAATGTATCCATGTTATCCATTTTAAAAAGCTAAGTGTGGGTCCTAGGGCTTATCTCTTCACCTTGGTCAATTGCTCAAAGTTGAATCTCGAGTTGTCCATTTTACCAAGGCGTAAATATGGATAACAATTTGGTTAATAAAAGGGGCTACCTACCTACTATGTGAGGTGATCAATGTCCTTTTTGCATCCATTGGGCACGAAGTCATTCTAGTAGCTTGAAACCGATCTAGAATTGAAATTTGCACCCGTGAATCTTCTTGAAGTACATGTTGAATTTAAAACTGAATTTGCCTTAATTTTCCAACTCATCATAATCAATTTTTCTAAATTTATTTTATGACACTACAAAATCATTTTAACCCTGAATTTCCACTTATTTCCCTTACAAGTTAACCTGAAGCTTGAACCTCCCACCCTAAAACTACTGGAGTTAATGCTGATCTCAAATCGCCAAGATGTTCACAAATTCATAAGATCATCTCCTCAATAAGTTTTTAGGAGAGTGGAAAATTAATTTGAGGTTAATATTCTACTCAAAACCAAGGAGACACTTGGATAGAACTTGAGGAAAGCTTCCCACTAAGACTGATAATCGATCAAAGAAGAGGCACTAGAAGCTTAAAATACAACTAATCTGGAGAGGAAACAAGATGAGAAAATCAAAACTGTCTCCAAATCTGATTTTTAGTTACTCTACAGTTGAAACCTTTGAAATGGAAACTATTTCATGCAGCTTTGAACTTCTTCCTATAACATACTCTTCTAGATTCATGATGAACTGTAAAGAGACCATTTAGAAGTAATAGATCCTATGCAAAGCACTTAGGGAAAAGAAACCTACTCTACTAACAAAATAATGTGCTCAAAGAACTTAAAGTAATTAAAAACCTAAACTAATATGTACAAAGATTATAATTTACTTAATAACAATGTGTGGGTAGATTCCATTGATGGAATATGCAGTTCTTCTCTATTTAGCTTCGATAGTTGGAAAACATTAGAACTCTTGTAGCCTAAGATCATGTAGGGATCACTCCATATAGCATCAAATTTTTAATGCTTTCCCATCTTTTCTCTGTCAAGCATCTCGCTTTAGTACCAAATCTCCCTCTTGGAAGCTTCTAACTTTAAATTTCTTGTCAAAGGACCTCTTGATCAAGGCTTGATCCTTATCGATTTTTGAAAAAATTAATCCCTCATCTCCTCCAACTCCATGAGTTATGCATATCTAACTTCCATGGGTTCAAATTCAGCCAATGCTAGCTACTTGAGAAGCTCCAATGTTGGCAATTCAAGTGATATAGGTAGCCTATATTATTTTCCATAGATTAACTTATAGGGGGACCTATCATTGGATCTCTTAGGTTTGATTATATCAGCCCACAAGGTTGATTTTAATTTAGTGTGCCATGTCCTTTTGTTTTCATCCAAATTCCTTCTTATGATTCTCAAGAGATTCTTGTTTGTGGACTCAGCTTGATCATTACCATGTGGATAATAATATGATGAAGTACTCAAGTATATCCCATTTTTAATAGCCCACTTAGATATTTTACTACCAATAAATGCTAGAGAATTTTTGGATATGATAGTGGATGAGACACCAAATCTAGTTACAAGTCCTTCATATAGAAATCCAATATGTTAGATTCATTTTCTTCCTTAAGTGCAACTATTTCAGTCCACTTGGTGAAATAGTCGTAGGTTGTGAGAATCCACTTGTGGCCCTAGATTGAATTTAATCCCTACTACGTGAATGGTTGCTCAAATGAGATTGGATGGAGTGGCGGTCCTGCTAGCTTTTCTTTTCCCCTAAAAAATGCACATTTCCTACACTTCTTGATCCATGCATAACAATCACTTTGAATATAGTGGGAAAATAATGACCATCCTTCATGATCCCGAGAGTTGTGAATCTTGGAGCAAAGTAACCTCTAACTTCTCCATCATGGAACTCAAGCAACACTTTCTCAATATAATCTATTGGAACACACCTCAAGAGAACTCCATTCACATCTCTCTTAACCAAAACACCATCAATAAGAACATACAGAATGGATTGGAGCCTAAAATACCTCCTTTTTTCTTTACTTAATCCCTAAGGGCATAGTCCTGTTTGGAGGAAATTGGTCATATCATGTGTCTAGTAAGGAGTGGGCATACCATCACCGTTTGCTTGTTCTTGATCATCTTAGAGCACTAGAAAAACTCCTTCATATTTTGACTTTGCATGTTGATTTGAACCTAGTTGCTCACACACAAGCCTTTATCTCAGGACATTTTTTTCACCTTGATCTCTATATCATATTCCATTACCGGGTAATCCAACCATATATTTTCTCATTCAAGTCTTTGTTCAAGAGGAATTCCTTCACACCTTTGGCATGTGACACTAGCAAGTGGATTTTTTTGTTGGAGAACAAATGTCTAAATTTATTTAAACTCTTATTATAGCAAGAACATGTTTCTCAATGAAAGAATACCTCACCTCATAGTCCTCTAGGCTTTGGATAAAGAATGTAAGCAATCGCTCGAATCCTTCCTTCTTGATTGAACCAAAATATTAAAAATTGTGTCTCGAACCACTAAAATCATAGAGGATGAATTCCTTCAAGAAATTTGGATCGATGAGAGTTGGAGGTTGTGATATTTCTTGTTTAATAGATTCAAAAATATCTTTCCCTTTGTTTTCCATTTGAATGCCATTCTCTTGTTTAACATCATTGTCAATGGTTTAACAAGATTGGAAAAATCAGGCATGAACCTTTTGATAAAATTAATCCTCTCTAAAAATATTTGGAGAGCTTTCATGTGGCTTGGCAAAGGCAATCCACGAATGGTTTCAAATCTCTCCAAGTCAATATTTAATCCTTATTTTAAAATAATGTGACCAAGGATCTTACCTTCACGAGATAAGAATATAAATTTTTTTATTGGGTTCAAGGAAACTCCAAATTACCTGCATCTCTCAAACATTTTCCTGAGATGGGAAATATGGTCAGTTACATTCTTGGAGAATACTGTAATATTATCAAGATACACAAGAAACATCTTGTTAATTATCCCTCCGAAATCCATGTCCATGGCTCTCTATGATGTTTCTCCAACATTAGATAAGACAAATGACATCTTCTTGTAAGCATATGTGTCCCAATTTGTGGTGAAATTTGTCTTGAACTAATCATCCTCTTTCACCATGCTTTGGTTTTAGCTTGAGTAGCCATCTAGAAGTGAGAATATTTTCGAGCCAACTACTACTTGTAAAATCTGCTCCATTAAAGGAAGTGGGTAGTTATCCTTGAGATAAGATCTATTGAGGTCTCGGAAATCCACACACAAGCTGATTTATTTTTGAACCGGAAAAAGGTTTTCAACCCGGGATGAGTGCCTAATAGGTAAAATGATACTTTCCACAATCATCCTGTTAAAGTCTTTCTTTATTAAAGGCTATATGTGAGGATTAAGCGACCTTTACTTTTTCCGATGGGTTTAGCATCCGGATCTAGCTTAATAATATGTTGAGCTAAAATAGGATCACATCCACTAATATCTTCATAACTCCATGAAAATATATCAGACGATTCTTGAAAAAGTTGTGTAAAATCATGTTTTTCTTGATGAGTACTTACCTTTCCAATTTGGAGAACTTTGCCTCCTTGTTATCCCAATTTTTAGTTCATCAAGAAATTTGAGATAACTAATCAAAAATTCTTGAGGAATCCATTTTTAGTCCTTTAATCCAAAAAATTGTCTTTGAAAATGTCTCAAAAAGCCTTTGTATTAGATTTCAGGATCCCCTTAACATTTAACATGCATCTTGTTCCTTGCTTCCCAAACTTGATTTTTGAATTACACAGTGTCATCGGATTTCAGGATCTAATTGCACATACTATTGGAAATCCAAAACACATGCAAAGTGTTCCATTCTTCCCGAACCTAAATTCTGATTTGAGCTATATGTTCTTAGGTATCGGGATCCGACTACATCAAAACGTCTTTCCACCAAAGCACATGAAATTTTTTCACTGTGTTAAGGTCCCGAAGTCTAACTTAAACCACATGGAATAAGATTTCTAGATCTGATTGCATCGAAAAATATCACCTCCTAACATATGAAAAGTGCCCCATGTTTCCCAAACCTGAAACCTGACATTATAAAGGCTCCATCATGTTGGAATTTGGGACCCGTTAGCATGATGATAGATGCGATTGATTTTCCGATTCTAAAATTGATGCATTTAATGTCTAGTTGTCAAGTAGGTGAGAACACGTGTTAGATTATGTGTATTTAATGCTAGGGTTTTTATAAATAGGGGACTTTCCACATCATTTATACCTCACATTCCAAAAATCATTCAGATTTTTCACCTATTTATGCACCTCTAAAACCCAACCTGCATTTTTCTTAGCATTTTCGATTATTCCTCAAAGGATTGAAGTGTTTTTACCTTGAGGTAAGTAAATTTTCCTCTGGGTCATCTTTTGGTTCTTTTTAGGTCATACCCTTGGTTGCATTTGGGTGGAATAGGTCCTCTCCCATTTTCCTCTTCATGTTTTCACCCTAGTCAATTATTTTTGAATATTAATTAGAAGGGTGAATTCTTTTTCACTTTCATGGACTTAAAATTTTGAAGAGTTGGAAACAAAGATCAAAGTTTTGTGCCTAAAGTGTATAATTGGGTTTTTCACATGCCTAAACAAGTCATTTTTCTGATCAAATAATTTAGACATTTATAGTTGTTCAATAGGCTAGGACTTGGAGTGTATCAAACTTTCACACTTGCAAAACAAGGATCAAATTTCACAATGTGTTGGGTTTTATTAGTTGCAAAGCAATATCCAAACCCTAGTCAATGTATTAGGTTTTCTTAGGTATTTGAAAGGGCTATTTTCTAGACTCATTTTTTTAGGTTTCACATTTTTATAAGCTCCAAAACCCAATTCTCTTCTAGGGCTTCTAAGTAGCTTCATGGAAAGTTCCCATGTCTAATTCAGGAAAGGGAAAGGGTAAGAAGGAGAGACAAAGAGATGAAGTGAAATTATCGTGGTGTTATGGATCCCTCAAATATTGATGCAAAATTTGATATTAGGGATATAGAGCTAGCACATGTCGATATGGAAAATTTTTGGGGAAGATTTCAAAGTTCCTCACAAACTTTATGGATGTAATCTATTTGTGCCAGTGGATTACCTCTAGTGGCTACCTTCCCCGTTTCTACTTAGTGTCCCAAATTTATTCTCTCATGCACCAGTAATTATGATTTGAACTCAAGGTCAATGTGGAATCATGCAGGAGAAGTAGTGATCAAATTGGATATTGATTATTTTGATGCACTCCTCAAGCTTCCCAATTTTGAAGAATATGCTGGTACAAATCTTAAATTGACTCAACAGGCCTAGGATAGTGACTCGGAATATTGTATTAAGCATGTAATTAAGAATTTCCTAATTAGACCTAGTCTTGTAATATCTAGGTCCTACAAATGGTTCCCAGGAGAGACTTCGGTTTAGAAATCACCGATATTATTACTCTCCTTAAAGGGGGTATTTGGTCTCCTAGAAGCTAGGGAATTTCATCGATGGATGTATCATTTTATCACCATCATCAAAATAATGAGTAGTATCTTGACTGGGGAACCTTCATTAGTGATACCATTGACGCTCAAATAAAAAAAGTCCTCTCCACAAGAAATTTTTATATGATGTCCTATGTTACCTACGTTGCCACGGGAATGAGAAATTATCTCGAAGTTGGATTCAAAAGGCAACAGTCCCCGATCACATCTAAAATTTCCTTTCCTCAATTATCTTTAAAAGGTGGATTATAACATTTTAGAAGAGTTAATGATGCCTTATTTTATGAGCTTATATGTAGATTAGATACTAATCTTACAAAGTGAAGAGTCTCATATGCTACGTGGAATGAATTATCGAAGTGGGGTTGTATATTTTTACAATTCGAGAAAAATTACATATTTATAGGTTGTCATATTTAAAGAGGCACCTATGCATCCGCATAGATATCCGAGTGATAAGTTAATTATCATGGAATTGATTCGAAAACTCTTGGATTTTCAAAATTTTCAACGAGTAAATACAAGGTGTCATTTCATTTCCTATATCAATTGGGAGATATATGTGCTTCTTAGTAATCAAATCCAAAATTTTGGTCCATGAGTTAAGATAAGATTAATAATACTATGAAGTCAAGGTAAGGCTTTGATTTTAGAGGTATGTTCAAGAATCATGGAACCATGCAACTTCACATTCCAGACCTCGAGTACATTTGGATTGATCTCAGGGATGAGGTCCTAGTCAAAAGAAAAGATAATAAAAGGTTGAATTTGGATGAGATAAGGATGTTGAATCTTTCCGAGGTTCCCAAAGATGTAATTGAGACCAAGAGTGTTGTAAAAAATATGTATGAGAAAATGGATGGTGAGAACACTGGGTTCTTGGCAATCAACTGGTCAGTCCAGGAAAAAATGTCTATACAAGAGAGATTCACCCAAACCATTGTTCATACAAAGGCATGGCTATATTCGTGGGGTATACAACCCAAGGAAACTGATTTTCCAAATATACCCATTACATTAGCATCATAGGTAGGCCCCTCACATGTAGAAAAGGATAAAATGCGGGACTACCCCTTTTTAAAATTTTCGTTCTTTTCAAAGTAACGGGTCGTTTTGTGTTTTTATTGCCTGCAGTTGTCTCCATTACGTTAAAGTATTCCTAGATAATCATATAAGCCAATTTCGACAAATACCCACATGCTAAAACTTGTTTTATTCCTCCGGAGTTTTGTCTGAGAGAATTTTATTTAATTATTTATTAAATAAATAAAGTTTTGTTTAAAATAAATTGTGCTGCAGTTGAACCCTATTGAAGATTTTCATGCCAGTATTCCCGCCTCTTAGTAGGGTATTCACCAGGGAAGAGTTTTTACGAACCAACTATCCAACAGGTTATTTTAAAAAGCAATTGTCTGCAACTTCTAGCAACGTTTTTCATTTTTATTTATTTCTTTTGTGTTTGTTTTCGGTTTTCTCCGCAGTTTGTTTGTTAATTCCCCTTGATCGTTTATTCGTTTTGTATAGCCTGTTTATTTTCCTGGAAGTTTTGGAAGTCATCCATGGCCTCAGACAAAGGAAGAAATTAATCATGGAGTGCTAATTTCTGACAAAGAAGAAGGATGTAAGTGAAATAAGCTTCTTCCATGCTAGTCGCACTTTTTGGAAGGAAGGTTTTAAGTTGCCAATGGGAATTTTGGTGGTGGAAGGAAGATGGGAATTTTAAGCCTTCTTGGAAGGTTGTTTTTCCCATCATTAAAGTCAAATCACTTAAGTGCCAATGGGAATTTTGGTGGTGGAAGGAAGGTGGGAATTTGGAGCCTTCTTGGAAGGTTGTTTTTTCCCATTATGAAAGATAAATCACTTAAAGTACCAATGGGAATTTTGGGGCTGCAGGAAGGGTAAGAATTCCCATCAAGGAAGTTTTATTCACCCATGCAAGTCACATTTTTAAGAAAGAAGCTCTTTTTTATGCAAGTCACACTTTTTGGAAAGAAGGTTTTAAGTTGCCAATGGGAATTTTGGTGGTGGAAGGAAGATGGAGAATTTAAGCCTTCCTAGAAGGTTGTTTTTTCCCATCATTAAAGACAAATCACTTAAGTGAAAGATGGGATTTTTGGAGCTGCTTGGAAGGGTAAAAATTCCCATTGCTTTGCCTTCTTATTTTTAGCATGTCTTCTAGCCAAAAAGTGCGACCCACCTTGGCATAAGTGCATGCATTTAATGATATTTATTTTTATTATTCCTAGCTAAAGTTGGCACCAAAAATAGATGGAAAGTCAAAGCAAATTGATGGGCTAAAGAGAAGACAAAGAAGCATGCTAAAAATAAATAAAAGAATTGCATGGAAAAGCAAGCTAAAGCATGCAAACTTGGGCGCCCAAATTGAGAGAAAAACATAACTTATTATTAATAATTGCCAAAAATAGGAAGAAGCAATTATTAAATATAGCATGCAGTTATCTATATAAGCATGGGACGCCATAAGGAGGAGACAATTAATTATTTTTGATGGAGCATGCTGCCCTGGAGAGTTTTGGTGCCAAGGGAAGGAGTGATTTGCATTAAAGAATATTTTTTATTGTCGGGAAGCTTCCAGTTTTGGTGCCTAGGGTTGGAGAAGCTTTATTTTTATTATTCAGAGCATCTGCATGTTGGTATAAGTGCCCAGGTGAATTAAATAATATTTTATCTTGCTTGGCATGCAAGCAAAGTCTCAAATTTTAGGGCAAGCAGGCTTTATAAGCAGATTTTGGTGATAGAAATTAAGCATTCATGCCATGGACTCCATATTTGTTTGAATCATTTGTAGGTATTCATCACAGGTGCTCATATTGGTGAAAATAAGTCAAAATCAATGTCGATACATTGAATATATCTTCTGAATCATAAGGAATTGTAGTTTCGACAAAAAATGATCCATTCATTGTAGGGTTTTCTAGAAAAATAAAAGAAAAAGAGCTCAGACAAAGATTATTCCAGGCATGATGAAGCGTGATGAAAGAGAAGGGTCAGCAGAATCATGCATTGCTTCCAGGCTTACGAAATCAATGATACAAACATGGGCCCTGAACCTATCACTGATTTGATTAACAGATCCAAAGCCACGGGAAGATCATCTCTTATGTGAGTGATTATTTAATTATTCAAAGATTTCCGATCACAACTCAATTAAAGTTTGTTATGGAGTGTGCAAGGTCTTATCATCCTCTTTCTAGGATAGTTTGAGATTCAAGGAAGACAATAATAGGTTGGATGCATAATTCATTAATTATTGCCTTAAGCTTCCGACACGGCCAATGGTGATTGTAATTAGCATGTAGGATGTTGGTAATAGATGGGAAAATCATAAAGCAAATTGTGTGGGTATAATGAACAACAAATACATGAAGAAGCCCAGATCACCATCAAAATTCCTGAGGACTCTTCCACGATCCAATATTGTGTAGGAAGTTGATGATATCACCAAATTGCTTTGCAGGATAAATGGGGAAGCTAATACCAATAATTTCGCTCATGGATGTATGCCTTTGTGAGAACCATTGAGATCAACAGAGCTGATTCGATAATTAATTGGGTGGAGATCATTAATAACAACAAGCGAGCAACTCCAAAGTGTGAGGTGGACATTCAACTTCAAAATGACTTCATATCTTGTATATGCAGTGGCATCTCAGGGGATATTTTATAAACTGGATAGATGAGGCATATTGTCAAAAGATCCTATTTATGAGTGCTTCCCATAATTGACAGTTCTTGAATGCTACAAAGATTACATGGTGGTCAATGATGGATTATTCTACGATTCATTTGCAAATTAAATGGTGATCTGAAGACCAACAAAGTGAGCAAAGAAGCTTGGGAAGTTGTCTCCCAACATGGTTGTATCTTCATCTAGTTTGTGGACTTCACATATCTTAGGGTTAGTGGTTTTTAGGAGAACCAATTAAGTTGCCAAAGTACCCAAGTGACAAGTGGGTCATCATGGAGTTGTGCAGGAAGCTCATGGAGTTGCATGACTTACAGTCAAAAAGACACAAATCTACAAGTAGCTTTCTAGTCACAGTGGGTCATTATAGTTGTCAGAGCATCCATAAAGCCAAAGGAATTGAAGCAGAAATGTTTTCTGGGTATGAGCATGAGTTCTTCCAGCACGAATGAACTTTGACCCATATGGGATAGTGAAAGAGGATAGTCTCCCAGGAATATTCGCATGTACCTTCATTGGAAGACTTTTGGATGAAGTGCAGGAGCGAATACGAAGTCAGAAAGAGAGATTTCAATAGGTTATCAACGTAGCAGGTTTTCGACTATGGTTTAGCATGGATACCTACAAATCTTGTAGATGATGGGCATGTGGTACTTGACACATACCATCAAATGGGAGGAGATAGAGCTGCTCTTTAGGAAAGTGTAGGCGGTTTTCAAACAATTGAAGAGAGGTCTTCCATAGTTCTGGTTAACACCTCAAATTGGTTGTTAACAAAGGGATATTGCATGGACAAGGCTTTGATGAACCAAGATCATAGGGAATTTCATTACAGGGGATTCTAGTAAAAGAAAGCATGAAGATGAAAGTAGCAGAAGACAAAAGAAGCTAAAGGTGTACAAGAAGTCTCAGGTACTAGAAAAGGACAAGTCTACATCTATTATACTAGTACCAGTTTCAAATGAAGCTTCTCCAATGTCAACTCATAGCACTTTAGCAACCCCAGGACCCCAGGCAGATATTATCATTCCACCATTGAATCCAACATTCGTTTTTGCTTCTAGCCACCCAGATCTTCACCTCTCCCTGCAGAGAAGTTGAAAGCACAAATGACAGAGTTTGAAAGAGCATTGTCTTTGGACAATTTAGAGGATGGAAACCATAACACTGTGGTGAATTCAGATGCAACAAAGTCTGAGCATGAGATGGTGGTACATTTAGTGACTTCTCATTCCCCGAAGAGCAATTTCTCGTCCTGGTTGGCTTTGCAAATAGTCCCAGAAGCTAGAGAAGAGATCAACTTGGAAGAACATGACTTGCAGTTGCTCATGAGTTTAGGTGGAAAAGATAGAAGACCTAAAGTTGCCAAGGTAACTTCAAGGTTGATTATTGAAGAATCAGGGCAGAAGTTCATTGAGTTGTCAATTCCAGCCGAAGGGAAGCAAAAGGGAGAGCTAACGATTGGCGACATATATATCAAGTAACCAAAGTGTCATTAGGTCAAATCACCACAGAAGGATTAAAGCAAGATACACAGACATTAATAGATGCTTTATTCCTCAAGCTTGACAAGGAGAAGGTAGAGAAATCCAGACTTCAAGAGTAGATTTCCCAGTTGTGTGAGATCATCACTAAGGTTGTCAAACCTTCCTCTCAGCCAATTTTAGTACATGAGCAGGTGAGTAGTCATCGATTGAAGAGGTTGAAGATGCAGGTAATCAGGTCAAAGCTATCAATGAGTGGAAAATCCAAATCATCCACCAAGCTTCAAAACAACTCAAGGAAGTACCAACTAGTCTGGAAGTTATGGAAAGGGCATTATCTTAGCTAAAGCAATTGATGACAAGCATAGTGGATGAGAATATAGTGGCTGAGAGTAATCTGGATATCTTGGTTAAGATAAATTCACTACCAGAGGATGTTTTGATTGTAGAACAACTTGTGCTGATGGATTGGTGGAAAAGGGTAAGTAGTTGGAGATTGTGGTTTCTTTCCGCATGGAGATTCTTAAGCTTATGCTGAAAAGAATGCAGTTGCTCGAGGATAAGATACTTTTCATTGCCAGATAATGTAGTTGCTTTCACTGAGGAAGAGGTAGTTAATGGTATTCCCACTATATGAGAATCATTCCAAACAAATTGCCTGCTTCTCTTGAAGAATTGCTTTTAATTGTTCAGAAGAAGATTGATAAAGTTGTCATGCCTTTCACGTTGGATTCAATTAGAAAATGGCGAGACTTCAAGCAGACATCAAAGAATTCGGGCCTAGTTTGGAGGAAGTGGAGGCAAGCATTGATACTTTGTCCAGAGGATTGTTGTAGTTCAAGACTGAGAAAGAAGCTATTGTTAAAACAAATGGGAAAACACTGAATTACATGTTTGACAAGTATATTCAATATCAGAACAAAAGGAAAGCGTGAGGTGTTACAGTTGGCATATTTTCTTTCTTCTCTTCTTTCTTCTCTCATTTCTTATGTTCTCGGATGAAATTGTAAAATTAAAGTAATTGGTTTAAAAGCCATTACTTTAAGTTATTTGAAAAGGTTCTTTAAGATAAGTGGCAGATGTGCACAACTTTGACTTAGTCTCCAGATGCATGTCACTTAGAGAGGAATTCTAGGGAAAGATTTCCAGTTGTTTCCTTTACAACTTCCACATGTGTGAGTTCAGTTATAGTTTCCTATTTGTAATTTCCCCTCCATACACTATAAATGGAGGAAGAACCTACGGGTAGAGGGGATTGGAATTGATAATCAACATTCTTGAGTTCCAGACTTTGTGTTGTAACCTTTGATGTCTTTTCTGTGAAAGCGAGGAATTGAATAGAAGTGGATTTCTAGAGAACTTTGTGTCAATGGTGCATTACTTCTTACTTTTGTGTGGATTTTTAGATAAACTTTGTGTTATCTAAGATTTATATTAGAATCTTTTCCTTTCCTTTTCCTTTACTTTTGTATTGTGAGATCTATTTGTTTTGTCTATGTGTATGAGACCAACTCTATAAACTATTGGTCGGATTACACATCTTCCTTTCTTCTTTCCCAAATTCTATTATTTCCCCCTTGGTTGAAAATACTTCATTAACAATTGCTTACTTGCTGCAAAATTTTCTTAGCTATGGTTCATGAGCTTTGCAATTAAAGTAAAACCCACAGATAGTTATTAAGATCCATAATTGACAGAAATCTTACACAAGAGCCTCACCAGTAAATGAGGGAGATTTATCTCATGACTACCTAGGCTTTAACTCCCTCATGGTTAATTGACTAGAATCCAAAGAAGAGAAAATTGGTTGTTCCACATGAGGTTTTTATTTCAGCCCATTAAATCTAACACCTACCCAATTGAGCAAGAACACCAAGAGCATTCTTCGTATCTTAGTTGACACATTCAATTAATTTTTTTGGAGATTTCCATACCCGCTACGAAAAAAACCAAGAAATAAATTACGGCTGTAAATTATCAAATCACAAGGGTTGATCTTGGAAAGGTTACTATTAAAGGTGCTCATGAATGCTCAGAGCACTATGGATGTTCCTTGCAAGAAGCTCAAAGATACTAGGGTCTCAAGGGATGAAATCTTTCCTTTTTCCTTTAATTTATAGTTTGATAACACTAATAATATTGTCAAATATGAATCATTGCTATTAGGACTAGTAGTGATGAAGGAGAAAGGGATTAATAATCTAAAACTACAAGGGGACACAAAGTTGATTGTCAACCAAGTCAGAATGTTTATCAAGTAAAGAATTATCATTTGAAATGCTATAGGAACAAGGTTTAGGATTATATTGAAGATTTTGGTGCCTTTTCAATCATGGTAGTGCCAAGATATCATAGTAACAAGGAAAATTCCCTTGTAATATTTGATTCACTACTTCTTCCCCATCCCGAGTTAAAAGAAGATAAGTATATTATTGAGATAGTTTATCGAACAAGTGTCCCAGATAATTCTTCACATTGGCAAGTCGTCAATGACGATCAACAAGTCTTATATTTTCTAGAGAAATCCAAAAATTTAAGTGAGTTTTATTTTGAAGGTTCGGAATCAGATTTTCATGAATTTGTGTCTGATTCACAAGAAGAAATCAATGGTGGGTTTCTTCTGCTGAAGGGAAATAATATTCCCAAAGGCTTGGTGTCACTTGAAAGATTATTTGATAAACATGATCACTTCATCCAAAATAAGAGGTAATCGAAAGGAAATTCATCTTCGAATTCAAGAAAGTTAATTTAGGATCCTCTCAACAACCATAAATTGTGAATGTTCATAGGTTTTATCTCCCGAAGAAAAGAGGAAGTTTGTTACAATCTTAAAGAAATATATGGACATGTTGGCAACATAGTATCCCTCTAAAATCAAATTCTCATCCATATCGGTAAAAACAATGACATTATAATCCCAAGATCTCATGTACTATTCTTGTTGAGATTCAAAAGATGTTGGATGCAAGGATTATTTTCCCCATTCACCATTCTACATGGGTGGCTAACATCGTTCCTATACGTAAGAAGAATGGAGAGATTTGTATTTGTGTTGAATTTTGGAATCTTAACCAATCTTCATTGAAGGATAATTACCCCTGCCTATCATGGATCAAGTGTTACAAATAGTCACGGGGTCTGAAATGCTATCTATGTTAGATGGATTTTCAGGATATAATCAAGTTGAGGTGGCTGCAGAAGATCAACATAAGACAACATTCACCACTCCATGGGGAATGTTTGCTTATCGAAGGATGCCATTTGGGTTGATTAACATTGAGGATAATTTTCAAAGGGCTATGGACTTAGCATTCAAGGATTTAATGGGAAAAATTATAGTAGTGTACCTAGATGACCTTCTTGTCTTTTTGAAAAATAGGTGTGACCACCTTTGTGATCACTTACGGTGAGATTTGATGAGGTGTCAACAACATGGGATTTCTTTGAATCCCAAAATTTCTATGTTTGGGGTGACAAAAGGAAAATTATTGGGACATATTGTAACAAAAGAAGGAACCAAAATTGATCTAGAATGGGTTAAGGCAATACAAAGTCTCACCCTACCTACAAGCAAAATAGGTGTACATTCCTTCTTTGGGAAGGTTAATTTCTTGAGACGATTTGTTCGACTTCACCGATAAGACAAAACACATTATGGACACAATAAAATGAAAGATACAATTTCATTGGAGTGCTAAAGGAAAGCTTGCTTTTGATGAAATTAAGGAAGTCATAGCTCATGCCCCTATTTTGGTATGTTTAGATTTTCAAAAAAATTTATTATGTATAGCTATGCCTCTGCTCACACAAAGTGTCTCCGCCATCTTGATGCAAAAGAATGATGAAGGAATTGAATCCCTAATTGATTTTATGAGTTTCCCTTTTAAGGAACATGAACTGAAAATGTCTCAAATTGAAAAGCATGTGTATGTCGTGGTTAGAGTTGTAAAAAAATTTTAGGTATTACATTTTGAGTTCTCATACATTGGTTCTTGTTCCTAATATGGTAGTAAAATCCATTCTTACTCAATAGCAATGAGATATTAATAGAGGTAATTGGATTGCTAAAGTTCAAGAGTATGATCTAGAAATAAAACCCACAAAGCTAGTATGTGGAAGGGGTTTATGCCAATTAATTGCTTAAAACAATCCTACGAGAAGGAGTTCAAGAAGATGAAGGAATTCATGAGGAATTCTTGACAAAGTGATATTTTTGAGTACAACAAATGAATGGTATTTAGAAATTACTTTCTTTTTAACTTATAGATAATACCTTGCACATATGAGTTTAAAAGAAAAGAGAATGGTCAAGTTGAGGTTAGAAAAGTACATATTCGGGGATAATGGTTTTACAAGAGAGGAATTGATGGAGTGTTCCTTCATTGTGTGTAGAGAATATTAAAAATAAAGGCTCTTTGAAACATTTCATAACTTGGGGTGTGATGGAAAATTTTCATCGTCTGTGATGACTCACAAGATCTTACGAGCTAGGTACTATTGGCCCACTCTCTTTCAATATTCATCTGAATGGGTAGCTAAGTGTTAAGCTTGACAAGATTTTGTTGGACACCCCAAATTAGAAGCACTCCCCTTGATGCTTGTAATGACTGAAAATAATTTTCAACAATGGGGAATAGATTTCATTAGAGCATTAAACCCTGCATCTAGTACTGTGCATAGTTATATATTGACCATGCAATGACTATTTCACAAAATGGGTAGTAGCCATTCCGGTAAAACATTCCAATTTTGAAGTTGTCTCAGTACTTCATTAAGGAAAACATAATAGTTAGGTTTGAAGTCCCTCATAAGATTGTTGTTAATAATGCTTATAATTTTTCATCTTACTAACTCACTAAGTTTTGTTATGGTTATGGGATCACTTTAGCTCATTCATCTAATTATTATCCCAAAGGAAATGGTCAGGTCAAATCAAGCAATAAAAATCTAGTGACCATAATTAGGAAGTTGGTTGATGAGAACCAACTAACATGGAACAAAGCATTGTAAGATGCGTTGTGGTCTGATTGTATCACTCCTAAAATATCTATAGGAATTTCACCATTTCAGGTGTTATATGGAGTGGATGCAAAGATTCCCATCTCCTTGGAATTGTCAGCCTTAAGGCTAGCTAAGATAATTGAAGATGACACTTTCCAATATTCCATTGAGAAAAAGGATTATGTACTCAAAAAATTCGAAGAAATAAGATTATAGGTAGTAGAATGGATCATCCAACATCAATACAAGGTCAAAATAAAAATTGACAAGAAATCTCGAGCAATAAGACTTTCGGGTTGGAGATCTAGTTTTGCTCTAGGAAAAAGAAAAGAGCCTAAGGGAATGCAGAGAAAATTTGACTCCCTATGGAGGGTCATTTCAAGATTCATCAACCAAGTGGGGAAAATATATTTTATCTTTCATATATTTATAAAACTCAACTCCCACTTCCTCATAGTGGGCAATATCTCAATATATTACGCCAATAATGCAAGATCTTCTTGTATTGTACTATAATTTCCTCCCCATTGTGTGTTTGCTTCCGTTGGTGTGTTTTCTTTCATTTGCTTTGGTTTCTATTGTGTTTATTTATGTTTATGTTTCTTTCTCTTTTTGACTTTGTAGCCCAATGGTTCATTCTTTGGAAATCTAAATTCTCTTCCTTTGCTTAATCAAATAAAGTCCTTAGTTAAAGCCAAATGTTATCCCATTTTTAGTTTATCAAGAAATTAGAGATAACCAATCAAAAATTCTCGAGGAATCCCTTTTAGTCCTTTAATACAAAATATGTATTTGAAAATGTCTCAAAATTCCTTTGTATCATATTTTGAGATCCCCTTAACATTTAACATGCATCTTGTTCCTTGATTCCTAAACCCGATTTCCAAATTACACTTTGTGTTATTGGATTTCAGGATTTGGTTACACAAAAATGGGAAATAAAAACACATGTGAAGTGTTCTATGCTTCTGAAACCGAATTCGATTTGATTTATATTTTTTGGGTTTTAGTATTATTATATAGGAACATCTTCCCACTTAAGCACATGAAAAATGTTCACTACAAATTCCGGTCTCGAAGTTTGACTCGAGCCACGTGCGATTGAGTTTTGGGATCTGATTGCATTAGAACATCTCACCTCCCAACATATGTAAAGTTCCCATGTTTCGAACCCGAATCCCAACATTATAAAGACTCATTGTCGGAGTTTTAGGACTTGTTGGCATGATGACAAATGTGATTGATTTTCCAATTCCAAAATTGATGCATTTAATGTCCAATTGTCAAGTAGGTGAGAAATTTTTTTGTCTTATGTGTATTTAATGTTAGGGTTTTTATAAATAGGGACTTTCCACATTATTTGTACCTTACATTCTAAACATCATTGATTTTTCACTCTTTGCTTGCGCACCTCCAAAACCTGACTTACATTTTTCTTGGCATTTTCAATTATTCCTCAAATAATTGAAGTTTTTGTACCTTGAGGTAAGTAAATTTTCCTTTGGGTCATCTTTTAGTGCTTTTAGGTCATACCCTTGGTTGCATTTGGGTGGAATAGGTCCTCTCTAGTTTTCCTCTTCATGTTTTCACCCCAGTTAGTTATTTTTGAATATCAATCAGAAGGGTGAATTATTTTTGGAATTCAAATTTTGAAGAGTTGGAAACAAATATCAAATTTTTATTCCTAAAGTATATAATCAGATTTTGTACATGCCTAAACAGGTCATTTTCTCGATTAAGCAATTTGAACTTTTGTCGCTTCTTAATAGGCCGAGACTTCCACAATGTTTCATAATTTCTCTCTTATAAAACAAGGATCAATTTCTACAGTGTGTCGGGTTTTCTTGGCTAAAAATAATCCAAATCCCTTCCAGTGTATTGGGTTTTCTACGGTGTTTGACAGGGATATTTTTCTAAATTAGTTTGTCGAGTTTTTACGGTTGATAATCGGGATCCAAACACCAATTTTCTTCCAGGATTCTAAGAAGCTTTGTGGAAAGTTCCCATGTTTTATTCGAAAGGAAAGGGTAAGAAGGAAGGAGCCAAAAATATAAAGTACAAGTAGTAGGGTGTTTTGGCTCCCAAAAAAATTATGAAAATTTTGATATTAAGGATATAGAGTTGGGACATGTCGATATGGAAGAGTTTTGGGGAAGAGTTCAAAGTTCCTTACAAACTTCATGGATGCAATCTATTTGTTGCAGTGGATTACCTCTAGTGGTTTCCTTCCCCGTTTCTACTCAAGGTGTACTAAATTTATTCTCTCATGCACTAATAATTATGATTCAAACTCAAGATCGTTACGGAATCATGCGAGAATAAGTAGTAATCAAATTGGATATAGATTATTTTGATGCATTCCCCAAGCTTCCCAATTTTGAATAATATGTTGGTACAAATCTTCAATCGGCTCAATACACTTGGGATAGTGACTTGAAAATTTGTAATAAGCATATAAATAAGAAGTTCCGATTAAACCTAATCCTGTCATATATAGGTTCCCATAAGTGACTTGAGTTTAGAAATCAGTGATATTATTACTCTCCTGAGCATGGTATTTGGGCCCCTGGAAGCTAGGGAATTTCATGGATGGATATATCAGTTTATCACCATCATAAAAAAATGAGTAGTAGCCTAAGTGGGGAACCTTCATTAGTGATACCATTGATGCTAAAATGAAAATAGTCCTCTCAATAGGAAAATTTTATATGATTTCCTATGTTATCTATGTTGTCGTTGGAATGAGAAATCATCCGGTGTTGGATTCAAAAGGAAACAAGTCCAATGTTCACATATACAAGTTCTATGCTCAAATGTATTTAAAAGGAAGCTTAGAATATTTCAGAAGAGTTAATAATGCCTTCTACTATGAGGTTATCTATAGATTAGATCTTGATCTTATAAAGCGAAGAGTCTTGGATGTTGCATGTGATGAAGTATCAAAGTGGGGTTACATATTTTTGCAATTAAGAAAGTTTACATATTTACGTGTTACTAGTTGCCATATTTCAAGAGGCACCTATGCGTGCACGCCTAGATATCCGAGTGATAAATTAATTCTCATGGAATTGGTTCAACAACTCTTGGATTTTCATAAGTTTCAATAGAGTAAGCATAAGGTTTTCATTTCATTTCCTATATCAATTGGGAGATATACATGATCCTCAGTAATCAAAGCCAAAAGTGTGGTCTATGAGTTGCAAGATAAGCTTAAGAAGACTATGAAGTTAAGGGAAAGATTTTATTTTTGAGGTGTACTCAAGGCTCATGGAACCATGCAACTTCACATTTCGAACCTCGAGGAAATTTGGATTGATCTCAAGGATGAGGTCACAATCAGAAGAAAAGATAATAATATGTTGACTTTAGACAAGATAAGGAATTTGAATCTCACCGAGGATCCAGAAGATGCAATTGACACCGAGAGTATTGCAGAAAATATGTATGAGAAAATGGATGGTGAAAACATCGAGGCTCCTAACAATCAATGGTGGTCAAGGAAAAAGCATCTATACAGGAGAGAGTCACCCAAACCCTTGTTTGTAAAAATTATGGTTATATTCATCGGGTATGTAGCCCAAGGAACCTAATTTCCCAAATACCTGTCACATCAGCATTAAAGGCGGACCCCTCACATGTAGAAAAGGATAAAGGTGCAAGCCCACCTAAAAATTTGAAATTTAAGTTTGCTCAAAGTGGAGGAAAGTCTCGGCATTTTCCATATATTGCACCTTCTACACCAATTGTAGTTATTTACTCTCCCCCTCCATCAATCTCATAGGAAGTTCCAATAAGCATTTTGGTCGATCTTCCTATCACTTCTTCTACTCTTGGCACCCCTTTTGTGCTTGTGTTCACTCAGCCATCTCCATTACTTCCTTCCATTTCTTCTCCTTCTCTCTTTATTTTCTCTCCTCTTCATTTTCCTCCATTTCCATCATCACCACTTTCATCCACCATGACAAGTGTTTTCTCATCCTTATCCCCTCTTTCGAGTGGAGTAGGATTGAATTTGGAGTTATCAGTGTCTTCACGGGATCCTAGTCTCCATTCCCCTTTCTCTTCCAATGTCATCTGCCATTTCACCTCTCATTCTCTCCACTCCTCCATCCCTGAACACCACTTTACTAATTCCTCCAACTTCCTCTAGAATGATCTCAATTCCTCTCCTAGAGGAACCTTCGCTTTAGCTCCTCATGTTTAGTTGATCGAATCTAAAGAAGAGAAAATTGGCTGTTCCACTTAAGGATTTTGATTTTGAATCATTAAAGCCAACACCTTCCCAATCGAATAAGAAACCCAAGACCATTTTTGAATCTCGGTGGATGCATCCGGTCAAAAATTTCATAGATCACAATACCCTCATGTGGAAAAAACCAAGGTAGACATTATGGATACTGATTATCATATCATAAGGATTGATCTTGGAAAGGTTATTGTTGAAGGTGCCTAACATGATGCTTAGAGTTTAATGGATGTTATTTAAGAAGCTCAAAGAGACTAAGGTCTCGAGGATGAATTGAAGGAAAACTTTGAACAACTAACGAAGGTGTTACTCAAACTCTCCAAACCTTCCCGAGATGTAAATAATAGCTCCTACGCCTACCCCCATTTTTTTAATTTCTCATCGTACTAGAATGGAAAATTTTATTCGAAGGTAAGGGATTTTAGTGAATGGATTCAACATTTCCTTGTTCAAGGAAAAATACTCTTAGTGATTTGGTGAATGTAGTTAAGGAAATATGTTGATAAGTTAAATGATGAACTCCTTGAAGAAATTGGTAATTTGGAATTAAGTTTGGAGGCTCTTGGTGAGATTAAAAATATTCATTCAGAAACATTGGTTAAGGAGGGAGTAGTTCCAAATGCTGATAAGCATTTTGAGTTTTGCAAAGTAATCAAATTATGAGTCAAAATCCTTAATGAAGCTTGTAGCAAACTAAGGCAATCAAGAGATGAAGTGGTGGATGATACCAATGATATTAATGATGAATTATCAAAGGTATTCACAATTATCTATACAAAATTTTTGATGAGTTGGTTGAGAAGGAATTTGCAGTGGGTGAGAAATTTGATATGGTAGTTATTGACAAGCTAATCCTCTGAAAAGGTGTTCTGAGCACCTTGGCCAAATATAAAAAAAGTTCCAAATGCTTCCAGGATTGTTGGCAACACACACGGGAAAATACGAGGTACTGAATCACTACTCCTATGAACCAGATGAGGAAGAAGCTCAAGGAATGATCTAAATTTTTTAGGAATTCCATGATAGGCAAGTCATGCAAATTGAAGAAAACGACAAGTTAGATTGATAAGCTTGTCATGACATTCTTGTTTTCCATTTAACATGTCTTTTTCAATATTATTTAGACATCCTATGAAATTAAAGGGATTGATTGTGTCTCGTGTAAGAATTAGTCAAATGAACTTATTACTCATATTTACTATTTTTAGTATGTTTTTGTAATTGATTCCTTTTTAATCTCCCGCCCTTCTCTATATATATGAAATGTTGTAACATTCCAAAGGGTTGGAGATTTTTCATATGACATAGAGCTTAGAGTTTAAAAAGACAAATAATGTGTGATTTCTTTTGATCATTGAAGAATATAAAAGATAACCTATTGCAAAATTTGTGTTGTGGGAGTATTCTTGTTATTTGAGGTATTATTATTTTGTTTAATGCTTTAAATTGTTCTTTGCTTTAAAATTTTGGTTTATCATATCTCTTGCAAATTATTATAATTTAAATCACATGTGGATATCTTTTGATATGTGTTTTCTTAAGAAAAAACATATTCCTATTAGTTCTGTTTTTCACATTCTAATAAATCACTTCTTTCTTTATACTTTCTCTATCTACATTCTTATCAGTTTTCAAGGAGAATATATCTAGTGAGATGAGATCCCGGCCCTAATGGTTATCTATGTGAATATTATATATATCTTTTGGTGTGTTTTAGATTAGTAATAAACATGGCACCTCCCCTTTATCTAAGGAGAGACATAGTCCCATGTACTATGGTTGAATCTCATATTTTTTTTGTGACACAATATCCAACCAACACTTCCCCAACTGAAATAGGCTCCGAATATTCACCTTTGACCATGATATTAGCTTTCTCTTTTCAGAGCTGGTCATTGGGGTTGAAGATATATTATAAAGTCACCAGACCTTTACGAAGCTTGTTTTTTCTTAGTTGGAATACCTTATCTCCATACCACTTATCCAACTTGTCCTGGTTTCTTACAGATAATTCAACCTCTTCTTGAAGGAAATTGATAATATTTTGGTAACTCTTGAATACATGTCAACTTGTTTTATTATCTGGAACAACTAGCCTTACTATCAATTTGATGTGTGGTTGAGTTTTCTCTTTCTTTATATCCTTTGCAATGTCAAATTTTACTCTAATTGTTGCAAGCATGTACACAACTTCATTCTTCTTCCTTGGTACGGAATTGATGTTGAATGCTTCAAAATCCTCTATGAGATCCCATACCCTATTCTTATAGCTCTTGGGAAGATCATTCTTGGCTACATTTTTTCCTCTCACCTAATTTACAATCAGCTCACCATCTCCAAATACTTGCAAGTTCTTGATGTTTGTCTTCCTTGTCAATGCAAGCCATGGATAAGTGATTCATACTTCATTGTGTTATTTGAACAAGTGAACTAAAATATGAAAGTGGATTAGTACTTCATACCTTTGGGAGATACAATCATCTCACCTCCTCTTACATTTTGTCTTCTTCTTTAACCATCAAATAAAAATCACGGGAGAATATGTTCTCATCGTCATCATCTGGCTTGGTGACACTAGGGAGAGGTAATTTTTATTCATGTAAATAATAGATGCCAAATTTATCTTCTTCCATTTATCCTGTAAGGATCATATCCATGTATCTTGTGTGCCCATTCATTGAGTGTCAAGTCTGGAATGCCTCCAATTTTAGTCTCTCACCTTATTGAGTGTTTGGGAAATCTTATTCATCAAAGATTGTGTAATTGGCATTGATTAGGATTGACACATGAGGTTTAGTGTGGTAGGAAACAATTGGTTCATATTTGATAGTGGCCTTAGCTCCATACATGGTCCTAAAGAGCATAAGAAACCAATAAGCAAAAAAGTATCCACCAATCTTATTTGTGAAGTCTCAAGATAAGAATAGGGAAAAGAGTGGAGGTAGGTTAATCATGGATGTCTTGTGGAACTGTAACATTTGAGTATGCATGCCTCATTAGATTTAGATCCTTGATGATTCCAACAGTTCATATTGCTATCCCATCTAATTTTATGACTCCTTTTGACACAAGTTCATACTTAAGACCTATTTGATCTACAATTTTTTTTAGCATTATGAACTACTTTCCCTAGAGTAAATCATGTAATTTTGCACTAGATTATCCCCAATGATCAAGGACACATAGAATGGAGGAGGATTCATGTTTCGTTTGGTTGATCTCCTTCTTGGTGTACTACATCAATGAGAATTTTCTCTTGCTCCTTGGATGACTCCTTTGGGATGGATAAATTTTCCATGGCTACCTACAATAAGTCTCGGTGTCCTAGAATTGTCAGTAATTCCCACATGGAGATACTCAAATTTTTCTTCTTCATTTGATATAAGATTTTAAATGGAGTTGGACTATCTTTTTGATGCCCTTTGTTTGGCACCACGTTTCCTTGTACATGGGCTAATACATGAGCTGATTTGGAAGATGGCTTGGGCTGATTTTGTGAATCTAAGGTTATGCTTGAGATACGAACTACTTGAGGTGTGAGAGATGGTTATGAAGGACTTGCATTTGATGACTTCCCTCTTCCATGTCTCTTTTCTTAGATTTCGTGTTTATTGCTACACCCCGAAGGAGAGGTTAATTTATCCAACAAAAATCCTCTTCTTTCCATATCACGAGTGAAGTATCATTTGGAGGTGTTTCTTGTGTGATTTTTGGTTGTTGATTTTCATCTTCAGTTGTCTCTTGAGAAACATTAACACTTTGCACCATTAGAGCCTGATTCGAGGCACCATTAAAACATGTTACTTGGTTATGTGGTTGACCACAAGGAAGCAACACTCATAGTATTGTGCAAGGTTTTTTTGAATGGGAACTAGAGATTTAGATGAAGAGGCTATATTAGGATTGTAAGGTTAGAAAGCCCTAGTAAGAGGAAACTAGTTTTGGTTTTGATTTGCAGCTTGGGTGAGAGATCTATTTAAATGATATGGAGGTTTGTTATGTTGGTATTAAGGTTGATAAGGTCTGAAACTTTGGGCATGTTGCCTCTTGATTGTCACCAACTCATTCCCTATATTTTTCAATTGTTTCATGACCTCTTGGAGCTCAACTGAGGTGCTTGAAGAGGTAGAAGCTTCACTAGAATTTTAATTTCTAGGAGTTGGGATAAGAGCTAACTTAGGTGTTTAGCTAGAACTAGGATTTCCTATTTCTAGATAAATAGGCATAAGTGGTCTAGGGGCAAGTTTATTTGCTTGAATTAGAAATTTTTAAGCTCTAATAGATAATGTATAGGCTCTTGAAAATATTATGCCTCCCATAGATTGTATCATAACAACATTATCAAAATTAAGAGCTTTCAAAAAGTAAATGAATGCACCTTCAATAGTTGGTATTATCGGGATGGAATTTTGTCCCACATTATTTGGAACCTGAAGTTGAAGTCTTTTATTTGTTCATTTGGGGATCTTTTAATGTAGTCAATAGCTCTAACAAAGATAAGTTGTCTACTCTCTCCCCAAACTGATTGCAAAGAGTTGTGCACAATGCATCCCAATTCTAAATTGATCTTGTCGTTAAGTTTATGAACCAATGTAAATACTTCTCTTTAAATGATGAAGTTAGAAGTTTTACAACTACATCCACGTCCAAAATTTCATGAATTGCACACACAATGGAAATGTCTTGGATATCATCTACCAGAGTAGTGTGGTTCTCTCTAGTAAAATATGGAACACTTTTCAATGCTATCATTTGGTATTGGATTATGTGCATTGAGGGCAAGTGGATTGCTACCTATGAAGTTAAAAATGGATTTGGTGGTTGTGCAACCATTATGATGGGTCTAAGAACTCTAGTGGATTGTAAAAATGACCTACCAGGTGGTGGTGTTGAAAGAGTTCTGTTTGGTGGAGATGGTGATCTCTGAATTCTTCTTCCCCTTCTTCCTCCACCTAGTGAGATCAACGAGTACTCAAATATTCCTTCTTCTATTGTCCTAGACCTTTTTGTATCCTTCTCATGGGATGAGGAACTTTTCATTGCTGAAACTCGGTAGATTTTTTTGCTTCAAGTCACCAAATATGTTGCGCGCAGAGCCTCCAAAGGCTAGAGTTTTACCAAGACACAAATCCAAACCTATAAAACTAGAAATATTGACTTCTTCTATCCCAAAGCAAGTGTGCCATAACTATTATCAACAAATTACGACACCCTTTGATTTGTTATGTGTGTGTCCATGAGTTAATTGGGTAACATTCGATCATCTCTCAAGTTGGGGGCTTGCATAATTGAGATGAACCTCCAGAGAAGGCTAGTTCCTCTTCCTAATATAATGCTACAACTACTCCTAATGCTGGAAATACACTTATCTAATCCTATTCTATGATTCTAAGGGACTAGGGAGAGAGGAAAATGCATAAAAATGAAAAATCCTACACTAAGGAGGTGATAACACCAAGAGAAGGGTGATTGGGACACTCTCTAATGAATGAAAATGTGTAGAAATGGAGATAGAGAGGGTATGTAGAACACCACAGTCTATAAAAACACATTCACGAAACCATTTTCATTAAACACAACCATTTAGAGATTGCAAGAAATTAAATAATATATAAAATACCTTCAGCTGCAACACAGAGGAAAGAGGATGCATGATAGAACACAAGTAAGGGTTGAAGATTAGCCCACAGAACTTGATTTTACTGCGCATAGAATTACATAGTTAATTACAATGAAGGATAGAGGCATGAATTTCCTAAAAAATACCCATAATGGAGGTTTGGAGCTCACAACACCTTTATAATAATGGAGGAACAACTAGAAAAATGTCCAACAACCTTTGAAATGAGCTCTCCATTTACATATATAGAAGAAGAAAGAGAGGGAGAATAAAAAGGAAATCCTAAAATCTGAGCTTCACCCACAAACAAAGGGAATTAAATGACTGAAAATAATGATGGGCAGCCTGCCAAAGCCATCCCTCCATGATCTTTTTCTTATTGTAGAAGAAAATTTCCCCCATGCCTCCATTAATGTATTCAATTTTCACATGGAAGTGTTCATTTAAAATTTGGAAGAGTTTTTATATTTTTGGCCCACATAACCCCACCAATTTTTTTTTCTTGATTTATGATTATAGAGGATGAAATCATGATTCCAATGAGTATAATTTTGTCTAATTTGGTTGAGTATGGAGAAAGTTATTATCATTTTGGTGCATGTCACTTTTATGGCTCATTTTAATAACTCCTAAGCACAGGTATTTATTTTCCGGAGCTAGAGATGTTGCTTTTAAATCTTCCCACCAACTACATTTACTTTTCATATATTTATATTTTTCAAGGTGTGGAAGAATTTATTACAAGTTCAAAAAATAGAATTTTGTTGAAAATAGTGCACTTGTGGGTGATATGGCCTTGGGCTCCACCTAGCTCTTCTAGCTCACTACCAACTCATTGCATGACTCGAGAAAATAATTCCTGTTGGCTTGATTTGTGGATTATTGGCTTGGCACATCCCTTATACCTCCCATTTATGTTACCTTTGATTTGAATTGTTTCTCGGCTCAAGAGAGCCGACGTACCACTCCTCGCCTTACGCCTTTCGTATCCAGATCCTCGCCCAAGCTCCTCATGGGTCCTCCAGGATTGCACAACAAACGTCTATAAAACATGACCTACTTGGTGAGCTCGGTGAGATCACCAAGATATCTTTTGCATCCATTTTTTTATGTAGAATTTCAGCCTCCACAATGAACTAAGCCCTCGTGGTCTCCATTCCACCAGGCCTCATGTGCTCGATCCTTCCGTTATGGCCGCATGCCATTTCCTGAGTCCCTTTGACCTCGTTGCTTTGTTGTGTAGAGAAATTGGCCCCATGGGGAAATCATGTCCCCGTAGTCTCCTTGTTCCTTCCAGGACTCATGGTCCTGCATCAACCACACCTCGTCCCCTAAGCCCCCATTTTCCTTAATCGGAAGTAGGTTGTCCGGGCCCGACTCCCGCTTCATCTATAATGCAAACCTCACCAATTTCTCCTATGTATTTTTAGGTCAATGGCCCTTTGGAAGACTCATCCCTATGGAGAATTTGTTCCTCGTAGGTCCTTTGTGCTCGAAACCCGTCCGAACTCCGCACTACTCTACGCCCGGTGATCAACTCCCTTCATCACTCACTGACTAGCTTGGCAAGCTTCCTCCAAATCGTCCGCACTCCTTCCTACCTCGTTGAGTCGCTCCGTAACATCCCTATACTTAATTCCTTCTTTCAACAATTTAATTAGTTCAATACATACGAAAAATGGATGTTTATTCAATTAATTAAATATTTTTACATTTTGCAAGTACTTAGTTATCTAAGTACTTAATTAAAAATTAAGTACTCGACAACTAAATACCACCTATGGTATTATTTAATGCAACATGTTTTATTACGGAACCTTGTTGCTTAGTTTCGATTGTGTCATTGTGTTAGTTACTTTTTGACTACGGAAAGCATATTAAGTTGGATATGGTGGGAAAATATCTAAGGCTAATAAGCTTGGTTGAATGGTTTTATGACATTAATGTGTGGCTCTAATTTAATTCTATTGTTAGTAAATGTGGGGGCATAATGCCACACCCATATAGTTGCTAAGAAATGTTTTGAATGACTATTATTTGAATTCAAAAATAATAATAATAAAACCATGATGGTAAGCATATTCTAAGAGAATTATTATTGTTGTTGAAGTCAATTTAAAAAGGTGTTAATGATTTTTTGTTTCAAACTTTATAAGTGGGTAATGATAACCCCATATGCATGGGAAATATTTAATTATTATCAAATCCACTCAAGTGGATATTCATGTTGGTAGGAGGAAAATGGGAATTATTGTTTGCATATTTAATTTGACTTTGAAGGCCCCCTCCCCACGTTGGCATTGGACTTCCAAACCATCCACTTGGTAATACGAGCTGAAGAGGTAAGTCGATTTAGGTTTTTTGGGGTTTTGTGGAGGAAAAGAAGGGGGAAAAGGTGGAATTGGGAGTTTTGCATGGCATTCGACATTGTGAGAGCTCTAGTTATGGAGACCCTTTGCCATTTTTTCGTTGCATATGGTTATGGAATTGTTTTTTATTTATAACCCTCTATTATCTGTGAGGAGGGCATTGTGGAAGCTTTGGTTGTTTTGGGAAAGCTAGAATGGTTGCATTTGGAGAAAATAAGACTAGGGTTTCAGTTTGTATCTGGAAGAAAATCAAACAAAAGTAAATCGATTTTACAGGTAAGGGTTTCTTTGTTGTTTTTTTAGTTTTTTTATTGATAAAAAGATTGTTGTCTTTAGTGGGTTCTAAATTTTCATTGGATTTTTGGAAAATAATTTGTAAATCCATTTTCTAACCTTGATTATCTTTCTTAAAACGTTTTTTTTGCTATTTAGGTTGAATTAATTTGATGTGCAAATCGATTTTATGGGATTTTAACTGGAATTTTTGGCATGAAATTATGGTTGTGATGGGTATTGTGAGAAATGTTGAATCTGCGTTTGAGATGGTCTATATTTTTAGAAAATCATGTGGCCTCTCTTAGAGTAGTTGTTTACAACTGATTTTTCTAGGTGAATATAAAGAAATTAAAAAAATAGGTATTCTGGATACTCCCTGTTATTCCATGTCTATCTCCTTCAAATAGGTCAATTTTTCTCCCTGATTTTTTTGTGGGTTTGTGTAATTTTATTTGTGAAATTTTGTGGGTTGTCAAACTTGCATTCTTTCTTGAAATTAAAATGGCTTCCATGGATTTGGAAACAATCTGGAAATACTTGTGGGTTTTTTTCGTTTTGAGTTCATTCTTTACAAGTGTGATTGTGTATTAAACCTACAGTATATGATATTGTTGAATTATGGGACTGAATATGTGATGAAGATATTGGTTTATGGGGTTTAAAATAGTCATCTTTTAATTAAACTATGGCCATATTTTCATCTGTGTAAATGGTTGATGTTGGTTATTATTGTAGTGAATAACTAGTTGTAGGAACTCATTGCTTTGAAATAAAATTAGTTACATACATGTTTCATTTCAAGTTATTAAATAAGAATGAATGTTGTTCAATGACATGAAATGTAAATAAGTTAGAATCTATGTTTTTTTTTGCAAATGTTAGAGATGCTTAGCCCATTGTGCAGGGACACTTTGGAAAATGTTATTGAAATAAAACTGAATACTGATAAATCAATTGGGTAAGTCTTCTTATTGATGTAGTTCCTTTCACTTTTATTTATCCCGAGATCCTTTGACTCGGAGGGTTGGATCACTTGATCCATGCCTTTTCATTTGAAGCATTTATTTCGTTATTTGAATTAAATTAGCTTAAAATGATATCTGGAAAATTTTAAAAGTGGAAAATACAAGGGAAACTTTGGAATTTTTTTCCAAAATTCTATACTTAAACGATTTTATGGATTTGAAATAAATGGATGATTTTCTTGGCATGAGAATTAAACTTCATGGATGTTGGATGTAAAACATATTTAATTTCCTTAAATGTTTTTAGCTTTAATCATTGTTTGGATGGTGTTGTGTGTGTAAAGATAGTAGATTTGACATAGTTCGGGATCCTGAATCCCCTATCCATCACATAACTTGCAATTGAGGAAGTGGTAGGAATGTATGTGAAATGGTCCTTTGGAGCGCATCACATATATTTAACACACATCTTCCATCGTCAACTATGTGATTGACGGTAGATTCTAGTTCCCTAACTGTTGCGAATGCATTATCCTTGCAATGTTTTATTAGCTAGTTAAGATGACTAATATTCTTATTTGTCAAAAAATAGTAGGGCATGTAGATTGACTTCTTGCCATTTCTTTGAACTGACACCCCTAAAAAAATAATATCGTAGGTTTAGTAACGATGTGTGGGCCTTCTTTCTTCGACAAGTGAAGATCGGTTTAGAATGAAAGTTTTATTATGGATCATGAATCCAATTGTATTTGTACTAATGGTTAAATATATTTGCCTTGGGAAATTTGTACCTTGTATTAGTCCTTAGTGGATGAAATTTGTCATATACATACATACATACATACATACATAATATATGTATGTATGTATGTATGTATGTATATGAAATGTAGGATTGGATTGTGTATAAATATTATGGCAGTTTTGTGTATGTATAATCAATGATCGTGTTGCGGGATGGAAAATAAAGAAATTAATTTGATAAGATAGGAAATCATACAATAATTTATCTAGTGTTTCAATTAATTACAGTTATGAAACTAAAAATGTATCTCTTATCTAGTAAGCTTCCATGAATGTAAAGATTGTGTATGGGTAAATGGAAAGAATGCTAAGTGATTAAAGAAACTAAAAATTGAAGGGAAAATCCTAAAATATTAGTCATGCCTCCTTAACAAATCTAAGGTTCCTCATAATTTACTTCATCATGAATGAAACTAGAATGGGCTAAGTTACTAAATTATGCTAAATGTTTTATATCAATCTAATTCCTTGACAAGTTGAATATGGGAAAAGTATGGTTCTAAAATGTGTATAAAACATAATTAAAAAGGGGTAACTTGTAAGATAATAGCTTTATCTCTATAAGATGGAAATTGGAATATGAGTAATGGCTTGGTCAATCCTTAATTTCATTATGAGATTTAAACTTGATAGTAATCTAGGCAAGGAATAAAATGACTAGTGCATGCCTAAACATCAAGCTCAATTGGGACTACAATCTAAGTTAAGGGCATTAAGGTCTAACCAAGCAAGGGAAAAATGAGCTTTAGGTAAAGAAGTGTTTTAATCTAATCAAGACTTAAGGGAGTCTAAAATCATTATTACTATCATCCATGATAGGTTAAAAATATGCCTTAGTTGATTATGGGATTAATATTTAAGGACAAACATTATGAACCTGAAAGAAAGAACTTAAAGGAGTAATGTTATAAAATTAACCTGATAAGCTAGATTTTACTTCTAAGATGTAAGATCATATCCAAGAGGTCATCATACCTCGCATTGAAAAATAAGTATTCCATAAGTGGGTACTACCTAGCTTTGAATAAGTTGAAGATGTAGGTGCAATCTAGTAATGTAAATAATTCCTTGAATAATGGGTATAAAAACAAGACATGCTCTACTACGACTAGTTAGGATTTGATGGACCTAATGGGAACCTTGAATAAGGTTTTAACACATCTTTACCAATAAAATGTTTAGAATGTATGAAGGGGGTAGCGAGGTAATAAAGAATTTGTGTCCCTAATCTCCAAATGAAGGTAACTAAATGCTTATACTAATATCCGATAAGTAGTGAATTAATCTTGAGTGTTATGAACCTAGCAGGAACTGATCTATCAATGCATGATGTAGGCTACCCATGAGTAGCCCATCGGTTGCCTAATACAGAACGTATTAAGCAGTCGATAGGCCTCCCATGGGTAACCAATAATGAGCATTGGGGTTCCTCGAACTTGTGTAAATGAACTTGTTATGAACTAAATGAGTTTAAATAGGTTCAACTACCTAAGCTTAATGAATCCAGATAATTGTGATGAGACAATAGTGAGGTGATGGGAAGACAAGTTAGACCTATTGTGCACTCATCTACACTAAGTGTACATAGTACAACTAAGAACTTTTTCCAAAGTAATGTGCTTGTTGGGTACATTATCTAATCATCGTGATTCCTCAATCTTAAGTGTAGGATACATGATGGAGTTACTATGTGACCCTAGGTAAACACTAGAGGATTTGTCACGATATCTCACTACTGCATTTCGGTAAAAATAACGAGGCTAATTATCATCATTCAAATGAATATCAAGGGTGATCATGGAGATCAGGAATATTTAAATCTTGCAGTGTATAAGGTTTATCACCATGTTATAGTATGGAATAAATTGTTAAGACTTGTTACGTATACTAGTTTAACTAGTTTCTAAAATTAATTATGCAGAGGAATGTTTTCTCATTGCTAAGATAATTTGACTTGTTGCATTAACTAGTTGTAGCTAGTAATATGATTATAATGCAGATGAATATCATAATATTGTGATAAAAAAATCTACTAATTTGAGTGTAAGATTTTAGGTTGTTACACGCTCAACACCCTACATCAACTCGTCACATGGCCTAGCTCGGTGACCTATCTTCCAACTCGGCCATGAGCTTGTTGAGTGCATTTATTCCCCTTCACCCTTTCCATTTTTTTCATTTTTTCCTTAATTTCTTGAATTGTTTACCAAGGGAGCTATGGGGACAAGGTAGGACACTCAAAAGGCCATTTCTCCAATGTACCCATGTTATCCATTTTCTTAGTTAGTATGGGTCCGGTGCCTATCCTTTCACCTTAGTCAACTGCTCAGTTGAATCTTGAGTTGTCCATTTTACCACGAGGTAATAAAGAATAACAACTTCCCCTAGAAACGTTAAGGATTTTATGAGATTTATGTTGTTTTTTTTTTTTTTTCCAAATTAGGTTTTTTTTTAAAAGTCGGGTGAGCAAAAAGTAAATAAGGAATAACTTATTAGGTTGAATTTCATCAAAGAGGTGAAATTGCACAACTTGTTATGTTGAATTTCATCATAAATTTAAGTGAGATTATGAGTTACAACCTATAATTCCTAGAATTAGGGTTTTGTGAGAAGCTTCAAATTTGTGTCGTTACAAAGGACAAAGAAGCCACACAATAGCATGTTGGATAAATTTTCATTGTGAATCCTAGAGGATGGCGTGCAATATAAAGGAAAGGTAAATTGTCCAGTTTCCCACTTGTAGTAGGATTTTAAATAGCGGATGGTATATATAGCGGGTGGTTTTATGATGGAAATAAAGGAGGTCACTAAGGAAATTTCTGCAACTTTGTCATCTCGGTATGGGAGGTTTTATGGTTCAAACATTTATGGTACAGGGTCGTATGGAGAAGAACATGGCTCGAAGTGGAGAAAACAATGCGAAGAAGCCATGGGAAGGGGGCAATAATCAATGGTAGTGGAGTGGAGGGGCGAGCATACGGACATATGCCATTGGAGCATTTAGTTGTTTGGGAAGGTTATGGTCAAGGCCTTATGGAGCCTATATTTTGAGGTAGGGGCTATGACTAGGGCTATAGGAGGTTATGACTACAATATGCGACAATACACCCAGCACGACCAGTGTTAGAACCTAATGGTTTCCCTCCCTTTATATTATTTATAGTATGCCTTCAACATAATTGTAATGCTTCAACATTCAATAAAAATAAAAATAAATAAAATGATGATTTACTCACACCTAAAACTTGTTAGGTATGCATAGGTGTGTGTCAAATTTAACCTAGTGACAGGCCCAAGGCAACCATGTGGTCATCGACTTATTTTAAAATGTTTATATGGTAATGTTTGTCGTGATCAATGACCACTTTATCGTTATCTCAATATTGAAAAATTCAACGGCCTTATTTATTACAACAATATCCCAATTCAATAGGAAATTTAGGGGACTTGATCTCCCAATAAAATAATAGGCCTCACCAATTTATTGACAATGATACAGTGGATTCAAAACTAAGACAACTTACAAACCAAAATTTGTTACAAATGAATATAATTTGATAATAAAAATTAAAATGTGGAATTATGAGGATTTTCAAACAATAATCACTCACAATGTCCAACAAAGATTGATGAACAATCAGAAATTGACAGGACTCTAAACTTAGACCGCTACAAAGAGAAATTATTGATCATGATAAAATAACAAGGGAAATGATGACAACTATCGAATGTGAGGCGGAATTAACAGATTTGAAATATATGGCCACTCACAAACAAATAATAGTAATAATAATGTTGAAATTCACAATGATAATCAAGCACCTACTTAGAGGGAAAATAGGAAAATCATGTAATTTTAAATGCAAGATTGCTAGGAAAAAAGGTAAGACTGCGAAGTGAAGAAGGATGGTTACAAGGATCGCTAAGAATCAATGTAAGGTTGTGACAAGGATTTCATATGAGGATAGCTAAGTATCAATGTAAGGCTCCGATGAGGATTTCATATATGGATTACTTAGAACTAATGGAAAGCCATGATGTAGTGATGTTTAATAAGCAAGACCCCCAACAAAACACAACTATAACTCCACATTTTCCCTTAAAATTAGAGAATTCTAAGTCAAACATAATAAAAGGTAAAGGTAATGATTATTTTTAAGGTCATGTCGCAAGCGAGATGCCAAATTGAGTTCGAAGACCCCCTTGAAAAGAAACAAGAAGATTTTTTTCCATTTACCACAAATATTGCTTTCCAATTACCGTAAATATCACTTTTCCTTTACCTAAAATATCACTCTTAGGTTTCAACCTCGTGACCAAGGAGTAACCCAAATCTTACCAAATCCACCTGCACCTCAATCACATTGGGCATTGAAATTGGATAAAATACTGCATCTAAGTTAATTATATAGGGTGAGACACTTAAAGTGTTGAAATTAAATAACATCCAACATATAACTCTAAGAGAGAAATGTTTTCCACTAAAATTGAAAATACAAAAGAAAATTTATGTTAATCAGACACAAGCTTTCAAAGATAATAGAGGACGGGTCATGAGAGAAATTAATGTAGGCATAAATTATATCAATAGTGGTTTCCCATTTCATATTATTTGCAACTATGTAAACAAGGTGAATGGGATTCAATATGTAATCCACAATTGACCATCCCAAACATCATATGGATTAATGCAATTATATTGTCCCATAGACCTGTTGGTCTCGTGGGACGTAATTAAAATCTTTCAATTCAATTCAATGTAACTAAAAAGATTTCAAACGGAGACAACTAAGAATCAATATAAATCCGTGACGTGAGCACATTTTGAAGGAGAACCTTCCCTAGGAGGCACCTTCCAATATACTCCATTACTCATTCTTTGTCTCTATACTACAAAGCAACAACAACAAATGTAAAACCGTCTATTATGCTATTATCGGTCATAGTTTTAGTTGTCTATTATGTTGGTCATAGTTTCAAAAATTGCCATTAATTGTAGATAAATCATTTGTTGATGGTTAAATGAGTTATTGACTGAAAAATTGCGAGATTTTTTTGAAAATTAATAGTTGATTTTTTGTTGTGTAAATTCTTTCATTACTCGGCAAAAATCACTACTTTATTGCCCCATGACTCTCCTTTTGATGAGTAACAAGCTATATTTTCTCCATGTTTTTATGCATATTTTCTCCATGTTTTTATGTGTTTCCCTAGCCATTCATGAATATAATGCAAGCTTAGGGTCTTGCGACTTTTGAATCTAGTTTGCATACAAGTTTAAAACAATAGACCGATTTAATACTTGTGGTTTTCATTGTTACTTCAAGTTTGCCTTAAGGAATACATACTAATTCCTACAACTTTTTAATACATACTCAGTTTTCAAGCCTCAAGGAAAAGTTAAAACACAATCATAGCCTACAATGGACAGCCTACTAGTATTTGTTATATTTTTCATAATCTTTCTAGTATGTATTATTAATCATGATATCTCGCTTCTTCCTTTAATAGCAATTAGCATCATATTTAAAACACACACACACACACACAATAGGGTTTAATATTGTTTAAGAATGATATGAGCATCTGATCTAGTTGCCCATCCTCAACCAAGTCCAATGACCCCTCTAGGAAGTATTGTGAATTGACGGTTTATCACAAGGTTCTCCAAATTTTATAAAAACATGAATTTTACCAAACTTTATTTTAGTCGAACATGAACTCAAACTTTTTCCATTATTTTTGCATGGGAAAAATTTGACACAATTTTGTATTATTTTACAAATGTGTGTATATAAACATATATTGACTAAAAAATAGCAAACAAAAAGCTCTCTCAACTCTATCCTCTCGACATATTTATGATTTTTTTTTCAAAACTAAAAATGATAGAAAAAAATTGTTCGAACTTAAAGATGTTTTTTTTCCAAATTTTAGTCCTCGCGAACTTGAATCAAACTTTATCCTCACAAACATAAACACGAACTCGAACCTTGTGACTTAGCCGATGATATATGGAAATTGTGTTATATACAACTATTGCAAGATGAAGAGCAATGATGTTTATTACCCTAAATACCATGTCATACAACTACCAGGGGAATGATGTGGTACAATGTAGACAAGCACCACCTATGGCTTAAAGAGAGATGACTACTTTCCTTGTGGCTTATGTGGAGGAAAAAAGGAAAAAAAGAGAAGTTCATGCGGTTGTAACAAATAAGAGTGAAGAGAGATAATTATGTCATTAAGGCCTCTTTTATTGCCTCAACTTCAAGGGGTCGGGGACAGGATGAGCCTCTTGCTTGAAGATATTTCAACTAATTTTTTAGTTCCTTGAAGTAGTCATGGGTCACAACCTTCTCCTAAAGGTACCACTTGAAACCAAATACTACAACAACATTCCTTTCAATGTGGCAAAAAGTCTATACTTTGGGAGAATATGGTCACTACATTCATCATTGTCGAGAAGGGTTTGAGGATCCTACTCATGATTTGAGTGGCCCAATGTTGGAGGATGATGTTAAATGACATTAGTTAGTGTAGAAGAGCAAAAAAATATTAAAAAAATAGCTACATCATTTTTTCTCATGGGTGGGCGGATCAATTAAACACCGATGACATTTCTAGTGGCTTCAAGTAGGAAACTGGTCTTTTGTAGTCAATTGATGCCTCCCACAAACTAAAAAATGCAAACACTTTGTGTGATATATTGGATGAGGTGGTGATAAAAGTGGGTGTGCGTAATGTTGTCCAAGTGTAACAAACAATATGACAACATATGTAGCCATAAGGAGATTTATTGAGGAGGGGCTCCCAGTAAATGTTTAGACCTCTCAGGCAACCCATTGCATTGATCTCATACTCAAGGACATAGAAAAGTCTCATGGATGAAAAATGTGGTTAAAGAGGCAAGAAATATCACCAAGTTCATCTACAATCACTCTTGGATGCTAGACTTGATGAGAGAGCACACCAATGGAAAGGAGCTTGTGTGATCGGAAGTCACACATTTTGCCTGCAACTTTATTGCATTGGAGCCTCATTAACATCTCTTAACCATATGTTTGTGAGCACACAACGGTTCTGATCCTATCTTAGGAATTTGGGTAAATGGTTGTACATATCATTTTTGTGATGTGTTTGCAAAGCATGTCAATGAAATTATTAGGATAACCTTCCATTTAACTATTTTTTTATTTACCATTCATTTGGTATTTTTTTCTTAATTTTGGTTTAAATTTTGAGCATTATTTTTCTTTAGATGTTAGAGCGTTGGTTTGAGTTTTACAGTTGGTGGATGGGAAGAGAAACCCAATGAGTTAATTTTACAAGGCCATGGATGTGGCCAAGTTTTTCATCAACTCTATGTGTTACAAGAAAAACATCTCTTAAACGAGATAATAACAAATTGAGTCATTTGTTTTAACTATTTATTCTCAGCACTTGTAGATAGTACTACTAGACTTATTTCATTTATTCAAGACTAATTGACTTACAAAATTCTAAATGTCCTATTTGCAGATGTGTGGTGAGAAGATTATGGTGCGAAAACACTAAATCTTCAAAGGATATCCATTCATATTTTATGCCTTTTGTGTAGCTCTTATGAGTGTGAATGTAATTAGAGCATGTTTAAAGTTGTTCACACAAAGAAGTGCAACAAGTTGACAACATGATGCCTCAATGACCTTGTCTTTATGCAATACAATTGTCATCTTCTTGTGAGACAAGTAGAGGGGGTAGAGAGTTATGATGCAATTGACTTGGATGAGATCAATCCATATGCTGAATGGATTATTGATGATGTAGATCCCATGTTTACTGGAGGAGATCCCAAATTTAGAGAGGGAGGTTGAAGAAGCAATAACATGAGGGCTTGGTGAGGATCCAAATGATATCTTTGTAGATGATGTTGTTGTAGAGCAGGAATCTTTACCTAACATTTCCACAATGTACGTACACCATACTTATTGTACGACTACATGTACTAGAGATGAAAGGTAATATGTATATTTTTATTTTGTATGACTCTATGGGCATTGTAGTTTTTACTTTGTACTATTTTTGGCTCAAAATTAATAGAAAATATGCTTATGCATTCTCTACATTTTTTTTCATGGCATTTAACAATGTTTAACATTTTTATTTAAGTTTATTTTATGAATTTACATGTTTTTTTAAGTAACAAAAGAAGTTGTTTAATTAATGCCAAATAATTATCGAAAAAATCCCAAGTACTTACTATAAGTCAAATTTTCAGTGCTAAGTAATTGCTAAGTGTGATTTTTGAAATATGATGCTCATATTTTTTTACTATGTCTTATGCTTTAGCATCAATGGAAGCTTGCATGTTAGCTTCCCTTATGTAGTGTTTCTCCGTATACTAAGAAAATTGAAACAAAATAATTCTAATAATTTCCATGAATGATTAAAAGTAAGTTAATGGTACTCTAGAATACATCCAAATATAATAGAAAGTGCTAAGGTAAAAGGACCCTATGATCAATGATTAACTAAATAAAATAATTAAAATGTTGAAAATAAATGAGGGGTAAACCCAACACAATAAAGTGCCCCAACACATGTGCTTAGGGAACCAATAAAAATAGCCATGTGGTGGAAAAATAAACCCCAAAGAGCATGTGTTGATGAAAGTCAGGAAGACTGGATGGTAGTCCCATCAAAACATCTTTAACAGCTTCACGAGATTGAGGAATCATCTATGTCATTATCTATCATTGTCAAAGGGCCCATACAGTATCCAATAATGCTCATCAAGGAGTCTTTAGGGTTGAGGGAGCCAAGTTAGGTAATCCTAGTAGAAAGTGAACCAATCTCATTAGAATATTTTGTAACATCCAAGGTCAAGAAACTCCTATGGTAACAAAGTTATTCGTAATACGTGTTTTTCTTACTACCAAGGAAGTGGGTACAAAGAAGTAAATCTACAACACCAAAGAGTAGATCCATGTCAATGAGTAGGCGCAAATCCTTTGTCACTAAGAGCTAGTGTGTTGTGGCACCTTAGTAGTATGTTGTGAAAATATGAGCATCACTTCACTCATTTACCCCCTCAACATGTGAAGTAAAAATATCTATGTGGTACTTACTACCACCAACATCCATGACGGGGTGAAAGAAAGAGATGATCATATTATAGGCATTAGGGCCTTCCTTTTTGGACCTACGCGAAGGGTGACAACCTTTTTAAGAAAAAGGATCGGGTACCATTGGTCCAATCACCGAAAGAAAGTGAATAGAGAGTTTCCCAAGTATTTGTAAATACAATGATACCTCTCCTAGAACTCATAATAAATAGGACATATGAAAATGAAATGCTTCTTAGTCTCCACCTCTATAAGGTAACAAAGATGAAAAATTGATTCCACATGGAATGCGATGATTAATCTCAACTTGCAATTGGTGTGAGCACACCCTTAATTGGCCAAAAGGAAACCTCAAGCCATGAGACCAATGGTGTTGGAGATAGTCAAGGCAAAAAAATGACACCATCCACCACCGCAAGAAATGCTCAACGTAAAAGGAAATTTTGGGGTTGCGTGGTTGAGGAGGTGATGTCCAGTGACATGGATGTATTTCCTATAGATATCCTCTTTAAAAATTATAATGACAACCTCCTTTAAGGGAAGATGTCGACAAGGGCATCCAAAGAGTACTTGAAAGAAGGTAACCTATCAATAGGAATGCTCATAGATTGGAGGAGCAGACTAGTCTTAGAATAACAACAATGTCGCGTCCATTGGGGCCCAATGATGTAGAAAGTAAGCTTGATGATAGTATTAAGGCATAGAGGTTGGGTGACAAACTCACCTTGGATGATGCATCAAGAAATAATCCATTTGTAATGGAGCATACATTGAATCATGAGAGTTTGGACCCTCAATATAATCCCAACCAACAAAGCCCTTACTAGGTCCCAGGACATTGAACCCATTCAAAATTGTAGGCTTGATGTCCGTATGAAAGAGGCCCACCTTTGAAGGAGTATCCTACAAGTTGATATGAAAACATGGGCTCTCCAAGACAGAAAAGGAGACATATCCCTTGCAAATACATGACTAAGAGGTAGTCTTCACTCTAAAAGATGGTCATGAAAAATGGACTCCCATGTAAGTGTAGGTCAATATAATTTCCAAAGGTTTCCCTTTATAGATGAATTGGAAGAGAGTGTTTGGAGGTGTTGAATATCACGACCTTAGTTTTACTAAGGTTGACCACCAAGTAACGAAACTTATAGGATTGTGTAGAGACATCAAGTTGTCTCCATAAATCAATTGTATAATGGGAGGAAGATGACATCGATAATAAGAAATATTTCTATCACAACATCATGTAAAATGTAACCATCATCTACATGGGTATGTTTCAATGAAAATTTTTCTATCTCATCAATATAAATACTAAAAAGGGTCGATGAGAGAGGGCATCCTTACTTTACCCCATGGTACTCTTCGTAAATCTAGACAAATCACGAGATGTAGAATATTTCCGAGAAAATATTCATGGAGCTTCCAAATGGAAATGATGAGAAAATTTGAAATGCCAACATAACACAACTTTTAGAAATCGATGACTTTGAACCGAGTCAAAGGCCTTTAAGTCTACAAAACAACAAAAGACTATGTAAGTGCTATGTACCTTGGGATATGATAATATAATATATATGGGTTAATGGAGATGCTAACATGTGGCACACATCCCCTTAGTTATATGTATGGGTTCACATGGGATATGATAATATAATGTATATGGGTTGATGGAGATGCCGACATGTGGCACACATCCCCTTAGTTAGTTATATGGGCTCACATATGAATTAATTATATTGGGTAATGGGTCGGCCTACATTGGGATTAGGTGTTACCCATCCTATTTAAAGGATGTGAGTATCATTATGAGGGGGTAAGGTATGTATGAGTTGATTCTTCTACTTGGTAGAGGTATATTGGAGGTGTCCCCCTCGAAGTGGATTCCCATCTTGGGAGGTGTGGAGTTATTCCTTCCTTAAGGAGCATTGTATTGTGTCGCCCTACCTTAAGGGTATTATTTTGCATATTTGGGAATCTTAGCCCCCCATATATCTAGTGTTGTGTTATATTATACAATTTATAGATTTATTGTATGCAAATTTCTTATCAAGTGGTATCAGAGTAGTGATCCGGGCAATTTGTGGGATGAAACCCTAATGTTGGTGATTTGTCTATATCTTGAGATAGAATTGTATTTTTTTAGATATTTTTGTGGGGAGTGGATACATAGTTCAAGTGATCTTCCCTCCGAATTTCATATTTTTTGGAGCTGTTTTGTAAAAGTTGTGTCTGTTTTAGGGTTGAAACCCTAATTCTAAGGTTTCATCTATATCTTCTGAATAATGAAAAATTATGAAATAATTTTTTTGGGTTGTTGGTAATATATTAAACGGTGATACCATTGAAATTTCAGAATTTTTGGATCTATTTTGACATATTTATTTTAGTTTTAGTTTTTTTCACTAATTTTCTCCACAGGCCGTAATTTGAGGAATTTTCTGAATTTCTTACATTTTTGGAAATATCTCAAAATTTTAGTGGGGTTACTTCTTTGTGGTTTCAGATTTGAGGCTGAATGATTGACAAAATCATCAGGTAAAATATTGGTCAAAGGAGTAAGTTTGTGAAACCCTAATTTTTATGCATCATGGATATACCAATTTTCTATGGTAATGGGGAAATTGATGCAAAAAAATGGTGGATACAATTTAAACAAATGTATTTTGAAGAATTTTTAGTATGGGTTAGTTTTTATCTTCATCTTGGTGGGAAAGCGCGACATTGGTATTCTTATTTGGATATAGATCTATTGGATTGGGATTGGGAGGAAATGGAGGATATTTTCTTAGCTAGATGGGAAACAAAAAAGAAACACAATTTTGTTAAAGAAGAAGAAGAAGAAGAAGAAAAAGAGCAACATCATCATAAGAAGAAGAAGAAGAAGAAAATGTTGATGATGCAAAAGAAGAAAATGTTGATGATGAAGCTGCTACACAGGATAGTGCATCTCCAAGGAAGGAAGCTTCAATATTTCAGTTTGAAGGGTGCATTCAAAGAAAAAAGGTAATTGTTTCCATAAACCCTAGAAAGCAAATATAACTTCATCAATATGGATGTAGCTCAAAATATACATGTGTAAACAAAGCATATCAAGGAATCTCAAATGGATGGTAAGAATATTCAAGTTTTTGAAGATTTAAAGCTTTCTATGGATAAATATGTTTTACATTCATATTTTTATGCTTTAGATATGGATGGTATGGATATTGTTCTCGAATATCCTTGGTTAGAGACATTGGGAACAATTAATATTAATGTGCAAAATAAATTCATGAAATTATGGTACAAGAGAAAGAAAATTACATTGCAAGATATCACACTTAGCAAGGAAAAAAGTAATGTAAAATTGGATCGTGAAGATGAATTTGAAGATGGTGGAGAAGAGAATAAGGATGAATCAGAAGGAGAGGATGAAGAACATGATGAAAAAGTAAAAATAGTTTCTCTACTCAAGAGAAAAAAGAAATAACAAACAAGTTGGAAGAGGAAAAGAAAGTGGAGGAAAAGATTGATAAGGTTGAGCATACTAAGGTTGCACCATATAGACACCCACATCATCATGAGAGGAAAAAATCATGGAGACATGCTAGGACACACAAGGGCAGAAATCTATATGGATATACAAGGAATTGGAGGAGTAATAATTTTGGCTATACATGGAATCAATGGAACAATAATTATATGTCATGGAATCACATGAATAATAATTATGGATATGCATGGATGCCAAGGAGGAACACATATGGACCAAGATGGAATCAGATGAGCACAATGGAATATGGAATCATGTTTGGAGTAACATCACCCACTAGGATTTCATATGGGTGGTTAGATGATCGAGCATGGTGAAAAGTGTGCAATAATTTAAAGCACACTCATTATATGGCTTCTTCTTATGTTTCGGGGATGAAACATGTCAAAGAGGGAGGCAATGCTATGTACCTTGGGATATGATAATATAATATATATGGGTTGATGGAGATGCCAACATGTGGCACACATCCCCTTAGTTATATGTATGGGTTCACATGGGATATAATATTATAATGTATATGGGTTGATGGAGATGCCGACATGTGGCACACATCCCCTTAGTTAGTTATATGGGCTCACATAGGAATTAATTATATTGGGTAATGGGTCGGCCTACATTGGGATTAGGTGTTACCCATCCTATTTAAAGGATGTGAGTATCATTATGAGGGGGTAATGTATGTATGAGTTGAGTCTTCTACTTGGTAGAGGTATATTAGAGGTGTCCCCTCGAAGTGGATTCCCATCTTGGGAGAGTGTGGAGTTTCTCCTTCCTTAAGGAGCATTGTATGGAGTTGCCCTACCTTAAGGGTATTATTCGCATATATTGATATTAGGGAATATTGGCCCCCATATCTCTTATGTTTTATTATCTTCTACGTAATTTATTGATTTATTATATGCAAGGTTCTTATCGGTAAGAACAAGTACGAGCCTCCTCAATGATATCTTGGAGTGTAAAGATGTGGTCTATAGTTTGGTTTTCCCTCTTGAAGTCATCCTACTCCACCTTTGTTATAAGGTTATAACTCTCCAAGTGCTTTAAAAGTCACATGTCTAACACCATATCATAAAGTTGGGCAAATGTATGCCTAATCATAATGGTCATGCATCTACTAGGTTTAGAGTTATCCATGGGCTTATGAATGGGATATATTATGTATTAGGACCAAGAAAATGAAATCTGAGCAATAAACTTCATCAAAAAGTGTTACCAAGGGGAGGCAAGGGAATCAACAACATATTTGAGGAAATCAACCTAAAGGCCTCCTAATTTTATGCTTTGTTGGTAGATAACTTCTTAATAGTCCTCCTAATTGTACCAATAGAGGAAACATTAGAAAATGGTGGTGGAGTAGAGATAATGGCAATAGAGTGTTCTCGGGATGTCGAAAGAGAACTAGCATAGAAACCCATGCCTCGGGTTGATGTGAGAAGAAATAGTTTTCCTTAAGAGGAAAGCACACCAAAAGGTCATCGGGAATGGTGGAGGGAAGTAAGGAGGTCGATTCCTCTACATGTAAGAAACTCACGTTTCTTTTGTTAGAGAATACATTGATAATATCTATGAGTGGAGGGTATGGAGGGAGGGTCATGGAATCTATGTCGACACAAGGGAGTAGTATCTAGATATTAGGTGGGAGAGTTGGGAAACATAGTCTACGGTGTACTCATCATCTAAGTATATCATGGTGTGGTGAGTGTTGGGGGAATGGTGAGAGGTGGAGGGGGAAGGAGTGAGATGCAATAGGGAGGGTGCTAGTCAAAGAAACATGGTCGACATGTGGGAGTTGATTGGAAATAAGGAAATCCTAGATGTGGGGGATGAGGGATTTACGAGTGAGATAATCCACTATATATGTTCTTCCTTATGGGGAAACATGTGCATCTACCATAATAAGGAAAATAAGGAATCCCATAGAGAATGTGAAGACTCTGTGATTACCCCCTTTGGAAAAGGTTAACTAGAGTAATTTCCATATGTTGATTCTTTTTGTAAATTGAACTCTTCAATATTCGAATCTTGAAGGCATAACTCATCTTGTGAAAGTTCATGCATAGTGTTTGGTTAGTCCATATACATGCATTGAATTCACCTAGAAGAATAACATTGGACACCGAGGAATATTGAAATATCTTAACATAAATATCAATGTATGGGTCCTTATCAACATACGTGATAAAGGATGGTGACGTGGTTGGGGGTAATAGCATACTATAATGAAAATGCCGGGATTGGGACATGGGGCCCTTTGAACATGTAATCGAATGTATTGAGAATGGAAATCAAAATATACCAATGATACTCTGGACTTGACGTTGTCTCAAATGAGTCAATCCACTCCACCTAAACTATGAACACTACCGATCTACAGTCTCATGCCAACATACCAAGACTCAAGTGTAACTTGCATTTAGAGGGAGATCCCACTTAGAGTTCTCATGGGTCTTATTAAGAAAGATGTTATCTCATTAAGAAAGAACATCTCGGAAGGTACTGGGAAGATCATAAGAAACCATTGCAATTCCAACAAGCGGTGGGGATTGCCACCATTGCCTACTAAGACCCGAGGTGATCATCATGCTGATAGGTTAGAGAATGACCACCTATGAAGGGGAGAATCAAAAAGACATCTCGTATAATCTTAGATGACAACCCATTTATTTTCTTTTCTAGAAGTTGCAACCTGAATACGAGCTTTATGGGGCCTCTTGATCTAGACGTGTATCTAAATATTATAGAGTGGCGGTGACCTACAAAAATTTGAGATCACTATTGGAGTGAGGGTGACCTACACAAAGTTGGGTACTGATAATTAGGAGGCACAATCTCATAATATCAAAGGCACATAGACAGGACTAGTTCAAAATATTCAACCATACACCCAATTGACTTAGATTTTTAAGTTTTCCGCACATCATTTGCATATCTACATGCACTTTCGGTCAAAATTTCCAAAAATGTGATTTTAGGGCACATGGATGATAGAAAATGTCACATGTGAAGAATGCCATTCAAACCAAATGATTTTCAACAAAAAAATGTGAGTTATAGAGTGCTAGGGCATAAAATTGAAGTTATGTAGGACATACTTTGTTTCAAATCATGAGAGGAATGCCATTTCTGGTTATTGTGAAGATTTAGATGTTAGGGCTTAATATGATATTTTATTTTGGCGAAAATATTTAATTTTATTTTGGTGAAAATATTATCAGATGTCTACAGTAATTTTCAGACATTTGTAACTTTTTAAAATATAGCTTCATTGCCTGTCTATAATGGCTAAGCAGCTTTTTTTTCCCACAAATCAAGGGTTATTTGAAAGGTGTGATTATTTTGTTTTTATTTTTTTGAGAATGGAAATTCCATTGGAAAAATATTTTGGCCTCAATTTTCACACCTAGAAAGTAAAATCCAGATACAATTGATGAACAAAAATTTATGGGGAATAGTAAATGGGATTGAGAAACTACCTATGGTAGTGTGGAACTACAACATTTGAGCCAATGATGTTCTCAAGGGAAAGCTCAAAGACAAACCAAATGGACAAAAAAATTGGTGATGAAGGATGTATATTTTAAGAAGCCCACAATTTTGTTGGCTAGATTTTCTCGCATATTTGAAAACCTAGGCAGTCATGAGATAAATCTCCCTCATTTACCGGTGAGGCTCCCATGTCAGATTTTTCAATAAAAATATGCTAGTATCTATATGAGGGTTTTACTTTAAATATTCAGCTCATGAACCATAGTCAGTATAGCTTCGCATAAAGTAAGCAAATCGTTTAAGAAAGGAAATATTTGTAGAAGAAGGAAATAAGAAAACACAGGGAAGAAATGGGGAAGATGTGCAACCTAATCAATAGATAATAGAGTTGATTGCATGCACATAGAAGAAACCAATAGATATCAACACACAAAATTATAAGAAAAGGCAACTCCAGATCTAGATCTAAAATAACACAAATTTTATTAGATCTAAGATAGAAATCTAGAAATAAAATACACCGTGACACATAGTTCTCTAGAAACCTGCTCCTTTATATTCCTTTTCTTCAAGTGGCTATCAGGGGTTTCAACACAAAGTCTGGAACACAAGAATGTTGCTTACAAATTATGATCCTTAACCCGAAGGTTCTTCTTCTACTTATAGAATGTAGAAGGGAAAGTACAAATGGGAAACTCAACTAAACTGAAACATAAACAAAAGGTAAAGATAACATCTGGCAATCATCCTCCTCTAATTCCTCTTTAAGTGACACAACTGTCACTTAACTAATAGAATTGTTCCACATAACTTAAAGTAATGGTTTCAAAACCAATAGCTTTAAATTTTTACAATTTCATCTGGGAACGTGGAAAATAAAAGAAGAAAAAGTAGAAGGAGAAAGACACACTAGCTGTAACATCTATGTATTCTTTTTGTTCTGATATTGAAAATACTTGTCAAACATGTAATTCAACATCTTCCCATATTTCTTAGCCACAACTTCCTTTTTTGTCTGAACTATAGCAATCCTTCATTCAACACCCTGATACATGCTTCTACCTCTTCCAAGCTTGGCTCGAACATAAGAAGAGACCCTTCCACGGAATTAGGCACTCCTAGGAATGATCCGTGTGTATGAAGTAACATTTCCAACCACTTCCTCATGAGTGAAAGTAATGATATTGTCTCGCAAAGATGATGTCATACTCTCAAGTGCCTACATCCTCTGCAACATAATTCTACAAATCTCCAAATAGAAAGCTACTGCAAACTTCAGCTGCTTCCCCTTCTCAATTGATCTGTTAGGCACAATCTATTCTACAACCAACACTTCTCCCAACAGCTTATTGATTTTAGCCAAAGTACTCAGGTTACTCTCAACAACTGTGTTCATATCTACTATGCTTGTCACCAGTTGCTTCAGCTGATCTGCGTTGCATCTTTCATAACCTTCAGGTGGGCTGGCACCTCTCCGAGTTGTATAGAAGCTTGACGAATGATCAGAATTTTCCATTCGTCAATAGCTTTCACTTGGTTACTTGCATCTTCCATTTCCTACATTAGATGATCACTCACTTACTTGCACTGAAATGGGCTGAGTGGAAGATTTAGCAACCTTGGCAATAATCTCGCACAACTGAGATACCTGCTTTGAAGTTCAACTTTCTCCACCTTTTCCTGGTCAAGCCTAAGGAATAGAGCATCTATCAATGTTTACATGTCCTGCTTCAATCCTTCTGCGTTGACTTGACCTATAGGTACTCTGGTTACTGTTATGTCTTCTACTGTAAGCTCATCCTCTTTCTTCCCTTCCTTTGGAATTGACATCTCATAAAACTTCTGCCTCGACTCCTCGATGATCAACCTTGAAGTTACCTTAGCAACTTTAGGTTTTCTGTCTTTTCCACCTAGACTCAGGAGTAGCTGCAAGTCATGTTCCTCCAAGCTCATTTCCACTCTAGCCTCTAGAACCAATTAAAAGCCAACCATTCTGAGAAATTACTTCTCGGAGAATGATAAGTTGCCAAGTGTACCACTATCTCCCGCTCTGATTCCTCTCCATTAGAAAACCACTGATGATTGTGGCTAACATCCTCTCGAATCATCCAAAGACAAAGTTCTTTCAAACTCTACCATCTGCAGCTTCAAAATTTCTTCGGGAATAGGTCTTTGAACGGAGTGGTTGAGGAGAGAAGATGAGTGTTTCCGGATTCAACGAGGGAATGGAAGTGTCCTACCGAGGTGCAACAATCGGTGAAGTACTTGGATGCTTTGGAGAAGATAGAACTAACATCATAGTCGTAGAAGTGATCTTCTCCTTGAATGAGACCTTCGTGCACTTTCATCTTCTCGGGCCTTCTACTACTTTCTCCTATGTGCTTCCTTTTGAGGGAATCTCCCGTGCCAAGTTTCTGTGATTCGATTCATCAAGGCAAGTATCCCTTCATCAACAACCAGTTTGAAGTATTCACTAGAACAATGACAAACCTTTCCTCAATCGTATGACATCCCCCTATGTTCTCCTCGAAGTATAGCTCTATCTCCTCCCATTTCATGGTATGTGTCAAGTAAAACATTCCCATCATCTTTAAGATCCGCAGTATCTATGCTAATCTAAATTAACGCTTGTCATGCTAATAGCCTGCTGAAATATTTCTTTCTAACCTCGTACTCACTTTTACACTTCATCCAGAAATATTCTAATGAAGGCACATGTGTGTACTCACGGGATATTCTCTTCCTAGCTACTCAAAATGGATCAAAGTTCAGCCGTCTTTGGGAATAACTCTTGCTCGTATTCAGAGAACATCTCCGCTTCCACTCCTCGAGCTCTATGAATTCTCGACAACTATAATGGCCCATAGTGATCAAGAAGAAGCCCATAGACTTGTGTTGTTTCGTATTTCAAGGTAATGCATCTCCACAAGTTGTCCTTTCACTCCATGGCGACCAATCTATCATTCGGATATCTGGGTAGCTTAACCGATTCCCCAGAAAAGCTAGTGACCCGAGGTATGTGAAAGCTAAAAATTGAATGAAGAGATCGCCATTCTGGACACAACTTCCCACGCTTCCTTACTCACCATATTGGCCTTTAGGTCCCTATCTAGCCTACAAATGAATTCGTAGAAGAATCCATTGTTGACCACTTTGAAATATTTCCTACACGTAGGTACAATAAGCTGTGGGTAGCACTCAAAAATGGGGTCCTTGGAAAGAACACCACATCTATCCAGCTTGGAGAAGATGCCTTGTGAGGTTGTTGCGTATACCAAATAGGAAGTCATTTTGAAGCTGAAAGTATGCTTCACGTTCCAGAGTTGCTCACTAATGTTGTCACTAATGATTTTTGACCAATTGATTATTGAATCCACTTTGTTGATTTCAATGGTCCTGATGAAAGCATACATCCATGTGCGGAAGGTGTGAGCATTTGCTTTGCCATTTATCCTACATAACAACTTGGCAATATCGTCCACCTCTTGTACTAGATTGGACCGTGGAAGAGTTCTTGGGAACTTGGAAGAAGATCTGGGCTTCTTCATGTATCGTTGTTCATTATATTCACGCACTCAACTCTATGCTTCTCCCACCTATTGCTGACATCCTGAATGCTAATAGAAGTCACCACCTTTCGTGCCAGAATCTTCAAACAATAATTGATGAACTGTGCATCCAACCAGATTATTGTTTTCCCTATAGCATCTCGGACTGATCTGGATGATGGATGGTAAGACCTAGCACACTCCATAACAAACTCGCAATTGGGATGTGTATGGAAATGTTGCATCTCGAATAATTCCACTACTTTTAACTGCACACATGAGGGAATTCTTTCCTGCTCGGATCATTAATCAATTTCTTAAAGAGGTTCCGGACCTAGATTCGTGTCTCCAATGTCTACAAATTTAGAAGTGATGCATGACTCCGTTATGCTCTCTTTTTCATCCCTCTTTGCCATGGCTATGTCTATCTTTGTCTAAATAATTCTTTTTCTCCTTATGCAGTTGGAATTCTTCAAAACTGGTGCAGATCTGGATAATTCTTCAGATTCAGAGGATATGTTTAATGTATTGGACATTGATTTAAGCTCTCTTTCTCTTATAAAAGCACATGTAATGAATTCCTGTAATTAATTTAGACAAATATGGCAACCAGAACATGAATAGTGAATTTTAATCATAAAAATATGCATAATTCAAGCTTCACTGCACGCCCAAAATTTCATGTTTTATTTGCATGCAAAGTAAGCATGAATTTTACCAACTTCATTTGAGCACTTTGTATCACTTATGAAAATAATTATCTAGACACAAATCAACCTCCTTCAACTCGTGTGCCAAAATTGGAAGCTTCCAGCATTAATTACACCTTCTTCGAGAAAAAATCCTCTCCAAATGGGGCACACTTTTTGTCTGGGCTGCACTTCTCTGCTTTTGAATTAATTAATTCATCCTTATGGCAGCCCCTGCTTATATAATCCTCATAATTCTATAATTAATTAATGTCTTTCCTATTCTTGGCAATTAATTAATTATTTAATAAGCTTTACTCTTCAAATGGGGCGCCTATTTTGTGCATGCTCATGGCTGCCATTAAATAAATTAAATTTATTTAATTTTAGACTTCTGCTTCCAATTAACTCAAGCCTCACAGTATGCTTTGACCTTAGCCACTAAAAATAGGAATTAATTAAATCATTTAATACTTAAAAAGTATTATTTCTCTCCCAAATGGGGCACACTTTTTGATATGAAGGGGCTGCATTAAATAAATAATATTTATTTAATTTTAGAACTATCTATTTCCAACTTCCTTTTGTCCACTTTCCTTTGTTGACTTTTCCACAAGCTCCCAAGGCGTCAAAGTTGGAGAAGAAATTAATTAAATTAATTAATTTAAGGTTACCTTTCTTTCCCTAAAGGGGTCGCACTTTTTGGAATAAGGAATTTCTATTTTTAAAAGTCAATTGGCAATGAGATTATTTACCCTGCAAGGCAACTCCGAAAATCCCATGATTCACTTAAGGTGTTTAACTTTCATAATGGGATTATTTACCCTGCCAGGCAGGCAATAAAATCCCATCAATTCCTTAAGTGATTTTTCTTTTATTTCACAATGAGAATTTTTACCCTGCAAGGCAGGTAAGAAATTCCCGCCTACCTGCTACCTCTAATTTTCCCATTGTGACTTAAGTGACATTGCTTCCATGGGAATTTGTACCCTGCTAGGAAGGTACAAAATTCCCACCTACCTGTTGCTTCCAAAAATCCCATGATCCACTTCAAACTCCCTTTTTCCAAAAATGTGGCCATCCCAAAAGAAGCTTTTTGGTGCACGACTTCATCTTTTCCAAGAGAACCAGACCTCTGATGGTGAATTCCTTTTGGCACAACATGCATAGGTGATCTCCAAATACTCCAGGCCAAGAATCAGGCCAAACCGGCAAAGGAATTGATCTAGAGAAATTTCACAGAAAATGAAACAGGAAACACAAAAACATAAAACATTGCGTAAGTCACAAATAAAGCCTGGATTCATTCATGGTAAAAACCTATTGGTATATGAGAATATTGATATGTATGATCACAATAGAATCAAACCGGAGCACAAATTGCCTTAAATGGGGCTCAAAATAATTAAATACAAATTTCCCGTAGGTAAACCCCAACGACAAAATAAAATAGTTTTAGGCATCTGGATATTTGTTGAAAATGGCTTATATGGCTCCTTGGGAATATCTTGACACATTACATGAACTTTCTGGCAATAAAATCACAAAACGACCCATTATTTTAAAAGTACAATTTTTTTAATAGGGTAGTCCCAAATTTCAGGGTGAAATCTGGGACACCAAATTTTAAGACAGAAAGGATCTAGTGTAGATGAAACTTAACATGGATAGTTTCTTAGTTAGTTCAAGAGTTTTGAATCCCCTTATGATGGTCATGAGACAACTTGATGGAGCACTGTGGATGTTGCTCAATATGGATAGTTGTCTAATAATTTGGGAGGTTCATAATTCAAGAGATTGGGGAGGTGGAACTCAGGAACTCAGGAATTAAACTCAAGGGCTACACATTTATGAAGGTTACAAGGTAGCTTGATGGAGTTCTCTAATTCATCACATGCATGCTCATACTAGTCTTGGCCTTAGGAGACAAATGAGATCCACCGGGCATCGAGAGGATAATACAAGATATCTAGAAAAAAACATAATAGATAGACTCTCTCTTTGGCTGGTCGAAATTCTATCCTCTGCTTCTTCCAGTCTACCTCGGATGTTATGAGAGTTGGATCTTCCATTCCCTAATGGAATTTCCTCTTTTCTTCTCCTTAGTCGTCTTTCCCACGTTCTTCCTTTCACGTGTTTTGATGCAGCCTAGAATTCTCAGATAACACCTAGTTGCATTGGCACATCACTCAACACAGGATGAGTGCTCACCCAAAGTGCGCCAAGGTACCAGGTCCCTCTTTAGGGTTGTTGTAGCAAGATGGTAGCATTGTGGAATGATAAAGACATATATTTAGAAACTAATCCATCATTACACAGTTATACCGAACTAGATCTATAAAAGCATGCATTTACGTATAAATCATCAAGAAATCAATAGTATGTAATGATAACACATAGAAGACACTTTGGTTCGGCCAATATTCTTCATATATTAAACATGACAATGAAACAGAAGCTTGATACAATAATAGTCATGCGTGCATGGATCTATTACAATTATCCAGTCTCATGCACTTCATGAATCTCTAACCCTTTGACACCATTGTCTATCAACTAGGTGATTCATCTAATATATAGGGTGGGGAACTTTCCCTTCACCGCTAACTATGCCAAAAATAGGTCACACGCTAATAATAGCCACGCGCATTTTTACAATTACAACCATACATGTAAGTATGCTATATATAGATCACTTCCAGTTAACTAGAGTGATGAATCTATTCTTGGATTACCTCCATTTAAGAGTGCTTTGATATGATCCTTGAAATCTAGACAAAGCATGGCGCGCAAGTCTCAGCATCACTTTGTGTGTTCCACATGCCAGCCTTTGAAAATAGACAATCTACAAAATTGGCTAAGTCCCGAAAGTTTGTCTTTGCACCTCCGTGCGCGACACCTTCCTATTCCTTCGCGCCTTCGATCCCATCCTGTTTTCTCGTGTGAACTCGTGTGTGAGTTCTACTAAGTGTTTTATCTGACCAACATTACCCCATACTAATCTCATTGTCACCCCGACAATGGTGATGTCCACAACTAAGTAAAGAATAGTTGAAATACAGAATGCTGAATGAATCTTACACAAAGAATAGAAAAGAATTAAAAAGAATTATTCAGGCTTCAAGCTCCTCCGTTTCTTTCTGAAGTATCATCTCTGGATACTCCTCCTTTATGTCTGCTTCTAAGTTCTCCCACTCCGTTAATGCCTTTCTTGCTTTCTCTGGAACATCCACAATGATAGATTCCAGCTCCTCCTGAGTTAGTTTCCCTTGCTCATTCTGGATTACAAGCATTATGCTTGACATAGATGTATGCATCCCTTCCAGCACATCCATCTTCTGAGCAATGAGTTTTCCAAGTTCATCTAACCTCTCTTTATGCGGTGCCTGTGCCACATGCCAATGCCTCACGCTTCTACTTTACCATAGTTAGTCGTTCAAAGCATGGCCTAGTGTGTCATCCTTCATGGCCTTTTGCACCTCATTGTCTTACGCAGTGTCTTTACCCTTATTAGTGCATCTAGAGCTGTGCATATCATCAAGGCATGATCAGATTTTTCTTCAGCTCCTCTTGGAGTGCTTGTAGTAGGCCCTCATATGTAGCAATCTTCCTTGCTACTGCAGCCTGTGATTTTTTTGCCTCTTCTGCTAGGTCCTTGGGCTGCTCTGGTATACACACCTTTTCATCCTCCAATACTAATTTTATCATCGTCTTTACGTAGTGCATCGTAGAAGGAAATTATTTTGGTACTTGTGATTCCAAATGCGGGTGTACCTTTAGGACATCATCTCCAATTTCCTCCACCATACTAACAAAAGTCTCATATTTCCTTTTCTCAAGATCCTCTCCTATACTAAACACACTATTTCCACATTCTTCACCTTTAGCTCCTTTGTCAACACTTTAATTATAGCATATTTGTCAATGTTCCTTCTAGCTACCTCAGCAGATACTTTCACCAAGGCATTGCTTACCTGCTCATCCATCATAACAGTTGGTTTAATTGTCATGTGTCAAGCTTCTAGTGTCTTTTTCAACCATCTAGATGCACATGATTCTTCACAGACATCAAAATCCAGTTCATCCATATGTGTATGCATCGACCATGAAAGTTTTTTTCATGTTCATAATGTCGCTTTGTTCTTGTCCATAAGCGCCCATCTGAATAAATATTTTTACGTGACGGTGCTCTGGAACCAAGCGTGAAAAATATTCTCTTGGTCCTCTGCATAACCCATTATTTACACCCTTACATCCTCACTTGTCCGATGGGACCTTGGCCCTTTTGGAATGGTGACATCAAGGTTAGGAATACTAGTTGTATCCTCATCCTTACCTTGTGTAGCTTCTGATTGCTCCCTTTCTTCCTCTTCATTCAATTTTTCCTCCTCGTTCTGAGGCTCCTCTTCTACCCTATGATGGATTGGAGATGGAAGCGCTTTCTCCTCAGACTCTCCTGCTTCTTCATCTAGCTTGAGCTTTCTTCTTTTCTTCTTCTCCTTAGGTTCCTCTACCAGTGAGAGTCGCGGTGACTTCCTTGTTGTCTGCTAGGCTTCCCCTTGCGACCTTGTGCACTTGAACACCTTTCTGAACCTTTGGTTTCCCTACACTACCTTAGTATTTTCTTCTCCTTGTGAAGCTGTCACATGCTCCTCCTCCTGTCTGCCAGATGGTTGCTTCCTCTTGCACACCAAACCACCACTATCCTCATGCTCTTCATCCTCTTCCTCGTCATCCTGCATGGGTTTAGAAGGCCTAGGTGCCGAGATGTTTTCCATAGTGTGCTTCCCCTTTGGTGGTCCTGGGAGCGCGAACTCATTCTCTACATACTTATTATTCTCCATCTTTGGTTTAAGTTGGAGATATATGAGTGTGGCCCGATATCCCCAATAACAAGTGTTTTTGGTTTGATATTCAAAATCTCCAAGATAATATTCTCGTTGTAAGCATTCTTCCCTGGATATCCATACTTCTTTCCAAGGTGTGGTATTCACAATCCACCTTGTCTACATTAAACACTAACCTCCTTGTATCAATGAACCAATGAACAAAAGCTTGGAAATACCGCGTTGTGAATGCGTATGGTAGTTTGCACAGGGGCTCCATGATCCATCCACCATCGGAAAACATGCAATACAAAAATGCTGGTAAACAACAAACTGAGCCTGCTTCCCCAATACCGAGGGCAACTCCTTTGGTATGTGCCACTCCTCTTCAAAATCCACGCAGAGCCTGTCATACCACATCTCCACTCTCTCCTTTACCTCATCTATCATAGACCCCTTGCATAGATACTTGTTGAATCTTTCAGCTAGAGACTTGTTATTCGTGGGGTATTCCCATATATTTTCTTTTGGGCCATCCGTACTCCAATCTCCATGAATACTAAAGAAAGTAAGACGAAACCAAAACTTATCTTACTTCCTGTGCACGCTTCCTCTACTATTTGTTCTACAATGAAGCTGGCAATGTTGTAAATAACCCCTTCTGACATGTGCTTTGCCACATGTAGCCACATTGAGTTTACTTGTGACCAACGATCTTGGTCATTCAATTTCGTAACCAGGTGTGTTGCTGCTTTTACTACAGACAATCGTGTAATTTATCTATGTCCATTCCACATGGTCCTTTCTGGTATCCCAGCGCTTTGTGTGTTTCCAATATGGCAACCTTGTCAGTTAGGTCATTTTTGATGTCCTCACCCATCACCTTTAAACATGTTACCATGGCAATTAACATGGGTGTTAGTCTTACCCTTCGCCCTGCAAAATAGAAGAAGTCCTCATGGACTCGGCTCATCAACCACCTGTATAATGGTGCATATTTCCCGAAGTATGGGAGCTCATATAATTGGTAAACACCAATCCTTTTCAATAACTTCTCCCTGCATCATCATATATCGGCATCCCATCACCAGGTTCACTGTCCATTTGGGAGTTAAGTAAATCATCCAAATTCTTCTGATTGTCCTTGGTTCGATGGTTGTACTCACTTATTTTGCTCTGTCGTATGTGGGAATCCCATTCTCTACCCACAATTACTTCTTCAGGGTACTGCATCTCTAAAAAATTTCTCTCAAGAGTCATCTCTTCCTCCTCTTCCACTACTACCTTCTTCTTTCCTTTTGTTGTTGTTGCTTCCTTCTTTGGAGCCATTCTTCCTTTTGTGTTGTGTTTCTACACCTTCTTCTGTAACTCTTTAATGGGTTACTTCAAACCCTAACCTGATTCAATCATGCCCTAAATTGTAATCACGAAATCGTGTGCCCTAGCTCTGCTCTATCAATCTGCTTTGTTCAAACCCTTCTCCGATGGGGATACAAGCTTCTCCAATACATAGATCTACCTTTCATGCTTGGTTTCACCCTCTTCGCACCTTGAATCACTTACTCAACTCTTCACACTTAGCTCTTTGTCAAATTCTCATAGTTGTAAGGGTAGAAATGAATTCACATCCCGTCCTTATATAGATTTGTAATTTTTAATGCATTAATTACTCCTTCACCTACCAAATATTTCTCATTTATTGCTCAATTTTGTCATTTATGCATGGTACATCTTCGTGCCACAACTATAACCTTTTAGTGTGCCTTCCTACCTTGTAGGCGTAGAATTCCCTTCAGCACATGATCTAGCACCGAGTACCTCATCATTGCACCTTCTCCTGGTAGTTATCATGGCTTCACTTACCTCGCATTATACTTTTCCTTCATTCATCTCCATCCTTGGTTACTTTTGAGAAGCAATCCTTTGTAAATCACCTTTAGCAGCTTACTTCCTCAACATCCATAACATTATACCTTCCAATCTTCACAACATTATACCTAGGAGTCACCAACAATCCACCCCATACTAAAAGTATGTGCAGTCCTCTATGCATCAGCATGCTTCATATTATAGTGAGCTTCATGCTGCGCAAGTGCACTTATTACATAAAAATAAGAACTAAATTGATAAAGCATAGCGATGATGAAAGAAACACATTAAGGAAATGTAGAAAAGGAAACCTAATCTATCTGGAAACACTGCCTTATTACAAACACCAAGAAGACTTATTTATAGTAGGGCTTCAACCTACTCCTGTTAAAGTAACCAGCAGCCGTGTTCTATCAATTGCTTCTAACTGGAAAGCACCTAATTCAAGTATGTGAGTTATAACATATGGCCCCAACCAATGCACCTTGAGCTTCCCTGGATGGTGTAAAACTTAGAGTCATACAGAAGTACCATTTTTCGACCATGCAAGTTTCTTATCCCGGATATGCCTATCATGCCATGCTTTTTGGTGCGCTTTCTCCTGTTTCTGACTCCAACGTGCTATGGCCCGATGCTCATCTAGTTGAACCATGTTCTCAATCCATTCTTCCAAAGCTTTCTCATCAGCTAGACCTCTAGCGTGCACAATGCGCAACAAAGGTAACATAAATTCTATAGGAAGAAATGACTTCCACGCCAAACACCAACTGAAAAGGTGTGGCTTTGTTCAATCTCTTATATGTTGTTCGGTAGGCCCAAAGAACAGAAGATACTTTTTCATCCCAATATTTTCATCCCACATCACAAATCTTGGTCAATGTGTGGCTCAAAATCTTGTTGAAAGCCTCAAAATTCTGATTTTCCGAGGGTGATAGGGTGTAGTCTTGTGGTGGGCAACCATAAACTCATCTAACAGAATTCAGATTGTCTCATTTTAAAAAATGGGTGCCTTTATCACTGGTTAAACTCAAGGAAAACCATACCTAGTAAGGACATTTTCCCATAAGAACCTTGTTCTTTATAGCCACTATACAGTCCTTCGTAGGAGCTGCTTCTACCCATCTCATAAGATAATTTGTACAAGTAATGATATAGCGCGATCCAGTCCTACGCGCAGCTGGTGAAATAGGCCCTACAAAGTCTATCGCCCATTTCTCAAAGGGTTATGCACTTGTAATTGGTCGTAAAGGCATCTCATCCCTCTGTCCTAGTCAACCTAGACGCTGACAATGGTCACATGCCTTACAATACTCCTTACAATCCTTATACAATGTTTCCCACCACAAACCAGCAAGTAGGATCTTTTGTCGTTGTAGCATCACCTGCATAGTGGCCACCTACAATACCACCATGGGATTCCTCCATTATATCCTTTCGTTCATGCTCTAATACACAACAATGATAACACCTCATCTCTGCCTAACTTGTATAAATCACCACTGATTAACATGAATGGTGCCGCGCGTATATAGCAAGTTTATTTTTCTCCAAGGACCTCATGCCTTCTGGTGCCATCCCCATCCTTAGGAAGATAGCAATGTCCTCTAATTCCATTGGCACACGTTGTAACCTATACAATTGTGCATTAGGCATGGTCTCTTCTATTGTTTGTGCTTCTTCACCTGATTGAACTCTAGACAAGTGATCCGGTCTATAATTACTTTTCCCTGGTTTTACCACAACTGTAAAGTCAAACTCTTGAAATAAGAGCATCCATCTACATATGTGCCCTTGTAAGATGGGCTTGTTCACCAAATACTTCAATGCCATATGATCTGTATAAAACACAAAAGGTGTGGCCAACTAGATACTATCAAAATTTGTGCAAGGCATATATCATGGACAAAGCCTCGCGCTCTGTAGTGGTATAATTTTGTTCGGCAGGGGTCAACTTCCTACTAGCAAAACAAATGGGATGATCAACTATACCTTCTCTAGGTTGAGCTAAGACAGCACCAATGGCCGTGCCAGAGGCATCCACGTGAACATGAAAAGGTTTATCCCATGAAGGAAAGCACAAGATAGGCGCGGTAGTAAGTTTCTTCTTCAATATCTCAAACGCGCGTTGCTGCGACTCCCCCAATAGAATGTACCTTTCCCCTTGAGAAATTCTTCCAAGGGTGCAGCAAATTTTGCATACCCTTTTATAAACTTCTGTAATACCCTGTATGACCCAAAAATCTGCACCTCTCTCTAACTGGTGGGCACTTTCAAGCCTAAAATGACCACAACTTTAGTTGGATCGACCAACAACCCTTCCTTGTAGATTATGTGTCCTAAAAGTATGCCAAAGGGAGTAGCAAAGATGCACTTCTTGATATTCAACAAGATACTCAATTGTCTACATCTTTCAAACATTAAGCACAGATTGTCACAATGATCCTTAATTAGCCCATAAACGGTCCAATCATCAAGATAGACCTACAAGAAGTTGTGAATAAAATCCTTGAATGCTTGTACCACTATCCTTGAGAATACAGCAGGTGCATTCTTCAATCCAAAGGGCATCACAAGTATAGGCAAAGATTCCCCATTTAGTAGTGAAGGTGGTATTTTCTTGATCTTCGGGGCAATCCTAACTTGATGATACCCTGAGAACCCATCTATAAATGAATATATCTCGCGCCCAGCCACTCCTAATATTTCCTCTATGAATGGCATAGGAAAGGGATCTATAACACATGCTGCATTCAACTCTCTATAATCAACACAAATTTGAATCCTACCATCCTTTTTGATACTTATCACCATAGGAATGACCCATTCTGACTCATCTAATGGTTGAATGATCCTAGATTTCAACATCTTGTCAATTTCCTCCTTTACTTTCTCATGTAAATTGGGATTCATTCGATAAGGTCGCTTCCTAATAGGGCACACACCTTCCTTAAGCTTTATCTTCATTTCTCCAAGTGATTTATGCACGCCTTTAAGTTCATGGTATCCTCTTGGGAATAAGTCCTCATAGTCTCTAAGTAACTCTATGATCTTTGCCACTTCTAATTCTGACCAGTAATCCCCAATTATCACCTCCTTAGGTTTAGCTTTTGTGCCAATATTTACCTTTGTTGTCTTCATAGGTTCATGATATGCACGCGCATCTACATCTGCACTGGCTAACACTTCATGTGCTCCATGTGAATGATCCACTTCCAAGTGCTCAACTTCCTCATCATCAATTATGTAAACCAACTTCCCCTTGTCTTTTTCTAGAGAAGCGTGCTCAAGTAGTATGATATCATCTACTTCATCCTCAAAACGTGCCCCTGTCTCTGTCTCACCAAATAATTCCTGAATAAGTTCTTCCACTTTCCCATTGTCTCCCATGGTTAAGCACTTGATAAAGCTTAAAGCCTTGTTCACTGGTGGTGTAGATGAGAAGAAGTCAAAAGTTTGGATCATCCCTGCAGTCAAATTCTACCAATTTCCAGTGTCGTGATGTAATTCAGCATATACATACCAAGCATGCGCACAACCTTGTAGAGTAGAATAAAACCGATGCACCCAAAGTGAGGGCGGTAATGCTTCCTGTCTTGTTGTCCAGAGTCTCTCACACTAGCTGGATATGATGTTGAACAAGTTGATCACCATGATAAGGGAAAATCTTTGTAGGTGCATTACTTCTTGAAAACCTGGTTGATAAGGTGGTCCCAATCTCTCCCCATTCTAAGAGATTATCCCTGTGGACCACCCACCAAAGTTCTTTATCCCACCCAAAGTATATGACAACATATCTCATCTTTTAATCTAGTCAACCTAGTTTTCCTCCATGGCCTGCAAGAATCCAGCCAGATCTTCGGATCCAGTATATCGGGGTACTGAGTGACCTATACATCAGACAGAGCGAAAACCCTTTTTGCAAGCAACGCGTGCTTAACTTCATGCCCCACCAGTTCATAAGTGCCATGAGCCCAATTATCACAAGCAATACTAGTAGTATCGCTGATTGACTGAGAATCTTCCCAATGAAGGATTCCTTCCTTAGATGGCTCATTGACCTCTGGGTCCCGAATAACATGTATATAGATTCTGTTCAAGTCCTCTTCACTCAAAGGTTCCACATATGGTATGGATTTCCCATCTATCAATGGTATTATGACCCTTTCCTCCTTGTTCTCAAAGCTAATATACCCCTTGTTAAACCTCAAATCAGCATTGTTTGCATAACACCAAGGGCGCCCAAGCAAAGCTGGGAAGCTATCTACTTCCACAAGTGCTAACACTTCGAAGTCTCTTGTGAACTTGGCCCCTTGTATAGTGATAGATGCATCCTTCAAAACTCCTATGGGAGTAGCTTTTGTTCTATTTTCCATGAACAATACATTAGATGATGGCTGTAATGGGGTCTCCCCATTTGTACCCATGCATCCAATGTAAGTACATTCACTTCCGCACCTGTGTCAATCAAAATATTGCTCAACAACCAACCATCCACAACAACATTCAAAGTGATCTCCTTGTCAAATGCTATCGGGGGGAAGATTCACATGAAGTATTTGTCTTCTAGTCTCAATTACCACATTTGGAGTATTCCCTTCAACGAATTTCCCAATAAAGGAATAATATTCTCCTAGTGCAACGTTCTACATACCTCTCTGATGTCATCAATATCAGACGGGGCCTTTTCTGTATCCTTATGCTCCAACTTCGAGACTGCTCTTTCAAACACTGTATTTCACCTTGAAGGCTTCTAAGGACCTCCATAGTTTCCTGATAGACTTCTTTCTGATGAGTTGGATCTGGATACCTAGCATGTAAAACCTCCTCCCTAGTGATTTTCGGCTTCTGTTGTAAGACCTCTTTCACATGTGCCTCAGCTTGTGTGGTTATCTTGATATTCTTCGCCTCAAGTTCTAGTGTTAACTTAGGCATCCATTGATTCTCTATCGCACGCTAGATTCTAACCATCCCTACGCCTTTGTTTTCTTGCTTGTGCTGCTTATTGAGATGCTCATACAAGTCCGGACACTCTTCATAACTATGCCCTTTTCCACAAAATGAACAAGAAATATTCTGTGGGCATTCGCGCCTATAATGGCCAGGTGAGCCAGATGTATAGTAAGTTCCTCAAGGGAATTCACCTCTTCCCCACCTTGGCCTCATCCTCCATATCCATCTCGATATCCTCATCCTCTTTCACAACCTCCTTCAAATCTTCCATCATTCTGTCATAGCGCGCGTTTGATTATAATCCCTATCCTGATGCTCATTATTTCCTTTAGAACTATCAACCACACTCACCTGTCACACCCTAATATCAATGGCATCATGGATCTAGCCAATCAATCTACAATCTTCAGTATCATGGGTCATGGACCTAAAATTTTTACAAAAAAAAGAAAAATACATTCTTCCTGATCGCATGTTGTAGTAGGGGGTAGTGACTAGCATCATGATTCAAATGGAAAATTTCATAGTCTAACAAAGAAATAATGTACAGATCTGTGAAGGAAACTATCCTTGGTGTGGCCTTCCACTTCACAATCTATACACCAGATTCTGAGTGCGTCTCATGAGATGAGTTTGTTGATAATTTCTCTAACTATTTTTCCATAGCTGCTATCTAAGCCTCCAAGAATGGACTAACTCCAGTGTCAATACTCCCAACTACCTCAGTGTGTAGAGCTGCTTCCAATGCTTTGTGCGGGTTGGTATAAGTTTTATGTGATAGTGCTCTTGAAATGGAGTAATCAATCCCCTGACAAACCATTGTGCATGCTGACTTGCATGTATGTCATAGGAGAGTTTGGATAGAAGTGTTTTAAAATGGGCATCATACTCACGTACACTTTCAGTAGTGCCTTGCTTTATATCCTTAAGTGCGCTTATACTCTTCTGCTCAAACTCTGGGATATGGAACTCTTTTAAGAAAGCATCTTTCAATGCTACATAATCAATACAAGTTTGATTGGGATCAAACTTCCTATACCAGCTATGCACATGCACCTGTAACGTAGTAGCAAATTGACTTGCCTTGCACTCAGAAGCTATGATACCTTTCACGCGCCACAATATTTCACACATATGAATGTGTTCAACAAGCATCCTCGATACCTCTATACTCTGGGAGACGAAGAGACATCTCCATATAAATGTTCTAGGGTTGCTACGGGCCTTGACCACCCGACCAGAACCTCCTTGGTTTCCTCTACCTCCAAAACCACCGAACCACCAAAACTAGAACTACCCATACCTCTCGATCCTCCTCCTGAACTTGGAATAGGGCCCGTAGATGCACTCCCTTGTGTCCCGACAGTGGTACTATCTTTGGGACCGCCTCGATCATGAAGTAGTCCCGGTTCAGAGTTGAATCCAACACTCGACGCACTCATATTCATGTGCATGCAGATGATGAGCCTAAAAACATACCCCCAAAGAATAATGAAGCTATTTGGCTTTGTCATTGATGTACTTTCTGTCCAACTTGTTATTGCTCTTTCACTTCCTAAATGAAAACTTTGTTTACCTGTTGTACTAGATACTGGAAAACCAAGCGCAAGGGCTAGGTCAGCAGGTTGGCTTAGATGCACCCCTCACGGTCCAGGTCATATTTGTTGGTGAACTTCCATGTGAGGCCGAAGAGGGTTCTCTGTCATGCTTTCCTAGATGGGGGAGTTCCTAATGCTCTAGCTCTTCTTCATCCCCATGAGCCTCAAATCCTTCACGAGCCATCTCTCTCCATAACACCATCCATTCTCTCCATAACACCATCCGTTCTACAATTTATTGCTTCTTGCATAATTCCCTCTCACGCGCCTCATCATACTTTAGCTGCCTCTCTTCCCTCTACCGTGCTGCCACTAGGTCTGCCATCTTTCACCAATCCTATTCCTACCCCCGCGCGTGGAGATTTTTAGCTTTCCATGGGTTTATCTTCCAAGTTCAACGTTACCATCAATATTTTGATTGCCAGCGAGAATACCTTGCAAATACATCCCTCTAGGATCTGTATGAAGCGGCACTCAGCCTACCTCGAGCACGAATAATTCAAAATTGAATACTCCAGAATATAGTTGTTTAGAACACCATGAAACCAGGTATCTACCACGCGATTCCAGATCAAGTCAGCATCATATAGTGTTTGAAATTCCTCCTGTGTCCAAACAAGTGTGCGATACCTCCAATTCCGCTTAGATGCATATGCAGTCAACCACTCGTATAATTCTACGGGAAAGATAACAAAGAAGCTTTCATACAAACTGTCATACAAATTCTACTCTACCCAAGTGTGTGTGTTAAATCTAGATCTAGTGCTAAAACTTCATGCATATTCTTCCTCTAAATCATGAATCCACTCTTCAACGCTCACCAAAGTTAGCTGGTATGTCTTCATCGCGAACCATTCTGAAAACAACTGAAAAAGAGGTCCCAAAGAATGCAGAACCAATGATGTAGCCTAGAATTCTCAGATAACACCTAGTTGCACTGGCACATCACTCAGCACAAGCTGAGTGCTCACCTGAAGCACGCCAAGGTACCAAGTCCCTCTTTAGGGTTGTTGTAGCAGGATGGTAGCATTGTGGAACGATAAAGACATATATTTAGAAACTAATCCATCATTACACAGTTATACCGAACCAGATCTATAAAAGCATGCATTTACATATAAATCATCAAGAAATCAATAGTATGTAATGATAACACATAGAAGACACTTTGGTTCGGCCAATATTCTTCATATATTAAACATGACAATGTGTAAAGCTTGATACAATAATAGTCATGCACACATGGATCTGTTACAATTATCCAATCTCATGCACTTCATGAATCTCTAACCCTTTGACACCATTGTCTATCAACTAGGTGATTCATCTAATATATAGGGTGGGGAACTTTCCCTTCACCGCTAACTATGCCAAAAATAGGTCACACGCTAATAATAGCCACACACCGTTTACAATTATAGCCATACATGCAAGTATGCTATCTATAGATCACTTCCAATTAACTAGAGTGATGAATCTATTCTTGGATTACTTCCATGCAAGAGTGCTTTGATATGATCCTCAAAATCTAGACAAAGCATGGCACGCAAGTCTCGGCATCGCTTTGTGTGTTCTGCACTCCACCTCTCGAAAATAGACAATCTAAAAAAATGGCTAACAACCTGAAAGTTTGTCTTTGCACCTCCACGCACGACGCCATCCAATTCCTTCGTGCCTTTGATCCCATCTTGTTTTCCCGTGTGAACTCTATGTGTGAGTTCTACCAAGTGTTTTATCTCGACCAATAGTTTTTCCACTCCCATTTTCGGTGTATGTGATTTCTTCTTCTTATTTTCCACCTCTTATAACTTTTGTATTTCACCTTTCTCAAAAACTCTTTGGTTTTCTTGTCTTGTATTGGTGTTTGTTGTTTTCTGCAGTCCCTTTGACCTACTTTTGTGGTCATTTGTTGGACATTAATATATTTATATTATCTTATCTTATCTACCTAGTCAAAGAACTATTTTCAAAGAGAGCTTATGAAGAATGCGTGGTTTTGTTTGGCTCTATTATTTTAATCTTCTATTAATATGTTTGTTGTTTCTTTCTATAATGTAAGCCTTAAGAGGGGGCATTATAATATAAGGCTTAACTATTATTAGTAAGTCATTATTAGTTATGCATTAACTCATGTTCGGTTGTAACCACCTCAACGATTTTGTAACTATCTCTTACATAATAAAATGATGGACATGCACGATGTGCGATGTGTGCATTCCTCTTTCTTTTCATTCCTTCGTTGTTCACATCTTCTAACATTTATAGGAAAGCAAATTGTTGTAGATACTCTCTTTTGATCAATTGGTTAACAAGATGGTTGAAAAATAAATTCCCTTTGGAAGAAGGATTGAAACCTTAGCCTAAAGTATGTGTTATGCTCAACAAAAGTTAAATTTTTCCAATAAGGCTTCCACTTCTAGTGATAAAGGCAAGGGAAGATACAGAGGGAAAAAAAAATTAGAAAGGATAATGGTCAATAGTAGAAGGATAAAATAAGAAAGAAAAACATGTTTTGCAAATGTTGTGGTTGAAAAGGGAGTCATGAGGCTCATGAATGCAAAACATTGTGGGACAAAATTGAGGCCTATTAGAAACAAAAAGAAGCAAACAAAGAAAAGAAGAAATCCTTAGAACCAAACTCTACTTAATTCACAAGTGAAGATATGCTTTCTATTTTAGATGAAGTCAATAATGCCTCAATAAATACATCTTGGTTTGATGTTTGGGTCAGTAGAGGCTAGTGCTTTATGCAACACATGACTTTTCGAAAGGATGTTTTTGAATACAATGAATAAATTTGTGGTCCAACGTACTTTGTAGATAGATCAAGTTTGCAACCAGAAGGAAAAGGGACAATTCAACTCAAGTCACTAGGTCTTCCTAATTTCATTCTCAAAAATGTCCTATACCTTCCTCAACTGAAAAGAAACTTGTTGTCCCTAGTGTTGATCCGATAACAAGGCCACTCCATTTTGTTGGATGATGGAGAAGTAAAAATCACAAGAAAATGTGAAAAAGTAGTTGTGATGACTGGATTTGACAAGGGAAAGTTGCCAAAACTCGGGGCAAGATTTTAATATTAAGGAACATCACTCATCTCATATAAAATGAAAGTCACAATTTTTTTGTGCCGTTTCATATTTTGGCACACAAACTATGACAACATTTACAATGCAAAAGAATGGTGTTGTAGGATTGCCAACTTTGCTCAAGAAAATTGAAAAATGTGAAGCTTGTATTCTGGCTAAACACTCAAGGGAACCATTTTAAACATTAGAATGGAAAGTTGACAAAAAGTTGCTGTTAGTTCAGTTTGATCTATTCTCTCCACCAATTCTCTCTGCTAGTGGTCACAAATACTTCATGTTGTTCATTGATCACTACAACAGGATGACATGGATCTACTTTTTGAAACAAAAATCAGAAGTCTTTGAATTTTTTCAAAGGTTTCAATCCTTGATTGAAATTAAGATGAATCCCACATTAGGATGCTCGAAATTAACAATGGTGGTGAATTCATTTCAAAGGAATTCAAGCCATATCTGAAGCAAAATGGGATCAAGCATTATCCGACGTGATCGTATGTAGTCAACAAAATGGAGTAGCTAAGAGGATGAATAGAATTGTGATGAACATGGTTTGTACAATGTTGTATTTCAAGGTGGTCAATTTGCATTTTAGGGAAGAAGTAGCTCAAACAATAGTGTATCTTTGTAATGGATCACCATCAACAACCCTTCAAATAAAGATTCCGTATGAAGTTTGGTGTGGTCATCTTCCTTCAGTGTGACATCTTTGGGTTTTCGAATCCATATGCTACACATTGATTCCAAAGGAGAAAAGGAATAATTTGGAGCACAGAAGTTGCAAATGCATCCTTTTAGGATATTGAGAATCCTCAAAGGCATACATGTTATATGATGAAAATAATAAGAAATTTCACATTGTCAGGAGATTTATTTTTTCTCATAATTCATTTACATATTGCAATACTTACATATATATAGGAATATAATTCCTATATTTTAGGATGTAGGTATAACTACACCTCCATGAATATCTCTCCCAAACTCTATACACGTGAGTGGTTAAACTCATACAACAATATTTGTTATAGTTGTTTAATATAACAACTTATAACAAATATTCACTAACTTACCATTTACATAATAATTACCAATGTAATTATTATTTATTGACATATTTACTACCACAAATTAAGATGATAATAATTACTCTCATAATTATTATTTAAACACACATATATGTGGAGCACTAACTATGGATTTCCTAATAAAGCATGTTCAAATTCTTCATTATGCATCCCTCAAAAGAGGGGGAATATGTCTAGGATTTTATTCTACATTTGTAGAGATATAAGCATCTTTTTAGGTATAGACATATGTAGGGGCAAAAAAATTCCTCAAAATTGGACTCAAGCAAAATAATTTGGAACAATCTATAAAGGTCAAGACCATATAGATTGGTTAGGAATGTATGGATGGTTCTGACCCAATCATATGGTTTTTCCTAGGGAATTTTCTCCATATCTTTCAATGATCTCATTTTTTCATAATTGTTACAAGATTTTAATATTAATTTCATACTCGTTTTTGGCATGATTTAGGGGCACGAAGATTTTCATTCTCTCTTTCTCCATGGTGCTCAATTTTATCTTCAATTTTGGGCACATTGGGGGTATGTGTCTCCGTTCTCCTCTCATATTTGAGCATACAATTAGTTCCACTCAATTTTGCAATACATTAGAAGAGTATGTGCAGTCATAAAATCATGCACACTAGACATTATTTAGCCCGATCTCATACTACTATTTAGAAGGTTCTTGAGTGAAGAAAGTACTAATTAATCCCACCTTTTTGGCCATCTTGTTTTACTTTTATTTCGTCATTCCCACACATATTTATATACATGCCCAGTCTGTTTCGGCACTTTCCCATCATTTTAGTTTAAAATGGGGTGCCTAGACCTGTATCTTAGGGTGCCCTGGGCACCCTGGTCCCACCCGGGGCTCCCGATCCTTTTTCTACTTTTCGACCTCTTCTTGCCATTTTTCATCCTTATATTTTTCCTAGTCATCCATGTAGGGATTAATTATGAAATTAGATCAAAAGAACCTAACAAATATAAAGTTATGAGACCATAATGACAATCATAACGTCATCTACTACTATCACTCCATCTATACTTACATCCATTGCATCACTTGCATCCACATAGTTCCATGCATCAAGGCTAGGAGATCTCGCATCAACACACACTTCATAGGGGAGAGATTCTATTCTATTCCATATGCACATGCTATTACATTTTCTACATTTAGTTATTGATCACTACTTCAAATAGTGTGACCGACATATAAGAGAACCTAGGGAACGACATGCATGCACGTACACACCAAAACTAAATTTGGGTCTAAAATGTAGTGCAACACTCGATTTAGTAAGCCCACTATTGTGGCACCGAGTCCAAGAAATCTAGTATGCCAGACAACAAAGGTTATAGGATATCTTCTAATCTAAAAGAATCAAATTAAAAAGACCAGGCACCCTGGGCATCCCGATACCCTCCTTGGTGCTTTAGTCCGCTTAAAACTTCCAAATTCACCCTTTTTGGGACCCCTGTGCGATCATTCCTACTTTTGGAATTTCAAGGTCATACTGCGACACTCTACAACAATCACCCATAATCAACTAAGTTCTTTCCTCACCTTACTCTTGCACTTTAGGTTTTTATTTCCATTAGTTTAATTATTTAATTACTCTATATTAATTTAGTGCATTTATTTACAACGTTTATGTCCTCCTAGATTAGATTAACTATCATTATACTTTCCCATATTTAGTTAATTTTAGCTAATTAGTATGGGGCACTTATTTCTCTTTTCTATTGTGTTTCCTAATTTATAAAATTGGGCTTATACTCATCCGTAGTGGTATGTTATGTGGGATTGTAGATGGTATCAAAGTGACTAAGTTCTTCGTTGACAAAAATTTCCTATCCTCTTTGCACTTAAGGGGGAGATATAAGAGTTTTTAAACAACTTTGATCACACTCTTCCTCCTTGGTAGGGTACTTTAGTTGCTCTTTTTGGTTTTTCTCTTCAGTATTCATGTGTTGGGTTGGTACACCTAACACATCGAATTTTCCTTTGTTCAAATTGTGGACTAATTACTCTCGATTATTCAAAAGATTTCACCAAATCCATAATCTTCAAGGCACAAGAATGGGAGCACATTCCCTCTAAAAATAAATAAGTGTATTCCTTGCATGTTTTACATCTCTTTTGGAATTTATTGTTGCACATTTCTATAAGTACCTTAATTAAATTTTGAGTTAAAGTTCATTTTTTTATCTTAGGCATTGACTACACTCTATGTTGCAGGTTTCATTTTGGAGTGTGCCAACACCAACACAACATGACACTGTAAAACAAAGTTATTACAAGTAAAGATAAAAATTTTCTACACACTCATGTATCTTTTCCTTTAATCATGTAATTTCATTTCATACTTAAAGGAGGAGAAAATGCAGGCACTCAAATTTGGAAAGCTATGATTTGAAACTGTTGATCTTGACATTACACACTTGCATATACAAATGCACTCTCCTCACTCTTTCTTATCATACCTTAATATCCATTTTATTACTTGTTTATCTTTTCATACTTCTATGTCATAAGATTTTGAAGTTTAAAAACATAAAACACACCTAGAAACATTCATCCTTTGACCCATAAATTCAAAACATGTATTTTCCCTCCCATTCAAAACCACCATTTTTGGTCGGTTTGTACAATTCTACAATTCAACCATATGGTATGATTTTTGACCAACAAGCATTGGAATCATTCTTCTGATTCTATCACATTCTTATGAGCAAATACATCCCCTTGTTTGGCCTTTCATGACATAACAACATTCAAAATTATATATAAGCAAGTCAATCATACCTCATTTAGGAACCTAACACTTTAAGAACTCATGTAAAAACAAGCACAAAAGGAACTCCAATATCCCTAAACTATGAAATAACTCATAAAAATACATTAGGAAGCACCACCTATAGGTCTGAAGTTATTGTGCTTAAGAGTTTCATGACCCAAAATATCCATCCAAATGAGCGGTAAAAATTGGGACAAATTTTTTAGGTTTAACATTAATCAGATATTACATGATTAGACCAATGCATAAGCTATCTCACAAACCAATTAATGATGAAAAGAAAAATTAGCTCCATTTGTGCAAGGTACTATGATTCCCTGCATTTAAAACAAATATAATTCCTATAGGTTTGGTTACGTATAATAAGAAGAGATGAGAACTTATCCTTGCAACCGAGAGTCCCAAGACAGTCTCATTATCAATATTCCAACTAATTCTCATAAAGGATGAATAAGGTGGCCATGGTATTAGTTTCGATATTGACAATAGTTTTGAGTTTAGGGATAGCTTTCCTCCACCAAGGTATTTGAATAATTTAACCCAAGAACCTAAAAGCGCATGTTGACGAGAAAACTTATGTTTTATTAACATTCATTTCAAAATGGTAGGCTTAAGTGCAAAGTGAGACAATAGTCGTAGTATTACTTTGGAAATTGTGGTTAAACAAGTTTAGTCCAAATGTTACCCTCAAGGGGTTAGATGAGTCTAATAAAATATAGTGTTGTTTTTCAAATAAGATGACTAGGGTTAGAAATATTTGATCAAGTACGTCGTGTTTTTCCACCAAGGGGTTACACTAAGCAAATCAAGAGGTTATTTACAACAAGGTAATAAGATACTTCCTGGGTTTAATATAATTATTAGGGCATGATTTACTTAAAGAGGCATAACAAAATCTATATTTGGCCACTTAATATGTTGAATACTTTCCCGACATTAGTAATGTCATATGAATGTAGGTTTAATCTTTTAAAACCCATTAACACTAACCTTGGTACTTAATTTTAACTTAAAAGATAATTTTAAATAAAACACACTTCCATTTTCAAAGTAAAGGAGGGGAAATAAATCCACTATAAATATTAAAAGGGTAATTATCCTAGCTTTTAGGTGATTCCTAGGATCAAATATTTTACACCATTGATTCTAGGATTTCAAAAGAAAACCCTAATTTCCTTCTAGTTTTTTTAATATATTTCATTTTTGTTTCTTTCCTCTTATTTCATTTTTTCATTTCCTCTTTTGTTTTACTTGCAGGTGTGGGAGCTCTCATCCTTGGAGGCAAATATATAATGTCTATTTCCTTTGAATACCCTCATATGGGTTTGTATGAGAAACTAAAACATATATGCAACTAAAAAATGACAATTATGTGTTCATACACAATATCTCATATGCATATGCATTCAAATCTAATTATTTAAGTAAATAAATATAATTTTTGTTTTAGACATGAGTCTTATACTGTGGAAGCAGAGCTTGATCCCATAAGTGTAAGTGTGTGTGTATATATGTGGTGTAGAAGAAGTCAATTGGGAAGGCCAAAGACCTGTATTAGCTAAACATAGTGGTCGTAGGCCTGTATGTAGGAAAAAATTATGGATAAGGCGTGTGTCCTGCAAGGTCTTATTATATAATGCTACGAGTGGGAGAGGGTGGTCCTGATGTGCGCCCCTGTTTTTATTTTTTTTTTTGTTTTTAATTTTTATTTCCTATAATATGTATATACAAAACCATTTCCTTTAATTTTTATTTTTACTTCATCTACTCTCAAAGTAATTGATAAGAATAAGATGAAACCATTTTTCTTTTCTTGTGTTATACAAAAGCCGAAGAAATTGATTTAGATAAGATGAAATTTAGAGAAAACAATGTTCTAATTTATCTTTTTTGTGTGTGTGTGTGTGTGTGTGTGTGTGTGTGTGTGTGTGTGTGTGAATTTATAGAAGTATTTAACTACATGTTTAAAATGAAGTTCTTATATTCTATCCGAAAAGGAGAATGAATATTTTTCTAGAAAACCAATGAGTGACTCGAAATGGAAAAATCGATAACTTATATTTTCTTTTAAGAGAAATATGTAATGAATGATATATATATAGAAATATATAATAAAATATACTTTCCCTTTTTCTTACAAGTTGTGTCAAACAACAAACTAAGTATAAGTGATTTCAGGTTTGACAAATCTAAGATTGGCATTCCACCATCATTTTTAAGAGACAATCCAAAGTTTGACGAGTTTTTCCAAATAGCTTAAAGGATCAACCATCACCAATGGTTTCCTCTAACATCAAGATTTTCTTTGTAAAAAAAAAAGTTAAAAGTCTTTCTTATAGCCACCATAAAAAATATCATTCAAATGTAAAATTACATATCTTGTTTCATCATGAAATCCCAAACAAAATAAAATTCTCATAATTCTTTCCTTTATTCCCAAGAAATATTTACAAATTAAAGAGACATTTTTGTCTTGCAACACCTATTATTCTAGTTGAATACAAGATACTTAAATATTTAATCAAGTTTAATACTTTAATTCTAAGGCAAAACACATGAATGACCAAAATATGAGGCCCTCACTTCACTAAAATCTACAAGCTTAATCCTTTTCAAAATGAGATTTGTGGGAGGAACTATTAATGAAATTTTACAATCTAGTGCAATCCATTTTAAAATCATCCTTTTTAACACAAAATTGAAATAAGAGACAAAATTAACTCTATTCCATTACAATAATGAGATAAAAAAGATCATGAGATCCTTTTGAAAACAATAATGAAACTTAACTAAGATATTCCTTTCATTGAAAACAAAAGAATAAAGAATAATCTTAAAATAAAAGTGGACAACCCTTAATAAACATGGAACAACATGCCAAAATTTCAGTTAATTCTTCCTTCTCCAAATAATGTACACTTCAAGCGATGCTCAAAAAACTATGTTGCTTCTTCAATTAGGATAAATTCACACAAAAGAGAGATGGCTTAGTTTTCCACCTAACCAATTGGCATCATTACATGTCATCTCCACAAGTGGAGGACATGTTAGCCTCCCACCAAGCCCATGGGAGAGAGAGAATTCGTGCCTCTAAGATGCACAAGGGGAAAAGAGAAGGAAGACACACACAACATTCACTCAAACAAACTAGTTTTAAGCTAAAACTATGTACAAGAAAGGAAAATTTCTCAAAATGGGAAAAAATCATAACCACAAAGCCAAAAATAATAATAATAAACCAATTCATATATAAAAAGCTCCATACTTCTTAAGAGGGGTTAAAATACCCATTTTAATCTCATTTTACATATACCAAATAAATTGCAACTTTGCCAAAATATCATAAGCCTCCAAAAATCCTTATTTCTCCCATAGACCATATTACTCCATACCTCCTCCTTACAAGGAAGGGGTTTAGGTTCTAAACCATATGGAATCCATCTCCCACATAAACCAAATGAAGAGAGGATTTTAGAAATCCCAGCCTAGGTTTCCCATCAAGCAATGTGGGTGCAAAAGGGATTCCTACCTCTTCCCAAACACTCCAAAATCCACTCCCTAAATGGGGTGGATGGAGAAAACAAAATAAATTCACATGCAACACCATAATTCACATGCATGCCTACACATGAAACACAAAAAATCCAATAACAAGGTTCATTATTTATACCAAACAAGATATGAGGTGGAGTTCCTTCCTCTCAAGCCAATGAAGTTCAATTCTAAAATCACTTAATCATCCCAAGCTCCTTGCTCCTACAAGCTCTCCAAAAATCCAAGTGTAAAAATGAGACAAGAAGTTCCAACCCCCTCCAAAATGGAGGAATAAGTAAGGAGGAGATAAAATATTCAAACCAATGGGATGGTGACAAGTGTCACCCATCCCCTTTTCAAAACTAAGACACCCCAAGTCCCTATCATGCATAAAACAAGATTATTAATGGAGGATAATTGATCCAGTAAGCAATTCTAGTGGCTGCAACTTCCAGAGACCATAACTTTTGCACCGCCTCCCAAAATCCTCGATTGACTCCGTTCAAAAGCAACGGAAATCTTGGAATGTGTAGAATGTGATGCGAAGGTGTGAACTTTTTCGGAAATGTTTGACCCCGAAATCCACGTTTAAGGGGCCCAAATTGTGATTTTTGTAGTCTTTGTCTAAAAATAGTAAATTCTAAAAATAATATGTTTCACAAAATTAGTGCACATGTAAGTCTTGGAAGATGAAACACCTCGAGGTGGAGTTCTCCCTCAAGCCAATGTAGTGACCTTCCACATCTTTCTAGGTGTCCTTTCGTGTTTATAAAATTAGTATAAATACATATGTAAAATGAAAAAGAGATAGACATCTCTTGGAGGAGATAATTGATGTATTTTGAAGTCTTTGAGTAATTTACATCTCTTTTCGAGAGATAGTTGTTTTGCAATTCATTTGGCACATTTGTTAATCTATTCCTTAAGTCTAAAACCCCTTGGTTTTGGATCAATAATATCTCAAAATTATTAATAAAAACTTCTCCAAATCCCCAAGTAGATCAAAAAGTAATCTCATAAATGTAGATATGGACAAGAGAGGTTCGAATGGGAGGGAAACCCTTTTGAAAACTTGAAAGAGTCCAATGCCCATAAGTACGATCCAAGGGGTTCATTTTAGTGTAAATGTGACCCCCAACAAGTAAAGAACCTCTTTTAAATTCCACTTTATCCCAAATTCGGGTTTGGGAAAATTGGCACACTTTGTGAGGTGGTAGGGACCACCTAGTTCATGATTAGGTGGTCCCAAACCTTCTTAAAAATGGTTACATAAATTAAATCATCTCTAACACAAGTTGGAGACATTAAACCCATAAAATGGATTTACACATGAGATTAGAATAGTTAATACCAAAATGAACCTAAGGAGAAAAAAAACCAAGGTGACCATGTCAAATGAAAAACAAAAATGAGAATGATGGTTTTCTCATTTCCATCTAAAGATAAATACAAGTAAGGTAAAACCAAACAAATAGGGAAAGAGAATTTGGCCTAAATAACCTATAGTGCAATCTTGGAGGCACAACCATTAAGTCTCATGTTCTCATGTGGTGTGAACCTCTCTCTACACACTCAATTACAAACATCATACTTGTTTAATAAAATATGCTAAATGAATAAATCACACATCTTAAGAAATTATGCCATACAAATGCAATCAATCTAGTAGTTACCAATTCATTCATCCTTTATACATATGCTTAGAAAACATGAAAAATTTGTCAATGGTATGTTTCATAATTTGTTACAAGATGCATACAACTATACCAATCCATCAAATTCCATATACTAAACCATCAAAATCAATTAGGATACAACCATCCATAAGTGATATCAATAACCAACACAATAATATAATATATCCAAAATATCATTCATGTAAGTCTAAGATCATTAATATCCATAACATCATAACTAAACCAAGCAAAAATAATAGAAGTAGTAAATTGGCATTACATGCCTCATACAACATCTTTCCAAGAACAAGTTAGAAATTAAGTGTTAACATTACAATAAAATCATAATTATTCAAAATCAAAGAGCTATGATAATATCAATTTCAATGTCTCAACAATAATAACATATGGAACCATTTTCACCGAAGGGATATAAACTAGTGGGCACTATAGAAGTCTCCTTCCAGATTTAGGAGTCTCCATATTAATTATATAAGAAAGAAAAGTGACCCTTCTTAAGTATTTGAGCAATATGAAACTCAAGTTAAACCATTATCAAAGCATGATTGTCAAGAATTTTATTTGGATTACAATAGATATCACATGTTAAGAGAATGACATCTGGTTTGAGCCCTCTTCATAGTAGTGGTGACATCAGTGGTGGATAACATTACTCATAAAACATCAAAATTTATTTTTCAAGAACTCCTTACATTACAAGTGTTTTAGGGTTTAATAAGAGTTTACAGAGCCATTCTAAAGGTGATCAAAGAAGAATGACATATAACAACACTCATTTCCAAGTAGATGAAGATCATGAAGTTACAAACCCTTATTCCAAGTAGTTACAAGACAAGTTCTGAAGGGTCAAGACCATAGAAATGCTTTTGACCTAGTTATATAATTTTTAATAGGTTTAGTTTCAGGTGTCATTTTCTATAATGAAGCATTTTTAGTCTCATATCTTCTTGTTAATGCATTCAAATTTCTCGAGACTCTTCCGGGTCTACACAAAATCAACTAAGTTTGATTCCCCCTTGTGTTTTTGATAGTCACTAGATCAATAGTCACTTTAAAAAGTATTATTATGATTTATGCAATTAATGTTGGAAGTTAATTAAATTAGAATATCCACTTGTTGTATTACTTCATCCTTTTTATGTATGTTAATTGGAAACACATTACAAATTTAAGGGAATGAAATAAATTCACAAAAAAGTGAAATCATAAAGACAACTCATGACATTCAATACAACCACGAAAGTGGCATCTACAATCAATTTGACATATAAAGGAAAATAGGTTGAGATGGTGTACTCTTACACCTAGTTGGGTCTGATTTTTTCTGGACCACCATTTAGCTTTGTACCAATAGTAGAAGAAAGACTTAAAAAAGGATATGAAACATTCACAACCTTGGAAAGGAAATTTTTCAGCTCTAATTTCAAGATATCCAAGAAAATATTCACCTTTTAATACATTGGTTACTTTAACACTATTATATGGATGCAATGTTTGGGGTCCATACTTGAGAAAAATTATTTCAACCACATGGAAATAGTTTTTAGTTCTATGTTATCAAATAATATTCAAGCCAAAACAATGGTTCATCATTCAATTATTGTTAAAGATTTTGGGGTATGTCCACTCTTTATCTATTTAATTTTTCATGTTATCACTATTTTATAGAGGCTTTGATGCATGGAATATTTTTTTCTCCGGTTAGAATAGGTATCCCTATTTTGCACTCAAATATATGTAAATTTTCAAACAAGGATACATATATTTTGGTATGCAAAGTCTTGAATCTCATCTAGAAGCTAAATATATATAGGAAGATGCCCTCCTCTTGGGTTTTATATTAATGCTACTTAGCTCACTAAACATGAAGTCAAAAAGGTAATAAGGCATCACTAGAGCCCGATCTCCTTTTCAAATCCCCAATCCACCTTTAGCTCCTTATAAAACCCATTAAAAAGAGAATGATAATAGGGGCTTATCTAATCCCTCCATTATTGTTAATCCCCTCATGATTTGACAAAATTTCAAGAAACAATACATGCAATTCAACAATCAATATGGTGTATTTAAGTGCACTGAAACCTTATCTTTCAATGTGTGCAACATATACCAAAATATATAATGAATCTATAGATGTTTGAACTTTCCTTTTGGCATGGGGGTGTTACAAATTATAATAAATTATTATCTTATGACTTCAATATCCGTATTTTGTGAAATAATAATTCAATGTGTGATTGTTCATGTGTCTACTAAAGGTATTAATGCACCCATGTATTAATAGATTTATCGAATTTAAGTTAGGACCCTAATGGTGTGTAATCCAACACATTGCAAGTGTAGTACCCTAAATTTAGACCAATGTCATATGGAAATCATCCTTTGGCATTTATCTATGGCCATTTCCTTTTTGCATTTAATTGACTTATTCTTACACACATCTCACTCAATTTAGAACTCATTGGCCACTAGTTTACACTTATTACTTAGCTTTGACCCGTCAAACTCATATTTATTATGTATAAAGAATTTTTTAGATATATGGCCACCTTATCTAATTTATAAAACATAGTTTTCAAATATTTAGGAAAATTTGTTTTTCAATGCCAAAATTGACTAACATATTTGTCCAAACCCCAATGTTTCCATCCTCCATTCATACAACTCGTCCATTTTTTAAATGCTCAAGTTATCCTAGTTGGCCTTATTTAATTTGAGTGGGAAAACCTTTCATAATAGTCACATATAAAAGCACAATCTCCCTACCCATTCAAAGAGCCTCAATATCTCACATCTTTGAGCTACCTAGGAGATCACAACAAAGCACCCAATTATAAAATCACTCTTAAACGAATGTAAACCAACTACTAAGTTTAAACACACTTTCCACAATTTCCCTAGGTCATTATTACACACTACAACATACACCAAAGATAATTTCCAAGTGTCATAGGTCCTATTGGGGTATTCATCGCCAAACACATTGTTATTGAACCTTTTGTACACATTCATTGTGTAGGAGAGCTGCATTAGTGTGAGGCCCCTTTTAATTATTGTTATGTAGGAAAGTTTCAACAAAGCATGGAGGGTTGAGGAAACTCGATCACTATATAATAGCCCCTTTTAGGTCCTTAAAGTATATATTAAACTATGGTTTTGATAAATAAGAAACCATAAATCAGCTACAAAAGTGAGATTACATACATCCGAATACAAAATATTCACCTTAAGACACATGCAAACATTTTACAAAAAAAAAAATAAGGATCAATCCATCACAAGACAAAACCACCCATAAAGTACAATTTTTTTCATACGAATTCATCCATGACAAGAGAATTATCCTTTGTAAAATGTCAAATTGTACAATAATGATAAATTTTGTTTATGTTAGTATTCAATTTAACATTGGATGGATAATAAATCACATGCTCAAAGTGTTATTGTAAGTACTTTGTAACTAGGTGTTACTAGTTATTCTCTATAGATTTGATTAGGATAAGATTGTGTAAAGGAAGTTAACGATTGTGTAATCTGGTTAATTTTGTTTAGGATCAATTTTAACATTAGTTTTAATCCTAGTGTGGTGATAATTACTATATAAAATCAGTTGTTCAATCTCTTTAAAAACATATTTTTAATCGATTGAATGATCAAATTTAATCTCTTGAATTTTATTTTTGGTTTAAAAATCTGATATTACATCATGTTGTGCAAGAATATAAATAGATGAGGAGAGAGGAGAGTGGGAGGTGTCATCAAAAAAAAATCTTCCATTGAGTTGTAGAATGAGAAAAACTATCATGGGGAAAAAATTAACATTAAAGGAGGAGCACTATGAACTACCCACTCCACATTCTAATTTAAAGTTTTACATGTTTAGATCTAGTGTTTTTGGTTTTAGGTGTTTAGCTACAATTTTTTTAAAGATCTTGCTATGCATTCAATATTGATCTTGTGTTTGACCTTTGTAAGCCATTGAGAGCACCATAAAATTTTATAACCTTTACATGCATTACACTCCTCTAGAAAAAAATCAAGCTCTATAAATTTGAGCTTTTCACTTGTTCATCCCATCTCTACATCGATCTAAGATTTGTACTCATTTACATTGTTAACCCGGTCTACTTGATTAACTCTACCCCTTTACCCACAAAACATTCGATTGATCTATTGAGCTCTTCTAATACCCATCTTGGATCCTATATTTTGCACAAGATCACCCCCATCATATTCCTAACTTGAATTCATGAGTTGCATAACCCCTACAATATCCCCATGAGTTGCCTTACCTAAATGGACCTACCATATTGATCCCTACTTCCCGCTCTCTGTCAAAAACTCTTTGATAGGCTTGTTCCACATCAAGCATTCATCTTAGCCTTAGATGAGCCCTACATTTCCAGTAATTATTTCAGCCTAAACTACTATTGTAAATATCTCCCCCTGGGTAGATATAGACAAACAAAAGAAGATGGAAATCAAAGAAACTCAGAGCCCGATATTTATTGCATCACCAACAACCCATGGCGCAGGTAAGAGGCGCACGACAGAAGGTGTCGACATGAAAATGGATGCGCCCATGGCGTAGGTAAGAGGTGCACGACAAAAGGTGTCAACACGAAAATGGATGCGCCCATGGCGCAAGTAAGAGGCGCATGACAGAAGGTTTCGACATGAAAATGGATGCACCCATGGTGCAGGTAAGAGGTGCATGACAGAAGGTGTCGACACGAAAATGGATGCGCCCATGGCGCAGTAAGAGCGCGCTGACGTAAGGTGTCAACACAAAAATGGATGCACCCATGGCGCAGTAAGAGGCGCACTTGCAGAAGGTGTTGAAACGAAAATGGATGCACCCATGGCATAGTAAGAGGCACATAACGAAGGTTTTGACATGAAAATGGATGCTCCTATGGTGCAGAGTAAGAGGCACATGAGAAGGTGTCGACATGAAAATGGATGCGCCTAGGGCGCGAGTAAGAGAGTGTCGACATGGCGTAAGTCGTGCCTGGCGCACGTAAAGGGCACATGACACAGAATGTCGACATGACAAAATTCATGCCTTAGTGCATGTAAGGGTATGTCGACATGAATATGGATGCGCCTATGGCACACCTTCAGGAGGCGCAACATTCTGAGCGCTGATAGGAAGTAGACCTTGACCCAGATATTCAGATGGCCATAACTTTTCACAGGGAGCTCGGATTCACGCAAGGTTGGACTTTTTGGAAAGCTTACAAGGTCCTCTATCCAACTATGACTAGATATATTTAATTAGGTGGGAAAAAGTTCTTAAAAATGCAAAATATAGTTCGCCACTTTTTAAGTTTGCTAGGGTTCTCACCTACCACCATAATGAGATAAATTAAATGCAACTTGGAGGTGGTTGGGGTAGATTTGGATTTCCTCTCTCTTCCCTCTCTCATTCTTCCTATAAATTGTAAGGAGGGGCTTCTTTCTAAAGGTTGGACATTCTTGTTTTGCCCCTCCCTTCTCCTCTTTTATGTAGGTGGATTTTGTGGAGTTCAAACCTCCCATCTAAAAATGTAATGCAACTTTGCCTCTTGGCATTTTATAGTGTATTGTATCAATCTTTGGAGAAAATAATGCATGTCTGTGGATGATTCTCAACCCTCTCTGTGTTCATTTGCATCCTCTTGATCTTTCGTTACAAATCTGGTTATCTGTGCATGATCTTGCATTGCATCTTAATGGTCTGTGTTTATTGGGAAGATAGGTGTTCTTCATTCCTCGGTGCATCACCTTTGTTAGTTTAGGTTTATTTTTATGCATCTTCTTACCCTGTCTCCTTGGCAAGTTAGATTAGGTTTTTAGTAAACCCTCTGCATTTTTATGTGTGCATCTGAACAGAGGAATAGGAACCGACCTTCATCCGGAGAGCTTTTCCGATTTCGCAAGGTCCCACACTTGGGAAAAGCTCCATGTTATGCAATCGCATTGAGAGTCTCAACCCATCGAGTTGCGAGACATTGTGGGTGCTATGATTCACCATCAAAACTAATTTCCAAATGTGATTTGGTAAAATCCATCAACAAGATACAACCTAATCTTGACTCAAATTTGGGATCCTCATCCATTAATCTCAAATTATTCATAATTATTATCTACTTGGTCCATGTAACTCACTCACTCAACAATGACACCTTATAAGCTTGACTCCACACAAATCCAATTCTATGAAAATGAACTTGAGCTTGTTCCTCTCACACTGCATAAAAACATGTGATCAATTCAACATTTGATCGAGTAAACACACATATGTCTAGCCATAAAAATGATGAAGGACTCCAAGTAGTAGTGATAAATAAAATAAAAATCTACAAAATTAAGAGGTAAGTCAACTTTACCGAGTAGAAACCCTAACGCACATTCAAAATCACACTTGAATGTAGAAAAGTGGGTAATTTTTTTCAAAAGTAATTCAAAAAATTTAATTTCTTAAATATATAAATGTCCCTTAAGTCTCCTAAGATGCAAGATATTTTGTCTTGGTTAGCAAAGACACACTAAGGAACTTGGTAGAGACGGGTTAGGAGTTTGCATGATAACTCCTTTGTTTTACATTCCATTCATCCTTTATTAACTTTAAATATAATCTTTCCCCATATATCATAAATGAAATAACCACTTGAGTAGATAAGGTAAGAAATCAAGGAACTTGGTGAGGGTTTGACCCTCCTCCCCCTCATTTGGATTAAAAATACAAAAATGGGTGTCATATCAAACAAAATATATTTTTCCCAAAATGAAAATACATTTTTGCAAAAATATCAAATTAAAAGGGGGCCTCATGCCTAAATTTTCCCATTTTTTTGTAAAAATAAAAAAAGGGGGTCAATTTTCCATATGTGATAAAAAATAGGTGCACATGCTTGAAAATAAAATAAAAAATTTTCAATTTTTCCATACTTCAAGGGGAATTTTTGTGTGTACTACATTTATATTGTTATTTTGTAGGTTTGCACAAAAATGTAGACCATTGTGCATCCAATGAAATAGGTAAAATGATTTAAAATAAAATAAAACTAAAAACTTCCAAATTTTCCAGACTTCGAGGGAAATTTTTTGCGGGCTACATTTATAATTATATTTCATACTAATTTTGTAGGTTCTACTAAAAAATGCAAACCATTGTGCATCCAAAAATAGAAAAACTAAAAGGATTGTTCTCAAAACATAAACATGATCTCTTTTGTTCTTTGAAAGGCTTGGTATATATGGTGTCTTACATTCACACTTACAGGTAATGTTGTATAACTTGAACTATTTCATCTAATGCCTAATATATCTACAATATTGATGTATATGGCATAATCTCTATACATTGTTTGGGAGTAATAAGGACACTACACTCACATTCATTCCCTTTATTTTCCATCTTTCATGATCGTTAGGTGTAAATCTTGAAATTGGGATAATATGAATATATCAAGATTTATCACCAACATAAAGGGATATTCCTATAAGAAGGTGAAATTAATTAAATGGATACCTTTCATGTACTATCTACATAATATGTAACATTATTCTCTCACGTGCATTAGTGTCTCTCCCATGTATGACTGCACATACAAAGAGGATGGGATTATTCTATGTCTTGATGGGTATATAAGAAGGAAGGGTGTATATATAAAGAGGTTTGATATATCAAACTGAAAATATATATAGAGGGGAACGTTTTTAGAGTGATATGGCATCAATCCATCTCCCATATTTTGCACACAATGGTAAATGGTCCTAAGTTCTTTCTTCCAAAGTCACACATCCTATGTGGAGATAAATATGCCACATAGAAAACCCATGTAAAGACTTGTTTGGAGTATGAAGATCTATGTTCTATTGTGGATGGATTCTTTATTTGACATATTAATGATGTTAAACAATAATGGAAAGTTTACAAGGAAAATTAGAAATCTAAGTTCATCATCATGTTTGGAGTTTTAGATGAGGTACAACCTCATATAAGAGATGTGGACACTACCAAATCAATTTGGAATAAGTTCAATAATGTCTCTAAGGAAAAAAATCATCATGTACTATTCACAACAAGGGGCATGATATCAAGAACTACTGGTGCAATGGGTCGATTAATAAGTCTTCAAATTAAAAATTCAACCACTAACAACAATCCTCTGACAATAAATTGTCTTCAAAATAGTAATCCTATAGAAAAAACAAAAATTAGAAGAAGTAGCATAAAGAAGGACAACATTGCCAACTAAGAAGATGATTAGTTTTATAGGGATCAATTATTTCTTGTAGGGTCAAAACATATAAGTGTGTCCCATTTTGTGACAAAAAATATTTCTAAAACTAACTAGTAAATAAATATTTAAAAATAATGTTAAAACTAATATTTTTAGGTAAATTATGGATGCATTGTGCCTTGGTATATTTAATCTCTTGAAAATAAATTTTTGTTCATTTTATACGTGTTTTGTCAATGAATCCTTCTCACAAATTTCCATCTCGCAAGTAGATGTTGGTATGTGATTTTACACATGTGTAAAATATTATGACAATGTAAAAGGGACATAACCCCTCCTCAATACTAGTGAGATTTCTTTTATTGAAAACCAAAATGTTATATATAACTATACATTCAAAATTGTATTTTGGGGTTTTTTGTAAGAAAGGAAGTAGATAAGAAGATGGAAGGAAGAAAAAGTGAAAGGGAAGTGATAGAAAATGAACAAGGAAATATGAAAGGTGTGCATACAACATTAAAAAAATATAGATCATAATATTGAATGCACTTTAGAAACTAATAGAGTAAATGAGTGAAAATTGAATAAAAGATGCATAATCCATAGAGAGAAAGAGCTTTCACATTCATTAAACATAAGAATAATAAATGCTTAAGAAAATAAACAAGTACAAGACACAAATTTCTCCATAAATGCTCCTTTATTTCTCTTTACACAAGAACACAAAGTTTCTCATTAGTTCTCTCTACAAACAGTATTTTCCTCCTTTCTCCAAAAGTCCCTTACAAATGAGCTCTAACTTCCTTTTATAACCCAAAATTTGGTTACAAAGTAGTTAGGGTTTTATGACATCACATTAGGACTTAATTAAGTCACATTAATAAACAAATTTTATCTTAGTAAAGTAAATTCACTTTATTACAATAATTTTATGATTTGGGTGAGTTAATAAAGTATTTCAAATATCTCAAATAAGTGGGTACATGTGGACCCCACTTAGAAAATGACATGGGTGGCACATAAACAAAACATTGACACATGGATTCAAACATGACACCTAGGATTAGTGCCTTACCCATTAGGAAAAGAGTCCACGTATCCGGATCGCATACTGTAATGAACTCATTGATCACCAAGGGAAACCTCAACAAAACATTAAAAATCATTTTGAAAATCCTGGGTCAAAGCATCTCGTCATCTTGAATCTCCAAAATTTCTCTAGTGATTCCATCAATTTCGGGTCATCAAGGAATCAGAGGGGTGCAAGGAAAGTCTCACAAATGACTTACATTTCTAGAATCCAATTAGGAATCATATAGAACTCTACTATTCTAACTTCCATGTTGGAAAATAAATTTTGGAGTTTGATGAGCTTGTTAAGGGAATCAAAACGAAAATTTACTAAGGAAGTATGTTGATTCTTGACTAGATTAATCAATTTCTCCTTGAGATATTATATAGAGCTCTTTTGATTGTGTTCGCTAATGAAGTTGTAAAGAATATCTTTGATGAATTCCTAGATTGTACTCATTATTTATTTTTCCTTATCTTTCACATCATCATATTGTGTTTTGACATCATCAAAAATCTTGATTTAACAAATTAAATCTTAATTAGAGGATTGGAGAAAATCAAATGTATCAAAAACATGTAATATATCAAGATAAAATGATGAGAAAGTGCAACTAATAAGAGGATATGAGTGACTTAGATGATATTTGGTTGTCTAAACTAAATCTAGGCTAAATTGATGGTGGAATAGACTCAATTTGAAATGTGTATGCTTTGTCTGGAAAATAGTGATCTAGAAGTTGTCTCGAGATGGTATCATCCATAAGAGGATGGTATCTCTTGGCACTAGTATCTAGGAAATGGATGGAAATATAGTTCTTTTAGTGTCCGATGATGTCACATTCACTTTTCTCTAAGTTGCGCCCACTTCACTTTAGGGTTCTCTTGTCGCACATGTTCTTGTAAAATAAACCCTAGCTACCTACGCAAAACTCAAGAACACATTAGATTAAATAAAATATACAATTTCTTGAGTCGGACTAACCTTGATGATCACCCTAATATGATTATCACCAAGCATTGCATGACATTTTAAACTCTATGTAGTGTGTGTGTGTGTGATAGAAATATTTTCCCTTGAAACTAGGTTTCCCTTTTGTAAATTGTGTTAAGATAGTAGGCTACAACTACTTTTCCCTCAAGATAATGTATGTCATGAAATTTAGAATTTTCCCTTCCTATGCAAAGTGAATAAAGTAGCTAAAATGTAGTCTTCAAGTTTCTCCTTTTACCAAAGTAATAGATAAAAATAAGAACCGTGTGCCCCTTTAGAATAGTGAGTAGGTTGTGTATATACATTTTTCCTTTACTTGAAATTTGATATTAACAACCATAAAAAAATAACCCAAAGTGAACAATAAAAGTCTAGAAAATATACAAAAGTGGTGTGTAATTTAAAATGTAATAACACAAGTGAAGGGATAGAAGCACCCACCTAGAGACAATAACATCGATCACTATCATCCCTTCATCTGGAAACTTAAGTATAGAAAGCTCCAAAGATAAATCAAGAAATATGTTATCACCGAATCATAACACCATCTGATTGCTTAGCATGTGAGTGTGTTAAGGAAAGCAATGTGACTGGGTAACATGGGTACTATCTCCAAGTTGTGGGACTTGCTACTTGAGATAGACCTCCAAAGAAGGTTGGTTCCTCTTCCTAATCTAGTGCAAGCTAACTCTAATGAAAGGAAAATATTGACTACTCCTAATCTACCACTTCCAAGGGACTAGGGAGAGAGAAATAGCATGAAAGTAAAAGAAATCTACACTATAGAGGTGATGCACCAAAAGAAGGGTGTGAGAACAACTCTCCAATGTGTGAAAATGGGAGAAAAATATAGATTAGAAAGGGTGATAACAGTTCTCTAAATTCTAACGGTAGCATTCCCAAATAAACACAACAATAATGAACCTTGCAAGAGCATAAGATAGACACAATACACCTACAATAGAATTGAAGAGGCAAGAGGAATGAAAATAAACATATAAAGGGAAGACACATCCACAAACTTGTATCTATTGCTTCATTGATATGCACAGATAAATTACAAGGAAAGAGAAAGGCATAGATCACCATGTAAACAATCCACTATGAAGGCTTATAACACATTAGCTTCACAAAACCAAAATGACAAATTTTTGCTACTAGAATTATCCCCCTCACAAATGAGAGAACACTTCAATTTATAGAGAAATGGGGAGAAAGAGAGAGAAACAAACAAACTCATATTTTCCCTTTACATCAATTACAAAGTACCCAAATTGGATGGAAATCATGATAATAAATCTTCAAAAGTCATCCCCTGATTGATATACAACATGCAAAGTGAGAGAAAATTAATGCCCATGCCTATTAATTGCACTCCCAACCACTTTGAAATCTCTATTTAAAACTGGGTTGGTTTTGTGTAAATTTATCCTCTAAAACTTCATCAATTCTTAGATTTCTTGATTTTTGTGCATAGAACTTGGAACCATGATTCCAACGAGTATAGTATTGTGTAATTTGGATAAGGAATGCAAAATTTATGCCTTCCTTAGTGACTACTGATTAATTTGGTTCTCTAGGTTTGGCTTCCACTCCATGGGACTCGAGCATTTAATTTGGGCTGGAAATGAATTTTAAAATTCTTTCAATTTTCATAATGTCTCTTGATTCATTTAAAATTATTTGGGCATTAAAATTGGTGGGCTCCATCATTTACCTCTTTCTTGCTTTATGGGGATGGATTCAATGTTTGAATATCAATTAAAAATTTTCATATCACCAAGCTAACTCCTTTATTATATTTCGAACACTCCCATTTTGGATGTCGAGCTTACTATTGCAGTGCCAACCATTTATAACCCCTATCTTGGTACCACCCAACACTTCACCTACCCACCGAGCTATCTTTTCACATTACCTCCTTTTGCACATTGACCGACCTTACTTCCTTATGTCATGTTACTTATGTCACCTAACTCACCAACTCAACGATAGGTCCCCCACCACGACAACACCCTACCATATTTTAAATCTCATGCCACTCCCAATGTATGTCCTCCAACCTAGTCATCCTAGCTATACCACCTAGTGACATGCGAGCCATGTCATCTTGCGGAGAACTCACCTCGCTTTGACATGTTCCACCTACTTCACCATCATCCGAATTGGCCGACTCGGGCCTCCCTTGTACTCACGCACCTACATTGAGTTCCCATGTCCCCTATTGACCGGGCCACTTAGGACATTGTCCTCCACCATACCCATAATGTATTGAATGTGGTGAATTTGTCCCTTCATTGTACAAACATCCCACGGGCATCACATGCTCTCTAAACCCGATTCTCCCGCACAAAGTGTTCCATGGCCATTTCAGTTCTAATGCCCACATGTCCCCAATCATCTAGGTTGTTGGGGCCATGATTACCCACATTTTTGTAGTGGTCTCTCTGTACCTTTTCCATCTCTACAGAGTTTTCCATTCTAATTCTATGATGCCCAAGCCTTTGGAATCGACTTGATGTCCACTTGCCCGCATCGAGCTTAGACCAACCGAGATAATTCTTCGGAGAGTTTGATAGGTTTCGTTTACATTCAAGGATGGAGGCAACCTGACCTCTTTAAAGATTGATGCCTCTACTATGAGCTCATCGATTTTTAATGAAATATATCAGCCTTGAGTGATCAATGTAGCTCTTCTACATGTTTCGTTTCCTAGTTGTAGAGCTCGACCCGTGATATTTGTTCCTCTCTTTCCCATGTTTCCATGTTCAATCTTTACCCTATGAATTGGCTCGGTTCATATCAAAATCCCAAATCAATGAAAACAATTTGTACATTCAAAATAGCTCAACTTTGAGGCTCTCCCTCCACTCATAGATCCCGGAGTGTGAGAGCTCGGCGTCTCTTTATGTGATTCATCTTTCAGAGTGCTCGATCCCGACTCGGCTCATCCAAACTCAATGCAAATTGCTATCCAAACAGCTTTAGTGTGACCTTGTAACATGAGCCCCTCCCTTCGATGTAATTATGTTTCTTGCTCAATTATTAATTAACTATCTTGTCGTGTATGATGGCTTGATGGGTTTGAAAACACAACTCAATTCTTGCTCTTAGTTCCACTATGTTGAAACGACCCTCTCTCGCAAAACCGAATGCCATCTCGATTTTTCCTCGCGTATGTTAGGTGCTTTCAACCCCATCATTTTGATTAGTTCTTCACGTCACACCAAAGTTAACCAACTTCAATGCAACTTTGCCTCCCTAATGAAGGATTCTCTGTCATTTGTCGTGCCATAGTGAGTTCATTTCACTATAAACCAACTCAACCCCAAATCTTGAAATGTAACTCGAGGCTCATTTTTAATATTAGTAAATGATCTCGATGAGATTCAAATTAGAGCGTGACACTATCTTGGTTAATTATTCTTCATCTAATGAGTTTGGAAATCCTAACAATAACTTAGTCCGCATACGAATAACTCGGCTCAATTAAAAGGAATAACTCATATCTTTGTAATGTACCTAAATACATGAGTCAAACTTTTCGGTGGCTTCAAGCTCGATGTCCTTGATGAGTGTGGTACATCCATTTGTTCTAAGCTACCCATATGTTTTGTGGGACTTGTCCTTCTTGATTATCAATCCAGCCTAGTAGAAATGTTCTAGTAACTCAAGTAAGTGAACGACTGTGAGCTTGGTAGATAAAACTTGATCTAAAAACAACTTGCCAAGGGTTCAACTAGCTCGACCTCTACAATGAATGACTCGACTTCTAAATTGCAGAGGTCAGTGTTTTATAGTTAGTTTGCTAGAGGATTTCTTAGCTAAGTCCTATATAAAAATGATCCTCATGGACCTTGTTATCTAATTTTACACATAAGACAAAATTGGACAATGGGGTCCTATTATGATCAAATTATAACATTGGTCCCAAGGGCCTAATGTCGGGTCATCATGGAGATAAAATGATTAAAATAATTAATAATTTGCATAGCTAATATCACCTAACATTGAACAGTGGTCAAATTAAGCCCAACTTGGTGACCGCTCTGTTGATAGCTAGGTGAGAGCTCGGTCGTCAACTCGGTGCATTGCTCTAGAATAGCTCGGTCAAGCTAAGCCTTAAGGACGAGCTTGGAGAGTCTCAACCACGATGGAAAATGAACTCGGTGACATCTCAATTGTGAACTTGTTGGTAGCTCAGATGAGAGCTCGACCAAAAGAAGAATGGCTCAATCGATAGAATGGGAGATTAGATGAATCTGAGTTGTAGATTTGACAAGAAGGTCTTCTTGATGAAGAGTAACTTGTAAGTAACACATGGTCAATAGGCTCAAATTCATTTGAGCTCATGATCGAGTGAGGAAGTGCAATGGTTAGTTTTTAGGGTAACTCGGTTTGTGGCCAAAGTCACAGTGAGCTCGAACGGTATTAACGAAGTGAGTATAAGAGTATTAAAGTGGCCCAAAGAACATTACATGAATGATAGTCTCGGTGAACTGTGAATTACTCAGACATGTCGACATCATCAAGTTAGGTCAGCGTGTAGGAACTAGGGAGTAATGAAATATCAACATCAAGCATGAGGAATATGAGCTCGATACATAAACATGTGAGTTAGAAGAACATTGGGTTAAGAGTCTTGATGCATCGGTCTCAACAAGGTAGAATCAAGCAGATCAGCTCAGGCATACCATTAAATAGATAAGCTTGGTACATGGTTGTATCGGGGGACATAGAGATGGACGAAAGATAGTGAATAGTTCTGTGAGGATTGATTGGAAGCCATTCATCATAACGGGATGTTTTGAGTGAGCTCGAGTAACTTGCGAGCTCGTACCATGGTAGCTCGAAGAAAGGACTCGAAGGGATTGATAGATTCATGTGAGTTCAAATTCAAAATAAAGATGAAGAGATTGTGCAATGGACATGAACCTTTCATCAGTTTAGCCAACCACACGGGAGCGTAGATAAGTGTGGAAGTGATGTGACTCGGTGAGCCACTCAAGAGTTTGAAAAAAATGGCATGAGCTCACATGGATGATCTCACACATATGAAACCAAGGCCGATGAAATTACACATAAGACCTAGCTCGATCGTGGGAAGGCAAAAGAAAACTACTTCAGGCCTAGTGCTTGGCATGCTCTATAAGAAATGACTCGGTGAGTTATGCCTTAGAAAATAATCCAAAGTATTCACACTATGCACAAACACAAGCTCAAAGAAGACTGCGTAAAGGTGAAGGTATTAGTCATGGTAGAAGGGCCAAATAATTGTTCACGTGAAGCATTTTTGGTGAGCTCGGAATATAGGTCATAGGATTCAGGCTTGGTGATAAATGAAGTATGGCTCGATTATGTAGCCATGGTAAGAAAAGCAAATCGAGGGCTCAAAGTAGTTCGCAAGGTAACAAAGCATGTATTTTCAAAACTAGCTAAGTGAACTAGCCATAAAGGGCTTCAAAGTTTAAACTGGTGATACATCGATCCCATAGTCTCGAGCTTGGAACTCATGCCATACATGTCTAAATTATTTAGGCTCGATGGCGAGTATCTCGGTCTGATATTATAACGATCCAAGGATGATCGAGTCGTGTTGAAGGAAATTCGATATAGAGAGCTCAATACTGAGCATGATGGAACATCATGTGGGATATCTTAGGTGATAGCTTGGTTTAGAAATAAAATAGGCCGATGTGAAGATAACTCATTCCACGTGGAGGTCATAGAAGGTGAGTTCGTCTGAAAATGAAGGTGAGTCGGTTTGATAACGGTGAAGGCCAAGTCGGCTGTATGAGCTTGGTTCGCAACTCGCAAGTTGGCTCGGTGGGAGAAGTCCAAGCCACGCTAAGTTGGGAAGTGAGGGGATTTTGGGAATCCTCAATCCCACATAACAACATCATTATGGGGATTGTGGAGATTGAAAACCAAATTGTTGAGCTTTAAAATGGTGCAGCGTTGGGGATTTCGAGGGGCCTCTGGCCATGGTGAAAATGTCAAAATGAAAAATCAAGCTAATAACTCCGCGTAGGGGAAGTTTGGACAAACATGGCCAGGTAGGGTATTAACCGTGCTAAACCAATATAGGATTTCAGCATGATCTCGTGAAGGATAATCCGAGAAAATTGGAAAATTACCCCAGTCGGAGTGGCCATAGGAGGTCTAAGTCAAATGTCGAGCTAGCTAGGTGGGAGTTGTTTGAGTAGGTTGGAGTTGTTGATGGATCGGTAAATGTGTAACATGGGAGACCCGGTCAAAGTGGAGGTTGATCATTGAGCGTTGAAAAGGAGCTCGCCTTGGAGAACTTAGTGGAATAATAGCCTAGTGTGGGAAAAGCTCATAGACTAGCCACACTGAATGAAAATCTCATTTCAATGAGTTAGGGGTCACAAGTTGAGGAATATGACAGAAAATGAATGGGAATTTTAGGAAAATGCATGAAAATATAGTTTGGTTTCATGTGGCAAGATCAGGCTCAAGTCATATGGATCGAGTGAGGAAGTGAGTTCGAGACTAGATCCACTATGGCATGGAATAGTTCGTTAGGATCCAGACCTAGCATGTTACTATATAAATGAATTACATGCTAGAGAAGCTTGAGAGGTTTCTCGTGGAAGAAATGTGCATGAGAGCCGAGCCACTCACCTTGAAGGTGTTGATTACAAATGTATGGATACACGATGAACTCATCTTGGAGCTCGAACTAAAGAAGGTATAGGAAAAGTGGTTGTGGTTTTGTAATACCCTACCTTGGGACACGAAAAATATACCAAAAGTCACTAAAAATTTGGGTAATACATTTTTTATTTTTAATTTATTTATGAACCATTAACACCAATCCTCTCTTAACCCTAAGAATTAACATCACCTTATTAAACCAAAATATTTTATTTAATAAATTTATTATGGCCCAAGAAATATTTAATCATCCCAAAGGTAATCCCAACACATTAAATAATTAATCTATTCTACATACTTACCTAAGGGCAACCACTAATATTTACTTACCCATACTTTCATAATTTTCTCCTAAATAAATTCACACACATTTAAATATATATCTCCTTTAAATAAATTCACCCACATTGAAATATAATTACTCATTCTTAAATAAATTCATCCCCATTAAATCAATTTACCCGTACTTAAATAAATTCACCCCAAATAAATAAATTTACCCACATTGAAATATATTTACCCATTCTTAAATAAATTCACCCCCATTAAATATATTTACCCACACCCCCTTTTTAATTTAATTTACCATTCCCACTTTAAATCCCATGACTAAAAGAAAAGTGTACATGGGCCCTAAGATTAAACTAATCTTGGCCTTAGATCTTATCTTGCCCTAAAATTTTCCCTAGCACATCTTTATCTCTTCTTTCCCTCCATTTGGGTTTCATTTTGTTTTCTTGTTGTTGTGCAGGTTGAAGAGCTATGGGGTTTGATTTCATGGAATTTTATTTTGAGAAGAAGTCTCATTATGGGGGTTTATTTATTTATATTATTTTCTTACTCATAGATTTTGGGTTCTTAAGGTATATGAAATACCCACAAATGTTCTTGTGTTGAAAGGCAAAACTTCCTAAACACACACACACACACACACATGAAATACCCACAAATGTTCTTTGACACACACACACACACACATGAAATACCCACAAATGTTCTTGTGTTGAATAAGGCAAAACTTCTTGAACACACACATAGAAATAGTGGTGTGTGGGATATTGGGGAGGGTTTTACCCTCCCCATATACTTACCTTTTTGTTGTTTTACTCCTCCATTATTCACAGCATTTTTCTTTTGTAGAAAATTGGATTTGGGTTTATTTAAAGTTTTATATATATATATATATATATATATATATATATATATAATATATATATATATATATATATACTTTATATATAGTATGATATATAAAGTTACAATATATTTATATTACAATATTTAAAATATATCTATTTTTTTGTAATATATGAAACATAACATATAATAAAATATGAATACTAATAAATCAAAGTATAGGTAAATATAAGAAATTGATAGGTAACTTTATGGAAATGTAATTTAGTTATGTAATATAACTATATTAAATCTATTTTATTATTATTATTACTACATTTCACACAAGGTAAAAGAACTAGTTCAATGGTAAAAATATGGAGTACACTTACTTCTTGACATATTTCTTTGTTAAATGATTTTACTCATTTAAGTAATAAAATAAAAGTGTGTGGTAGAATAGTTCAAAAGAGAAGAGGCTTAAGTATATTTACAACTTGCAAGAAATCAAACATATACATATATGATTTCCTAATCAAATAAATAAAAACAACTCATTAAATCTCACATGGGGAAGAATCAAGACTAGTCCCATTCCATTCAATACTATTACAAGAATTTACAAGGAGAGATACCTAGCAAGAAGGATAATGTTTTCCATACAATGTTAATCCTAAGCTTCATGTTGGGTTAATTTTCTCTTCAAATGCAATGCTAAATAAATATTTCAGATTTCTTTTTTTTTTCTTTAAACAAGAAGGAAATCTATATCAAGAATAACAATTTTTCCAATAAATCAACTTTCCTTCAAAATGGAGCCCCAACAATTCTTATTAAGAGATTTTTTTCAACTATCTTACAAGATTTCATTTTCAAGGGTTTAAGTTCACATTTGCAAAATATACCCAAATACATAACTACTCAAGAAACCTTATTACAAGATTCTTTACAAGATTGAAGGGAAATTTCTTAAGCAAAAATGACTCAAGTTTACAAGTAATACCAAATACAAAATAGGATTTTACAAGATAAAGAAAATTTCCACATAGCCATGTTCTTAAGGTTGCAATGAGAGGTAACAATGAAGAACCATGATGACAAGTAACTCCAACTATCTTCCACTTGAGCTCCAACTTCAAAAACTTTCAAAGAACCCACACAAGGAGAAAAAACTTGTTTAACCACCCAACCTTTAGGCATCATTACATGCCTTTCCAAGGTTGGAAGACATGCTAGCCTCCCCCAAGCCCATGGGAGAGAGAGCTAGCCTCCACAAACTTTTCACAAGATAAAGGGAGACATAACCACATTATACTTTTCACATCAAGACAATCCAAACACTAAGATGAACCCAAATTTTTGCAAAGAAGGAAAAGGAGGAGAAACCATATTCTACCTCCAAAATGGGGAAGAGAAGAAGAGATCTCCAAGTGTCAAAAGTGTAGTCCAACATTGGATGCACATAAACAATAATCTTCACAACCTCCTTATTCCTCCAAAGTCATCAAACCCTCCTTATTTCTCCACCCATTCACCAAAATCCTTCTTGGGAGGATTTTCAAACCCATTGGGTTTCCTCAACAAGAATGGGGAAGGGGGTTCAAACCATATGAACCACCTTCCCCACCTCAAACCATATGAGGGGAGTAAAAAAAGAACCTACATGGCTTGTCCATCAAGCCATGAGGTTTGAGAGGGAAAATCCCTCTCTCTTCCCCCATAAACTCCAAAATCCATCATGTCATATGATGGATGGAGAAAAATAAATAAAATAAAACAACACAAAGCATACTCAACAACTAGAAATAACAAGAAACAACACACATTTTAAACAAAACAAGACTAAGATCTAACATAATATAAAACATAAAATGAGCTCAAGGAGCCTACCTCCAAAAGCTCTCCAACACTCTAGCTTTTCCTCTTCCTTATCCAAGCAAGCTCTAGCTCCAAAATCCCCAAGCCTCCAAGAAAAATCTCCAAAAAAATTCCTCTTCTTTCCCCATGAGGGAGAATTTGAAGAGAAGCCAACAAATATCCTCACAAATGAGGGGGTGACATGTGTCACCCCTCTCTTCCCTCAAAGTCAAATATTCTCAAAAATAAAAGAGAGAAAAGATAAATTAGCTTTTAACACTCTTCTCCCAAATTACCCAAAATGAAAAACAAAACAAACTTGTGCAACTTTTAACAAACACACATACCAATCCATCTTACATGGATGGTGACCAAAGAGGAAAAATGGGAGGGAAACTCCCTCTATGCCTTGAAATTAAGCCCCCTACCTATTAGGTAGGGTCCAAGGGCCTATTTTCATGCTAAGTGAACTCCCAAACTAAAAAGGGTCACTTAAAATGCCTAAAATAGCCAAATTTCGGGTTTGGCACATTTGGGCACAAGTGTAGAGGATGTGGGGACCACCCAAGGGTTCACATGTGACCCTAATCCCCTCTAATTAAATACACCATTACCCAAACACAACACTTAATGCAAGTGAGGACCATTAAGTCCCCAAATCAAGTTTACAAAGCAAACTAAACATCCTAAACAAGATTAATATTACATGGCATACTACATTACAAATGAGGGTCACTCATGGTGCCCAAATAATGAAATCTAATACTAAGGCCTCATACAATAAACACGGTTAGGACTTAGCCCCGTGGGCCGCTTGTGTAAAATTTGTGTAGCTGCCTTGAAACCCACGTTCTCCTGTGACTGTCACCTACACACTCATTGCACACATTAAACACACATGTCCGATACAATGTAAATCAACTACTCAATAAGCGATCAATGAAATCTATGCTAGCATATCATCATCTTGGAATTGAAAATGTGACAACATGCATGATTACAACACAATTTACCATGAGTTAGCCCTAGAGATAAATAAAAGTGACACACATCCATATAATCCAAGCATACGACTAAGTATCTAACATATCTCAATTAGGTCTAACCAACATCAAAATAAGTTAGTATTCACAACATCAAATGAAAAAGTTGTCAACATACTAATCAAATCAAATTGGTGCTACGCACCCAAATATCCATACATGTCCAAGAAGGTCAAATATCATAACATACTATCCAACATATATCAAATCCCGACAAATCATGTCTATGAATAAAGAAGTCAATAGATAACTAAGGCTATAAAAATGTGGGCACTACAGTCGTGGTAATGTAAAGGGCTATACTTGACCGTGAAGTCACTCAATGCATCAAAGCAAAGGTTGAAGCTTGGTACTTTGGTGAAAATGGGTTATCGAGAACTAGGTGAGTTTGAAGTTATAACACCGAGTTGAGCCCCAGAGGGATAAAGAGCTAGAGAGGTTTAAGTTTGAAGTATAAGACATTGTTTGATCTTAGTATTGAATGAAGAACGACTTGACTGTGTGGACATGGTGAGCCAATTTGTGAGGAGATCTTGGCAAAACCGAGAGAAGATCAATAGCTTGTGCAATGCTTGAGTAAATATGCTCGATGCGAGGGAATATGAGGCAGAGGAACGTGTTCGATGCGAGATGTAAGAAATCTCACCCGGTGGTTGCGGTGATGATGAGCTCATATGGAAGAGCTTACATGATGGGAGTTGACGGATCAGCGGGTTGGGTCTTGTCACTCGTATGGATAGGAAATCGTCGGTGCTTTGCCAGACCGAGTGAGGTCACATTAGATGGTTCATGGTATCCATCTCGTTAGGAGGTGAGGGTTCTCAATGAAGAGATCTACGAGGTGAGATAATTCATTTTAACACCAAGTCGAAAAATCCAATACATGAAGGGTTCAACGGAGCTCGATGCGTAAAAGGGAAGTAAAGATAAGATCTCGGCGGGAGTAGATTCACTGAGCTTGCTCAATTTTGAAATTAACAAGGAGCTCATAGGTCTACGTGATGATGCAGAAAAGCTTACCAAGTTAGAGAGAATGGAGCTCAGTTTGTAATTGGAGCTCGGTGTGGCATAGAGGAGCTCGGAACCAACTTGGTGAGTTGGCTTAGCGAGCCAACCACCGAGTTGGTCTTCTTTGGCCTTTTCCTCATAATTTTCCACTTCAGACAAACTAGTCAATAGCAGAGTCACCAAAATTTAATTAATTTAATATTTTTATTTAAATATTTTAATAATAATATTTATTATTATTATTTAAATATTTTATTTAAATATTATTTTAATTAATTAAGGAGAACTAGGTCAACTGGGTATTAATGATACATGATGGAACCTTCTCAAGTGGTTCAACCAACTATAATAAATACATCACGTGCCTTCAATTTAGGAATGTAATTATGACCTTTCCTCTTCTCTCTCACATATTCTTCTATAAATGTAAGTTGGAAGCTCATTCCAAAGGGTTCCAACAGTCGATAGGTTGGAAAGTTAGACATCTTAGGCAAGTGTGTATTTTTCAAGAGTCCTCTCTCTTCTGCAAGTTGTCCTTGTATGTTGAGGGAACTTTCAAGCCTCTTTTTCAAGATTGTAATGGAAACCATTGCCTCTTCTAAATGTATGATGCATTGTGCACGTTATTAAAGTAATAAAATAGTGTGTTTTGTGACTAATCTTAGTCCTTTCATCCTTCTATACTTCTTTTTGCCTTTTCTCATGCTTGCAGGTACACGGTACAAGTTCACGTTTCTATTGAAATTTTTTGGAGCTATGTGCTTATCAAGTGGTGGAGTGTTGCATGTAGCTAAGTTGTGGTGCTTGTTCACCCTTCTCAAGTTCATCCTTCTTCAGTAGAAAAATGATAACTTGTTTGTCTGATCGAGTTTAGCAAAGGGAACACATGCTTCCTAGTCTGTGATATTTTCTACCCTCTCTAAGTAAAGAGGTGAAGTTGACTTGTGGTGGACACACCTCTTCTAATTAACCCTTCCTAAGTCTAGAAACATCCTTTATTTGGTGCATCACCATCCCCAATATAGTTTCATTTCTGCAAATCTCTTTCCCTAAAACCCATGAAAATTTTAAGATAGAATTAGATATCAATTTTGTTACATTAGGAGCAAGACATCACTTAGTTTAGGAAGAGAAAGCTAGATTTCTTCTGGAGGTTCACCTCTAGCCCAAGTCCCATAGCTTGAGAGGTGATCCCATGTGTCCCAATCTTACCGAACGTCCTATTCACATTCGGCCATTCAAAGGGTGTAGTGATTTGGCGACAACATACCTCTTTTGATGCATACCGATAGCTCGGTAGAGGGATGTAATTTGGTCTTGGTGGGTTTGCTTTGATGCATACAAGTAGTTCGATAGGATTGTTTTTACCAACTCGGTTCATGATGTAAACAACTCGAGTCCTACACCAATACAATTCGGTCTTCGAATGGTTATCTCAATCATGACAATTTTATCCTTTGTAATGCAATCTCACTTAAAAGTTCCCCGAGACTCCTTAGACAAAAATAGGTTTCCTTAATGCTCAAGGAGCTGAATGGAGGGCTCAAAGATGCTTGTATCATATTTTATACTCACTTTTTTTTCGCTAGTGGGCCCAATTTTTTCATGATTTATTTATTTTTAAAAATTTGAACTCGATGAAGACTAAGAAGAGAAAAATTCCTCTCGTAAACTTCTATTCTCTCAGAAAAGAACCTAATTTTTCCTTGAACACCGAGATCCACTCGTATCCTCCTGGAATGGCTATGAGAGTTCCTTAATGCAAGCTTGCTTTGTTATTCAATTTCACCAGGGTAGTGAAATTGGATAATAATTTGACGACTCATGCAAGGCCATTTGTCTACTAGATGAAGTAAGACCAGATACCTTGTAGCTATCCATTGGGAATGGAGTCTACATGATTGACATGAGCTGATATAACTTTAAAACTTTAGCCCCTGAATGTTGAAACACTATTGTTTGGATCTAGAACTCCCTCTCGCTGCTTGCACTCTCAACTTTCATAAGAAAATCTTGAAGTTAATTTTTTTGTGAGAGTGGAAAGTTGTTATATAGCATGGGACTTTCACCAGTTCCTTTCGTAACCTAGATCTTACAAGTATGAAGTACGAAAATCGATGATGTTTGGCATATGTTGTATGCTACGGAGCTTCAATTAAGACATTTTAAAGACATCATGGAACTTTATTAAAACCTGATTTTCCTTCCTCTTTTGAATGTTTCATTTTTGACCTACTGCTTGGGGGAGAAAAAGAATGAGAACATTGAAATTTTCTCCTCAATCTGATTTTAGTTGCTCGCATTTGTTTTGATTTGAGGATAATAATTGTTTCCGCAACTATGAGTTTTTGTTGCATTTTTCTCTCTGGAAGCAAGATGAACCATATAAGAACACATACTAGAAGCAATAGAGCATGCGCCCAAGACAATGCAATGTGCATGTGCATTTGGAGGAAATAAAACCCTAACCTACTCCTATACTAACCAGAGGAATGGGTAACTAAACAAAACATAACACTGGTGATGAGAAGTAGCTGCCCTTCCTCACAATTGGCAACCATGCGAATGATTTGGAAATAAACATAACACTGGCCAAGAGTGAAAAACTAGCTGTAATTTGGTTTCTCACTCCTTTATTCTTCAAGGTATTAACAAGCAAAGGAGCAATTACCTTCTCTAGCTATTCTTCACCGGATTTTAGAGGTATGGGAACTATTGTTGTTGTTGATCCTTGATGTATTGAGGTTCATCCTCATGCCTATAAGTAAGCATGATAGGTTCAGAACTCCAATTCTAGTTCCAAGCTAGCTAGATGCTTGATTGGACAAAGGGATTTTGGAACCATTGGGATGATCCTTGTGATTTTCCCACTCGGTTGTGGCTTAACTCCATAAATAGAGTTATCTTATAGAATTTTTTTGAAAGGGGTTATGCGTAGCTTTATTTATGCTTTGCTTTGCCTCTACAAGCAACTTTGTTTCCACCTTAGTGGTTACCAACATTGGGATCATTTTTTTGGGCCTTCCCACTCCCTGTTTCATCATGCTCTTCCAACAAAAGTGTTGCGAGTTCTAGACATGCGAACAATGAGTATCACTACACTCAAACAAGTCACCTTCTTCATTTTAGTTGTGATCTCCCTTAGGGCCTTGTGAACCAATAGTGTTAAGAAAAATTTCTTCTTCCTCAATATTTCCCATTTGATCTTCCTTGTAATTAGCTTGCCCTATTCTAACATGTAGCTTCTCCTTTTGAACAATTTGAGCTTCTTCATCCCCCAATCGAATCGGACCAATCTCCAATTGACAAAAACTTGCATCCTTAATTTGATTGGCTAGAAGGGGAATGTAAGAAAGAGGTTGTTTTTTTCCTTGTGCTTGGGAAACAGTGTTTGATGATCAAGTAATTGAATCGATTACTTGGGATAGCCAAATGATCCTCCAAAACATGTCCCTCTCTCTGCATATATGCAACCTCGGAACAACTGTATGATTCTCGCTGAAGCTTTGTTGCTCAGGGTGTTACATGGACATATCCTTTTCATCAATGGCATGACATGTCTCCCTTTCTATAAAATCTATAGGATATATTTGTCTAGTAATGGATGGATAGGAGGTAGGTACATCATATTGGATACCACAACTCCTAGGAATGTTATTACATAATTTAGGGAGTTGGGTTGTGCACATGTGGTGGATATGGGAGGGATTTTCGCAAATCTTGGGGAATGCTTAGGGCATGGAAAATTTGTGAGATATTAAATGGAGAACAAGGAAATGCAAGAGTTTCTTGATTTTGGCGAGAAATAGTGAATTTCTCAATTTTCAAATTTTGGCAAGGAATGATGGATTTTTCTTTGTTTTCACATGGGGAGGGAAGAATTTGAGGTGGTGAGGGAGGGATCGCAGCAACATGGATGGGTTTTATTTTTTCAAATTAAATGAGAATCTTCTCACTTGGGATGTAATGGAAAAAGCCTAAAGAATATTTTTGCCCCTAGAGACTAAATCAATATAGCTAGATCATCATCAAAGGACCTCAAATAGTACAAGAATGCCATACCTTGTGGGGGTCTTTATTCTTGAGGGATTCGTGCTAGGTCCTTGTGAATCGATATTGAAATCGGGATGGATTCTATTGGAGCTCACTTTGCATTTTGTTGAGGTGTTCCATGAGGCAAATGACATCTACATTTTCTTTAAACCGGTTGTATAATTATTCTCCCAGCTGATTCCATGTGACAATGGATTGTGGAGCCAAACTATTATACCAATATTTTTCTTTTCCTTTAAAATATGAAACCGAAGTTGTAGGTAAACATTCTCCTTTGTGATGTCATGAATGACATAATGGTGGTAACATCTTGAATGTGATCAATCAGGGATTGATCTCCATTTCCATAGAAGATATGTATTTTTTTCAAAGCCACCTTGGGGATAACATCCAACCGCTGCAAATGAAGACAACTCGGAACTGAAATGAGGGAATGGAAGAGCTCCTTGTAGAGCCATGATGAAGTGAAAACATTAAAACAAATCTACAACCAGAGATGGTGGGTCACATCTTGAATTAGTGAAGTCGCTTAGATATACTTAAAAGCTACCTCTAAAGTTTGAAACTTCACCAAGTGCACATTAAACTTGATGAAGAGAAGTGATAAGTCTGTTTCAAACCTATCCCACTCAAGGCGTGCCAAAAATGTTATCACCAAATCACAACACCCTCTAATTTCTTCACATGTAAGTATGTCAAGGAAATCAATGTGACTGGGTAACATGGGTACTATCTCCAAGTTGTGGGACTTTCTACTTGAGATATACCTCTAGAGAAGGTTGGTTCCTCTTCCTAATCTAGTGCAAGCTAACTCTAATGAAAGGAAACTATTGACTAATCCTAATCTACCACTTCCAAAGGACAAGGGAGAGAGAAAGAACATGAAAGTAAAATAAATTTACACTACAAAGGTGATGCACCAAAAGAAGGGTGTGATAAAAACTATCCAATGTGTGAAAATGGGAGCAAAATGCATATTAGAAAGGGTGATAATAGTTCTCCATAGTATAACAACAACATTCACAACATTCCCAAAGAAACACAACAATAATGAACCTTACAAGAACATAAGATAAATACAATACACCGCAATAAAATTGAAGAGGTAAGAGGAATTCATGGGGTGGATGGAGTATAACTGGAGAAACTGTATCTAATCCAGGTATTTGGAGCTATGAAGGTGTGGCCGGAGCACATATTGTGTTTTCTGGCTTATGCTTTTTAGCAGCTATCTGGCATTGGGTATATTGGGATCTAGACGTATTCTGTGATGACCGTACAGGAAAACCTTCTTTAGATTTGCCTAAGATTTTTGGCATTCATTTATTCCTCTCAGGAGCAGCCTGTTTCGGATTCGGAGCATTTCATGTAACGGGGTTGTATGGCCCTGGAATATGGGTGTCTGATCCTTATGGACTAACTGGAAATATACAACCTGTAAGTCCGGCGTGGGGAGCTGAAGGTTTTGATCCTTTTGTTCCAGGAGGAATAGCTGCTCATCATATTGCAGCAGGTATATTAGGTATATTAGCAGGTCTATTTCATCTCAGTGTTCGTCCTCCCCAACGTTTATACAAAGGATTACGTATGGGGAATATTGAGACTGTCTTATCTAGCAGTATTGCTGCTGTATTTTTTGCAGCTTTCATCGTGGCAGGGACAATGTGGTATGGTTCCGCAACCACTCCGATCGAATTATTTGGTCCTACTCGTTATCAGTGGGATCAGGGATACTTCCAACAAGAAATAGATCGACGGGTTCGTGCTGGTCTGGCTGAGAATCTAAGTCTATCAGAAGCTTGGTCAAAAATTCCTGAGAAACTTGCTTTTTATGATTACATTGGGAATAATCCAGCTAAAGGAGGGTTATTCAGGGCGGGTGCGATGGACAATGGGGATGGAATTGCTGTTGGTTGGTTAGGACACCCTATATTTAAAGACAAAAAGGGACATGAGCTTTTTGTACGTCGTATGCCTACCTTTTTCGAAACATTTCCAGTTGTTCTAGTAGATGAAGAAGGAATTGTAAAAGCCGATGTTCCTTTTAGGAGAGCAGAATCAAAGTATAGTGTTGAACAAGTAGGTGTAACTGTTGAGTTCTATGGTGGTGAACTTGACGGGGTTAGCTTTGGTGATCCTACTATAGTCAAAAAATATGCTAGGCGTGCACAATTAGGCGAGATTTTTGAATTGGATCGTGCTACTTTGAAATCCGACGGTGTTTTTCGGAGTAGCCCAAGGGGTTGGTTTACTTTTGGACATGCTACATTTGCTCTTCTTTTCTTTTTTGGACACATTTGGCATGGTGCTAGAACCCTATTCAGAGATGTTTTCGCTGGTATTGACCCCGATTTGGATGCCCAAGTGGAATTTGGGGCATTCCAAAAACTGGGAGATCCAACTACTAAAAAACAAGTGGTATAATATAGCGTCGCTCCGATCAATAATAAATATTGAGAGAGAGAGATTCCATGTCAGTGAATATTCATTTAAAAATAAAAAAATATAAGAAAATGTTGTTGTAATTAGTACGAAAGCTATATCCGTAATTGCAAACTACGATCGAATCTATGGAAGCATTAGAAGACACATCCACAAATTTGTATCTATTGCTTCATTGATATGCATAGATCAATTACAAGGCAAGATAAAGGCCTAGATCACCATGCAAATATTCCACTATGAAGGCTTGTAGCACATTAGCTTCATAAAACCAAAATGATAGAGTTTTGCTACTAGAATTATCCCCTCTGACAAATGAGAGAACACTTCAATTTATAGAGAAATGCGAAAAAGAGAGAGAAAAGAGAAAAATCATATTTTCCTTTGCATCAATTACAAGGTACCCAAAGTGGGTGTAAATCATGATAAAAAAATCTTCAAAATTCATCCTTGATTGATATGCAACCTGTAGTGAGAGAAAATTGTTGCCCATGCCTATTAATTGCACTCCTAACCACTTTAAAAGATATGTTTTGAACTGGGTTTGTTTTGTGTAAATTTCTCCTCTAAAATTTCATCAATTATTAGATTTCCTAATTTATGTGCATAGATCTTGGAACCACAATTCCAACAAGTATAAGATTGTGTAATTTTGCTAAGGAATACAAAAGTTATGCCTTCTTGAGTGACTGTATCTAATTTGGTTGTCCAGGTTTGGCTTCCACTCCATGGGGGTGAGCATTTAATTTTCACTGGAAACTAATTTTAAAATCTCTCTCCCTTTTCCTAATGTCTCTTGCTTCATTTAAAATTCTTTGGGCATTAAAATTGGTGGGCTCCATCATTCACCTCTTTCTTACTTTATGGGGGTGGGTTCAATGTTTGAATATCAATTAAAATTGCCACTCGACCAAGTGGCTCCTTTCTTATATTGCCGACCACTCCTATCTTGGATGTCGAGCTTACTACTTACAATGGCAACCCTTTATAACCCTTAGCTTGGTTCCACCTAACACTTCACCTACCCACCGAGCTATCTTGCCACATTGCCTCCTTTATCACCGACCGACCTTACTTCCTTTTGCCACGTTACTTGTGTCGCCTAACTCACCAACTCAAAGAATGGGTCATATTACCATGGAAACACCCCAATCAGATTTTAAATATCATGAAATTCCAAATTCATGTCCGCTAACCTATTCATCTTATTAATACCAGCCAATACCATGTGGGCCACGTTAGCACGCAGAGAACTCACCTTGCTTTGACCCATTCCACTTGTTTCTCCATCATTTGAATCGGATGAGTTATACCTCCCTTGTACTCCCATGCCCAAATTTAGTTCCCATGGCCCCCATTGACTGGGCCACTTGGTACGTTAACCTCCACCATATCCAAAATGTATTGGATACTATGAATCTAGCCCTTCATCGCACAAATGTCCCACGAGCTTCCTGTGCTCTCCATACCCGATTCTCTCACACACAACGCCCGTAGCCATTTCGAGTTCTAAATGCCTACATGTCCCAAATCATATGAACCACTTAGGTGTGATTACCTACCTTTTTACATTGGTCTCTCCCTACCTTGACCATCTCTATAGAGTTTTCCATTCTAAGTTGATGATGCCTAAGCCTTTGGAATCGACTTGATGTCCTCCTTCCCGCATCGAGCTTGGACCAACCGAGCTAATTCTTCGAGAGAGTTTGATAGGTTTCATTGATGCACCGGGATGGATGCAACTCAACCTCTTTAAAGCTCTATGCCTCTACCACGATCTCATCAATTTTCAACAATATAGTTTCACCTTGAGTGATCAATGTAGCTCTTCTACCTAGCCCAATTCCTACCGTAGAGTTCAGTTTTGTGATGGTTATTCCTCTCTTTCCCGTGTTGCCATGTTCGATCCTTACCCTATGAACTCGGATTAGTTAATATCGAAGCCCGACTCAATGAAAATTGTTTTCCCTTCATAATAGCTCGGCTTTGAGGTTCTCCCTCTACTCACAGAGCCCAAAGTGTAAGAGCTCACTATCTCTTTATGTGATTGAACTTTGTAGTTCTCGAGAGCTCGGCTTGGATCATCCAAATCGGATGTAACTTTCTCTCCAAATGGTTTAGTGTAACCCTATAACATGAGCCCCTCCCTTCAATGTAACTATACTTCTTGCTCAAGTCTTGATTAATTGGCTTGTTGCGTATGATGGTTTGATGGGTTTGAAAACACAACTCGATTATTACTCTTAGTTCCACTACGTTGAAAAAACCCTCTCTATGAACTTGAATGCCATCTCCAAGTTTTCCCTTCATTTACTAGGTGCTTCTAACCCTATCATTTTGCTTGGTTCTTCACGTTGCACCAGGTCAACCCAACTCCAATGCAACTTGGCCTCCTCAATGAAGGATTCTCTATCATTTGCCAAGCCATAGTGAGTTCATTACAATTGTAAACCATCTCGGTCCCAAATCTTGGAATCCTACTTGGGGCTCATTTTAATATTAGAGAATGAGATCGATGAGCTTGACACTATCTTGGTTAATTCTTCTTCACCCAATGAGTTTTGTACTCCTAATAATATCTTGGTCCACATACGAATAACTCAGCTCAATTAAAATTAATAACTTGTATCTTTGTAATGTAACCGAATCTTCAAGTCAAACTTTTCACTTGCTTCAAGCTCAATTCCTTGATAAGCATGGTACATCCCTTTGTTATAAGTTACTTATATGTTTTGTGGGACTTGTCCCGCTTTATTGTCAATCCAACCCAAAAGAGAAATGTTCTAATAACTTGGTAAGTGAATGAACAGAGCTTGGTAGACAACTTGATCTAAAAAAACTCGCCAAGGGTTCAACTAGCTCGACCTCCATGATGAACGACTCGACTCTTGAATTGTAGAGCTTGGTGATTTATAGTTGGTTTGCCCAAGGATTTCTTATATATGTCCTACTGGTAACAATGATCCTCATGGAACTCCTTTGATGCATACGGATAACTCGGTAGAGGGGATGTAATTTGGTATTGGGGGGCTTAGTGACACTTATAAGTAGCTTGATACGAGTGTTTCTACCAACTCAATTCACGATGTAAAAAAATCATTCCTACACTAATACAATTCAGTCTTGAAGGGTTAGCTCAATCATGACAACTTTCTCCTTTGTAATGTAATCTCACTTGTAAGTTCCCCTAATCCTTCAACAAACATGGGTTTCCTTAATGGTCGAGGAGTTAAATGGAGGGCTCAGAGATGCTTGTATCAAATTTTATACTCCCTTTTTCATGCTAGTGGGCCCAAATTGTTCATGCTTCTTTTCTTTTTAAAACTTCAAACTCAATGAAGACCAAGAAGAGGAAAAATTCCTCTTGTAAACTTCTATTCTCTTAAAGACCCTGATTCTGCCTTGAACACTGAGATCCACCCATATCCTCTAGATCAAGCTATAAGATTCCCTTAATGCAAGCTTTTTCTGTTATCCAATTTCACCAGGGTAGTGAAATTGGATTAAAAATCTTCAATTGAGTAACACATTGTGTGATGTCCAAAAGTAACAGGATAATTCCAAAAAAATAGAGGATGAAAACATAGAAAGGTAAAACAATGTCAATGTAGAGCAAGATAAGTGTTATAAATGTCTAGTTTTCTTATAATATCCTAAAATAGTCATTGGATTTGATCTCGTGTAGTTGTAGATTTGCAGGGGGTAATGAATGTTTGGATTTTGTGCGAAAAGATGGGTTGTGTGTGCAACTTTGTTGCCCCGCCATTATAGGGTTCTATAGCTAGAGTTGAGTGGAGTGTGAGTAGATAAATAGGGTTATTTAAATAAATAATTTAATTAGTTATGAATTGTTGAGAGGATGATTAAACATTTAATTAATTAGTTAAAGGGTGTGGGAACTAATTTAATTAGTTCCGAACTATGTTATAATTAAATTAATTAATTCTAAAGGGTTATGATTTAAATGATATAATTAATTTAATTAATTATAATTGCATGAAATCAACTCAAAATTAACTCAAGGGATGCAAATAGGCTATGAATAATATGAGAATAAGCTAGAAATAGGTATGTATTTTTAGGGTGTTTATAGTTTCTCCTCTTTAAAGTGTTATTACGAATTAATAACATTTTAAAGATATTAGATACATGAAAACTAGTGAGCGAAAGAAAAATGACCATTTGGATACCCCAACGAGTAAAATGGTAAGGGAATTATTGGAACATAATGATTAAGTGGTCCGCCAACCCTTAATGTATATGGGTCTATCACTAATATATAGGTTAATATTTAATAATATGAAATATTTCTATTTCTATTATTAAATATGCTAACTTAGGTATATACTTTAGGTTAAATATTTAATATCATGAAATTATTATATTTCTAATATTAAATATCATAAACCTAGGTGTATGTGTCAACCATTTTAGGTTGAAAAGGTGGGTCGGGAGACATACCCGATAAACTTTATATAAAAAGGACTAGAGAAATATATCAAATGTGTGCAAATCAAGTGATTTGGTTTTACCCTTGGTAAATAGGGTTTCAAAGGAGGAGGTGATCTTACTAGATGTAAAATAAGTTCTTTAAAGTAAAAGATTATTTTCAAAGTGGTTTTTACCCTATTGGAGTTTTCCACTATAAATATTGTGTCACCTGTGTTATTTATTTCCTGTAAGTATTTGTTTATTTACTTATGTTATGATGTAATCTTTATTTAAATATTTATTATAACATTATGTAATATGTAAGTTGATTAAATCTGTATTTATTAGAATCCTCAAATTCTAACATAGTAACAAAGCGAGATAAATTAAATAAATTAGGATCAAATGTTTTGTATTTTATTTATTTAATTTATACGAGTTGTTTCAACCAACCTCGAAAGGGTATTTAAAAGTATCTCGGTCCCCTTCTTTTTCAAATAATTTATTACTAAATGAAATAATTTTCAAGTTTTCTATAATTTCAAATGTTTGCAGGTTAAATATTTCGGAAGGTAAATTCATACCCGTGTTCTTTGGACCCCTCTAAAAGAATTTGATTTGAAAAACTATAGTTTATAGTTAATCTATAACTATATTTTTTAAAATTAAAAAATATATAGAATAAAGTTTATATAATAACTTATATAAACATTATATTAAAATTGATGTCGTTTTGAAAAAAAAACTATATATTAAGATCCTTAAACCATATTAAAATTACATGGGATTGATAGTTATAGCCACACAAAAGTTTTAAATTTTTTAGCTTCATAAGAATTATATAAAATATTTTGTAATCTTTCCATAGTTTTAAATGTGTGCAATGTAAAATTAAGAGTAAATAAAGGGAGGAGATAAGGTTGATGAAAATAGGAATTTCAATTTATTTCATTGGTTGGGTGAAATTACGTATCCCTCTCGTAAAATATGCAGTTAATCTATACTCTTATAAATCTACTTGCACTTGGTAAAATTCTTTTAATCAGTCTATGTCCTTTAAACCCCTTTAATAAGGGTTATGTGTTTTTAATAAAAAATACTATATTTTATAATTTTTATGAACTATATGTTGTTTTTTATTTTCATTCTATAAACTATATGTTTTTTTATAAAAATGTATAGATTTTTACATTATAAATTATAATAGGTTATTATAATGTGTTAAAATATAACCTCCCTAATATTATATAGAAGAAGAAATTATGGAATTTCACATTCTGGAAATACACAACAATTTTTGCTTCATTAAATTTGACGGTCAAATGACCATCATGGTAGACCAAACATAAGACAATATGACGGTCATTTAGATGTCAAATTTAAGCTCGTAGGTTTTGGAAAACTTTCATCAGTTAAAATTGACGGTCAAATGACCGTCACGATAGACAAAAAATAAACCATTATGACGGTCATTTAGATGTCAAATTTAAGTTGGCCATATTTTTGTCAACATTAATTTTTTTAGAAATTTGAAGTTATGCATTCTTAGGGGTCTCTTCTTCACTTCTATATGGTCAGAAATATTTTTATATAAATCTGGGGTATAATGCAGAGCCCTTTATATTGCAAGTTATTATTTTGATCATGGGAGGTTAATTAGTATGCATTGTAATGACATAATTAGTTATGATCAAATAGTTTTTTTGATCTATAAAACTTAGATTTGATTCTATTAAAAGTGTTATTTTTATTATCGATAAATATGTCTCTAACTCGTGGTACATTGCATATTATAATGTGTTTTACACGTTTAAGAAAGTAATGGCGTTCAACTATTTTTGTCTTGAAAAACCCGGATCGTGAATGAAACTAACTACAACATTTGGGTCAAAACATAATTTATGGAAAAAAACTCTAGACGATTGTTTCGGATTTGAGGTTGCTCCCACTCGGTCCTCAAACAATCTGTAAATAACATGAATACATTCTTCGCAACGAATGTAGGAGGCTATTTCTATGATTTTGCGTAATGTGAATGACGAGTACCTTGTACACATTGGTAATATCGAACATACAAAAGAGGTATAAACATAACTAGAATCTATGCATGAAGGATACTTGGTATATCAAGGATAGTAATGAGAGTATAATAGCTGAAGGAATTCAAAGAAATGGTATGTATATTTTTGATGATTTCTCTTCTGCATCTTATTTTATATCTCAGAGTTTGAATAATTCAAAACTATGACATGAAAGGTTAGGACATGTTAATTATCGAAGATTATATGAAATGTACGAGATATAATCTAGTAAAAGGTTTACATGTGTTATCTTCTTCTCTTGAAGTTAATTCATTAAATGTTTCTAAATGATGGTTTTAATTCCGATTTACTAAATGGTCATGATGATGTTTTGATGTTATAGATTTTATGAAACTCTTATCTTCCTAGATAAGAAATTAAATTAGGCTCAATCAATGTTAGAAAGTTCAAATCCTATTAACCTTAGGAAAATGACTAGAAGTCATCATATGTACCATGCATTAATTACCTTGTATGAACCCGAGCCGTGAAGTATTATAGGGTTTAGGTGGATATACAAAGTAAAATATAATGCCGATGGTAGTATTAACAAACATAAAACTAGACTTGTTGCTAGAGGATTCACTCAAAAACCTAGTATTGATTATGTTGAGACATTTCCTGTAGCTAAAATGAGTACTATTAGGGTCTTATTTTCAATCGCTCAATTTGGGTGGGAAATCCACCAAATGGATAAGAAAAATACTTTTTTGAATTGTAATTTAAAAGAACTTTACATGTTTCAACCTAAAGGATTTGAAGAAACTGATAAATAAAACTATGTTTGTAAGTTGACAAATCCTTGTATGGTTTAAACTGGTAATTAGAGCTTGGTATGCAAAAAATTGTTTCCTTCTTTAAATTGTTAGGTTTTGTTAATTGTTCTTCTAACAATGATATATTCATTAAGCAATAATACTCGCATATTATCGTTATATGTATATATGTTGATGATTTGCTTATGTCTAGTGACAATTCGATTTAATTTTAATCAGGATTAAAGAGAAATTGAAGCAGTATTTTGAAATAAATGAGTTAGGTCTCTCACATCATATTATTTGTATGACTATATTTCATTCTATTGTTATTTTTTAAAACACAATATGCAACCATTGTATTGAAAAAGTTTCTTATGATTGATTATAAACCATTTTCTACTTAAATGGAAGTTAGAATAAATATTGATCTTAAATCTCGCATATGAAAAAGGTTGATCCTATTTTATATACATTGTTAGTTGATAGTTTAATTTATCTAACTATAACTAGATCAAATATTTCTTATAAAGAGGAATTACTTCAAGATTTATGCAGAACCTTTTTAGAGATTATTAGAATCTTGCAAAAAGAATTTGTAGATATTTGAAAGGAACAATCAATTATGGGTCATTATAATAGGAATGAAAATACTATCTTATATGGACTTTGTGATTCTAACCATACCGATGTTGTGTTATAAAATATCTTTGGATATGTGTTCAAGTTTTTGGTATAAGAACCATTACTTGGAACAACAAATACAATCAACAATCTCTATTTTCTTCTACTAAAAGAGAAGTACAATGGAAGAAGTAAAGAATCCATGTGGTCAGAATTTGATCTGTTGATAGAGATACACATGGAAACTAAAGGAAGTATTTCTCTTATATGTGGTGGTCAGAGTTGTATTACTCTTGATTAAGAATCTAGTTCAACATCAGAGGATGAAGAACATTGAGATACATATACGCTTCACCCATGAGAAAGTGCAAAGTAATGAGATAAATCTCAAGTTCATGTTGACTAAAGAGCAGGTTGCTAACATCTTCACAAAGTCCTTGAGTGCTGCAAAGTTTTTTCACTTTCATGAAAAGCTTAGATTGTTGGAGTTTCCATTGAGGGGGAGTGTGCATGACAATGTCACCTTCTAAGGGAACTTGGTTTTTGTAAAAATACCTACGAGCATTTTAAAAGATCTTTAAGCAAGTGTAAAAAAGACCATAGGGAAAGTGTAAAAAGACCTTCGGGCATATATACCTCCTCGGCTTCTTTTTTAGAAAGAAGTGTAGAAAGATCTTAAAAGTGGTCTTCAATAAACTCTTTAGTGTTATTGAGTTTACTGGTAAACATCCAGTACAAGCATATTGTTAAGGAGGTCATTGGTTGTAAAAGAATCATATATGCTTGGGTTCAATAACCTTTTATGAGAAACCGTGAGAACATGAAAAACTCACAAATAATATTTAGCCACTAATTATGGGATCATCTTTGGGATTCCAAATCCTTTTGTACCAAAAGGTAAATTGAGTATGATGAAGGTGTTATAATTCCTTCAACCGATATGCTAGCCTAAAACCTTTATGGTTTAAGGATCAGTAAATCCTATAGTGTACTATGGGCGGGTAATCTATTGGCATATGTTATGTTATCCCGCTTAACATTAAGGGGGAGTATTGGAACATAATGATTAAGTGGTCTAGCCAACTCTTAATGTATATGAGTTCATCACTAATATATAGGTTAATATTTAATAATATGAAATTTTTATATTTCTATTATTAAATATGCTAACCTAGGTATATACTTTAGGTTAAATATCTAATATCATGGAATTATTATATTTTTAATATTAAATAATATAAACCTAGGTGTATATGTCCACCATTTTAGGTTGAAAAGGTGGGTCGGGAGACATACCCGATCACCTTATATAAAAAATACTTTAGGTGTTCATTTGATATATTCAGAAATATATCGAAGGTGTGTAAATCAAGTGATTTGGTTTTACCCTTGGTAAATAGGGTTTCAAAGGAGGAGGTGATCTTACTAGATGTAAAATAAGTTTTCTAAAGTAAAATGTTATTTTCAATTAAGAAATTTTTACCCTATTGGGGTTTTCCACTATAAATAATGTGTCACGTGTGTTATTTATTTCATGTAAGTATTTGTTTATTTACTTATGTTATAATGTAATCTTTATTTAAATATTTATTATAACATTATGTAAAATGTAAGTTGATTAAATCAGTATTTATTAGAATCCTCAAATTCTAATAGGAATTCCCCTCAAGTGGGTTGGTGATACAACAAAGCGGTGGAAAAACGCTTGATAGGAAGAAGAAAAGGAATTTAAAGGAGGATGGGAGGAACTCGTGCTCGCAACATGAGATTCATTTAGAGAGTGAAAGTTAGAGAAACATTATTTTGTTGTTATGCAATAGATTTGTCACCATGATTATGAAAGAATCGTGATGTTTAACCCATTATGTGCATAAAAAAACATACACACAACAAATAAATAAATTTAAAAAGGAAAAAAAAACCAATATACACCATAAAATTTTGCACCATGGCTAAAAAAACCAAGATCATAACGAAATACATGTAATTGGTCTGAAAATTAAGATCAATAATGTAATAGAACTTCGAAAAGAAGACAATTAACTATGCCCCTAATACATGTCATAATAATGATTAAGAAGATGTGAATGCCCCCGAGAACTAAACATGTGAAATGCATGGGGATAATATCGATTAAAGAGCGAAGTAATCTTAGATACTCCAAAAGACACTTTTATTGGATCCTTATTGAAAATTGATCTGAGAGTTAAAAAGGATCATTTCCCTCAAACATTAAACTTATGAAATGTAGGGGAGATAATGAGAGCCAAGATTGGCCCAAGTGAAGTTATATAGCGAAGGAAAAATAATTGATTGGGTTTTCCCCAAACGGTGATATAACATAAAAAGGAAAGATGATGTATCATGATAATCGTAAGATTGGGACAATCATTAGGGTATTAGTTAATGATCATCATTGGTACTCAAACTTTATTTATCTTTTTATTTATTATTCTAGGGTGGTTTCCATGTCTATTTACAACAAAGGAAACAATCATAATCATTCATAGTACTTATTCAATAATGAAATTAACCAAATGTTATACTAATTTCCATAAATAAATGAAGTTGATTGATAACAAAATATTATTGAATGAAAAATTAAAAGTATTGAAAATAATGTGATGCTAATAAATCAAATTAATGCAAAATAATAGAAGGGAAATGAACAAGAAATTATCCCTTCACGTTGGGGAGGAGTGGCCCTTGCTCCTTCCCATCGATCCGGTTTAAAGTTGTAAGTCACACAAGTAGAATTTTCCCTTGAATCCATACTTTATTGAATGAAATAATTCTTTTACAGTGATCAATCAAACTAACTTTTAATCCTACTACACTTGCTCTTTTATATTCAAAGCAATCCTAGTCTCTCTAGAAGAGGAATAATTATTTGAAATTAATGACAATTACTTCTTTGGAAGATACCTATAAAAAAATAACTATTTAAGGAAGTATAATCATGGAAGAACTCCTCCATGTTGTGTTTGGATCAAATTCATCCTGTTAACTACATATGAGGTCTAGTAATTGAATCTTAATTGAGATAGTCAATCAACACCTAAAGATATTACATATCTTGAATTGATTCCCTATAATCATGATGATCATAAGTCTATCAGTTTTATGATTGTCTACATCACGTATTCAAGCAACTAGTGTTAAGTTGAGATTACATGGAACTCATAATCCACATGAAGGTAAAGATAGAAGTACATGTCTCATCATATCAACTAGTGTGCCAACTACATCAAATCATTGCTTTTTCATCCAAGTCATATGCCTCTTTTGCATAAGTTCCTCATTCCAAATGAATTTGCATTAGTGCTCTAGGCGAGTCTTATGCTCCACAATGAGTCATGTGCTTATGCAAGGGTAGTCTTACACTATAAAGCGAGTCCTACGATAATGCATAAACGATTCATGCACTAGTCTATAGTTGAGTCCTTTGATGACTTTAAGATATGATTTCCAAATGCATTGTTAATACTCATAAAGATTCATTTGAACCATATTTTAAGAAGCAAAAAAAAGATGAAAATAACAAGGATATGCACAATGTTTCCTTCCAAAACATAGTAAAATATCAATTACAAAATGACAATATTATGCATAATACAAAATGATAACATGCCAAAACAAGGTTTCACATAGGATAAAACATGACAAAACAGGGGCTCATCGGTAGTTACAAATTTTATTTTATCAAGATTGTGTTGAGTTGTTTAAATATTTAATGTGTTTGTGAATTTTTTATTATTTTGTGAATATTTTATTTTTTTTGGATTTTTTATATTTTACAAAAAAATTAATTTTTTTCGAATATACAATTTTTTTTTGAAATTTTTGATACAAAGTAGGGGAACAGTGTGTTTGGTACACTTTATTTTCCCTAGAAAGGTGAAATTAGTTGAAGGAAAATGCCCCCATAAGTGTGTGGGGATTGTGACATAACACCAAGAACATGAGAGAAGAGAGAAGAAACCATGAACAAACCATCCAGAGTAACGATGAAGAAGAGAGTAGATGATGATTATGACTTTGATGTATTGTGCATAAATGATGGTGTTATCTATAGCTTAACTTACATGTTCATAGCTTAGCTTTGATTCATGATGTATGGTGATATATGGATATCTAATGATGTAATACATATGTAATGATGGTAAACACATGATAATAACAAATTACACATAATTGAAACAAATATAAAGAAATGTCAACACATCTAACTTACACATATTTTAAAAATTAAAACACACCATGACTTATTTAATAAACCAGGATGACAACACAATATATAAAAGTGATTCAAAAAACACAAAACAATCATATCAAACTAACCAAAATGAATAGGAATTAACTACACCAAACTTATATGTGAACTAAGATGGTAATAATTCATTTGCAATTGGTCTACAATAACAAAGTACAACAAAATAAAATGTTAATAAAAGCATCATCACAATGTTGACAAACTACAATAGCATAATATTATTTGCAATAATGACTTTGATGATACCCATAATGTGTTCCACATTGAATAATTAGATAGATATGAATGCCCTCAAGTGATAACATAAAAAATGCACGAGGATTGGATCATGACGAGGAGTGGAGTGATCTTAGATGCTCCAAAAACACTCTTGCCGAATCCCATTGAAGTTTGATCTGTATTGGATTTAATCCAATTGTGCCCCAAGAAAATTTTTATTGTGAAAAGGGTAATTGATTGTTTTGCCTTGAGCATATATATACACCACGGGTAAGAAAAGTGATTATCAGAAGATGATCTAGAATGATCAATAGGATTATTGTCAAATTGTGACATTGTTTAACTATGTTATTTAGTTGGTGAGATTTTTCAAACATTTTCTGAATGTTTTATTTTTCTAGTTTTATATTGTTTTTTTTTTTTGCCACTTTTATATTGTTTTGGGTTTTGAACTTATTTTGAATTTTTTGATTTTTGAGCATATTTGAATGTTTTTTTGGATTTTTGAACATATTTGAATGTTTTTAGATTTTTAAAACATATTTGAATGTTTTTGTATTTTTTGAACATATTTAAATGTTTTTGTATTTTGAACATATTTTATTTTTTTTTAAAATTTTGAACATATTTGAATGTTTTTGATTTTGTGAACATATTTCAATTTTTATGGATTTTGAAACATATTTCAATGTTTTTGAATTTTTGACTAAGTAAAAGGGGTACACTGTCGGAACTCATGTTCAAAAAATTGTGAGCATTTCATTTCATTAGCAGAATGTAGATGATATAGTAATAGGATGTCTCACTCCACTTGTGACTCCACATAACTAGGAAGATGCATGGGATCACCACTAAGTGTTGATCAAGAATTTCGCGCTTGTTACCTGTCCAAGTTAATGTACCAAACTAAACACAAAAACCTTGAAAAAATCAAATGAAATTGATACCTGATGGACAAGATCCAAAGATGTAGACGGATAAGGAAGCCGATGTAGATAAGACGGGCGCACATGAGCAATTCTGCACAGTAGATCCAAGTAACCTGCGAGACACCGATGCTTGACAGAAAAAGACCATGTTAAAAGATATTTAGGTGGAATGCCCGAGAAGCGGGTCCGGGAAGCGATAAGCTCCCTTGGCGGATGTCAGTCCACGTTTTCAATTAAGTAAAGAAGCATACATGATAAAAGATGTACGTACAGGACTAGATTTTCTGATCAAAGTAATAAACAGAATCTAAACAATGAGACAGAAAACAACAGAAAATAGGGAAACTGTGAAAACAAAGCTGGATTTGTGTTACCTATGTCCTTTTACCTGTCTGCAGGATGATCAACGTCGATTATGTAGAATCAGCGTCGACTGGTTCAGATCGGTGTCGACTGATATAGATCGGCGTCGACTGGTTCAGATCGGTGTCGACTGATATAGATCGGCGTCGACTGGTTCAGATCGGTGTCGACTGATATAGATCGGCGTCGATCCGAGACAAAGTGCGAGAAGATTTGGGAATCAGAAAATGAAGGCAAGATCGTCAACGTCTGCTGGATCTGCAGAAGCCGGAGAGATACTGGCAAGGCTCCACCTGTGCTGGATGCAGGAACAGAGTCACCAGAAAATCAATGGAGACGTGCGATGTTGATGTGATAAGAGCAGAGTAATGGTGCTCCTCTCAGGGATTGATTTGGACAAGATTCGCTCTCATTCGATAGATAATGTTCACACTTGATGCTCAAAACTCTCTCGTTCTCTCTCTTACAATCTGTGTCTCTCCAGAACTGAGTTCTGGGCCTCTATTTGTAATCGGTGCCGTTCCGAAAAATCGGCGTCGACCGAGTACCGGTCGGCACCGATCATGGAACAGACTCCTGAAATGGCCAAAAGGAGTGATTTCTGGAAAGATAAGAGTGATCCCTCCACCTCAAATACGGGAAATATCCCGCTGCTTGGTTTGGGAGGAGGAGAAATAGGGGGGATATATGGATAGAATAGATATGGGGTAGATAAGTGGTTAGGATACATGTAAAAAGGTGTAATTAAATAGTTAATATTTAATTACTCACGGGTAAAACATAATGGGGTGAATTAAACTTAGGATAGGTGTTTAAATCACAAATTGAATAATACCCCAAGGGGATAGTGGTGATATAAACGTGCCCCAGGTTACCTGAGAGAGAAAACGTGCACGAGGGACACTAAATTGGATAACCAATTTTAGGTGTCTACATTTTGCCCCTTTTTGTCAAGTAACTTGCGATAAGCAAGGTTGTGAGACAAAAACAAGGAGGTGGAAGAAAGGAAGAAAAAGTGATGATGTGATCCCCCTCAAACTAGGGATGGGATGGGTGATAGAACAAACGATCCCAAGTTTGAAAAAGGTAGATGAAAATGCAAGAAGCCCCAGCTAGATGTCTGGAGTAGACCGGATCATTAATGACGCACAAAAATAAATAAAGAGGCAGCAACCTAAGGAACTCACATTGGTAGGGCAGACTAGACGGTCTCCTCATGAGACGACGTTAGTACCTACAGACCCATGAGTGTAAGGAGGGCTGCAAAATAGTCAGCATCTAAAGAGAGACACATTGGTAGGGACAACCAGATGGTCTGCAAAGCAGACGACGTTAGTGCCTACAGACCCGTTAACTCTAAGCTACCAAAAAAGTGTGAGTGCCCCATGCAAAGGGAACAAACTCGAAATGGATGATAATATCGAAAAAGTATGCGCCAAAAGGTAACACTCAGGGCAGGATGACGACCAGATAGATAAGCCAAGCATCAACACCATGGCAAGAAGATTAGGAGATGGAAGTAAACGACGTGGAGAAGCGATACTGCAACCCACGGGCAAAAATGAGTATAAATCGGCGTCGATTTAGACAAATCGGTGCCGACAGAAAAAATCACGCCGACCACAAAAATCGGCGCCGACAGTTCCCAGCATATATAAATATGCCAAAGGGAAACGTGAACGATTTATTTACACCGTGACGATTGATTCAGAGAGAATCAAAAATTGGATTTGAGCACCATGGAAGCCTCTGGAAGCGGTCAGAAGCGGAGGAGGACACGACCTGGGGTAAGTGGTTCTTCTTGAACCCGTCATATTTATTTATTTATTTTATTTTGTTTGGTGGGAGGCCAGTGTTTCTGTCACGCTGCCTTCCAATCGGCGTCGATTGATATAATCGACGCCGATTTTATTACAGTGGCGCCGATTGAATACAATCGACGTCGACTATGTTGGATCGACGCCGTTTGTAATTTTGAACATAATATTTGGATAAAAATGATAGAATGTGTTTTGGATGCTTCGGATTTGGAAAAATATGAAGCTAACATTGCTCTTGATGTCGTGGATGCAGGCACGAGAGGTATTACACATGAGGGATGTGATTCCCGAGTTACTGGAGACCATTCTCCCTGACGTCACTGATGCAGATTGGTGCCACTTAGAGTTAGCCGGGCTCGGGGGCTTTCGGTACTACAGACGAGTGCCGCGAGATGTAGAGTTGATGTGTAACACCCTGAACTGTTGTTACTTTCTCCTTAGCATTCAAGTGTTGATATGTGATTTCTTGTAAAAGGATGTGTTCCTCGATTCAGAAATCATGCTTGATATGTCTTGAATTTTCAGATTACGAGATCTTGACTGAGTCAAAATATGAATAGACTCTTTTATTTATTTCATTTTGTGTCTGAATATTAATCTGATCACGGAATGAATTATAGAGATATTCTTCTATGATATCTAGACTTGGATCAGTGGAATTGATCCAAGTAATGCTTTAAATCTGTATGTGATAAATTATATCACAGACCTTGAACAGATTGCAAGGTATGGAAGTATTTATTAAGCTAGTCAGGATTTCGACTCAGGCTGATCTTGAGAAATGAAACGGTTCCCGATATCAAAGTATATCTGGAAGGTCTCGATTGTAGACCAGGTAATAATTCGTTGACATACAATTCTGCATGAGAACGGAAGCTAACTCTGTTCTAGAAGGCATGTTACAGGTCTTTCCGAGTTTCAGGACAAGGACCAAACTGAATTATTAAGGGTTAGTAACCTAAAACTAAAACCTAACCTAGGGGTTAGATTATTGTTAGTCTAACCTAGACCTAGGCTATTTGTTAATATCCTAAGTTAGTATCTTTGTGTAAATTTGTTAGTATGGGTATTACCCTAAACTCTAACCTAAGATACTAACCTAACTTTGGAAGAGATTAGGAAGGGGCCGATGAAGGGTGGCGAACCATGGCGGTGTTTTCTATGGCAATAAATGTAAGGGATAAGGATGAGGGACAGGTCATGGCGGAGGTTTAGGCGACGGCTAATTTGTGCAGACTTGGCAATTGCTAAGTTTGGAAATGGACTTAAATTTGTAGTTGGACTGTCGCCAATTCTGGCGGTCGGTGGGAATAGAGTTTAAGCGGGAAAATTGGTTATTGGCATTCAATACTCTCGGAAGTCGAGCTTGGAACTCGCGAGAAGGCATGCAAGCGGAAATTTGGGGGTTTGTTTGGCTTGTCGCGATTTTCGGTTTTTGCTCTGCTGGTTTACTGGTTCTTCACACCAGTTCTCTTCGAGTTGCATGGCAAGTATGAACTGCCATAGCTCTTTCTCTGTCGTGGAAGATATATTTGCGATGAAGACAGCGAAATTTTGTTGGTCGCTTCATCGTGGGAAAAGAAAAGGAAGTTTGAGCTCTTCCTGTGGTCTTGCTTCGGAAATTTGATCAACAAACAGGCATGCTAGGCCCTAACCTTTAAATATCTTGCTGTTTTTCAAGTGCTTTCATTAAAACAACTCTGTTCAAATGTTCTGTGAAGATTGGATGAATTTTCTATGAGATCTAGTTTGATTTTTGCACTGTATCTCGTCTGGTTCGCTTTTTCAATTTCTTCTTGCTGGGTGTTTGTTGAAATCAAACTTCGACCCTATTTGTTTGTGTATCCTTCCTGGCTTATGCATATGAGGTATTTATTGTAAGGTTCGAGTGTTCGGCCTGTTTGGCGTGAGCCCTTAGAATATACCTGTGGGCAGTATAGACCACTGTACGTCTTTGTTTCGTGGTCGCTGTTCCTGTTATTGAAACTGTATGAATGAATTGGGATGAATGCAGTAAGATTGTTTAATAAATATCGCTTCCTTGGAAACTCAGTCGTGAGCTTTGTTGACTGTGTTTAATGATGCCTCTTGGGTTTTCATTGTGTTCAATTTTTGGCTTGGAACAGGTAACTGTAGTGTTACCGTAGTCCTTTCGACCTATCGGAAGTTGTTTTCCTTGTTGTTAGGTTAGCGGGATTACTTGTGGACAGTGTATAATATAGATACACCTGTACTTCGTTGTATCGACTCAGTGGAGTCGATGATTGAATCGTATTGCTATCTTTTGCTGGAAATGTAGATTTATCCATAAGTTTTGTGCTTGGATTTTTGTAAAAGCCTGATAAGATGAAACAGGGCTTTTGGCTACTGTTATTTGAAGTAATTAAAGGATAAAGACTTCCTGTATATGCATTTTCCTTTCTATGTGCAAGCTGTTCGAAAGTTCGAAGCGGCTCAGTTGCTTTCCTTGCTAGAAATGGATATTCGATTTGCTTCGCTTGTTTCATTCTGAATGTTAGCCATGAATAGCATATATGGATTTATCAATCAATGTCATTGTACGTTGCTGTAGGGTTCAGTGGTTATGCGTGCAAACCTTTATCAGTCACTGTGTGAATATATAGATTATGCTATTACGACTTGGACGACTCTGAGGAGTCGATTGAATGATTCATTTTATTCATGAGCCGATTAAAGTTAAGTTGTTGGTATTTTAAGTGCCGGCGACTCAATGGAATAACATGTACTTCGATCTTGTTATTGAGATTGGAATTCCTTCGTGTTTTGGGATTCTGAGGTTCAGATTCTTAGGTGGACATGTATGTCTTTGACCTGAGCAAATTAGTGTAAAATAATTGGCGGAGAGTAATTTGCTGTCTGATTATTGATATGCTTTGTTGATGAATGTCAGTATGAATTCTTAAGTTTTTGCTTAAATTGATACCTCCGTTTGAATCCTTGGAATTCTGGAAAGGCAACTTATACTTCTGTCTCTTTCTGAGCTTGACCTTGGACACTGTCTTGTCACTTTTTGAGGTCCTTGTGTATGGATGACCGTTTCGTGTTCTGACCTTGTTTGGGTAAGTCGCGAACATCACTCCAAGACTTGCATGCGGCAAGGTAAGGATCGTTGGCTGAATTCCTCTCTTTTACTTCAGTCCGATTTTTGACTGAGCAAGAATATGTATGCTATGTTCTATTCCAAATAAACTGCCCGATTTGACTGTGCGTGATTTGGAAATATCGTGTGGGCAACATAGCATAGTCCATTGGAAACCTTCGATTGCTTGATGCAATAAGGTTGTTGTTTTTAGCGATACGCTTCTAGTTTCTTGTTTTCAACTTGTGTCAAGCCTTATTGTATAAAAGGAATTAGCATTGGGCTTAGGATTGCTTCATGATTTGTGGATGTGTTGGTTGCTGTACAAGAGTTTGCTGTGTTTCTGTTTCTTGATTAAACAGTGATCTTGCTTGCGGCTTGTCTAACTTGTTCATTTATATACTGGTTGAATGTTTTCATATGTGAAGGCAGTACAGTGATGAACTTATGTGAAAGGAAGCATGAATGGTTTGGTTCTTTCTCTTCCTTTATTTAATATTATTGATAATTGACTATCAGTGGGAAATTGTTTGTAACATATTGGTGGAATCCCGAATTGTTATGTTATTTCCTTTTTGGAGAATGAAACAATCTGACCAATGTTGTGATTTTGGATTTAATGATTGTTGTGTGCTTTCGTTCCTTGTTTCTTAATATTTGATGAAATATTAGAAAGTGATTAAGACTATTACTAACAATGATAGAGTTACATATTTGTAACCATTTTGTGTTACAAGAGCATAGTCTGATTATGTTTACTTATGTGAATATCAGATCTCATTTAAACAGGGTGTTTAATGAAAACAATTGATGGATTGCAATTGTTTTAAATGTTAGTGCTTATCATGCTCAGTTCATTGAACTGACTCATGTTGACTACTTTTGCAGATGGTTGCCGTAAGAGGTAAAAACAATGCAGATCTGGCAGGCTGATCAGATAGTTTATTTGACTTATAAAGAATTACAGCTTGATTTTATAGATGTACTATATGTGAAAAGATGTTTCTTTTCCGTAGCATTATATCAAGCATGCTGTTGCATAAAATGTAATTGTACGAGTTTCGAAAGGAATGAAAATAAGTGTTTGATACTTATGTGTTGTATTCTATTCTGAAAGATGAACTTCTTCGGTTATGTAACGAAGAGGCATAGTTATCTTTGTATAATATGGATGCTTTTGTGATTGACAATGAAAGCTTGTAAGTAATTAGACTAAATTCTTATGAGTATTTAGTAGTTCTATTTGATCTAGCAAAAGCAACATTGTAATTTAATTATTGTCTCTCTAGAGGATAGGTTAAAAATTGAGCCTAAAAGATAACGCTAAATAAGTTGGATTGAATTACTAATCCCTAGTCCTAAGTATAACAGGACAATAGTAAATTGGATTCTAAATCATTTATATCTTTAAACTAAAAGTATGATATAAATTCAGTTAAGAGAACTGATAGGCAATCAATGGAGATCAGATGGCATTCTCAAGCTTTGGTTATGAGATATTGTCCCGTTCTGTTGCTTTGGAATCAGGTGTATTCTAATGACTCCTTGATGAGAGAGTGACCGTAATACCTCTACCAGTAATGAGTCTTTTAGAGGAGGGTCGTCTTAAGACAAAGAATCCAGGGATTTGGAAAGGCTAACCTTAGGGAAAAGTCTTTAAAAGTAATTTAATCTCTAGTGCGTAACGCTTGTTTTTGGGTAGATCTTCTCGAGGCGGATTTAAAGGATGACGACATAAGGTCGATTGCAGGGCTGTACCTCCGAGAAGATTAGGATCTTCTCGAAGTTACAACAACGCAGGTGACTTATGGCGACACCCTTTGCATTGATCGCTAAGATTTACACTTGATTTCGCACGAGTTACCTTGGGACCGATTAAGAACGTGGCCATGTTATAAGACTGCCTCGGAGATTTGGGGTATCATGACACACTGGTTGAATTGCAAGGTTGAACCAGTATGTCCTCATATCCCTAATCCTCGTGGGCATCCATGTAACATTATCACCTTGTTAATCCGCCTCCGAGTGATTCAAATTGTGAAAGGAAGGACCGATAAAAGAGTCGGTATAAGACATTCTATATAACATATGAATGGGGTGAAGGACGTATTCCAGATTGACGAGTATGCCGTTAAGGAATACGAGACATGAACAGTATGTTTCAAATCTTTGGCCAAAGTATCGCAAGCTGCTGATTGCGTTGTCCTAATTCACCTAGTCTAAGGGATGAGATGCCGATGAATAATGGTAACAGTTATTCAGTTAGATTCCTTAGACGAGAACATTCGAATCCCAGATTAGGGAAGAGAACCGCCAGAGTGTTGTGTTAAATAAAAACACTAACTCTTTTTACTCATGAATAGATCGGTAGATTACCGAGTCATGGAATGAATAGATCGGAGGTATTCCGAGTCATTACAGCTGCATATGGTTGTCTGTTATATAAATGGTTATTTGAATTGTGAGTTCTAAATTATGTATTTAGAACCAGTATGCAATTATCAAAAAAAAAAATTTGACTTGTTCTATTGTCTAAAATGAGGATGTTACATGATGTGAGCACTAGTGCGACGATGGGATAGCCAGACTTGCACTTTTTGGTTCAGGACGGGTGAGATGACCATCACCCACGAGGACATATACAGGATTTTGAGGCTGCCGATCACTGGGGACCCGATAGAGATTACGCCACGAGAGCAGCAGCAGAGGGCCCTAGGTCGATTGTATGGAGACAGGTGGATGATTCAGAGATAGTGTCGGGCAGTGAGGATAGCCTCGCAGTACATACAGGATGTTCCCAGGAGCAGACGTATAGTGTTGATTCAGATGGCAATCTCCTACTTTTCTCTACCAGATTCGGGAGGTGGGAGATTCCCATTGTTATTACTAGATTGCGTTTGTGACATCCTACAGTTCAGACAGGTGTTCGCATTTGCTGATGCCTTGATAGCTCAGATATATTATGAGTTATGGATGTATACCACTGGCCGGAGGACAGGCATTGATGTCAGTTTTGTGCTCCATTGCTGGGCATATGAGCACATAGCAGTGATCAGGCCATCCGGGCTTCCTTGGATGCCAGCAGCAGTGGGGGCTATTGATTACGGATTCCGGCGATGGCGGGCCGATATGGCCCCGGGAGATACAGGGAGATCCACAGATTGGTATACCGAGCGTTTCAGGATGCTGACACCAGAGCAGGTCATCTGGAGACCATATCGGGTATTTCGACATGGGCCGGTCAGGATGCTCACCTGGTGGGATTGAGACGGAGCAGGGTGGTTAGGGGCCGCAGGCCTGATATGTGGGAGCGCGTCCCATTTATACGGGTATTGAGACAGTTCGGCCTAGTACAGATAGTGCCGACTACCTACAGGCCTTATAGGTGAGACAGCAGAGAGACTGATCTACCGATTTTGATCCCGGCAGATCCATTGAGAGAGGCCCCACCCTCCATAGATAGTGATGATGACGCTGGAGTGGATGATGGTTATGCGGCATGGTATGCGACAGAGCTACCACGACACCTTCCGGCATCTATAGATGCTGATGAGGAGGATATGGCTACAGTGCTGGAGAGACTGGAGGGAGAGCACGCCACCCTGATGCATACACACCAGGCGGCTCTCGAGGAGATCAGAGCTCGACCAGTGGAGAGGGATGCCCTAATTTTGGAGAGAGACACCGCTCACCAAGAGTGAGATACAGCGATCCAGCAGAGGGATCACTACCATCGACATAGGGAGGCCCTCAGGGCCAAATATGGTGATACAGGTACCATGTCAGAGTCTGGGACACAGGGCATGACCATAGGAGGGGCACCACCAGCAGCACCAGCAGCACCACTACGAGCACCTGGTACCGTGAGCTTGAGTACATATCAGTCTCTCCTCGCTGAGGTGAGATACTACGAGGATGTCCTAGCACAACATGCCCCAGATGTGCCTCGGTACGGGGCGAGGAGGAGATCAGCGACAGCCACAGCGAGCGGGGCATCAGAGGGAGGGAGCACCGGGAGAGACTGAGGTGGGCAGAGGCCTCCAGCAGCAGGTGCGTCTAGCTCGATAGGCGGCGGCCAGGAGAGACAGCCTGGTCCAGAGGAGGGTGGAGGAGATAGTGTCTTCCACGTATCAGATTTCACGATATAGAGATTGATGTATTTTGTATCAATGTAGTGATGTAGCCTCGATTGGAAGGCATTTTATAGATGGCTTGATTGAGAGCCACCCATTTTTTGTTGTACAGACACTCATGTATATATATAGATTCATCATTTCCTTTGTCATATAATTGTTCTCATGCTTTTAATTTTGATATACATGGATAGATGTAGCGTAATTATGATGGATATAGACATAGACCGATAGATGATGAATAGATGTGATGGGATAGACATAGATGTAGAGGATATAAATAGATGTGATTTGATGTGATTGATATGTGGATGAGAAAATAAATATAGATAGATGTAATGTTACTTGGATGGGCAAGTGTTTAGATGATGTGATGGATAGGTGGGAGTTGATAGTTGGAATGGATTTGATATTTTTGAGATTTTAATTAAATTTTGATGAAAATAGATAGATAGACCCACATGTGTTTATAATAGAGGCGATGAGATGTGTTTTGGACAAAGTAGATCAGATGAAATTAGATAAATGATAGAGTTTGATTAAATTAACATGTTAAATGTTAATTTAACTGGATGAAATAATTGGAAATACTCTCTGTGAGAGCCAAGGACGTAATGAAAATGACCTTGATTAGAAATAAAGGAAATACACCCAGATAAGAAGAAAAATGATAAGCTGGGCTCCCAACCGACCATAAATAGAATCTGGATAGGAAACCAAAAGATCATGCATACAAGGCCCTATATGAGGTTAAAATAAACCTGACACTAACTAGCCGCAAACCAGATTTAGGAGGGAAACGGAAGGAGCAGTAAGTAGGTATCTTGTCAAAATTTACAAGGGACAAAATACATGTTCATACTGGGAAAATAGGATTCTCCATATGATCGACAAAAGGTCTTATATCTCAGCTTCATGATTTCTGGCAGAAAAGCAAACTGATCAATGCGGGAAGTTTGCTAGATATGGAAAGACTGATCAATACGGGAAGTCTTTCAGTGATGCTAAAAAGTGTATAAACTGACTGAAAGGCTGATCAATGCAAGAAGCCTTGAGTATTCCTTTGAGAAACAACCATCCTTCAAGGGAGCGGTCTGTATTTTGAATTTTAATGATAGCCATCCTTCGAGGGCATGGTCTATATCTTTTGATTCATTTGATTGTATGGATAGTTGTCCTTCAAGGGATCAGTCTATCTTTTTTTTTTTTTTTGAAAACTTTTTGGAAGAAGTTGAGTTTAGACCTAGATAGATCAGATAGAGGGGAAGAAAACGTATAAAGAGCACACACTCATGCCCCGAGTAGATCCGATTAAGATAAGCACTTGGGACAAATGAAGCGGTGATTAAGGTATTCCTACCATGAGGAGAAACATATCCAGAAGAAAAATGCTATGAGTAGAGCCACGATACTCATATTTAAGGTAAAAAAGACAATAGGTGGAGAACCACATAGTTTCAAATCACCATGAAAGTATATGACTGGTTGTTAGAGGGATGAAAGATCTGTCTTGCGACTAGATTTGTGTAAGATAGATTTTAACAGTAGAAGGGCCATAGATGCAAGGCATTAAGAGGTTCCACTTCAGGTATACCATCCATGGAAGATAGACGATAAGCCCCCGACCCATATTTATGAGTGATAACGTACGGACCCATCCAGTTGGGAGCAAACTTACCACGCTGACTCCTTTCGAGTGTAGTGACATTTTGGTTTTCTTTAAGAACAAGATCACCAATTTTGAAGTCACGGTGCTGCAAGTGCTTGTTATAAGCACGTTTGACATGCTCAAGATAGACTTGATGATGTTCAAGAGCATTGAGACGCCGCTCATCTAATAATTCAAGTTGTGCTAGATGATTTTGACGATAGCCCTCATCAGAGACAAATTCTCTAAGAGAAACACGGAGAGATGGGATTTGGACTTCCAAAGGAAGAACAACCTCAGACCCATAGATGAGAGAGAAGGGAGTAGCACCAGTAGGAGTACGAATGCTAGTCTCCGATAAGCCCAGAGAGCAAAAGGGATATGTAAATGCCAATCCCTACCAGCTCGACTAGTTACCTTTGCGAGGATATTACGCAAAGTTTTATTGGAAGCTTCGGCCTGGCCATTAGCTTGAGGATAGTATGGAGAAGAAAAGATGAGTTTGATATTGAAAGCGTCGCAGAGGTTCTGCAAATCAACATTCTTGAAAGACTTACCGTTATCTGTGATGAGTTTGTGTGGAACACCAAAGCGACAAATGATGTGTTGATAGACAAAATCAACTATGGGTTTAGCTTTTGTTGAAGAAAGAGGGATAGCTTCCACCCACTTAGTAAAGTATTCAGTGGCAGTAATGATAGAATGATGACGCTGTGAAGAATGGGGATTGATGAGACCAATGAGATCAAGACCCCATTGTGAAAAAGGCCACAAATCCACTGTAGGTTGTAAAGCTTGACTAGGGATATGTGTGAGATTGGAATGTTGTTGACACTTGACACATTTCTTAGTGTATTCACAACAATCTCGATTAAGAGAAGGCCAATAATATCCCAAACGTAAGATGCGTTTAGCTACGGCCAAGCCACTAAAATGTCCACCACAGATACCATCATGGACCTCCTGGATAGCTTTAGATGATTCAAGGGTTTTGAGGCACCGAAGCAAAATACCATCAAAGCCACGTTTGTAGAGGATCCCACCTAGAATAGTATAGCGATTAGCGCGTAGGATAAAAGATCTTCTACCATTGGAAGTCAGATGGAGGAAGCACCGAATGAGATAGATAATCAATGATCTGTTGATACCACTCATCCTGAGTATGGGTTGTGACAGCATGGATTGAAGTTAGTTGCCTAAGATGAGATGGTTGATCTAATCATTGCATAGCCACATAAAGTCGCGAGTCCTCGGTAAAAGGTGGGATAAGTGAGGCTAACGAAGCCATCAGATTCGCGAATCGATTCAAAGATGAGGAATAGCTTGGATAGTGAATTTATCAAAAGATTAGAGTTGAACGAGAATGATATCACGATATTTTTGAAGGATATCATTCTTGCATTGATAGACACCCGTGACTTGATTAACGATGAGTTCAGAATCACCAAAGATGTCAATATGACGAGCGCCGAGATTAATGGCATTTTGAAGACCCAAGACAAGAGCTTCATATTCAGCCATATTATTGGTGCACTCAAAGTTCAATTTTTGTGTGACTGGGATAGGCGTACCCCAAGGAGGAATCATCACGAAACCCGCACCTCCCCCTTGCTGGCATTTGGATCCATCAAAGAAGAGCTTTACTTTAAATGGAGACAGACCAAAATCAATTTGTTGGATATATTCATCGGGGAATTGAGCAAGGGGGACTTGAGTGTCCGGAAGAGGAGCATCAGCTAATTGATCTGCAATGACCTGACCCTTGATAGAATTTTGTGGGATAAACTCGAGATCAAATTTTGTCATAAGCATGAGCCAACGAGTGATACGATCATTGTGATAAGGCTTCACATGAATTGTCTTGAGTGGATTGACACTTGTGACAATGTAAGTTTTGTGATTAAGGAGGTAATGACAAAGCTTAGAAGTTGCGAAGAAGAGAGCACAACATAGCTTTTCAACTTCGGAATAACGTGTTTCATACTCATGGAGGGGTGACTGATGTAATAGACAGCTTGTTCTTTACCGCAAGCATCCCGATGCGAGATCATGGCTCCCAGAGCATGGTCAGTCACAGAGATATAAAGATAGAAAGGCTCCCCCTCACGTGGAGGTGTAAGCACAGGTGGAGAAAGAAGATAAGCTTTGAGATCATCAAAGGCCTTTTGGCAATGCTCATCCCATTCAAAATGAACATTCTTACGGAGGAGATGATGAAAAGGTTGACAACGGTCCGACAATTGTGAGATAAAACGACGACCGATCAAGACATCCTCGAGATCGTGGAGTTGCTTTAAGTTAGAAGGGGGAGGCATCTCAAGGATAGCTTTTATTTTTGCGGGGTCTACTTCAATACCCCTAATGGAAATGATAAAACCTAAAAGTTTACCAGTGAGAACGCCAAACACGCACTTAGATGGATTTAGACGAAGACAAAAGTGAATAAGCCTCTCAAAGAGAGGTGCAAGAATGAAAAGATGATCCTGACGACGTTTGGATTTACCGAGGAGATCGTCGACGTAATCTTCCACAGTTTTGTGTAAGAGATCATGGAAGATGTAGGTCATTGCTCGCTGATAGGTTGCTCCTGCGTTCTTAAGACCGAAAGGCATGACACGATAACAAAAGGTCCCCCAAGGAGTTATGAAAGAAGTCTTATGTTGGTCTTCTGGTGCGATGAGAATTTGATTATACCCAGAGAAACCATCCATAAGAGAAAGCATCTCATGACCCGCAGTTAAATCCATGAGTTGGTCGATATTAGGTAGAGGAAAATCATCTTTTGGACAAGCAAGATTAAGATCCCGTAAGTCGGTACAAATTCAAATTTTCCCAAAGAGCTTTAGTTACTGGTACTACATTGGAAACCCATTGTGGATAATCGATGGGTTGGATGAAGTTAGCCGAGAGCAAGCTGCAATTCTTCTTTAACAAGAAGGGCTACTCTAGGGTGCATTTTACGCAATTTTTGTTTAACCGGTTTGATGTCGGGAAGAGTAACGATATTGTGGACCATGATATCGGGATCGAGTCCTGGCATATCCTCATATGCCCAAGCAAAGGCTTGACGATGGTTGGAAAGAAAAGTGGTAAAGTCTCCTAACTCCTGTGGATTAAGGGATTGGCCGACCTTAATGATGCGAGGGTCTTTAGAAGTCCCTATATTAAGGTCGACAGTGGCTTCGTTGAGAAGCGTAGACGTGTCAGAAGGAATGGTTTTAGGAAGATAGGAATCCTCTGCCCCCAGATAGGTGAGGACAGAATCATCATCCGCACAGTGGATAGTGTTGATAGTAGGAGAGTCGTCTCCAACTATTTCAGGGAAAATTAACGGTATGGAAGTGGACCTGTCATTAGTCTTATAGGCTAGTGGCCCTAAGGAAATGGTATTGACTAAAAAAAAGTTAGACGGGATGGAAATGGCGTCGTCCACATCGAGTGATGCTTCTGACTTAGCGGGAGAAGATGGTTCCTCAATAGGAAGAGGCTCATCGAGAACAGTGATGGTGGCTTTTGAAAGAGGTTTAAATCCTAAACCAAATTTTTGATGTGGCTTGAGAGTTGGAATGGACGTGAGGTCATGCACACCTTGTTCATATTTACCTAAGCCAAAGCCCTTCCACGCGCATCGATATAAATAAGTTTTTGCAAACGTGGGATTCTATAGACAATCGAACCCTGTTAAATAAGGTTTGGTCCTAGGAGGAGAATCTCGGGTGATAGTGAGGCGTATCAAGACCACCGTAAATGAAATTAGTCTGTTGATTGGGCAGACCAATGGTGACGATGCGACCAAGACCTGGCTGATATTCAGGTTGTTTGTCTGGTCTACCATACTCACTAGGTTTGAGATGGGTGTCAAAAGAAAGGAGAGGAAGCTCTCCCAGTGAGAAACGCTGCAATGTCTCTTCTAAATTTTGTAAATCCGGTAGTTTGGTTGCAGGTATGGAAGAAGATGAGGCCCCGTCAGGAGAACAAGCATTTTCCTTTAGAGGGGCAGACCCTGTGGTCATGTCGCATTGCGCGGAAGGAAAAGGATCTCCTGGATGAGTATAGATTTTGCCCTCATATTGATATTTTAAGCATCGATGGAGGGTGGATGGGACACAATGCATTGCATGAATCCAGGAGCATCCGAGGATCATATTATAGTGGAATTTCCCTTCAACAATGTAAAAGAGTTCGTGAAGCAGCTTCTTACCTACTCGAATGGGTAGGACCACAGTTCCTAAAGTAACTGCTAGCTGATCGTTAAATGATCGAAGAGCAAAAGGCGGGGGTGACACTACGTTCTTTGGTAACTTAAGTTGCTCGAATGTGTGTGAGGAGATGACGTTGAGTGCAGCACCACTGTCGATCATAATGTGTTTTAATGTAGTGTTGTCGATTTGGACTGTGATAAAGAGGGGAGCCTCCAAATCCTCGGAAGAAAGGGAAGGAATTTCTGAATCTTCAAAAGAAATGGTGGTTGATGGTCTATTCAATCCAACAACCATCTCGAAGGGCTGGGGCTCATCTGAATTCACTGCGATGCGACGCAGATTATCAATCAGAGCCTGGCGATGTTGCGGAGAGGATTGAATGAGGTCAAAAAGAGACATTTTGACCGGAGCCTGGGTGAGTTGTTTCATAACACTCTCCTCAACTGACACGGGAATTTGAGCCCGAGGTGCAGCACGAATAGAGACCCGAGGTCTCGGGGCTAATGAGGAAGGAGGAACTCCTTCGGGGGCTGCAGAAATGACAACCCGTGGTCGAGATGTTGTAGATGAGGATGGATTATCATACTGTTGGGTTCTAGTGGTGATATGAATTGTGTCGATTTGAGAAGGTGGAAGATCATTTGGAGTGGAATCACTAGAAGTAGAGGTCTGAGTAGATCGTTGGGGCTCAGATGGAGCTAAGATGACAGGAGATACTTGTTCCTCCTCCTCCCAAGAAAAGATCACTTTCTTCCAAAAGGTTGTTGACGACAGATTGAAGAGCTTTACATCCCTCAGTATCATGACCCGGGGTATGGTGGTAAGCACAAATCAAATCAGAGTTAAACCAGGTAGGTTTAACTCCTTTAGGGTTATAGGGTTTAATCGGAGGAAGAGATATGGATGAAGATTGGATAAGTTGGTGAAGGATTTCAGTATAGAACCCGGTAGACAAAGATGAGGACAGAGATGATGAAGGCGCCTCTTTTACTTTAACAGACTGCCGAGGTAAAAGAACCTGCATGTTAGGTTTGGACAAAGCCTTTTTTAGGGATCATCTTATTTTTGGACATCTGGAGGAGCAGCCTTGGGCACTTGAGATGGAAGTAAGTGAGACATGATTGATTTCGATGGAGGAGGAGCCCCTAAAATAGATTTTGAAGATGATGGAGATGTGACAAGTGTTGTGGTCTTCAGAGATAAGGGAGGCTGCTTGGTCGAAACTAATGATGATTTAGATAATGTCGATTTAGATGAGGGAGAAGCTCCCAAAGTAGGTATAATCGGAGGAACAGAGGGTGCCCTAGTTTTTGGTAACGAAGATGATGATTCTGATAAAAGAGGTGACGTCTTTTTAGTAGGTAAGTCCACTTTTCGAGGTGCTGGTGAAGAATGTGTTGTAGAAGAAGATGATGGTTTTGATAAGTTTGTAGAAGAAGACGCCTTCTCAGCGGACAAATCCAATCTTTTATGAGGCGCAGAGAGAGATTTTTGTGGGAAAGCACCAAGAGTCTTGATGGTTCGAAATATGGGCTTTCCTTTTTCAGGGATGGTGACAATTTCAACCGCATAAGGTGATTGTAACCTTTTCGGGGGAAGCAAATGGGGAGGTACTGATGACGCAACGTTAGATTTGGTTGTCTCGGTCTAAGTTCAGGAACCGAGCGTATAGGTGTTGGTGCTACTTCTTTAGATTTCCCTTAATAGGCAAAGTAGCATTGGTGATGGAAGAAGTGAGTGATGAAGAAGCAGCTCCTTGCGAGGGAACTACTTCTGGTACAGTAATTGTGGGTGAAACTACTGTAGGAAAGGAAACAGGAAGAGTCAAAATCGAAGACGCTTCCATCAAGTTGGCACAACTATAGGTACGTTCACCAATGGCATAGTCAGCAACAAAAATGGGAGAAACAAAAGTAGATGTATCCGCGGTGGAAACTCGAAGGGATGTAATTGCCTCGAGCATTGAAAGAATGTCTGACGATGAGACAGATGAGGATGATACTGTCTCGGGTATGGATGGAAGATCAGACAAAGAAGCAGAGAGAGGTGAATCCGTATCTAACAATGTTGGAATATTCAAAGATGGGCTATCTGAAGATGGTGGAATCCCAACGATTAACGAAGTGGAAGGAGGTTCTGATTCGGTCGATGTGTTTGCAGATGGCTTAGTTTTAGAAGAAGATTCTTCAGTAGAGATGAAGCTGATAGTATGAGTGTTTGGTTTTTGAGACTCTGAAGCATCATGGTTCGGGGAATGATTGGGAAAAGGTTGTTTAAAGACATCCAGTGCTTGATTTGGGGGAGCATTTGGGTTATCCAGAATGAGCTCGCCTTTATCAATGAATTTCTGGACAAGATTTTTGAAGGTCTGACATCGTTCAATGTCATGACCTTTGGTTCTATGATAATGACAGAAGTCATTTTCCCTATACCAGAATGGACGTTCTTGGCTTTCATCAATATTCCTAATGGGGGGAAGTTCGATCATGTGGACTTCCAACATTTTTTCCAGGATAGAAGCATATGATTCCCCCAACGAAGTGAAAGATCGAGATGACGAGGACCCTTTTCGAGAAGATGAGGAGTCTCTTCGTGGTGTTTGATTAGAAGTGTTATCGGCTCGTGATGTTTTTAATATGATAGCATTGGTGGATCCCTGATTCTTGTCTTTAGAAGTGGAAGGATTTGATTTGGTAAACCGAGAAAAATCTGGTTTAGATTTAGAGCGAAGTTTTAACTTCCCTTGTTCAATGGCGCGAGATTCAAGTTTGCGTGCCATCGTAAAGGCTTCTTCAAATGTATGAAAGGTCTGGATCCTTAAAGTGGAAGAAATATGATTAGCACAAGATCGAGTAAACAACTCGATCTGTTGGGATTGAGGAAGGGAGAAAGACAATTGGTTTATTATCCCTCTCCAACGAGTGACAAAGTCTGCAATAGACTCATCATCGAATTGACGAATGTTATAAAGATCTGTAATCGAGATCTTATGCGCGATATTTATTGAAAAGTTTTCAACAAACATCTGGGCCAATTGAGAGAAAGAAAACAAGGAATGTTGAGGAATGTTATTGTACTAGTCTAAAGCAGGACTCGCTAGAGACATAGGAAAAGTACGGAGCATAAGCTCCTGATCCTGGACTATGAGGTAGCAAGCATGTTTGAATGCTCGCAAATGCTGTTGAGGGTCCTCCCGACTATGAAATTTTGAAAATTTAGGAAGTTCCCATTGGGGAGGATAAGGCTTAAAAGCCACTGAGGGGTGAATGGGTTCATTACACACTTCTTCAAAAGAGTATGAAGGACGAGCCCCTTTGGTGGAGGCTTCCAAGTCTGTGATTTTCTTGAAAAGAATTTGAACCACGTCAGATTGAGGAGGAGGCACACTGGCATGTCCTACATAAGAAGAAAATGGTGGATGTTGTTGAGGTGTCAACGGGGATTCATCTGTTGATTGATAGGATGATAAGAGGAGTAACCAGGTGTTCTGGGTGACGCCTGGTGGGGTATTTGCTGTGAAGGAGCCTGTGTATAGGCAGGCTATGAGATAATAAGTGGTTGAGAAAATGAAGGTTGGATGACGGACGGAGCCTGTGATTGGTGGACTCCTATGCTTGTTGACTGAATCGGAACAGATTGAGGAACATGGGTGCCGATTTGATTGGACATGGTGGGGAACAAGACCTGAAAGAGGCTTTTTACTGCCGGATTAGTTATTAAGGGCGCCGATGCTAGAGGATGGGCGAAGGTCACTGTTGCTGGAACATTGGAAGAAAAACCCACTGGAGGACGAGAAGCAGGAACCAACTGACTAGTCGAAGGGGGTTGACTCATAAAGGGGTACTGACCCTGGGACACAATGGACGACATAGATGAATTAACAGCAATATGCGGGTGCACAGACGCACTCATTATAGCCAGAGAAGAGGACCTCTCAGAAGTAGGTTGTGGAATAGTCGAGGTAACTGCGGCGTTAGGAATAGGTAAGACTATTTGAGAACTAGTCGATATGGTCGGTGGAAGAGAAAAAGGAGGCACAGGTGCGCCACCCTCCTCCGTGGCTCGAGGTGAGAAAAATGATGCTAACTGTTCTACAAAATCCTGGGATGGTTCACGAGAATAATCATACACTTGCTGGATTGGTGGTCCCTGATCAGATATTTGAATAGACTTGTGTACTAGGTAGTCCATGAGGGCTACCGGATTGCGATCGAGGAGCGCCTGAAATTCAGGATCCCCGCGAGGAACATACTCTGAGTCAGAAGCAGATGATATTTCTGAAGGACTAGGGGAAGCTGGACGTGATGGGGTTGCTTTGGCCTGATAGAAAGGATTATATGACCAGGATGGGGAACCAACTAACAGCGGTCCCGAGGAAGACCTGGGGGGTGCCGAAACATCCACACTAGTGGTGATCTCGGAGGAAGAAGGGGCTAATTGAGCCATTCTTCTAGATTGTAACCGAGTGATGACCGTCATAAACAAGCAGAAAATAAGATTGACCTAACTAATGCACAGATAATTCAAGCAGTGTAGGTGATTATCTCTTTTAAGTTTTTATGCTTTTAAGAAAGAAAATATTAGGGAAGGCCTTTTAGAACAGGAACTACTCAGATAGCCAAACTAAGGATGGTTTGGGGGATGTTTTGGTGAGGAGTCCCGAAGGCACTTCAGTAAAAGACCGGTACGTGGCTTGATATAGGGGCCTACCCCCGCACTTCACACACCGCTGCGATAAGGGAGTCGGGTGCTTTGCCAATATATACCAGAACTTCCGTGAATTTATAGCGGCCCGAGTACCACGTAGGCTCTTCCTCTTGGATGTCACTTCCAAGTAGGCGAGGCCAGGGAAAGAATTTTTGTTTAAATGCTTTATACCTAGTGATTTTGGCTTTGTGTGCAAGGGTGAAAAATAAAAATCAAATAGTGTCACTACCGATTTTGATCAATTTTCCAGCCTAATTAAAACTAGATGAAAAACATACAACAGAAATGACAAAGAAAGAGTTCTTTTTTAAGCACTTAAAAACGAAGTGTTTGATTTCGATGAAGACAAGTCAAACAGATTCTTTCCCAAATGCGATTAAATTCTTTTTAAGCACCAAAAATTGAAATGTTCGAATGTGATAGACCACAAACAAAGAAAGTTTTTTTTTTTTTTTTTTTTTTTTTTTAGTTCCTAAAAAGGAGAAAACACCGTAAAAGAGAAATACCTGTAGATTTAGCTCTCCAAGGTGTGTGGACTTCAAAAAGCACGTTGTTGAGCTCTTCCCCTCGAACAATCCCACGAACAAGCAAAGTGCTCCGCAAGAAAAGGTTAAGCAAACACCAAACAAAATCCAGAAAGATATATCCAGATAATGGTGAAACGAAAATTTCTATTTTAAGGAACTAGAAAAATTTCAAGGAAATAACAATTTCACATAAAGAGCAAAGAGCAAGATGAAATGATGAAAGGAAATGCTCAAGCAGAACTGATAAAAATCAGTGAAGAAAAAGAACAAAGCTCAAAACTAAAAAAAGAGATGAACTTACCAATAAGGGACTTTGGTTGGGTCCCACCGGGCGTGCCAGAATGTTGATCAAGAATTTCGCGCTTGTTACCTGTCCAAGTTAATGTACCAAACTAAACACAAAAACCTTGAAAAACTCAAATGAAATTGATACCTGATGGACAAGATCCGAAGATGTAGATGGATAAGGAAGCCGATGTAGATAAGACGGGCGCACACGAGCAATTCTGCACAGTAGATCCAAGTAACCTGCGAGACACCGATGCTTGACAGAAAAAGACCACGTTAAAAGATATTTAGGTGGACTGCCCGAGAAGCGGGTCCGGGAAGCGATAAGCTCCCTCGGCGGATGTCAGTCCATGTTTTCAATTAAGTAAAGAAGCATACATGATAAAAGATGTACGTACAGGACTAGATTTTCTGATCAAAGTAATAAATAAAATCTAAAAAAGCAGTATGTAAAGCAAATGTAAAATAGGAACGTGAAAACAAAGCTGGATTTGTGTTACCTGTGTCCTTTTACCTATCTGCAGGATGATCGACGTCGATTATGTAGAATCAATGTCGATCGTTCAGATCGGTGTCGATCGATATAGATTCGGCGATCGATCGATATAGATCGGTGTCGATCGATATAGATCGGCGTCGACTGGTTCAGATCGGTGTCGACTGATATAGATCGGCGTCGATCCGAGACAAAGTGCGAGAAGATTTGGGAATCGGAAAACGAAGGCAAGATCGCTCAACATCTCGCTGATCTGGCAGGCCGAGAGATATATCGGCAAGGCTCCACCCTGGCTTGGATGATGCAGAACAGAGTCACCAGAAAATCAATGGAGACGTGTGATGTTGATGTGATAAGAGCAGAGTAATGGTGCTCCTCTCAGGGATTGATTTGGACAAGATTCGCTCTCATTCGATAGATAATGTTCACACTTGATGCTCAAAACTCTCTCGTTCTCTCTCTCTCTTACAATCTGTGTCTCTTACAATCCGTGTCTCTCTCGTGTCCTCCGTAATCGAGTTCTTGGGCCTCTATTTATAATCGGCGCCGCTCCGAAAAATCGGCGTCGACCGAGTACCGGTCGGCGCCGATCATGGAACAGACTCCCGAGATGGCCAAAAGGAGCGATTTCTGGAAAGATAAGAGTGATCCCTCCACCTCAAATATGGGAAATATCCCGCTTTGGGAGGAGGAGAAATAGGGGGGATATATGGATAGAATAGATATGGGGTAGATAAGTGGTTAGGATACATGTGAAAAGGTGTAATTAAATAGTTAATATTTAATTACTCATGGGTAAAACATAATGGGGTGAATTAAACTTAGGATAGGTGTTTAAATCACAAATTGAATAATACCCCAAGGGGATAGTGGTGATATAAACGTCTAAAGTGAAGACACATAAAGGATACATGTGTGGGAGTAAGGTGCATTTGAATGTGTAAAGGAATAGAAAAACAAACGTGCACCAAAACAATTTGAATTTAGAAATTAGTTGTTTTGTGGGTCTAGGTTATTTTGGAGTTAGCGTGTTGGGCACACAAAGACATGAATACTTACGGTCCATTCAATGGTATTTTGGGAACAAGCATCAGCTAAGATCCATGCATGGTTTAGGCTAATAATAGGATTTCTACTCAAAGTTAACTATAGGAAGTCTATTGTTAGAGCACTTGCATGTTTTGCATCCTTTTTATAAAGGTGCATGGCTATTATTAACATGTGGCCTATTTTGAGATAGTGCATGGGCGGTGAAGGGAAAGTCCCCACCCTATATATATATATATATATATATATATATATATATATATATATATATATATATATATATGTATTGATTTGTACAATTAAGAAGGTGTCAATTTGTAGAGTTATGTTGTTGGTTTTGTCATGCACATGACTCATGGAGATACCTCTATAATGTATGAAGCTTCTGTGTTTTACAATATTCAATACAATGGATCTTATTAGCTAGATAATGGTGTTGAACATGACTGAAACTGGTTCTTGTATGGTAAATCTTATTATAGTCATTGTTTAGTTCATCTTATATAAATTCTAAGATCTAGAATTGGTTTATGTAATATGGATTGTTTATTATTGGTTATGAATCGAATATACACATGCACTATCATGCTAACATTCTATACAATTAACTCTAAAGAGGGACTTGGTGCCTCCACATGCTTTAGGTGAGCACTTATCTTAGGCTGAGTGATGTGTCAACATGCTTGGGTCATTTACAGGGAAATATAGGCTACATCATTGGTTCTATGGTCGGGACCTCTTTCACAACGCTGTTTTTCAGGATGTTGCATGATGAAGATGTACCATTTAACCTTAGCAAGTGTTGATGAGTGGATAGTAGATCTCGGAAGAATAATACACTCGAGACATTCAACACTTGGATCTCGAGTTTGATGTACATACGTGGTTGAGAAGAATTTGTATGACTGCTTATATGAGAGATTCTTTGTTATCTTTCCCATAGAACTATATGAGTGGCTAGTTGCTTATGCATCTAAAAGGAATTGGAGGTTTCACACACTTGTCTGGACATAAGAATAATTTAGGATTTTTATGATGCTGATCTAATTTGGACACGTCTTTGTGGATACTTGGTTCTATGGTGTTCTGAATAGCTATATTTTGGAGTACTCAATTTCCACTTACTTTTTTCGGAGGTAGTTGAGTTTAAATTTTTACGTTATCCTGGGGATCATATCTACATGGAATTCCACTGGTAATCAAGATCTTGATGGTAACCTTGAATTTGGAAGAGAATTCGATGGCTAGCTAAACCCCACCACGTATGGGGGTAGGAGCAGGTGTGGTGAAAGATGGTGGACCTAGCAGTGAAAGAAAGGAAAAGAGAAGAAAGGTGGCTTAAGTTCAATGAGGCACGCAAGAGGGATTTAGAGAAGCAGTGTGAGGTTGCAGAATGGATGACATTGTGGAGAGAGATGACTCGTGAAGGATTTGGAGCTCATGCAAAGGACGTGGAGCTAGAACATCTAGAACTCCCCATTTGGGAAAGCATGATAGGGAACCCTCATTGGCCTCTTATGAGAGTGTGCCAGTAGAGACAACATGGGCCGCAGCATGCATATGAACCTACCTAGTGACCTAGCCTTTGCACTTGGTTTTCCAGTTTCTAGTACATCTAATAGTCAGCAAGCTAGTTTGGGAAGTAGAGTAGCAAGAGGTAAAGTTGACTTATCAACAGGTTTAGGAGTAAAACAAATAGAAAGTACATCTATGGCTGGGAAGATGTCTTCCTTATTATTTAGAGGTCCGGTTGGAGGTACCTTTTCAGGCACGTCGTTAGTGTAGAATAAAGGTGTGCAAAAATTTTGACTTGGATCTAGGGGTATTGTAACTTTACTGATGTGGGAGTTCAATTTAGCACCATTGTTGGGACACAAGGTAGTGCATCCTCTAGTTCAATTCCTATTACAAGTGGAGGATTAGGAGGAACAGGTGGCTCAAGATTTGGTGGATTTGGTGGATATGGAGGCGGAGGTAACATAGAAGGTTATGGATCTAGTGGGCATGGTCCTCACCAGCCCCAAAATATTTACATGGAGATGTCACTTCATCTCCCAGAGTATAGGGGAATAAAAGATGTTGTTGAGCATGTCCATATGTGTGAGATACTATGGAGTGCAAAACGAATTACAACTTTAGAGCGCAAGGCTAGTCAATTTGTAACTACGTTGTAGGGATGCGCGCACAGCTAGTACAAGAAGTTTGACCATGATCAGAATTATGTGGATTATATAGTGTTATGAGATGCTTTCATTAAAGAATTTTATATCCCTGAGTTTGAGCAGAAAAGTATAAGCACGCTCAAGTATATCATGCAGGGCACTACTAAGAGTGTTCGGGTATATGATGCTCATTTAAAAACACTTTTGTCTAAACTTTCTTATGATATCCATGCAAGTTAGCATGGGCAATGGTTCTTGAGGCTGATAACACCTTTTAGGAGGGCACTCTTTGTTAGGAAAATAGATTAGTGCTCACTACGGTTTAGTATTGTTGTAATATGTGAAGTTCTACTATTATACAACTCATGTATCTATTAGGAGTATAGAGAGAATAAAGGCTTGTTAGAGTGATTCTAGAGGTAAGAGAGAGATATGAGGAAGACTATAGCCATATTTTATACCGTTAGACCAATATAATCCCATGCGCACCGGCCTATCACACACAGTAGCGTGCTAGGTTCTCACCAAAGACATGCGTGAGCACCGAAGTTTCTCCTTTATGTGAGTCTTGTGAGAATGCACCATCTTATGAAAAATAATCAAAGGCGAGAAGAATATAAAATAACCATGCAACATTCTAAGAACTTGGGATAAGTTTTCATCTCATTGCATCGAAAAGAGAAATAACACGAGCATAGAAATGATTCATACATAAAGGAAATACATAAGTATTATACCCTTGAACACATATATGATTCATAACAGAACCTTATATTCATATTAACAGTTCAAATAACCACATTACATCCCTTGAGGTCATAACAAATCCTTATATAACCATGCAAAGCCAAGTCATGCGTCGAGCTACACTATCTTCACCACATTACAAAATTGAATGCGAGACCCATCCCTTTAAACATGTCATGACTCCTATATCTTCATAATCCCTAACCCTTAGAACCCTCCATATATTTCTGCAGAGCTTCACCTCTCTTCTATTCTCTCTCGAATCTCCTCGACCCCCTTTTCATTTTATTGGGCACTTGTATTTATAACCTTAGCACTCAACGCCATGCCTTTCGGAAGATATAAGATCGGTCGCCAAGTTTCCAAGTGGTCCTCCATGGAAGCATGCCTTATCAGATCTGAGCTCTCCACTCTTTATAATGATGTCTTCTAGAACCTTCCATCGCATGCCTGGAATATTCCCTTTTTGATCCCACAGTTGTCAGGTGGCACCTTATTCACAAGGGTCATGTTTTCTCATGTGCTTCCTAGGATGTTGAATACGGCTAAGTCCAAAACTTGTCCTACCTTACACGCGCACTATATATTATGTAAAACCCTACCAGAACCCTTCCCTATGCACCTTCAACCTACACACCCTCCTTTAACTAGGTCTCATGCGCCCATGTGCCTTCTCATCCTTAGTCAATATTCTAGGTCCCAACATCACCCCACACTACACCTTTTCTCCATCCTCAAAAACACTCTTCAAAGAATAAATAATGACAGATCCTTAAAAATGGTTGGAAAGAAGAATTAGGGAATGAAGAAATGGGGAAAAGAATGAAATAATGGGGAACTTTTTATTTCTAGATAAAGAGAGGGAAATCCTTCCCTAATTCTGCTTCTAACTTTCCCCAAGCGTCGACCTCGTTTTGAGCTTGCAGATAGAGATCACCCACCAGGGTGCTCACTTATTCAAAGCTTAGATCCTCTCCCTTAGCATTCATTATCTCCAGGATCCTCCTCAATCGTTTTCCCAAATCCTTGAGCGCTTCCATCCATCCTCTAAGTGATTTGAGGGTATAATCATTTCATCTAGTTCTTGATTGAGCCCCACAAGGTCTCAATGGCCTCTGATTTATTTTCCAATTTGGCTAGGATTTTTTCTTTCTCAGCCTTGTTCCCCTTATTATTTTCTTGGAACTCATTGAGTTCTGCTTCATTGGTGGTAACCAAAATACTCACCACTCTATCCCTATCCATGTAATTATCATATGTAACCTCAAAGCAACTTGCACGATGACTTTTACCTTTGGCGAGGATCTTTTTGTACTTGAGAAAAAATTTCCACAACTATCATCTTATTCTCTTTTTCTTGGCACGCCAATGCCTCTTCTACGGATTCTAAGGCAAGTGGCCACCTCTCCATAGTGAGTATGTGGGTCAAGTCCTCTAGGCACTATAAGGTTGATCCATATTTTTGTGTGGGCGGTGTTAAGTATGGATGCTTCAAGACAATGGCATCCGCGATCATCTCTATTTTCTTGTATGCCTTCTCATCTTTTAACTAACATCTTAACTAAGCGTTGATTAGCTCCTCCCGCTTGAGTCCTTACTTTTCTTAAGGAGCTCCTCCTCCTTTCTCTTTAGCTCTACCTTTAGGAACTTCACCATGTCATTTCTTTTGAAGAGTTTGACTTCAACCTCAACTGAAACTTTGTTGAACACGTTGCTGATTTTCTCGTCGATAATTATTGAGCATTCACCAAGGGTTTATTCCTTTTGTCTTAGGAACCTTTAACAATGCCACTTTTCTTATTTCAAATTCAGTCTCATCAATGTGGGACTCAAATTCCCATGAAAGCATTTTCCTCCTCCGATGGTATGCACCTTCCTCATCACATGAAGCCATGGCCAAGAGTTGTTCCATTGGCACGGTGTTATGAAAGCACGTGTGTAACACCTTGTTTAGATCATCCATGTAGCCCATTCCTTGGCCTTGTGCTGCTTCTATGCTCTTCCTCCCTGTGTGTGTAGCCCTTGGAAAGCTTACAGCCAAACTGGGATCTCCTCCCATGCTGCCATATTCTTTTCCTACGCTTTCCTCCTCAACTTCCTTTAGCACCTCATCCACGTTGCGTTCTACCTCTTGTTCCACCAACTTCTTGATAATTCCCGCCACTTCTCTCTTTGCATGGCCTCTTCTATTTATTCCTTCATGAGGCTTGGGGTCCTTTGATCCTTTGTATTTACTTCTCCGCTCATCCCCTTGCCTTGAGCCTCAACCTCTTCTTCGTCATTCTTCTCCTCATCCTCTTCATTATACTCCTCATCTCCTTCATCCTCAGAATCATGCACCTCATAGATTGGATGGTATTCACCTCCTTTTGGCTCATCATCATCATCCTTATCACCGATGTAGGCATCTAGACTCTCCATCTCTTTTGAATCTACCTCATCAATCACCTTCTACTTCTTCCTTATTGGGGATTCCGGTTCAGGAGATTCTTCTTTTCTTCTCTTTGACTGGTGATGTCTTCCTTGGTGATTCCTCATGAGTGAGGGGCTCTTTGTGCTCTGACGCCTCTTCTTCTAGGGTCTTTGCCTTTGACAGGAGACTTATTTCTCCATGCGTAAGTACTAGGCTTAGTGTTTTCCTCCGACGCGCTCACCATTTTCTCGGTTTGAACACTTGGTGCCTTCTTCTCCTGCACCTCTTCTCTTTCTCTCTTCCTTTTCGTGACCTTATTCCTTCTTGTAGGGTCTTCAGGAATGGGGACATCATTCTACAAGTAAGTTCCCTTTTCAAATTTTGGCCTTATGCGTAGATACACCCTTACTGCGGTCCTCCCTACAATCGGTAACATTAAAGGCTTCATCATTTGTACTTTTTAGGAGACAAATTTCTCCATGTACGTGCACTTTTTGGGTAGATGAGCTTCTAATGTAGCTTGCGGTGGTCTATATCTACCTTGCTAAGGTTGAACCTTAGTCTCTTGGCCTCCTTGAACAAACTGACTCCGGCTTGGAAGTATTGCATGGTGAAGGAGAAGGGTATTTTACACCATGGAATCATATTCCCATATGTCAATGTAAATCTACCAATTGTGAAGTGTCGGTACACTAAAAAATCTACCTCTCCATCCACAAGCATTGGTAACTACTCTGGGATCCTCCATTCTACTCGAATGCATTGCATATTCCTTGTACCACTTCTCCAATCGTACCTTGTGGGTGGTCATCATGGTTTCACAAGTGTACTTCACAAACCTTTTTGTGGGTGAGGATCCTCTTTTGGATACTCCCAAACAAACTTTTCTGGCCCATCGGGAACTCCAATATCTAAAAATACAATGGTGAGGAGGACGTTACCGAAGAGTATCTTTTCTCTTTCGTGTGGGCTGCTTATGATATCATCCACGATGAAAGGGAATAAGTTATATATTTTTCCTTCTGATATCTTCCGACATACATTCAGCCATGCCTTGTTCACTTGTGTCCATCATTCTTGATCATTGAGCTTGGTCACCAAGCACGTGGCCATCCTCATAACAGGTCTAAATCCCGGTGTTGTCAAAGTATCGATACTCTTTCTTTTATTCATACACAGATATAGTCTCCTTGATAGCCTCCTTGTCACTCAGATCATCATCTATGCTATCTCCTTCACAAATGAGGCCTTTGAACTTGGATATTAGTTACGGTGTTATGCACATCTTGCCCCACAAAATAAAAATGATCCTCATGCATGCACGCAATCAACCATTGGTAAAGGCACTCAGGCTTGCCAAAGTAAGGCAACTCATATAGTTGCAATAATCCTATCTTCTCCAATTTGACCTTCACCTCGTCGTTGTAAATGGGCATTCGTCAGAAATCCTCTTGTTAGTTGGGAGAACCAACTCTAAGCGCCATTTATTTCTTAGTTGTGCTCATGCGATGATTATAATCGCTCATGGCCATCTTTCGCAAGTGTGACTCCCACTCTTTTCCTAGCAATACCCCATCTGGGTACTGCATTTCCACATACCATTCTTCATTTGAGCTCACGATGGCAATTGTTTGCTTTCCCTTGCCCTTGCCCTTTGTTTTCTTTGGTGAAATGGTTGGTTTCTTTGGTGCCATATTTTTGGTCAACTAAACTTAAAAATCCTTCCTCTTGCTCTGCTCTACTACTTTGCTCAATCCCAAAGCTCACTCCAAAGCTTCAACTCCTAGAATGAATCCTTCTTTCTCTGTGCCCTAGCTGCCAAACCCTAACCAGGAAAACCTTCCACAAGATGATGCTCTTAAGACAACCTTTCCTCACCCAGTGTACTCCTTACTTCTGGTTTTCAGATCCACTCTAGTCACCCATTAGATTTCTCAAATTCTTCTTTCTTCACACAAATTTCTCTCTACATGCCCTAGTTCACAAGAGCTTCTTTCACTTCGTAATTGCAAGGTAAAAAATGACTTGCTTGACCTTGTATTTATAGTTTTTTCTTCCTTTTAGAAAATAATGATATGCCACCAACCACTATACTTTAACATTAAATGCAAATTTTTCCACCAAGCCAAATTTAAGCGCCCTTACCCATGCACCTAATCCTGTGCAAAAACTCAAAAAACTTCTAGTGCATAAAAATCCAAAGCAGATGAAGAATCTTACACGCATGTCAATAATGTCGAAGGCACTTCTTCTATCCTCTTTCCTGATTTTTGCTCTCACCTACCTCATGTTGTTCTGCAATTTTCCCTCTTTGTATGTGGTCTCTACAAGCCTTATCCTAACACCAACCATTCTCATCCACTTCTCTTCTATGCACTTTTTATCCTTCAACCGAGCCATTTACCGCAACTTCTACTACCAGCTCAAACTTGTATTGCAGGCCTATACTTCGCATCACTCCACCCCACACTAAAATAGATGTGCGGTCCTCTATGCATACACAACCTTGGAAAAATAATGTGGCTACCGGTGCATAAGGCGTAAAACAAAACAAAAAGAAAGGAATAAGCAACAAGAAAGGGAAACACAAGAAAAGAAAAGCATAAAGGGAAATTATAGACTAATTAGCAACATTGCCTTATTACAAACACCAAGAAGACTTATTTATAGTAGGGCTTCAGCCTACTTCCATTGAAATGACCTTGTAAACTCGTCCCATCCAACGCTTGTTACTGGAAATCACCTGGATCAAGAATGTATGAGATGATATAAGGTCCCAACCAATGGAATTTTAACTTCCCAGGATGGCACTAGATACTTGGAATCATACAACAATACCATCTTCCCAACCTTAAACTTCTTGTTCTTGATATGACAATCATGCCATGATTTTTGTCTTGATTTTTCTATCTTCTAACTCCATCTAGAAAGTGATCACCTTTCATCTAATTGCATCAACTTATCAATTCTTTCTTCTAGCGCTTGTTCATTAGCTAACCCTCATGCGTGTGCTTTATATGTAGCGATGGTAACATGAATTCAATTGGTAAAACATCCTCCATGCCAAACACCAATTGAAATGGTGTGGCCTTGTTCAACCTCTTATAGGTTTTCATGTATGCTCATAGAATGACTGATACTTTGCCATCCCAATCATGTCTTCCAACATCACAAATCTTAGTCAACGTGTGACTTAGTATCTTGTTAAATGCCTCAGCAGTTCCATTTTCTTAAGAGTGATAGGGTAGTCTTTTTATGGGCCACCATTAATTATTGCTAACATAATCCTGACCATTTCATGAGAGAGCAGTGTGTACCTCTATCACTTGTTAAACTTAAAGGAGAACCATATCTGCTGATTATATTTTCCCATAAGAATCTAATAGCTATCGATGTGGTGCAATCCTTTGTAGGTGTTGCCTCTGCCCACTATGTTAAGTAATCGGTGCAAGTGATGATATACCATGAACTAGTCCTTCACGCGGCTGGCCCAATTAGCCCTACAAATTTGATTGCCCATTTTTCAAATGGTTCAACGTTGGCTATTGTTCACAAAGAAATTTCATCTCTTTTCCTAGGTTTTCCAAGGCGCTGGCAATGGTCACATGCCTTGTAAAACGCAATATAATCCTGGTAGATGGTTTCCCACCAAATATTTGATAATAAAATCTTCCGCATGGTAGCATTTCTTACATAGTGTCCTCCTACAATCCCACCATGCACTTCCTCCATAATTACAATGTGCTCATGCTCCAATACGCATCGGCACAGAACCTCATCACGACCTAAATTATATAGGTCTCCATTAATCAACATGTAAGGTGTGACACATATTGCTAACTACTTTCTCTCTAGAGCCTTCTTCCAAGTCCGAGGGTGCATGCTGCAACCTTAATAGTTGTGTGTGTCTCACCACAACCGACATGGTATCTTCAATGGTATCTGCGTCCTCCCCTGAGTTAAACCTAGATAAATAGTCAAGTCCTTAGTTGTTTTTTCCTAGTTTTAGGACCACTATGAACTCAAAGTATTGATACAATAGGACCCAATGACATATGTGCCCTTAAGCATGGACTTGTTGACTAAGTATTTCAATGCCATGTGGTTCGTGTAGAATATAAATGGTATTGCCAATGAATATTTCCTAAACTTATGCAAAATGTAGATCATAGACAATGCTTCGCGCTCAGTAGTCATGTAATTCTCTCTTTCATTGGTGTCAACTTTCTACTTGTAAAACACAAGGGATGATCAACAATTTCCTCACCAGGTTGTGCTAGTACTACTCCCATAGCTATCCTATAGGCATCAACATGCACATGGAAAGTATTATCCCAAGAAGGAAAACATGGTATGGGTGCCGTGACAAGCCTATATTTCAAAGTGTCAAATGCCTTCTCTGCGCGCCTCCCTAATGAAAGGCACTCTTGTGTTTCAATAATTCCTCCAAGGGTGTGGCAATCTTGGCATACCCCTTGATGAATTTTTGTAATACCCGTATGCCCAAGGAATCCACACACTACACTTTTATTAGTAGGCTCCCCTAATCCCACAATAATTGTAACTTTAGTAGGATCTACTAGTAAACCTTCTTTGCATATAATGTGTCCTAATAGGGTTCCAAATGGAGTAGAAAAGACACATTTCTTAATGTTGAGGGATATCCTTAATTGCCGACATATCTCAAACGTTGGCCTTAAATTGTCTCCAATCCATACACACAGTCCAGTCATCTAGGTAAAATTGAAGAAACTTATGGATGAAGTCTGAAATGCTTATACCATGATGCGCAAGAACACAACAGTGCATTATTCAATCCAAAAGGAATAATTGTGTAGGAAAAGCTACCCCATTTAATGGTGAAATTTGTCTTTCTCTAGTCTTCCTTCGCAATCCGACTTAGTGATACCCTATGAACCCATCCGTGAAAGAGTAGACTTTGTGCCTAACCACTCCCTCTAAAAATTCTTGAGAAAGGGGGTTAGGAAATTATCAATGACACATACTACATTCAAATCCCCGTAGTCAACACATATTCTTATCCTACCATCCTTATTGATACTGATAACCATTGAGCTTATCCATTCTGATTCTTCCACTGCCTTAATGATACTATATGTTATCATCTTGTTTATTTCTTCTTTGACATGTACATGTAAATTTGGATTCATCTGATAAGGCCTCTTCAAAATCAGGCATGCACCTTCCTTCAACTTGATCTTCATATCCCCCAAGGAATGGTGGATGCCTTTGAGTTCATGGTACCTATGAGGGAACACTTCCTGGAACTTACACAACAAATTAACGACCTTTGAAACTTCTTTTTCCGACCAATAGTCCCCGTTGATAGCTTCCTTAGGTTCTGTTTTCGTCATAGTGTTAAACTTTTTTATCTTTGAGGATCATGGTAGGTGCGTGCTTGATCATCGGTGTTACCTATTACCTTGCCCATACCTTGAGTGGCTAATATCCAAAGTTTCCATTTCTTCTCCATCTACTACATAGACCATATTTCCTTTTTATTTTTCCATGCACATGTGCTCAAGTTGTACTTCCTCTGATTCTTCTTCCTTTAGGCATGTCTCCAAATAAGGCTCACCCAGTAACTCCAATAACATATCCTCTACCATAGCACTATCTCCCATCGTAAGGAACTTGATCACTGTAATGCCTTATCTATTGATGGCTTGGTACTCCTATACTTGAAATCTTGAATGAGATCAACCACCAAGTCCTGCCAATTACTGTTTGACAACGCATCTCTAAATGAATATACCATGCATGTGCATAACCTTATAAGGTGGAATACAACTTATGCACCCATAATGATGGTAGTAATTCTTCTACGCTTCACATCCAGGGCTTCTCACATACCTGGATATGAAATGAGGCGGTCTCTTTACCATGGTAGTCTTGGATGAACGTGGCCGCGTTGCTTTTGGAGAACCTTATAGAAAATGTGATTCTTACCTCGTCCAACTCTAGGAGGTTATTCTGACGTGTATCCCACTAGCACGTTGTAGTTCCGAGTGGGTTATAACCGATATTTCCTCCTCTCATCCTCATTCTTCCACTAAGCTTCCATTTCTTGCAAGAAAATTTTAGGGTATGCTCCTCCAGAGTAACTTGGAAACTTCTTTCCTCCTAGGTGCTTGAATGAGTGTGCCTTTATCACCCTTGTTATAGATCCTCTCAACTATTTCCCAATAAACTCATAAGTCCCATGCACCCAATTGTTACATGTCATACTAGTGGTATCACTCAAGGACTGAGCATCTTCAAACTAGATGAATCCCTCCATGGGATGAATTATCTCAGGATCTTGATGGAGCACACATAGATTCTGTCAAGGAATTCTTCTCCTAAGGGCTTAGTATGGGGCGATGAATTCCTATATGTTAAGGGAATGACCACCCTTTCTTCCTTATTTTGAAAGATGATATACCCTTTGTTAAACCATAGGTTGACATTGTTCTTGTAACACCATGGGCGCCCAAGAAACATTCAAAAGTTTTTTCCTCTCGCAAGCACCAAGACTTAATATTTTCTAGTGAACTTTACCCCTTGAATGGTGATAAGCGCAACCTTTCGGGAATCAATGGGCATTACCTTGGTCTTTTTTCCATATGTAACACATTCAAAGATGACTGTAATGCGGGCCTTCCCATTCGATGCCAAACATCTAAGGTAAGAAAATTGACCTCTGCTCCCATGTCGATGAGGATATTACTTAAAATCCATCCATTAACAACCAAATTCAAATTAATCTCCTTATCATAGTCAAGGCTATGGGGTAGAGGTTTACATGCAAAACCTACCTTTTGTGCTCTACTCTGACGTGTGGTACCTTCTCTCTCATCCATTCTCCTAGCAAGGGAATTATATTCTCTTGACTTAACATCGTGCATACTTGCTTGACCTCATCCATGTCATCCTTTGGAGCCTCGACATTATTCCTTTGCTCCAACTACTTTGATTTCTCCTTTAGACATTGGATCTCCCCTTGCAAACTCTGAATCACATCCATAATATCTTGATACTCTTCCTTTTGATGAGCGGGGTTCAAATACTTTCCATGTATCACTTCCTCTCTTGAAACTAGTGTCCTTTTTCTTGGCATCTCCTTGGTGCACAAGGCCTCTGCTTGTGTCATCACTAGTAAAGGTTCTATCCCCCGACACACGTGCCACTCTTGGAATCCATTATGAATCAACCTTCTTGATGCTCACCATACCAATGCCTTTTTCTTTCTACGGTTTTCTTGGTTCATATGATCATAAAGCTTTGGACATTCTTCATACTTGTGTTTCTTTCGCACCATGAGAATTGTAACAAATCAAGACACTCACGTTTGTAATGCTCTATAGATCCACAATTATAATAGGTTCCTCACGGGAATTCACTTTTTCCTCCACCACGGTTACTACAACCGTGAGATACTTCGTGAAAACCTATTCCATGCACTCCTCCATCTACGTGCCCTTCATAATGATGGTCATCATCCTTGGAACTACTTACAAGACTAATTTGGTACACACCTAGATCAATAGCATCATTGATTTGATCAATCAGTCTATAATCCTCGGTGTAATGGGTCGAATTTACGAGATCTTGTAATAGCAAGAAAAATTCTTGTGAATTGCACACTGGAGTAGAGGGCACCTACTTGCATCATGATCCCCATGGAAAATTTAACAATCTACCGCTATAGCACGTACCAAATTCTGAGGGAAAATATCCTTTACATGCCATTCTAATTCACAATCTGTACACCAAATCCCACTACAAACCTCATGTGCTGAGTTTGTAGACATCTTCTCCAACTGCTTGGCCATTGCAGCAATTTGAGCCTCTAGAAAAGGACTAACACTAGTATCAATGCTCCCATCAGCTTCGATGTGAAGGGAAACTTCCAATGCCTCACACGGGTGCAGTGAAAGTCTTGTGGGAAAGATCCCTTCTAAGTGGTGTTATCAATCCTTTAAAAACCATTGAACATGTCAAGAAGGATGAATGCCATAGGATAGTTTTGACAAGAGAGTCTTGAAATACATGTCATACTCCTGCACACTCTCTTCCATTCCTTGTTGGATCTCATTCAGAGTGCTAATGCTATTCTACTCAAACTCAAGGATATAGAACTCTATTAGGAAGGTGTTCTTCAATGCGGTGTAGTCTACCACCGTCGATGGGGTCATACATCCTATACAACCTATGTGTGTAATCTTGCAACATTATTGTAAATTAAGTTGCCTTCTCGCTCTGGGGTAGTGATTCCTTTCACGGGCTATAGTAATTCACACTTTTGCAAATGCTCTACATCATCTTTAATACCCCTATAGTCTGGTAAGTGCAAAGACATCTCGAAAAACACTTGGGGAGGTGGTTGGGGTCCTTTTCCTCCCGATTAGAGCCTTTGTTCCCTTCGGTGATTCCTCATCCACCATATCCACTAGATCCACCAGGTCTTATTCCTTTGACCCACTAGATCCACCTCCTACTGAGTCGGAAAAGGACCTGAAGTTGTCGCGCTTAGTGTTCCTAATGTTCCACTGAACTGTGCATCGATGGTTTGTGATATTTTCCCACTTCTAGTTGTGTGTCCCGTGCCACTCCCAGACGTGATACCCAAACCTTGTGTACTTGTACCTTATCTGAAAATTCCTCCAAATACAAGAATGGATTATGCATCCATGGATGTTCCAAATGATAAATTATATCTCTGGGTACAGATTGGTTACTCCCACCAATACCAACTAGGTTAACAATAATTCTCCCTTGATCTAGAAAACTAAGCGCCAAGGGTTAGTCATCGATGGGTTTAGATGCATGCCGACAACTCTCCTTTCTCCATGTGACAAAATCTCATCAAAAGCTGAAGGGGATTCTCTCCTACGCTTGCCAAGATGGGGTAGCACAGACTACTCAAGTTCCATGTCCTCTGCATGAACCTCAACTCCTTCCCGCAATGTTTGCCTCCATAGATCCATCGCACTTGCAACCTCGCATTGCCTAGTCATCTCCCTTTCACGATCTTTGATATACTTGAGTCATCTCTCCTCCCTTTACTTTTTAGCTTCAATGTCTGCCATCCTCCTCCACCCTAGCTTCCTCTCCCAATGCTTAGAGAAGTTTACCCGAACATGGGAAATGATTTTAAACTCAAATTAATGACTAATATATTCATAGCCAAAGGAATAGCACACAAAAATGATCCTCTAGGCTCCCTCAGAAACTCAAACTCAACAACTTCTAGGCAAGAATACGTAGAAATGACATATTCTAGAGTATAACTGGTCAGCACTCCTTTCCACCAGTGATCAACAACACGTGTCCAAGTCGAGATCTACATCATGCGGCCTCGATATTCATCTTGGGTTCACACACACGGTCTATAGTGCCGATTCGATCTAGATGCATATGCTAAAATCCATCCATATAGTTTCTCTTTGGGAAGTAACAAAATAATGTCTCATACAACTCATGGTACAAGCTCTCTTCTACCCATCTACGTGCATAACTCAGTCCAGTCTTGAATCTTTGAGAAAACTAGTCCTTCATGCACTTGAACCATGTTTCAACACTTTCTAAGGTTAGACACCATGTCATCATGCATCACGGGGACAAGGATGCATGCCATTCATCACAACAAATTTGAAAAGAGGTTCCAAAAATGGAACCAAGATGTAGCTATATTTTATACCCTTAGATCAATAATCTAATCCCATGCATGTGACCTATCACCCGGGCTGGGTGCTCACTCGAGGCACACGTGAGCACCGAATCTCTCCTTTATGTGATTCTTGTGAGAATGCACCATCTTATGAAAAATAATCAAAGGAAAAAGAAGGGGAAAGAACCATGCGACATTCTAAAACCTAGGACAAGTTGTCATCTCATTGCATCCAGAAAGAGAAATAACACAAAGTGTATAAATGATTCATACATAAAGGAAATGCATAAGTATTATACTCCTGAACACATATATGATTTATAACAGAGCCTTATATTCATATTAACAGATTTAATAACCACATTACATCCCTTGAGGTCATAACAGATCCTCATATAACCATGCAGAGCTAAGTTATGCATCAGAACTACACTATGTTCATCACATTACAATATTGAATGTAGACCCATCCCCTTAAACGTGCCATGATTCCTATATGTTCATAATCCCTAACCCTTAGAACCCTCCATATGTTTCTGCAGAGCTTCATCTCTCTTATATTTCTCTCGACTCTCCTCGACCCCCTTTTCCTTCTACTAGGTGCTTGTATTTATAACCTTAGCACCCACCGCTATTCCTTTCGGAATTTATAGATCGGTCACCAAGTGTCCAAGTGGTCCTCCATGGAAGCGTTCCTTTTTAGATCCGAGATCTCCACTCTTTGCAATGATGTATTTTGGAACCTTCCATCGCATTCCTAGAATTTTCCCTTTTTTATCCCATAGTTGTTAGGTTGGGACCTTATCCACAAGGGTCATGCTTTTCTCATGTGTTTTCGGGATGCCAAATAAGGCTAATTCCAAAACCTTTCTTGCCTTGTGCGCGTGCGATGTATGTTTTGCAAAACCCCCGCCAAAACCCTTCCCTATGCCCCTTCAACCCGCGTGCCCTCCTTCAACTAGGTCCCGCATGCCCAAGCGCCTTCTTATCCTCAGTAAATATTTCAGGCCTAATAAATACTAATTAATAAGACTTGACTCCTAGATTATATGATCAATAATTTGTATAAGAAGCCATGTCTAGATGAATACAATATCTCGAATGAATTGATGAATTCAGTGTTTTATCTTAAGTGAATTCAACATTTTTCTTGTTTTAAAGTGATCCAAATGTAATATTTGGTATCAGAGCAGGTGGCTCTTGGCTGTGCTCTATGGAGTTTTACATTCAAATGATTTTGATTTTTTAAAATACATCTGGTAAATCACATTTTTCTCCAAAACCCAAAATCCAAATTGGGAAATTTTGTGGATTTGTTTATTCAGATTTTGAGCATGATCTATCAAAAATTATAAAAATTGATTTCTGGTTATGGAGAAATGAAGAAATCAATATCGGAGTAGCAACTACGTTGAAGCTCATAAGATAACTATGGTGTCTAATGCATTTATTAGACTTCGCAATTGCTAAATACATTCCAATGAATTGATGTGTTGGCCTTGACATTGAATTTTTTAATGAGACGTGGAGCTAAATACATCGAAGGCCCCTCTTTTCGAGATTAGATCAGATATAGCCTACGTGTGGAGTTTTGTCATGTCTTGGGATTCGTAAATGCAACCATTTGAATATCAATTCCAAGTGAACCTGCACATAATATTATGAAGCGCAGTTATTTCTTCATCCATACATATCACTAACTTCCTTGATCACACATATATGAAAGCTGGAGAGAATACTATGTGGGGATTCAAATACATAAGCGACATTATTAAAATTTTAGTGTCTGTCAAATTCTCAAGGTAAAAAAAAGTAAGTCTCTATTTTGTGTTGTCTCAAGTTTATTAAATGTTAAGTCTTTGAGTCATCCGTAAGCTTAATAATAGTGAGCTCTTTTTTTTGTTTTTTTGTGTTTATTTGTTTTGTGTGTGTGTGTGCGTGTGTGTTTCTAGTTAAGACATAAAAAGTAATTAAGTATTACTTTTTAATTCTTTTTTTTATTGTCTCGTCATTGTGTCATCAATAGTGTCATTGTATTATTTTTTGAAAAAAATTAAAAAAATTATTGTCTATAGTCAATTTGTAAAGGACGCATTTTCGGGGTAACCGACGTCTTCTATTGTTGAGATGGATATTCCATTAGAAAAATTTACTAGTTTTAACTTTCACACATGGAAAGTTAAAATTCAAATGCAACTAATGAATAAAAACTTATGGGGAATAGTCAGTGGTAAAGAAACACAACCCACAGATGCAAGTAAGTTACTTGAATGGCAAAGTAGAGATGATAAGGCCAAAGCCATCATTGGCCTTGCACTTTCGGATTCCGAACTACACTATGTAGATTTGGAAAAGTCATCCACTGAGATTTGGGAAAATTTGAATAAGTTGTTTGGTGCTAAAGCGGTTAATGCAAAATTTTCCTTAAAATTACGCTTATTCAAATTAAAAATGAGTGAAGGAACTACTATGTCTAGTCATATAAATGATCTCAGATCTCTCATGAGGCAACTAGCAGAAGTTAAAGCACCAGTTGATGATGAAGATGCTAAAGCTATTTTATTGAATAGTTTGTCTTCAAAATATAACAATGTTGTTTTCACTCTTGGTCAAATGCCATCTCAGTCCTTGGAAGACATGATCTTAGCTCTCCTAGCAGAAGAAAAAGAGCAATATCAGAAGATGCAGAAGAAGAAAGTGCAATGTACTCAAAGAAAAATCGTAATTTTTTTGACAAAAACAAGGATGAAGTTGAATGTTTTTATTGCAAAAAGGGCACACATCTTGGTTTTGTAAGGTTCGAGCTAATGATATCCTCAAAGGAAAACTCAAAACAAATGAAGAAAATGTGGCTAATGAAAAAGAACCATCCAATGAGGAAGAACCAACAAAGGAAGAACCAACAAATGATGATAGTGGTTATAATTCTGAGGATTTTCTATACTAAGTGAATAAATTCCTGATGGAGGATGGAGGAAAAGGAGGAAGGAAGGAGGTCAATCAGTGACCTCTCACTAGCCGTAAGTGATGGGGCTGCATAATGGTGTTGTGGAATTTTCTTTTAGTTGTGTGTTTACTTTCTGCAAATAAGAACAAATAAATAATTCATGTTCAAGTTGTAGACACCTAAAATATGCTTACACTTAGCATTTCCTCTAATTCAACTAATTGGCGACACATCATTAATCAACCCCATTCTTTGCTCCATTCTCGGATGCACATTCATAACACTCTTTCAGTTGTATTCCTCCTATAATCATTTAATTGGGCTAATATATCTCTTATTAGCTGGACATTCCTCCTTTCAACCATTAAGAACCTCCCTAGTTCTCTATGAACCACTTCTATTAGCTTCTTAGGCTATCAATTAGTCACAAATGGTTAACTAGACCCCTCCCAACTCTCAATAATTCTCTAATCACTTGCTAATCAAGTTTAACTAGCCTAAACCCTAGTTAACTAGCCTAAACCAAGCTTAAATAAGCCTAAAGTATGTTTATCCTAATCTAATCTAAAAGTGATTTTTGTTAGTCACACATGTACCCAAATTCCAAACTCTTTCTAACCAAAAACTATAAATACAAGCCTAATGCTTTCCTTTCAAATGGTCTTTCTCTCTCATATTTGGAGATCTTGGCATTAGACCTCATTTACATTAGCCAAGATAATAAGGCATTTGATCTTGGCTATCCTCCATTGTTGAAGCTCATCCATCTTGCATCCATAACTTCATAGTAGGTTAGTAGGAGGGTACCTAACTTGGCCTTGTAGCCATTTTAGAGAGACCTCTTCACCTCCATTGAAGCAAACAACAAATCTAATTTGATTTCTCATAGGTTTAACTAGGTTCAATTTATGATTTAAGTAATCATAGAGTAGTTAGAGATAAAATGATAGTGTTTTAGTTTAATTCATTGTTGTAGAAGTTATCTTGTTTAGCACTCATCTTGATGTTTATGATAGGTTTAGTTAGATCATGGAACTACTTAGTTTGTTTCTTGTTTATTAACATAGCTAAACTTCTCATGCATACATTTGGCATGCCCAGTGGGACCCTTAGTCCATCCTCCATTAATGGAGGTCTTTTTAAGCTTTACATGTCCATTTCTAACCATTTTTATGCTTTCTAGGTTTTAAATGCTTGTTTTTAACATATTTCACATTTTAGAGGGGCTTAATCTTCCTTTTGCTAAGGCATTTCATGGGTTGAAGTTAGAAATTGGATTTAGTGGCTAACAACTAACCTGTTTGATTGTTGAAATTTTTCATTTCCGTGATTTTTGTAGTTTTACGAGGTACGCGTATGTGTCTTAAAAGGGAGTGTCTCCATCAAAAAGGGCACATATCCATCAAAACAAGAACGCACACGTCTTTACGGTCTAAAAACACCTACACGCATGCGCATGCGTCATTATGGGGTGTATCCATTGAAACAGAGGCATGTACACATGTTTATGGGTGCAAAAACACTGTGCACACACATAGGTGTCATTCTAGGAGTGTATCCGTCAAAACAGATGCATACCCATCTTTATGGGTGCAAAAACACTGTTTGCACACGTATCCATTGAAATAGGTGTGTACATGTCATTTTGGGCACATATGTGTCAAACTATGTTCATTACCAATCTTCCAAAGGCCATAATGTTTGCTCCCAAACTCAAAACGAATTTGTTTTTGTTGCATTGGAAAGATATTAAAGCAAACTATGCAATGGAAACATAAAATTAGGATTTTAACTTACAAAAATTATGGTTTACATTATTAGATAACTAGTCATTTTCTAACAAGTGATTACATGTTTCTTTTGGGTCATTTAACTAACGTGGTTTAAGTGTTTCATTTTCTTAGTTAGAAAGATATTTTTTCGAAGTGTGTATGCTCTTCCCTCACACCTTCAAGGTGATCTTGGGAATCAAAACACTTCTAGAAAACCCTTTTTTCACGTTCAAACACACTTATTTTACGTTTCCTAATTGGATTAACCTTTCAAAATTGGTTTGAAAATAACTCTACATTTTTGCAAAACACACTTGAAGTATTTTCCATAAAACTTGTTTTAGTTGAGTTTTCGCATTGTGTATGTGTTAGGTAAAACTTAGTGTAAGTAATTTTACATTATGTTTACCATAGGTAAAATCTTATTTTATTATATTGTTTATTCGTATGGTTTATTTGTTGAAACTATATTTTGTATTTATTTTCCCGTATGTATTTTGTTATAGTGTTTACTAATAAAATGGATATGACTGTGCAATACCTATATATATTGCGGTCATCCATTGTATGTAATTTTGATGGTTTTGTAGATTAATAAAATTATCAGTTGCCTCCTGAGAGTCCTTCGGGTTTTTTGAGAAACCTGTATAAAAGGAAGGTGCATAGTGATTGCAGAAGAGGTTGAGGAGCATTGGAGAAGCTTTTGCAAGCAAAGGAGAGCCAGAGTTGCCTCCTGCAACTTCCCAGCCCCATCCCTTGCAATACCACCATCAAATTCTTCAAATTTCCATTAAATCTATGCAAAATTGTGTATAGTCTTTGTAATTCAAGCACGAGGAGGATAGAATCCGCCAAGGAAGAGATTGCAAGCTCAAAGGAGGGGAGAAAATTGATAGAAGTGCTATACACAGTCAAAACCACCTTCATTCACGCAAAACCACCTTCAAAAACCGCTGATCATTTTTCTCTTTGCTGGAAAATTCGCTCAAAACCACGTTTGAGCAAACCGTGGGTTCATAGAGGTAAGGTTTTACAGTTTACAAGTGTTTAAATAAAATGTCTTCACTTTATGTTTAGTTTGACTAGGCCGCCCAAGTGGCTAGCCTATTATTTTGTAAGACACTCTCACTAAAGGAGGTCAAGGGGTCAAATCCCCCCTCTCAAACCTTTTGGCGGGAAGTTTAGCAAAACTGCTAAATTTAGCAGGAAATTCAAATTTAGTTATAACTAACTAAATTTAGCGGAGAAATCCCTAATTTAGGGTTAAAAATTTTTTTTTCTCCCATTCGGCCTGGTTTTTCATTTTGGACATTTTTTGCAAAAGGAGACCCATCTAAAAATTGCATTTTCAGCTTTTTTTGCAATTTTTAGCATTTTGGGTCGTATTGGGCTCAGGAGGCCACCAGGACCTGCGAAACAGAAATTTTTGCCTGCCATTCAAATTTTCTAGTTTTTTGAATGTAAATTATATACTGTTGTATATTGTACTAATTTACAGGTTGTCATAGTCAATTGCAAACTTTGTAACTGCTCAAAAACTGGCAGAATTGTAATAAAAAACAATAAAAAATTGGTTTCTGTAACACTCACGAGATCCTAGATCTCATTCGCAGCGTTCGGTATATACGGTGCCTCTGGGAAGTGCTTATGGGTAAAGCCATCGCGACTACTACTGCACTTAACGCCTAATATAGCTGCAACAACATCATCTGGGCATCGTCCCTATAAATCGACGGGGAGTAATAAGGTCACAGTGCACACACTATGAACCATCCCATCCGTCTGTGAACGATTGCACGACATAAATCCAAACTGAGAAATTATCCAAGTATATAGCAAAGTTACACGCATGTATGAGGATATTTCTTTGAGCCGGTGTCAATAATCACATGACCCCATCAGTACTGTCTTGGTACCACGTATTGAATTCTTTCACGTACGTTAACGCCTCTTTCACGTACCGCCGGGTATATAGAAAGGGCGAGCTTCTTCCACGTACCGATGGGTATATCGGAAGGGCACGTATATAGAAAGGTTTGGTATATCGACTGACGGTATATAGATTGGGATACCTAATACCTGGAGTGATAAGAGCCAAACCCTGTCAGTGATCTCTGCAAAATGGGCACCAATGCCCCCAAATTTTTTCTTCCGGATTCACAATTGCTCAGAGGAAGCAACTATGCTGCATGGAAGACAAAAATAAAGACACAACTTGAGTTTGAAGAAATCTGGCCTGTTGTGACTGGTACTCTAACCAGATCAACAACTGATACAACACAACAATGACAGTTTGATAGAGCAGATCAGAAAGCAAAACTCATCATCTTGTTTGGAGTGTCGACGATGTGCAAGCCCACATTCGAGATGCCACAACAGCAAAAGAAGCGTGGGATAAGTTGAGCACAATATATGAGGCCAAGAACAAGAATGTCATACTAAATTTACAGAGTCAGTTACATACATTGAAGTTCAAGTAGAATGAGAAAATTGAAGCTTTCCTAAGAAGAGTTGCAGAGTTGAGGGCTTCACTTCTAGCCCTAGGAGAAGAGGTCAAAGATGAATCTCTCATTCCCATTGTTCTGAGAGCTCTCCCTTCTTCTTACCGCATTTTTGTCACAACTCTAAACTTGTCAGATACGACAATTAGTTTTGACAAGCTGGTAAACCTACTGCAACAAGAGGAAGCAATGCACAATAAGGATGATGAAGAGGAGCAGGCACTGTCTTCACATCAAAAATGGAAAGGAAAAGGTAAAGGAAAACCTAAATCCTATCAGAAGTCCCAACATCAGAATCAGTATCATGGGGACAATCAACAGAAGAAGCAATGTCCAATTTGCAAAAGAGGACATGACTTAAAAGATTGTTGGTATAACACTTATAAGAAAGGTTCATCAAGCAACTCTAGACCACAACAACAACAATCTTACAAGGGACATTCTAACAACTATCACGGGTAGAAAAAGGGGAACTGGAAAAGAAGACCCCACCAGCAAGGTAATATTGCTGAGCAACAAGAACAGTCAGACAATGAAGACTTCTTGTTCACTGCTCGATCAAGTGAACCATCCACGTCATCTAGTGATGTCTGGTATGTTGATTTGGGAGCCACTCGACACATGATCAGCCACAGAGATTGGTTTATTTCAATGAGGACACACCATCAAAAATCATGTTTCGTTGGGAGATGATTCTTCATATACAGCTTCGGGGATTGGGGAACACATCTCTACCCCTTGGTTCACGCAAATGCAGACTATCAGATGTCCTATATGTCCCTGGGTTAACAAAGAATCTTCTTTCAGTTAGTCAACTCCTAGATCACAACCTAAAATTGACTTTGATAGTGAGTCCGGAAAGAAAACGTGTTTGATTCGAGATAAATCAAGAGGCTCGAAAATAATTGCAAAAGCCTCAAATGTGGGACACATGTTCCAACTTGATTTTGTGTATAGAGATGATCAAGCACTTGTGGCTAAAAATTCCACCTCAGCATAGTTGTGGCATCGGAGATTTGGTCATGTTAGTTTCAAATATCTCGAAACACTTTGCCAGTGTAATATGGTACATGGACTACCTTCTCTTCAGAAGGATACAGATAAGTGTCCTCACTACCTAGCAGGAAAAAAACACAGAGCTTCATTCCAAAAGAGTACATTTTGAGCTCATGGTAAACTTGACTTGGTTCATACCGATATTTGTGGTCCAATGCAGCCAAGTCATTCTGGGTTCTAGTACTTCATGCTTTGTGTTGACGATTATTCGAGGAAAATGTGGATTTTTTGTCTTCGCAAGAAAAGTGAAGCGTTTGAAACCTTCAAAAAGTTCAAAGTAGCAGTTGAGAAAGAAACTGGTCATCACATCAGAACCCTCGCTCAGATCGAGGGGGAATTCACCAGTGATGAGTTCAGAGAATACCTACAAACTCATGGGATTCGTCGACAAATGCCTCCTCCACACACACCACAGAAAAATGGTGTTGTTGAGAGAAGAAATCATACTATCATGGAAATGGTGCGATGCATGATCGATGATTCGGACTTATAAAGACATTTTTGGAAGAAGCAAAAAAACAAAGTGTATTTGTTGAACAGAGTGCCCACAACTGCTCTTGATGGAATTACACCACAAGAAGCATGGTCAAAAAGGAAACCATCCATTGCACACCTTAGAGTATTCGGGTGCAAAGCAAGCATGCACATACCCAAACAGAACAGAAAGAAATTGGACATGAAGTCACAAAAACTCATCTTCATTGGGTACAGTGAAGAGACTCTTGGGTATAGATTGATGGATCCTAAGACTAGAAAAGTCTACACCAAGCAGAGATGTTGAGTTTTTCGAGAAGAAGGAAGCAGAGTCTCCTCCTCCGGACTCGCAAGATGTAGATTTTTCACCTATTGTAAAAATTGAAGCTAATGTTCCCTCAGAAGATGAAAGTGATGATGGGGATGATGGTGTTGATCAAATAGAACCACAACCCATGGGAACAGTTCAACGTATGCCTAAATGGTGTACAAGTACATTACGAGATGCAAGATTGGATGCTCCACCTGGATACATCCACCCCTGGACCACAAACTCACAGTAAAGCAAGAGAAGAAGTTAACTTTGCTTTGATGAGTAGAGTTATTGAATCAGATGAGCCCTCTACAGTCCAGGAAGCCCTACAGTCAAAAGCTTGGAAAGATGCCATGGATTTTGAATATCAATCAGTGATGAAGAATAACACTTGGTAGCTTGTTGATCTTCCACCAGGGAAGAAACCCATTGGATGCAGATGGATATTCAAAACTAAGTACAAAGCAGATGGGACAGTGGACAAGTACAAAGCAAGACTTGTAGCAAAGGGGTACGCACAAAAAGAAGGCATTGACTATGAGGAGACATTTCCCACAGCTAAGATCAAAACGATCAGGATGATCTTTGCTCTAGCTACTTAGTTTGGATGGAAAGTTCACCAAATGGACGTAAAAAGTGCCTTCCTAAATGGAGATTTACAAGAAGAAGTCTACATGACTCAACCTGAGGGATATGTTGTACCTGGTCAAGAAACAAAGGTATGCAGACTCAGGAAATCTCTATATGGCCTCAAACAGGCACCCCGGGCATGGTACATCAAGATTGATGAGCATCTCGTACAACATGGATTTGTTAGAAATCCATACGATCCCAATCTCTACCTCAAAAAGAAAGGGGGGAGATGGTGATTTTTGTTGTCTATGTCGATGATCTCGTCATCATTGGCAGTTCAGTGAGGATGATCGATGCAATGAAGAAAGATCTTAATCGATCGTTCGACATGACCGATCTCGGGCTGATGCACTATTGTCTTGGATTAGAAGTGTGGTAGAAAGAGAATCATATTTTTGTTTCTCAGATGAAATATACCAAGACTACGCTCGAGAAGTTTAGGATGATGGATTGCACACCAATTGCTACACCTATGGAGAACATATTACAGTTATCTTGTTCAGATCCATCTCCTGAGGTAAGTGCCACTCTCTATCGGTAGCTGATCGGGAGTCTCATTTACCTAACTTACACTAGACCAGATATCAGCTTTGCAGTAAGTTATCTATCCAGGTTCATGCAAGAACCCAAAGTTTGTCATTGGAAAGTAAAGCAAAGCACATTTTGAGATATCTCAAAGGATCAGTGGATCTTGGTCTAGAATACAAGAAGAATGAAAACTTCTTCTTGACTGGATATTCGGATTCAGATCATGCAGGTAACATTGATGATAGAAAATCCACTTCGGATTTGTATTCTTTATGGGATCTGGACCAATATCATGGGGAAGTAAGAAACAACACTTTGTTTCTCGCTCTTCCATAGAAGCTGAGTATCGTTCTACAGGAGAAGCTGTCTGCGAAGCGATATGGCTACGTCGCATACTGGAAGGACTTGGAGTACCACAGGAGAAACCTACCACCATGTATGTTGACAATGAAGGTGTTCTCAAGCTTTTTCGAATCCAGTGTTTCATGAGAGAATGAAGCACATTGAGGTACAGGTTCATTTCATCCGAGAACATGTCTTGAAACACAATATACAGCTTCAGTTTTTCCCAACAGCTGAACAACGAGCAGATATCTTCACAAAGTCACTTGCACGTGAAAAGTTTGAGTTTTTCAGAGAGTTCCTCTCCTCATCCCTTGAGGCAATGTAAAATTAAGGGGGGGAATGTTAGGTAAAACTTAGTGTAAGTAATTTTACATTAGTTGGTTGTGTTTACCATAGGTAAAATCTTATTTTGTTATATTGTTTATTCGTATGGTTTATTTGTTGAAACTATATTTTGTATTTATTCATTCCCGTATGTATTTTGTTATAGCTGTTTAACAAGCTTGGTTGTATGGATATGACTGTGCAATACCTATATATATTGCAGTCATCCATTGCTATGTAATTTTGATGGTTTTGCAGATTAATAAAATTATACAGGCTGCCTCCCTGTTTCGGTCCTTCGGGTTAGTATGCACTTCCTTCGTGCCTTTTGGTGATCTTAGGAATCAAAAGAAACATGTAAAATATCTTTTGATATCATGATATTTTGTGGAAAACTACTAACTCTTTGTGCATAGATCCTAACACTTGCCAAAGAAAGGAGTCAAGACAAAACAAAACCTTCTAATACAATGTCTTCATACAAAGTTGCCAAACGGTGTGCTATTTAAAACCAAATTAAGTTAAGAAAGATAAAAAACACACCATTTCACTTCATAATGTATTGTAGGTTTCAAAAAAGGGTACATCCCTATCCACTTAAGTAGAACATAACCCCTTTGGTATAATTCCTTAAGCTAGAACAATGGGAGTGGTTCGGGAACCCTAAAGTAATCCACCGCCGAGTAACCTTGTGATGAAATAAGAAGTGCTCCGCTTACCCATTTGATTAGATTTACAGAAAATTAGAGCCAAATTTGTCCATATCATGACCCTTGCATGATAGTATTGAATGCACTAGTTTTTCATTGTATCGGAAAGGGGTAAAGTAAAGTCGAGATACTCCTAAATCGTCGGTGCGACTCTTTGGGTAAATCGCGCTCACATTAGACAACTTGTGACACCTAGTTGAGAGATCTTATTAGGGAAGCCATTATGTCTTGGAGTCCACTTTTCTAGTTTAGTATCACGTCAAGCCATCACGAAGTGAAGACTTACTTAGAGTCTAAACCTTGTTTTCGAACAAGGAAACTAACCCACATAAGTTCGATCTCGAGTGTCTTTCATTGCGAGAATTAAATGATGCCTCACTTAGATCAGTTTTTATCTTTCTTTTGGATGAGGTGAAAATCTTCCCAAGTGGCATTTAGTTTTTTTCATCTTTTTATCTATACATTTGCATTCTTGTTGCCGATTTAGGACAAGAGAAGGCATCTTTTGGGAGTGTTGTCATAGATAGTGTTCACCGCCACTTTTTGTCCGTTTATGCTCATCCATGTTTTCAGCTAAGTTGTTAAATGTCTAAAATGCATGGATGCATCCTCGTATCTTTGATGGTCACTTGATCTTGATTTCAAGGTCATCATCATAGTTAGGATTGATTTATCATTTGATCTCCCTTTAACGTGTTACCTTGTTCGCATTGCCTCAACACAATTAAGATAATTATGTCACATTTCTTGTAAATGTGATCTAAGTGTCTACATTGTGGTGTTATGCTGCCCACATTTTAGCACATCCTTAGTCTACTTTGACTTAGTTTGATTTCAAACATTTTCCCAAATCTTGAAAAGTGTCACTTACTTTGTTTGCGTCGTTTCGATACCACTTTGACACTAGTATCTCACTTCTCTGCAAATCTTGATAGACGTGTCTAATTAGTGTGGTTACGAGGATTACATTTGTAAGCCTCACCCCTTTAACATTTAGGCATTGGTGGTTGTTGAATTCATCGTGGTATCCTTCTATTGGGATTCAAACTTACACTTTTTAATACTTACGCCTTGTTCACTTTTTGAACTTGACATAATAATTGTTGACATAGAGTTGGTTGTCTAGCATCAAAACTATTGTTGAAAGAGAAAGGTAAACACTTTGATCAATTTATTTGGTTATCTATACTTGCATGATTGTTCCTTACGTGTTAACAAACTCATAGACTTATTCTAGGAAAATATTTTTGGATTATCAAAATTTTGTCATCACGATGTCTATTTTACTTAGACCTTCTTATAAAATCACGCACGCGTATCCATACTTACGAAATGTCTAGTTGGATGTCATTATGCTTCCCTGAATTGACATGTTACTTCCTTCCCTTTGAAGGATTTCTATCACACTATCTAGATCTAGACATTTATGCTTAAAACGAAGCCAAAAATGATTAACTATTGTGCGATTTCTCACACTTAAAAAAAAGGAACCTAGGTTTAAGAATTAAAATCAAATGATTCCCATTACGACTAAACATAATTTGGTTCTTCATCTTTAGAGGGCCCATTCTGATACCCTGTTCCCCACCTTTAGTTCATAGTCGGTGGTATGGTTTGGAGCTTCGATCCAAATTATTATTCGGGTTCCCCCACTCTTCTTCTAAAACAGATCCAAACTACTATTTGGACTCCCACTCTTCTTGAAGATTCAAATCCTAACTATAATTCAAATACCCTAGATCAAATCTTGAATCATGGTCCTTCCTTCCTTCATAGGACCTTTATTCCAAATCACCTTGACTACGTCTTCCTCCTTTGAAGACTTGTGTGGATCCAAGTTCCATCGATTAAACATATAATTCAGTTCTTAAGTCACAATCCTCCCTTTTTTCATAGGACCTCCTTCATCAATCACCTTGACGACCCTTTCCTACCTCAAAGAGTTCCATGACATGGATTCCCTCTATTCAATCATCTAATTCAACTCCTATGTCACAACTTAACAGATGGCTATGTGATCCTACTTTCCAACCTACATTACATCATCTTCTAGAAAAATGACCTAGGTCCAAATCCAAATCATCCATTCATAAGATGCTTACCTCCAATCCTATTTCCTCTCTTGAGTCATCTTTTGCTATCAGTCCAAATTCAATCCCTCTTCATCCCTTAAGCCCTTTCAACCATATATTACACCATTTCCTCAACCATCTTCTAAAGATCAATGTCTGCGACCACGTCAAACCATTAGAAAGAATCCATGTGCTAAGATATCTTTTCAAAGCACTATCAAAACTCTTCATGGGAGTGATAAGGTCAAGCCTTCCCCTCATCTACATCATTGAACATATTCATCTTCTTCTGTCAATCAAGTATTTCCCACTTAGCGGACCTATTTCTTCTAGTAAACCTCCTATGGTTGAATAAACATAACCTCTTTTTATTGATTTCTCTCAAAATAAAGGAGAAATCAGACTACATGAAGATATTCATCTAGAGGATTGTAAACAAGAATTATTTCTAGAACTTGATACGCTCATGTATTGGGGGTAGAAGTTGATTCCTTTTGTCAAAACATAGAGGAAGAGCCTAAGGTCATGTAACTTGATTCTTATTTTGGAATTCCATCTTCACCTTCTTTTGAGTATGATGAGATGTCAGGCTCTAGCATTGATCCATGTCCTATCTTCTCATTGCCAAATCATTCCTTATCTATCATCATTCATTAATAAAAATCTGCCTTGCTTGGGGTCACCGTTTAGTAGCCCATTGGCTTCCTCTATTATGGGGCCACATCCTATTAGCCCTCCATTTTCTACATGTGGGTCACCTCCTAGTATCACATTACCTTCTATTCTTGGGCCACATCCTAGTAGCCCTTCATCCTCTTCCATCTATGGGACACCATCATCTTCTATTCTTGGGCCATGTCCTTGTAGCCTAACTTCTTCCATCTTAGGGCCATATTATAGCAGCCCTTCATCATCTTCTATTAGTGGATCACCTTTTGGTAGCACATCCTCTTCAATTCTTGGACTATATCCTTTTCACCTATCACGTTCTTTTTCTATCAATGATCGAGTCAAGCCCACCACCATCTCTACCATTCTTATCATCAATCATAAACGTTCACTTTCTTCTCCCAATTCTTGGGATCAGACAAGTCACACATCAACTTATAAGAAACCCAAATAATTTCTTAATCAAGCTCAGGTCAAAAATTCCAAGAGTTCCAAAGCTCCCAACAACTCTAACAATCTCAAAATTGCAAATCAAGTGCGATCCAGAGAACACACATCAATGTAACCATTAAGTATGGTGCAAAGTGCATAAACCTATGGATAGAGAACTCAAGCTCCCACATGAAAAATAAATGTTTCAAGATAAATATCAATCATTAGTTGAGTATGAGCTCACCACGATCATCGAGATCAAAAAATATTACGCTTGATAAACAAACATGCCTAGTCTTCCTTATCAAGGAAGTCGCAGACATCGTTGTTGGATCTTACCATATAGAGTGAATTTTTTAGTCCCAAACTCCTAAAACTATCAAAAATCTAAAAATACAAAAATACAAAAAACAAAAAAACATGAGAAAACATAACAAAAATCAAAGGTATAAAGATCAAACATTGCAATAAGGTATTGCATACACAAGGTTGTTATGTCTTCCATTCCTTGCTATTAATTTTGCAAGTCTTCCTACCATTTTCATCCCTTCAATGTTATTTTGGTTAGCTTATTCACATGCATTTTGTGATATTTATATCTATGGTATTCGTTTGACCCTTTCTTTTATGACCTTGGTAAATTAAATGACGACTAAACTCTTAGAGATTCTATCACAATCAACATCTAATAAAATTGTTGTGAATAACTTTTGGACATATTTTTGACACTAGCCAATGTCGTCATCACAATCAATTCCACCTCCTTCCATCAAGCCATATGTGGTTCTTAACCCCATGTCAAAAAAAGAGAGCTAAAATAAGTTTTCAGAAAGTAAAAGAATCAAAATCAATCAAAAATAAAAAAGCTAAAAGCTATAAAGAAAAATCAAATTGATATATAACTTTCTCTTGGGGTATTTCCAATAATCTCTATCTGGGCTATGGATTCTGAATAACAATAGAGAAATGTTACAATTAGAATCAAATGCATCTCTGTTGGGGCTATGGATGCCTAGATGACAAGCAGAGCAATGTACAACTATCCTTCCACCATCCACTCACAAAATCACATTTAAAAATCAATCATTCGTACACACTAGCTAGTTTTTCCTCATTTGTTACCTATTAAATATTCCATTCAAGATGTAATTCATTTCCATGTGCACACACTAGATCTCTATGAGTAAACATGTTTAGTATGTTATCAAGTGTCACTTTTTGGACCTTGTTCGAGAATCTTGCTTTAGTGTGTATCTCATCTCGGGAATTGTGCCTTTGGCTAATCACTTTTCCATCGCAAGGCTTCTAAGTTGCCTTATCATTCACATCATTCTTATACTTAGTTTAGAACATCCATGTGTATAAGATTATCTTTTTGCCATGTTTGAGACACCTTTGTCCCCTTTCACAAAAAAATATCACTCCTTCCTTTCTATTATGTGTTTCTTGGCCAACATACGCCATGGGAATCCTTACTCCTTCCTAAACACATCATTGGTTTGTGTTCATTGTCGGGTTGAGCATATCTGTTTTAACCTTGATCACCCATTCATCATCAACATGCGAAGATTTTACCTTTGAATGCTCTCACCTAACGTTGGGAAATTTTTGCATCTTCACTTATTTGCACATACGTGCGTGGCATTCTTCCCTTGTACATCCCATCTATCACCAGGGACATCCATGCTTCTTTTTCTTTCTATACATAGCTTGAGAAAAATTTCAAAATAATTAAAAACATTCAAATATGTTAGAAAAATCACAAAAAAAAAAATATGTTAGAAAAATCACAAAAACATTCAAATATATTTTAAGAAAAATAAAAAACAATATAAATAATCCTACAAAATGTCACTCTTTGGTTCTCACTTATTCATGTGTGTGACTTAGGGATCATCTTGATCTACCTCCATCAACAAAAGCTAGGTGCTTACTTCATCTATACTATAGGGTACAACGAGTTATCTCACATTGTTTAGTAGTGCACATTACTTTTTATCAAACCCAAGTGTCCTCTGTTATTCCCCTTGCATGTATCATTTCTTGGGGAACCATCGTCAACCATTTTTGTTAATTCAAATAGGTTGGAATTGAAGCTTAATAATAAAAACATTACATTATGTTTCTCTGTTAGGTTGGATTGTTTACTTTCTCGTATTGCATTGCATTATGTATGTTGCATGGAGTTAGGAATCTTTTACTTTCTTGTATTACATTGCATTTTGTATGTTGCATGGAGTTTGTGTTTTTAACAATGGACATTTGTTCGTATATGGCTTTTAATTTCATACTACACTTTTGTTCATTCTTTTTAATAAGGACTGATGATGAAGATCTCTAGCAATATGATGAAAAATAAAGTTGTTTAAAAGGCATTGGATGGATGTTGGCTCAATCCCCCTTCCTCATTCTCCTTTTCTTCTATATCCCTTTTCTTCTTCTTCACACTATTCTTTCTTTTGTTCTCTTTCTGTCATATTTTTTATCATCGATCGAGTTCTTCCATCACCCCATCAACAATCGAGGGGGCATCCTTCATTCTACTCATTTTTCTTCTATCCCTTCAAAAATTTCTACTTGTTTATGCTTGTCTACTATCTTTGAAGTGACGTCACTTACACCACCCCAAAGAGGGGAAAATGTAGACACCTAAAATATGCTTACACTTAGAATTTCTTCTAATTCAACCAATTGGTGACACTTCGTTAATCAACCCCATTCGTCGATCCATTCTTGGATGCCCATTCATAACACTCTTTCAGTCGTATTCCGCCTATAATCATTTAATTGGGCTAATATCTCTCTTATTAGTTGGACATTCCTCCTTTCGACCATTTAGAACCTCCCTATTTATCTCTGAACAACTTCTATTGGCTTCCTAGGTTATCTATCAGTCCACAAATAGTTAACGGACCCCTCCCAACTCTCAATGAATCTCTAATCACTTGCTAATCAATTTTAACTAGCGTAAACCCTAGTTAACTAGCCTAAACCAAGCTTAACTAAGCCTAAAGCATGTTTATCTTAATCTAATCTAAAAGTGATTTTTGCTCTTTAGTCCCACATGTACCCAAATTCCAAACTCTTTCAAACCAAAAACTATAAATACAAGCCTAAGGCTTTTCTTTCAAAGGTTCTTTCTCTCTCATATTTGGAGATCTTGGCATTAGACCTCATTTGCATTAGCCAAGATAATAAGGCATTTGAGCTTGGCTATCCTCCATTGTTGAAGCTCATCCATCTTGCATCCATAACTTCATAGTAGGTTAGTAGGAGGATAGCTAACTTGGCCTTGTAGACATTTTAGAGAGACCTCTTCACCTCCATTCAAGCAAACAACAAATATAATTTGATTTCTCATAGATTTAACTAGGTTCAATTTATGATTTAAGTAATCATAGATTAGTTAGAGATAAAATGATAGTGTTTTAGTTTAATTTATTGTTGTAGAATTTATCTTTTTAGCACTCATCTTGATGTTTATGATAGGTTTTGTTAGATCATGGAACTACTTAGTTTGTTTCTTATTTATTAATATAGCTAAACTTCTCATGCATGCACAAGTATTGTAATAAATGAGCTTCTTTCTTTGTATTTCCCCTTGAGGTAAGATAGTGATGAGAACTAATAGAGTACTGCAAAAACATGATGTATATGGTTGTTGGTTAACCACATATAAAACCATCCTTTGTTTGTAGGTTGTTGGTAAACCGAGTGTAAAACCATCCTAATTGTTTGTAGGTTATTGGTAAACCGAGTGTAAAACCATCATGGTCATTTTTAGGTTGGTGGTTAGCCGAGTGTAAAACCATCATTTGAGTTGGGTAGCAGTACAAGATAATGTTTTCCCCATGTTTGCACTAAGGGGGAATGTTAGGAAAATAACTTAGTGCTCACTATGGTTTAGTATTGTTGTAATATGTGAAGTTGTACTATTATACAACTCACGTATCTATTAGGAGTATGGAGAGAATAAAGGCTTGTTAGAGTGATTCTAGAGATAAGAGAGAGATATGAGGAAGACTAAGTGATAAGACTTGACTCCTAGTTTATAGGATCAAGCATTTGTATAAGAAGCTATCTCTAGATGAATACAATATCTCGAATGAATTAATGAATTCAGTGTTTTATCTTATGTGAATTAAATTGATTTCTTATTTTAAACTGATCCAAATGTAAGAGGTGCTCTCACATAAGACCTATACAAACCCGCACGAGGTGCTTGAAGAAGCCTTACACGCTGGAGAATTCGGGAGCATAAACACTGGAGTGAGCCCATTCTTTGAAGCTTAGATTACAACAATGACAAAATAGTTAGAGAAATTATCAACCAATACAAAGCACATGAGACACACATTGGAATTTGGTGCATATATTGTGAAGTAAAGGGGCATGCTAAGGATATTTTTCCTTGCAGATTGATGCACTCTTTTTTTTAGATTGTGAGATATGTCATTTAGATCATGATGTGAGTCACTTCCCATTATTGCAACGCGTGCGATAAGGAAGAATGTGTCCTACTATTGTAAGATTTTCCAATCCACAACTCACAATACTGAAGATTGCAGGTTGATTGATCAAATCCATGATGTCATTGATATTGGTGTATGACAGACTGGAGTTGCGAATAACTCTAAGGATAAAAGTGAGCAACATGATCATGATCACACTCAAGGGTGCTATGATCATAATGAAGGGTGCTTTCAGGGAGGTCATGGTAGAGGTTGAGGATACCGTGGTGGATTCGAGAGGTTGAGGTCAAAAATTGGAGGAGGAGAGTTCCCTCATGGAACATGTTATATGTGTAGATCTCCTAACCATTACAGGTGTGAGTGTCCTCAAAATGTTACTTGTTATATCTGTAGAAAGAATCATAACTATGAAGAGTGCCCGTATCTATATAAAATTATGGTAATAAGCACAAACAAGAGAACAAGGGCACAGAGATGGTTAGAATATAGCACTTATCTGTGGAAAACCAATGGATGCCAAAGTTAGCACCAGATCTTGAGGTGGTACCTATGAAGATTAATACACACGCTAAGGCTTCACGTGCTAAAGAAACATTGCAAAAAAATCCTACCATTACTAAGGAGGAGGTTTTGCATGCAAAATATCCAGACCCTACACATCAGAATGATTTTTATCAATAATCCATGGAGGTACTTAGAAATCTACAAGGTGAAATACAATGTTTAAAGTAACAATTGCGGAAGTTGAAGCAATAAGACAACCGAGACTTTCCAGTCATATGTTGATGATCTGAAGGAAGTATGTAAGATGTTGCGTCAAGAGAACATTATTCCGTTACTAGGGAGTTGGTTAAAAGAAAACACTCCACGCGCTAGTATTGAAAGCGGATGGTAGATTCTACATGCTAATCTCCCTCCCCATAGTTTTTATTATGACAAGGAGATCAATCTGAATGCTATTGTGGATGGATTACTTTTGAGAAGTATTTTTATTGACACAGGCGTGGAAGTGAATGTGCTTACTTTAGATGCATGGGTTCAGATGGGCATACCTGTATTATATCCATCTTCCAATGTAATGTATATGGAAAATCATAATAAGGCCATGCCAATTGGAGTATTGAAGGATGCATCCATTACTATATAGGGGCTAAGTTCACTGGGGACTTCGAGGTCTTAGCGCTTACAGAAGCAGAAAACTTCCCAGCTCTGCTTAGGCACCCTTGGTGCTATGTAAATAATGTTGATCTACTATTCAAAAAGGGATATATCAATTTTGAGAAAAATTAAGAATCATTTATTATCCCTTTGATATATGGGAAATCTACACCTTATGTTGAGCCCTTAAGTAAAGAAGATCTGAACAAAATTTATGTGCACACCATTCAAGATCCGGAAGCGCTTGAGCCATCTAAGGAAGGAATTATTTAGTGGGATGATGCAAAATCCATCAGTGATACTATACGTATTTACTGTGAAAATTGGGCACATGAAACCTATGATATGGTTTGGCACGAGGTAAGATGAATAGTTGCACGCATAAGCGAGTGCCACACTATATTAGGCGGTTAGGAAACAACACGATACCCCAATACACCGGCGAAGGAAAACTTGAGGTATTCTTGCAAGCCATGTAAGTACAATGGAAGGATTATGTGGACAAAAGAAACATGTTAGTTTATACTATGTTTAGGATAACAACACGTTGGTGGATAGTTCATAGGGATAATATCATAAAATGGAGAGAGGAGAGAATTGTCATATCAAAAAGTTTTCTCATAAGTAATGCACCTACTCAAATCTATGAATAACATGGTAATAATCCTATTCAGCACCATGTTCAACAGTGTGAGAGACTCTAGATAGAGGGGTAGAAAGCTTTACCACCTTCATTGTGGGTGCAAAAACTTTATTTCACCTTGAGAGGTTGCGCACACACATGGTATGTTTATGCGGAGTTGATTAAAGAGACTTGAAATTGGTAAGATTTGATCACTAGTATGATCCGAATTTTGAATACTTCTCCACTAAACCTCCAATGAATGAGGCATTACAGGTTATGAAACAATTGACTATGGGAGATAGTGCAAAAGCTAAAGAAATCATTCAGGAGTTATTTAGTGAGTCAGACCTAGAAGCATGTTTTGACGAAGTAGATGAGATAGATGCAGAACTGCTTGAGTGCACTTTCCTAGAGAAGGAGAAAGGAAAGATGGTCTACATGGTGGATGATGAAGAAGTGGAAAATTTAGACATAGATCATTCAGAGGGTACATGTGAGGTCTTAGATAGTGTGGATGAGAAGGCGTGCGCTACCATGAACCTATGAAGATGAAGAAAGTGAACATTGGAAAAAATGTTGAACCTAAGGAGGCCATAATTGGAAATTACTAGTCTAACTCTGAATTGGATAAGATAACTGAGTTTCTATGTGATTTCCAGGACTTTTTTCCTAGGGGCTACCATGAGTTGAAAGGAGTGCATGAATATTTGGTTGAGATGAAAATTAAGTTAAAGGAAGGTGTGCACCAGGTTAGGAAGAGACCTTACAGGATGAACCCTAACTTGTGTGTAAAATTTAAAGAAGAAATTGACAAGATGTTGAACTTTGGCATCATTGAGCCCATAGAGGAATCAAATTGGGTTAGCCCCATAGTAATTAACATAAAGAAAGATGGAAGAATCAAGATTTTTGTGGACTATAAGGAGTGAATGTTGTCATTTCCCAACACCATTCACCGAAGAAATATTGGAAGGCATTGCAGGGCGTGAAATATATTCTTTTACAAATGAATTTTTGGGTATCATCAAGTAAGGATTGCTAAAGAAGATCAAGAGAAGACAACTTTCACCACTGAATGGGGAATTTTTTCATACATGGTGATGCCCTTTGGATTGAAGAATGTGCCTACAAAGTATTTTCACACATTATTGTTCAAGCATTCTAGGATTTTATTCACAAATTATTACAGGTTTACTTGGATGATTGGACCGTGTATGGGATTATCAAGGATCATTGTGATAATTTGAGGTTAATGTTTGAGAGGTGTAGATAGTTAAGCATCTCTTTAAATATCAGGAAGTGCATATTTGCTACACCTTTTGGAACTTTGCTAGGGCATATCATCTACAAGGAGGGTTTTTTAGTAGATCCAGCTAAGGTTGTAGTCATCTTAGGCTTAGAGGAGCCTACTAGTTAGAGTGAGGTGTGTAGATTCTTGGGCCACATAGGGTATTACAGGAAATTTATCAAAGGATATGCTAAGATTTTCATGCCCTTGGAGGAGTTATTAAAGGGTAAAGGAAAGTTCTATTGGGGAGAAGCGCATCAACGTGCATTCAAAGCATTAAAGGAAAGGCTTACTACTGCGCCTATTCTGTGTTTTCCTTCATGGAATATACCTTTTCATGTACATGTGGATGCCTCTGGCATGACCATTGGCGTAGTTCTAGCTCATCCTGGAGAAGGTATTATAGATCATCCTATTTGCTTTGCTAGCAAAAAGTTGACTCTTGTAGAACAAAATTATACAACTATAGAGCACGAGGCTTTTTCAATGATCTACGCACTACATAAGTTCCAATAGTACTTGCTAGCAACACATTTTGTTTTCTATACAGATCACATGGCATTGAGATACTTGGTGAAAAATCCCATCTTACAAGGGTGCATATGCCGATGGGTTCTATTATTCCAAGAGTTTGAATTTACAGTGGTGGTAAATCTAGGTAAAAGCAATTATGGTCCAGATCATTTATCAAGGATTCAATCAGGAGAGGACATGCAGAGTATTGAAGATACAATTTTATGTTAAACCGCATGCCCTCAAAATTAGAGGATATTTATGTCTTTTTATGAATAGGTAAGACATCCAAAGAAATGAAGGCCTTGGAAAAGAAACAACTTGCAATATACGTCACACCTTTCATGTTGATCAGTGGTAACTTATATAAACTAGGCCAAGATGAAGTATTGCGCCGGTGTGTACTAGAGCATGAGTAAATAGAAATCATGGAGGAGGCTCATGGTGGTATTATAGGTGGACACTATACAAGTGACGCCACCGTACACAAGATTCTACTAGCTGGTTTATGGTGGGAGACCTTATACAAGGATTGCAAAGAATATTGCAAGGTGGGTGATCACTATCAACACCTTGGAAAACTTAGGCAGAGAGATGAAATGCCTTTGAGGCCTATTACTAGTGTAAAACATTTTGAGAAATGGGAAATTGACTTTGTGGGTCCTATTTCCCTAGCTACGCACAGAACTGGATCATGCTACATCATCACTTGTACATATTATCTTACAAGGTGGGTAGAAGCGACACCTACAAAGGATTGTACAATGGCTACAATAGTAAGGTTCTTATGGGAAAATATTCTTACCAGGTATGGATGTCCTTTAAGTTTGACAAGTGATAGAGGCACTCATTTCCTTAATGAGACCATTAGGATATTATTGGATGAATTTATGGTTGCACACCATAAGACAACACCCTATCACCCCTAAGTAAATGGGACTACTAAGGATTTCAATAAGATATTGAGCCAAACATTGACAAAAATTTGTGATGTTGGAAGGAAGGATTGGGATGATAATTTTTCGATGTGCTTTGGGCATATAGAACAACCTACAAACAAGTTGAATATTGCAACAACCTTCAATTGTTGTTTGGTGTAGAGGCAGTTCTTCCCATGGAATTCATGTTACCTTCTTTACATATTACATGTGTAGGAGGTCTAGCTAATGAGAAAGAATTGGAAGAAAGAATTGACAAGTTGATTCAGCTAGATGAGAGGCACACCATAAAGCACGATGGAGTCAGAAGCAAGAAAAATCTAGCCTTGTAGAAGGCATGACACGTGTGCACATCAAGGATAAGAAACTTGAGGTTGGGTAGATGGTGCTTCTTTATGATTCAAATTTTATGTGCCACCTAGGCAAGCTTAAGGTGCATTAGTTGGGACCGTATGTGATCACTCATATACTTGACTCATGTGCTTGCTAGCTAGAGGCACTTGATGGAACTTGGTTTCCCAGTTACTTTAATAGGAGTAGGTTAAAGCCCTACTATAAATAAATATTTTTTGTTTTTTTAATAAAGTAATCTTTCCATTTAGATTAGATTTCTCGTTGCTATGCTTTGTCATTTTCATTCTTTATTTTGTGTAATAAGTGCGCTTGTGTGCCAGAAGTTGATTGCAATCTAAAGTGTTTTCATGTGTAGAGGACTGCACTTACCCTTAGTGTGCGGGAGTTGTCATCCAAAGTTGGGTATGCATAAGGAAATATTTGTGCAGATGGTATGGAAAGGTGCTGATAGAAAGAAAATTTCTCCTAATGAAAACCATAGGTGAAAAAAATGAATGCATAATGTAATGCAAGGTAAGTTGTGGCCGTGGAAACTACTTACGTAAAGGCACAATGGAAAATTACTTAGCTACATGGGAGCGCACAAAAGGAGGTCTGTAGCCAAGAGGTAAAAAGGCACACTAGAAGGTTATGACTGTGGCACACAAATGTATTGCATAGAAAATTTGGTAAATGGTGAGTTAATCGAGGATTGGTGGTAGGCAAAGGAGAAATAAACGTGATTAAATGTGATAACTTTTTTAAATATATATAATGATGGGATGCATGTTCAATTTTACCTTTCTGATTATGAGTATTTGAGCAAGCTATTTGTGAACGAGCAAGAAACACGAGTCAAAGTTCAAAGAGTGAGAAACCGTGCAAGGATAACAAAATTGTGCACGAAATTGGCATGTCTTCCCATTAGAGAAGGGTTTGAGCAAAGAAAAGGCATGCGAAAAGGAGAAATATAGCACTAGGGTTTGAGAAGAAGTAAGGGCACATGTTTTTGAGCTAGGGCACATGATTTTGGATTGCATGGCTTGACATAAGTAAAAAAGGCATCCCTTTTCTTACTATGGCACCAAAGAGAGCACCTAGAGTAGGGACAAAGGGGAAGAAGAAGGTAGAGACCAAAGTCAAGATAGAGGATACCCCCGAAAGAAAATTTTCTAAGATGCAATATCCAGAAGAAGTAATCATGGGATGGGATTGGGATTCTCATATCTACCAGAGAAAAGTGAGTGACTATAATCATCACACAACTGATAATGAGGAGGAGTTAAACATGCTTGAATAGGAAGACCAATAAATGAGCGAGTTGATTATATACTCATCTAGAATGATGCTAGAGAGAAGTTGCTGAAAAAGGTAGGGGTATACCAGTTGTATGAACTTCCTTATTTTGGAAAACCTGAAAAACTCTACCAATGGCTCATGAGCAGAGTCCATGAGGACTTATTTTATTTTTTTGGGCAATGGATGAGGATCACAATGCCCTTAATTGCTATCTTGACAAGATTAAAGGGTATAGGTACATAAATTAGTAGTGATTTAACTGAAAAGGCAACTATTTTGGCCTCCGGATAAGAGTGGGTTATTCAAAGGGTCTCGTGTGACATGGAAATCTACAACCGAGAAAGTATCTTGTTGTGCAGCAACCACACACCGCTTACAAAACCGAATGACAAGAGATATGGTCACAAGTGAACACCATATGGCTCCACATCACTAAGAATATGTCACAAGGCGAGATATACAATATGACAAGATACATAGTTGATACAATAAATGAGGAGGTTCACAAAGGTGAGAAAATAAGCTTTGGCATTATTTTATTATCTCTTGTATTTATGGAAATTGGAGTTCCCAATGGGCCAAAGAATAATATTTGGGAATATCATGCAGAGAAGAAGTCTCTCATAGAAATGTTTTAGAAATATTTATGTGAAGGATCTATGAGTGAAATGGTACGACCAAATTCATGCGGAATTTGAAGAGGAATGGAGAATTCCTAAGGAGCTACCCTCAATGGTAGGAAATTTGGTACGGTTTGTAGTGTACCAACACTTTTGTATCATACGCTTTATGATGAAGGATGGGACATGGAGTCCCTAGTGTAAACTACCCTACACATTCACATCACGGTTCTTCCAAGCCACAGTTCACAAGTTTTGGACATTCACCGGTTGATATACAATGTAGATAAGGTAGACTGTGACTACCATACCCTGAGGAAGACCTACGCTACCCGAGTAGGTCTACTTACATTGAAAGTTTCATCTCAAATGATATAACCATGAGGTCAGTAAGCTTGGCCATTGGTGACAACGGGGCTGCACTAATTTACATTCAGCTTAAGCCTAGGCTAGAAAATGGAAAGTATGTGGAGAAAAAATTCATGCTACCAGGATCACCTAAGGGGAAGCATACAATTGGAAATTTGGCAGTTGAGAAGCCTACCTCGGCCCTAGAAGAAGAAGAAGAGGAAGAAGAACTACATGAGGATAGTGGTGGTTTAGTGCATAGGGGTTAGAGATAGCCCACAAAAAGAAGGAAAGTGAGCATGAGGTTACTCCTCCACAACAACAAGAAGAGGAGGAAGTATTGGAAACAAATGTGCTAGACTTGGACTCAGACCCAATCAATGAGGAGTACCAATTCAAAAGGGTGTTTATAAGAACTAGAAATTAGGGAACGGGACCATCAAAACCTTTGCAAATGTCACCTCGACTCTCCCCTCAAAAGGAAGCACCTGAGAAGAAGAGTAGAAGGAAGTTGAAGCTCAAGGATGACGAGGAGGATGAGTCTGGGGAGAGTGCTCCAGGAACCTCGATGCAAAATGAGGATATAAAGGAGCCCCACAATGAGGAAATGAATAATGATGAGGAGGGGTTAATAGAAACAAAATTGGAATTGGGTGAGCTATCTAGCGCACCCCACACTACTTAAGAAGGTGAAGGACCAACTCTAGACTCGGTGCCTAAGTTCCTAATGGAGAAATCGAAGGATGGGAAGGTGAGTGGAGAATATGTGGCTCTTAATATGGGGTATGTAGATGACCCAAGAAAAATTATATGCACCCGATTTCAAAGAACTATAGGGATAAAATAATTATATGGATGTGATTTGATGGATAAAGAGATGGTCATTACGTGTACTAGAAAGCAATTATCCTAGTTCATGTAAACACATATAGATGAACCAAGTTTTGATGTATGTGAGGAATCATGTGTATCACACATAGTGAATAGGGCACCAAAAAAATGCACATGACTATCAAACCTCGTGTAATGGTGATGAACAAGTGAGCGCCTTAGTCAAGGTATCTTCGAAGTTACATGGAGGAATGTGGATAAAGCGGAAATAATTAGAGCACTATTGGAAGAAAATAAGGATAAGATTACACAGATAAATCACCTAAAAGAAGAGAAGGAATGGGAAGAAGTAAAGAATGAGGTTTTTGTTAACATGATTGAGGCACTTGGTGACTATATTCTGTAGGTAAGGCCTCATTTAGAATCTCAGGTTCCTCAAAAATTTCCCTCTATAATGCATTATTTGTGCACACTGGTAAACCTAGTTTTAGATGAAGGGCACGTTCGAATGACCGCACCAAAAGATCATACAGAAGAAGAAACAAGAGCAAATGAAAATATTGCTAGAAAAGTTTCAAGTTATGAGGCTTTGCTCCAAACCTTGAAAGATGAGCTAAAGAAAGCAGATCAAGCTTTGAACATGTGTGCGAGTGCTAGACGCGATAATAAGGATCAAAACTATAGTAGAAGATAATGAAGTTTTGAAGGAAATGAAGGATGAGACACTTGGATGTGCAGAAAGGTTAGCTTTGGTGAAACAAAAGCATGAGGCCCTCACAGCAGCCCAAGATCCACACAAGGATCAAATCAATGAGATTGGGAAACATATAGCACAGAAAATGGATTTCAAGGAAGGAAGGAATGGTGTTAGGTATAACCAATATTGTCCAAGTGTTACTGAGAATGAAAAGAGAAGATAACTCGGGATAAATTAGATGCCATAGTGACATATATTTTAGAGAAAATAAGGGACACGCTGAGTGATTGGAAAAATTATAAGTTGAGCTTAAGGGTGAATATCCAGAGTTGATCCTACCTATAAAGAGGGAACTACAAAGTAAAACTTCATTCTTTCATTTCTTTATTCTTTGTTGTCAAAGAAATAAGAGGGTATTACCCATTTCGGGTTGGTAATGTACTTTAGTGTGTGGTAATGTTGAGTAGATAAAATATTTATATAAAGTGAAGACACATAAAGGATACACATGTAAGAGAAAGGCACATTTAAATGCGTAGAGGAATAGAAAAACAAGCGCGCATCGAACACTTTGAATTCGTAACTTAGTTGTTTTTGGGTCCAGTTATTTCGGAGTTAGCGTGCTAGGAACACAAATACATGAATACTTGCTGTCCATGTAAAGGTGTTTTGGGAACAAGCATTAGCTAAGCACCATGCATAGTTTAGGCTAATAATAGGATTTCTACTCAGAGTTAACTATATGAAGTCTATTGTTAGAGCACTTGCATGTTTTGCATCCTTTTTGTAAAGGTGTATGGCTATTATTAGCATGTGGCCTATTTTGAGATAGTGCATGGGTGGTGAAGGGAAAGTCCCCACCCCTATATATATGTATTGATTTGCATGGTTAAGAAGGTGTCAATTTTTAGAGTTATGTTGCTGGTTTTGTCACGCACATGACTCGTGGAGTTACCTCTATAATGTATGAAGCTTTTGTGTTTTACAATATTAAATACAATGGATCTTATTGGCTGGATAATGGTTTTGAACATGACTAAAACTAGTTCTTGTATGGTAAATCTTATTATAGTCATTGTTTAGTTCATCTTATATAAATTCTAAGATCTAGATCTAGTTTATGCAATGTGGATTGTTTACTGTTGGTTATGAATCTGAATATACATATGCACTATCATGCTAACATTCTATACAAGCAACTCTAAAGAGGGACCTAGTGCCTTTGCACGCTTTGGGTGAGTGCTCATCCTAGGCTGAGTGATGTGCCAATGCGCCTGGGTCATTTACAATGAATTTTAGGTTACATCACAAGGGTTCAACACCATAGACCGAGATGGACTATCAAAAGATATAGGTAAGTAAGTTTAGCACCTTTTTTAAAGAGAGATTTTTCAGAAAGAGGATTTTTCATTAGTAAGCTTCTAGACAAAACCATGGGTAAAAATATCTTGAATGGTATAAACCATAACATGGATGAGACACACAATGCCCAATAGAAATAAGATTAAATTGTGTCTTACAGGTGAATAATGTGAAGATGTGATAATGTTATGATTGAGATATTTGCCTATGGATCAAACAATTAAAAAAATTTGTTAAATGAGGTGCAGTCCAAACAAACTCCCTAGTGTACAAAGTACCCTTTGATAATATATTTTTGCTTCTACAATTTTAATTTTCAAATAGTGCTTTAAGTATGGATTTGATTTGGATTTTTATTAACTTTTTATGCTTTTTAATTGTTCTAAGTTTTTTAGATGAGGGTTTACAATGGACACATTGATAGAGAGATCCATGTTTAAGAAAGTTTAATAGTCATGATTTAGGAGACTTGGGCGGATGAGATCCAAGCCATCGAGTAGATCAAAAGATTTTTAATAAAATTATGATTTGATCGGTCTTAATTTACAAGAGTTGGGTGGATGAGATCCATTTCAATGGATTATATAGAAATTTTTAATGAATTTGTGATTTAATGAGCCCCGATTTACAAAACTTGGGTAGAAGAGGTCCAAGCCAACAGAGTGAATAAAAATATTTGATGAGTCCTAAGGTATGAGACTTGAAAAGATGAGGTCCAAGTCAATGGAGTGAATCAAAAATTCAATGATTCCTATTTTACGATACTTGGTTAGAAGAGTTCCAAGTCAAAGGAGTAAGTCATAAGATTCAATGAGTTTTGATGTACAAGACTTGGGTGGATGAGGTTTAAGTCAATGGAGTGAATAAAAATATTTGATGAGTCTTGATTTATGACACTTGGGAGGACAAGGTCTAAGTTAATGAAGTGTATGTGATTGGCTAAGTTTTGATGAGATCAAAAACTTATGTGATGTTAGAGGAAATTTATCAATGTGGAGAATACATTAAAATTCATATTCCCAATACCTTTGTGAACAATTTCTAATGTAGGTGGAATATAAGATTTAGATGATTTTCACTTAAAATATTCTTCACATCAATATGGCCTTCAGCCGTGAAGGGAAATGATGTGAGGAGAAAAGGATTGATCCTATATGAGCTTTTGAGGTGCCTTATAGGTTATAGAGAGGAAATAGTCAATGTTACTTCTTTGGGCATTGGATTAAATTGTTTGAGGATAAAATTTTAATTAAAGCTTGAAATGGTTATGTAATTATACCCATAGGAATATATACCTCATGGACTATATTGATATAAATGTATTGACATGTAGGAATTTTCATTGACTATTTGATAATGTTATGTAAAACACAAGAAAAATATTCATCAGATAACTATTGTGAAACATTATTACATTATGGATTGATCATTTAAGGTATTGCAAACATAGAAGGTTACATTGTTGCAAGTGTCCAAACTTTTTATTGTTGTGTCTCAACAACAACACAGGGATGTCGAGCATATGAGCTAGCATTGAAAGGATAGATCCAAGCTCAACAATGATTGATAATTGACCCTCTTCTTTAGAATCTTCATTTATATCATGGGTTGGAAAGGAATCTTGAATCATGCTCAAGATCTCATTTGAAATTTGAAGATAATTTTCCGAAACACTTTCAATTTCCAATTGTAATAATAGAAGAGCATCCAAAGGTGAGATTTATTAGTTTAGGTTTATAGATCCTTGACTCTTGTTATCTTAATCTCATTGAGTTTTATCATGTAAAATTTTTTGAACAACGTTCAAAACTTCATTACAAGTTGTGGTAGCTGACGTGTTTTCAATTTTGAGATCTTCATCATTAATTTCTATATAAATGACTCTTTCATGAATCAAGTCTTTGATGTAATGGAGAATTCACATGCATCTATCTATTTTATGACCATCAATGTGATGAAACTCATAATATATATTGGGTTTGTACCGAGATGGCTTAGGTTCCAATTTGACAAAGGGTTTTGTAATTGGATATTTTATCATTTTAGCCTTTGTTAATTGATGAAAGACACTAGAGATACTTTCTCCAAGGGGTGTAAAATGACGTTTGAATTTGCGTGGAGTAGTGTCTTTGTTAGGTTGTATGATTGGCTTTTTGGTTGATTGATCATTAAGGTGTGAAGCCATATGAGAGAGTTGTTTCATCATCCCATGAAGTTTTTGAGTAACTCATCATTTGATGTCTTGTGTGAACCCACCGTTTTTTTTTTTTGAAAGAGGGTGGGACGGTGAAACTTATTTTGATGTGATTATATTTGGAAAAGAGAATGTCAAAATACAAGAATAGGAAATTAAATTTCTCAACTACTCAACCCAAAAATAGAAGAGGCTTAGCGATGAAAGGGGAGTACTAAAATATCAAAAATGTGATTACTAGAATAAGAGGTTTGGAAATGATGATGACTAAAATTTAACAAATTGAATGTTAAATTTGTAGATGTAGGATGGGCGAGTGCTTAGAGTTTAACTATTTCTATGCAAAACTAAAATACATAGGAGACTGATAGAATAATAATATCATCATGGTGCTTGACTATGATAAAGTTAATATAATGATGTCAAGACATAGATTTAGAATGAAAATGCTCAAGTGAGAAGGTGGGTATCCACAACTCAAAAATTAACTTCGATGGGAAGAAGTTGTTGAGTTGTGGAGCTAAATTGCTTCACAAGTAGCATGTTCTACAACTTGCAAGTTTACTCAATAACTAACGTCGGTCACCTAGGAGGAACCAAAAGCGGTTAGAGAACTAACACCGGTCAGAAAATAGGAACCCACATCATTCAGGAATTGACACCGATCGCCTATGCGCAAATGTTTTTATTTTAAACATGGGATTAGATCCAACCGTTGACTTAAAGGTGATCTAAATGTGATCTAAAGGTTGTAAATGCATAGCTAAGGTGACCTAAGTTTGTATATGCTTATATAAGCATGAAAACTAGGGTTAGAAGATATATTGCATGTAATTGATTATAATTTTATGTGGAATACTTGGTTGAGAGGATGACGACGAAGAAGAAGAAGAATAAAAATATGGTTACACGAAGACAAAGCTTCCATAGAGATAAGATGGACTGAAGGAAAGAACAAGTACATATGATTGGTGAGAAGAGGATAATGTCTTCTACTATATTTCCTTTGTATTATTATTGTCTCATTGTAATGGATTGCATAGTATGCAAAGCACATAGGGTTTCTTCTTGTAGATCCAGATGTTGTTGTGAGATTGTGTATTGAGTTTCTTCTTATAGATCAACATGTTGTTGTGAGATCTTGTATTGTTATATCTACGAGTTATTGTGAGATATTGTATCATAGATCCATGAGAACATGTTGTATTGTTGATCTGTGTAGATCTAGTATTGTAGAGGAGGTTGTCTTCATGTTTTCATAGGTTGATGCAATGATGGAGGAGAGACTTACTTCTTGGTGCACAATTATGGTAGCACATTGGTAGACCCCGTGAGAGGTCTTGGTTGTATTTTAGAGATGTAGTAGTTCTTGGTTATGTGATATCTATTTGTGGTTTGGAGGCATGGTTGTAGTGCACTCATGTAGATCCGTTTAGAGATCTAGAAGAGGAAATACTCTTGGAGAGATGCATTATACTCTTGTACAGAAGAGTTGGTTTATACTCTTGTTTATTATATATATGAGATCTCTATCTTTGGTGGACATAGCCAACATTGGGTGAACTACGATACATTTTGTGTTATGTCTGTGTACTTTGTTTTGATTTGGATTTATCTAGTTTACACTTCGAATGCTGTAAATTTTGGGGAATTGTTTCCATTTCCTCAGTCCTAATTCCCAATAGAAGTTTTTTAAACTTTGGGAATGGATACAAAGATTATGAAATAAGGTAAGAATGAACTTGAGATGAAAATCCAAATGAAGGATATTTGGAGGATTTTAAAAGAGATGATGAAAAATACAAATAAAGGATATTTGGAAGATTTGAAAAGAGATTAAGATGGAGAGTGTATGATATGAGTGTGGAACACAAACTCACTAACACGTGAAAAATGAAAATGATGATTATGGAAGGTGCACCTCTAACCTAAATTGGATTGGTCAAGGACCAGTTTCCTATAAAATATTTCTCTCCCTAAATGCCAAAATATTACCTAAGCGAGCATGGTGTAATTACTAGTTGTTAGCTTTAATTATTGTTGGCTAGATTTTATGCACAACGTAAAACCTAGGAAGTCATGAGATAAATCTCCTTCATTTAACGATGAAGCTCCCATGTAAGATGTTTATCTATTTTGCAGGGGTGAATCCTAATAACTACTTTCAGGGGTTTTACTTTAATTCCCTCAGCTCGTGAACCACAACTAGGTAATTTGGCAGCAAGTAAGCAATTGTGATGGGATATTTGTAGAAGGGGGAAAATAGAAGTAGGGAAAGAAGAAAGGAAGATGTGCTGACTCAACCAATAGTTATCAGAGTTGGTCTCATCCACACAAATTAAATAAATAGATAAATCACAACATTCAAAGAAAGAGGGAAAGAAATAGCTTCTAACCTAGATCTAAGATAACACAAAGTTTATGCAAAAATTTTGAATAGAAGTACTCAAAAAAGCATTGTAGACACAAATTTATCCAAAAATCCACGTTTTATTCAATCCCTAACTTTTATAGAAATCACATCAAGGGTTCTAGCACAAATTCTGAAAACTCAATAATTCTCTAGTTACAAAATCCTCTGCTAAACAAGTTCTGATGAAAAAATTATGATCCTTAACTCGTAGGCTCTTCCTCTATTTATAGTGCATAGAGGGAAAACACAAATAAGAACCTCTCAATTATTTTTGGCATACGACAACTATGAAAAGGAAATAGTTGGCAATCTTCCTCCTAGAATTCCTCTTTGCATGATACATGATTTACACGAAGACTAAATCAATGTCTTGCGTATGTCCGCCACCTATTCTTAACTAAAGGAACTTTTCAAACAACTTTAAGTAATGAATTTTAATCCAATTACTTCAGTTTTACAATTTTTGTTCGAGAAAACAAGAAAAAGGAGAATAAAAAGGAGAATAAAGAAGAAAGAAGCTATTCCAGCTATAACACTTCATTCTTTCCCTTTATATGTCAATTGATTCCCTAATAGACACGTGCCCCATGTTGTATCACTCACTTCAGAGAGCTTGGACACCTGCATAATTATTTCAGATAACCTTTGTAATCACACTTCATTCGAATATACTTTGTATCGAGACTTCCCTTTTCCACTTTTACTAGAAGCTTTTACAATGGTAAGAGATGATTCTATTTGTGCAGAAGCTATAACTACTTCTCATGATTATGAAGATATCTCTAATGTATTTAGAATTAACCTCGGGTTAATTTTCAAAAGTATGTGCACAAGTGAAATAATCATGTAAACAATTCGAGACAAACATTCAACTCATCATCCTCTTAATTATATATGGACAGCCGTAAACTATGGGAATTAATTCAGATGCAAGTAAGGAGAAGTAGGCTCAATGTGGGCTAAACCGGGAGATTAGGGACAACATGGATGATATTTTAGAGGGATTAACTAGGAGATATTGCATGCATTTTCATGGGCTACGTTTGGGCAAAGAACAACTTGCTAGATATTCACGACAACCACTTAAGTCTCTTTTCCCTTTAGAAATTGCGTAGAAAATGGAAAGGAAGGGAAACATGCAAAGAGAAGACAAAGCATGGAAAAATAATGATTTTCCCTACGTGCTTTTGCTTTTAATCACACAAAGTTACATTGAATTCCACTTAAGAGACTTGCATGAATTTAGTGAAGGAAATTGGAAGAAAAGACAATGATTATTCACGACAGCTTAAGTGAACTCTCCTTCAAAAATATCTGTTAAAATTGAAGGAGGAAGGTAGCTTACAATTAGAAGACAAAGCATCCAATATCCACGAATTGCATTGAGTGACTTTCTCTTTAAATTTGTGTGGAAACTTGAGGAACAAGGCAACATGAATTTTGAGGATGCAAGGCAGCTTGGAAAAGGAGGACAAACCTTTTAAAAATCACAACTTGCACAAGTGAAATACCCTTTTAAGAATTGCGTGGAAATTGAAGTGGAATGACAACTCAAAATCCACGACTTAGCCTGCAAACTCCTCTTTCAATATTTACGTGGAAATTGGAGTGGAAGGGCAACTGAAAATCCATGATTTGACTTAAAATACTTGCGTGTAAATTAAAAGGGGAAGGAAGCCAAAGACCATGACTTGGTTAAGTGAATTTTGCTTCCAAAAACCATGACTTGGTCTAGGTAATTGTGTGGAAGCTTAGAGAGGGCAGTTGCATGGATTTTGAAGAAATTGGATTCTTTTCAATTTGGTAGACAAGACCACAAACATCTACAAGACTTTCCTTTGCAAAACACTGCATTCTTTCCTCAGGGCTGCGTTGAAAATAATAGCTTGAAAACCAACATATATTAATTAATTTTCCCTTTGTCTGAGGCAAAGAATGGCTTTTCAAAACCCTATGCAATTGGACTAGATCTAACAAAGAAGAAAAGGCCACGGGAATTTCCAAATGGAACACAAAGAAAAACTGAAACCAAAACACAAAAGAAATAAATAAAAACAAATACCGAAAGAAGTCATGCAATCGCTCAAAATAATTCTCAATTAGATAATCAGAAACTCTTCCCCTGGGTGAATGTTCCACTTTGAGATGAAAGTAATACTGGTGTGGTAATAATGATGGGGTGAAGTGCTTTATATAACCCAAATTGCTTAATTTTAGCTCAATCTATTTTTAAAAGAACTTTATTTAAAAAATAAATAAAAACTTTTATATAACCAGACTAAGTTTTGGAAGGGAATTGAGTGAGATTTTGCATATGGGTATTTAACGAGCATGGATTTATGAATTTTGGGAATAAATTTGAGCAATGCAAGCAAATCATGCAGGAAAAACAAAACATAGAAACATAACCCGTTACTTAAAAAGAATAAAATTTTTAAAAGGGTAGTCCTCGATTTCGTGGTGAAATCTTGGGGACACCAATTACACCTCTTGATATGATAAGCCAAATTTTACTCCACTCAAATGATCAAACCATGGTCACTACTTTTTATAAATTTGAATCTAATCTCTCACAAAATGTGTACTAGTTAGTTGGGCGGGGTTCCCATTTCGTCAGCTAGTTCACTCAAGGTGCTGACTACTTTGGGGTTCATGTGGTACTCCTCACAATGAGTTTATGGCCCCTAGCCATGCACTTCCCATAGTTACAATCAAAGGGGGAATAAAATCATCTCCAAAATTTTAAATTAAGTGAGTTTTATTAAAATTTAATAAGAAGAGTGATAAATTTTGCTTGACCCATGAACAAGGCAACATATATTTAGTAGTTTTAAGAAAAATCATTGTAAATATGATAATGTAAATAATTAGTTAGAATTTTTCCTGAGGTGAAAACATGATGTAAAATAAAGAAACAAACTTCACTATTTTTTATTCTCAAGATCACCCAAGAGGGTGCGAGAGAAGAGCATACATGGTTGGTTTGATCTATACAAAAACAAATAAAACTTTAACAAATATTTCAAATGTAAGCACTATTTTGAGAAATTTGTCTTTGGAAAGAAAATATGGAAACCTACGCACAAGATTTAGTAATTTGAAGCAAAAAACAAATATAACATGAAAAAAATGACAAGTGTTTGGAGAAAGGAAACCATGAATTTTCTATAAGGTTAAATCCAAAACCTATGTGTTCATTGTATAGTTTGTCTCAAGACCTTTCCCTCACAAAAAAATAGAGTCGTTTCAAGTTTGGGAGAAAAATTTATGGCCTCCAGAAGATAGGTTATGCTAGTGTACACACTCATATGCTAGTGTGTGCAATTGAATGTGCTAGTGTAACTAAGGATTTTTGTTAATTACATTAGTTTGCAAATAGGTTTGCTAGTGTGCAAGTAGATGTGCTAGAATAACAAAAACATTATTACAATAGTGTGTGTAATGATACACAAATGCGTGCAAAGGACAATTTAACAAATTTAATGTTACTAAAATGCATGTAAGACTATGCTAGCACATGTAGTGATATGCTTTAGCACATGCGATTGCATGCTAGCACATTTTTCATGTGATTCTAGCACACCAAATCTACGAATGATCAAAATATAGTAAAAGGGCGAAAAACTTGGTTTTTTAGATTTTCTTCTTCTCTCCTTGCACGTGAGAGCTTGAAATTTGAACATCAAGGTTAGAATCACACAAAGAAAACATATAAATGATTAGATTACTAAAATGTAAATGAAAAATGATTAATGAAGCGTGGGATTCCTACTAAGTGTCTCGAATGTAAGTAGTGAAAAACTAAGAAGAACTATGAAAAATAAAAAAATATGATAGCAAACCGTCCCTCAAGCTCTTCATTGCAAAATAATATTTATGAAGTATTAAACTTGTAAAATTTTGTACTTGTTGTATTGTGGATTCTCTTCAAATCAATCTCCAACTATAGAAATGATAATGCTATGGGAAGATAGACACGAGGATTCAAATAGAAATTTTGGAAGAAGTTGGCTACAATTACACAAAGCTTCTAGGATGATTTACAAATGATTGACCTATTTTTTATAGTCGAGGGTGAGGCCATGAATATTGGATCAAGTTTTTAATGGGTTATAGGTTCATAATTATAATTTCTGAAATAGCCATTGGATTTGGTTTGTGCAATTGCATCTTTGCAAGGGTAATGCATGTTTGGATTTTATGTGGGAAGATAGTTATATGTGCAAATTTTCTACCCCCACCATTGTAGGGTTTTAGAAGTAGAATTGAGTGGAGTGTGAGTAGATAAATATGATTATTTAAATAACTAATTTAATTAGTTATGAGTTGTGAGAGGATAATTAACCATTTAATTAAATAAATGTTTGATTAAATTAACTAATGGGTGTGGGAATAAATTTAATTAATCTTTGGAAGTATGATAGAATTTAATTAATCAATTCTAAAGTGTTATGATTTAAATGATGGAGTTAATTTAATTAATTATAACGGGATGGAAATAACTTAGTTAAATCGAAGGGATATATATAGGATATGAATAATATGAGAATAAGCTAGAAATAGGTGTGTATTTTAAGGTGTTTACATGAACATCTTAGTAGTGATTTTTACATTATAAGACCAATATTTCTAAAAATGAACAATGTCTTGGATGAATATGAATTGCAATATATTTTTATCCAAAGCCTATTACCTTCTTTATAAGAATGTGTGTTATTTGATTATTTTCACTCTTTTTAGCATCTATATCAGACTCTCAAAAATCATGAAGTAGGTGCTAATATTTATGATTCATCTACTAACAAGTTCTCAAGAAAATATTCCTTCAAGGGAAATCCTAATGAACCTAATCCCGCTATCAATGATGTAACTAATCCTACAAAAATCCAATTGTAACCTACATGCCACATCTTTACTAAATTTTCATATCCACCACATATGTTGTTTCCTCAACTCCTAGAAAGAAATCTAATTTCTCTTATGAATCCTCTTGAGTATGATCCTAATAGGCCTCATGGAAAGAAATTTAATGAAAATGCACATTGTGATTACCATAGATGCAATGGCCATTCTACTTACAAGTGTTTCAAACTTAGACATATAACCCATGATCTAATTAACAATAATGACATTGGGTTACTTGAATCTACTATTTCTATTCCTAAAAATAATAATGACAATGGAAAACTTAAAATCTTTAATGATCCTTTGCCTAAGCATGAAAAATCATCTCTTGAATCCTCTTCAAATCAAGATTATCATGTTGTTCCTCCTCCTCCATCTTCATATCATCCTCTTGGATTTATTTTTGGTGCTACCGATCTTACTTCACATGTCATTACTTTTACGATGTTGAATTTCATGCATATTTTTCATCGCATCGATTACACATCAATGCTTATATTGGTCCTCATGTTATTAATAATGTTATAGTATAACCTAACATGTTCACAATATTTCTTGTAAGCTATCGGATTTCCATGCTTACATGTTTACTATCTTTCTTACAAGATATCAGATTTCTATTATCTCAGATGACACGTAGGTCTCCTAATTATCATGGGCATGTCACTCTTCCTATTATTATTGGTCCTCTCACTATCTCTATGTCATTCATTGTTGGATCTACATTTTTGCATTGTGACATGGTCTTAGGACTCCCTTGGCTTAGGGCTGGTAAAACCGTACCATCCATAGTTAAATTAGGCCATAATTTTGTATATGAGTGCCACATTATCACTATTTGAGACATCCCACCATGAAATCCTTTATCATTATCTCCTATTATTGTTATACATTCAGTTACTTCTATCACTATTTCACTTGCTAATGCACATCCTCATGATGGCCCCATGGCTTTGGCACATACTACTCCTAATGCTATTTTTACACATATACTTAGAAATTCTCCATTCATGGCTTATGTTCTTCACTCGCATCAATTACATAGGTCTCATATCCCACCTCATAGGAATAAGTCTCCACTTAGGATACACACTACCCATGGTACATAAATTACCATTTCACAGTCTCTTTCTCCACCTCTTGCCTCATGGCCATAAAGTCTCTAATCATGATCACATGCATACCTCCATCACACTAGAAGATAGTGGGCCCTTGCCCCTTACTCTCATTGGGTAGATCACTATAGCATTCACACATTGGTGGCATATTTTGTCCCCCCTCACTACCCGATGACACACTATTTTTTTATGCTCAAACACAACTATTAGGGTGCACATACCAACATAAATCTCACCTTTTAAACATACAATGGGGGAAACCTTTCTCCCCTCTCATAGTTGTTCTATTCCATGTTCACATATTTACAAAAAGAGCAAAAATACTAGGTTAGATATTGATTGGATATACTCTTTCTTGTTTATCCTATTCTATGATACAAATTGTTTACCATGTTACTTTGATTCATAGTATGCTCTACCTTTTTCTATATGCACATGCGTGTTCATATTATACCCTTGAGGTGAATGCATATTACTTACAGGTCCTTACATGATCCATGATGCTTGGAAATGTACGCTACTAGTCCCACTAAGGCTCCTAGGGTCATCTACCTTTCTAATTCTTCTATATTCATGTTCTATCATTGCAATATCTAATACTTTCATTCATATTTTCTAGTTGTATATATTGTGGCATAATATAAATTTTTATAACATGCTAATGGGTGCTTCATGTGTATCATTTGTCTTGCATGCCTACTTCTAACCATGGTTATCTAATTTTATTATATCTTATCTATGTTTGTGTCTTGATTTTCATTTTTGTGGATTTTACCTATGCTTGATTGTGCATCTTTGTTTTTATAACATTGAATATTTTGAGTGTCTTATGACATATTGAGTGGTGTCCCATATATTCAACCAACTACTCATTGTGTCTTTTTCCATGTTACTACATGTTTTGACTAGTTTCTATTACATTTTTCCATGTTTTCTTGTGACTAACACTTTTGGATAGCCTTTCCCATTTTTTTCATGCACCATGGTTGTCACCATGTGCATTCCCTATTTCCCCTATTAAATTTCTATTTCAGATGTGCAAATTAATTTCATCTTTCAACATTGAGGTTACATTTTCCTTTGTTCATCTCACGTATCCCAAATGAATGGGGGCAATAATCAGGTGACTATATCAACCTCTCAATAGTTCATAAACCAAATACAAAATGGTAGACAATAAAATAAGGATAAAAAAGAGCTAAATTATAGGTCAATAATTAGAATTGGGTCAAAATCATAACATGGACAAAAGTGATAAACAAAAATAGGAGTAGTGGGCACTAGTGTCCCACTTGGGCGATTCTGTCTGGACGAAAAAATATGAACTTTACAAGATCAACAAGTTTTCAGTGATAATACTTTCCAATTTTTAGCGAGAACATATATTGTTACAATTTGCTATCAGGAATAACATGAATAAAATTAGTGGTAAGCTACATACTTTGGGCAAGGGAACTAATTAGTCTATTTTTTTGGTGAACAGGTTCTATTGGGTTTGTGACCATACTTTGCACTTATTAATAGAACATATTATGTTACAATTTTCTATTAGGAATAACATGAATAAAATTAGTGGTAAGCTACATACTTTGGACAAGGGAACTAATTATTCTATTTTCTTGGTGAGGAGTTTATATTGGGTTTGTGACCATATGTAATGGAAATTATCTATGGGGAAGTGTTAACAATTAGAGGGAAAATACTACATCTCTCCTAATGTTTTTGCCTTGCAAAGAGACACCCAAATCTTCATTTTAGCAACAAGGCGCTCAAATTCTTATTTTGGTGACAAGACACTCAAATCCTTGGTTTGGTAACAAGACACTCAAATTCTTATTTTGGTGATAGGATTCTCAAATCATTGGTTTAGTAACAAGACACTCAAATCCTTAGTACTATTCCATCCATCTCTAAGGCACAAAACATACAAAAATAATTCTATCTCTTATCTCACAACACACAAGTGTACTCTATCCTCAATTCACTTGCTTTTATAATAAGCATTTTTATTTTCACATTTACTAAGTTAAATTTCAATTTCATTTATCATGAGCATTAAATACACTTATCTTTAATTCTAGGTCTAACCTTACTCTAGCAAAAGGGCAAAACATAAATGGAACAAGGAACAATATCAAAGCACAAAATGATTTGACAAAAGGTAATATTCAAGGAAAAACACATGTATCATTTTTGCTATGCACACGAGGTCACCCCTAGGATCCTTAACCTCTTATATATTCCACTATACACATTCTATAATCTCCATTCAACACGGTATCAAATATAATCCTCACTCGACGCGTTATCAATTATAACCCCCTTGACTCTCCACAAGGTAAACTCTTCTTATTTGATTTATACTACCAAATATTCATTCACTGACATAAAGTGGGGGAAATGTAGTCAAGAAATCATGCACTTATTACTTTCCTCATGCCTCTAACTATGTCATTATATGCATGATTCCTAAATAAGAAAACTAGACACTTAAAACACATGTTTTACTTTTATATTGCTTTATCCCCTTTGGATACTCTTGGCATTTTATTTCTCAAATGGTCAATTACTTTTGGAAATTGGAAAAAACATGATTCAACTCTATATTTTCTATTACACCCTTCGATCATCCCAAACACTAGCACCCATTTGGGAAAATATCATATAGGTGTTATTTTCCCCTTTAGGTGCTTCATTATTTTCCCTCCTTTACTTGAATTTGAAATGTCACATCATTTGATATCTTTTCTAAAATATTTCTTATCACTTAGGGTCAGCCTTTCTAGTTGTTAATGAGGAAATTCAAACAAGGGAATCATATATACATTACTCACTCACTATTATTAGGGTTTGGGGACAACTTAGGGCTAATCCTTATTATTTATTACTTGGGTAAATAAAAACATTCAAGGAATGCATTTGGGTTGTATTATTCACTTTGCATATAATGGGCTATTTCTAAATTCCATATCACACACTCATCTTGGGGAAAATTAATTATAGCCTACTACTCTTGTGTGATCGGCACAAGGGAAACCTAGCTTTAAGGGAAAAAATTCAATCACACACACACACTAGAAATACATAGAGTTTGAAGTGTATTGCGGTGCTTAGTCACAATCACATTCAATGAGGTAAATTTGACTCAAGCATATGAGTTATTTATTCCATCCAATATTTTCTTGAACTTGTTTGTAGGTAGTTAGGGTTTTTTTGTAGAAATAGGTGCAACACATGAACCCTACAACGAAGTGGACACGAAAAAAATGAAATATGGAAGCCAATCTCAAATCTAGAAAAGAACAAAAGTAGAGCACTATCTAGGACACTAGCACTCATATCAGACTTTTACGCCCAAGGATGTCTTGTCCTCCTTTGGACAATTCTGTCTTAAGAAGTTCCATACTCTAGTTTTTAGACAAAGCTTGCACAATTAAAATCTATCTTTCTCATCCTGTTTAGATCACTCTCCTGAAAATATGCACTTGCTTATTTTTATGGTCATGGAAGCCACATGGTATTGTCAATTATAAAAGAGGTAAGGTGATTAGGGACCGATTTAATGATATTACTCAGTGCATACTACGCATACGTTGTAACTACTAGATGTTAGTTTATTTTTTTATTTTAAATTCTACTTCAAAAATTATAATATGCATTAGATTCCTAATAACAATTACTAGGATGTCAAACCTTTAAACTTGGAAGAAATAGGTAGTAGAACACTAGTTAAGGCCATGAAACCTAGAAATATTCGGGTTGGTTTTATATGCACATGTATCTAACCACTTAATCCAAATACATTATATAATGGCATGTAATTTATTATATCATATATCATTAAGGAAGATGACAATGAAAATGTTGAAAATGTCACAAATGTTAATGTTGATGAAAAATTCAAAAATGTTGATCATGTTGAAAACATCCTAAGTTTTTCAAGAGAGGTGGTTGCACCACTTAGTGAAAATATAAGAGATAATTATTTTATGGAATAATTTGAGCATCTTGAATCTTGAAATAGTAAAAATGTGGAATCCAAATATATAAACAATTATTGTTAATACAAGTGTGGAAGAGCTAAGTGTACACAAAGAAAGAGAGAATATAATGCAAATCAAAGAATTTGAAATAAATCACATTGCGAACATTGATGAATATGGTGTATCCAAATACAAGAATAAGGACCAAGTAATAAGAGAGGATGATCTATCATTACCAAGTGCAATGTCATAACCTACTTGGCTATAAGAGCATATTGCAGATTGGAATTGATCAAATTGAATACCCTAAGGCTGAAATTCTATCTTTAGCTTCCATGTCAGATACCAACCTTGATCTAGTAGAATTTTATATAATGAGATTTATTCATTATTATGGTGACATATAGGAAATGGAGGACATAGATAAGGATAAATATGAGGAAGAGGTGACTTACTAAGATGTTGAAAGTGTTACGTCAAAAATGATGTTGTAAATGAGAAGAAACTTGGAAATTGTTAAGGTTATCAATGTGATTTGTAAAGGATCCTTCCAAAGGTAAGGATGATGTTTCGCTTTAAATAATTCATGGTTAAGAATTGATAATATATGATGAATGTTTCTAAAATTCAAAAGAAACACAAAAACAAGAAATGTTAAAAGAGAAACAACGTAATAAGGATCTTGTTGAGGTAAAAATGCAAAAAGGTTGGCAAAAAGGAGAAAAAATAAGAAGAGAGATTACAATGCATTATAGAGAGGTAAGAAAGGGATGTTCAAAATTTTGTTGAAAGATAAGAGCATGAGAAATAAAGGGAAGTAGCTTGCAAAAAGAAAAGAATTTAAATTACAAAAGAAGGAAGTCACTCACCATTAAAAGGAGAAAGAGAATAGATAAAAATTGTGAGATAACACAATATTACAAGAAATAAATAAAAATTTCACCAATCTATGTGCTCCCTTTCCCATACATCATTAAGTTCGCATACATCATTTAATTCCCATACATAACTCTATCTTATAAGACATGTGTTAAAATTTGTTATCCCTAACTACCACCCTTACTTCATTAATACCAATGGAATGCATATAAGTTCAACTCCAACTACATACCCATAATCCCACAACCTTTTAGTTCACATAAAACCTTCCTTAGATTTTCCTATTCCACCATGGATTCATCCATAAAAATCTTCTCATTCATTAGCAAAAATATTTGTAAATGATACAATTAACCCCGATCATTTGAACTATGGTCGTAATTGAAGGTGTGACATAGAAAGTGATCAATAAATTGATCTTAAAATTATGAAAATACATCGGGGAGAATTATATTTTATTTTAATGAAATTTATGTAATGATATCAAATCAGAATTCATGATTTCAATCACAATTACAGTTTCTAGTTGGTGTGTTTTACTCCAATTGTAATGCATGATTTAATTCATAATTACTATACAAAAACGTTGTTCCCATCAACACTTACCAATCCCTTATGTACATTTAGATAATAAATATATTATAGATTACTTTGTGTGTTAAAAAAGAAACATAAATTGTACAATTTACAACTAATATAATAAACTAAAGGTGATCTTTTGATTGTCATTTGCACTTAATAGTATAAACCAATGAATTTATTAGATGTCACATTAATAAAGGATTGTTTTGGATTTGTTTCATAAAAATTAGATCATGTATAAAACCAAATGTAATTCCATATAAATCAAGGTGTTGTGGCAGAGTAAAAAATAGAAAAAGAATTATTTCAATCCACAAATGTAACCAAAAGCATACATGTTTCAAGAGAAATTTTGGAAGGATCCTAATGATGATTTTCTCAAGCTGAACTTTGATGGTGCAGCTAGAAATAATCCCGAGGTAAAATTTGGTGTTGGTGGTGCTTTAAGAAACTCTATAGGTCAACCCATTTTGGGCTTTGTAGGGGCTCTTGAAAAGTGTTCCAATAACTTTTCTAAAGCCAAATATCTTTGGCGAGGATTGTAAATTACGAAGCAAAAATGTTGGGATAAATTATACATTGAGTGTGACTCTTAGATTATCATTAATACATTAAAAAAAAGACAAATCAACCATTGACAGTTGATTGGTATTATGGACACTTGTTGGATGCTCATTAAAACACTCTTAATTTCTAACATCTTTAAGCGCTAATGAGTTTTCGATAAAATTGCTAAGATTGGAGTGGACCTTAACACTAAGCGCAGGAGCCCAATTTTTTTTTATTACTTGAACCTAACGAGTTAAAAGATGTTGTGGGTGGATTAATTGAAAAATATGGTAATTAAACTAATAATAAGGTGGTGAAGAAGGGACAACATAGCTATTATTCCTTTTAAATGCCATATTTTTCGATGATCTCGCCCACCTTTAATGGGCTTTAGTACTCATAATTCCACATTCTTTGGCATGTGGATGGCCACATGTGAAGGGATTTATAATCCTAACTTCACCATTGTTTCGGTCATCTATTTTTACTTTGCAAGTTTGAGACCTAGCTCATTAGAAATATGGAGAAAGGTAAAAGGTTCTCATTGGCCCCACCAAGCACACACCGGAGGCACCCTCGAGAGGAACACAACTATGAACACTCTGCATGAATGAATGAAAATCGATACACAAGTATTCACTGGAGGATGTTCATTTCTCTTTCCTTGGGTTGGTTAATGATTTGAAGTTGAGGAAGCATTCTTGAACACCGGTGATATTCTTGATAAGGTTACCAGTGGTTACGCCCAAAGAGGCTTTGGAATTCTAGAAAAGTATGTTGATCCAAGGAGTGATGGACTGAGGCTTCTTTGTTGGATGTCCACCAATTTACTCAGGGCTCAGCTTTCTACTAGGTTGGGTGATACTGCAGCTATGGAGGAAGTGGTAAAAGTCATGGGGGATCCTGGATAGTCTACGACTAGATTGGATACTCTCAAAATTACATAGATTATTGGGGTTCAAATAGTCTTGTTGGGAGATAGAAACGCATTTTCCATTTACAAGGATATGGACAAGTTGGGTCTTAACATTGGTATTAGACTGGAGTATATTTGATCGCTAAAAAGGATCTTGCACTAGAGAGTGTCATGCGGGGAAAGAAATTGGATGTTATCTACTAGTTGTTAGGTATTCAACCAACAAGTTTAAAGATTCAAAATTGGTAGAGAATCTAGTAGCCCTGGTCATTGAAGAAGATTTTTGCAATCTAGTGGAGCCTACAGTTGAAGTTTCTATCTCTTGAGAGGACAAGAACTAATAATTTGGTTTGTTGTCTTGATATAGATATAATCTAATAGGTTTTTGTATGAAAAACCAATCTTGGTTGCCTTAACTCTGCTTGGTACCTAATCGGGTTTTTTGTTTGATATTTTTATTGTTATTATTAATATAGCTAGACTTAAATCCCTTTTTTAACTTATCAAAGAATATATAAATATATATATATATATATATATATATATATATATATTATTAACATGTCATCCATATTGTATATAATTGTTAATGAAAAGAGTTTGCGAGAATCGAATCGGAACGAGGTGAAACTCCAATGGAAGTGAAAGCAATGATATCAAGGAAAAACATAATGGAAGAACTTGCCAGAAATAAAGCCTAAGTGTCTTGGCATGCTCATAAATGAATAGAAAAGGGGTACATATAATGAGTAACCTAGTGCATGACACATATGAAACCCTAAACCTAACCCATGTGAGGACACATGAGAGGAGGACACAAAGGATAACTCACACTAACACCCCCTTCATCGAAGAAATTGGGGGGGTAGTGGCTATGATGAGTCGAGACGGAAGAGGAAGACACTCCTAAACAACTAAGAAAGATGTGTTAATGGGCACGGAAAATAAAAGGCACGATAAGGTGCCCATATACAAACACAATCTTCCTAGAAGAAGAAGAAGAAAAAGAAGGACTACATAGCCCAAAGAAGATGGGAAGCTATAGAAGACCTCACCCCAAGAAGAGACCATAAGTGAAGAAACTTCATCTTAGTGAAGGGCTTGGTGAATAAATCTACAATCTGATCAGTTGTCTGAATGTACTGAATGTTGATGATACCATCATGAATAAGCTATGTATGAAGTGCATATGGATCTCAATGTGCTTCATCTGCTGATGCTGAATTGAATTTCTACAAATAGAGATAGTGCTCATGTTATCATAGTAGATAATGGTAGGCCACCGAAAGTGGATGCCAAACTCTGTCAGAATACCCTATAGCCAAATAGCTTTTGTGGCAGCGTTAACTGCTCCTCTGTATTCTGCCTCTATAGATGATATCACAATTACATTCTGCTTCTTGCTAGACCAACTAATAGGACCTGAACCAAGAGAGAAATTGTAGCTAGAAGTAGATTTTTGATGATCTAAGTCACCATCCCAATCAGAATCTGTGAATCCAATCAAGTCAATATCAACCCCTCCATGATAGTGTATGCCATCAACATAAGTGCCACAAACATAATGAAGGATCCATTTAGCTTCTTTCCAATGCAGCTCATGTGGCTCCTGCATGAATCTAGACATGATCCCAATGGCACATGATAAATCCGGTCGAGTGTGAGTCAAGTAGATCAAGCTCCCCACGAACTGTCGGTAAAGAGTACCATCAACCAAGGGAGTAGAGCAATCTGAAACCAACTTAACCCCGAAAGAAAAGGAGTAGGAGAAGACTTGCAATCGGACATCTAAAACCAAGCTAGAAAATCAAGAGCATACTTAGGTTGTGAAATCAAGATTCCTGAGTCAGATTGTGAAATCTGGATCCCAAGGAAGTAATGAAGCAGACCTAAGTCAATCATGGAAAACTTGTTGGCTAAGGTAATCTTCACAGAATCAATAATAGAGGAAGAGCTACCTATGATCAACAAGTCATCAACATATAGAACAAGAATGAGTATGGAGTCATCTTTCCATAGAATATAAACATTTGGATCAAAGTGACACCTAGTAAACCCTAATGTAAGTAAGAAGGAGTCCATCTTGGCATACCAAGCCCGAGGGGCTTGTTTAAGGCCATAAAGAGACTTCTTTAACTTACAAATGAGGGAGGAATCTTGGACATAACCGGAGGTTGTTCCATATAGATCTCTTCCTCTAGGTCACCATGAAGGAAGGCACTCTTAACATCCATTTGATGGACTTTCCATCTGTTTGCTGGCAATGGCTAGGGTTAGTCGAATAGAAGTCATCTTCGCAACCGGAGAAAAGGTTTTGTATAATCAACCCCAGCTATCTGGGAGAAACCCTTAGCTACTAATCATGCTTTAAACTTTTCAACATCTCCATCTACTCCATACTTTGTTTGGAACACCCACTTACACCAAATGATTTTTCTTCCTTTCGGAAGAGTGGTGAGATCCCAAGTATCGTTCTTTATGAGAGAGGAATACTCCTCATCCATGGTAGAATCCCACTCAGGAATACCAGAAGCCTCCCGGAAAGACTATGGATCAGAAGTAGAGGTGAAGAAAGAGTGGGGTCCAACAAAATATGAGTGAGTACGTCTCATATCGAAGTATCTCTAACTAAATCTCCAGCACTTTGCAAAGTTTTCCTGGCCCAAAGGGGACCAGGAGGATCAAGCTCAGAGTCGGAAGATTCTTCACTTGAGTGAGAAGGGACATAGTCCTCATCATCACTATTGTTAGAATCAGAAGACTCAAAGATCTGATGGTCGGGAGGATCGGAAGAGGAGCATGCTCAACAGTATCATCATCTGATGAGTCAAAATCTGAATCAGTGAGCTGAAGAACCTCTATAGGTGGAGAAGTAGAAGTCGAAGAAGACTCATCAAACTTAACACTTCTCTCAATATATAGCTCATGAGAAGTAGGATTCACAATCGATATCCCTTCACGCCATCAGGATACCCTACAAAGATACAAGGTTTGGATTTTGGTTCCAAGGCCTTGCATTTCTTCTTGGGAATCTGAGCCATAGCCTTGGATCCGAAGACTCAAAAGTGCTCAACATCAGGCTTGCATCCAAACTAGGCTTCAAAGGGTGTCATCCCTCTTACTGCCTTGTGTGGAACATGGTTCTAAATGTAATTTGCACAATTCACTACTTTGGCCAATACTGCGGAGGAAGAGACTTCGAGTGAATCATACAAGTGGCCATCTCCTTAAGAGTACGGTTCTTTCTTTCTATGACTCCATTCTGCGAAGGGCTATAAGCAAACTGTATGTTGCAAAGAGATCCCTTTGAAGTACAGAAATCCATGAACCTATTGTTTAAATATTCACCTCCATTGTCGATTTGAAGAACCTTGATAGACTGTTCACTTTTCTCAGCAAGAGCCTTAAAGTCCTGAAAATGTTCAAAGACTTCAGACTTAAGCTTAAGAAAATATACCCAAGTATATCGCGAATAGTCATCAATGAAGGTTAGCACATAAAGATCTCTAGTAAATGAAGGAGAAGGAAATGGACCAGAAACATTGTTGTGAACAAGATCAAGGGACAAGTGGCTCTCCAGGATTTTCCTTTGTCAAAGTTCTTTTCAAGATGCTTTCCAAGGGTAAAACCCTCACAAAGACCCTTAGAAAACTTGACGTGAGGTAACCCGTTGACCATTTCATTTTAACTCAATTGTTCAAGGTAGCGATAATTTAGATGTCCAAAATGCTCATGTCATAGCTTACTAACCTCATTTGCATGAGTGAGCAAGGCAGTGGGCATAGAATCAGAAGTAAAGTGGGAGAAGGTGTACAACCATGAACGGTGATCTGCCTTTCCCTCAGCCACTATAGTGTCATTGTTAAGCTCATGAATGATCACCGAGTTAGGACCAAATTCCACTCGCATTCCTTCACCAAGGTGAGTAATTTGGTAAATTGATAGGAGATTGGTAGAGAGATCAGGAACACTCAACACTTGGTTAAATGTTCCCCATCCATCTCTACTCGATCCACTACCAGAAACCGACACTATCGTGTCATTACCCATCGTGATTTGGGACATTCCACAAGGTTTGATGTTGGAAAACTCAACATGTGAAGAACCCATGTGGTGCGAGGCACCAGAATCTATAATCCATGTTGATGAAGGAGCAACTTTGGCTACAAGGGCCTTTCCTTTCTTCTTATCATTTTTAGCACCTTTTGCAGTAGAAGACTCGGCCTTCGAAGCACTTTGTTTTATGGATTCAGGAACACTTATTTTATTTTTCTCAAGTAAATGAGATAAGTGATCAATCATTTCTAAAAAGCAGTGTTGCTCGTCATGACCAGTCTTCTTGCAATAGGAACACAAATACTTGCTTTTATATGCCTTAGGCTCAGAAGTCGAAATGTTTGTGTCATTTTTAGGTTTGATCTTGGTTTCTTTCTTAGGTTGATCCTTTGTTTCTTTCTTCTTTTCAGTCTTCTTTCCTTTGCTAGTACTTGCTACAAGGGCATGTGAATTGGACTTGAGAGACCCCATTTGAATGAGTTTGTCCTGTTCTCGAATGAGTTGGGATGAAAAATAGTCAAAGGAGGGCATCATCCAAGTATAGCCCAAAACAGCTTTTGTAGCGTAAAAAGTTGACACGAAGACAAAATATTCGGGACCTAGCTTAGAGAGAATCGACAAGATCAGTTGAGAATCTTTCTTTTCTACTTGACATCCTTTTAACAATAATCTAATGTGGACAAATTTTGAGAAGAAGGCTTGTAGGTTTTCAAAGTCACTAGGATTTAACCCTAGTAGTTTGTTTTCCAACTCATGCGCTCTCATGTCATCTAGTTGTCCAAACATCGCATCCAACATTTTCCATGTAGATGTAGGTGTTTCGGATGCCTCAATGTGGAAGAGAAAGTTAGGAGAAATAGACATGCAAAGAAGACCTAAAGCTTCATCACTACGGTTTAACCACTTAGATTTTAGGTTCGTCATGTCAGTTCAGTCTCTAGTTCCCATGGTGATGCGGAATAACCCTTTACCCCTTAGTTTCATTATTATTTTCGATCTCCATTCGAAAAATTTGAACAGTGTAAGCAAAGGAATTGAAAGTGCATCCATAGTGAGAGAGAGAGAAAGAAATGCAGAAAAGAAACATAACCACCAGGACAATAACAACCCCCCTACTTTCGGCACTTTATAGGTTAGTGCGTTGATTACAATCAGGTCCATGCATGTGGTTTGAAACACTTTGTAACTCATCTTGCAATTAGCATAATAACGCGCAAGAGAGGAGACCACAACAATGTTTCGTGTAGCGTAACAAAAAGGACACCGTAAACAAGCACAAGCAAAAAATAGAAAGGAGGTGAAATCTAACCCTGGTGGTGAGAAAAATCATCTCACATTGCATGAAAGAATCCCCTTTGTTGTAACTATGTGGCGGACGCGCTCACAAGTCCACGCAAAAAAAAAGGAATAGAACAAAGCTCAAAAGAATGAGCTGAATTAAGCAATACAAAGACACCCCCCCAGAATGTGGCACTTTATAAAATTAGTGCATTTACAAAGCTAATGATCCCATCATCTAGAGTGCGAAAAAACATGCAACTTTGACTAGATAAGTGCTCAAAACCGAGCAATGAGTCAAAAGTTATAGCAAAAACCAATTCCCGCAATTGATGAGAAAAAAGCCAATAAGCCTGCAAACGGATTAAAAAAGTTCCCTAAACGCATGAAAAAGGTTTTGTATGTATGCCCGTTGGAAATGAAACAGAATTTGAGATAGGGTTTGTTTGTATTGCGAGGGGGGATTAGCCACCTGCCTATCCCGGACCTCACCCTTCGTCTTCGGCACTCGACGGAAGGTTAAAAATACAACAAGCCAATAGACCAAATTTTATAATGCCTAAGAAAATAGTGTTTAAATAATGTTAATGAAATAAAAATTAGATCTAATGTAATTAAATCTATTGAATTTTGAAAAAGGCTTTAATTTAAACAAATCACTGAATAAAGCACTTTTTTTGAAGAGTTTCTAAAACTTACAAGTGTTAGAAAGAAGGCGTTTAAAAAAGGAATTTTAGATGAAGATTTTTAAACAAATAAAGATTGAATGCATTTTTAGAAAGTATCTTTTAAATAAAGAAATATTTGGTGATTTAAAACGCATACTAAAAAAGAGATTGTTTGATTTTGTGTTTTAAAAGGAAGCTTTTAATCAAACAGAAAACTCGGGCCATTTTTGTAAAAAGCAGTGTTTTTTTGTTGTTTTGAGTAAGATTAAAAAGAAAGTAAATGAAAACTAACCTAAAAATGACTGTTCCAAAGAAAAACGACTTACGGAGGTGTGATGCATATTGAGGGACAAGCCGAGGCGCCTAGGGAGTTACAACCGCATTTTTGTCCAATGAATTTTTCAAGCAAAAACGTGGTTGGGTTGTGCAAAACGCCCAAAAAAACATGTGGCTAAGGGTTTAAAATTTGTGAAAAAAAAAAACGTGTTGTTGAAAACGCCCATGGTGTTTACAGATGTAAAGTAGATGTGTGGCTGCCAAAAGAGATTACAAAGCAAAAAATTCCTGGCTAAGGGTTTAAAATCTGTGAAGAACAAAAAAATTGTATTTTGTGTTGTTGACAAAATAACTGCCCAGATCTTAAAAAATTGTTTGAATAAATTTAAAAAATGAAATGAATCTCTAGATGGATTAGTTACATCCAACTAAAAAAAAAAGATTTGATTTCTCAATGTATTTTGAAAAAGTTCCTCCTGAGCAACCACATGAGAAGAACACAAAAACATGCAAACCAAAATAATGCATAGAAATTGTTAGAAAATTGCAAGATCTTAAAAAATTTCACTTGCATTTGAATAAATTTAAAAAAATGAAATGAATCTCTATCTTGGATTTAGTTACATCAACTAAAAAAATAGAAAAAACCTTTGATTCTCAAAGATCACTATTTTGAAAAAACTGCACATGCACAAAAAAAAAACACAAAAAACTTTAGAGAAACTTGTTAGAGATATTTGCAAGATAATTTCCAGAAAAAATCAAAACTTGCATACGAGTAAAATAATGAAAAACGTTTTCGCTCTAATACCATGAAAAGAGTTTAGAGAATCAATTCGGAAATGAGGCACCACGAAGAAAGTAGTGAATCGAAAGACTTGAATAGCAAGGAAAAAATTGATCGAAATGGAAAAGAACTTGCTCAACGAAACAAAGCTTGCAGAGGAAAGCAGTAGTTTACCGATCTCTTGGCATGCTCATAAATGAATGAAAAGGGGTACATATAAGGTGTTGAGTAACCCGAATGCGGAAATGACACATATGAAACCCTAAACCTAACCCTAAACCTAACCCATGTGAGATGACCCTCCAACATGAGAGGAGGACACAAAGGATAACTCACACTAACAGTTAATGGAAAAACTATTTCCATAGAAACTCATACATTCTTTGACTTATCCATGGATAAAATAATAAAGAATGACTTACTTGTTACATAAAATAAAGAAACATCAAAATGTAACAAACTAATAGGATTCCCTTAAAACAAAATGCCAAAAAAAAGAGTTATTGATTATTTGTGAGGTAAAACCCCGATTTTGATTAGTGTAGAAACCTCACATTATAGGAACATTTCCTAGAAAAATGATAATGTGAATACACATTGTTTTCCCTAGTTATATTCATGCAAATGTCATATACACTTACAACCACCATATTTGTGTTTATAAAAACCTTAAAATGTGTGTAGAAAAATGTTTAGTTTCCCAATTAGTTTGCAAAATAAAACCTATATAATAATACTCCGAAGTACAAAAAAACTCAACACAAATTAAAATATAATGTGTTCCAAAACAATAGAAAAATTTAGCAAGGCAATAAAATCACTTGGTGTATTTCTAGACAAGAGACCAAATATTCCCCAAATCCCTAACAATGTGATGCATGACCTTTACAATTGTAGTTGTGAGTTGAAGGGCCAACATCCAGCCTATCATAAGCTTTAAATTGAGATTCATTTTTGGTAAGGAGATGTGTTTGTTTATATCCACCCTATGAGATTTTTTTCTTATGAGCAAGTGAACTCCTTGCTTAAGGTACCAAAAAATTGTGAAAATAACACATATTTGTGAATAAAACACGAGAAATTTTACAAAACATGGTATATTTTACTTGCTTATTGTAGATTTTAATTGAATATTTCAACACCATGTCTCTTCCTCTCCTTCTCTCAAGTAAAGGAAATGAGCATCCTAAAGCAAAGGAAATGAGCATTAAATTCACATAAATGCAATAATTAACTTTGCAACACATGCGTAAAGGTAGTTAACTATAGTGTAGATGGCATTTAGTGGATAAACATTGAATGATGTGTTTTTGTGATGTGTTCCATAATCCACCAAATCAAAAATGAAAATTTTTATTTAATGGTTTATTTGTATTCAACAACCGCCACTTCAAAAGAACAATTATTATTATTTAGATAGATAAACGCTTTTGACCGAGCTATGAACCAGTACATTCAACCAAGATATAGCATTTAAGATCAACAATTAGTGAACCAGAACCACCACACTTGAACACACTTCTAGCGCAAGAAATCTCAAACCAGAATCCACCTCTGTTAAATCCGCCTACTAGCCATGCCACCTCGGGCATTACCACCCTGAACATGGATTGTGCCTCAGTGGGATTTGAACCTGGATGGAGCCAGAAATAGCCATCTATCTTAACCACTCCACCCAGACCCCTTCGGAAAAAAATTTGGATGGTAAACACTTTTATTATACCAGAGCTATGAACTAGAGTGGTGGAGGATCACTTTCTCTAAGTGGGACATGGGAGTGGGCGTGGATCCTTAATGTCATCTCGATTAATCCTTCGCCCTGTTATGTTCCACTTGGTCCATATGGAGAAGTTTGACCCCTACCTCAAAGTGTCCCCATGTCCACTTATTGAAAGTATCCAATGAACTCAATGGGAATGGAACTTGGGTTGATGATTACAAACTACTTCTAACTCACTAATATCCCAAGACCTTGAGTTCAAAACTTTTGATGGTAAACACTTTTTATTATACCAGAGCTATGAACTGGAGTGGTGGAGGAGCACTTTCTCTAAGTGAGACATGGGGGTGGGCTTGGGTTCTTAATGTCTGCCACATGATCCACATTCATTGAGTACCCCACTATGTTCCGCTTGGTTCATATGGAGAAGTTCAACCCCTACCTCAAGGTTTCCCAATGACCACTTATTGAAAGCATCCAATGAACTCAATGAGAATAGAACTTGGGTTGATGATTACAAATGACTTGTAACTCACCAATAGCCCAAGACCTCGAGTTCAACCAAAGAACAATTGTTGGTCTCTACTTAAAATTAAGATTTTTTGATATATTGAATTTGATATATGTGTATGTGTCACATAAGGTTTTAAAAAATTCAAACAAAAAATTCAACCTAAAAAAGGTCTAGTTACCTTTGGATACACAATTTGAGATCCTACGTGACAATATTGAGTTGGCCTTATGGACCCCTAAACTTAGGGTGTATCATACGGCTCTTCTCCCTTAACTATGGAATGTAATATCATAGTCTATACATATTTAATATTTATTTATAAAATTGATCTATTATCGTGAAGGCAGATTATATAGTAACCAATAAACTATTTTTTTGGATTACCTAATCACATTTTAACATGTATCTTATTTACGATTTCAAGTATAAGTTTTAATTAAAAAAAAATTGTTATTTGGAAAAATAATTTTAAGATTTTTATTGTTGAAATCAAATTTCCTAATCATGCTAGAATAATTTTTAATCAAAGAAAAAAATTGTTGAGTGACCCATAAAAATACAAGATTTTTTTATTTTGATGAACTATAGGTTTTTCAAAAACATGTATTTATCATAATGCACTATTGTACAAATTTATTTATTTTTTTATTTTTTTATATTTAAAATTTTGTGTGTAATATATTATTCATGCAAGTTATGTTGGCATCATTGATCTCCTTGCAAATCTTATTGAATTGTGCACCTTTGACCCTACCTTATGAGCTAGAAACATTGGTTGGAATGTTCACGAGGGTGCTTCTCATTGGATAACTTCGGTTGATAGCTGGTTTGGAATAAAAATAAAATATAATTGATGCTAGGAAGGTATGGAGTTAGCGATGTAGGTGTTATGGGAATTCATTACTAATATTTTTTATTTTAATCAAGCTTATATTTATTTAAATACGATTAAATGTGTTTTGGTACACTTCACTTTTACTTTGTTTTATTCGGGGTGAATGTCATATTAATGTCGACACCATCTTCACTATTAAGTGAGTATGAATGAAAATATGTGTTGATATACATCAATTAGGGCATCCTTGTTAGTGAATGGTGGTGGTGTGATTGATTTTCATGTATTCATATTTCCATTAGTTTTTAAAGATGAGAACAACATTTCTCATGGTCTAGGTCGACCTACAAGTCTTAGCCAATAGTAAACAAATTCTAGTTTTTCTGCTTCTATATTATCATTTTAAAGGGGTATGAAATGTATGGCTTTCTATTATTTGCAGCTATTAGAACTTATAGAAATAAATTTAGTTTAGATGTATATCACAAAGAATGTATACCTATGTTTTTGCTCTTCTAAAATCATTTTTGAATTTTTGTTACAAGTAATACTCGAATAATAGCCCTTGAAAATGCATAATTTATTTATCTATTTTTATTTTTAATCCATTGAATTGACAAAATGTTGGTGGGGATAATTTTAGCATGTTTTAGGACTGTATCTGTTTAAAAATCATTAAAAAAAAATCCCAAAACAAGTTGATAGTTTAAGAAGATTTTATGGCTTAGATTATAGCTACATTGTAATTGATATTAGGGCGAGTGTGGAATCAATGGTGTATGTGTTATGGGATTTATTACTAAATTTTTTTCACTAACTATTATTTGTTAAAATCTAGATCTATTTATTTTAGTGCACTCTAATTTCACTTTTTTTTATTCGGGGTGAATGATATATTAATGTTATTTGTCATCTTAATTGTCAAGTGCATCTAAAGGAAAATATGTCTTCTTTATGTGAATGTCGGTGGCTTGTTTTCCTTTCATGTATTTGGATTTCCATTGTTTTTGAAAGATGGTTATGGTATTTTTGTGGTCTAGGCTTGTCTAAAAATCTTACATAGTAATAAACACTTATAGTTCTTTGAAAAAGTCCTCTTTAGTGAAAATTTGTGAGTTTTTAGGAAATCCATTTAGTAATAATGTTATTAAAAAAAACTAGAATGGTGTTTTGGGGGTTGGAAAGATCTTTTGAAATTGGTTTTGATTTTGATTTGTAAATTTTTTTATTTTTTGTGGGTTAAATACTCTTTAAAAAAATATTTTTAGTAAGAAATTGTATACTGAAAATCAACACGTGACTTTCGAGTGCACGCGACCTCCCAAGGTTGTGTCAGGACAACCGATGTGGAATGGATAGATAGATATGTGTAGTGGACTAATGTGAATTTACGAAATACTAGAAGATGGGTGCATATGGTCAAAAATTCATGAAGTAAATCGATGTCCTCTATGGCCACTACTGAGGATCTACTCATCTAAAGAAACAAAATCCTCTCTAACCTTTGAATGGGTGTGATCGAATGGTTAAGAAGAATACACACACGCAAAAGTATATCAATATCGGTTTGCGAAAGTCTCTCAACTAGTTGTGGAATTCATGGGAATCGTCCTTATTTTCCTCGTAGAAACTCCTAGAAAAGGTCATAGAAATACTAGAGGAAACATATGAATATGACAAGTGAATGGGTGATGGGCACTAGTTTCACCTAGGCTGGTTCCTCCAAAATTCATATACTTTGTCGGATTCTTCATTATGGACGTGAAACTCAATATTGGATGATGACGAGTGGATTTGTTGAGGATCTAAAGACTATAATCCAAAGGCCTATATCAATTTATGTCTCAAGATAAGTTACGTTTGGTTGAAAGACTCTAAGAACGTACACTTCTTCTCTAGGTTGTTGGGGACCCTAGATGGCCATGTGGGATGGATAGCTATGGAAAATCGGTAAAACTGACAAACAAGTGACCAAGCCAACCTATAGCTAGGCTGGTTTTCCCAAAATTTGTAAGCTCTATCGTCTTTAGTGTTTAATTCCCTCAATTATTTAGTGATAATAGGTAAGTCTGAATTGGTTTGGAAGATGTTAATCCGAAGACCTTGGTCAATGTCTAATAATGCTACTAAAATATTTGGTTGTGGTACTATCCATTCAAAAATGTATTCCCTGGGATCTTTAGGACCCGAAATGGTCATGCAAGATCTGTTTTTAATTAATCTAATACAAGAAAGTAAATTATGGAAACAAAGGAAATCTAATATATGTTTTTGTGCTTTTTCAATTATATGAAGGAAACACAACAATAAAAACAATCTAATTAAATTAAACTAATATTTTTGGATTTTATAATTTTCGGAAAATAACAGAGAAACAAAAGAAATGAAGAAATTGCTTCTACAATTTAATTAACAAAACCTAAACAAATAAATAACCGAGATGTGATTATCTATCTGTGCTGAAATAAATCTAAGTTATTCTAATTAAGAAAATTTTTCCAAAATGTAATTGTGGATCTAAATCCTCTCTTCGCCTCGAGGCATGGGGATTAAGTCAAAGCTTCTCAGAATATTTTCTTCCCTACAAGTTCCCTAGTAGAAGTAAAGAAGGATTCAATGAAAGCTAGATTAAAATGATAATAAATTGATTCTAAATTAAATGAAGAATCTTTCCTCCAGAAAAGCTTCCCTTGAAAACCCACAAGGATAGGTAGGGAAGCTATCTATCACCAAAAGCTTTACAAAAGAAATGGAAGCTACAATAATGATCTAACTATTACAATGATTTAAATTGAAATGATTTACTACTCTAGTCAATAATGTGCATACAAATTAAATAAAGAATTCAAGAAAGCTTCAAGAAATCTAAGTACATCCCCAACCTAGAATTTGTAGTGTTGAGGAAAAGCCAGTTTGCATGGTTTACTTTATGTCCCCTAGTTTATTTTCCAACTTCAATGTTCATGTGAGTCTAGGGAGATGTGGTGGGAATGAAAAGAAAAAAAGAAGGTGTTGGAGCAATGGTGGCTTATTGGAAATCTAGTAGCAATGCAAGTAGAAGAAGAACAATGCAAGATAATAGTGCTTGGTTATGTAATTTCTAGCAAGATCACGATAGCATAATGATGTAAATCACAACAAAAATCTCCAGCCATTGCTTGGGAAGAAGCTTGGATTTTATAGAACATAGGCTATGAAATGCTCTAATCCATTTGGCATCCATGGGGTGCCACATCACAACAAGGAGGGACAGTTAAATCTCAATTAACAATATAAGAGGAAGAGGAAGTTGGTACGCATCTATCAAGCCTACAAACAACCAATTTGACCAAGAAACATGTGCAAAAGATGAGTTGGAAAAAGTTAACATGCATCTAAATCACACCTAGGAAGTCTCGGTCAAAAACAATGCAGAACCTTCAGTCCTACATAGGTAAGTGATTATGCAACCATTGGTAGTTACACAACCTCCATTAAGGGAAGACCAATAGATTCACGACCGCCACCCTGTAGACCAACGGTTGCATAACCAACACCAAGCAGCAGGTAGTGGTTGCGTAATTTTAGGCCAAATACTAAGGAAAAATAATGCGAGAATGCTAAATAAAATTAAGAAATGGCTAAATAAAGTATTCTAAGATATAAATATAAGTTACAAAGAGGGAAATGGATTCAAACACCATTGAAAAATATAGTAATCATCATAGAGGACTTTAAACCATTTCATGACAATGTAGCACATTCAAAATTGGGTGCATACATATTGCCCCCTCAGAGAATTGTTCTAGCCATGAAGAGGCATAGAATGTAGAGTCCGAGTATGGCATTCCCAAAATGGGGAGTTAGAAGTTATACCTAGACACACCCGTGTGCTGAAGTGACATCATCCAAACTCCCACTACTTGTAAGATGAAAACAAGAATCAAGTGCAGATAGATATGAAAACAACAAAACATAATAAAACTAAATGACAAGAGGACTTACCATATACACGGGGATAAAATATACCTATGCTAGTGCTCCGACCTTGTAAATAATACACACACTCAAAATAGAGTTAAAACAATATATATATATATCTAAACCACTATTTTCAAAATCATTTGCACTCACCCTCGTAGAGAATTTGGATCTCTAGATTACTATGTTGTTTTGAGTGAGATTATAGTCGAATGAAGAGTGCATCGATGTGATCATGGCCCCACATGACCAAGAGAAGCATCAACTAAGAAAAAGGTTAGTATTTTGCATTTATTCATTTAAACCCATAATATGAAAAATTGAAAAATATCAACATAGGGGGTTCATTTTCAATAATTCTATAGTTAAAATGTTCCTAAGGGGGTGCCTAGATGTGTATGTCTTTTATTTCATGAAAAATAATATTTTTGTCATTTTTTCAAGTTTTTGGGCCCTAGGGTATGACGTGCCCTTTTAACATGATTGTTGATGTACGTAGGTGACAGGATTAATGTGCTACCTAGCGGTAGTTGCACAACCACCCGGTAATTATGGAACAACCTTCACTCTGCAGGGCTATGATTTTGTAATTGTCAAGGAAGAAGCTAAGTTGACCAAGTTGATGATTTTTTGGTTTTTATGTCATTTTATAATGTTTTTGATGAGCTTATTTTGTCAAACATGTTTCTAACATGTTATTTTTATATTTTTGATACATATAGAAGGATTCCTACATTCGGTGGAGTCGGGACAAAGAGTATGAGTGGCTTTCAGGGATTATTGATCAGTTGTCTTAGGAGGAAAGAGACTTGTTACATAGAGAATGATTATGGAGATTATCTCAAATGACATTACTAGCGTCAGCTAGTCACTTGTTGTGTGACCCTTTGAGCTATTGGGATGTAGACTGGAACACTTTCTAGTTGCCCAAGGTCCGAGGAGAGTGGACCATTACCTTAGAGGACATGCACAAGATTTTGGGTGTTCTGTGAAAATAGGAGGTTAAATCTTGACGGTGCGGGGTCGATGACAAGATCACGATCGGTGGGATACCTACATGGGGGATGGTTAGGCACATAATGTAGGCCCCAAGTAGGGCATGAGACTTATTTTTATTACCTTCGCACATATCCATGTCTTTATGCAAGGCCATCATTAGTATCTTGGATTCATGCTTGGTAGGGGATAAGGGCAGGGGAAAAATCCTTTATTGTTGGGCTCCCATTATCCAAAGCATTGAGTAGTATGGTTGGATTTATGCCTGGGGAGTTGATATATTGGGGACTACCTACCATGATTTATATCAAGTTGTCAGACTTTAGGAAATTCCTTAGCCATCCCACTTTGGTCATGTGTTGGGTGTATGAGAGGATGATCCCCTATCGTTAGGATAGATGATCTAGGGGCCATCAGGAAAACGAGGTGGATAGTCTTGGGTCCTCTTAGGGTGGCACATCGGTGTGTAGACACACTTACACACCGATGATGATATGGTCGCACATCCATACCAGGATATGGTCAGACTATGGGGTGATGATAGAGTTACATTGATTACATGCAACACTACTAGCCATTTAGTTAACATGATAACTAGAGTTGAGGCTCATCTATAGAAAATATTCTCGCAACAGTAGTTTGGGTTGTTGTATGTTGACACACTTCCCATTGTTCCTATAGTCTATCGCCGAGGTTAGAGAGTCTCGAGCTGGCCCTAAGGCCCAACTTGATTTGAAAGTTATGACTCCTGGAGTTCCTATTACTCGCAAAGAGGGTCGCTTTAGATCCTAGGTGAGGGTCAAGAGTTATACTACGAGATCGAGGCTACTCCCACACATAGTGGGGAGGAGGAGGAGGCTAGGACAGAGATGGAGATAGAGACCGAAGGAGAGACCAGAGAGGAGACTCGCGAGGAGGGAAAATGGATGGAGAGCGATAGTGATAGCGAGTGGAGAGTTACTAGGGAGATCTTTGTAGAGAGAGAGGAGGTGGAGGTGGAGGAGAAGGAGACTCTCTATTATGAGGAGCCTCTTTCCCGCGAGGGAGGTGGTGACGAGCAGTCCATGATAGGACAAGGATATCGTAAGGAGAGGTAGTAGCTAAGGAGGTTCCCATAGCAGCTCCACCACCACCATTGAACACTAGTGACCCTTCTTGGGTGCCTGGAGATCTGAGTATGTAGATACTCTTCCCTTAACTCTATTACTTTAGAAATGTTAATGAGTTACACATTATCTTTTTTTTTTTTTGATTTTTTAATAGTTTTCTAACTATCCATTGTTTCCTTTACTTTGCATCCACACTGCTAATGGATGTGACAATTTTATTAACCGGATCTTGTTGACACATTGCTTATCCCCACGAGGAAGACTCGAGAGGAGTTGTTTACGAGATGTGGGGCGGGGTTGAAGTCCGGTTGTCACACTAATGTATTCGCCTTTGGTTTGGTACATCGTAGATATTATTTCTTTAGATGAGGATGAGCTCACCGCATTTTTTGTTAGATGAGAGGAGATAGTGGCGAGGAGGCCATTCTCGCAAGAGAGACCACTACATCTTGAAAATCACTAGCTTTGTCTCACAACCACTCTCATAATTCTATTCATGGATGCCCCCATTCACATCATAGGGTTCATAAGAAGAGTCCTCATCATGCTCCTTTATCCTGGATCCCATAGATAGGGATAGGCCACATGTATTTATTTCTTTGATGTCATTTTTTGTGACACACATATATACAATTTTTTGAGATTTTGTGCTCATGCGATTGTTTTAGACCACACTTGTCAGTGTGATGGCATTGTATATAAACTTGATTTATTATGGATATATATACATACAATTCTTTTTGGATAAGTCATCTTGGTGTAAGAGTTATCTTCATTGATGGTTTATTTCACTTGTGTACTCTTAGATGTTTAGAATTCTTGATGTTTTTATATGCTTTTTGAATGCATGCTATGGATGATGATGTGTTAATAGAATGATTTCTTTTTGCTTTTTTGTTTTATATGATGTTTATGCAAACACAATGTAATGTCAAAACTTTGGTTTTCAAACAATATTTGGTACCTCTAATTTAGTTGGAAAATATGATGAATGTGATATGATAAGAAAATGAACCCACTCCACTTCTAACTCCACGCAACTAGTAAGATGTGAGGGCTCAACACCGAGATCCAAAAGGGACATGATTTGTATGATTTTGATGAAGAAAGATGAAAGGAAGACAATATTTTGATAAAACCCAATTAGAAACCTATAACCTAACTCTACACATAGTTTACTACATAGTCTAGAATGTGATTTTCTTGTCAGTTTATCTAGACTTAGATCCATAGATGGCCTCTTGATTGAAAAAATATGGTTTTAGGTTTTAACCCTTTGGAACATAGACATCTAATTCACTTTCTTGGGATTTGAAATTTCAAAGCACTTTTTATTTGCTAGATTACTTATAGATTACTAATTTTTTGAAGATACCCCTACATCTTGCCCCATGCTACTAGTAAGAAGCATGGGCTCATCACCAAGGACAAGGTATAGGAAAGTAAGGGTAATTCATTCCTTTCCCAATCTCACACCACCAGTAGTAATAAGGCATGGGCTCATCACCAAATATTGGTGGGGAAAGGAAGTGTAGTTTTATTTGTAAATGAAAGATTTTTGTATTTATTGATTAACTTATATCATTTTTTAATTTTTTTACTTTAAATTGTGCTTTTGGGAGGGAGAGCTTTCCCCTGGCCTCAACCCCACACAACTAGTAAGATGTGAGGGCTCATCACCAAAGGTTGAGATATGTGAAAAAGTGATCCAAGTAAAATGTTTAGAAATATTTTATTACCAAAGAGGTTTTTGGGAGAGATGTGACACCAAGAAGCTTCTAGAATAGACTATGGGCAAAGACACCTAAGCTGGAAGAAAAACTACGAGTAGAACCAAGTATGCAAGCCTTGGTAGGATTAATGTCAAAATCTATCTTAACTTGTTGAATAATGAAATGATTAGAAATGTTGATGATAATATTGTGGATATTTGAAGAAATGTGATTGAATGTTTTCCAATGTTTTTAGAAGTTTTTGAAATTTTCTTGAAAGATAAGTTTCTTGATTAGAATTTTACAAAATGATGATCTGAAGAAGAAAATTTAGTGTGGATATAATAATGTACATGTGGAAATGTAGATGGATCATGTGTAGTAACGTTTAAGTGAAGTGAATTGACAGATTCGCCAAATTATTCACCCTCTAATGTACACAAGTGATATGCCCCATTATTGTAGTCCTCCATGACTCGATATGGGCCCAACCACTTAGGCCTGAATTTGCTTCCTTCATCGGTTTCTTATCGATCTCAACTATCAAGTCTTAACACCAAATATCCTACTAGTATGTCACACTCGTATACCTTTTTTTATATTTCCATCTCATCTGGTCAAGTGTAGACACTATGTCGTTTCTCAGCTCTAAGATGAGATTCATCGAGGGTTTTTAATTCAATGAACTATTCCTCATGATATCCCTCTTCATCTAAGATGCCTTGCAAGGATATTCAGAGACTAGGTATCTCAAATTCAAGTGGTAAGACTACTTCAGAACCGAAAACTAAGGAATATGGGGTTTCCCCTGTAGGCATTCTTACCAAAGTTCTATAGGCCCACAAGGCAAGGAAAATCTTCAAATTCCAATCATGTTTATTCTCCTTAATTGTTTTAAGGAGAATGTACTTTAATGTCTTGTTCGTAGCCTCATCCTATCCATTGGCCTGAGGGTAGTATAAAGAGGTTGTGTGGTGTGATATTTTAAACTACGTGAGCATAACTCACACACCTTTTAATTTTTTTAAGATGTGCCATTATCCGAGATAATGACTTGTGGACCATGTACCTATAAATGATTTGATTCAAGATAAACTTCATGATCACATACCAGGTACAGTGGTAAGAGGCATGGCCTTAACCCACTTTTTGAAATACTTCGTGGCTGTAATGATGAAATTGTGGCCATCTATTGATGAGGGAGAAAACTTCCCTATCAAATCCAAACCCCAAGTAGAGAAGGGCCAAGGTGTTACTATCGGTTGTAGATCTGGGAAGGTATGTGAATCTCATGAGAGAATTCTTGACATTTTTGGCACCTATACACATACTCCACAGCGTTGTCATGCTCTAAGGTGGGCCAAAAATAACCCATTTGGTGTATCTTGCGAGTAGTAGCATGTCCTCTGAAGTGACCTCCACATATTATGTTGTGGGCTCAAAAAGGAAAAGGATATTTTAATGAATATTTTTCATCGACACACCTCAACAATATTCCATAAAAGGCTCTGTGATAGAGCACTTATTCTATAATCACATATTTGGTAGTTATGACACATAACCATCTTCTCTATTGTGAGTTTACTTCCCATAGGATATGCATGGTCCATAATGAAATTAATAATGTCTAAATACCATGGACATGCAGAAATGGGAGGCATGGCTTCTATGTAATACACACTCATCAGGGAAATCCAAGTCTACTAGATCTCTCGTCATCTAATGGGTTATCTCCAACCAATCAACAATGATTTTTCCTTTTATGGATTTTTATTGAAGAAAGTTAGCTCAAATTCACCCATTAGGGTCATAAAGTGACCAACCTTCTTAGATAAAGAACCCTTGAGTTAGAAATGTTTGAAGATGGTATGTCTTAACAATTACCCACATTTCTTGGTTAAGCATATAATTCCTTAACTATTTTTATGAAAACTATAGCTAGGCATTCCTTTTCCACCTATGTATAGTGTGTCTCATAATATAGCAAGGTACAACTAATGAAATAAATGGCGGGTTCACATGTTTATCATCATCTTCTTGTGCTAACATGCAAGCTAGAGAGATGTTAGTAGCTCGAGAATACAAAATGAGAGGATGATCCACTTTAGGTGGCATTAGTGTGGGCGGTGATAAGAGGAACTACTTCACAAGACTCAAATGCATCATGATACTCAGTTGTCTAGATATTATAAAATCCTTCTTTAACAAATTGTTAATTGGATGAATGGCATAGGTTAAATTAGGTATGAACCTACGGATTGCTCTGATATTTCCAAGAAAAGACCTGATGCTTGACTCATCAGAGGGTGGGGTCATTCTAGGATACCACCTGAATTTTTTCAATATCTACATCAATCCCTCATGAAGAGATAATGTACCCCAACAACTTCCCTCCCATCACTCCAAACACACACTTATTTGGATTTAATGTGACGTCATACTCGATGAGATGAGAGAGGATGACATGAAACACCTCGAGGTGATTGCAGTGCTTCTTAGATTTAGCTAGAAGATTATCAATGTAAGATTCCACAATCTTGTGAATAAGATCATGGAATATATAGGTTCATTTCTCGTTGATAAGTGGCCAAAACGGTATTCTTAAGGCTGAATTTCATGACCATGTAACAATAGGTACCCCAAGGAGTGGTAAAATTTATCTTTTCTTGATCCTCCTTAGAGATCCTAATTTTGTTATAACCCGAAAATCCATCCATAAGTGACAAAAACTCATATCCAGTTGTTACATCTATGATGATGTCAATGGAAGGAAATGAAAAATCATATTTGGGACATGCCTTATTTATGTCCCTAAAATCAATGCATATGTGAATTTTCCCATTCTTTTTTAAGAACGGGAATATGTTTGAAACCCACATTGAGTAGTCTACCAGTTTAATGAATCCCACCTGTAGGAGCTTCATAACCTCCTCTTTGACCATCAAAGCTACTTTTGACTTCATAGGTCTTGATTTTTCTTTATGGGCTTAGCATATGGTTTGGTTACAAGGTTATGAACTACCACATGGGGAGAAATTCCTATCATTTCCTTATAAATGAAGGTGAAGGCTTTTGAATGTTCTTTGAGCACCTTTGTATGTGCTTCTATCTCATCTAGAGTAAGAGAAGAACCAAGTTTTAAGATCTTTGGTTCCTCCTCCGTCCCTATATTAATATTTATAGTCCCTTTAATTAAAGAGGCATTACCCTCTTCGAATTTAGGTAGGGTTGGATGTAATTCTAACTCCTCTTCCTCTACCTCATATATCTCAAGACCTTTCGATGAGGAAGGACACAACGTGTGATCTCCAAAGTAGGAGGAAGGGTGAGGTCTAAGAGAAAAGCCTCTCTTATGGTGAGTGGGGTGAAGATCAATGTATGCATTAAGGAATCCTAGGATTGCCTCATCATTCTCCACAAAGTCCATAGTGGCAGGATCATTCTCAACCTTGACATATGTCAAAATTAGATTAGTTGGAATTCTTCAAATTAGAGGTTCAGGTCTGATCGAAATAGTGAACTCGGTTTCTTTCAAATCTTTTCTTGGAAAAAAGTGAGAAGAGGAAGTAGCTATAGAGTCGGCTAACAAGTTTTGCTCATGTGGGATATCTTAATAGAGATGAAATCAAAAATTTTGCTAAGTTCAAGCATGACGGTCTTATAGAGTTGTAGATGTTCTTCTCTAGTCTCATAAACTTCGAGACTTGATTGGTAACAAGTTGGGAATCACCTAGAACCCTAATGTTGCAAACACCCATCCTCTTGGCTATGATAAGACCAAGAAGAAGAGCCTGTATTCAGCACTATTATTTGTGCACTTAAAATTAAGCTTAAAGGTGAAGGGCATGACCTTCCCTTTAGGGGAAGTTAGAATCATGCCTACCCCAACACCAAAATGACATTTTGCACCATCATAATTGAGTATCTAATAGTTTCTAGGGAAGATAGAGGTTTTATCATATTTTTCTTCTTCTTCCTTTAACTTTAAGACTTTGACCATGTAAATCTCTTCATAGCCACTAAAAGAGAAGTGATTCTGAAATCTTGCCCCATACCCATGGAGTCAAATGGAAGGAAGATTGGTAGGTAATTTTCCAAAAACTCTACAATTTTAGTTTGTGGTCTTCATCGACACTATTTTGACTACAACAAATTAATCTTCACTTGGAACACCCCCTTTAATCACCTTGGGGCTTCTAATTCTATCATAGGAATCAGTTTGGACACTGGTGTTGAATCCTTAGGTTTTTCAATTGATTGGTTGGGAGTTCAAACTCAGAGTGAACACCAGGTTTCTTCTTTAAGTTGGCTAGATGAATTTCAAAAGGATTTGGGTCACTCTAAGCAACCAAAAATTTCCCCAAATGTAGGAATCGACTTCCTAAAAGAGCATGGAAGGGATTTATTTCATTCGATGGATCCACGGTCAACCAAGAATCATATTATAGTTGGTTTCCCAATCTATAATATAAAACTCAGTTAAAACCATCTTTGGCCTAAGGGTAACTGGAAGCAATATTGTCCCAATGGAAGTTACTTAAATACTATCATAACCTCTTAGCATGTTTCAAGTCGAAGAACAATTGGTTTCTCCATAACCTAGCTTCTGAAGAAATGAGAAAGGAACTATGTTGACGGCTACTCTGTCATCTATCATCACATGTTTAACATTATTGTTGTAAATCCAAACCTGGAGGTACAATGTCAGATCACCTCTTCGTGCCAACTCGGCCTCAATTGGAATTTTGCTAATGTCAAATACAAAACTACCATATCTCTCGGGATGCCTTGGTGGATAGACATCAAATTCTATGTGATTAACTTGGGGGTAATGTGAATTAAATGGTGAAGGCCCAATTCTTCTAACAGAGCCACCCGATGTGTGGGTGAATTATTCAAAAAAACCAAGAAGGAAATGTGAGATAAGGTCTTGGTAAAATTTGTAATTAGATCATAGGCCCCCACAGATTTGGGAGCCATTAGTGTATCATCTAAAAATGAAGGGTAAACAGGAAGAGGTTGTGAGGAATAATCACGAGTACGAGTTGTTGCATTAACCTCAGGTTCGGTCTCCAACTCAACCAAACCCAAAATTTTGGTCTAATTCCTACCGTCCAAATTAGGAGCTACATTTGTGTTTGACAAAGTAGATGCTTCATGGTCATTATTTCCAATGGTAGTTCCCTTGTTGGTTCCATGGGGGTTAATATTTTTGTTCTCGAGGTGCGTCGATAGAGGGTTTGTGAAAACCCCGATAGTAAAGTTTTGAGGGGACACAAGCCCCGTGTGTATGTTTTTTGTTGGTGCCATATGGTTATCCAAAAAAATCTCAACAAAGAAGTTTCTTTGGTCCTTTGTAAGCCACTATATAAATTTTTTATAATCACGACACGTACTAGTGTTGTGTCCTCTAACTCTGTGGAAACCACAATATAAATCAGGGTCATAATCACGAGGCCTTTGATTTTGGTTTTGTTGTGGCCTATAATTTATATTGTTATTTTGTTTTTAGTTGTTATAATTAAAGTTTGGGGGCCTCGACCTTGGTTCAGGTATTGGTATTGGTTCGGATAACCGCTTGGGTATTGAACCGATGCTTGGGCCTAGACTTGTTGAGGTGGGGAGGACAACTAAAGTCCACCACATTAAGAAGGAGTAAAATTATTACTCCTTTGATTTTTGTTATTCACGTTTTTTGTTACCGTTATTCACGTTGTTGGTGTTAACAACATTTGGCTTCTTGGGTTGATATGTTATGTCGTCCATTATAACACCACGATCTTATTAAGGATTTTGGGTCTGTTATCAACTAATTTTGACTACACAAAATTAATAAAAATAGAAATTTTGAAATTTTTCAAAAGTGTTACTTTGCATGATTTATCGCTCTCATCATGATCGTCTCATTTTTGTGATTGTTCTGGTCTTCATTTCGTCCATTTCGGGTGAGAACTCCTCCTGCTAGGTCTTAAATTGTGTTAAATATTAATTAATTAATTACTCTTTGTTTAATAAAATCAATTTTTAAGAACTTTGGGATTTTTAATTAAATAAATATTAATTAAAATTCATTCGAAAATATTTATTTTAATTGCTGGGGAAAAATAAGCTTCCGCTTCCCATTGTCGGGGATGCCAAATTGGCTTCCTGGACCAGATTTCCCTTTCTGGCAAATTTATTTTAATTTCCCGCTTGTGGGATTTCTTCCACTGATTGCCAAATCAATGAATTGACAAATGGGTAAAAAATCTCCCAATTTCCCACATGGGGAAATAAAATGGAGATTGCCAACCCACCTTGCCATTTACGTTGGCAATGGTTGTTTATTTCCCCATTTCCCCCTAGAAATTAATGCCACTACCCGAGAAAGAGGGAAGTTTTTTTAACGGGACAAATAAGAAACGATTGTGAGGAAGCTTCCTAAATCCTCATAAAATCCTTCCGTCAAACTTGTTGGAAGAAGTCATGCAAAGATTTCCAATTTCTTCTTATTTCTTCTAAAGGAAAATCTCAAAGTAATATTTTATCACATCCCTCAACAAATCACCACGCTTGAGCCAAGTTTGAATACCTCAACATTCCAACACATTTGCAAGTATATTCACACATGCATAGGAGGAAGAATACAGTTTCCACGCAGGTTAAAGAAAACAGTTTGCATCAAAATATCAACGCACTCATCAGGCAAAAATCCATGCACCAAGAGATTTATACGCTGCCAAAGAAGTCTGCACATAGGCCACGTGAGAAATTCCACGCCAACAAAGAGCCAAGAAACCAGTCAAAGGAGAGCGAATTTCCAACGCAGACCAGAAAGGAAGAAGAATAATAATAAAAAATATTTATTTTGGTTTGGTGAGAAATCTTCCATGCGTGGGGAGGAAAGATAACAGTGAAAATGTATTTGTTTTTGTCTTCATTGAAAGGTCCATGTGGAGGAGGAGAAAACTGTCCTTAAATAAAATTTGTTTTGTTGTTTACTTTTACACCAAAAGCCACACATTGGGAAAAGGAGAAACAACAAATAAAGACAAACAAATTAAAGCATAACAGTCCAAAATCAGACCAAAGGAGGCCACGCAGCAGGGAGAAGAAAACAATTTTCAACACCTAGGAAGGAAGAAACAACAAGTTTAAACAAGGCAAGATAAAAAATAGTCCAAGCATTCTCCAGGTCTATCCACGTAGGAGCAGAAAAGAATAACCACGCATGAGGTAGAAGTGTCCATACATTTCACCAAATCCTCCATGCATTGGGCAGAGAAAGATCTTCAAACAACCCATTAAAATTTGATTTTGTTTATTTTCTTTTGCTTAGAGGAAACCACGTGGGGACAACAAGACAAAGAAAATTAATCATGAGTAAGTTTGTTTCCCACACATGGCAAAAGCAAGGAGAATAAAATTAGTTTTAAGCATGCTTTGAATAATCTAAAAGGCAGCTCAAAACAAGAACACACCTCCATGCATTGGGTAAAGGAGAAAATAATCAAAAGAATTTGTTGTTTTAATTATTTTTACGCCAAAAGACTACGTGGAGAGGAAAGAAAACAATTGGCCAAGATAATATAGGTCACACATTTTTATAAAAAAGACCAAACATTCTCACACCTGGCTAAAAAGAAAATACAAGTTCAAAGCATTTTTCCAAAGAAACAACAGCCCACGCGGGAGAAGGAGATCAACAGGAATAAAAGCCAAATAAAAAAAAATCTTCTACGCATTCACCAGTAGGTGAAAGGAGAATACGAGCCACACAATTACGAGAAGAGGAAGACTGTGTGTGAAGAAAAATCATGTGAACCATTTTAAAATGTCAAACAAGATATATATCAACACAAGAAAAATGAAATTAATAAATAAAACGATAGATACGGAAAGGACGTGCCACGGGTTGTATCTATGAAGTAATCAACTTTGGAGCTCAATATCTCGAAGTCAGATGATCGTCGGAAGAAAGGTTTGGTTAGTTGAATTATCTCCAACTTGATGTAATAATTTTCCATATTTCAAATGTGCAACACCTCATTCAATATTTTTCATGAACCCTAGAAAAAACTAGTTCGCTTGTTTTTCGCCATGTGTGCGATTTCACTTTGGCAAAAGACCTACTTTGAGAATCCATATCTCGAGCTCAGATGATCGTCAAGAGAAATGGATTGGTTCGTTGAATTCTTCTTAAATTAATTTACTTATTTAAAATAATTAAAATGTACATAAATTTGTTTTATTTTTTTCACTGAGTCAAATAAAATGCAATTTGCATGATTTCTCTCGCACGTGCGGTTTTGACTGTCGAGGTGACTCATTTTAGAGTTGATATTTTAAACTCAGGTGATTTTCAAGAGAAAATAATTATTTTTTTCAATTTTTTCAACCTTCATATGCTCCCTTGCCAAGTTTTAGATTCCTAGCATTAAGTTTGGTATTTTTATCAAGCTAAAACTAAACGAGTTTTTCGTAGTTTCTGATTTGCATTTTCTAAAGCAGTTTAAAAGAGTCAAATTTGACCTTTAATATTTGATTGAAGAATTTTATTGGAAAAAAAAACCTCTGACATTCAAAATTTTGGTACCTTAATATACTCCCTCATCCAGTGAGAACTTCTCAGAACAAGATTTGTTATTTTTCCCAAGGCAATTTCACAGATGATTTATGCAGTTTTGTAAGAAGAAAGTAATAGCCCGAAATCACGCTTCTATCACAATCATGTTATCTTCAAATAAATAAATGATGTGATATGAGTTCCAGGGCATCCTACCCACTCGACGCTCCATTCAAAGTATGAGAACATCGCTGATACCAACTTGGGACTGGCGTCGATGTAAGCCGATTCTCGCGATCGCATATCAACCAAAGGTGAGTCACAATTTTCCCGACACTTGTTCTGAATTGGCCATCACTTACATGGATACACCACAACATCTAAACAGTGTGGCGAGTTCAACTCCAATGTCTCCGAATTAGAACCAACCTCTGATTTCCTCATTACACGGTATAAGTTGTAGCTATTGACATAGGTCTCTTGAGTCAAAAGCCATTGTTATCGACAAAGATCGATAATGAGAGAATCTTGTCTACATAAATTGTTTTCACTTGATCATTGTATGGATCTATTCATCGAAAAACCAAGACCAATGATAAGTACAATTATGCAGATCATCAAGCAAGGCCACATCATTCAAGCATGTCCTTGTCAGCTCTCAGTTAGTAGCGTGCATAATACTTCATCGACCAGTCTTAAAGTTGGAGTGTTCTCAAATTGGACGATCGTGAGCGGATCAAAATGGCAACACTTTGGGATGGTGACAAAGACAAAAGACATAACTCTAGGAAGTGAATTACAATTTTGACTCTTGGAAGATCTTCTCAATGGAAAAAGATCAAGAGTTGGATTCTGACAAGCCAAGGTGGCGTAATGACTACGGTCTCGCAACAAATGAATAATTCACCATGGAAGACTATTCAGAGCATGTGGATAATTGTGTGGAATCGTGAATGCAAATATGAATGAAGACAAACTTTCTCACACCATGATGTTTCTCAAATGGAGGGGTGGATGAATTGCTCAAGTTTCAAGCTCAACTCTCTTGTCATCTGGAGGATTGTGGAGCATAGTCAATGAGTTCATTCCCATACGACGGATAGGCGGACTCTTGGCCCAATGGATAAGGAATTGATCCTAGGTGTCTTGATCTAGGTGGCGCATTGTTGATTGGGATGTCTATGTGTGTCTAAGTCATTTAAGTGGGGTCCACATGTACCCATTGCTTTTTGTTATAAAGTGTTGTTATTAAACTCACTTTTGGAAAAAAATTGATAACTTAAGTGGTTTCTATTTTTAGTCACTTTTTAAAAGTTGGTTGGAAAATTCAAATCCACTTAAGTGCCCTATTTAATGTTCATGTAAACCCTAACTACTTTGTAACCAACTTTTGGGTTATAAAAGGAAGTCAAGGGCTCATTTGTAAGGGTGACTTTGAGAGAGGAGAAGAAAATACTTTTTATGCAAGCTTTACTTCAAAGAAAGAAACTTTGTGTTCTTTTGAGAAGACAGTTTGGAGTTAATGAAAAATAAACTTTGTGTCCCATTCATTATCTCTTTTAGCATTTGATGTTCTTATGTTCATTAGATGTTAGTGTTTTAAATCTTGCATGTGAATATTGTCTTGGATCTTATTATCAACGCTATTAATCTCTTTCTCTTGTTCACAGTGATCAAGCTCTACTATTTACTCACTCATGTGTGTTCCCTTTACTCATTCTTGTTTAGATAACTCAAACTCCATTTTATTTTTGTTAGTTATTCATCGTTCTTATTCATGTAATATTAGGCAAGCCTCTGTTTTTAGCTAACTTTTGCATGTTCCTTCTATTCATTCCTTTCCATTTTTCTTTGATTCCATTCCATCTCCCTCATTCAATTTTCTTTCCAATGATGTTCTAAAGCACCCCCACATACAATTTTGAATGTACAGTGTAAATATACTTTTGATTTTCAATAAAGGCGAGTCTCACCTTCATTGAGGAGGGACTTTGTTCCCACACTTGTTCCATGTCATTTGCATGTGTGCAAATCCATATGCTAATGAGTCCTTGGTTATTGTTGTTTGAAATGTTAGGGTTACTTGAATTACCCTAGGAGGGATTGACCAATCTCTCATTTGAGTCATATTTTTGTGGCCACTATTAATTTCTACTTGGTCAATATAGAGAGCACCCTCTAAAACCTTCTCATAACTTCTAAGAGGAAACTTTTAGACCTCTTCCTTAGTTTCCCGGTTAATAGAATGAAGTAATAATTTGCAATCGTGTTTGGTCCATTTTTATGGCACTAGCCAAGGAGTAGAGGACTTGCCGCCATCTCTTAATAAAATGGGCGGCGGATTCATTGTGGTATTGCTTGATATGGAGGAATTATCTAATTCTTGTTCACAAGAGCTTGTTCATATCAAAATCCTTTATAAACTCAGAAACGAGTTGTTTGAATGAATGGATCGAGGCTTCTGGTATCCTGTAGTACTAGTTGAGAGTGATTCCCTCAAGGGTCTTAGGGAAAATCTTAGCTACAACCACATCCCATGGGAGTATCTCTCTGACAGAAATTGTATACACTTTAATATGTGCATTTGGGTCCCCCTCCCCTTTAAACTTTGGCAATTCGGGAAGTGGTCGTGGAAGCATTACACTTCATATGGTAAAGTCAAGGGGATCCTTAAGATATTCAGCATATGTGCCCAATGCATAAGACTCTACCATAGACGACCCTTGATGGGGAGGTGGAGGAGGAATAAGAGGTTGGTATGGTGTTGTAAGCATTCTACAAGGGTATAAGGCATCCCCTAAGGTTGAGCATATGATCCGGGAAAAGAAAACATGTCCCCTTGCGGTGATTTAGAATACATATGGAGGTACAGGGGAACATTATTTTAGTATGGAGTGGAAGGTGTGAAACCGGGAACATCGCATTGTAAGTAGGAATGGCATTCAAGAATGTACTTCCAATTGGCACTTTTGGAGGGTATCCATACAAAGTGTGGGAGGGCATACCTAATGTGCCTAATCCGATAAGAAGATCCCCAGGATTAGGGATACTCTTGTAAACTAGAGGAGGTGAGGGTGTCGAAGGCACATACCCAAAGTTTTGTGTTTGGTGGGGGATCTTTCCTTACCCCACAAAATATGTAGCATGAGAAGGTTGGGCAAGCTCCTCGAGTACCATAACCCTATTAACCAATGTTGAAATTACATCACCTGCAGATGGTGTTGAATTTGACTTAGGTGCATTTTGAGCCTAGTTAGGAGGCAAAGGTACATGATGTCCTGTTATGGTATGATATTTGGGAAGCCACCCCTCTTTGGATGTGTTTCTTGTAGGAGGATGGGTAGCAAATTCATTCTAAAGAAGAACATAAATGTAATATTACATCCGATCAAAGGATATGTCCATTGCATTAAAGTGTTGTTCACTTTGGGCGTAGCATGCCAGGTACTCCTCATCTAATAATGGGAGTGAATCAGATTGCATATTGATTTTTGGTCATAACAAGACCGAGGATTAGAACCTTGCTCTCTTGTAAAATTCATATTGTTAGAGTAGGAGAGCCACGTTGTGGACCATGGTTAAGTTGATCAATCTCCTCAATCTTGACCAATGAACTATTGTTGGTCCCTTGGGGAGGAAGAGTGTGGGGGGGAGGTAGATTAAATGAGTAGTTATCAGCCCACCTAGATAGTGAGGGTGACTGTTGCATACCCATTTGGTAATAATACGCCTCGAGACCCAAAATGGGTCTATTGTATTCCACTGACATATTCGGGGGGGTATATAAATACCAGGATGAAAAAGGTAAGAAAATGCAAATTAAAAGGAACTAGTCCTTCACGTCGGGTTCACCAATTTTGTACACCTGAAAATCAACACATGACTTTCGAGTGTAGGTGACCTCCGAGGTTAGGCCGGGATAGCCAATGTGGAATGGATAGATGGATATGTGTATCATAATAAGTGAATGTACAAAATACTCAAAGATGGTTTAATATGGTCAACAAGTTATTAGGGCATTCGATGTCTTCTACGAGCACTAAAGGGATCTAATTGTCTAGGAAACAAAAACCTCTCTAACTTAAATGGGTGTGATGGAACGGTCAAGAAGAATATACACACGTAAAATTCTATCAATATCGGTGTGTAAAACTCTCTCAACTAGTTGTGGTATTCGTGGGAATTATCCTTCGTTTGCCTCGAAGAAACTCCCAAACAAGGTCATAAAAATGCTAGAGGAAACGTATGAATAGGACAAGTGAATGAGTGATGGGCACTAGCTCTCTGCCTGAGTTGGTTCCTCCAATATTCATAGACTTTATCAAATTCTTTGTTAAGGACATACAACTGTTGAATGACGAAAGGTGGAATTGGTGAGAATCGAATACCATAATCTGAAGGCTTGTATCAATGTCTATCTCAAGATAAGTTACATTTGGTTGAAAGACTCTAGGATTGTACACTTCTTATCTATGTTGTTGGGATCCTAGATGGTCATGTGGGATGGATAGCTAAGGGAAATGCGTAGAACTAACTAAAAAGTGATTCTAGCAAGCTATAGCCAAGTTGGTTTGTCCAAAATCCATAAGCTCTATCATGTTCAACATTTAATGCCCTCAATTGATCAAAGTGATAGTAGGTAAGTCCGAGGTGGTTTGGAAGATGTTAATCCAAAGACCTTGGTCAATTTCTAATAATATTACTAAATGATTTTGTTATGGTACTATTGGTTCAAAGACGTAATCCATGGTCTCTCCAGGACCCGAAATGATCATGCATGATGTGTTTTCAATTAATCTAATACAAGAAAGTAAAGTATTTAAATAAAGGAAATCTAACCTATTTTTTTGTGATTTTTCAATATGAAGGAAATACAACAATAAACAACAATCTAATTAAATTAAAATTATATTTTTGGATTTTATCCTTTTCTAGAAAACAACATAGGAAATATAAAAAATGAAAAAATTGCTTCTACAATTTAACTAACATAACCTAAACAAATAAATAACCAGATGTGATTATCTATTTGTGCTGAAATAAATCTAAGCTATTATAATTAAGAAAAGCTTTTCCAAAATGTAATTGTGGATGTAAATCCTCTATTCTACCTCTAAGGCACGGGAAGGAACCGAATCTTCTCAGAAGCTTTTCTTCCCCTGCAACTTCCTCTTCCCAGTAGAAGTAAAGAAGGATTCAATGGAAGCTAGATTGAAATGATATTGCAATTGATTCTAAATTAAATGAAGAAGATTTCCTCCAAACAAGCTTCCTTGCAAACCCATAGGGATAGGAAGGGAAGCTATCTATCACCAAAAGCTTTACAAAATAAATGGAAGCTATAATAATGATCTAACTATTGCAATGATTTAAATTGAAATGGTTTACTACTCTAGTCAATAATGTGCATACAGATTAAAGAAGAATTCAAAAAATTGTAGGAAATCTAAGTACATTCCCAACCTGGAATTTGTAATGTTGAAGCAAAGCCGGTTATGGTCTACTCTTGTATCCCCTTGGTTTCTTTTCCAACTTCAATGTTCATGTGATTCCATGGAGTTGTGCTAGGAATACAAGAGAAGAAAATAAGAAGGTTCTAGAGCAATGGTGACTTACTGGAAATATGGTAGCAATACAAGTAGAATAAGAACACCGCAAGATAATAGTGCTTGGTTGTGTGATTTCTATCAAGATCACCGCAACATAATAACATAATTCACAACAAAAATCTCCATCCATTGCTTCGAGAAGAAGCTTGGATTTTATAAAACATAGGTTGGGAAATGGTCTAAGCCATTTAAAAATTGTGGGGTGCCACATCACAACAACGAGGGGAAATTAACTCTCAATTAATAAAAAAGAGAAAGAAAAAGTTGGTAAACATCTATCAAGCCTACAAATAGCCAAATTGACCAAGAAATGTGCACAAAATTGAGTTGGAAGAACTTAACATGCGTCAAATCACACAGGAAGTCTCGGTCAAAACATACATAACCTTCGCTTTGCACAAGGAGACGATTATGTAATTTTCAAGGCATTTGTGCAACCACCATTAAGGGAAAATCAGCGGTTGCACAACCACCACCCGGAGTAGACTAGTAGTTGTGTAATTGCTTCCAAAGAAGACTAGCGGTTACATTCGTAATTTTAGACCAAAGACTAAGGAAAACAACGTGGAAAACTAATGTAAAGTAGGAAATAGATAATTAAAGTATTCTAAGATACAAATATAAGCTACAAAGAGGGAAAGGGGCTCGAACACCATTAGAAAATATAGTAATCATCATAGGGGATTGTGAACCATTTTTCGATAATGTAGCACATTCAAAATTGGGTGTTTCCCCCTAGGAGAGGTGTTCTAACTATGAAGAGGCATAGAATGTAGAGTCCGAGTATGACGTTTGCAAAAGGAGGAGTTAGAAGTTATACATGAAATTCCCATGTGTCGAAGTGACATCATCCAAACTCCCACTACCTGCAAGATGTAAACAATAATCAATTGTAGATATATATGAAATTGAGAAAACATACTAAAAATAAAACGACAAGAGGACTTACCATATCCGAGGGGATAGAAACATACCTACGCTAGCGCTCTAGCCCTACAAAGAATATAAACTTAAAATAGAGTTAAAACAAGCTATATATATCTAAAACCACTATTTTCAAAATCATTTGCACTCACCCTTGTAGATAATTTGGAGCTCTAGATTACTTGTGACCATTTCAAACGAGAGTATAGTTGAATCGAAGAGTGCAACGACGTGATCATGGCCCCACCAGCGAGAGAACCAAAGCTAAGAAAAAGGTTAGTATTTTACATTTATTCATTTCAAACCTAAAATATGAAAAATTGAAAAATATCAACCTAGGGGGTCATTTTCAATAATTATATAGTTAAAATGTTCCTAAGGGGGTGCCTAGATGTGTGTGTCTTTTATTTTGTGAAAAACGATGCATTTTTGTCATTTTTTTGAAGTTTTGGGCCCAGGGTATGACGTGCCCTTTTGAAATGACCGCCACAAGACGTAGGTAGTGGTTAAGAAACCATCAAGCTTCCTATAGCCGAAGTTGTGCAACCACCAAGTAATTACACAACCTTCGCTCTCCGCATGTGAGAATGAAATATTTGTAATGGTCAAGGAATAAGCTAAGTTGGACCAAGTGTGATGATTTTTTTGGTTTTTATGTCATTTTATAATGTTTTTGATGAGCTTACTATGCACAAGATGTTTCTAACATGCTCTTTTTCTTGTTTTGACGAATGCGAAGGATTCCTACATTTGGTGGAGCTAGGCTAGAGAATGTGAGTGGCTTAGGGATTATTGATCAGTTGTCTCAAGAGGAGAGAGATTTGTTACATAGAGAAGGATTTTGAAGATTATCTCATATGATGTTAGTAACGCCAGCTAGTCACTTATTGTGTGACCTTTTGAGCTATTGAGACACGGACAGAACACTCTCCAGTTGCACGGGGTTCAAAGAGAGTGGAACATTACCTTAGAGGACGTGCGCATGATTTAGGGTGTTCCAGTGATACATAGGAGGCCGAATCTTGATAAAGTGAGGATGATATTAAAAGACTAAAATGGCATTTTTTCAAGTTGGTGGGAAATCCCTAGACTATGGCTTTTATTTAGGAAATATTGGGTGATAAAAAAGTTGTAGGAAAAATTTACTTTTATAATATGCATGTTGTAATCCTTATGCGATTTTTTTTTCCGATGTTTACGAAACTATAGCTCAACATGCTTGGCTCATGGGTGCATATTTTATTATTTCATTTGTTTTCCAATATTGATAATTTTATGCGTGTGGTATCTTTTAAATTTACATATTCGATAAACTATTTTTAACATAGGTGTTAATATTTGTATATGAATTTTCTCATATTACGACACTTGTCAATTCAAAATTTTGTTGACTTAGATTTTTTAAGGTGTTGTAAATTTCGGTAGTTTCTTTCTTCCCATAATTATTAGCAAGATTTATATTATGTATGTATGTGTGTGTATGTATGTATGCATGCATGCATGTATGTACGTATGTATGTATGTATGTATGTATGTATGCATTTGTTTACTATCATTATTCTATCGAATATATGTTATATAATTTCAAGTAAACTATTACTTATTTTTCATCAACCAAACACATTTTAACACTTATCTTTTTATGATTTCAAGTATAGTTTTTATATAAAAATCACTATTTTCTCATTTTCAAAAAATATATTTTCAAGAAATCCTATTGATTGAAAAAAACATATTTCATAAGCATGTAAGAATAATTTTGAATCAAAAATATATATTTTTGGTGTCCCCAAGGTTTTAATTAGAAATCTTGGGATACCCCTTTAAAATTTTAGTCAAATCATGTTGTTTAATAAGACTTTGTTGTTAATTGTTTTTCCTTTAACTCTTTTGGATTAGAGGATTGTTTAGGAGGTTAAGAGGTTGTTTGGTCACATTTGCAAAAATACCCACTTGCTCAAAATTTCTCAAAATCCCTAAAAATATAAGTATGGAACTCATCCCAGACCTATGCAGTTTTCTAGGTTACTTTAATTTACTTTATAAGTTGTAGTAAGTCCTCAATAAAAACTTGATTTACATTACATAATGCTAGATGATTCACACAACTACTTTACTTCTTAAAGTTAATGAGTAAATTCATTCCAAAAGCCCGATTCATACCACTATTAATGCATTGCTAAAAATTGATACTACGTTGATTATTTTAAAATTAATTAAGTAAAGTGGTTTCTAAAATTTGATTCATATCATTGTTAGTTCATTGCGATAAAACTGACATGCTTTAAATATTTTAAGTAGTCAAGTAAAGTTGAACCAAAACCCCAAAAACCAAGTCCTTACCTAATCAGATCTTTTGAATTATTTTACTATCAAAGCATTGTTAGGTAATCAAGCAAATTCAAATGCAAATCACACAATGTTGCTCCATCCTAAACCAAATCGGGTTTTCGATAGCTCTTTAATCCATTAACGTTAATAAGCAAGTAATCCACCCTAAAAATTTCGAGCTTCCTCGAGTCGGCTAATGAAGTAATTTTTGGGAAATCCATCAACGACCCATCTCGAGTAAAGGTATGTTAATCATTTTCCTCTTCTTTCATTTCAGCTCTTCCTTGCATTTTTCGTAGTTGCTTTGACCAAAAGCCATTCCCCTCTATGAATTTTTCCCATTCTATAAATTTATGGGGTTTCCATGAATTCATGTAAAAATTAGTTAAAATTGTTGGGATAACTTGTGAGTTATATGGTAAAATTACATACCTATTATTTTTGTGCAAAAATATCAACCTTGAAATAAACCCGAGTTTTATGTATATATTGCGAGTTTTCAAACTACTAATGCTAATGTCCCAATGTATTGCAGAAATCGACCCCTCATTACTAAAAACCTATACTAAGTGGGTTTTTAAACTATTGTTGTTTCCTCAATGCATTACAATAAACCATACCCCTACTACCGACTTACTTACAACTCCAAGCAATTCAACCCCGCAAACTTGAATTACATTGTGAAGAGAAGCTACCCTATATGCTCACTTACGGAAGCTTGAAACATCACATGTAAAAGAACTTATAATGTATAAGACAGGATGGAAGCTATTGATAAAGTAGAGGAAAAGGTAACACAATATATGTTGGATCAGCATGCTAAGTACCAAGAGAAAATTCAGCCTGAAATTGAGATTCTACAGCTAGAGTAATTTCTTATTCTTATTCTTCTTCTTCTTCTTCTCATTTTTCAGAAAATGTAATTAAGTAATCAAGTTGAATTGTAAAACTTAAGTAATCTAGTTAAAAGCCATTACTTTAAGTTATTTTGAAAAATTCAATTACTTAGAAATAGTTGGCACTGCATGCAAGTAGTTGATGTTGTTTTAAATTGTAGAACATTCAAATATCATGTGTGCCAAGAAAAGAGAGATTCAAGGAGAAAATTTATCAACTACCTGCAAATTTGTAGCTAAGCACATTTGGAGGGCATAATTAATGTCTTCTATTTTTACGATCTTTCTAGATGCTATAAATATAGGGGAAGCCTACCGGCTAAAGGAGGAGAACTTTTTGGCTTGTAATTTTGCACATGAATTGAGAGATCTCAAAATTTTTGTTGATATTCTTGAATGTTTTTTTGTAGCTTGCTAGACTTAAATAAGAAGAAGGTGGATTTATATAGAAATTTTTGTCTAAGAAGTATTGTTGTGTATTCTGTGAATATTAATGGTAAACTTTGGGTTATCTTAATCTCAAATTGAATTCATTTCTTTTCATTTCTGAAAATTGTGAAACTTATTAAGTGTTTATTTATTCTATACAGCTACAATAAGCTTTGCAATCTACTTATTGTGAAGTACATTTATTTTTCCCCACTGTTTTTATAATTATATATTTTCCTTTCTCTTCTATTATGCACAACTTCAAAACACAACTTACTTGTTGTAAAATTGTTGAGCTATGGTTCATGAGCTTTGTGATTAAAGTAATACTGGAAAAATAATTAGAGTAAATAGATTCCATGCACAGGAGATTCACCATTAAATGAATGAGATTTATTCCATGATTTATTAGGTTTGTGTTTGTATCCAAGCATAAAATATAGCCAACAGTTTTGGGTGACTCTGTGGGTAACACAAACAAATAGTTTGCTAACCTATGCCTTTCCGTGAGTCTATTAAGGTAAAAAAATTGAGTTTTCTATAGTTTAAACTATAATATTTCTAGTTGTAGGAAGGCATTAAAACTCAAAGAATTGGTCTTAGAATTGTTTACTATTTAACTAGAGTTTTGCATGCAAACTTGCACACCCATTATACAATGTATTTCTCTTAATTAAAATACTTGTTGCTAAAATCTGAAGTTGTCTTGTTAGCACCAAGTTTAATTTTAAATTGCAAATTGTTTGCATGGTTAATTGATATGCACCATTGGACTAAGTCTCTTGCCCATAAAACCAAAATTTGTTTAAGTCAACCCACATTTGTTACTAATCCTTCATTTTGGCAAACCATCCATTTACACGGGAAAGTCGAGCTCAAGGCAGAACTAACCATTTCTTCATATTGCAAGAGAAATTCAATTTTAATCATCTACCTCAAACCAGAACACGTAGAGAAAGCCTTTCACTTGTGGGAAGAGTGTCAACTCCTCCTATAAATCAATTACAACATAATCCATTAGTTAGAATTATCCAACCAATTAATCCTAAACTATATATTTTCTCTACGAATGGCTCAACAATTACCTATCCAATGGGGCATGGCTTTTGGCCCTCTGAATTTAACACCTCCTCTCCATGAATTTTTGAAAGGATCCAAAAGTAATTTTCCTAATTTTTAACGGAAATGGTAAAAAAATCCAGATGATCACTTGGGTGATTTATTTATATCATGTGGAGTACTTGTTGTTGAACATGAAGATGTGTTTGTTAGGATCTTCATAGAAAATCTACATGAATTAGCTAGAGAATGGTTTTACCGTTTGGCTCCTGGCACCATAACTAGTTGCACCGTAATATGAGACCAATTTCTGAAAAAGGTTTAAAGTGGTCAAGACTAGAACACGTTGATTACTTAATTTACCCAACTTGAAAACAACCACATGAAAATATGTGGGATTTCATTGCTAAATTTCAAAGGATATTGTATAAGATCCCTCCTACTACCTCACTTAGTGATGAAAATCAAAAATTATATTTCATTAATTCTTTTTTACCTAAATTTGGTTATTAGCTACAAAGAGCACATCCTACTAACTTACTGGCAACTCAAAACATTTGTATTGAGGTGGAAGATGATCTTCTCATGGCGGGAAAAATCAAGAGCATGACTGATAAGGTTGAAGGATCTTCTTCAACAAGCACTTCAGATCCACCGCTATAAAGAGGCGGTGAAAGATATGTTGTAGATAAAGAATAAAATGATGATAGGAAATAATGTTTCTCATATTAGGAATGCCCCTATTCAAAATTTCAATAATCGAACCAAATTGAACCGCATTTTTTGCTGCTCCTCAAAGATTGTAAATCAAAGCTACCCTGCAAAAAAATGTTGAAATGAATGAAGAAGATCAAGAAATTGATCTTAATCAATCTGAAAGTGATGATTTTGTAGACCCTAGTTGGTGACTCCAACATTGGCTACCTAGAATACGAATCAGAAAATGACTATGATGAAGCTTTTGAAGATGATCATAATCATAATTTTTACAATGTTTACAATATATTAGGTACAACAAGGTGGTGAAACATCTTCTAATGGACACAAAAGAGAAAGAGATGAGCCTAGGTCATATGTTACCATTTTCAAAAGAGGTAGCCCTTTACCTTCTTCTCTAGCTCCAAGAGACAAGAAGGAAAGTTCTTCTTCTTAACCACAAATGTTGACTATTCATGTTCTTGAATCCAATCCAAATGCATCTATCACTTCCTTTAACATCATTGATCATATTAAGAAGAATAAAATCCAAATGTTAGAAGTTGTATACTTGAGATCATTCCCTGACCAATTGAATAGGTTAGTTAGGTATGTTCAAAGAAACGGGTCAAATATTTTACCCAACCAAAACAACATTGCAACTAGGGCTCCCACATCTTCTAAAATAATTGAACCATTTTATGTATCTTTGTAAATCAATGGTTTCAAGTTGAGTAATTTAATCTTAGATTTAGGAGCTTCTAGTAATGTCATGCCAACTAAAGTTGTAGATGTTTTTGGGATCACATTGACTAAAACAATAGGGAGATGTTATTTGATGGAAATAAAAGTTCCTTTGATTGGAAAAATTAAAGATGCACAATATTTTCTGATAGTATTCCATGATAAAAGATTGAAGATGACAATTCTAGTAGAAAACATTCATGTCTCCTATAGGATGTTGCTAAGTAGAAAGTTCTACAAAGAGTTGGGTGGAGAAGTGAAAATGGAATCGTCATGTGCCCACATTCCAATTAAAGGAGTGAATAAAATATTGGAACTTGAGAGGAATTCAAAGTACACATTAATGAAATCCGAAGACCCAAGGTCTCAGATTCTCTTCCAATAATCAGATCACAAGTTCTATTACTTAGAAATGGATGGAGAAACTATAGAACCAGAGGCTCATGATGTACTTGAGGAAGAAGAGAAGATTTGGTCTCTAGATTTTAATGGTAGTTGTTTCTCTTTTGGATTAGGTGCAGGTGTTGTTTTGAAATCTTCAGAAGGAAAGGTACATCCTTACTCCTACAAGTTAATGTTTGAAAATGCTAATAATACTGTAGAGTATGAAGCTTTATTGTTAGGAATGGAGCAAACCAAAAAAAGATAGGAGAAAAAATACTCAAAGCACAAGGAGATGTTAAACTCCTTGTAAAACAAATAAAAGGGTAATACGAGGTAAAGAGAGACAAGTTGAGACACTACAGGATAAAGTGTTGTCTACCACACTTGACTTTGCATCCTTCTCCATCAAATTTATTCCCATAGATCAAAATTCCAGAGCGAACTCTTTAGTAGTAGCTGGTGCAATGGTAAATCTAGATCAGCCTCTTGTAATATTTAGACAAGGTGATTATAAAGTTGAAATGATCTGCTATTTAAAATTCCCGACAATGTTGAGAAGTGGTAAGTTTTCAACGATGACAAGAAGATAGCTATATTTCTAGAGTAACGAGACAATTTTGAGGAATTATACTTTGAAGGAAGCAATTCAAATCCACGCCAAACAATGGTAGGAAAAAAATATATCTTGAGCATGATGATAACAAAGGGATAATTCAGCTAAAATGTAATAAATTTCCTAAGGGTTTAGTATCTAACGAAGAAATATTTGATAAACATGACCAGTTCCTAAAAAATAATAAAGAATATGGTGAGAGTTTTTCTTCAGAAGTGCAATAATTAAACTTGGGTGTTGAGGATGAACAAAATATGGTGAATATTGGAAAGTGTTATTTAGATAAAGAGTAAGAAACATTCACAAATCTTCTTATAAAGTATATTGATGTGTTCACATGGTCTTACAAAGACTTGAAGACATATCATCCGGATGAAGTACAACATTATATTCCATTGCAGTTGGGGAAAAATCCTTTCAGTAAGCTCCACATACATAATCGACTATTTCAGACTGCATACAATATATGTTGAAGTCCAAAATTTATTAGATGTAGAAATAATATATCCTATTCATCATTCAGAATGGTTGGCCAATATTGTACTGTAAGGAAAAATAATGGTGAGATATGCTTGTGTGTAGATTTTCATAATCTAAACCAAGCCTCATTAAAATATAACTACCCTATTCCCATCATGGATCATACCCTACATGTAGTTATTGGTTCATAAATGCTATTTATGTTAGATGGTTTTTAGGTTACAATCAGATATAGGTGGCTATAGAAGATCAATATAAGATGACATTCACCACACCATGGGGAACATTTGCTTATCAAAAGGTGTCTTTTGGGTTAGTCAATGCAAGAGTGACTTTCTAAAGGGAAATGGATCTATATTTTAATCAATTGAAGGATAAAATTATAGTGGTATACCTTGATTATTTGATAGTATTCTTGAAGGTAAGAGGAGCGAAATTTCTAATTTAGAAGAGGATTTCATCTAGTGTAGAAAACATGGTATTTCTCTCAATCCCAAAAAGTCAGTATTTTTCGTTACTAAAGGAAATATTTTAGGACACATTGTCTCAAAGGAAGGGACCGAGATCAACCCTAAAAGAGTAAAATCTATTCATAACTTTCCTCTGCTAACTTCTAAAAAGGGATTCCATAATTCTCTAGTAAGGTAAACTTTCTCAGAAGGTTTATTCTAGATTTTTTTGAACTAACTCACCATATTTCAGATATGATGAAAAAGAAGCGAGACTTAAAATGGAAGGATGAAGGGAAAAAGGTATTAAAAAATAAAATAAAATTTAGCTAAAGCACCAGTGCTAGTGTCACCTGATTTTAGTAAAGAATTTATCCTCTACTTTTATTCTTCGATCACACTATGTCGGCTATATTGATGCATAAGAATGAAGAAAGAATTGAAGCCCCTATAGCCTTCATGAGTATGCCTTTGAAGGCTTATGAATTGAAATACAAACCCATGGAAAATCATGCATATGCAATCATCAAAGCATGCAAGGCATTCAGGTATTATATTCTATCCACACATATAATTGTATATATACATGATACTGCAAACAAATATATCTTGACACAACAAGAGTTAGGGTTTGAGAGGTACCTAAGTGACTAAAGTAAAAGAATATGATCTTGATATAAAACCAACCAAGCTGGTGAGAGGAAGAGGTCCTTGTTAGTTTAATGAGAAAGGAATAAAGCTGGTCCATAAACAACAACCTCTTCACTTCAAGAAGAAACTGATGGATATTTTCCAGTAATCCTCTTTGTCAACCTAGTTGATGAATGGTATAGTAAGATTTCCTACTTTATGACATATGGGGAATTCCCAAATCACCTAACATGAAAAGAGAAATAAACTATCAAGCTAAAATCAAAGGACTTTTTTCTTTGGGATAATGGTTTATACAAGAAGGGAATTGATGGTGTCTTTCTCTGATGTGTCGATAAAGCTCAACAAGAAAAGCTATTAGAATAGTTTCATGACAAAGCATGTGGAGGTAACTTCTCAGCAAGAGTTACTTCACACAATATCCTTCAAGAAAGGTACTACTGGCCTAACCTTTTTCAATATATTGTACAATAGCCTCTAAGTGTCAAGCATGTCAGCAATTTGTTGGACGTGTTAAGTTACCAACATTACCTTTAAAACCAGTAGTGATTAATGAACCATTCCAATAATGGGGAATTGATTTCATTGGTATGTTGAATCCTCCCTCTATTTCTAGTCACCATTACATTCTCACAACTAATTATTTCAGTAAATGGGTAGAATCTATTCTTGTCAAGCATGCTACTTCTAAAGAAGTGTGTAATTTTATCAAGGAAAACATAATTGTGAGATTTGGTGTCCCACATAAGATAGTAACAAATAATACTACAAATATTTCCTCTGATGAGCTAATTAATCTTTTCTACACATATGGTATTTAATTAGTGCATTCTTCTAACTATTATCCTCAAGGAAATAGACAAGTTGAATCAAGCAACAAAAACTTGATTACAATCATTCGAAAGTTGGTTGAAGAAAATAAAAGAACATGGCATAAGAAGATTTTTTATGCACTCTAGGATGATAGGATCACACCCAAAAAGGAAATAGGTATATATACTTTTCAATTATTGTATGGGATGGATGTTGAGATACCTATTACCATTGAACTGCCTACTTTTCAATTAACAAAATTCATTAAAGATGTTACCTACAAGGATGCACTTGACAAAATCATTATGTACTTATCTGAGTTACAAGAAGTGCATATTCGGGTGGCTAATATGTTGGTTGAACATCAAATGAAGGTCAATAATGTGTTTGATTAAAAAACAAGGGGAAAAAAGTTTGAGGTTGGAGACTGGGTCCTCTTGTGGGATAAGAAAAATGAGCCAAAGGGCATGCATGGAAAGTTCGATTCACTATGGAAAGGACCATTGATGATCACAAGAACTGATGGAACAAATCGTTTCATCCTTTCCTACCAGGATGGAGTTGATTTTCCACTATCATATAATGAGCAACATTTGAAGCTTTTCAAGAACGGAGATTCAGGGTGAAACCTGTATGTACATAAATAAAGTCTTAGTGTTTTGGTTGTTTTGTTTGTTTCTAGTTTTTTTCCCTTTGCTTGACCCCAAACATAATGAACAAGACTCAAAACCAGAGATGTTAGGATCTCATCTTCATTTATTTCATTTAAAAATAAATAAAGATGTCCACAAACGAAGGCAATGGTGTCCGGAGATTTCACTTAGAAATCTTGGGATCCCGTAAAATTTTGGTCTTCTTACCTTGTGAAAATTTTTGAGGTCATGTTGTTTAGTGTTTTTCCTTTAAAACTTTTGGATTACAAAATTGCTTAGGATTCCTTCAAGAGGTTGCAAGAGGTTTCTTGGTCACATTTGCAAAAATACCCACTTGCTCAAAATTGCTCAAAATCCCTAAGAAGCTAAGTATGGAATTTACCCCTATACCTATTCAGTTTTTCTGAGTTACTTTAATTTACTTTATAAGTTGCAGTAAGTCCTCAATAAAAACTTTATTTACATTGCACAATGCTAGACGGATTCACGAAATTGCTTTAATTTTTAAATTTGATAAGTAAAGTCATTCCAAAAGTCCCATTCATACCACAATCCATGCATTATGGAAAACCGATACTACTTTGCTTATTTTAAAAGTAATTAAGTAAAGTGGTTCCTAAAATATGATTCATACCGCTTCTAGTTCATTGTGGAAAATTGATACTTCTTTACTTATTTTAAGCAAACAAGTAAATTTGAACCAAAACCCCACAAACCAATTCCTTATCTAATCATATTTTTCAAATTACTTTACTATCTAAGCATTGTTAGGTAAACAAGTAAAGTCGAATGTAAATCCTGCAATGCTACTCCATCCAAAACCAAATCGGGTTTCGTAGCTCTTAACACCATTAACATAAATAAGTAGGTAATATTACTGCAAATTCCGAGGTTCCTCGAGCTATCTAATCTGAAGCTATTTTCAAGCAATCCATTGGTGACCCATCTCGAGTAAAGGTATGTTGAATTTTTCCTCTTATTTCATTTTAGCTCTTCCTTGCGTTTTTCATAGTTGGTTTCACCAAAAATTCATTCCGCCATCTGAATCTTTCCCATTCTATAAATTTATGTTTTTTCCATGAAGTCATGCAAAAAATTGGTTTAAACTGTTGGGAGAACTTATGAGTTATATGGGAAAATTACATACAGATTGTTTTTGTGAAAAAACTTAACCTTGGAAAAAATCCAGTTTTCTCCTTAGCAAGCAAACCACTAATTTGAATCAACTCAAGCATTTCCTTACTTGTTACTCACCTCTCACTTGGTGGATTTCTCCACATCTTTTACTTGACACAGAAAATGGAATTGCTAAGACTCAACATTTCCCCTTAATGCTTTTCAAAAATCGACCCTCCATTTTTGTTGATTGCTTGTGTATTTTAGGTTTTGTCTGTTGTTGTTGACTACCTATGTATTTCGGGAATCAAACTCGCTACTTATACGAATGCCTATGTATTTCAAAAATTAGACATATTGTTGTTGACTTCCTATGTATTTTAGGAATTAGATATGTTAGTGTTGACTACCTATGTATTACGGGTTTCGACCTATTCTTTGTTGACTACCTATGTATTTTGGAAATCGAGACATGTTGTTATTGAATGTCTATGTATTGCAAATTTCCAAGCTGTTGTTGTTGACTACCTATGTATTGCGAGGTTCTTGAACTACTACTGTTGATGGCCCAATGTATTATGGAAATCCGACCCCTCATTACTAAAATTCTATACTAAGTGGGTTTTCAAATTCTCACGCTTCCCCAATGCATTGCGGGAAAGCACACCCATATTGCTAACTTACTTAAAACTCCAAGCAGCTTTACCAAAACGTGGATTACATTGTGAAAAGAATCTTCCCTATATGCTCGTTTACGAGAATATTGAAACATCACTTGAAAAATAACTTCTAAGGTGTAAGACATAAATGAAATCTATTCTAAAGTAGATGAAAAGGTAGTACAATATATGTTGGATCAACATGCTCATGTTTCTTTATGTTCTAATCAAACGTAATGATGATGGTTCTCTTGCATGACAATTTTATTGGAAAAATACTCATACATACCTATAAATTAGATTTGAATCACACCATCATCCTTCTTAGAAGGATGGTGTCTTAAACACTCTTTTCACAAGAGCTCTGAGAATATTTGATAATAATCACTTACACTTAGAAAAGAAGCATCTCACAAATTTTCTCATAAGAAATGGTTATAAAAAGTGGCAAATCAAAGCCACTGCTAGGAGGGCTAAGGTGGGACTGTCAAGGCCATCTCGATCTTCATCATTATGTGAAAGTGGTAATAATAATAAAGCATTCCTACCATACATCTTTGGGACCACTGATAGAATTGCTAGGATATTAAGAAAAAGGGGATAAAAACTTGTTTCATTCCTGTGAAAACTATAAGAAACAAGCTTAAAAACCCAAAAGACCCTGTGAACCCTAACTTAAGAAAAGGTGTTTACACCATACCTTGTATGTGTGGGAAAACATATATCGAGAAATAAGGCATTCACTAAAAACAAGACTACATGAACACTGCAAAGACTTAGAGCACACCCAGGTTAGTAAATCAGCTTTAGCAAAACATGAAGACACCACAAAATATGTCATTTGTATCAACGATGCAAATTTAATAGCAATGGAATCGCACTATGCAAATAGGAAATTGTGAGAAGCTATTGAAATCGAAAAGCACCCAAATAACTTAAATCGTGACGATGGTTGGAAACTAAGTCAATCATGGAAACCACTTTTGCATAAATTGATGACCCAAACTCCTCCCACCCCAGTTCCCTCTTTCATTTGTGACCATTTGAATTTATTTGTTTTTTTATTATTTGGCCTTCAGTCTCATTGTTTCACCCGTATTTTCCTCACTCCTGTTGAATTTTTCTTTCCTCTTTTGTTTTATTTTTTACCTTTATTATTAATCTATTTATTTTTATTATTTTTGTTTTTATAAAAAAAAACCTTTTCAAATTTCTTGTGGAACGACATGTCTTTTGGAGAAATGGGGTATTTATTCTAGTTCACTTTCTCTTTCTGATCTCAAGAAAATGCTTCACCCTAATGATGGTTCCAGTATTGGGGTCAAAACATTGGCACTAATCCTCTCTATGCATCGGATCTAGAATTTCCATCCTTACATTTTAACCTATGATATGAACCTTAAATCTTTAACCGGGAGAAAAGTCGGACCGAAAATGAGATTATATAGTTGGAATAAGTTTTCTTCTTCTTCTTCTCCTCCTTATTTTTTGGACAATTTAAATAAGTAATCAAGTTGAATTGTAAAACTTAAGTAATCTAGTTGAAATCCATTACTTTAAGTTATTTTGAAGAATTCAATTACTTAGATATAGCTGACTCTGCATACCAAATAGTTGATGTTGTTTTGAATTGTAGAACATTTGAATATCATGTGTGCCAAGCAAAGAGAGATTCAAGGAGAAAAATTCTCAACTATATGCAAATTTGTAAATAAGTATAATCAATGTCTCTTATTTGTAATATCTTTCTATATGTTATAAATATAGGAGGAAGCCTACGGGCTAAAGGAGGGGACATTTTTGGCCATCATCTATTGTAATTTTGTGCACGAATTAAGAGATATCAAACTTTGTGCTGAGATTCTTGAATATTATTTGTGTAGTTTGGTGGACTTGAATAAGAAGAAGGTGGATTTATATGGAAATTTGTGTCTGAGAAGTCTTACTTTTTATTATGTGAATATTAATGGTAAACTTTGTGTTATCTTAATCTAAAATTGAATTCATTTCTTTGCATTTGCTAAAAATTGTGAAACTTATTAACTATTTATTTGTTTTGTACGGATACTGATAAGCTCTGCAATATACTTATTGTGAAGTACACTTCTTTTTCCTCACTATAGCTATAATTTTGTATTTTCCTTATGTTTTATTCTCGCATGACTTCCAAACACAACTAATTACTTTGCTGCAAAATTGTTGAGCTATGGCTCATGAGCTTCATGATTAAATTAATACCCTACAAAATAATTAGAATAAATAGATATCTTGTATGCGGGAGCATCACCGTTAAATTAAGGGGATTCATCCCACGACTTCCTAGGTTTGTTTGTGTGGCCAAGCATAAAATCTAGCCAATAATTTTCTATTGAATAATAAAAGTGCAAGATTTTATATGTATTTTACTAATGAATGCTCCAAAGATAGGATTTCTACGGTTGTTTAAAATTTTTGGGTATAAAAATTATATATTGTATAAATCACAAAAATAAAAATCCAAACTGTCAATCTTCAAGAAGGATTTTGAGTCATCCAAACTTAGGTCTTTTGGAGATATTCTTACAAAGAACAAACAAACAAAAACTAACAAGAAAAGTTTGACCTGTTTGCACTATTGTTAGATATTTTGAGGTGTTTATTATCAAATATATTTTGTGTTTTATTTTTGCAAGAACTAAAGTCTATAGATTAATGACATTTTCTAGCAATAGTAGTTATTTTTTTCTCACGCTTATATGCCTATTACAGGAAAATGATATCTCATTGTTATTAATTCTATGTATTGTGTGACACGTGTCAAACCTATATGGGTATTTGATGGTTTGTAAATTTAAATAATAAAATGAATTTCATCTTGATAAAATGGATAATTGTTGTGTCGATTATGTGAAATCAATATGAGGATCTCATTTCTAAAAGACAAAAATGGGATTAATATTTGTCTCTTTATAAATATTTGTTGGAAATTTAATTTATTTGATAGTGTACCTTGACATAAGATTAAATGTTCACCTTTTTTGAATTTATACATAAGACACTATTATTAAATTTATTGCACGACATAGTCGATCTTCCTCTATTGATTTCACGTAAATGGTATGGTATAGTTTTTACAGTCTATTGAATACACACATAGGTTTGAAATGTTCCTTTGTTTAATTTTTAGGACCTTTTTGGTTGGTTTCAACCTCAAGTCTTTGGGATTACATAGAAATTTTGATCATTTTAGGTTTCTAGCTATGAAAAGAGTGTGTTGTTGTAACATTTTCAAGGTTTTTCCTTTCATCCTTAGGTCTTTACTAAAATTTTATATTGAAAACAATCCTTTGCATGTATAAATACTTTGTTTTTAAATAAAACTATGACTAATGGCGATACCTTTGAAATTTGTATCATGTCTTACCTCCCATGCAACATTGTTGATGAGGAGGTTTATAGACAATTCAACAAAAATTAAATGACATTGAGGTGGTCCTACACATTACAATATATTGGTTCTTCTAATTCAGTATGAGTTTTATCTAATAGATCCACAATATAATTGGGATGTCATTTGAAATACCAAATGTGAACAATTGGACATTCTAATTTAATGTATCCCATTTAATATATTTGAATTTGAGAATCCATAAGTAGTTCAACCTCACATTGGGCATGAACATTAGATTTTTGGTATTCCTTTTCATTCTTGATCACTTGAGATTTTCCACATACAAAAACTCCCATTTTCTTAGAGGTCCAAATATTTCATCATGAAATAACTCATCTCATCAACTTTGTAAGTGGCATGCATTCAAGTATAATGGTGGTGATTACCTATTTGGCACATTTTTATCTTATTAAATTTTGGTTATACCTATTTTAAGATTCTTTGCAGAATAATAGATCATTTTTAGAATTATTTAAGAAAATATTAGCGTGTTCCATTGACCTCACTAGATCTAACTTGGATATGGTGATACGTTTTACATATTTTGGTTGTCTTAATGGATATGGTTAGTCGCATGTGTAAATAACTATCTTCAGTTCAATGTAAAGGCATTTTTACTCTCATGATGTGTCTTATTCCATGATTCAAATATGTAAATAGTCAATGATGAATTTGATATTCTTCTCCTTTGTTTCTACATACTCTAGACTTTCTACAATGCTACATATCTAGAGATACTAAAACAATTGTTTGTTTGGAATTTTACATGCCTAGCATTGTACAAAACATAACAAATATTTCAAATTGAAAATGCTTTATTATTATCATGAGCATGTCATATCAAAACAATTCGAGAAAATGAGATCACTTTTTCTTGCAATGGCTTTCTATTTCTCTCAATGTGATTATACATGTTGTGGATGAAAGATGTGCACATGTGTAAGATTGCCATATTTTGGAAAACTTGGATCTCTAAACAAAAACATTTGAATTTTCCCAAAGTGTGGTACCTTGGAGTAGGTCATCTTCCTCACCTAACATAAATTAATGCTAACACAACTGTACTCTAATATAACAATTGGCGAGGAAAAGTGGAAGAATTTAAACTTGACATGAAAGTAAAGATGGTGATACACCATAATAAAATGGATTTCTCTCCCTTAGATAAAATTAAGAGGACAAACACATTGCAAAAAGGGCATAACAAATCCATAATCAATCTTGCATTTAAATCAAAATCTTAATCAATGCTAGGCATGATCACAACATGGCTATCTTGATGTCATTAGCGACTTCTTAGAGCGTAGCATGTTCGTAGCATTACCATGCTTAGTGGGATCCCTGACACTATTTGAGGGAATGAAAAAGAGAGAAGTCAGACCATCTCAAATCTAAACACAACTGACCCAACACACATCACCACTTTGGCGTTGTTCACTTTGCTGCAAACAATCCAATCTAGGATCGACAAAGCTTCCAAGAAGTAATCTCCCTCGGGCTAGAGGGCATTATTTTAGTCGCTGCTCTTTTTTGGTCTTTTTGTTGTTTCTATGTTGTTTTTTTGTTGTATTGTTGCAGTTTATGTTCTATTTTGTTTCTTGCTTGTAACTATCTTTTGGTTACTGTTGGACATAGTGTTTTATCTGGATTTTGATCCTCTTTTTTTGTTCCTATATAGCTCTATTTAGCTGTTGAGCCCTTTTTGTAACAGGGTATAGTCCCTTCAAAACTATTTACCAATAATTTAAAAAATCAAAATCTTACTCCTTGTATAAGTCACACAATGAGATAGAAAACCATGTAAATATAGCTCACACACAATATGAACTAAAAACAAGAGGAAATATAAAAATAATAGAATCAATAGGGTGGAAAATATCCAAAATAGACATCATATTAATTCCTATAAGTATGTAAAATCTATTCTAACCATTAAAAAGGCACTTTGTGTGTATTACACAAGTTCAAATCGAGAGGTTTTGCAACTCAAAATATTTGGCCACCCAATTGGGTAGAGTTAATTTACATTTAGAAGAGTATTATTTCCCAATCGAACTTATTACATTTATAGAAGAGAAGAGAGATAAGAAGGAAATGATCATGAAGATGTTAAAGAATTCCTCTTTTCCCATGTTTATCCCTTCTAAAATAATTCTAGAGATTTTTGAGGTTTTTCAAATGAAATGATCCTCCTTAGACCCTTCCTCAGCATATTCCAAGGGATATTCAAATTTTTCATGATGATACCAAGCCATGAGCACAAAATTTGAGATATATTTTTCCTTAAAGGTAACTCTGTGAAAGATCAAGGTCTGATGGTGAGATCAAGAGGAATAGATAAAGTGTAAGTGGCCCTTTTCCTTCATTAGTCATGATTATCTCGTTTTAGACCACTATAATAGGTCACTCATGATCAACAACTTGTATAACCTCCTAAATCTGCATTTTGGTGGGTCACGAGAGGAATCTACCCTTTTAGAAGCATCTTGAAATATAAAATATAAACCAAAATCATATAATAATTGATTTAGGTTCCATAAGGTCAAGCACCATGAAGCTCAAGGGTTGTCCATTGTCTAGTTTCTTAGGAAAATTTTCTTCAAACTTTATACTAAGTTGTTGTTGGCGGTAGAAATGGCTAAGTACTAGTCATGCACGGAGGGCACACATAGGTAATAGATAGAAAAGAGATGACATTGCATGAAGTTACGTGTAACATGAAGGAGCCCGAGCACAATGGGGTAGCACATGCATGGGGGTTTGATCTTAGCTGATTTCCAAGTGAAGGCTAAAAATAGAAAAAAAAATAGAAGATGGCATATTATACAAGGAATGTATGGAAATAGATAAGGAATCAACCTCAAGGAAAAGAAAATGTGAGATAGGTAAAGAATATGCGTGTGCATATCTATTTATAGGATAAAAGTATGGACTATTTATAGCACAATTGAGAGTTAAAGCAAATTTGTAAAAAAACATGCAACCTATATTTCGGATATCTATTCTTAGGATTAATGTATACGCGTTAAAGGAAAGTCCCCACTTTGTATATAAATAGGAGTCACAATCCATGTTATGAGACAAGTGTGTTAAGTGTGCTAAGGGTGAGATGTGTGAGAAAGGTGCACAGTGTTGGAGATGAATAATGTATATGCACATGAATGCAATATGTAAGTTCTATAATAGATTGGATTATGATTATGATAGACAATTGAGTATGGATTGTCATGATTATTAGTGATGGAAGTGATGTAGTGGGAATCCAATTATTGTTTTCAATTATTTGTGTTGATTAGTTTCCTTATTATGTGTTTTGCCTCTGTTACATTGTGTTGTTATCTTCATTCATGTTATAATGGCTAAATATATTAACAACATTTTGATAAGTAAGCGAAGAGGAACTTGGTGGTTGCATGCGCTTGGGGTGAGCATTTAGATCTTTGTCTAAATGAAGTGCTAGTGCACCCACTAAGCATTGGTAAAATAAAATACTACATTTTGATTCTTTTCGAGGACCTCTTTTCATTATGCTTAGCGAGGATGTGGCGTACATATGGCGTTTTGATTGTCACTAGAGAATATTGAGCATTAAGCGGATGATGACCAGGATGAATTTTCTCAAAGATACAACACTAGACAAGATTTTAGTGTGCACAAATGGTTTGATATGATTCATTGTATAGGATGTTCTTCGTTTTCTTCCCAATAGAATTATATGAGTGGGTATCAACTTACACATAGAACCGGGGTTTTTAGCTAAGAAAGAAGCAAGTGTGGAGCTAGGATAAGTATCAAGAACTACATGATTTGGATGAACCATGAATGCATGTTGTATATCATTGGTGGGAAGGTGTTCCATGCAATTATACCTTCGCATATGAAATTTTGACATACTCATGCCCATAAAAATTGAATTCTAGTTTTTATGCGAACCTAGAGGATCCTATTTATGCGTGTTGTCATTGGATATAAATATCTTGATAATTAAGGAAGGAGGTAGGTTTGTGAAGGATGATTTTGGTCCAAGAGAAAGAAAGAGGGAGAGGATAAATTTTTTCCATGTATAATGATGTGCGAGAGAGGGCACTTGAAGAGGTGTTGAGATTGAGAAGAATGATTTTGGGCGGAAGTGATAAGAACCCTACAAAAGGTGAGGGACCACAAGATCACATCCTTCCAATGTTGGGGAAGTGTAGTAAAAGGACCCCTTTGGTATCTGATGAGAGTAAGTCTGAGGAAATAATGAGAACCGTTGGCGCGTATCTAGCCTAACTTGGACACCTAGCCGTTGTGTATGGTGCTTAAAATTTAGAAGTTGTTGTAAAAGATCGTCATAATGATGGTGAGTAGGAAGGTAATAAAGGATCACCATGTTGGATTAGAGACATAAATAGGCACATTTTTAAATCACCATAAGAGGCACAACAGATAAAGGCAACACATATGGCAGCTCAATAGGCTCTCGTGTTTTTACAGACTTTTTGGAAGTAATGTGGTAGGTGCAACTTTGAGACAAAGCAATGGCGCGCTACCCATTAGAGTACACCCGTAGGTTGAGTAGTGGGAAAAATTGTTGGTGTGTATTTTAGCACTACTACGGGGATGCAAGGTGGTAATTATACGAGGCCATTAAGTTACAACAAGAGGATCGAGAGGCTTAGGTCCTCTACCGCGTAGAGGAAATCCAAGTGGAGGTTAAGGTTCAGGATCTGGTCCTACTCCAGGAAAAGGATTACAACCTTATCAGCCACATAAGCTACCCCCTAAGATATTTTTGATATTTCCTTCATTTTCTAGAATATAGAGGTGTAGAAGATACAACCAAGTATGTACACAAGTGTGAACATTTATAGAGGCTCAAAGGAATAACGGCCCCAAATAGGAAGGATAATCGGTTTGCAACAACACTTTAGGGCCACACATATACTTGGTATAAAAATTATGATCCACACCAGATAGTAGTAGACTATGATGTGTTGCACACCACCTTCGTGGCTTAATTCCACATACCTAAATTTGAGCAGCGAGAGCATTAACATTTGAAGGACATTAAGGAGGGTTTGTTTAAGAGTGTTAGAGTATGATGCAAGTTTCAAGACCTTGTTGTACAAGTTTTCCTATGACATCCATATGAGTCAGCATGCATAGTGGTTTTTAGGAGGATTACTCATACCTTTCCAAAGGCGCTCTCACATAGGACATTTACTAACCTATACAATGTGTTGGAATTAATATTGCACGCCAAAATGGTTAGGAGCATAGACACGGGGTAAGTCCATTTCTTGATGCCCATATTACAACAATGAATACTCAATTGGAAAATTTATCTTCCAATTCAAATCATGAGACATGTATTGGATTATGGTGCACTAATTGTGAGGTAGAGGGCACTCAAAGGATAACTATCCGTGCGGGAGTGTGCGCTTCTTGTTAACTGTGACTTGCGAAATTTATCACAAGAACCAGTATGTTTGTAATTGTCCAATTTTGTAGCCCACTACATAAAATAACATGTCTTTGTATCATAAAATATGTCATTTGCATACTCATTACATGGTCAATTATCATCTAATTGATCATATTTATGAGGCTTGTGAAATAGGGTTTTGCTAGACCAGTGTAGAGAGTAGCTTGTAGGTGCGAGAGGGACGAGAATAAGGAAAGGCACAAAAAGGGTAATAGAGGATTTAGAAGAGGATATTGAGGCATAGGTTATGGTGGCTGAGGAAGGTTTACACAAGGAACATGTTACACTTGTGTGTTGCACGATCACTATCGTAGTGAGTGTCCAAAGAATCGAGGCTTGCGCATATGTGGAAAGGTGCAAAAAGTTGAGGATTGTCTGGATTTGTATGCCCACATGTGCAAAAATAATAAGAAGGATAAGGGACCAACCATGATTAAGGTTGAACGTGCTAATAAAGGGAAATGGATTTCTAAAAAGTTAGTTGTGAGAACCTCGGTCATTATTAGTCACTACGCTTGTAGAGTCGGCACACGTGAGAGAAAGGAAAAGTAAGATCACTCATCATAAGATATGAGGTTATTCATACAAAGTATCCAGATGTCATTCAATAGAAGGAAGCATATCAAGATATTATGGGAATCATCAAGGAACTCCAAGGAGAAAAACAATGTACGAAGGAGCAAACACACATGAGGAATACAAAGTTACCACAATTTTTTTTTGGTGTATATGAATTGTCTTATCGAAACTCGGTGTCTTGTCCACATCATGTGGTAAGTCATCTCACTTAGTGATAATAGGTCATCAAGTTTAGTTAGGTTTGTGTACACATTTCATGCACAAGAGTTATATAACACTCCTATATGTACCTCTTATTTTTATCTATGATTATGTCGAACACCCTATGTATTTCTCTACTTGATTTTCCCTTGTGATTCATGCTCTTTCTGATTATGTGAAGCATTCTCATCACCATTGGAAGTGAAACCCTCTTTGATGTGCATAAGGATCCATATTGATCCTATTAGAACAATATGATATGGTATCGAGCTAGTTTTGTTAATTTTGGAACTCCCTTAGTTGTTCTCGAGTTGTTAGAGATTGATGTGTTTCACTTAGGATTTTTTTGTTGGATCGAGTTTTCTTTATAGTGGTGAGCTCTTTTTTTGTACATCAAGCCAAGTTGAGATGTGCATTGTTTTGGATTTTGGGTTGGGTTGTTTTTCCTCTGCCATTGAGCTTTTTGCTTGTGTTTTGTGTTGAAACCTTTGGCCATGTATTTGGTCATTTATATTGACATGTTATTTTCTTTGTTTAAACCATTGGCATGCATGTTGTTTGCATCTAATCTACCTTACTGCCCTCTAGGTTATCTATGGTTCTTATTATCTCGGATGTTGGCCATTGTTCTTCCCTTTACCTCCTTGTTCTTAGTGCTTTGTTGATTCCCCCATCCGTTATGTGTCCTTGGATCCCACGAAAAATGTTCACTACCATTGTCCTCTCCTTCCCTGAGACTGGTCTAATCCCCCCTTTGCCCCGATCTTCCTTTGGAATCGCTCAATCTTATCCCTCTATCCACATTATCGCCCGAGCATTGTCATCTAATTGAGCTTCTTTCCCATCTTTAACCACGTTTAAAACCTTATCCTCTCCTAATTTTTTTCATTTTGAAGCCATTTAAAATATTAAAGTGGGTTTAAAAAAACCTAATGGGTCGATTATTTAAATTGTTAAGTGGGGAGTTGATAAATAAAAGTGGTCGGAGTTTAAAATAAGGTGGGTGCTTTTTAAAAGTGGGTTGTTTAATTAGAGTATGGAATTTAAATAGGTGGGGTTTATTACTAAAGGGTGATTTTTAATATTAGTTAGGTCTTATTAAAATTTAAGATCTATTTTTTATTTTAATGTTTTTAGTATTTTAGTTAGATTTTAAATTTAGAATCTTATTTAATATTTTCAAAGGTAATTAATTAATTTCAATTGCTTAGGAGCTTTTTAGGCATCTAAATTAAAAATCGAGCTCTTTTAATTGTAGATTACTAGTATTATTAATAGTAAATTAACATTTTATTTAATCACTTTTTCTATTAATCTCTAAACTACACTAACATGGATTTTTAAAAGTTTGATTTTAAGCGTTATTAGACAATTTTTTCTATTGCTCATTTGTTGAAGTGTGTAGTGCACATTCTAGCATTTGTTTGCCTTCCAAGAGTGTTTTTGGCATCTGGAGGTCTTTGGGACTCATCTTGATCCTATTATTATTACTTTCGAGACTAGTGAGCATGTTTTCCATAGTCATACAACAAGGGGTTTTTGTTGTGATGTGAGATGCTTTTTCTCACAACAAGACTTGTTTTCACCCCTTCTCTTGTTTTTTTAGCTCGTTGTGCTTGTTTACGGTGCTGATTTGTTGCAATCAATGAAAATTTATTGTGGTATCCACTCTTGCACGTTATTATGATGATTTCAAGGTGAGTGACCAACCATTTTATGACACATGTTCACCCCTGATTGTATCCAACGCACTACACTATAAAGTAAGGAAATCAGGGGGTTATAATATTGTCTTGGGTGGTGATGTTTCTTATTTTCATTTTCTATATTCCTTCTTTCTCTCTCTTTTCTATGGTTTTACTTTCAATTCCTTTACTTACGCCATTAAAATTCTTCTAATGGGGATCAAAATGGTAATGAAACTAAGGGGAAAAGGGTTATTTTGCATCACCATGGGAGCTAACACCGAACAATGATCTGAAAAATCTAAGTGGTTGAACCAAAGAGACGAAGCCTTATGTATTCTTTATATGTATATTTCTCGACTTTATTTTCCACATTGAGTCATCTAAAACACCCAATTATGCATGGAAAACACTAGATGATATCTTCAAACACCAATATGGCATGAGTTCGCATGAGTTAGAAACTAACTACTAGGATTAAATCCTAGTGACTTTGATAATAAATTGATTAAATCCTAGGATTAAAACCTACATGCATTATTCTCAAATTTCATCCATGCTAGATTGATGATAAATTAATGTTAAGTGTAGAAGAAAGATTCCCATTTGATCTTGTTGATTATTTTTAAGTTAGGTCCTGAATAATTTGTCTTCATGTCAATTTTTCAAGCTATAAAATCCTCTTTGGGAAGTGTTTGAAATATGCCCTCATTTGAAAAAAATTTGGACCAACTCATTCAAGAATAGGACAAACTCATTCAAATGGGGTATCTCAAGTTCAAGTCACATGCCCTTGTAGCAAGTATTGGTAAGGAAAAAAAGACTAAAAAGAAAAAAGAGAAAAAATACCAACCTAAGAAGGAAACTAAGGCCAACCAAGCCAAAACCAAACCAAACACAAATGATTCGACTTTTGAACCTAAAGAAAAGAAAGAAAAGTATAAGTTTTCCTATTACAATAAGAATGATCATGAAGAGAATCAGTGTAGGAGAAAACAAATAGATCACCTTACTCATTTACTTGAAAAAAATAATATAGGTGTTTTGAGTCTATCAAACAAAACACTCCAAAATTGAGTCTTCCACTGTAAGAAAGTCTAAATCTAATAAGAAGAAAGGAAAGGCCCTTATAGCTAGAGTTTATCCTTAATTTACATGGATTATAGATTTTAGTACCTCATTGCATGGTGATTCATATAAATTTTTGAATTTTATTAAGAATCTAAGAGTACAACAATGCAATAAATGGAATATCTTGATATATAAAATGCTAAGTAGTTTATTTATTATTTTAAATGAAATGAAATGGGAAGGGTGATAACCTAAATTAGACTTACCTTGTTGTGATTGGGGTGCATACGAGTTATGAAATGGTGGAACAAAGTGTCATAACGAACCTCAAAAAAATTCGGAAGAAGCAGATCTGGCCAAACTCGGGTGCTTGGGGAAGGATAAGGGTTCCTTAGGTGCCTAGGTCTGAAATCGAGCGTTTTGGTCTGTAGGATAGCTTGGAATCTAGTTCGGGTATGGTCGCTAGGTTTTCACAATACTTCTCTTTTTTTCGAGTGCATTTCACACTTGATTTGCTAATGTCTTCGTGAACTGTGATAAAGAATCAGCTATAAATCCCCATATAAAGCATCAAACCCTAAAAATAAAGATGCAAATAAAGGGTTGAGAATGTCCTTAGTGGCCACAATGGTGGACTTATAACTAAGTGTTGTACTACATCTCGGACCAGCGAAGTTATATGTGTTTGTGTGTGTAATAATGTTCCTAGGTTTCCCTAACACCAATGACGCTTGAGAGATATCCAGAAGTTGATAGATAAAAATGCAAAATGGTGGATGGAATAGAATATACTCTCCTTATGCGATGGGTGATGCATAATAGTGCCCAAATGTAGTCCCTTTCTCTATGTAGATAGCTATCCCTTATAGAAATAGTTCCCCCATATAATGGTAGGTATGTTGTGTTTATATAGGGATCTCTTGATCAAATTTTGACATTAATCACCCAACATGCCGACTAGTACCTAGGGAGATGGGAGGAAAAAACATAAATACCAACCTCAGATGTCTAAATAAAACCAAGTGTGACGGGGTCCAGGGGCACATAGAAATTAGAACCATGGTACCTAAAGCATTCTAATCCATCTATAGGTGCCCTAGTCAAAGACTAGAGATGACCGTTGAGTGAACAATGACGAGATATAAGACCCTAAAACCTGATCGGAACTTTAAAAGTGAGTGGCGACTATGCAAGAAAAATAATGATGATGACTAACTAAAATGATGATTGGACCAGGAATGGGTCATTAGTGAATAATTTTCTTGCACAATATCCACATACAAAAAAATTACTTTTAAAGTATAATAATAGTTATGACTACACATGGTTTCTTTTCATGTTGAGTTCTCTAACATTGAACCACATGGCATGTCCCAAATCACGTTGGGTGATGACACTACTATGTTAGTTTCTAATAATAGGTCGGTAGAAGATGGATGGGGGATCATTTAACCAATTTTTGAGTGTTCTTGATCTCTTTACCAATCTCCTATCGGTTTACCAAATCACTCACCTTGGTTAAGAAATGTGACTGGAATTCAATCTTAACTTGATGATTATTTGTGAGCTTCACTCTAACACTATTGTGGCCAAGGGAAATATAGATCACCATTCATGATTGTATGTCGTCTCCCACTTTACTTTTGATTTGATGCCCACTACCTTTCTCACTCATGCATATGAGGTTAATAAGCTATGGCATTATCATTTTGGCCATCTAAAATTTTGTTACCTTGAACAATTGAGCCAAAATGAAATGGTCAATGGGTTACCCTACATATTTTATAAGGGTATTTGTGAGATTTTTGACAAAGGAAAATCCTGGAGAGCTACTTGTATTTTGGATCTTGTTCATAGTGACATCTTTAGCCCTTTCCCATCTCCTTCATTTACTAGATCTCTTTATATACTAACCTTCATTTATGACTTTTCACGTTACAATTGGGTGTATTTTCTTAAGCTTCGATCTAAAAAAAAATTTATCACTTTTAGGACTTTAAGGCTCTTGCTAAGAAACAAGTAGAATAGGATATCAAGGTTCTTCGAACTAATAATGGAGGTGAGTATGTGAGCAATAAGTTTGAGGATTTTGGTACTTCTAAATGGATTTCTTTGTAGCGTACACTTGCTTTACAACTCTTTGCAAAATGGATTTAGAAAGAAAAAATTGAATTATTAAGTAGATGGTCACTTGTATGGTTCACTTGAAGTCTCTTCCTCTATAGTATTGGACTAAAGTCATGAAATTTTTCTTGTTATATTCAAAATCATGTTCCACATAAGGAAGTAAGAGGATGCCACTCTTGAAAGCCTAGTTTGGATGCAAGCATGATGTTGAGAACTTTCAATTCCTCATATCCAAGGCTATGGCCTAGATTCCCAAAAATAAATAGAAGGCTTTAGAACCATATTCCAAACCTTGTATATTTTTAGGGTATCCTAATGGCATGAAGGGATATCAATTGTTGAACCCTACTACTCATGAGCTTTATATCGAGAGAAGTGTGAAATTCAATGAGTCTTCTTTGACTTCTACTTATCTACCTTCTAAGGTCCTTATGCTTTCTGATTCTGAATCCAAATCTTTGGATGATGATGTTTTTAAACATACACCTTCTCCTCTTGATCCTCTTATGCCTCTCGACCCTCATACTTTAGAGTCTTCTAATTTTTATGGTAGTGTTGATTGGAACCTTGTTCCTTCTCACTCAAGTGATGAATCTTCGACTACGAGCTGATCCACCTAGTCCTTCTTGGGATAGGAAAAAATTGTAGAGTCTTTATAGAATGGGTGGGAGATCCTTCATATAATATACAAACTCACTCGAGTTCATTGGATCTCAATCCTTCTTAGCCTCCACTTCCAACCCTCGGTATTTTCGAGAGGATTCTGATATTCCTGAGTGGGATTTTTCCATGGATGAGGAGTATTACTCACTCATGAAGAACGATACTTGGGATCTCACCCCTCTTCCGAAAGGAATAAAAATCATTTGGTGTAAGTGGGTTTTCTGGAAAAAGTATATTGCAGATGGTGATTTTGATAATTTTAAAGCGTGAATAGTAAATAAGGGATTCCCCCAAATAGATGGGGTTGATTACTTAGAAACCTTTGATCCAATCTGTGAAGATGACTTCTATTCAACTGACCCTCGTCATCATCACTGCTATAAAAATATGGGAAGTCCATCAAATGGAAGTTAAGAATGCCTTCCTTCATGGAGACCTAGAAGAAGAGATCTACATGGAACAACATTGGGGTTATGTCCATGATCCCTCCCTCGTTTGTAATTTAAATAAGTATCTCTATTGTCTTAAATAATCCCATTGGCTTCGTATGCGAAGATGGAATCATTTTACTCACATCGGGGTTCAATCGATGTCGGTTTGACCCAAATGTTTACATTCTATAGCAGGATGACTCCATAGTCATCCTTTCTCTATATGTTAATGACTTATTGATCACGAGAAACGTTTCCTCTATCATCGATTATGTGAAGATTTCCTTATCCACAAAGTTTTATATGTTTGACTTAGGATTCCTTCATTACTTTCTTGGGATCCAAATTTCACAATATGACTCGAAATTGTGATTTTACAGCTTTAAGTACTCTCTTGATTTACTTGTTGAGTTTCATATGTCGATTATAAGCCTTCTTCTACTCCTTTCCTTTTTGGGGTTAAGTTGGTTTCTTATTGATATAATTTCTTGGTTAATGGTACCCTTTATCAAAATTTTGAGGGGATATTGACTTACCTTACTCACACTCATCTGGATCTACAATATGTTGTTGAGATTGTGTCTGCATTCATGTAGGAGCTATATGAGTTGCATTATAAAAAAGAATGGATTTTCATTATGTTTTTGGAACTTATATATATGGAATGCACTATCTAGGAGGATTATATATTGACTTAGTTGGTTATAGAGTCTATGATTAGAATGGTGATCTAGATCATCAAAAATATAACTCATGTTGCTTTTTTCTCCTTCTTTGGATCATGTTAGTTGGTCTAAAAAGAAGAAAAATGCAATTATGATATCTTGTAGAGAGGAAAAGTACATAGGAGTAGTTAATGTTGCCATGGAAGTTTTTATTTACAAGGTATCTTGAAAAATTTTGGTATTCACTATCGATGGCATACTATCATCTACTATGACAATATGAGCACCATCTTGATTTTCCAAAATCAAATTCAGCATCATCGAGATCCATATGCACTTCATTTTAGAGCTGATTCTCGATGACATCATTGAATTGTAATATTGTCAAACTTCTGATATGGTTGTAGACATTTTCACTAACACCTTCACTAGGGTGAGTTTTCTTCACTTGTGGTCTCTTATTAGGGTGAGGTATGTTGTAGTCTCCCATCTTCTTAAATATTTCTAGTGCTCTTCTCCTCTTCTTTTCCGAGAGAGATGTTTTTGTACATGGGTACCTCATCAGGCCTAGTTGTAGGGACCCATTTGACGCATCTTTCTTAGGTTATTTAGGGATTCGTTTATCTCTTGTAAGTGGATGTTTTCCCTTAGGGGTTTTTCCTCCATTACCTAACAGCCTTATTGTATATGGGTACCTCATTAAGCCTAATTTTCGGGACCCATTTTCTCCTCCTCTTCTTTTTCCAAAGAGATGTTGTTTGTATATTATACCTTATCAAGCCTTCATTTTCTAGGCTCCATTGACACATCTTTCTTAGTTTCTAAGGGAAATTATCTTTCAGTTATGAATTTCCATGACCTTTACCTCTCGGCTTTAATGAAGGGGTATTGGTGTATATGACTTGTCTCATCTTGTCAACCTCATGTGGTTATTCATCTCACTTAGTGAGAATGGGTCATTAGGATTAGTAAGGGTTGTGTACACATGTCATCCATAGGAGTTACACAACACTTATATATATACCTCATAAATTTTATATGTGAGCATGCCGGACACCTTGTTTCTTTCTCTCGCTTGATTTTACCTTGTGTTTCTTGCTCTTGTCGATTATGTGAAGTGTTTTCATCACCATTAGAAGTGTAACCCTCTTTGATGTGCACAAGATTTCATATTAATCCTCACAAAAATTATGATAGAAATATGTGGATGACCTTAGAGAGGTATGCAAGATGCATAAGTAAGAAAATATCATACCTCGGTTGGGAGAATTGTTACGGGACAAGATACGTCATGCAAGTGCAGAGAATGAGAACCAAATTCTCCATGAAAATTTACCACCACATATCATGAGTATGAAAAATAAACCAAATTGGACTTAGTGATTAATGGATGGTTTGTAATTATTATCTTCTTTGATACATGCGTGAAAGTAAATGTCTTCGCACTTGATGCTTGGAACCGGATGGGAAAGTCTCCATTGACCATTATTGAATGTGTTATACATGGCTAATAAGATAATGGTTATGCCCATTGGGGTATTAAAGCATGTTTCTATCACCATTTAGGGACCCAAGTTCAAGGGTGACTTTGAGGTCTATGAGCTCATAGAAGCAAATAATTTCCCTGTGATACTAGATCATCCTTAGTGTTATGTTAATAATGTGAACCTATCCTTCAACAAGTGTTATGTGAGTTTTGAGAAAAAAATAGAACCATGTTGTGATACCAATGTATGGTACAAATATTGTACACTATATAAATTCCATTAATGAATAATATCTTAACAAAAATTATGCATATATGGTGCATGACCCAGAGTATGTGGAGTCATCAAAGGATGGTGTGCTTGGTTGGAAGATGCAAAATTTATAATAGATACTACCAATTTGGCTTGCGATAATTGGGTGGTGAAACTTATGATATGGTTGGTTGTGAGGTTTGAGGAAGGTGACAAGGGTGACTATTATGTGGCTAGTTATGTGGTTAGGAAAGGTCAATTTTCCAAATTACATTGGAGTAGAAAATCCTGAATCATTCTTGTATGCAATAGAAGAATAGTGTCACAATGAGGGGGATAGAATAAATATGATGGCATGCATACTACATAGGATTATAGTGTGTTGGTGGGCTATACATAGGGATAACTTGCTTGGTTGGTGTTAGATAAGAGTGGCATTCTGATAAGGTTTGTTAGGAGTTATCTCCCTTTAGTAATATAAGATTATGGTGGGAAGAATTCTCCCATTGTACATGATCACAATTGCGAGAAGAATTTTATGACAAGGAAAGACACCCTACCATCACCCTTGTGGGTACATAAGTTCTATTCTACTTTGCACAGTTTCACACGTGTTTAGTATGTACATGTTGAGCTGAAACAAGAGACAAAAAATTAGTGTGATCTTACTTTAGGTATCACCCATACTTTTGATTATTTTTCTACTAAACCATTGGTTCATGAAGCTTTGTAGATTATGAAGAACATCAAATTGGGGGATAGTGTGAATCCTGAAGAACCGATGACTTAGTTATTTAGTGAGATTGATACTGAATTTCATGACAACATGGTGGAATCAGAAGAAATCATGTTGGGACGTGCTTGGAAAGAAAATGAGAAAGAAAATATTTTCTATCTCATAAATGATGAAGAAGTATAATATTTGGATATCAAAAACACATAGGGTGCATGTGAGGTATTGGACTCCGCAGATGAGCAAGTACGAGTCTATCATGTACCATTAACTACTAAAAATTAAACATTGGAATTGAAGATGCGCCAAAAGAGGTGATAATTGGTGAATTTTGGTTTGAAGTAGAGGTTGAAAAAATCATTCAATTGTTGCATGAATTTTGGGATATTTTTCCCAAGGGATATCATGAGTTAAATAGTGTGCATCATTCATTAGGAGAAATGAAATTCAAACTTAAATATGGTGTGTGACTGGTTTAGAAGAGGCCTTATCGGATGAATCCTAATCTATGCATCAAGGTGAAAGATGGAATTTATAAAATTCTCAAGTTAGGATTTATTGAGCCCTTTGAAGAGTCAAAATGGATAAGCTTAATGGTTATCAACATTACAAAGTATGTCAAGATAAGGATTTATGTTGAATATATAGTTCTAAATTATTCATTTTTCATTAATCCTTTTCCCACACCATTTACTAAAGATATCCTAGAAGGTGTTGTAGGGCGCGAGATCTATTCTTTTACATATGGATTTTTAGGTTACCATCAAGTAAGGATCACACACGAAGACGAGGAAAAGACAACCTTTACAACCAAATGGGAATTATTTGCTTACACAATGATTCCCTTTGGCTTGAACAATGCACCCACAGTGTTCTTACGCATTGTTGTGCAGGCATTTCAAGACTTCATTCATAAATTTCTTCAAGTTTACTTGGATGATTGGATGGTGTATGGATTTGGTTAAGGACCATTGTGACTACTTGAGGTTTATGTTTGAAATATGTAGGAAGCTTAACATCTCTTTGAATATTAAGAATTGTATCTTTGCAACACCATTTGGTACTTTACTTGGACACATTATATGTAAGGAAGGATTGTTGGTGGACCTAGCCAAAATTGTAGTCATCTTGGGGTTGGAGGAGCCAACCAATCAAAGTGAAGTGTGCAGATTCCTGGGAAATATTGGTTATTACCATAAATTTATCAAGGGGTATGCAAATATTGGTGTGCCACTTGAATAATTGTTAAAGGTAGAGGAAAAATTTTATTGGGGTGATGCGCACAATAGCTAGCATTTGAGACTTTGAAGGAGAAGTTGAATATCATGCTTATTCTGTGTTTCCCTTCTTGGAATAAGTCATTTCAGGTTCATGTAGATGCCTCTAGTACAATTATTGGGGTAGTGTTAACACAACCAAGGGAAGGTAATTTAGAGCATCCTATCTATTTTATAAGTAGGAAGATGATCTTTGGCTGAATAGAATTATACCACCATAAAGCGCAAAGCATTTTCAATGGTGTACGTTCTTCACAAGTTTAGATAATATTTTTAGCAATATCATTTATCTTCTACGCTAATCACATGGCACTAAAAAATATTATCAATAGGCCATTTTTAAGGTTACATTTATCATTGGATACTTTTCTTCCAAGATTTTGATTTCTTTGTTATAGTGAAGCTTGAAAAGAGAAATTCAAGACCGGACCACTTATCACAGATTAACTCTAGTGAGGATGCACAAAACATAACAAACACTATGTCGATGTTTAGTTATTTACACTACATCATGTTCAACTAACTTAGAAGAAATTGTAGCATTTTTTCATATAGTATATTTGATGAAGGTATGAATACATTGGAAAAGAAGTAGGTCACGATTCGCACGGTGCCCTAATAGCTTATTGAAGATGAATTATAGAAAATGGGTAGATACAAAGTCTTGCGCACATGTGTGTTGGAGCATGAGCATGAAGCCATAATGGAAGAAGTGCATGGAGGAATAGTGGGAGGAAACTATGGGGGTGAAGCAATGGCATACAAGATATTACTTATTTGATTATGCTAAGAGACACTCTATAACGATACAAGGTAGTTTTAAAATCATGTGATCAATGTCAAAAATTAGGAAGCCTAAAAATCGGGATGAAATGTCATTGCAACATATAACAAGTGCCAATCCATTTAATAAGAGGGCAGTTGACTTTGTAGGCCCAATTACACTAGCTACGAGGAGAACAAGTGCACATTACATCATTACATGCACATATTACTTGACAAGGTGGGAAAAGTTGTGCCTATAAAATATTGCACTCCAACTACAAAATGATATTTTTATGAGATATTATCATTAGTATGTATGGATTTCCATATATTATTACTAGTGATAAGGGAACTCACTTCTTAAATAAAACAATTATAATAGTGTTGGCATATTTCATGGTAGCTCATCACAAGATCGCCTCGTATAGCCCACAAGCTAATGGTAATGTAAAGGTTTTCAATAAGATTATGGGACAAACATTGACAAATATTTGTGATATAGGAAGAAAGGATTGAGATGATAAAGTTTCAACTATGTTATGGTCATATAGAACTACATACAAGAGATTGAATAAGGATACACCTTTTCAAATGATGTTTGGCACGAAAGTAGTTTTTCCCATAGACTTCATGTTACCCTCCCTACATACTACACGTGCATGAGGAATTGATGATGAGAAAGCAAAGTGGTGGAGCATATTGATAAACTGATGCAACTGGATGAATGGTGCGCCATTGCACGATGGAGTAAGAAGACAAAGAAAGATAGAAAAAATGCTTGACATGATAAGCATATTAATAATAAATATCTTGGTAGGGAATATGGTACTTTTATATGACTCAAAATTTGTGCGCCATACTGGAAATATTAAAGTTCATTGGTTGGGATCATTATTAGTAACCAATATTTGGAATCGAGTGTTTATCAATTATAGGAATTGGATGATAAGATGTTGCCTATTTACTTCAATGGGAATAGGATGAAGCCCTACTATAAATAATATTCCTTTGTATTTGTAAGAAGGCAATATTTCCACTCATATTATATTTCCACTCAGATAGAAAAATATCTTGGTGTACAGAGGGAAGTGTTGTGAATAGCTAGACACGGTGCAAATTTTCATAAAGATGGAAGGTGAAAATGATCTTGAAGTTGATAGAATTTCTCATATAAAACCATGTGAATAAAGAGTTGTGTAGTGTAACGTGAGGGATTGAGTGAGAAGCGGTGGCATAAAGGATTAATGAGTGTGACACAAAGGATACTACTTAGCAAGTGGCATAAAGGATTAATGTGTGTGACACATGAATATGTGTGCAAGAGGGCATGCAAATTGGAAAGTAGTGGTATGTCGAAGGTTACAAACTACTATGTGTGGGAGAAAACAGAAGAAAAAACAAAAAATCAAAAAAAAGTGCATTAAATATCAAAAGTGGTGGTAGGTGAGGAGTAACTAATGCAGATGGAAATTATAAAATAGGAAGTATTGATGCGTGAGAAGGTTACATATTTTCACCCATAGGAGAAAGCGGAAGAAAAAGTTAAAAGTAAAAATCTCTTTAAAGCTAAAAAGAGGTGGTAGGTGAGAAACAATTAATGTGAATTTAAATTGGAAAATCTATAAATAGGTTGGGATCAAAATCATTTCTACCTTGCTTTTGAGAACTTGTGCAATAGAGAGCTCAATTACAATAAGTGTGAAGTGTGAAGTGTGAAGTGTGAAGTGTGAAGTGTGAAGTGTGAAGTGTGAAGTGTGAAGTGTGAAGTGTGAAGTGTGAAGTGTGAAGTGTGAAGTGTGAAGTGTGAAGTGTGAAGTGTGAAGTGTGAAGTGAAGTGTGAAGTGTGAAGTGTGAAGTGTGAAGTGTGAAGTGTGAAGTGTGAAGTGTGAAGTGTGAAGTGAAGTGAAGTGTGAAGTGTGAAGTGTGAAGTGAATGTGAAGAAGTGTGAAGTGAAGTGAAGTGAAGTGAAGTGTGAAGTGTGAAGTGTGAAGTGTGAAGTGTGAAGTGTGAAGTGTGAAGTGAAGTGTGAAGTGTGAAGTGTGAAGTGTGAAGTGTGAAGTGTGAAGTGTGAAGTGTGAAGTGTGTGTGAAGTGTGAAGTGTGAAGTGAAGTGTGAAGTGTGAAGTGTGAAGTGTGAAGTGTGAAGTGTGAAGTGTGAAGTGTGAAGTGTGAAGTGTGAAGTGTGAAGTGTGAAGTGTGAAGTGAAGTGAAGTGAAGTGAAGTGTGAAGTGTGAAGTGTGAAGTGAAGTGTGAAGTGTGAACCAGACAAGCTACAGACGAAGGTGAACTAGATAAAATTAAAAGAGAGACGAGAGAACATGCATACAACATTGAGCTCAAAGATCTCCTTTAATAGAAGTATAATCTAGGAAACAAATGGTTTGGAAGAAATAGAAAGCTATAGTTCAAATGTGAAAAGTAGAAATAGGGAAAGAGGTGATTCACAGGGAGTAGCTATGGCACAAATTTGAAGTGGACAAGAGAAAGGAATTGAGTAAGGATTTGGTTATTCAACACTTTGAAGGCACAAATTTAAAAGTAAGTGGTAAATTTATTGCACCTAGGGCACACATTTCATGAATTCTAGGGTTTGAGAACAATAATGGCACAAAAAGGACACCAAATAATAAAAAGAACACTAATAACTCCCAAATTATTGGTTTTCTAAAATTATATACCCGCAAGAAGTTGTTATTGGGAAACCATGGGCCTCACATTTGATTTAAGTGCGAAATCAGTTATTACAATCACAAAAACAAGCCCATGAGACCGATATCAAAAATGATTTCTTGAAGGAGATGTACAAAAGGATGGTAGAAGGAAATATTGTCCCTTATGACAATGTTCAAAAGAATTTGGAAAGTGTGGGGGTCTTAGAATTGTATGAGTTGTCATTATTTATAAATCATGTGCATTTATACCTGTGGCTTATGTCAAAAGTGCATGAAGATTATTTTTTATTTCATAGGAAGGATAATGCGATTGATTGCATAATTAATAAGAAGGGTTACTATGTTGTGGGATATCAGAGTAGAGATCATGATAGATTTGAATAATGAAGATGTGGTTGAGTTTATAACAAACAAGTTTCAATACCGATGAGGAAGTGGCATGTTCAATATTGTGAACATAACTGATACAGGTACTAGAGTGGCTACATACCTAGTGAGCTACAAGTTGGGAGCCTTTGAGAGTTAGTCGAGGTAAACAATAAAATTTTACATGTGACACATAAGATGGTGCATAAGACACAATACAATGCTTCCTTTTTCATAACTAAAGGTATTATAAATGATTCCAAGAACTAAGTAGATAAAGGATAGAAAATCACTAGGTTTGTTATAATTCTTCTTATTGTATTTGGTGAGATCGAGGTACCTAATGGTTAGCAAGATAAGATGGGTCTAACTAATTGTGAATCGAGTCTTTGGAAAATCTATTTTCTAAGTATACATGTGACTATATGATCTCAAACCCTTAGAAATCACTCCTAGAAAAATGGTACAAAGGGATACATAATGTGTTTGAGAATGAATGGCACATTCTAGGAGAACTTCCAACACTCTTAGGTGGGCAAGTAGAGTTTTCAATATTGCAAAAATATTGCCTTGGTTGATTTATGTTGAGTAAAAGGGAGATGGTACCATGGTGTAACTATCATTTGCATTCACAAAAAAATTATTTTAGGCCTCTATCAACTGCATCAAGCACATGTAACACTTAAAGTTTAATATAGACAAGGTATATGTTGACTACCACACATTGTGCCAAACATATGTGTATCCATCAAGATCACCATACATGGAGACCGTGAATGAGGAAGAGGTAGATGAATAGGATAAGGGACCTCGTGATGAAGAATTTCATGAAGGAGAAGAGCATAATGACCACGAAGAAGAACACAAGGAAGAGATTTTTCTAGGATAACATGAAGAAGATACAGTGATGTGTGAGAGGAGTATGAGGAAGAAGAGGGTGATGAAGAAAAATAATTGGGGAATACCAAGGCATTGGATATGAGGCAAGCAAGAATCAATTTAATATTTTACATAAGACCCCAAAAAAGCCACACATGGGAGGGAGGAAGCCATGGCAATCTCCATAGGCACCATCAATGTCATACATCACGAACCTTGAAAGGTGATAAGGGCTAGGTTTTAGATATTATTACCAATAGAGGACCTATTTTTTTGGAAAATGATAGATAAGGTCAGCACCCTTTTACGGAATAGGAACATGTTCTCATGGAACACATAGATGCATATTGATTAGCTTGAATTCAAGGTGAGTAGAGAATCATATTCAAAGATGAAGTTGAAGAAGGATCCAGGAAGGGTGTTCTTTGTGATTGACTCCACAAAGAGATCAAATGAAAAAGCTTACCACATGCTTAATAAGATGGTCGACAAAGTAGGTAGAAGAAATATTGACAAAGGGGATGCGGTGAAAACAGATGCAATGTAACATACGGTGAAAATGGTTAAGAAACCAACAAGTTGTGGAGGATTTTAATGATGAGAAGAAAAGAATGACTGATGCATACAACAAAGCAACAAATATAGTTACTATTATTACATGTGTGTGCCCAAAATTGGTCAACCAATCTTAACTAGAGTATGATACATAAATATAGTATTTGGAGGATTTGGTTTAAATGTTGTTGATCAAGGTGAAGAGTGGGTCGTGGCTTTGGTTGAAGAAATTTCCAAGGTAAATAAAGAAAACCTTGAGAATAATATTGAATAATATGAGGCATTGATCATAGAAGTGAAAGAGGTCATGTAAAATGTAGAGTAAGTTTTTGATAACTATCAATATTTTGATCCTATACTTAATGTGCACAATGATACGGTGGAAGAGATAGAGTTGAAGAAAATACATGCCATAATGAAAATTAATAAGGCCAAGTGTAATAATATCAAGAAAGAGGTTGTAGAAAGGAGAGAACTAATAAAGGCCTTGAAGGACACATTTAAGGAAAGGATTAAGGAGATACAACATCTGCATGATGTAAGAGATGGATACCTGGAGGGTATTACCTTAGACTTAGATGTGGTGTTCAAGAATTTGAAGGAGAAGGTAGATGAGATAACTCTCAAGAAAGTAATAGATATTGTATAAACAATGCCATACAAGGACGTAAAAGAGTTTGAAGGCTGGAAGCAGTTAGAAAATACAATAAATAGAGAGTTTCTAAAACTTATACCACCACCTAAGGCTTGAATTTTGAATGTGTATACAGATTCTACATTATTTATTCTCCATAAATTCTTTATTTCTTTCAGTTATTCTTTGAGGAATCATTCCTTTATTCATTATATTACCGAGTACGGATAATACTCCTAGTTTGGCATGATGTTGGGTAGAAAAAATGGATAAGTAATAGCCATGTGCGGAGGATGAAAATCACATGCAGAAGGGAACACGTAGGTAACCAAGAGAAAATATAGGACAATAGGTGAAGGTGCACGTAACATAAAGAATGATTCAAGATGCAAAGGGGAAACATGTGCAGATTCAAGACTTAGTTTATTCCAAGTGAAGGCTAAAATAGGAAAAAAATGAAGATGGCATACCATATAAGGAATGTCCAAAAATAGACAAGGCATCGACCTCAAGGAAAAACACATGTGAGATAGGTAAAGAACATAAGTGGACAAATCTATTTATAGGATCAAATCATGGGCTACTTATAGCACAATCGAGAGTTGAAAAAAGTTATAAAAAAATCATAAAACCTATATTTAGGACATTTATTCTTAGGATTAACGCATGTAAGCGGTGAAGGTAAAATCCCCACCGAATATAAATAGGAGTCACACTCCATGTTATGCAACAATTGTGTTAAATGTGCTAAGGGAGAGATGTGTGAGAAAGGTACATAGTGTTGGAGATGAACAATTTATGCACACATGAGTGTAATCAGTAAGTTATGTTATAGCACGGATTATGATTATGATGGAAATTTGAGTTTGAATTGTTATGATTATTACTGATGTAATGGGAGTCTAATTATTGTTGTATATTATCTATGTTGATTATTTTATTTATTATATGTGTCACCTTTGTTACATTTTGTTGTTATCTTCATTCATGTTATAATAGCTAAATATGTAAACCATATCTTGATAAGTAACTAAAGAGGGACCTGGTGGTTGTGTGCACTTCACATGAGCATTTATACCTTTTGTCTCGAATGAAGTGCCAAAGACGCCTAACTAAGCATTGGTAAATAAAAATACTACAGTTGTCCATATTCATCCTTCTTCTCATGGAGATTATTTTTCAAGGGGATTATCCATTGTCTAATTTCTTAGGTAAATTTTCTTCAAGCTTGACCTCTCTAAATTCTCCCTCGAAACCTTCAAATGATCCTCCATCATATGTTTCTACCTCTACAAGTCAATGGATTTAAGTAAATCATGTCTAATTTTATCTTGTTCATGATAATCCTCTAAGATAGTTGAATGGCTTAGTGTTAAGAGTTGTAGGTTGTGTTCTATGTCCCCATCATCATAAAAATTACAAATACCCCAATCTACTAGCACAATTGGGTAATTAGGCTTAGTTAGAGTTGGGTAAAGGATATGAACAACCTATGGATTACCACATTCCCTCAAAGCTTCATGAAAAAAACTTTTGGGGGCTAAGTAATACATTAGGTGTAGATGGAAGGGAATTTTGTAAAGCATATGGGATTCTTGAAATAAAATGATCTTCTTGGAAAGAAAATGGATCGAGAAGAACCATAGGGACTTCCTAGATCTGAAGTGGAACATTGGGAGGCTCAACAATTGCATGATGAACTTGAGGTGAGTTACAAAGAGAGGGGAGAATGTCATAAATGTAGATGAATCTCCTCTTAATAGCATAAATAAATATTTTCTTAGTTTGGATAACAACATAAAAAGTGTGGGGAAGAGCATTTTCTCAAAAAGGGTTAAACAATGATACAGAGATCAGAATTAAAGGCTCTTAAATAGTATAATAATGTTATAGACATAAATTTTTGGTATTTTTCCTCCCTTTCACCCCACGTTCGCTCTTGTTCATCTTGACCACCCATTCGAATTTCTCTTTCCCTCTTAAATTCAATTCATCCCATTAATTCTCATTTCCCACCTTTAATCATGCATTATTCATTTTATTAATTAATTATCCCTAATTAATTATAATCCTCATCTCATTATTTTTATTTTCCCTAAATCACTTTAATTACTCCTAATCATCATTAGTTAATTATAATCTCCACCTAATTCATTTCACATCCCTAAGTCTCTCATCTCTCATCCCTAAACTTCTAATTTTCTATCCTTAGGCCCTCATTTAATAAATTTACCTATCTAAGCCCTTTATTTACTCATTATAACCTCCCACCTACCCATTTCTCTTCCCTATGCATCCCTAACCCACCTAAGTACCCTAGAAACATATTCCTGCTTCATTTGGGCCTCCTTACCTTGACTTGGGAATCTTTCCACCACCCTAATGGACAATTCCCTATAATCATCTACCACCCACCCATGTCATTATCGACCCTATAAGTATTCCATTTCCCTTCCTTTTGAAGGATGCAACATTGTGATTTTCAGGCTATCTTGTGATCTTGTTTTCATCATTGAGTACTTTTGTAGCTATCCTACACATCTTGAAGTCTTCTTGGAGATTTTGTGCATCTAATTTGGTGATTTAGGGATACTTCTCTTGCTTTTTATATCATTTTCTTCCATTATCATATTGTTGCATTTTGTTGTCACTAACATCTTGTGCAGGTTCAGGTATCTTCAAGGACTTTGCCTCACTCTGTTTCAACCTTCAATCTTGTCTACAAGTCTCCATTTAAGCCATTTCACTCCCATCCATACCCTAATCAGTCCAGGTTGTCACCGATTTATTCCAAACTCCATCGATCCAACCTCCCATCCAACTTATTTTTGTCACTCGTGTCTTCAACAATCTTTGTTTCTATTTTTAGTCCTGTCTCTACCATTCATATCCTACCATTCTTATACTCTGTCACTTCATATATGTTCTTTCATTTCATAGTCACCGTTAACTCCCACTGGTCACCATTGATCATCCTTTATTTTTCACACCCCTTTCCATCACTTTGTCTAATTTTCTTACATCCTTTCACCCATTTTTAGGTCCAGTCTATTCTACAGTCTCGTGTCTTGTTTGATTTGTTTTTGCAGTACAATTCATCTTAGATCCATCCATATAGGAGCTTGTAGGTTTGTTTTGGTATAGGTATTCCTCATAAAATTCCAATTACCATCAACTGACCTACTATAACCTTGGGTCATCATTTACCTCTTTCAGTTTTCTATGTTTTATCATATTTGGATCAAATCAACTTTTTGTCATCTTAAATTTCCTTTTCATATTTTATTTTAGATATTGCATGCTTTTATCAAATCCATCATCAAGTTTCATATTTCATATTATCTACAAGAGGGTTGACATCCATCCAAGTAAGTTCACACTTCTTAGAACCGACTTAGTTGGGCATCCCTCCATCCTATCTACTAATCCATTTTTCTTCTAGTGTTCTTTGTTGTATAAATCATCCAACTTGCAACAAGGAGGTTCTCATCTTTTGTGCATGCAATCTCCCATTCCATCACGAGGTACCATATACCCTCCATATTTTGAGTTGATAGTTTCTTTCATTACTAGGTCATTAACTTGAATAGTAACAAAGAAACTTTTGGTCAAAAATTCCATGCCTAGTTGGGGTATAAATTTTTAAGGGATTCTCCTCCAAGTACTTGTGAATTCCAAGTTGAATTCTCGAGACATGCTTCATTGAGGATATATTTATGGTTTTGAGGTGTTCTATGAGAGTTATAACATATACATTCTCCTTGAACTATTTCTTTTCCAACTAGTCCAATGTTGAAATGGATTGTGTAACCACACTTAAGTACCAATCATGAGCTTTACCTCTGAATGAAAAGATAATAAGTTTGAGACATAAATTTTCTTCTCATATATTATGGATGGCATAATGGTATGTTATATGTTAGAAATTTTGAACATGGATTAAATTACCATTTCCGTGAAAGAGGGGTAGGGTTTTCAAAGATAATTTGGGAATCCCATCCCACCACTACAAATGGAGCATGCTAGATTTAAAATAAGGGATGAAAATATCTTGGATAAGAGTCATGGAAGTGTGGAAACATGAGCATATGAAGAGTAATGGAAATATGGTTAGAAAATAATAAAAAATATCTAGATCTGAACCAATGGAGTTTCCAAGTAGTTGAAGTTATAGTTCATAAACAAAATGAGGTCGGAACACAAAAAATATTATATATTTAAATTTAGAAAACCATGCATCCTTATCTAAAACTACTTCAAATAGCTTAAAAAAGAATACATACATGTACGTAATGAAAAACTTGACAAAGGAAACCAATATTTAAACATAATGGTCCCATCGGATGTGCCAAAAAAATTTGGGGCTGAGATGTGTGCACCCATGTAATATCACCAAGTTTTGGAAAACTTGGCTATCTCAACAATAACATGGGAATGTCCCCAAGGTGTGGGACCTTGAATCCTTGGGACATACCTCCAAAGTAGGAAAACTTCCTAACTTAAACTACTCTAATGCTAACACTACTCTTATCTAACCTAACAATTAGCAAGCAAAAGGGGAAGAAGGGAAAAATCAAAAGAAATCCAAGATAGTGATACGCGAATAAAACGGATCTATCTCCTTGAGATAACAATAAGAGAACAAACAAATTTAAAAAATGGTATAACAAAGCCAAAATCAACCTTACATTTGAATTAGAATCTTACTCCTTGCATAAGTGACACAATGATATAGAAAACCATGCAAATATAGCTTACACAATAAGAAATAATTGAATAGAGTTGCAAGTTAACAATAATATAAGGAAAAGGGTAGAAAAGAACTACAATAAACATCATATTAATGCCTAGGATTATGCAAAATCTATTACAACCATTAAGAAAACACTAAATGCATTGCACAAGTTCAAATCAAAGGTCTAAAACTCATAATATTTGGCCACCCAATTGGGAAAAGTGACTTTACATTCAAGAGAGGATTCTTTCCCAAATTTACTCATTATGTTTATAGAAGAGAAAAGAGAAGAGAAAGGAGGAAAAGATAACGAAGATGCTAAAGAATATCTCTTTTCCTGTTTTTATCCCTTGTACGTGGATTTTATAGGTCTGATAAGTTTTTCAAATGAAATGATCTACCTAAGACCACTCCTCGCCATATTCCAAGGGATCTTCAAAGTTATCATGATGATACTAAGGCATGAGTACACAACTTGAGATATATTTTTCCTTGAAGGTAACTCTATGAAAGATCAAGGTTTACTCGCGAGATTAGGAGGAATAGATAAATTTTAATCAGTTATTTTCCTTTATTAGTCATGATTAAAGCCTTTTAGACCACTATAATAGGTCACCCATGATTAAAAACTTGTCTAACCTCCTCATTCATGTTTTAATGGGTCATGATAGGAATATGTTATCTCAAAAGCATTTTGAAACAAAAAGATAAACCAAAATCATATAAGAATTTATTTAGGCACCATGAGTATGATAAAACAAACTAAAACTTCCCGAGAATGTGTCATTAAAATCTCATATATCTCTCAACTATTTCCTTTAAAATCAATCTATGAGTGAATCCCTATAGATTATGCTTCTAATAAGCAAGTACTTGTAGGTGGAAAGAGCCTCCACCAAAAGATACAAGATAAAATCCCAACTTATTTTAGTTTACTTTAATGATGTCCCCTGAAATATTTTTCCCACCAATCCAGACTATCAAATTTAAACTATGAAATTGGCATTGTATCTAGTCTCTAAGATCTACCATGTGTACACTAGTGCCACATGTTGATCTCTCATAATGTCAAGATCTTTGGGGAAAACTTTCTTAAATTACCTTTATGAATTCATGTCTTTGGAAATCGAGGGCACAAGGATTTTTCCACATAGCTTCTTGAGATCTCAAGGTCTTAGGTTCTCAAGAATTTAAGTTCCCCCTCATCCCTTCCATTTTATCTTGAAAATTCTGGGATATAGAAACTCTTGAGTTATTCCCCCTTTTGGAACCTCTAAATTATTTTCACCATGGCCCCAAAGTCCTTAGTTTTCTACTCGGTCATCCGAAGTCTTCGAGTTCTTAGGATTCTTGGGTTCATAGTTTGGTTCTTGGGAATTTCAAATCTCTCATACTCTTAGATCATTAGGAATTTTAGATTATTTTCATGTTGATCTATGCCACATGTAGCCTTTTGGTGACTCAAGAGACCATGGGGTTGAGAGAAAAATTGAAGGACCATGGGATGCAAGAAATTTGGTTAAGTCCACTTTTCATTCATTGGTGAAGCCCCAAAATTACTAAGTCAAAACTTTGAGAATTTCATAGACGCCTTGTTTCCTTTTTCACATCGATCAATTTTTATGTGTTGAATTCAACTATAAATCAAATAAATTGATGTATTTTTCCCATCTTGAATCTAAAACACCATGAAAGTGTCTAATTTCCTTTGATATAGATTGTCTATGTACAGTAAGGAAGGGAGAGCAGTTTGGATGGATTTAAACACAAAGGGAATCCCAAAGATACATATATAACTCAAAATCATTTAAGTATTTGTAAACATAATCACTTTTCTAAAATTAAGCGGGATGCTCATTTAGAAAACATTTTTGATGACTTAGAGGGTTATCTACCTACTAGACATGAGTACATTAGTATTTTTATTCACTGGCATGGATTTAAGTGTAAATATTTTAAAACTCTCTATTTTGGAGCTAAAAGACCTTTAAAATTTGAATCTTACCTCCCTATAAACTTTGAGCTTGAACTGTGTCTAAAATTAAATTTTATGATCCATGAAAAGTTCTTAAGGTCTTTTCTACTTGCAACTTCCTTGAAAACTAGAAAAATTCCCTAAACTCAAATGTGGAATCTATCTCAAATTTTTGAAACAACCTTTCAAAGCCTCCCAAAAGAATTCCAAAGTGTCCCAACAAAAATCCTACATGTTTTAAGTGAAATCATATAGAGTGTGCCAAACAGTTATTCTACCAAGAGAAAAATAAGCTACTCCTACTCTAACCGTGTACAAAACCAACTTCAAACAAATCCATAAACTGGTTAAGATAAGAAACTCCCTTTCATGATGAACTTAACCCAACAAATAAACTTTGAAATTACTTTGGTAAATGATCGAGTGTAGACCTAGTTTGCAAATCTCCTTTATTAGAAATATTAGCTAACTTGACCAAATAAACCTCTATCTGGTCATCAATTTAGTTTTGGAGGTGCTGAAGTTGAATTTTGGTGCTTTGGGGTTCTTCCTCGCATTCTAAAATGAGCATGACTGGTGGAAACTCATTATGAACCTTTAAAATAGAAAGGTGTCGAGATAGGACACCCACTTTTGAGGGACAAATATGCCATTAAACTAGATTCATTATCAACATATAACATTTACATGTTTCATTAGACATTATGCATATTAATTATTTGGCTTTGACATTAACGAGATGCGTCGACATATTTTACTAACAACATGGTGTAAGTGAAATGGTTTAGAAACTTCTCTTGTGTAAAACTATCCATAGGCTACAATTCATTATGTAGCATATGCAATCACTTTCATTGAATCCCAACTCTCCTACACATAAGAAACAATGAAAAATATGTGAAAAAACTAGTGGTTAAAGCTAGTGTGCCCCGCTCTACCAAAGAACACAACCAATTCAAAAAAATCTCCACCCTTTCCCTATAACATATAAATAATATAATTCAAATCAATCAAAATAAAAAACTTGTTACATTCATTACATGAAAAAAATCATAAAATTACAAAAGATACACTAAGGCACGCTTGCTCTAGTTTCTTACAAAAGTATTTTAGATATAATATGGTAGAATTTACCCTATTAGAAAAAGAGACATATTTGAGCTTGCTGTTTTCTATGTATAGACACTCATTTTAGTAATTCATGTCTTACACCAAAGACAAATTGTACAATACTCTGCACTATCCTACACTATCTCAATTTGGCCAATTATCCTATCCCTAGCTATATCACATTCATTATTTCTTGTTTTAGACACTCAAATTTGGCAATTTATACTTTGACATTTCTAATCTTGACATTGCACACTTGCATGGATAAATACACTCTTCTCACACTTTCTTAGAATACCCTAAGTAACACTTCATGTAGTTTCTTATCTTTGCATACCTCTTTTTGTGAGTTTCTAAAACATAATTGAGAAAAATACATCTAGAAAATGTTAACTTTACAAGTTTCCCTTGCAAAAGGGATTTTAAAATTTTCTTATAGCTTTCACCTTCTACCCATTTTTACTTTTCCCCAAATTTTATTTAAAAACTGTCGAGTATCAATATTTCAATAGATTTCACGTTTTGGAAGTCAACATGTAGTTTGTATGTGAATGCATGTTGAGTTTTGAAACTGAAACCCACCCCTATAAGAAATTTGGAATCAAAATTCAAAAATCTAGCTGCAGGTTTACATACAAACTGCATGCCGAGTTCCGAAGTCTGATCCCCGCATGTATTTTGGAACTCGGAGTTTGATATGCAGTTTGCATGCAAACTACATCCCGACTTCTGACTTCTACCCCGACCATCTTAGAGGTATTTCAAAATTCAAAGTCGATATGTATTTTTCATGCAAAATATGCATTGACTTTCGACTTCCGACTTCCAACTTCCGACTTCCGACTTTCAATTTCGATGGAAGATCAACATCAAACACCAACTACATGCACATTCCAAATATGCAATAATTGTTTTTTACTTTCCTATTTAAAGTAAAGTTTTACTTGTTATTTTCACTTGAAATTTTGGTATGCTAGCTTGTTATCACTCCTTTCAACCGTGATCATAATCCTTAGGTAATTTTTAAGGCATTTTTCGTGATTTTCTCATCGATATTTGGGTAAGTTTGCAAGTTATCTTTCACAATTTCTTTTGGTCTCTTTTTAGGGTTTTTCTTCTCATTTTTTATCTCTTCCATGGGTGTCTTTCACATTTCCTATTTTATGTCATTTTTTCAATGGTTTATCATTGAGTGTTATGGCTCACCCTCGATCTTTCTCTTGTTTTTGAAGCCTAGGCCTCAAATCTTCATATTTTTGAAATTCCAAGGAGAAAAGACTATTTCAGAGCATAAAAGGTTTTTAGGAGGTTTGAGGCTGCAAAACAGGCTCGACTTCCGCCATCAAAATTCGGAGGTTGATAAGAACATTGCAAGTCGAAACCCTAGTTAGGACTTGCATTTTGGAAATTTAGGTCAAAATTACATGGTGGAGACGTAGGTTGGATTTCTAGGGCTACTTTGTAGGGTTCTACTTCCACCTCTAACCTTTGATTTTATTTTCAATAAGGTTTTCCAAAGATTTCACGAGGGACGAGATGTTTAGATCCTCTTCTAAGGGAAATATAAGATGAACTACATTTTTAAGAGGTGACTCCCCCTTCAAGCATTACATCAGATGTTGACAACATCGAGATACAAACCTAGGGCATATTGACTCGCCTAAACTAGACTTTCTTTGGTTGTTTCCTTCCCTTCGTCAATGCAAAGTGCCTAGAGTTTGTGCTCATCGGTGCCGCACATTTCGACAAAGACTCCCAAATAGTGAAAGATGATGATAAGATGGTGGTGATTAAACTAGACAGTGACTATTTCAAGGACCTATTGAAGCTTCCTGATGTTGAGTAGTATGCCAAAATTTCCTCAAAATCTTCTCTTGAGCATTGGGATGTAGAAATTGAGACTTGTACAAAGGTTTTCAATAAGAGTTATTTGATAAAGTCCAAGGGTTCATTTTCTAGGTTACTTAATATTGTTCCACAATTAGATTTTATTTAGGAGCTAAATGATATGATCACTTTGTTGAGTAGAGTTACATGACTCACTTATTCTAGGGAGTTTCAAGAGTGGATGTATTTATACATTTCCACCATTTGGAAAAATGTTAATTTTATCCAATGGGTGGAACATATTAACAATGATATTTGTTTCTAATTGTCAAACATCCTAACTTTTGGGAATTTATTTATGACTTCCAATCTTGTATATATAGCTGCAAGAATGAGGAATTATCTAGGGTTGTCACCCGTGGGATCAAGAAGTGATTCTCATATTTATAACTTTTACCCTCAGAGGATAAATGATGCCTTCTTTTTTTTTATTCTATACATTTTCAATAACTTATACAATCAAATAATTTGGATGACGCCTTCAAATAAGGAAGAGAATGGGGAGGTTTTTATCTGTAATTCACAACATTTACATATATCATAGTACCCGGTTTCTCTAGTGCTCCCTACAAGTTTCGTAGGTGTATTACAGATAAGTGCAAATTAATGGAACCAATTTGATAGTTATTGCATTATCATAAGATCCAACATGATGGAAATAAGATGTGATCTCAGTTCCCCACAACTTTGGGAAGATATGCGTGTACCTCCACGTAAAAACAAAATAATATCGAAGGGGAAATGCAATATATGACTCAATCCCTTTCACTCACACACTTATTTTGGTTATTGGGACAAATTCGGTAGACACAGAACAACTTACATTCATGTGCCATAATTGGAGGAAAACCGATTCAACTATAGAGATGAGGTCATAATAAGGAGAAGGAATTCAAAAGGTTAACCCTCCTAGAGGTGGCCCAAGACATAATTACATACATCCCTTAAGGTCTCTAGGATGATGGACAAGTTCGGATCCTTTTATGTGTAAAATAATATTAAGGATCAACCATTGTCATGGATTGATTGGTCACTTGAAGAATGCAACAGTACAAAGGAAAGAGTGGGTCTTATTCTCAATTGGACCTACCAAAGTGGTTGATGTCATTGGGGATCATGTCAAAAGTGTCAAAGCAGGTTGTTGTGGAGAATGTTTAAGTACAACCATCGGTGGGCCATACCACCCCTTCAAAGGGAAGAAGAGATACTCTCATACCTATTTCAAAACCTCGCAATATCTCTTTCATCTATAAAGGTTTGAGTTCTTCCTCTAGAATTTCTACAACAGAGGCGCATCTTATAAATTCCCATCTATAGAGGTCATTAACCTAAGTGTTTCTCCTACAAATTCTCAAGTGTTGAACACACCATCTTCTCCACTTATTTCCTCTTCACAATTCTCGGTCCCTCTTTCTCCTCCACCTCTCACTCTTCCTCTAGACACATCCTCCATTTCCTCCATTCCCATTTCTCCTATATCCCTTACCACATCTCCTTTCATGGCTCAAGTATTCTCTTCCCTTCTCACTCTTTTATCTAGAGATGTTCTAGCTTTAGGATATCCTTTTAGGATTCCTCTTCCTCAACAAGCTCCCCCATTTCTACCTCCATCTCATCAATTCCCATGGTCATCCTCTCCACTCCACCTTCTATTTTCACCACATCATTTCCCCTCAAAATGACTATAACAAGTGCTTTAGTAACACCAACCCAACATATTCCCATAATAACATAGCCTATGTCATATATTGAAGCTTCTTCTTTTATCCTTGTATGGTTGAATATGAAGACCCCAAAGCATAAGAATAATATTCCAATTTTTGATGTTGTTGGTCTCGATGTCATAGATCTAACCCCCCAAAGATAAGAAAAGAGGCCCAACCTATCAGTCAATAAAACTAGGAGAGGCTCATTGAAATGGCAATCAGCGCTACTCTTGGTAAATCTAAGGAAACTATCACTACAACAGATTACTAGATTTATAGGTTCACCCTTGGGAAGGCTACTCATGAAGGATCCAAGTAGGATGTTCAAGTTTCTCTGGGTAATCTTTTGGATAAATTTGACAAGGACAAGGTGACCAAGGACAAGCTTAAAAATAAGGTGGAATAGTTTACTATTATTCTAGTAAAGATCACAAAACATGGTCATACTACTACCCTTGTCATACCTCCAAGCTTTGATGACACCTCCTTCTCCATAGTAGAGAAGATTGGACAACAAGGTCGGGTAGTAGAAGTGTGGATGGAAATTTTAATTCAGGAAGGAGGATAGGTAATTAAGGATGTTGTTGACCTTTACAATGAATTGTACACTGAGACGGATACTATCTCCAAGATGAGTGATTTTATCACCAAGGAAAGTGACAATTTGGAACTCACTCTTAAGAGCTAGAAAGAGGTGTGGAATGTGAATTCAGATCTACTTCTGAAAGAAGGGATTGTTTATGATACCTCAAAAGTGTTTGAATATAATGAAACTATGGGGTTCAAGGTCTGGATGTTACAAGAAGCCATTTCTAAGTTGGATGAGAAGAGAATCGAGTAAATTGATGGACTAAATGACATTATGCATGAATTTGATAGAATCCATTATAGATTCTTAGATAAGAATGTAGATGCACTTCGATTAAACAAATCATTACCCAATTCAAGATTCGGAAAATGAAGACATTGATGTAACCAAATCCTTTAGAGTCTCAATTATATTCACAGTGGTGTCATACCGAAATTTCTTAATTCATCTTAGGAAATTTATAAATTAGACTAAAGGTTACTAGGGAAATTCGTTAAAGTAGTTAAATCGGTTGAGGTCCTCAATCGCTACGCATCTAGACCAAACGATGAGGAAATTCAAATAATTATCAAATGATTTCTTGAATACATGAACAAGGTAGCTTCTGAAGAAAGAGAAGAAGAATCATACCAAGATAAGGGTGGCGCTAGACCTAGCTCAATATGGAAGCTATTTTTACACAGATATCAAGTGTAACACCATTTCGAGTTGCGCAGTTTGAAAGAATCACACTGCATAACTATTTTTGATTTTAATGGGAGATTATTTCCTAGTGTTAATCTGCATTCTATTTTTAGCATGTAATTATTAAGAGGAGTAGCTATAATTTTTAAACCCTCCTAATCTATAAATACAAGAATACATTATGTATTAAGGGACTTTTTATCTTTTATAGAGGGGCTCTTTGAAGTTTTCAGCTCTCATATGTAGGCTTAGCCTCAATCGAATACTGAACATTTTTTTGCCTCCATCTAAATTAATGTCTTGTGTATTGAAATATTTTTTTGATACTTGTGAATGTTATTATTCCTTATGTTTAATAATGCATTTTACCTTCAAATTGATTGTCTTCTTCATGAAAGATTTTATTAGTGGTTGTTGATATTTATTAATATCAATTGTGGAGTAATAAATCCCTTATGTTATTTTGAATCTCTTAATCATTTAAAAGTCTTGTTGAGGAAATAATAATTTTTGTATGTGATATATTCTTCTATGAAAGTATTATGTGTCTAATAAGCTAATCAAATTTTCCTTATAACTAATGGTGCATCGCCTATTTTTTATTTTTTTCAGCTTATCCTTTTCCCCAAGAATCGATAAGCATAATTTATTTCAAGTATTGAATATCTGCACCTTGATCTTCAATCAAATGTACATATTTTAATAATAATTTTACCTTCTCCGAAGGTCCAACCAAGGAGCCAAAGTACCACACCGTGGGTATGTTCCCACATTTCACTTGATCATCTAATGAATTAGTAGGTGCATGGTCCATGTGATAATAGTTTTCGGCATGCCCAGTGGGACAAAGTTAAGAGTTAGCACTCCTCTTAGTATTTGCATAAATCAAGGTACTTGGTGACTCCACGTCTCTAGAATTCAGGATATAATGTAGTAATTTATGCAAAGAATCCAGACAAGATATTCTTTAAGGAAAGGAAATAACAGAATATTGAATTATCTTTGTCCCCTCGAGGAGAAGAAAAGGTGAAGCTGTGTCATCATCTTGTAGAGGTCATTCAACACCTCCTTTTGGAAGGTTCCCTCCACCAAGATAAAATAAACCACTTATCACTATGGAAGTAAGAAATTATGTTTTTCCCACCTTTAAAAATGGTATTCCTCTAGTAGTCGCTTAATGTAATGTCATACTTGTAGCATCTCTCAAAATCTTACCCTTCTACACAAGTGAGACAAGTACCACTCCCATTGAACACATTCAAGATGTGGCTAGTATTTTCAGTTTACAACACCATAAAACATAATGTAGCACTCATACTTCTTACCACTTCCCTCAAAGGAAAATCACTTCAATAGTGTTACGGTCTAGAACTCGGAACTCTATGCCACTAGGATGAATTGGTCAAAAATCTTTATAAAAAGTTCAAGGATAAGAGTGACCACATATTGCTCATGAATCAATTGACTACTATAAAGATATCTCCTCACGAGTTCATCGGATATTTTAACTTTCATTTTCATAAGACATGGAATAGAATCCCAAAGATTGATCAAGCCTTCCCCAATAACGTATTCTTGTACTACTTAAGAGCTTTGAATAGTGATGTTTAAGTCAATGGGTGGTATAAGGCTATCAAATGCCTATGACATTTCCATGCAAGCTAAGAATTGCTTGATTCAAGTGGGAAGATATATCTGAGGCTACCAATGCCCATGTATCCTAAATTTCCTACTAATTATCCAACCGTTGCCCCTCTCCCTCAAGTTTTTGGTCAATCAAAAAAACTTGTAGTTCCTTTGTCAAATGACCTCTATGAGGTTAAATCATTACTCGAGAGATTTAGAAATGAATTGGTAGCCCTTAAGAGACAACAATCCCAGTATAATCATCCCTACCAACCCCAGAACCAACAATATTAGTCTAATAGTTATTCTTTCCGAATAACAATCAAGCTCAAAATCATCTTATGAATGCCAAGCTTTTGAATAATAAAAATCCCCTTGTTATTAGTTCTTCCAGAGCCCTTGTCCAGGGTGTAAAATAATTTGGTTCAAGACTATGAATGGTGTTACCCATGTTCTCAACAACACAATCACAATTTGTGTCCTAACAAATTATTTAGTTAGGATCTTATAGTTCGAACATATTTGCACTTATAAAATAAACAAAGAGGCTCCTTTGAAGAAGATGTTAATCATTTGCAAACATTAGGAGAGGTCACCTTGTTGAATTGACGAGAGGAGGATTTCTACGGATTCAATATGGAACCTATATTAGTAGCTTCTAATACTCGACCAAAAAAAAAGGGCAATAGAGGGCCAACCACTAAAGGTTGATCGGCATCTACTTCCCAAACACGTTTTTAGGTGGTTACAAGTAAAGAAACAAAAGGGAAATCAATAGGGGCACAAGTTAATCAAATTGTGAGGAAAGAAACTCCATCCAATGTTGAAGTGCCAAATGTTCATTTTCCAAAAGAATATGCCCGCACAAAGGAACGCCGGTAAGGTTGGGAGTATCCCTTTCGGTATTTTTAAACAGCCTAAAAAAAACAAACCTTAATATTACTATGTGGGAGGCACTTTCAATTCCTTCACAGAGGAACTTCTTGTAAAAAGCATTGAAATTTTTGGTACACCAAGTGAAGAATTTAAGCACAGATCATCTACCTCTACCATTTTATGTCAACCTAAAGGAAAAAATGTTGCTAAGTCTAGTAAACCACCACCCTTCTACATATCTCTAATCATTGGCAAGCATTTGGTGCATAAGTACATTATTGACTCTGCGGTCGGTAGATCCATAATGCCTAAGCAAATTGTGGATGTGCTGAGTATTCAATATATACCAATGGTAAAGGGATTTTTTCATTTGGATAGTACAATAGTTCAAACTATTGTGATTAGAAAGGATTTGAATCTTACTATTCATGTATGCCTAAGCTTTTTATTTACATAGAACATATTTTTTATCAATCTTCCACCCTTTTTTTGCCATATGTCTCTCTAGGAACTTCACTTGAAAATGGGTGGATATATATTTGTTTTCTAGTCACACATGCTCCTTAGAACCAGATACGGGACTAAGTTAACTATAATGGAAGAACTAGTTTTTCAAAATCATGCTAAACCTTATACTCCTAACACCATCAATGGAAATTATGTCACACATGATCTAGAAGAAGAAGTTATAGAACATGATTCTACCACTCTTTTTGAAGATGTCCCTTATATTTTTCTTGATGATTGGAGCATGAAACATTATTTTGATCCATATTCCAAAGCATTGTAACTAGAAGAGATCTGGGTTGAGAACTTATTGTATCTATGAAGAAAGAACTACTATACCAATATTTTCAAATCTCAAGACGATTTTGAGGGTTTATGGTAACTCTTTTTAATGGGTCAAGGAGCAAAAATGGGGTCGAACTAGTGTTATATTGAATTTCACACAAGGAAGAAATGCTTCTCATATTTTCATATTTAGTTCAGATTGCATAAATAATGTGGCTGAATATGAAGCTTTAGTATAGGGAATTCAGTTAGCTTAGAAAAGAGGGGCCAAGGCATTAACAATTTTTTGTGATAGTGAGGTGTTTGTGCATCAAGTTAGAGCTCAAAGTGAAGTGGATAATTATCTTTTAAGGTCATAAAAACAAGGTATAGGATTTAATTGAGGATTTTGAAGCCTTCGATATTCATGTGGTTCCGGGAATCAAAATCAAGATACTGATAACAATGGTATAGCTCTAATACCAAATGATAGAATAGAATTAGATTACAATGACCAAAGAGAGACGGAAGCCTCACAAATATTATTGATCATGAAATCAGATTACATAACAATGCAAGAGCTGTAATATTTATAGATATTAGACAGCCTCATATGGATAGACATGACACCCTATCAAGCACCAACTACGATATGATAAGACCCATCTCACATGCACATGTAATTACTAATAATACCAATATTGAATGTTATCCAACATAACAATATTTAATGCAAGTCACTAGACTAGAGTGCACATGTTGCACATTATTAAATAAAAGACAATGCAATAAATATGCCTATGCTAAATTATGCTAACATTCCCCCCCTTAATTTTGCATAGTTTCCAATGAAGTGGAGAGGAACTCTCTGAACAATGTGAATTTGTCACGTGCAAGTGACTTAGTGAAAACATTTGCCTTCTGTTCAGCTGTAGGACAAAACTGGAGCTGTATGTTGTGCTTCAAGACATGCTCACATATGAAATGAACCTATACTTCAATATGCTTGGTTCTCTCATGAAATACTAGATTGCGAACAAGCTTCAGAACTCCTTCATTATCAACATATACTGGAGTATATTTCTGTTGTGGTAGACCAATTTCTTTTTTCGGTATTCGGGCGTAGCCATATTGCTTCACAAATAGCTTCACCTGCAGCTCAATACTCTACTTCTATAGAAGAGCAAGAAACAAAGTTCTATTTCTTGCTTCCCCATGATATCGGTCCAGATCCCATAAAGAAGATGAATCCTGATGTTGAATTCCTATCATCCATGTTTCGCATGATCCGAATCGAATATCCTATCAAGAAGAATTTTTCATTCTTCTTGTACTCTGACCAAGGTCAACTGTACCCTTTAGATATCTCAAGTATTCTCTTTCCTACTTTCCAATGAAATATTTTCAGTTCTTACATGAAGCGTGATAAATAGTCGATCGCAAAGTGATATCCGGTCTAGTATATGTCGTAAATGAGACTCGATCAATTGCCGATAGAGAGTTGCATTCACTAGTGGTGATGGATCGAATGAGATAACTAAAGTCTCGCTTCCATAGGTGTAGTAATAGGAGTGCATTCCATCATCCTGAATTTATTGAGCGTTGTCTTGGTGTATTTCAATTGCAACACAAAGATATGATTCTCTTTTTGCCATACTTCCAACCCAAGACAATAGTGCATGAGCCCGAGATCTGTCATGTTGAACAATCGATTAAAATCCATCTTTGTTGCATCGATCATCTTCACAAAATCACCTATAATGACTAGATCATCGACATAAACAACCACAATGATAATATCCCCCTTGCTTTTGAGGTAGAGATTGGGGTCATAAGGATTCCTTTCGAATCCATGACTTATGATATGCTCATCAATCTTGATGTACCATGCCGGGGTGCCTGTTTTAGGCCATATAGAGATTTTATGAGTCTGCATACCATCATCTCTTTTCCCGGTATTACATAACCCTTTGGCTGAGTCATATAGACTTCTTCTTACAAATCTCCATTAAGAAAGGCACTTTTCACATCCATTTGGTGGACTTTCCAACCAAATTGTGTAGCTAGAGCAAAGATCATCCTGATTGTCTTGATCTTGGTCATGTGGGAGAAAATGTCTCCTCATAATCAATGCCTTCTTGTTGTACATACCCCTTTGCTACAAGCCTTGCTTTATACTTGTCAATAGTCCCATCTGATTTGTACTTAGTCTTGAATATTCATCTGCATCCAATGGGTTTCTTCCCTAGTGGAAGGTCGACAAGTTACCATGTGTTGTTCTTCATCACCGATCGATACATCGAATCCATGGCATCTTTCCAAGCTTTTGATTGTACGGCTTCCTAAATCTGTAGATGGCGAATCTGTTTCAACAACTCTACTCATTAGGGCATAATTGACCTCTTCACGAGGCTTGACTACGCGTTCTAGGTCCAGGATTGGATGATGTGCTAGGTTCTTCATCTAAATTTGCATATCTTATTAATTGAGTATACCATTTAGGTAACTTCTTATCTGTTCCATTAGCTTTTGGTGGATCCAATTTTTCACCATCATCCAATTCATCACTGTCATCTTCAAAGTGGGAACATCAAATTTTTTTCTTCACAAGAGGTGTATTCTCGCATGTTTGTTGAGTTACCGAGTGGAGCATCTCGCATGTTTCTTCTCAAAGAACTCAACATCCCTACTTATGTATACTTCATTTGCTTTTGGATCCCATAATTTGTACCCAAGTGCTTCTTCACTGTATCCAATGATTATCAGTCTCTCAACTTTCATATCCAACTTGTTCCTATTTTTCTTGGGTATGTGCATGCTAGCTTTGCACCCAAATACTCTTAGGTGTGCAATTGATGGTTTCCAATTTGACCATGCTTCTTGAGGTGTCACTCCTTCAAGAGCTACTGTGGGCACTCTATTCAACAAATAGACTATAGTTCTTGCAGCTTCTACCCAAAATGTCTTTGTTAAACCTAAGTCGTCAATCATACATCACACCATTTCCATGATAGTATGATTCCTTCTCTCAACTATACCATTTTGCTATGGTGTGTGAGTAGGAGGCATTTTTCAACGAATCCCATGAGCTTCTAGGTAAGTCTTGAACTCATTACTTGTGAATTCCCCCTCGATCTGAGCGGAGAGTTTTGATCTTGCGACCAACTTCATTCTCAACAAGTGCTTTGAACTTCTAAAATGTCTCAAAGGCTTGACTCTTGTTTCTTAGACAATATATCCACATCTTTCTTGAGTAGTCATCAACACAAAGCATGAAGTATTGACATCCAGAATGACTTGGTTACATGGGCTCTGTAAAGATCGGTGTGCACCAAATCAAGCTTTCCTTAGCTCTATATGTGTTCTTCCGGAATGGTACCTCGTGTTTCTTTCCAGCCTAGGCAATTGTGACACTTGTCAATGTTCTGTTTGAGTGTAGGCAATCCTTTCACCATGTTTCCCTTTTGAAGTGTTTGGAGATAGCCAAAACTGATGTGACCATATCTACGATGCCATAGTTCTGCAGATTGTGTGTCTTTGGCCACTAGAGCTTGATCATCCTTTTCGACAAAATCAAGTTGGAACATGGATCCCACATTGGAGGCTCTTGCTACAATCTTAGAACCGCTTGAATTATCTCTTATCAAGCACATTTTTTCTCCATTATTACTCACAAAATCTAACTTCAAGTTGTGATCAAGGAGTTGATTAAGCGATAGAAAATTCTTGGTCAACCAAGGTACATACAATACATCTATGATTTTGCGGTCATGCTTTCCAAGAGGTAGTGAAATGTTTCCAATCCCCTTGACACTATATGATGAGTCATCACCTAATGACACATGTTTCTTGTTAGGTGAGTCACATAGTGTGTAGAACCAATCCTTGTGTCTAGTCATGTGTTGAGTTGCACTCGAGTCAACATACCAGATATCTTTTTGGACTTGGTTTCTTCATCAAATTGAGTAGAATACATGTGGTGTCCTTCATCTGAATCATCCTCATGTTCGGTAATGTACCCTTGTTGTTTGGGTTTTCTTTGCCAATTACCATTTTTCTGCCCTTGATTGTTGGTTTTGTTGGACTTCCCTTGATTTGAATTGTTTGATGAACCCTTTTTGTAGGAATTGTACCAACAATATTTGATGTCATGTCCCCCTCTATTGCAAATGGGACACTTCTTGGTGTTGTCTCTTTGACTTTGGTCCCTTTGTTGACTTTTATTTTGTTGGGACTTCTTGTGATTGGATTGAAAGTTCCCCTTTCCTTTATTATTGGAAGATAGTGCTTGCTCATCTTCATGATCTTTGTTGTCATCATTGCCTCTTCTTGTTGGAGTAGATTAACCAACTTCTCAAAGGTGACTATATGTTCACTCATATTGATAGTTGTCACAAATATTTTGTAGGAAGGAGGAAATACTCGCAACAAAATTGGTACAAGGTCCTCATCACTTATCTCTTTTTCCAATGCCAGTAGAGATGCCCTCAAAGTAGCAACTCATCTCAAAAAAGCTTCAACCTTCTCATTGTGCTTGAACTTGAGAGTATGTAGTTGTGATAGTAGGTTGAGGATGGCATTCTTGTTCTTTACCTCATAGATCGTGCTCAACTCATCCTGCATCCTTGGCCGATGTGGCATCTCTAATGTGGGGTTGCACATTGTCCGTTATGCCAAACAAGATGATCAACTTGGCATTTTGATTGGCCCTATCAAATTGAACTTGTTTTCTTCCATCATAAAGTGATCTTGTTGTTCCATCTACAAATGTCCATAGGTCTACAAACTCAAGTAACATCTTGATCTTCGGTTTCCATGCGAATAGTTGTCTCCTCTAAGCGGTTGTGAATCGCAAGAAGAACTTTGGTACTTGTGCACCCATTTCTGTAATCTAAATTTTTCGAAACTCGAATTTCTCGACAAAGGGTAAGACTCTTATCACTCTAGGTTTATGGTCTCCCTCTCAATATACCGTCAGCTGATATACCAAACCTTTCTATATACGCTCTCTTCCAATATACCCATCAAGATACATGGAAGAAGATCACTCTTTCAATATACCACAAGACTGAAAGAGGTGTTAACATACGTGAAATAATTTAGTACATGGTACGTAGATAGTACGGAGAGGGTTTGTGCAAGCACAAATGGTTGGGAGGGCTCAAATGTGTGTGTATTGTGTCCTTATTCCTCCCCATCGATTTTATAGGTTCGATGCCCAGATGATGTTTAGGTAGCTATGTTAGGCATTAAGTGCAGTATTAGTCGTGTGATAGAACCAAACATAAAATAAAAAAATTACACTTTTTTTTTTTTTACACTTTATGCACCAAGATTACTACAAAATGCTCCAAACGTACATCAAAATGAAGTTTTTGTGTCCCCCCTCTTTATAAAAAAGGGTCTAGAATCACAAAATACACAATTTAGGCCAAAAATATTTTTTACCCCCCAATAGGTGTTTTTCCGCTAAATTTAGCGGTGGCTCTAAATGTGTTTGGTGAGCTTCTAAATTTAAAAATATCCCAAAATTTAGTAATTTCTCTAAATTTTCCAAAAAAAATAATTTAATAAAAAATATGGAGAGAGTGGGAATTGAATCGTGACGACTGTTTGTTCCCAAGATCCAAACAAATAATCCAAATATTGTTTTCAAATTTTCTCACAAACCGTGATCTGGGTTTTTCTAAAATTTTGACAACATTATCATACAATATTTTTCTTGAAACCCACAAAATTTTAGAAGAATTGGAATCTTATTTTTTGAGATCTTACCAATTTACCAGCTAGATCTGATTTTTTTCAGAAAAAATGATCCAACTTGTACAGACTTTTTGTCACGTGTAGAGACCGAATCTGAAGATGATGTAAACTACAAAGTTGTACACCTCCTTCTTATCTTTCCAGAAAAAAATATCACATCAATCCTACATTGTATGAAAAAATTACGTCTTTTTTCTAAGAGGTATCTGCTGGAATTTTGTTGACGAGACTGCTTCAACCTTTGCTCCCGAATTCTTCACACCTCCACTTTCAGATCTGATTTTTTTTTTCACTCTTTTTTATATCTGCAATTTTTTTTTCAAGATCTTTCTCCTTTTTTTTAAGATCTCTTTTTTTCACAAGTCTTTTTTTTTCAAGATCTTTTTTTTTTTTTTTTCAAGATCTCCAAATCTGAAATATTTCACCAATATGTTGGATAAATTGGCTATGCCAATGAATAATCAAAAAAATTACCTTCCAAATAAGTGGATGGGTCAAATTTTATTTTAGGGATGCTTGGAAGGAATGGAGGTCGGGATGCTTCAATGGCTCTCCTTTGATGCGAGATCTTCTTCTCCAATGGATCCTCTCTAATAGTGCTCCTCTTCAACCTTGCTTGGATAGAACATGTTTTGATACCAAATGATAACTATGGTATAGCTCTAATACTAAATGATAGAATAGAATTAGATTGCAATGACCAAAGAGGGATGGAAGCCTCACAAATATTATTGATCATGAACTCGATTACATAACAATGCAAGAGTGTAATATTTATAGATATTAGATGACCTCATATGGATAGACATGACACCCTTTCGGGCACCAACTACGAGATGATAAAACCCATCTCACATGCACATGTAATTACTACTAATACCAATATTGAATGTTATCCAATATAACAATATTGAATGCAAGTCACTAGACTAGAGTGCACATGTTGCACATTATTAAATAAAAGACAATGCAATAATTATGCCTATGTTAAATTATGCTAACAGATACAAATAGACTTTCCATAATAGATTCTCAGTATTATATTCCTATTGATACCATGAGGGAATAATAAGAGTTTATCAAGATGGTTATCAACCGGTAGTACCGAGATAATGCAAGTAATCGATAAGTTTTCGATGGTGATTAGCAGATTATCCTTTTCCTACATGAAGGGGTTGGATTTTAATCAAAGAATCACTCCAGGATGTGAGAGGCATATGATGACCAAATTATACAGTTGAAGACCAATAATTTTCCAAAAATTTTGGTTACTCTTGAATTAATCTTCAATATATATCATCAAATTAAAAAGAATTTCACCAACATGGTCATTAAGGAAGATGATTCTAAATAGGTTTAGGTTTTCGAGGACAAGTTTTTAAAGATTGGGAAAGTATGAACACCATATGAAATACATGAATCTATTGGTCTTTTCAAAAATATAATGACATTTTTACTTAGAGCTACGAAAATCTCAAGGGTTTCAATCCAAGGCTACAAGCACAACACACTATTGAACTTGACCTAAGTGTTAAGCCGTTAGACAAAAGAAGAGACCGGTCAATCCCAAGATCAAATTGCTTATGAAGAAGGATATTTTGAAGCTCATTTAGGCTAGTATCATCTTCCCAATCAATAATTTATCTTGGGTAGCCAATTTGGTTCCGAAGAAGGAAGAAAAATGGAGAGATTAGATCGTGTGGATTTCGGAGATCTGAATCGGGCTTCCTTGAAAGATCATTATCCTCTTTTGTCCATGGAATAGGTTCTCTAGATAGTGATAGGTGTAGAAATATTTTCACTAATTGATGGATATTCAGGATACAATCAGATCCTAGTCAAATAATCTGATCAATTCAAGATAGATTTTACAACTAAATGGGGCACATATTCCTATAACAAAATTTCATTTAGATTGTCCAACATCCAAGCCACTTTCAAATGAGTTATAGATATGACCTTCAAGGGCCTTATAAATGATATGATCCATTAAACCCTGAAGAAGTGTATTTTTGTAGTTCACGAAGTGAATTTATTGGGGCATGTTGTTTCAACAAACAAACATTCAATCGACGAGAAAAGGATTCGTGCCATTTTGGCTCTTTCCCTTCCAAGCCACAAGAAGGGTCTCCAAAGTTTCTTGGGACCATCAACTTCGTAAGGAGGTTTATACCCGGTTTGCTACCTAGCTAAACCACGAATGATCGTGTTAAAAAGAACATACCTTTTAGCTGGACTAAGGAAGGTAGGGATAGTTTTGAAGCTATCAAGACAACTATTTCCCAGGATCCTACATTATTGAACCCCAATTATGAGAGGGATTTCATCCTTAATTATTTTTTGGGACAAGAAAGTATCTCAATAATCCTTACTAAGAAGAATCGTGATTTGATGGAACAACCTGATTACCTTCTTTAGCTTGAGTCTCTTAAAGATTATGAGCTCAAATAATCTTTTGTTGAGAAATAGGTTTTTGTTGTCATTCGGGCATTGAAGAAGTTCAAACACATGTTGTCCAATAACAAGATTCAACTAATGGTATCACATCCAGGGGTCAAGGATTTCTTACTTGAATAAGGACATGAATGAAAAGCAAGATGGATGGATTACTAAGGTCATGGAATATGACATGCATATAAAGGTAACCAAATTAGTCAGAGGGAAAGGCCTATGTCAACAAATTTTTTTATTTGGAAGCAAAAGAAGGATGTGACAATGTGTTGCACAATCACCTCCAAGGAGACATTCTTACTAATTGGATATCCAAAATGAAGAATTTTAGCTATTAAGAGTATATTGTCCTGACCTAGATAGAACCTAGTGGTGAATTTTCCAACTCCATTTTGTTCCTTATGTTCTTATAGATGACACACTTTTTTGAAAGACTTGAATGAGGTTCTTCATCGAGTACATAGGTCCTGAAAAAATTGATAGGATACTGGAGGAATTTCATAATGGATTGTTAGGAGGACATTATTCAACAAGAACAATTGTTACAAAGATCATGAGCGTTGGTTATTAATTGGGATGATTTGTTAAAATATTCCCATCTATGGGTAATAAAATGTAAGGAATGTTCCTTCTTCATAGGGAAATAAATACTAGCTTCCTCCCTCTTCATCCAATCTAATTATACCAATATTTTGTATTATGGGGTTGTACTTCATTATAATGATAGATACATTGTCAAGTGATGGTCATAAATGGGTGTTAACTGCAACTTGTTATTTTACCTAATGGACAGTGGTACTTGTATGAAAAAAAGGAAATGAGAAGTCCATTCTAGATTTTCTCAAAGGAATTATGACAAGGTTTGGTGTTCCTTTCACACTTATCTCAGGCAACACTGAGGCATTCGTAGGCATGAAGCTTACCTTGAATGGGCCATAAAATGGAGTACATTTGAAAACTTCATCTAACTATTATCCACAGGGTAATGGTTTGGTCGAGTCCAAGAATAAAAACTTGATATGGATTATGAAAAGGATTATGGAGAGTAATCGACAAACTTGTAATATACAATTGAGTACTTCATTATGGGTAGATAGGATAACACTGAAAATTTCCATTAGAAATTTCCCTTTTATGCTAGTTTATGGTAGATAGGCCAAGCTTTCCCTATATTTAGAATTTCCCTCTTTATAGTTAGCACATCAGTTGGAAGTGATGTTAAGTGCTCAAATGATATACACTTTGCAAAAATCATGGAACTAGAGGAAACTAAGAATAAGGCTATGAAGACCTTGGAGTTGTATCAGGCTCACACAAAGAAAAACTTCGAAAAGAAAGCAATTCATAGGTATTTTCAAGAAGGGGATTTATTCCTCAAGTGGGATGTAGACAGGGCCAAGCCAGGGATGCATGGAAATTTTGATGCTCTCTAGAATGGACCATAGATGATTACAAGTAGCAAAGATGCAAATTCATTTTTCTTATCTAAGCTCGATGGAGAAGCACTACCTATCCCATTTAATGGGATACACTTGTTTCATCGGATTCTTAGCAAATTAATGAAACAGATAAGGGTTAAAGGCCAAAGAGGAATACATGTTTGTTATATCGGTTGAAGGTTATGTGCATGTTCTAATTTCCCAATCCAATTTGATTGCAAGAGCTTCCTTTTGGCTAGGAGGAACTACCTAAAATACAAAGCAAGACCACAAAACATAGTTAATAGCAAAAGGTTAGTGGATTTCCTAACGTGAGCTAGATCCAGAAGTGTGATACTTCCTCGACAGTTGTCAATCTATTGATATATATAATTTGATATAAAATAAACGGTATGCAAACAAACTAGGCTAATGCTAGTACTCTTATTTAGGTATCTCATATTGTTATCAATGTTAATCTACTTGAATGCTTTAATAATTAAATTGGTGAAGGTCTCGGGTCAGGTTGCAGGCAGGGTAGGGGAACTAGAGGTCACAAGAAGGGTATGGGAAAGACTTGGTGGAGTTTGGGATTGATTTAGGTGATTGGAGAGCTTATTGGTCCGAGGCAACTTGTCAATATAGAGACCGATCTTGGTCAAGGTGTGACCAAAGATGGTTTATCTATGACCAATACTGGTTAGGGATAACCGATCTCGGTTTATGTGGGAAAGGTAAAATATCAAAAACATTTTTCCAAGTTCTCTCTATGTCTACACAAAGAGATGGGGAGGTTTGTGGAGAGGTTTCAAGTAGATTATTTGGCATGGGTGAGGCTTTGTGAGGTTTTTTGGGGTTCTAAGTTCAATTTAATAAAATCTTGATAAGAGATACGATGAATCGACATTGGTCTAGTGGAGTCGTGCTGGTGAAGGGGAAACTAATGATGGTTAAGGTAACCAAAATCAGTATGGAAAATTTGGTGAAAGCTGATTAATAGGTGGTTTTGGGATTCTTTTTTTATTGCACATAGAATTGAGTGGGACTAGTTGGGTTTGTGATAAGGTGATAAAAACTCATAAATGTGTAAAAGTTTAGGAATGAATATCCGAAAGGTTATTATGGCTGGATAGGGATATGGGCCTGGAAAGTGGGGATGGTGGAATATAGGGAAGAACAAGTTCTAATAACAAGAGGATAAAGAACCTAATGAGTAAGTACATAAATGATATAGAATCAAATGCACTTACTTGTTCCTACAAGATTGGTGGGTGAAGGAAGGTGATGGTCAATCTGTGAACTGGTGGTCAAGATCTTTGCAGAGTAGTGCTTCCCTGAGTGTCACCGTGAATGCCAATTCCTTCATATTAGTCCTGGTACTTGCTTGGGCCTTTGGCTAGATGTATTATGTCGTCTTGATGCTGAGAAAACTCTAGTTCATGCTTAAATTCAGATAGCTCTCCCAAAACTTGAAGTGACCAACCCGGGAAAAAGGTTTCCAAATTGTATATATGGTGACCAACGATGGTCAAGGTGACCGACATCAGTTGAGGGTTAACCGACATCGGTTAAGGTGAGATATCCTAGGTTTACCAAAAATAACATATCTTGGCTATTTTTGCATGCTCTACTTGTTGGTTTGGGTCTCAAGTGATGGTTAACGCTTAGATAAACAAGCATGTTGTTAGAGAAGGACTAGGAATTTAATTTTAGGGTTAGACTAAGTCCCAGTTGATTAGGATAAGTGGATACTGAGTCTTAGTTAATTAATAGGCTAAGAATAAGTCCATGGTGAGGTGTCTAGGTGATGTGTCTAGGTGATGTGTTTAGGTGAGGTGTAAATTAACCTAATTAAAGTAATTAAATTAATAAATAATGTGAGGATGGGCATTAATTCAATTATAAGTAATTAAATTAATATAAATGTGGGGTAAAGGGGTCATGGTTAGGTGAACACATTATGTTAACTAATTAAAGGGGACCAAGGTGAGCATGACCCAAATTTGGTGTCTACATTTTCCCCTTTTTTTCGTGTAGATTGTATTGGTAAGCGATGCTGACAAAAAAAAGAAATGGTTTCCCCAAATATAAGTGGGAGTGAGGTTGCCCCAAGTATGGGTGGAGGTGATCCCCCTCAAACCAGGATTTGATGAGGTGTGAGACATAATCGGTGAGTGGTTTGATAAATGGGTAAGTGATGAAAGTGAAGGTAGGTGAGTTGTAGGTAAGGGTATGAAAATTTTGGGTAATGGGTAAGGGTAAAATTGGGTAATGGGTAATGGGTAAGGGTCATATCGGGTATTAGGTAATGATAATCAAATGCATGCACACGTATAATTTTCAACACGGTACCAAGTTGAAGAGCTTGCAAACTCTACATCGTCCAAGGTCGATAGGTTTATCCAAAAATGTTGAAGTGATTTAGGTATCCATGGTATAGGATATGGTCCGGAAACACAACTTAGGTTAGGTGCAGGAACGTTTAGGTATGATCTGGTACACCAAAGGTTTGGTCTTGATAAACAACATAGTAATAGGTAATGTAAGGTCATTAGGCTAAAACAATCACAAGATATAGTGAGTACACATTTATTCAAAGGTCACAAAAAGTGGTTTGGGTCAAGATAAATAGGTCATGGCATGGGTAATTCCAAGGTATATGTAAAATAACAGGTCCCTAAACACAATTAAGGAAATGTATGGGTAATTTAGGCTTGTCAATAGGGTGTAATAAGTGTTGGTAAAGCCAAAAGGTATGTGTGAGAAGGAGTTTAGGTCAAAATGAGAAAATGCAGATGAAATGGTACCTGGAAGGTGACCTATGTTGGTTATAAGGTAACCTGGCATCACTTTTAGGTAGCCGACGTTGGTCATGTTGGGTTAGGGTTATAAGGTTAAAATTTTGTATTTTACAAAATCATTGTTATCTTTTGAATTTCAGAAAAGGACAGAGCTAAGTGACCTGTGCATTTTTTCAGGAGGAAAACATAAGGCATTTTACCCGACCGAGGTGGAGGTGACTAAGTGGTTAGAGGATCTAGGTAGATGGGTCCACGAAAGAGTATGTGATGTGTGATTAGTGGAGGGATTTGAGGTAGATTCCAGCATGGCATAGGTAGAAGAGGGTTTGGGCAGACCACCGGCGTGGTGGCCGGACATGCCACCACATAGGCGACTCTATGATGGGGTAAGAGATGTTTTAGAACTTGTTTTTTTCTAAAAATTTGGTGAAAATTTAAGAAATTGGGGTGGGGGTTTTCATTTTGAAATGTTGGTTAAAGAGGGTAAAAATGAAGGGAATGAGGAGTGGGAAGGTCACAAATAGGTGAGATAGGGTTGTGAATTAAGTTGGGATAGGGTGGGGTGTGTAGATTAGCGGTTTAGGTTATTTTTTGTCAATTTTTGAAAATGGGGGATAGGTTTTTGGGTTTTTTGATGCGCAATAAACACCGACGCGTTGGTCAAGGTTTGGCCGATGTCGCTGGCACTTGCCAACATTGGTCTAGCCTTAGGTGATCGATACCAGTTAAAGGAAAGTGATGACGGTCATGGGAAAATTGGTAACGATCAAGATGATCTGTACCGGTTAGGGTTAAATAACAAGGGTAAGAAAGGAAAGTTTGCAAAGAAAATGGCAAAAGAAGGGGCAAGTAAAGATTAGTTGTAGAGGGATAAGGGTAAAATAGGATCTTTAGTGATATGGGATAGGTGAGTAGGTGACATAATGTTAAGGTAACGGGTCATGATTGTAAAGGGTAGCAGCCGTGTAGGTAAATTAGGTAAATGGGTTAATCATGATTGGTGTGGTTGGGTATGGTTTTAGGGTTAATAGGTAATTGGAGGTTGTTAGGTCTTAACAATATTGTTGTTTATTGGATGTAGGCTAAGGACCAGCTACGGATGCGAGACAGTACCACCTCTGTTGGTAGGGATGCGGTCTAGTGTAACAGTGGAGGAGTGGGAGCATATGACCGATGTTGGACTGATTGGGATCCAAAACTATAGGTGTATAGCCCAAGATCCTAGCTTGATGGTCATACTCATTGATATATGGGATTCAATGACTAACACATTTCATTTACTAATAGGTGAGATGATTTTCACCCTAAAGGATATGTATATAATCCTGTAGCTACCGATTGTTGGGGAACAAGTGTATTTTATTTCATCTAAGGCATCTGTAGAGCCTATAGTGGCTGTGTTTGGGAGGTGATGGGTGAGTTAAGGTACCATAGCATGAGCCTTAGCTATGGAGACATGTATACGGCTCATCCTTAAGAGATGAGGGTACCACATCCCTCTTTAGGGTTGTTATAGCAGGATGTTAGCGTGATGAAGGAAGAAACATATAGATCCATAGCTAATCCATCATTCTACAATGCATGCTACCTTCAGATCTATGAAAGAACAAGCTTAAAAATAATCATGATTAAATCAATAACATGCACTACTCAATTACACACAGGAATGACACTTAGGTTTAGACAATATCTTTCATCTATTAATAAACACAGAAGCTCCTTATAATAATGGCAATCCATACCAATGGGTGCATGGATCTGATATGGTAATCCAATCATATGCGCATACCTCTATACCTTCATACATCCATCTCTTTACCACACATACATACATACTCTCTAATCTATTATGTGATTCATATCATATATATAGGGTGGGGACTTTCCCTTCACCACTTATCTATTCCAGAAATAGGCCACATGCTATTAATAGCCACGTGTCATTTATAGGCATAGCCACACATGCAAGTGTGTTATCTATAGACCTCTTACATTTAACTGAAGTGAAAATCCTATTCTTAGCTCATCTCCATGTAAAACACTTGATCCGATCCTCTAAAGATAGATAATGTGTGGTGCACACACATCTCGCATCATTGGTGTGTTCCACACGCCATCTTCTAAAAATAGGTCTTCATGCTCAAAATCAGCTAAGTCTTGAATGTTGAACTTTCCCTCCGTGTGTGGGTTCTTCTGTCCCTTCGTGCCCTTGATCTTGGCCTTCTCTCCCACGCGGACTTCTTGTGTGATCTCTAACAAGTATTCTCTGATCAACATTACCCCACACTAATCTCATTGTCATCCCGACAATGGGTATCTCAAAAATTGAAGTAAAGAATAGAAGAATGGAAAGAATAAGAATGAAATAATGTAGATAAATAAAGAAGTTTTATGAGGCTATGAGGCAGCCTCTTTTGTATCAATTTAAAGTATCAACTCTGGATACTCTCCTTTATTTTGGCCTCCAAGGCCTGCCATTCAACGAGTGCTTGTTCTACTTTTTCTGGAATGTCCACAACAATGGACTCCAATTCATCCCTCATAATCTCTCCTTTTTCATTTTGCAGAACCAACACAATGTTGGACATTGAGGTCATTCTTCCTTCTAGAAGATCCATCTTCTATGCAATTAGCTTCCCAAGCTCTTCCAGTCTGAGTCTTGTGTGGCTCTTGTGTTGCTGCCAGGGCCTCGTGCTTCTATTTAACCATTGACAATCTTTCTACGCTGGCCCAATGTTTCATCCTTCATTGCTTTTTTGGACCTCATTTTTTCTTCTAAGGTCTTTATGCTGATAAGCACCTCTGGAGTTGTGCATATATTCAAAGCCTAGTCTACTTTCTTTAATACTTCTTGTAGCACTTGCAATAGCCCTTCATAGGATGTAATCTTTCGCATCACTGAGGCTTTCTCTTGTTCTACCTCTTGCTCTGACTTCCTTGGTGCTGTCATGTGCAGAGGTTCATCTTCAAGCACCAAGTCCACCAAATTTCCTACATAATGTATCACTGAGGGAAATGTCTGTGGTACCTTGGTCTCCAAGTGTGGCCTAGCTCTTATGACATTGTCCCCAATCTCCTCTGTGAAGCTGATAAATACTTCGTTCTTCTTCTTTTGCACCAAGTCCCTCTCTTGTGTTATGTGCGCTATCTCTCGCATCCTTTGTCTTTAGCTCTTCATGTAATGCTCTAATTTTACAACTTTATCCATGTTTCTTCTAGCAACTTCAGTAAAAAACCTTTACCAATGCATTGTTGACCTGCTCATCTGACATGACAGTAGGCTTTATTATCATATGTCTAGCTTGTGGTGCCTTCTTTAACCATCTTGAAACACATGACTCTTCACATATATCAAAGTCAGGCTCATCCATATGGGTGTGCATTGACCATGATAGTTTCTTCTCGAGTGTGCACATATCACCATATCCTCATCCATTAGCTCCTAGCCAAATAAATCCTTTATGGGCTATCATGCTCTGGAAGTGGGCAGTGGATAATTTTACCTATGTCCTCCATGCATACCCCATGGCTGGTGGAATGTGCTCTCCACTGTTCTTCTAGACCGTTGCTACTTGGGGACCTTAGCTTCCAAATTTGGGACTTGTGTCTCCATGTCTTGAACATTCTCTATAGTTATCTCCTCTGGTCCCTTCTCATCCTCTCCTCTTTCCTTTGATTCCTCACCATGTTCTTCTATGTTCTCTGGAAGTGTAGGAGAATTAGGCACACTTTCCTCTGACTCTTCCACCTCCTCATTTAACTTCAGTTTCCTCCTTCTTTACATGGTTGCCTCCTTCTATGGAGAGAGTCTGGGTGATCTGCGCACCATGGTTGGAGTAGCACCTTGGGTCCTTGTTCTCCTAAACACCCTCTTAAATCTGTGCTCCCCTTGGACTGCATTCAAGTCCTCATCATCCCCTCCTTGTGGCTGAGGTGGTGTAGTGGTGCACTCACTTCACCCTTATTTGTAGGATGTCTCCTACCTCTATGCTCCAAACCACCACTATCTTTGTGCTCCTCCTCCTCATCCTCCACTTCAATTGGCTCTGTGGGCTTAGGCGCTGGGATGTTCTCCATTGTATGCTTTCCCTTTGGTGGTGCTAGAAGTGTGAACTCACCTTCCACATACTTGTTATTCTCCATCTTTGGCTTAGTTGGAGATACACCAGCACTGCTCCAATATCTCCCACCACCAAACTTATTGGTTTAATGCTTAAAACATCATAAATGAGTCTTTCAACATATGCACCCACCTGGATACACATATTTTTTCCTTAGTGTGTGGTAGTCGCAATCTACCTTATCCACGCATTGAACATCAGTCATCATGCATCTGTAAACCTATGTACTGATGCCTGGAAGTACCTTGTTGTGAATGCATATGGAAACTTGCACCAAGGACTCCATGCCCCATATTTCATTACAAAATGTGCTATACAAATGTTGGTATACAACAAATTGAACTGCCTTTCCAACCACTGAAGGCAAGTCCTTGGGGATGCACCATTCTTCCTCAAAAGCCACATGGAGCCTATCATACCACTTCTCGGCCCATTGCCTAACCTTTCTCTATCATGGATCCCTCACATAGGTACTTCTTGAAGCATTCTACAGGTGATTTGTGTTCCATCAGATACTCCCATACCTTCTCCTTGGTCCATCAGGCACTCGATCTCCATGAACACTAGTGATAACAGAACAACTCCAAAGCTGATCTTTCCTCCTGCACGTGCTTCTTCAATGATTGTCTCTATGATATACCATGAAATTTTGTAGACTACTCCTTCAGACATCTTTTTGGCAATGTGTAACCACATGGTGTTCACTTGTGACCACCTTTCCTGGTCATTGAGCTTTGTAATGAGATGTGTGGCCACTTGTACAACTGGATACTTCTTTAGTTTGTCGATGTCCATACCGTGTGGACCCTTTATATATCCCAACTCCTTCCTAGTCTCCAATATTGTGGTTTTATCTATCAGATCATCTCACAAATCATCTCCCGTGCCTTTCAACCCTGTCACTATGGAGATGAGTGGCTGAAATTCTGACTCTACGCCCTACAAAGTAGAAAAAATCCTCATGCACTCTGCTCATAAGCCACTAGTATAATGGCTCATACTTCCCAAAATAAGGGAGCTCATAAAGTTGGTAAACCCCTATCCTCTGCAAGAGCTTCTCACCAAAGCATCATCATACACCGGCATATCTTCACCGTGCATTTATTTGTCTTCGTGTTCAACAACACATCAAGCTCCTTCTTGTTCTCAATGGTACGGTGATTGTACTCACTCACTTTCTTTTCCTTATGTGAGAATCCCACTCTGGCCTGACAATAACCCCCTCTGGATATTACATCTCTCGAAAAATTACTTTCTGGAGCCATTTCTTCCTCCTCGATGACCACCTTCTTCTTTCCTTTTACTCTCTTTGTGCATTTTACCTTCTTGGGTGCCATTTTTACCTTGCAATCCTTTGTAGATCCTTTCCATTCAAATTTTGCAATGTGTGAAGCAAACCCTAGTTGATTCAAGCGTGCCCTAGGTGAAATTACATGCCCCTAACTCATCTCTCATCACCTCGCTTTACTCAAACCCTTCACCACCAGGGACACAAGCTTCTTTCACACAGATCTCTTCGTCATGACTAGTTACACACCTCTCGCACCTTAAAATGATCACTGGCTCTTCGCACTTGGCTTCTTTCAAATACTCTTAATCGCAATGGTAAAAATGAATTCACATCCCATCCTTATATAGATTTTTCAAATTTTGATGCATTTATTGCTCCTTCACCTACCAAATATCCCCTCATTCATTGACCAAATTCATTCATTCCACATGGTACATCTTTTGCACCCCAGCTATAACCTTCTAGCAGCACCTTCCTACCCTCTAGTCACAAACTTCTCTTCGCATGCCCTTGCACCCGAGTACCTCATCACTATACCTTCTCTAGTAGTTATCATGGCCTCTGCTTACCTTGCATTATACTTTCCTTTCATTCATCTCCATCCTTGGTCACTTTTGAGAAGCAATCTTCTTTTGACTTAAAGCACACCCAGTAGTAGCTTATTCCTTTCACCTTTCAATTCCCAGTCTTTTACTTGGATAACTACAACCACCCCACACTAAAGGTATGTGTAGTCCTCTACGCATAAACATTCTTCATATAGTAATTAGCTTCATGCATGCATAAGCACGCTTATTACACAAGAACAACAACTAAATTGACAAAGCATAGCGAAAATGAAGGAAATACATTAAGAAATACAAAATGGAAAACCTAATCTAAATGGAAATACTGCCTTATTACAAACACCAAGAAGACTTATTTATAGTAGGGCTTCAGCCTACTCCCGTTAAAGTAATTGGGTAGCCATGTTCCATCAAGTGCTTCTAACTAGAAAGCACCTGATTCAAGTATGTAAGTGATGACATATGGCCCCAACCAATGTACTTTGAGCTTTCCTGGATGGTGCAAGAACTTTGAGTCATAAAGAAGTACCATTTGTCCAATCTCAAACTTCTTATCCCTTATGTTTTTGTCATGCCATGCTTTCTACCTAGATTTTTCCTACTTCTAACTCCATCGTGTTATGGCTCATCACTCATCCAGTTGAATCATCTTCTCAATACACTCTTCTAAAGCCTTCTCATCAGCTAGACCTCCAAAGTGCACGTGTAATGCGCAAAGAAGGTAACATAAATTCTATAGGGAGAATGGCTTATGCCAAACACCAACTAAAATGGTGTGGCTTTGTTCAATCTCTTGTAAGTTGTTCTATATGCCCAAAGAATAGCTGACACTTTGTCATCCCAATCCTTTCTTCCAACATCACAAATTTTTGTCAAAGTCTGGCTCAAAATCTTGTTGAAAGCCTCAAAGCAGTTCCATTTTCCTGAGGATGGTAGGGTGTAGTTTTATGGTGTGTAACCATAAACTCATCTAATAGGATCCTGATTGTCTCATTCAAAAAGTGTGTACCCCTATCACTTGTCAAGCTTAAAGGACATCCATATCTTGTAAGAACATTCTCCCATAGAAACCTAGTTTTGTAGCTACTGTATAGTCCTTCGTAGGTGCTGCTTCTACCCACCGTGTGAGATAATCTATGCAAGTAATGATATAGTGTGATCCAGTCCTGCACGGATGGTGAAATAGGTCCTACAAAGTCAATGGCCCATTTCTCAAATGGTTCAAGCACTAGTAATTGGTCTCAAAGGCATCTCATCTCTTTTCCCTAGTTTTCCTAGGTGCTGACAATGATCACACGCCTTACAATATTCTTTTATCTTTATACAATGTCTCCCACCATAATCCAACAAGTAGGATCTTTGGGTAGTCACATCACCTACATAATGGCCTCTGCAATACCACCATGGGATTCTTCCATAATATCCTTGTGCTCATGCTCTAATACACAATGTCATAATACTTCATCTCTGCCTAACTTGTAGAGGTCACCACTGATTAACATAAACGGTGTCGCGTGTATAGCAAGTTGTTTCTTTTCTAATGCCTTCATTCCTTCTAGTGCCACACCAAGTCCGTAGAAAGACACAATGTCTTCTAATTCTGATGGCATGTTGTAACCTATATAATTGTGCATCTGGCATGGTTTCTTCAATTTTCTGTGCTTCTTCTCCTGAGTGAATTCTAGACAAGTGGTATGTCTAGAGTTACTTTTCCCTGGCTTCACCACAACTGTGAAGTCAAACTCTTGAAATAGGAGTACCCATCTACATATGCACCCCTGTAAGATGGGCTTGTTTACCAAGTACTTCAATGCCATGTGATCTATATAAAACACAAATGGTGTTGCTAACAAGTACTTGTCAAAACTTGTGCAATGCATAGATCATTGACAAAGCTTCGCGCTCTGTAGTTGTATAATTATTTCAAGCAGAGTCACTTCCTACTAGTAAAACAAATTGGATGATCTATAATACCTTCACTAGGTTGAGCTAACACAATGCCAATGGCCATGCCAGAAGCATCCACATGCACATGAAATGGTTTATCCCATGAGGGAAAATGTAGAATGGGCGCGGTAGTAAGTTTCTCCTTTAATATTTCAAAACATGCGCTGTTGTGCAGTGGTTCTCCCCAATAAAATGTACCTTTCCCTTTTAGTAATTCTTCCAAGGGTGTAATTTTGGCATACCCTTTGATGAATTTTCTATAATATCCTGTATGACCTAAAAATCCATGCACCTCACTTTGACTCGGTAGCACTTCTGTGCCTAGAATGACTACTGCAACCTTAGTTGGATCAACAAAAAACCTTCCTACAGTAGATTATATGTCCTAACAGTATTCCAAATGGTGTAGAAAATATGCACTTCTTGATGTTCAAAGAGATACTCAATTTCTTGCACCATTCAAACATTAAGCATGATTGTCACAATGATCTTTCACAAGCCCATATATTGTCCAATCATCTAGGTAGACTGTAAGAAGTTGTGAATAAAATATTTGAATGCTGAACAACTATGTGTGAGAATACAACAGGTGCATTTTTCAATCCAAAAGGCATCACATAGTATAGGCAAAATTACCCCATTCAGTAGTAAAAGTTGTCTTTTCTTGATCCTCCTGAGCAATCCTAACTTGATGATACCAGAAAACCCATCTATGAAAGAATATATTTCATGCCCTGCCACTCCTTCCAGTATTTCCTCAGTGAATGGTGTAGGGAATGGATATGTGACACATGCAGCATTCAGCTCCCCATGTAGTCCACACATATTCTAATTTTTCCATCCTTCTTGATATTGATCACCATTGGGCTAACCCATTCTGACTCATCAAGGGGCTTGATAATTCCAGATTTCAACATTTTATCAATTTCTTCTTTTACCTTTTCACACAAATTGGGGTTCATTCTATAAGGTCACTTCCTAACTGGTCATGCACCATCCTTAAGTTTTATCTTCATTTCCCCAAGTGATTTATGCACGCCTTTAAGTTCATGATACCCTCGAGGGAATAAGTCCTGATAATCCCTGAGTAACTCAATGATCTTTTCCACCTCCAAGTCTGACCAAGTAGTCTCCAATTATGGCCTCCTTAGGCTCAGCCTCCAAACCTATATTCACCTTCTTTGTCTTCATGGGTTCGTGATAGGCATGTGTATCCTTGTCTACACTATCCAAGACCTCACGCACCCCTTGTGAATGTTCAATATCCAGGTTCTCAACTTCCTCATCATCCATGATGTAAACCATCTTTCCTTTCTCTTTCTCAAGGCAAGCACATTCAAGTAGTATGGAGTCCATTTCTTCTTCCCTTTCAAAATGTGCTCTAGACTCTGCCTCACCAAATAATTCTTGAATATGCTCTTTCTTCTTTTGCACTATCTCCCATAGTTAAGCGCTTGAAAATTTTAATGCCTCTTCTATTGGAGGTTGGGAAGAAAAGTAGTCAAAGGTCTAGATCATTCATGCAAGTCAAATTTTCCAGTTCCTAGTCTCTCAATGTAGTTCTGCATATACATACCAAGCACATGTGTGCATCCTTGTAGAGTAGAGTACAATCTATGCACCCAGAGTGAAGGTGGTAATGCTTCTTGTCCTACTGTCCAGAGTCTCTCACACTGTTGAATGTGATGTTGAACAATGTTGATCACCATGATAAGTGCATATCTGTAGGTGCATTGTTCCTTACAAACCTAATAGATAAGGTGACTCCAATCTCTTCCCATTTTATAAGATTATCTTTATGGACTACCCACCAAAGGCACGTGTTGTTGTCCCACACAAGGTATATACTAACATATCTCTTCTCTTAATTTGATTTGTCCACTGTGTTTCCATGGCTTTCAAAAATACAAGAAGATCTTCTACCCCTATATACCAAGGTACTGTGCTACCTATCCATCAAACCGAACAAAGTCCATTCTTTGCACGCAACCACACTTTTACCTCGCCCTACTAGTTCATATGTACCATGAGCCCAATTTTCACAAGCAATACTCATAGTATCACTAATAGAATGAGAATCCTCCCATTGTAGGATGCCTTCTTTTGATGGCTCATTGACCTCTGGGTCTGAATAACGTGTACATAAATTTTGTTTAAGTCCTCCTCACTTAGAGGCTCAACATATGGTGTAGACTTCCCATCTGTTAGAGGTATCACAACTCTTTCCTCCTTGTTCTCAAAGCTGATATACCCCTTATTGAATCTCAAGTCAACATTATTCGCATAACACCAAGGGTGTCCAAGCAAGGCTAGAAAATTTTTTGCTTCTACAAGTGCTAATACCTCAAAATCCCCAAGTGAACTTGGCCCTTGTATGGTTATAGATGCATCCTTCAAAACTCCTATGGGAGTGGCCTTAGTCTAGTTTTCCATAAACAACACATTAGATGATGGCTAATGGAGGCCTCCCATTTGTACCCATGCATCTAATGTAAGCACATTTACTTCCACACCTATATCAATCAATATGTTTCTCAACAACCATCCATCCACAACAACATTCAGAGTAATTTCCTTTTCATAGTCAATGCTATCAGGGGAAGATTTGCATGCAGGATCTATCATCCGGTCTCAATACTTGCGTGTGGAGTGTTCCTTTTAACCAACTTCCTAATAGTGGAATGATGTTCTCCTGGCGCAACATTTTGCACACTTCTCTTAGATCATCGATATCAGTTTGGACTATCTCTGATGCTTTCTTCTGCTCCTTTAAGTATTGTATCTCACCCTAAAGATTCCTTAGCACTTCCATGGTATCTTGGTAAACTTCCTTCTAATGAGTAGGATCTGGGTACCTTGCATGCAAAACCTCCTCCTTAGTGATCGTAGGCTTTGGTGTGCAATGCCTCTCTTACGCCCACACTTCATCTCATGTAGTAATCTTCACTGTCAATGCCTCAGGTCCTGGTGCTATCTTGGGCATCCACTGATCTTCTACCACGTGTTAGATTCTAACCATCCTGGTGCCTTTGTTTTCTTGCTTATGTTGCTTACTCAGATGCTCATATAAGTCAGGAACTCTTCATAGCTATGGTTCTTTCCAGAAAGAACATGTAATATTCTGAGGACATTCATGCCTATAGTGGTCAAGAGATCCACACGTATAACATGTTCCATGAGGGAACTCACCTCTTCCTCCACCATGGCCTCATCCTCCATATCCACCATGATATCCATGTCCCCTTCCACGACCTCCTTCAAAACCCCTCATTCCTGTCATAGTGTGTTTGATTATGATCCGATCCTGGTGCTCATTCTTACCCTTAGAATTATCTATTACACTTGTTTGTCATACCCCAATGTCTATAGCATCCTGGATCTGACCAATCAACCAACAATCTTCAAGTATCATGGGTCGTGGAGCGGAAAATTTTGCAAAAGTAGGATACATTCTTCCTTATCATGTGTTATAACAAAGGATAGTGACTAGCATCATGATTCAAATGACAGATCTCACAATCCAACAAGTAATGAGCATACAGATCTATGAGGAAACTATCCTTGGTGTGACCTTCCACTTCACAATCTGTACACCAAATTCCTGAGCATGTTTCATGGGCTGAATTTGTTGATAGCTTCTCTAACTTGCTTTTCCATAGCTGTAATTTGTGCCTCTAAGAATGGACTAACACCAGTGTCAATGCTCCTAAACTACCTTAGCATGCAAAGTTTCTTCCAGTGCTTCACGTGGATCAAGTGTATGTCTTATGTGACAACACCCTTCTAAATGGTGTAATCAATCCTCCAACAAACCATTGTGCATGTTGGCTTGCATGAATATCATAAGATAGCTTAGATAGAAGTGTCTTAAAATGGGCATCATACTCACATACACTCTCAGTAGTGCCTTGCTTGATATCCTTGAGCACACTTATACTCTTCTGCTCAAACTCAGGGATATGGAACTCTTTCAAGAAAGCATCCTTCAATGCTACATAATCCACGCAAGTTTGATTAGGTCAAACTTCCTATACCAACTGTGTGCATGTCCCTGTAATGTAGTAAAATTGACTTGCCTTTCACTCAAAAGTCATGATCCCTTTAGTGCACCACAAGATTTCACACATATGCACATGTTTGGAAACATCCTCTATACCTCTATATTCTAGGAGATGAAGAGACATCTCCATATAGATATTTTGTGGTTGTTGCGGACCTTGACCACCTGATCCAGAACCTCATGTGTTCCCTCTACCTCCAGAACCACCAAATCCACCAGAACTAGAACCACCTATACCTCCTGATCCTCCACCTATAGCTGGAATAGACTATAGATGTACTCCCTGTGCTCTAATAGTAGTACTATATTGAACCCCTATAGTCTGTGAGGTAGTTCCACTTCCAGAGGTGAATCCAACATTTGTGTGCTCACGTTTTGTGTGGATGATGCACCTAAGAATGTTCCTCCAAATATCATTGAAAGTCATCTATCCTGCCATTGATGTACTTTCTCCCTGACTTACTCCTGCTCTCCTACTTCCCAAGTTAGCTTGTTGGTTACTTGTTGTACTAGATACTAGAAAACCAAGCACAAGGGCTAGGTCACCAAGTGGATTAAGATGTGCACCCATGGCCCTAGGTAGTCTCTGTGGTGCACTTCTATGTGAGGCCAAGGGGGATCTCTATCATGTTTTCCAAGATGGGGAGTTCCTGATGCTCTAGCTCCATGTCTTCTACGTGAGCTGTAAATCCTTCACGAGCCATCTCTCTCCTCAATGCCATACTTTCTACAATGGAAATGTTGCTTCTCTATCTCCCTCTCATGTGCCTCATTATACTTAAGCCACCTCTCCTCTCTCTACCTCTCTACCGCTAGGTCTGCCATCTTTCACCAAACCTGTTCCTGCCCTCACACGTGGTGAAGTTTAGTTAGCCATCGGTTTACTCTCTAGGTTCAAAGTTACCATCAAGATCTTGATCGCCAATGGAATACCTTGTAGATATACTCCTCTTGGATACCATAAAAATTGGAATTCAGCTACCTCCAGGAAAGAATACATCAAAATTGAATATTCTAAAATATAACTATTTAGAACACCATGAAACCACGTATCCACACATGAGTCCAGATCAGATCAAGCATCATAAAGGGCCTAAAATTCTTCCTATGTCTAGAAAAGTGTGTGATACCTCCAATTCCACTGAGATGCATAAGCAGTAAGCCACTCATATAGTTCTACTGGAAAGATAGTGAAAAATCTCTCATATAGGTTGTCATACATATTTTGTTCTACCCAAGTGCGTGTGTTAAACTCAGATCCACCTTGAACCATGTGCATATTCTTCCTCTAGATCATGTATCCACTCCTCAATACTTGCTAGAGTTAACTGATACATCTTCATCGTGAACCATCCTAAAAACAACTGAAAAAGAGGTCCAAAATGGAACCAATGATGTAACCTAGAATTTACCAGATAACACCCTAGATGCATTGGCACATCACTCAACCTAGACTAAGTGCTCACCCAAAGCACGCAAAGGTACCAGGTCCCTCTTTAGGGTTGTTGTAGTAGGATGTTAGCATGATGAAGGAAGAAACATATAGTATCCATAACTAATCCATCATTCTACAATGCATGCTACATTCAAATCTATGAAAGAACAAGCTTAAACAATAATCATGATTGAATCAATAACATGCACTACTCAATTACACACAGGAATGACACTTAGGTTCAGCCAATATCTTTCATCTATTAATAAACACAGAAGCTCCTTACAATAATGGCAATCTATACCAATGCGTGCATGGATCTGATATAGTAATCCAATCATATGTGCATACCTCTATACCTTCATACATCCATCTCTCCATCACACATACATACATACATACTCTCTACTACTATGTGATTCATATCATATATATAGGGTGGGGACTTTCCTTCACCGCTTATCTATTCCAGAAATAGACCACATGTTATTAATAGCCACACGTTGTTTACATTCATAGCCACACATACAAGTGTGTGCTATCTATAGACCTCTTATAGTTAACTGAAGTGACAATCCTATTCTTAGCTCGTCTCCATTCAAAATGCTTGATCCGATCCTCTAAAGATAGATAATGTGTGGCACGCACATTTCTACATCGCATGGTGTGGTGTTTCACGCACCATCTTCTAAAAATAGGTGTTCATGCTCAAAACGGCTAAGTCCTAAATGTTGAACCCGACATGATTTGTAAAGGGGTGGTTAGGTCGAGTTGGATACGCAGACGATAGGTACTAGTTGGTGGGAAGCACATAATGGCTAGGGTTACACATAATGTTTTATGTTAGAGATGGGTATTGGAGGGGCTTTCGGTGGATTTGATATTCTTTTAGAGGCCATATGTTGGCTATCCCTCGTACAAGGGCATGGTGGAGGAGTTAAATGAGTTACATCTACTAAGGTGAATTAAGTGGCATCGTGTCGGTGAGCACGAGATGATACTTGTTGATAGGGTCAAACGACAGTTTGGGATACCATAGGATATGCCTCCACCTTTCCCATTATACAGGAGAGATTACGTGGAGAGACCTATGTCTCCACCATGACCGAGTGTGCCAAAAGGATAGGATGAGTAGGTGACAGATAGGCGGATCAATGATGTTGGGGTCTCGATAGATATAGCGGTGGTGGGTGGCACAGCTACACGTGCAGCAAAGACACCACCGAGGTTAGGGCAGCTAGACTTAACCACCATCACAATACAAAGGGATACCTTACAAGGTCAAGTGGCTACCCTTCAGGCCCAAATTACAACTTTACAAGGGCATCTTACCAAGTCGAGGCACATGTTTCACTTTATGAAGCTCAGTGGCGGCCTTACAGGCACTGGTAGAGTAGGACAAACAAACACCGCATAGGGTGGATATGGAGATGGGGGATAGGTAGTTACATTATAGATGCAATTAGTAGGTTTGTAGAGCCAATTGGCCACTACACAAGCATAGGTTGTGGCCTTATAGGACCAGGTTACAACACAGGCACCTCCAGAGACTCAGGACAAAGTGTCCCACACTATAGGTAATTACAATGGGATGAGTTCCCATGGTATAGGAGGAGGATACGGCTCTGCACAGTGTATAGGGTCCGAGGCTAGTGTTAGCAGGTCGAGCTCACAAGTTGTTACTTATGAGACCTATGGCACCACCTCAGACGATGTCGATGGTGAGGTTCATGGATGCCTTGAACGAGGCACAGTATTACCATGATCATCGACAACCACCGAGATAGATGTCCCTTTCTATGTTGAGTACAGGGCATAGCAGGTAATGAGTGAGAGGACTAGATCTCACACTCATATTTCAGAGAGCATAAGGGGTCAGTGAGCCTAAAGACAAGGTCAGGGAAAGGCTACGATTTCACGGAGGCCAGCCCCAGGTGAATGGTAAGAAGAGATTAGACCGAGACCCATGCCAGGTGGAGAGATGTTGGCAGGTCATTAGGCTAGCAGAGGAGAGGAGGAGGAGATATATGAGACATGTATGGATTCCAGGTGGGGTGACGATTAGTCACCTGATATGATTGGTGTATTGATTTTTGGTATATATCGGCCTGTGTGCCAATGATAGTGAGGATGTAAATGAGGTTTTGAGATTTTGATTTTATATCGGCTTGTGTGCTAAAGATAGTGAGGATGTATATGAGGGTTTGAGATACTAAGTATTTATTTGTATCGGTGTACATTTTTATTGATACAACTTTCTCATTATTATAGATGATGATATTTATGGTATGGATGATGTACTTACGTTTGAATTTTCTTTGTTATTGTGTATGTGATGGAAACTAGGTGAATTAGGCATGATTGAGTCAAGGTCATGTAGGCATGATGGAGTTAGGTATAGGCGTGTTTGAGTTAGGTCAGTTAGGCATGGTGGAGTTAGGTATAGGCATGATTGAGTCGAGGTCAGTTAGGCATGGTTGAGTTTAGGTAATTAGGCATGGTTGAGTTTAGGTCATTTAGGCATGGTGGGGTCTAGGTGAGTTAGACATGGTGGAGTTAGTTAGTCATGGTGGAGTTAGGCATGGTGGAGTTAGGTTTTTGGTTTTGATTTAATTTCCAAGTTATTGGTAACATGGAAAAATAAATGATGATGAATATGTATGTTATGGTGTAAATTTCCAAAATATTTGATATTATGGAAATGTGAAATGATTAATGTATGATATGATGATGTAATAAATAGGTAAGTATACATGTTATATACTTGTATGTTTGTTTAATTTCCAAGTAATGTAGAAGATGGAAACTAACTAATGGTAGAATGTAAATAAATAAAAAAATGGGGGAAAATTGGTTAGGGTAAAGAATGGCCGAGCTAACCTCCAAGGGCCCCATGCCCTTGGAGTGTTGCCTACATAGCCCCAATGAAAAGGGGCCTTAAGGCTAATGTAGTTCTCCCATAAGCTAGGGAAGAATATGATGAGGTAGAGGAATGGGTTGGTAGGTTTTAGGCATGGTTGAGTCTAGGTCAATTTTAGGTATGGTTGAGTTTAGGTCACTTAGGCATGATTGAGTCTAGGTCATGAAGGCAGGGTGAATTGAGGTCATTTAGGTGTGGTTAAATTGAGGTGTGAAGGTTGGTCCTATATAGGATAATCAACAAGTAATGAAGAAGGTGAAGGGTAAGAGGTGACAAAAGAGCCACCTAATTGATAAGAACCATAATGAGTCTATCATACCAAAGATGGGCTTATGAACTAAGACCCTAAAGGCTAAACGGTGTTACATGATGAATATTCTAAGGGTGAAGAAAGTCACATGATCACGAAATGTCACATTTATGGCACATCCCTTGAGGGTAGGAAATTAGGGTGAAAAGGTGATGAGGTGAAAGTAGGTTGGTTTTAGTGTAACCTAGTGTGAGACAACATGCCGACTTGGCAAGAGACCCAAGATCACAATAGGAAAGTCCATGATGAAAATTTAATTTTTTTTTTTTTTTTTTTTTTTTTTTTGATAGACTGATCGATGTGGGAAGTCTATGTGGGATGAGTATATTTTCTCCTTGAGGTCTTCATGAAGTTGATCGATGTGGGAAGCTTCAGAATATTTTTATTTTTTTTTTTGCAAGAATAGTCTTCTTTTGATGATAGACTAAGTACAATATGGTTAGCTTTGTATAGTTGTCCTTCGAGGGAGAAGTCTATTTATAAGCATGAGAGATAGAAAGTGTAGATGTCCTTTTGAGGGAGTCATATTTTTGCTAGAAGTTTGACTCAAGGAGTTGAATCCCATTTTACTTTTGAAATTGTTTTGCTTTTGGACTTTTAAGTCATGGACAAGACTATAGAGAAAAATAGGCTCTTTTTTGAAGAAAAAAACTATAGCACACAGAGGTTAACTATGATAGAGAGGTTTTAAGTGATGAATGACCATGGGATTCCATCTTGAAAAAGATGAAAAGTATCCATGAGAATCATGCCATGAGTAGAGTCGTGGTACTCATATTGAAGATAAGGTTGAAAAGGTAATGGGTAATCACATGATTCTTGTTTTAGTCATTGATCCTTAAAATAGGTAAATGGAAGGTGAATGGTGCTCAAGGGATGAGCATTGAATAGACAAGAGGTGATATAAGACTTAATTCAATAGTAGAATGGTCAAAGATGCAAGGCATTGAGGGGTTTAGGTTTGGGTTTACCTTCGAGTGAAGACAAATGATAAGCACTTGATCCATAGGTATGAGTAATGATATAAGGTCCAAGCCAATTAGGAGAAAATTTTCCCCATGTTTACTTTTTTCCTCTTTTGTTACATGTTGATTTTCTTTCAAGATGAGGTCACCGACTTGGAAGGTTCATTCATGGATGCATTTTTCATAGGCATGTTTGATACATTTTTGGTAGATTTGAAGGTGATCAAGAGCATTAAGATGACATTCATCTAATAACTCAAGTTGTGTCCAAATGGTCTTGTGAAAGTCATCATCATTGAGCATCTCTTTAAGTGAGATACGAAGAGATGGAATCTGGACTTCAAGAGGTAGAAAAACCTCTGTACCATAGACCAAGAGAGAAAGGTGTGGCATAGTTGATGTATGAATACTAGTGTGATAAGCCCATAAGGAAAAAGGAATGTGTGTATGCCAATCCTTTCCAGTATCATCCACAACTTTCATAAGAATTTTGTTTAAGGTTTTATTGGTTGATTCTACTTGGCCATTTGTTTGAGGGTAGTAGGGTGAAGAAACTGAGTTGAATGCCAAAGGCATCACAAAGCTTCCGTAGAGTTTTTTTTTGAACTATTTTCCATTATCAGTGATGAGACGATGAGGAACACCAAAGTGAAAAATGATGTGATGATTGATGAATTCACATATTTTCTTAGCTTTTTTTAGAAATAAGAGGTATGGCTTCTACCCATTTAGTGTAGTATTCAGTAGCGGTAATAATCCATTGATGGTTGTGAAGAATGGGATTGATTTCTCCAACAAGATCCAAACCCCATTGAGAGAAAGGCCAAAGGTCTCGTGTGACCTATAAGGCATGACTAGGTGTGTGATGAAGATTAGCATGTTGTTGAACTTCACACAACATTTGACATAATCACAACAATCATGGTTTAAGGTTGGCCAATAATAGCCTAGGTGATAGAATGTGTTTAGTGATAGCTAAACCATTGAAGTGACCTCCACAAATTCCATCATGAACTTCCTTGATGGTGTAGGGAATTTCAGAACTTGTAAGGCATCATAAGAGGATACCATCAAAGCCATGTTTATAAAGAATACCACCCATGATGACATAGCGAGAGACACTTTTGAGAAAGGCTCATTTGTCCATTATGAGTAAGGTCTGAGGTAGAATTGAAAGGGAAAGGTAGTCAACAAACTACTTATACCAAAGGTCACGTGGGTTAGGTTGAATGGTTCGATGAGGTTGACATCTCAAAATAGATAGGAAGGTGATTGCAACCTTTGTATTGTGACAAATATTTTTGAGTTGGAGGGCGAGGTGGGTATCTGAGAAGCAAGGCAGGCCATGGTATCACAAATTTGTTAGTGGAACATGGAGTGGTTTGAAGTTCATAATGGTCAAAGGTAGTCAAAAGTATGTCTACATGATGCTTATACTTTTGAAGTATTTTATTATGACATTGGTATATACCATTGACTTGATTTACAACCAGTTGAGAGTCACCAAAGATATTAATTGATTTGATGTCTAAGGTGATGGGCTTTGAAGGCCTAATATGAGTGCTTCATATTTGGTGATATTGTTAGTACATTCAAAATCTAGTTTGAAAGATAATGGCATAGGCTCACCATCAAGAGGAATGAGGATAACTCCAACACCACCCCCATGCTGACATTTGGAACCATCAAAGAATAAGGTCATTTGGTAAATGGTATCATCCAAAGAGAGGGTAGCAATGGATTCATCTGGGAAATCAAAGTTAGAGGCTGATCTCTAGAGAGAGGTGTGTCTGCAAGTTGGTCAACGATAGTTTGGCCTTTGATAGATTTTTGATGAGTGAATTTGAGGTCTAGGTCTGCAAGAAGCATGAGCCAATGTGCACACATGTTGATGTTGGTAGGGCTTGGTATACATGTAATGTAAGGGGTCAGTATTGGTGACAACAAAGGTTTTGTGGTTAAGTAGGTAATGGTGAAGTTTAGTAGTGACAAAAACTAAGGCTAAGAAGAGTTTTTTGGTGTGGGTGTATCGGGTTTCATAATCCAAAAGTCATATGGCTTATATAATAAACCACTTGCTCCTTGTGTTTCTCATCACGATGAGTGAGCATGGCTCCCAAGGAATGATCCATAGTAAAAATGTAAAGGTAAAATGGTTGGTCATCCTTAGGAGGAATGAGTACAGGTGGTTGGAGGAGGTATTATTTTAAGGCCTCAAAGGCTTTGTGGCATTCATCATCCCATTTGAAGGAGACATCCTTTTTGAGGAGATGATGAAAGGGGTGGCAGTGGTTGGAAAGCTGAAATAAAATGATGAATAGATTGCAACTTTGCCTTGCAAACTACGAAGTTGGAAAAGGTTAGTAGGTGGAGGAATTTTGAGAATAGCCTTGATTTTAGTGGGATTGACTTCTATGCCATGCAAAGAAATGATAAAACCAAGGATTTTTCTGAGAGAGAGAGGACAGTGAAGACACACTTCTTAGGTTGAAGGTGAACACAATACTTGATGAGATGGTCAAAAATGACCTTAAGGACTGTAAGGTGTTTGGCTCGATGTTTGGATTTGCAAGAAGAAGGTCATCTACATAATATTCCAATATGTGATGCATGATGTCATGAAAGATATAAGTCATAGCCCACTGATATGTAGCACCAACATTTTTAAGGCCAAAGGGCATGACTCGATAGCAAAAGGTCCCCAAGGAGTGATGAAGGTGGTTTTGTGTTGATCTTCTAGGTGAGTAATATTTGGTTATAACCCGAGAATCCATCCATGAGTGATAACATCTCATGGTCGGTGGTGAGATCAACTAGTTGGTCTATACTAGGTAGAGGAAAGTCATCTTTAGGGTAGGCTAAATTAAGGTCATGGAAATCCATGCATATGTGGAGTCCTCTGTCACTTTTGTGATAGGAATGATGTTAGAGATCCATTGGGGATAATCAATGGGTAGGATGAAGGAAACCAAGAGAAGGTGTTGAAGTTCTTCTTTGACAAGAAGGGAAATGCGAGGATGCATTTTTCAGCTTCTATTTTATGGGTTTGGCTTCAGGAATAGTTACGATATTGTGGACCACAATGTTTGGGTCAATACCGGGCATATCAATGTAGGACCAAGAAAAATCATTTCTATGATCTCGGAGGAATGAGGTAAAGCTTCTTATGTTTCAAGAAGCATCTAAAGATTGGCCTATCTTTAGAATGTGGGGTCATCCTGAGTGTTAATATTGATTTGATGGTTGATTCATTTAACATGGTTTTGTCTCTAAGGAAATGACCGATGAATATAAGAATCCTCCACACCAAGATAGGTGAGAATAGACTCATCATCGTCCGACATTAAATGATGTTAATAGAAGGTGTATCATCATCGATCATGTTAGGATACAGGAAGGGAAGGGAAGAGGGAGCCTCGCCATCACGTTGATAAGTCAGAGGTCCCAGGAAATGGTGTTTATGAAAAAAAAAATTTAGGAGGAATGGATTTTGGATCCATAGACTTCGTGGGTGAAGGTGGTGAAGGTGGTAAATGGGGTGAAGAAGGTTTTCATCCTCAATGAGTTTGACATGGGATTTCTTGGAAGATGGTTTAGAAAAAGCCAATACCATTGCATGGTCATTGTGTTTATGTGTGGTACATGGGATGACAGTATGGGCCTTTTCATAGAACCCAAAGCCAAAGCCTTCCATGCACAATGATGGAGGAAAGTGTGGGTGAAGTGGTGGTTGGTGAGGATTGAAGGTCAGAAGAAAATGGTCATGTTTGGGAAGGTGGCTCGGGTGAGTAGGTAGAAGTATCAAGTCCCCCATAGGTTAAGTTTGTACGAAGGTGAGGAGGACCATAAGGGAAAACCTCACCTATGGTGATCATAAGAGGAGGATTGGTGAAGGTTACCATACTCTTGAGGAGTAAGGAATGTGTTGATGTTGTATAGGTGGTACCCCAGAGTGAGACATTTGAAAACACCTTCTAAGGGATCGGTAGTTGGTATATGGGTAGTGGGAATAGATGAATCACTAGGTGATTGGGAAGAAGAAGCATTGGTGGTTGAGAAGTAGAAGTAGATGGGTTAGTGGATGGGTCAGCTGCAAAGGCTATGGTGGCAGTGGGAATAGAGGAGGTAGGTGTGGAAAAGGTAGCAACAACATCGGTGGATGGGGTTATGGGTGAAGAAGAAGTGGAGATAGTGGTAGATGCCTTAACTGGTACAAGGACATCATTAGGTCGGTATAACATGTTACAGGTTTTGAATGGAAAAGGGTCAAGGGGATGGTATAGTTATGTCCTTCATGTTCAAATTTTACACAATGATGTAAGGTTGAAGGAACACAACCCATGACATGGATCCAAGGTTGGCCAAAAACAGTTATACTGGAACTCCCCCTCTAAGACATAGAATAGTTCTGGAATGAATGGTATGGGGCCCACACGAACGTGGAGGATGATGGTGTCTGAGAGTGGAAGTGATGGCATCATTGAATGAATGCAACATAACTGGGTTATTATGCATGTAATTTGAAGGGATGCACATTTGATTATATGTGTGGGAGGAGATGATGTTGATGTTAGCACCACCATCGATCATAACACATCGAACATGTATATTATCAATATAAATAGAGATGAAAAGGGTGGGATCAAGATCATCTGATTGGAGAGGTATAATCTCATCATCAGAGAAACTGAGGGTGGCTACTTGGTGAGTAGTGGTAGGTGTAGAGGAAGGGGATGAATTGGTGAGAGAAGCTACATGGTGAGGGGTGAGAATGGAGGCCACAAGTGTTCGGGTCATTAGGTAAAACCTCGATGGATTGCAGAACCTCCATGAGGGCCTATCGATGGGATTCAAAAGTTTGAATGAGGTCATACAAAGACATTTTTAGAGGGGATTGGTGTAATTTTTTTATCATTATATGATGGGTGAAACCCCATCAAGAAATAGGATATGTGGGTCCCCGAATGGTGATTTTTGGTGCAGGTGTAGATGGTATGTTGGGCATAGGATTGGTGGATGGGCTAGTTACTTTCTCCTTTCCTTTGTCTTTTTGGGCAGTGAGTGGAAACTTGGATCATGTTAATATGAGGAAGAGAGGTGGATGGAGAAGGTGTGTCAAGAAAATTATAATGACATGATGGAAAAAACCTAGTGTGGGGTAAGAACCTTGTGAAATGAGTAGGGCACACTTGGCATTTTGGTGGGGTTTTGGCTAGTTCTCTATATGGACCATATTGATCTCAAATTTTGGAGGTGGATAAAAGGGTTGTGGAGGTGGTGGTGTGAAGGTCATTGAATAGGTAGTGGGTGAGGATGTGTAGTGATAGGTGGAGGTGGAACTGGGTCCTCATCTAGAAGATCATCATCATCAAATTTTTTTTCAGGAGGACAAAGTTGGAGAAGAATGGTTTTTAGAGCCTTATAATTTTCTACATCATGTCCTACACACACGATGGTAGGCACAAATTTTAGTATCATCAAACCCTTTTGGTTTGGGCTTGAGTGGGTCATAAGGTCTAAGGGTGGAAATGTGATGATGAGGTCTCTAAAAGGTTAGCTAGAATATTGGCGTAAGACCCTGCCAATGGATCACAATGTGAGGTGAGTGTGGGTTGGATTGAAGTGTAGGTGATTGTGATGTGTGAGGTACTACAGAGGTGGAATTGGAGATGGGATAGGTTTGACCACCACCGGTTTGGTAGGTGGTATTATTTTAGGCTTGGGTTGTACCTTCTTGAGTAAAGGCGTAGTAGATGAACTAGCGATAGAAGGTGTTGTAGGCTTAACTACCTCTTTGGAGGGTAGTGGGTTTTTCAATTTGGTTGCACCTTTGGGTAAAGGTGAAGGAGGATACGTGATGTAGAAGGGAAAGTGGATGGTGGAAGAGGATGGGTTAGCCATGGTGATAATGGAGGTGTGGTAAAGGTTGTTGGTAGAGGCAAGGTGGAAGGTATGGGTTGAAGAGAAGGAAGTCTCATAGGTAGTGATGAGGTTATAGTAGTGGTGGGGTATAGGTGGTAAGAAAGATGTGGGTAATGGTGAAGGTGTATGTTGTGCTGATAGGTTGGGTGTAATAAAGGATTGTGATGAAGAGGTGGAGGTTGTGGTGCTTTTGATTTTCCTTGGATAGGTGGTTTTTGGCCAAGGTCGATGGGTGAGGCCCTAGGATAGACGAAAGGGGAAAAGGTGACAAAGGCGTGGTGGGTGAAACTAGTGTGTGTGGCCTAAAAATTTGGGTCTTCTTTTTAGGTGGAGGATTGGTTTTTGTGTGAGCTTGGGAAGATGTGGCTAAATCCAACTTGATGGGCGGGTGGACTAGGCTTGATGTCGGCATGACACCCAAGGTAGTGATGGGTCTAGATGTAGGGGAAGGTGTGGATACAGTAGGTTCTTAGGCATAAGACATAGGTTTAGTTATTGGTAAAGGTTTGGATGTAGGTGAGGGTGATGAAGAAGAGGTTTTTCAACAGGCATGGTCATGGTTGATTGGGTTCCTTGAAATACCTTTGGATAGATCGTGGCAGTATCCACAGGTGACATTTGCATTTGGGTTGAAAAGGGTAGCCGAAGGCATCCCCAAAGCATGGAATTATCAACGTAATCCAAGCGGTCAGCCAGGCATGAAAATGACATTGTTGTAAGAGAAGATGACATTGGCTTAGTAGCAATCCTGTAAAATATGTCTATGTGAGACAGGAACTGGTTGGCTTTAGACTCTGTGGGTAAGAGATCGAGAGAAGATCAACGGGATCCTAGAATGCTAATGGGGAATTGTCCCCAACATAGGAATGGTGTGTCTAAAGGATCCCCTATGGGTTAGGGAGATAATAGTTGGGATGAGGTAGTTTCCTTTTTCGATGGAGAAGAAAGTGAGATGACTCTCTTGTGGGTAGGAGAGTTAATACCATTAGGTTTTTTGTTAGGTTGTGAGGTAAGTGGTGAAATGGAATTGGCAGAAATTGTGGACTCCTCTGTGGGTGAAGGGGGAGATGAAGGGGACTCCTCTGTGGGTGAAGGAGTAGAGGAAGTAGGCTCCTCCATGGGTAGAGGAGCTCATGCTAGAATCTCCTCGATAGAGGGATAGGAGGAAATTATGGAAAGGGATGGTATGGTGTCAAACACAACATGGACCTCATGGACATTACTATCATTAGTTGAAGGTTTTTGGTTTGGTTTGATGATGGGGTATGGTTAGGGAATGAATTCTTAAAGATATGAAAATTTGATTTGCGGGTGCATTTGGGTTGTCAGGATGAGATCTCCATTATCTAACATTTCTGGACAATGTTCTTGAAGGTTATACAATTACCATCACTATGGCCTTTTACGATGATGATAGTTATAATAGTCATGTTCCTTGTACCATGTCGGCATAGGATGAGAGAGGGTCAAAACTAGTATGTGGTTTTATGGGTGGAAGAGCAATGGCTCGGCCTTAAGAAGTTTTTCTAATATTGAAGAATAAGGCTCCCGATTGGAGTGTATTTTTCATTTCTCCCATTTGAAACTAAAAAGTTTGAATGGGAGAAAGGTTAGAGGTAGGTTTTGATTGATTAGAGGGGTGAGATGGGCCAGCCTTTAAAACTACCACATTGGCAGATCCTTTGGATTTTGAATAATTATTTTGGGGTTTTGAAGAGGAAGAAGCATCATTTGATTTAAATGTGGCATTTTTTTGTTACGTAATTGAATTTTCTTCTCTTCAATGGCACAAATTTCTATTTTTTCATGCCATGGTAAATGCTTCATCAAAGGTACGGAAGGTTTGTACTTGTAGAGTTGGTGAGATGTGCCTAGCACAAGCTCTAGTGAACAACTCTATAAGCTTGGTTTGAGGCAACTGGAATGTTAGTTAGTTGATGAGGCTCCACCAATGAGTGACAAAATCATGATAGACTCATCATCATATTGTCGAGTTGAGTACAAGTCGGTCATAGTGACCTTCTTGATGATATTGATTGAAAAATGGTCTAGAAGGCTTGAGCCACTTGATTAAATGAGTAAATGGAATGTCGAGGCAAACCACTATACCAATCTAACGTGGGTCCCATTAAGGACATGGGGAATGTTTGTAGGAGTAAAGCATCATCATGGGTGATTAGATAACACCCATGTTTAAAAGACCACAAGTGTTGTTGGGTCTTCTTTACTATTGAACCGGTTAAATTTGGGCATTTCCCAATGCGCAGGGTATGGGTGAATGGGAATAGATGGATGGATGGGCTCATTACAGATTTCATCATAGGTTAAGGAGTTGTGAGAGCCTAGAAACTGATGCTTCTAATGTTTACATATTTTCCATCATCATTTAATAAGGTCGTTGGTGGGTTGTGATGATTGGGCACCCCCGTAGTATAAGGAGGTTGATGATGAATGTATGATGTGGATGACATCCCAATATATGGTGGTGTTGAGTATGAGAACTGTGAAGGGGGAATAGATGCAGGTGGAAGGTATCCCAAATAGGTAATAGATGAGATTGGGGGTTGTTGGTGATATGTATAAGTAGGTGGGGTAGTCGTAATGAATCTTGTGGTAATTGGGGGTAGGGACTGTGGGATGGAAAGAATGAGGTTTTGGAATGGGGTATGGGTTTCGACACCATGGGTGGTTGTGATGCAACTAGGTACATATGAGGTAAAGGGTGCAGATGGGGCTATGCTCAAGGTGGCTGATGAAGGAATAGTTGACACCATGGGTGTGACATAGATGTCATAGGTGCAGCATATTATAGAGGATGTGGGGTCCAGTTGAGACACCACAAGTGGTAAGGTGGATGAAGGTAATGTTGAGCTAGTGGTAGATGATATGGAAGTGGGGGGGGTGAGGGAGGAGGGATAGACATGGGCATGTCATATACCAACTTGTCTTGATGAGTCCTGGGTAGATGAGTGGGTGAGATAGTGTTGTAGGGCAACGAGATTCTGGTCAAGGAGTCTTTGCAGAACTCCTCATTCACTAGTACTAATAGTAATGGGCTGAGTTGGATCCATAGGTGACAGGATGGAAGGTGGTGATGGGCTAGGTGGAAGTGGCTAAAGGCTAGCATGAAACACAAGGGCGTTGGCTTGGCTATGAGTCAAAACCATGTGAGTTAGCATAAACCTAGTAATTTGTTCTCTGTAAATGACATAGAAAAATAATAGAAATGGAGAAAAAATAGATTTTGGGAGGTGAAATTGGTCGTTGTTTTAATTAAAAATTAAAACAAGAATGTAGGAAATGGTTAGGGTAACCGATGATGATGATAGTGATAGGGTGACCGATGATGGTTAGGGTGACCGATACCAATTATTATGTGGGAAATCAACAGTTTTGCAAATGAGGAAAAAAATGATGAAAATGAAGTAAAGAAGTTGTATTTGACTGTGATTTTAAAATTTTGGGGGTATGATGATGTCCTGAGAACTCAAAAAGAATAGAAGATGTGATGAGTGTTGTTTTTGGTAAAATTGACCAAAAATATGGAAACCGACAATGGTTAGGTAAACCGATGATGATCAGATATAAACCGATGATGGTTTTGGACGATGCCAGTCACTGTGAAATTTGAAAAAATGAAGAAAATTTGATTTTGTGAATTAAGTTAGATGGAATATCAACCCAAAAACTTGAGTATGATAGTAATGGACCTGACACACTCAAAAAATAAAATACACCAACTATGATGGCAGAGTGTGAAAGGAAGAAGAAAATGAAGAACGTGACCTCACAACTCAAAACACAACTCAAGAAAAGCTAAGAAAAACATGAAATCCTATAAGTGAATTTTATGTTTTAGCTTATGCTATTTAAGACTGACTTGTGAACATAACAATTTTTTTGGTTGGAAAGGTGTCCTATGAAGAGGCAAGATCTAAAGGTGGTTTCAGGTTATGTTTTGGTAGGGGGGTCCTTTTCTCTGAGTTAAAGACTGGACAGAGAAACCAACTAGTTGGGTGCCCACTATCAATCCTCTGATCGTGTGATCATTGAAACTTCTTCTAGGTAAGGTGTTGTTTAAGAAGATGTGTAAATTTATATTTGTGTAGTTTGAAAAGAGAGAGAAGAGAAAGTTCTCTATGATTCAATTATGTCAACCATCAGTTGGGCATGACTTCCAGCATATAGGTTGCCCTCAGTTTTAATGTGAGCTAAAAATGCAAGCATAGAAGTATGAAATGCAAGTATTTTAGAACCCAAATCAAAATGTGATATTTGATGTAAACAAAGAGTGAATAGGAAAGAGAATGACTTTCACTAATGCAAATGCAAGAAGAAAAAGAATGATTCTTTTTAGTCCCAAAATACAAATGTCACTGAGACAAATAGAAGAAAGAGAAGATTTCCAAGGAGAGAATTTAATGTTAACTTCCTTTTGAAAAGAAACAAACATACAACAGTTCCCTAAGAATGAATAAATGCAAGGAACCCCGATGGGTCCCACCGGCGTGCCAAAATGTTTCACCGGATTCTTAGCAAATTAATGAAACAGATAAGAGGTAATAGGCCAAGGAGGAATACTTGTTTGTGATGTCGGTCAAAGGTTGTGCACGTGTTCTGATTTCCCGATCCAAGTTGATTGTGAGAGCTTCCTTTTGGCTAGGAGGAACTACCTGAAATACAAACAAACCACAAAACATAGTTAATAGAAAAAGGTTAGTGGATTGCCTAGCGTGAGCTAGATCCAGAAGTGTGATACTTCCTCGATGGTTGTCAATCCATTTATATATATAATTTAATATAAAATAAATGGACATGCAAAAAAAAAAGATTCTAATGCTAGTACTCCGATTTAGGTATCTCATATTACTATCAATGTTAATCTACTTAAATTATTTGATAATTAAATTGGTGAAGGTGGGGTCAGGTCAGCAGATGGGTAGGGGGTCCTGGAGGTCACAGAAGGTCTAGGTAAACTTGGTGGAGTTTGGGCTTGATTTGGGTGATTAGAGAGCTTTTTGGTCTGAGGTAGCTTTCTAGACATAGAGACCGATGTCGGTCAGTGGTGTGACTGATGATGGTTTATCTATGACCGATACCAGTTAGGGATAATCGATCTTAGTTTTTGGGAATGGTAAAATATCAAAATATTTGTCTAGGTTCTCTTGTGTGTCACAAAAGAGATGGGGAGGTCTGTGGAGAGGTTTAGGTAGAGTATCTGGCTTGGGTGAGGCTTTTTGTGAGGTTTTTTGGGGTGTTAAGGTCAATTTAGTAAAATCTGATAGGAGATACAATAATCGATGTTGGTCTGGTGACCGATGTCGGTGAAGGGGAAACCGATGATGGTTAAGGTAACTGGCGTCGGTAGGGGAAATTTGGTGAAAGTTGATTAACATGTGGTTTTGGGATTCTTTGTGATTACACAGAGAATGGAGGGGGACTAGTTGGGTTTGTGATAAGGTGATAAAAACTCAGAAATGTGTAAAAGGTTAGGAATAAAGATCCGGAAGGTTGTGGTGGCTGGATAGGGATATGGGCTGGAAAGTGGGGATGGTGGAATATAGGGAATAACAAGTTCTAATAATAAGAGGATAAAGAACCTAATGAGTAAGTACATAAATGATACATAATCAAATGCACTTACTTGTTCCTACAAGATTGGTGGGTGAAGGAAGGTGATGGTCGATCTATGAACCTGGTGGTAAGTGTCGTGATAGTGCTTCCTGAGTGTCACCGTGAATGCCAATGCCTTCATATCAGTCCTGGTACTTTCTTGGGCCTCTGGTTGGATGTATTATGTCATCTTGATGATGAGAAAACTTGGTTCATGCTTGAATTCAGATAGCTCTCCCAAAACTTGAAGTAACCAACCTAGGAAAAAGGTTCCAAATTGTATATATGGTGACTGATGATGGTCAAGGTGACCAGTGTCGTTGAGGGTTAACCGACATCGTTAAGGTGAGATATCCTAGGTTTACCAAAAATAGTAGATCTTGGCTATTTTTGGCGTGCTCTGCTTGTTGGCCTGGGTCTCAAGTGATGGTTAATGCTTAGATAAGTGGGCATGTTGTTGGAGAAGGAATAGGAATTTAATGCTAGGGTTAGACTAAGTCCCGGTGGTTAGGATAAGTGGAGACTGAGTCTTAGTTAATTAATAGGCTAAGAATAAGTCCATGGTGAGGTGTCTAGGTGAGGTGTAAATTAACCTAATTAAAGTAATTAGATTAATAAATAATGTGAGGATGGGCATTAATTCAATTGTAAATAATTAAATTAAATTACTTTTACTTTCCTATGTAAAGGTGAGTTTTCCTTGTCATTTTCACCGACAATTTGGTATACTAACCTACTAACACTCCTATAAACTCCGATAAGTACTCCTTGGGTGATTTTTAAGGCATTTTTCATGATTTTTCTCATCAGATATTTGGGTAATTTTTCAAGTTATCTTTCACAATTTATTTTGGTCTCTTTTCAGGTTTTTTATTTTCATTTTTATCTCTTCCATGGGTGCCTTTTGCATTTCCCCTTTCGCATCACTTTTTGAGGTCTTATCTTTGAGTTTTATGAATTTTTCACCCTCGTTCTTTCTCTTGTTTTAGAATCATAGGCCTCAAATCTTCATTTTTTTGAAATTTGGAGGAGAAAATGTTTTTAGAAAGGTTCAAGGATGCCAAATAGGGCTCAACTTCCACCATCAAAAGTTGGAGGTTCACGAGCACATCATGCAGTCGTCGAACCCTAGTTCAAACTTGTATTTTAGAACTTTGGGTCGAATTACGATAGAGACATAGGTTGGATTTGCAGGTTATACTTTTGCCTCTAACATCTAATTTTTTTAGTAAAGTTTTCTAAAGATTTCACCAGAGATAAATGTTTGGATCCGCTTCTAAGGGAAAAGATAAGATGAAGTAAATTTTTCAAGGGTTAACTCCCACTTAAGCCTTACATCGATGTTGACAACATCGGAGACACAAACCTAGGGCATATTGATCTCCCTAAATTCTAGGAAAGAGCTAGAGCTCCAAAAATAATTCATGGATGTAGGGAATTTTTATAGTGGACTTGTTTTGGTTGTTTCTTTCCCTCCATAAATGTGATTCCTAGAGTTTTGCTCACTACTATTACACATTTGACAAGTACTCTGAACAATGAAAGACAATGATGGGATGGTGGTGATTAAAATAGATAGTGACTATTTCGAGGACCTATTGAAGCTTCTTGATGTTGAGGAATACACCAAAAGTTCCCTAATATGCTCTTGAGCACTTGGATGCAGAAACCAATACATTTACAAATGTTTTCAATGAGATTTATTTGATAAAGTCCAAGGGTCCATTAGCTAAGTTCCTAAGACTAATCCACGGTAAGATTTTATTCAATAGGTAAATTATATCATCACATTACTGAGTAGAGTTACAGGACTTGCTTCTTCTAGGGAGTTTCAAAAATGGATGTATTTATACATTGCCACCATTCAGAAGAATGTCAATTTTATCCAATGGGCGGAACATCTTAGCAATGATATTTTTGTTGATTTCCAAACGTCCTAACTTATGGGAATTTTAATATGACTTCATATCTTATATATGTAGCTATAGGAATGAGGAATTATCCACGGTTGTCACCAATGGGATCAAGAAGTGCTTCTCATATCTATGATTTTTACCCTCACTCGTGATGAAAGAAGGGGCTAAACATTTTCAATGGGTGAATGATACCTTCTTTCTTGTTATTATATACTTCTTCGATAAAAACTTGTATAATCGAAGAATTTCAAATGATTCCTAGAAAGAAGTCAGACAATGGGGAGCTATTTATCTACAATTCCCAACATTTGTGTATATCAAAGTACATGGTTTATCTGGTGCTTCCTACAAGTTTCCAAGGTATCCTATGGATAAGTGGGTATTAATGGAGATGGTTTGACACTTATTGCATTATCATAAGATCCATCATGATAGACACAAAATGTGATCTCAGTTCCCCATAACTTTGGGAAGATATACATGTGCATCCATGTACAAAGAAAATAATGTAGAAGGGAAAATGTAGAAGATGACCCTAAATCCCTTTCACCCACACACTTGTTTCGATTAATGGGAAAAAAATTACAGAAATGGGCCAACCAACATTCATGTGCCATAATTGGAGGACATTTGGTTCAACTATAGATATGAAGTCATAATAAGAGAAAGGGACTAAAAAGGTTAACCCTTATAAGAGGTGGCCCAAGATAGAATTACAAATTTCGTGAAGGTCTCCAAGATGATGGATGAGTTCGGATCCATTTTATGTGCAAAATAATATTAAGGATCAACAATTTGTATGGATCTACCTGGTCACTTGATGAATATAATAACACAAAGGATATAGTGGGTCATGTTCTCAATCATACCTACCAGGTGGCTAATGTCATTGGGGATTATTTCAAAAGCATCATAGCAGCTTGTTGTCAGGAGACGGCTCAAAGACAACCATCGATAGGACATACCACCCCTTTAAAGGGAAGAAGAGATACTCCCAAACCTACTTTAAAACCTCACAAGATCCCTTTCTTCTACAAAGGTTTGGGATATTCCTCTGGAATTTCTACAATAGGATTTACATCTTCCAAAGTGTCATCAACAAAGCTCATTGACCTACATGTTTCTCCTATAACTTCCCAAGCATTACGTAACCCATCTTCTCCAACTCTTTCCTCTTCACCAATCTCAGTCCCTACTTCCCCTCTACCTCATACTCTTGTTCTGTCCATATCCTCCATTTCCTCCATTCCCATTTCTCCTACATTTCTTACCACATCTCTTTCTATGGCTCGGTCTTCTCTTCCCTTCTCGATCTTTCATCCGGAGACGTTTTGGCTTTAGGATCTCATTTTGGGATTCCTCTTCCTTAACAAGCTCCCCCCATTTCCACCTCCATCTCATCGATGCCTGCGAACATCCTCTCCACTCCACATTTTATCGTCACCACATCATTGCCTCTCATAGTGACTACAAAAAGTGCCTTAGTAACACCAAACCAACCTATTGCCATAGTAACAATACCTATTTCATCTACTAAAGCTTATTATTTTATCATTGCATTGTTGAATACGTAGACCTCAAAGAAGAAGAAGAAGGTTCCAATTTTTTATGTTGTTGATCTTAGTATCATAGATCTAACTCCCCGGAGACAAGAAAAGAGGCCAAGGTTCATTTCTAACCTATCGGTCGATCAAACCGGGAGATGTTCATTGAAACAACAACCTCAACTACTAGTAAAACCAAGGAAAATATCACCACATCAGATTACTAGATTTCTAGGTTCGCCCTTGGGAAGGATACTCATGAAGGATACAAGTATGATATTCAAAGTCTTCTGGGTAATATTTTGGATAAATTTAACAAGGACAAGGTGACAAGGACGATTTCAAAAACAAGGTCGAACAATTGACTACTATTCTAACAAAGATCACATAGCTTAATCATACTATGTTTGTGTCATACCTCCAAGATTTGATGACACCTCCTTCTCCATAGTAGAGAATATTTGGAAACAAGTTCAGCAAGTAGGAGCATGGATGGGAATTTTAATTCAAAAAGGAGGACAGTGATTAAGGATTTTATTAACCTTTATAATGAATTGTACTCTAAGAAGGATACTATCTCCAAGATGAGTGAATTTATCATCGAGGAAAGTGATAATTTAAAACTCACTCTTGAAACCTAGAAAGGGGTATGAAATGTGAATTCAGATCTACTTCTAAAAGAAGGGATCACTAATGGTACCTCAAAATTGTTTTAATAGAATGAAGCTATGGGGTTCGTGTGGTTTGGATGTTGTAAGAAGTCATTCTAAGTTGGATGAGAAGAGAATCGAGGCAGTTGATGGCCTCAATGACAATATGGATGAATTCAATAGAATCCATTGTAGATTCCTAGATAAGAATGTTGATGCACTTATGGTTGAACAAATCATTACCCAATTCAAGATCCTGAAAATGAAGAAAGTTGATGTAACCAAATCCTTTAGAGTCTCAATTTTATTTACATATTGGTGTCATAAAAAAATTTCTTGATTCAACTCAGAAATTTATAAATAAGACTAAAAGGTTACCAGGGAAATTGGTTAAAGCAATTCAATCGTCGAGGTTCGAATCACTATGTGTGTGGACAGAGACAATGAGAAAATATCAAGTGATTTCTTGAATACAGCATGTGGTAGTTGTTGAAGAAAGAGAAGAAGAATGAGACCAAGAGATGGGTGGTGACAACACTAGCTAAACATAATGGCCATTTTTACACGGTCTCCAAGTTCGCAACACCATTTCGAGTTGCAAGTTTGATCGAGTCACACCCGCACATCCGTTTTGATATTTTTATGGGAGATTATTTCCTAGTGTAACTCGCATTCTATTTTTAGCATGTAATTATTAAGAGGAATAGATACAATTGTTAAACCCTCCTAATATATAAATATAAGAATACATTATGTATTGAGGGACTTTTTGATATTGTATAGAGGGACTCGCAAATTTTGAGCTCTCATATGGAGGCTTAGCCTCAATACGAATACAAAACAATAGTTTGCCTTCATCTAAATTAATGTGTTGTGTATTAAAATAGTTTGTTTGATACTTGTGAATATTATTATCCTTGTGTTTAATAAAATATTTTACCTTTGGATTGATTGTCTTCTTCATGAAATATTTTATTTGTGGTTGTTGAAATTTATTAATCTCGGTTGTGGAGTAACAAATCTCTTATGTTATTTTGAATCTCTTAATCATTTAAAAGTCTTGTTGAGGAAATAAGAATTTGTGCATGTGATATATTCTTCTCGTGAAATTATTTTTGTTTAACAAGATAATCAATTTATCCTTTAAACTATTTGTGCATCACCTATTTTTATTTATTTTTGTTATCCTTTTACCTTTTTCTCCCAAGAATCATATAAGAATAGTTTATTTCAAGTATTGCGGTTATGCACCTTGATCTTCAATCGAGATACACATAGTTTAGTAGGAAGTTGACCTTCTTCAAAGGTCCATCCCAAGGTACCAAGGTCCCACACCTTGGGGATGTTCCCATGTTTTACCTGGATTGTCTAATGATTTAGCGGGTGTGTGATCCACATGGCAATAGAAACATCTAATCTTAGGCCCATAAACTCAAAATGTGTTTTTTCTTTCCTGTCCATAACTACTAGTCTCAATCGGGTTATGAAAATACACATACCAACCCTATTGTATGGTTTTGACTGACATGTTGTGCATTAATTATTTCAATTCCATCACCTTCTTATGAATAAACACACCCCTTTGGTTGGCCTTTCATGTCATAACAACCTTTGAAATCATATATAAGCAAGTAAATCATACCTCATTTAAGAACCTAGCACTTTATGAACTCCTCATGTAAAATCTAGCACTAAAGGCACTCAAATATACCTAAAAATGAACTAAATCATGCAAACTACTTAGGGTAGCACCCTCCACTAGTATAAAGTGTCCTTCTAGGTTTAGGAGTCTCCATTTTCATCATAAAAATAAGAAAATTGACTCTTCCCAAGCATTTGAGCAAGTTGAAACTCAATAAAGGCATTGTCAAAGCACGACTATCAAATTCTAATCACTGCTTTGCAAAGAGATATCACATGCTAGGAGAATGATGTGTGGTTTAAGGCCTCTGGAGTAGTTCATACATTAGTGGTGCACAAGGAAGCCCACAACTAAACTAACTTTGTTTTATAGCAACTCCTTTCACTACAAGGGTTTGAGGGTTTGAGAAGAGTTTCTGATTCATTTTCAAGGTGAGAAAAGACGATCGATTGAAAATGACACACATTTCTAAGTAGGAAAATCACTTACAAAGTTTCAAACCCAGATTCCAAATAGGTCCAAGACCATACAAAAGAGTTGGGACCATATAAATGTTATTGATGTAGTATATAATTTTTACCATGTTTAGTTTTAAGTCACAATTTCACAATGAATCATTTCTAGTTCCAGATCTACCTATTCCTACACTCAAACCACTCATACTCCTCCAAATCCACACATAATTAGTTAAGGGCACTCTCTTCCTTATGTTTTGACATTTGTTAACTAGCTAGTCTCTTTGAAAAAATTTATTCTGATTTATGCAATTAATGTTTGAAGTAAATTAAATTAGAATAACCACCTATAACATTATTCATCCCTTTTTATGTATATTCAATAAAATAATTCTTAAAATAAAAAAGGTTAAAATCATTTGATGAACCCAACCCTCTCTAATAAAACATTTTAGCTCTAATATTGGTGGCCTTAGGGTTTCATTCTTTGGTTGTGGTATTCAATCTCTTTTATTCATCATGTCCCTTCCTGCTAAATTTTATGGTTTTCATCTCCATCCTAGGGTTCCAAGTTCACCGCTAGTAGACATTATTATCCCTTTAACCTGGTCCATACCCATACTATGCATTTGAATGAAGTTCCTTATGTTGATCCCAATTTTTATATGGATAATACATCTCATACTTACATTGAAATTCAATCAAATATCACTCTAATTACTACTAATCATCACCTTGGTTTTGTTCCGCTACGATTAATGCAATAACCATGTGATGCAATAAACAACCAATTAGGGGAAATCCACCATTTCTTCCCCCATTTTTATCATATGGCTAAAGATAATGTTTGATATAAAGGGTATGACTTAATTTAATAACTCAATAATACCCCGCTAAGATATCTATACTTGAACTACTTTAAAGAACCCTTGTTTACAAAGACATATTACAAGATACTTTAAACTCTTTCACATTGGCTAATGATACTCATCTAACTACCTTCACTTCTCTCATGGATATATTTAAGGAACTTGACAAGGCTATTACTTTTACTCCATCTGATATCCCACCTAATATTAATATGAATAGATGTCCATCTCGTATTCATCACTTGCATGTATTCAAGGATTCTTTACCAAAATGGGTTTAATAGAAAATAGATATGGTCTCAACATATCTCATAAAACATTACTTACACATATGGGTATTTCTCCTCATGCAATCAATCATTCTCCCACTACTATGTGAATCTTTATGAAGACATCACCTACTACATTTCATATCATGGACATTGATTTGTAATATATTTTACTTTTGGTTCATCCTTGGCTTTATGATATGCAAGTTGTCTCATCTACTTTCCATCGTTGCATCAAATTTCTACATAATGACATTGAGTATATTGTACATGTTGATCCCGATCCTTATCAATATTGCAAGGTAGATATGTCTAAGTTGCAATCACTTTCACTCACTCCACCATATTTTATTCCTATGGACAAGTTAGATACATATGTAGTTAGTGATAATAGTACTCTTCCTAATCATTTATTGGATGTACCTCCACATAGTGAGTCACACATAAACACTTCTCTTAAAAATCTAGTGGCATATTCTATTCCTAACACACCACCACTTGATACTCCTAATCTATTAGATTGTGCTACACAAAAATATAATACACCTTACTATGCTATTGATAATGATAATGAAATAATCAAAATCATGGATGATAATTTATGCAAACTTAATTTTAATCCTATCAATGTAGATGAATCTATGTTTCATTCTCTCTTTATCTCCACTAGACCTCGGGAATTATTGGTTTAAAGACACTTCCCCTAATGTTAGTGGTTTTCCTCCTTCTAATCATATTGATTCTAGTGATACACACATTGATCCTATGACTAATATAGACAATAATATGGATGCTTCACCTCATGTCACATCTATTAAAATTCCATCTCATCTTGATACACCACATGAATTACTTTCTATTTTACTTGATCAAGGTTTTATCACATTGCCTTCTAAGCATCATCATTCTACTCATAATCTTTCTAGGCATCACATTCATCCTTTCTATGATTAACAATGTGTTATGGCTCAAGGCACTAATAATGGTCAAGTATTAAAAATGAAATCAACACTCTCAAGCATAATGAAACTCTTATTATATTACATGATACATCAACTCCTTATGATGGGACTCCTCATTTTGATATGTTTACTAGCACTATGTATATCCATGAGTGATATTGGTCATATGTTCCTCTTAATTTAAACTGAAATAAGAACATTTGTACTTATGAGGCCTTGAATACTCGAGACTCACACCATCTGACATTACACCTCCTCTCACTCCTGTTATCAAGTTTCAAGGATATATTACACTCATGATAGCTTTTGGGTTACGTTTTATCACCACTAAGGTTTGTGTTGCTTTTGAACCTCAACCTACCCCATTTGTTTTTGGAGATTATGGGTGTGGCGTATTCCGGTTATTTATACTAGCACAACACTAGCATCACTTTCCCACTTACTACTGACATGGTTACTATTTGTAATGATTATTTTCCTGACTATCAACCCAATATGACACATTCGAATTATGATATGAAAGGATGCACTCCCTCTTACACTGATGAGGAATACATTATGGTACTTAATCACATCCATAAGATAGGATTGTTTATCGATAGGCACTTCCACAAATTTTCTAATATGGCAGATCCTAGACCAGTTCGGTTTAACCCTGTCATCGATGATCTCCTTGATGATATTTGGTAGCTTTTATGCAACCCTCTTCTTGTACATAGTTATGCATAGATAATACAAAAACGATGAAATATTTTCAAAATATAAAAACATTCAAATAGTTACAAAAATGTGAAATCATGACATATTTTTATAGCATACATTATTTACATTTTACATTAAACAAGTTGTTTATTCTTTGGTTTGATAAATAACATTTCTTCTTTACGTGCATAAATTCACGTGGTATATTGAGCATAATGTAGGACATACACATAGTGATACATGAAGAAAGGTGTTGGCTTGACCTTTACCTAGACCGATAACCTTTGTGGGCATATACTCTTGCATATTATCTCCATGTGTTATATTTCCATTATAGTTCATTTCTTCCCTCATTACGCTTGGTCACACACACACACACACACACACACACACACACACACACACACACACACACACACACACACACACACACACACACACACACACACACACACACACACACACACACACACACATTCAATCTTTTTGACTAACAAGACTAACACATATGTCTTGTGTTGAACTTATAATTATTAATTCACTAGCTATTTTATATTATATGTTATGTGTTTTTCATCAAATTTGGATACGTTTGATTTTCCCACATGTATGTTAGTTGTGTGTGTGTGTGTTTATGATTATTTATTACTTTGATTGTGGCATAAAGGTCTTGATTGTCTTGCGACATCATAGGTGTCCCATGTTTGTGAAATTATACCTAATGTGTGGTTGTGCATCTCTTATTTATCAGCCCTAAGGGCCTTAATTGTCTTGTGACACCGTGAGTGTATTATGTTTGTGGCATTATACCTTGTGTAGGGTTGTGTATCTCTTATTTTCTAGCCTAAGGGCCTTAATTGTCTTGTGACATTGTGGGTGTCTAATCTTTGTAGGAAATTCACCTTATGTGTGACATTATTTGATATGTTTACACTTTTTCTAAATTGTATGCACTTGTTTTATATCGACACACGCGATTTGTTGTTAATGCTATTATTGTTTTGATGCATTGGCATTGTTAGGGTTATCATGCTTCTTGTTATTGTTGCTCTTGTTTTTCACCATGGTTTCTACCATGTACATCCCCCTTGTAAATACAATTTCATCTTGTTGTCCACAACATCATCAGTTCAAATTTTATACACGAGACTCTCAAAATCTCGACATGGGTATCCATTTTTTTGAGCCACATGCTCAAATTATTCATCGCACATACCCCAAAAGAGATGATAGACATCTCAGGATTATTCCACATTTCCAAAAGATACATGCATTTTTTTGGGCACAAACATATGAAAAGGAATACAAAAATGACTTGAATTAACTTAGACACATAAATTCAACAAAATGTACACAGGGTTAGAAAATTTACAAATTGGTGAGAACCATACAAATGGTTCTGACCCTACTATATGGTTTTTTTCCGAGTGGAATTTTCTCCATATTTTTTAATACTTTTATATTTTTCACCATTGGCATACACTTTTCATATGGTATTAGACTCAAATTGACTCAATTTGGCACATATTCGTGGGGCATGATGTATTTTGTTATCACTCTCTCCAAGGTAATTAGTTTTAGTTTCAGTTTTGGGCACACCGGGAACATGGGTATCCTTTCTCCGTCTAATTTTAGCATGCATTAGTTTTTCTTAGTTTCGAGTAGTTGTGTGGCACATAGAAAGAGTATGGGGACACTTATTCTCTTTTCTACTTATTGGTGAAATAATTTGTCTCTAGGAAAAATTATTTGATTTTCACTAATGTTTTATGAATACATCCCTCCTTCTTGGAAAATGGGAGGGTCCTTTTATCGTATATAAACAAAACAACCTCTCGTGGTTGGTCGATAGGATGGGGTTCACAGGCATGCTCCATTTCACTTAATGGTTATACCTCGTGTAAGGGAAGAATTTGCAAGGAAGGTGAGATATTAGGAGTGAGAATTTTGAAAGTGGGTTTAATCCGAAAGTAGGCTAAAGAAGATTCTTACAAGTATTAACCCGGTGTTTATCAACTCGTGATTAGAAGGAAATAAAACTCTTATAGTTATGGAAATACAAAATGAACCATGAACATAAAATCTCATTCATTCATTCATCAAAATATTTTACACTCTTCTTGGTTATGCAAGATTGACATGTTCACAAAGCTGCAAAGAGAGAGAGAGAGAGGAAACATATGAAAAGGGGAAAGAGGAAATGTTATCTTTGCTTGTTCTTTGTAGTGCACTAGATATCTACTCGTGAACTCACAAAATTGACAACCCCTTGAAATGAGGAAGTCATTAATGTTATCCTAAATTAACCCCCTCCCGGATTAATTTGGATAACTCATTTAAAATGGACTTAGCCATTTAAACAAGCTTGGGACATTTAAATTCCCATCAAAGGTCTCCAACACCAAACAATTCAAAAATGCCCAAAGGACACATGGAAGCATTCGGCACTTTCCATAGCCAATGCATTTCACAGACCTCAAATCCATGGAATAAATTGAGTTTCATAAGGGCATTGAAACGGACAAGGTTGAAAGTTCAATGGGACACGAGGCCAAAACTAGAGGTGACATGATACACATATCAAAGGTATCAAATGGACATGTGTCAGCATTCCAATCCTCTTTAAGCCATGTGGGTTTCGTAGATCTCAAGTCCACAGAATGAACCAAATTCAATACATTTTGGTTCCATGGCAAGCAGTAAAGAGTCAGCATGGTCAAAGAGAAACATGGCGAGTTAGGGGATGACAGGTTGTGTAATATCAATGACCTGATGGTGGACATGTGTCACCATTTCAGAATAGGGTGAGTAGATGGGCTCTAGTGGACCTCAATTCCACATAATAAACTAAGCTTTATAAGGCTTAAGATATGGGTGGTCAAGTATGGATAAGGTGAGACAATACAAAGATAAAATAAATGTGTGGTGAATTGCAAGAAGAGAGTGAACAATAGTTTAATTAATCATCTAGCATGCACATGTGCATAAGAACAGATCAACTCGGAGTTTAACCACAAGTCATGCGATTGTTCAAACTATTTAGCGATGTTATAATAGAAAATTATTCGTGCGACTGGCCTAAATTGATGTTATAACCTGGAAGTGTTCGGAGTTCTTCAAATTTTCTTCTTCTTCTCATCTCTTCTCACTTTTTTTATATATACTATTTCTTTTCAAGTGTTAAAGGAGATTCGATTGATGTAACAAATTATCAGAAATTTTTTCAAAGCAAGTGCCCATTGATAATAGAAGTGTTTTTCCTTTCTAGAAAATACATGCAATATTGTGCATTTCGTAGTTAATTATTGTGGTTTCCTTAGATTTATTAAGTTATATACTAATGATATCTTCCCTTATTGTAAGAAATAGGTGTTATGTGTTAATTTTAGTGTGCATGCCAATTGAAAGTTATTTATTGAGTCATCCTTTCACATGAGTTTTCCACTAATTTGCGTTGAAATATCACCCAAAACCCTCTAGTTTGTGCAAGTTAAATATTTTCCTTTATCATTTTGTACACATCTTCACATTAGCAATCTCCAAGAATTCATGGTGTATCACCCCATTTTCAAGTTTTCATTCTAAACCTTACCCAACCAGACTTAGTTAGAGATACACTGAAAGGGAACCATCCCTTCATCTGGATATTCACCTCACTTTCGAGATACCCACAACCTGTTAGGTGTTTCCATTATCTATCCATGGAAGTGAGGAGAGAGAATGACAAAAATTTCTAGTTCTAATAAGGGTGCACTTCTACTAGATAAAATATTTTGACACGCCTAGTGGGACCATGGATCGATCAAGGGATTGCTTATAAGCATGCAGACAAAGATGGTGTATTTTCATGGTTATACCGAAAATTTTAGTTGTTGCAAGTTAGGAACCTAATCAGTTTTTGCAGGAGTGATCAGTACTCAAGAGGATATAAATGAAGATCTACAAGTAACAATCAACCAACAACCATTCAATCCCAATTTGATTGTTACCTTGACTATTTTGGATAATGATTTTGACCAATCAAAATTTTTGTAGTGAAGATTAGTTGTTGTTATGAGGAATTAATTGCAGTCATAAATTGAAAATTCAAAGTAAACATATTTGGTCACTCCGTAAAGTTGATTTCATACCAGTATTGCATGTTTCATGCCTAAGGTGAAAACAAAGTCTTCAATTAGAGGTATTCCAATTGAATTCTTGTAATTACCAGTTAATTTATTTAAAAGAGTGAGAATTAGGAATATTTCCCCTTATAATAGGCTAATTTCTCCTATTGTTGTTTAAAATTTGTAATTTGAATCCCCATATCCTCAATTCGCTCAAAGAAATATAAGTTTTGTAACTTTCACTATTGGCAGCCCCTTGTTGCTTGCTCAATTTGATCTTATACCATCAATTGCCCTTAAAAATTTTCCTTATTTTATTAAATAAATTCAAACTCCTTTTGAGCATGTAAGAGACTTATCAAATTTGTGTTTTGTTCATAACATAACTCAAGAGATCATGGCATTGAGGTTATTTGCAACATATTTTAAGGGACAAGCTCTAGTTTGGTATATAAGTTTAGACATAGGAAGCATTACGACATGGGATCAATTGGGAGTAATTTTTGTAAGTTTGAAGATAAATTAGACAAATTTTCACTAGTAGAACAACTAATGACAATTAAAAGAGCCCCACAAGAGTTTATGGCTAATTTCAATTTGAGGTTTGCTAGAACATGGGATAGAATACCTCTAATAATAAAACCTTCATTGATCATGATTTCCTTTACTATTTAAGAGCACTAAATAGTGATATTATAGTAATGATTCAATCTGTGGGTGGTTCTACACTCCTTGCATCTTATGACATAGCCATAAGGGTTGAAAACAACCTCATTCAAGTTGGTAAATTAGCCCCAAGACCCTCAATGCCCATTACTACAAATTTGGCTCCTATTCCACCACCTCTACAAAAAATAGAACATGTTGTTTCTATTCAGCCCAATGATTTAACTAAAATTAAAGGAACCTTACAATCATTGGGAAATGAGCTAACAACAATGAAAAGGCAAATAGCTCAGCCTAACATGCCTTACCAAGCACCTTATCAAGCTACTAGACCTCCTTATCAAGCAAAATTAGAATTATAGAGCTCCTTATCAACCAAAATCAGTTGATCCTAAAGCCTCTTCTTCTTATAATGCCCTTGTACCAGTCAATATTGCTCAAGAATCATAATGGTGTTTCCTTGTAATTAGCCCCATCCTCAAGTTTCTTTCCCAAATGCTAACTTAAACCTAAGCCTTATTTCCCAACCCCAATCTGAAACATCTCATATGCCTCAAATGGAAGGTAAACAACAAAAACTCATAGTCAAAGGTAGTTAGAGTACACAATGATAAATTATTAGGAAGATGAGCATTATGTAGTTTTGACTAGATCTAAAAAGAGGGATCTTGAGGAGGAACAAAGTAAGGAAAAGGGTACAAATGTGCCTCATATCTCAGATAAAAATACCAACAATTCTAGTACATTAGAAAAGGAGAAAGGAACACCTAAAATCCCAAGTGTCATGAGTATTTTTTACGACAAATTTCTAAAACTATGAAGCGAGAATCTACCCTTTCTAAGGCTCATTCAAATAATATTACAACTTCTTTAAATATTGTTGAATGTATGAAAAAGAGAAATGTTAATATTTCCTTGTGGGATGCTTTAAATATTCCAAGGCAGAAGGATATTCTTGCCAAGGAACTTGTGAATTTACAGTTGTCTTCTAAATCAGTTAAAAAGGACCAAGTAAAGTTGACATGGTTTTTACAACTATAGAGTAAGAAACAAAAAAAAGAGGTAAAATGGATGGTGCAAAAGCTATTGAATGCTACAAATGTCAAAAATCCACCTCCTTTTACCTATCACTCATTATTAGAGATCACTTAGTCCACAATTGCATGGTGGACAATTGAAGCAAGTAGTATTGTCATGCCAAAGGCCATACAGACAAACTTGGCTTAATTTATGAACCAACTACAAAAAGCATATTGCAACTTGATGGGACAGAAAGCAAACACGGTCGGTTTGATCAAAAATTTAGAGGTAACATTACATGCTTGTCCTAATGTAACAATTTTACAAGATGTAACAATTGTAGATTTTCCTCCCTACTTTGCACTTTTCTTATCAAGAGACTTCACAACAAATATTGGAGGGTACCTCTCTTCATATTGGTCTTACCTTTTCTTCACTACGAGGTATGGTACAAAGGTTACTATCAATTCAGAACCATTGGCAAAATTTCATGTTGAGCCTCATATCTCTAATTATGTTGTTAATTATGTTAAAAATTGATCAAGAGGATTTGATAGTAATGTTGAAGTTTCTTTTTTAAATGGTGTTTCTAACTTGTTCATGGATGAAAAAACACAAGAAAATTATGGTTATGATCCTTACAGAAAAATAGAGGAGAAACTACTTGGAGTATATTATTTTCATGAAGAAAACACTTCAATACCTTCACTATCTAAAACAAAAAAAAATGAAGAAGGGATGTGGCAGCTCTATTTTGATGGAGAAAAGAACAAAAAAGGAGCAAGTGTTGGTTTAGTGTTGTTTTCTCCATCAAAACAAAGGTATTTTTCATCTCTAATTTTATAGTTTGGTTGTACTTGTAATGTTGTGTAGACACAAAATCATGCACTTTTGGTAACTATCTAGTCCTAGATGCATACTAATATTCATACGATTCCTATGTTAGAAAAGTACTAATTAACCCATGACTTTGGCCACTTTCCTTTCCTTTTGGGTTGATACTTTCAGTCTTTCATTCCCACCCATTCATTTTTGGTTTGACCCTTCATCATTTGACACCCCGAACATTCTTTGCCCAAAGTAATAAATAAGGAAGTAAAATTGATAAATAACAACAATAGAAAATGACCCAAGTGACTAAGCTAATGAAAATGTAAACCCCGATGTGTAAGAAGAGTGAGAAAATGACTTAGCTGATTCTCAGCTGAACGGAACAATGTCACAAAATAAACCAGATGTACAAAAGTAGGAACAACAACCCGAGGCTCGAAATATGCAGATCCAAGTTGTTAGTTGGATTGGGGGTTCCCTGGAGAGGGATGGAGGCACCCAGGTGCCCTAGTCCGAGATCCGGGAACCCTATTCGTGTAGGAGGTCCATAAACCAATTTTGTAGGGTCGTTATAAGATATGAAACCTTTGTTTCCTATCACGTATATCTCATTGTCTTGTGTTGAATGTCAATGATAATCAAATAAGAAGGAGAGACACTGTAAAACACCAACACAAGCATCAAAACCCTAAAAAATGAAATACGCAAATGAAGGGGTTGGACTAACCTCAGCTACCACAATGGTGGGCTTACTAACTAATTGTTGCACTACATTTCAGACCCAAATGTAGTTATGAGTGTGTGTGTGAAAATGGTGCCCTAGGTGCTCTTGTGCTAGTCACACTTTGTGAAGTAACAAACAATGACTAGATGTAGAAATGTAAATAAATGGTGGATGGAATAGAATAAACTCCCCTCCTATGAAGTGTGATGCAGATGAACCAACCTTGTCTCTTGCGATGGAGCTAGGTGGATGCAATGAAGCTCCTAGATGCCTATAGAGTGGATGTAACCTTAGGTGGAGTAGTAGTGCTTATTGTTTGGTCCCTCATTATGGTCTCATAACTTTATATTTATAGGGTACTCATGATCTAATTTCATAATCAGCCCCGAAAGGCCGAACACCAAAAATATGAAATGCTCAAATGGCTAGAAAGTGCCCAAAATATGGTGGGAAAGTACAAAAAGGACCAAGGTGTCCTAGATGGGACCAGGGCACCTTGGGCACCCTGGTCCGAGTTGGGCACCCCAGTCAAAGGTAGAAAAGATGACAAGTGTCAAAACAAACTAGGTGAGTGTAAGCATAAGGTCGGTAATGAAAATAGAAGTAAAATAAAATGGTCAAAGGATGAGGATTAATTAGTACTTTCTTCACTCAAGAACTACACAAATAGTAGTATGAGACTGGGACTAAATAATACCCAAAGTGTGTGATTTAGTGTCTACAATGAAAACCATGGTGAATACATCATTCACCCTTGAAAAATGATGGTTGATCTCCTTTAGGGTAAGTTGTGGGTACCTTTCAAAAGAAGAAGCCCTTTCGAAACATTTTGTGTGAGATTCAATCCTTTGAATGATCTCTTGCAAGAACGTATCCCAAGTATGATGTCATTGTGAATTTCTTGGTGACTAATAACTAAAGCAACTAATAGTGTATATTATCACCGATTATCTATCCCGAGTTAATCTTTTGTTTACCCTCAATGAAAATAAGGATGAGCTGTGGTATCCAATCTTGAAAATCCTTTGTGGCCTCTTCTTACATTACCTTTCTCGGTAGGATGATCGCATCTGAAAATTCTTCATGAAATTCATGCCTAGACCAATTCTTTGGTACATGAGAAATCTTCCTTACTTATTTCAACAACGAACCCGAGTGTGAGACCTTAGAGATAGGAATCAGTTTTGAACATTCACTTGATGTAAATTCCTTCATCACAATGACCATGTTAAATATTTTAGATTCATAGACAGTTGGATGAATAAAAACTTCTAGATACGCTGCAAGGACAAGATTAACTCCAATTTTTCGGTTCATATACTAGAACCATCATCAGGGTGAGCATTTTCTTGAGAGAAAAGAATAAAATACAACTAGTATAAATAATTGATTGGACCAAAGGACATAATGTTTTGGAAAAACTATGAAATTAAAAAGGTAAAAAAATAATTAAAAAGAGGATTAAAATAAATTAAAAATAGAATACTAGAGAAGAAGGTAGAAAATAAAAAGGAAGGGGAGTTAAAGTAAAGAATGATGGAAACACAAGGAAGAAAGAGCCAAGAAAAGCGGATGAGTAAGACACACAAAAGGTCAACGAAGAGAAGAAAAACCTGAAATAAATCAACAAACAAGGGTGGGGAGGGCAGAGGTAGACAATTTATGCAAAAGGGGTTTCCACGACTGACTGAGCTTCCATCCATCATCTCGATTTAAGTTGTTTGGGTGTTTCTCAATCTCAATAGCTTCACGTAACTTTCTATTTGTGTAGTGTGATTTTGTAGCTATTAATTTTGTATTGTCAATACTGAGATGGAATGCTTTGTAATGTCTTCATGTTCTACCAGAGCAGATTTGCCAACCCGGGTAAATTTTAAATCTTTACAATGTTCATGAAGTCTAGTTTTTAGTGATCTCCTGTTTCACTAATGTATGTTTTTCTGCATACACATGAAATGGAGTAAACCCCTTTTCTTAAATTAGGACAAACCAAGTCTTTTAGGTTTTTAAGCTTGTTTCTAATGGTTTTAATTGGTTTGAAACAAGTTTTAATACCCTTTCTTTTTAAAATCCTGGCAATCTTGTCAGTAGTCCCAGAAATGTAAGGAAGGAAGGCTTTATTATTACCCCTAATGCATAGAGATGAAGATCAAGTTGATCTAGACACACCCACCTTGGCTCTTCTGGCGGATCTGATTTTCCATTTCTTGTAACCATTCCTCATGAGAGCATTGGTGAGATATTTCTCTTGAGTGTAAGTGATTATTATCCAAAATTCTCAGGGCTCTTGTAAACAAAGTATTTAAGACCCCATCCTTCTAAGAAGGGTGATGGTGTGATTTGGCCCTAATATATAGATATGTTAGTGTGAGTCTTTTTTGGTAAACTTGTCTTGCAAGAGAGCCATCCTCATTCCGTTTGATTAGAACATCAAGAAATGAGAGCATTCCATTTTCTTCAACCTCCATAGTGAATTGTATGTGTGGTGACTGCATATTTAAATGTTCAAGGAATTTATGTAGTTGATCCATGTCATGTTTCTAGTTTACATTTGTATCATCAACAAATCTATACCACCACTCGGGTTTTAGGGGTGCAGATCTAAGTGCTTTCTCTTCAAATCTTTCCATGAATAGATTAGCCACAATGGGAAAAAAGAGGAACCCATAGCAACCCCCTCATTTTGTTCATATAATTTACCATCAAAGGTGAAGAAAGTGGATTGAAGACAAAATGCATTTAATTCATTTGTATCTTAATCAGTTAAAGCCTTAATTACATCAATGGTGTCATTAATCGATATTTTAGTGTAAAGGAAATAACATCAAAGCTAACCAAGATGTCTTATTTTTCAATGTTCTTATTTTCAATTATGTGAACAAAATTGGTGGAATCTTTTATAAATGATGAGGTATTTCCAAAAACTTGTTCAAGCTTCCCCACAAGATATTTAGCTAAACCATATGTCGGCAAGTCAATTGTGTCAACCATGTTGTTCCATGTTAGTATTTGCATACATTTGTGAAATTCCCTTTGGGGTGAGCACCGCCAGAGTTGAATTATCATCTTCCTTATGATTCTTGGCTCGGTATCATAATGTTAAGGACACTATAACAACAATTTCATTCTCTGAAAAGATATGGGGTGACCTATTGCAACATACAATCCACTTGTGAAAATCTTGTCCTCCGCCGACTCTCTAGGGCTTCCGAGCATTTGATTTTTCAGCTCTTCTATGTCCATATGAGTAGCATCGGTGTCACCCACATCTAGATATTTTTATGCCAAGGTAAAAACAAGATCTAGACTAAAAAATTTGAACTTCATGATGTCAAAAACCAACAATATGAGAGAAAATGAAGAAGATAGTAACTTTCTACAACTAAAATAGAAAATTTCTATTTTTAGTAACTAGGAGTTAGGTGTTTTTTTTTCTAAATTTTTGAGTTGCTGCTCAAATACAGTTTTTAAAGCTCATAACATACACGAGAATACCTTCATTGATGTCATTTTACCATTTTTGGAAAGTTGTTTTTTTGTTTTTGCTTTTTCTTTTTTTTTTTGGAAAAAATTGCCTAGTTTGTCATATTCACATCTCTGAGTATTCTAAATGATGAGAATTTACATTTTTGATGGTTATTATTTATAGTAAGTGGAAACACTAGATACTTCCTATTTTTATAAATTTCACTTTCCTCTATCCTTTTGAGTATTCGAATGATGAGAATTTAGTATTTTGGATGGTTATTATTTATAGTAAGTGGAAACACCGGATACTTTCTATTTTTATAAATTTCACTTTCCTCTATCCTTTTACAATAAAAATATTGTCATTAAATTTGGCTCATCTCCAAGATCCCATGCTTTAAAACTTTCATCTTGATCCGTCCATCATAATTATTGGAAATCAAGAAAGAAACATCTAGGGAAAAAAATTAGGGCTTGTTATTTGTAAAAATCTAGGAATCATCCACCTTGTAATAATAGTCCTCTTGAAGGAACCATGTATAGAGATCTTCCCTAAAAATTTCACCGAAAACGGACTATCAATTAGAGAGTTATGATTTTTTCTTCGTTTTCATGATCATGCCTTCCTGGAAGGATTTTGATAGTATGTATGGTAGAATTATAGGTATTTATATATTTTCAACATTAATAATGGTTTCTGGTCGATCAGGTGAAGGAATGAGGTAAAACAAGCTTGTTTGGGTCTTTAAAGCAACATGGCGGTTTATTTTTAAGTGTAGGAGCAATAGAAAAAATAGGTTTGAATGGCTTAGGGATGGGGTGCATTTTATTATCCCTAATGTACCTTCTATCCTAGGATGAGATGGATAAGACCTTTTCAACACTTAAAATGCACATCGGGGTGAGTCTATTCAGGTGCATTTTATAATTCGGGACATCAAGGTGAGTCTACCAAAAAGAACTTCCATAAGAAACCATCAGGTGTTGTGAAAGATATTATAATTTCATCATGTAGAGGGTTTGTTAAGATTTATTGTGACTACTTATTTCATTATGGAAATACCATAATCTCTATAAAATCTCAGGTACTATTTTTTACCATATGATCCTCAACCCTCAAAAACCCACTTTCACTGCAACTGCTCCTAAACCTCTAAAACTTTCCTAAATCTTCCAAAATTAGTTCCATTACTCTCCAAACTCTTCAACACCACATTTATATGATTGTGGGATTAATGATCAGTCCCAAAGGATGCACACTTTTCTTGAAGAAGACAAGAAATGGCCATTACATGTTCACCGAGAAACTAGTCTTCATAAGCACTTCATTGAAAGAGATGAATGACCTTGATATCTTACATCACACTCCTGCACAAGCTTATTCAACACAATAAGAGGTCATGTAAGGATTGGATGGGCATGGAACAAAATAAAAACTGATCTAGATGATGGTTCAAGAGAATTTTCAAGCAAGTTTTTGACACTTGGGTTTGGTTATCACAGTTTCAATTTGAATTTTTGACCTTGAAAAAACACATGAAAGAACAAGCTCTCATTTGGGGACTTGTGTTTGATCGAATGAAGTAAGGATATACAAAACATGAACTCCTTAATCTTAAGATAAAATATAGACAAAGTGCCTTATTCATTGGGATATATATTCTTACTACATGCACATATATAAATGAACAAATGCACGTAAACACAACAAAAGGAAACACATCGCACTTGAAGGGAAAACACACACAACATGAAAAGGGAAACACATCACCTAAATTCACCTACGGTGTAGGTAAGGGACAACCCACTTTCATTATTTATACAATTTCAAGTATTTCCCACTATGAGGTAATTCCAAATAGGTATCATCTAGATATGAAAGATAGAAAGTATTTTCTCCACAAGCTTCTCGGATCTGAAATGGTCCTAGCCATAAAGAGTCAAATTTTCCTTGACTACCTATTAGATCCCTTATTTTGTCCCACAAGTAGGACAAGATTGCCAATTCAAAAATCTCTTACCTTATCCTTTTTATCAAATATTTTTTTCACTTTCAACTAATGCTCTTTGATTTGATCAACCACCTTTAACCTGTCTTCACCAAGTTTCTCAAGATACAAGATTATCTTATCAAGAGAATCATGGAATTGACCATCTTTGACTATTATGACCAATTGGATAACAAGAAATTTGACCGTGACCAAAATCTTTGCATTAATCTTATAGAGCAACTAGAATGGTGGCATGTCAATTACCTTTTGAGAGTAATCTTGTCTTCTCATAATGCATCATAGATAGTTTTGTGCTAATTTATGTGATTTTGATTAACCAACTTATGAACAATTGTTACAATATTCTTGTTTCTAGATTCATCTTGACCATTACCTTACGTGTAATATTCGATGCATATGAGAGTGATATTTTATAACTATAACAAAACTCGGTCAGCTCCATTAATGAAAAGTATGTTGTACTATAAACCACCGCCTTATGAGGAATTCCAAAATGGATGATGATGTTCTCTTTGATGAAGTTACATATTGTTTAAGAATTAGCTTATTTGAACAAGATGACCTCCACCCATTTGGTGAAGTATTATGTTGTTGTGATCATGTAGAAATGACATGCATTGTTGAGTAGACAAAGTATGACACAAAGAAGAAGGTGCATAGAAGATTCACACGTAGTAGTAAGATAGATTTAAAAGCACCGAAGGTTAGGGAAGAAAGAGTGCACTGAGAAGACAGAATGAATCTAGACTTAGCCATTTTCATGGTTATGGGCTATTTTTAGAGATAGTGTGTGGGGCACACAACCAGATGGAAACTTGTGTGGTATGTAAATGATATTTTTGAAGAACATCTACTAAGCACTTTTCATGAGTTTAAGTTAATAATAGGATTACCACTGACTAGTTAACTAGAAGAGATCTATTATTAGCGCACTTGCATGTGTGTCTATTATTGTAAAGGCACATGGCTATTTTCAGCATGCAACCTATTTTGGGAATTATGTAAGTGGTGAAGGGAAATTCCCCACCCTTATAAATATGTAGTAATATGTGTAGGTTAATAGAGGACGTGTATGAGCTATTATGAATTTATGTTGTCGAGATCTAATTCACGTATGAACTTATGGTACTACTTATTGTAAGAAGCTTTTTGTTCATTGTGTTTTAATATAATGGAGTCCATTAGATGGATAATGGAGTCAAACATGACTATAACTAGTTATTACATGGATAATTTCATTATGTTTATCATTTGATCCATGATTCTTTAAGATCTAGATCTAGAATATGCTTTGTGGAAGTGTATATTGTTTATGAATTTTAATGCATTAATCCTTCATCATGTTTGCATCCTGCACAAGCAACTCTAAGGATGGGCCTGGTACCTTTGCGTGCTTTGGGTGAGCGCTCAATTTAGGCTGAGTGATGTGCCAGTGTACCTAGGTTATTCTTGGTAAATTCTAGGTTGCATCATTGGTTTCGTTGTCGAGACCTCTTTTCAGTTTTTTTCAGGATGGTTCATGATAAAGACATACCGGTTGACCCTAGCAAGTGTTGAGGAGTGGATAAAATATCTAGAAGAAGAGTATGCATGGAGGTTCAATATTTGATTTGAGTTTGACACACATGCGTGGGTGGAACAAAATTTGTATGATAGTTTGTATAAGAGCTTCTTCACTATTTTTCCGATAGAACTATATGAGTGGTTGGTTACTTATGCATCTAAAATGAATTGGAGGTATCATACACTTGTCTAGAACCATGAAGAATTTCAATCCCTTTATGATGTTGATCTGATTTGGACACGCGTTGTGGATACTTGGTTTTGTGGTGTTCGAAAAGCTATATTTTGGAGTACTCAATTTCCACTTATTCTTTCCCGAGAGGTAATGAGAATTCCATTTTTATAGTACCCCAAGGGATCTTACTTGCAAGGCATTCCACTGGTGATAAAGATCTTGATGGTAACCCTAAACTTGGAAAGAAAATCGATGATTAACTAAACCCCACCCACATGTGGGGCGGGACGAGTTTGGTGAAAGATGGCGAGACCTAGTGGCAGAGATGCGAGAGAGAGAAGAAAGGCAGCTTGAGTATAATGAGGTGTCTGAGAGGGAGATAGAGAAGTAGCATGACATTACAGAGTGGATGGCGTTGAGCAAAGAGATAGCTCACAAAGGATTTGGAGCTCACATAGAAGGCATGGAGCAGAGCATCAGAACTCCCCATTTGGGCAAGCATGAAAGCAAACCCTCTTCGGCCTCACATGGGAATGCACCGGTAGAGATGACCTAGGCATGTATGTGCACATCGAATCTACACTGTAACCTAGCCCTTACGCTTGGTTTTCCAAAGATTTAGTACATCTAATAGTCAAAGAAGCTAAATTGGGCAAAGTAGGGAAGCATGAGTAAGTCACATAGAAAGTACATCAATGGCAGGAAAACATCTTTGTTGTTATTTGGAGGTACCTTTTCAGGTGCATCATTTACATAGAATGTGAGCGTGTAGAATTTAGGGCTCACTTCTAGGGGTAATACCACCATAGACATTGTAAAAGTTCAAGACAAGACTACTATTGGGACACATGGAAGTACATATTTTGGTCCCCTTCTCTGCTACGGCACAGAGAGGACTAGGGGTGTAGGTGGTTCTAGTTTTGTGGGATCGGTGGTTTTGGAGGTAGAGGCAATACAAGGGGTTTTAGGTCGGTGGGCAAGTTCCGCACCAACCCTGAGAATATTTACATGGAGATTTATCTTCGTCTTCTAGAGTATAGAGGCATAGAAGATGTTGTTGAACATGTGCACATGTGTGAGATATTGTGGTGCACAAAAGGGATCATGAATTTTGAGCACAAGGCAAGTCAATTTGCAACTACATTGCGAGGATGCACACACAGATCAAGTATAGGAAGTTTGACCACGATCAAACTTGCATAGATTATGCAGTGTTCAAAGATGATTTCCTTAAAGAGTTCTGTATCCTTGAATTTGAGTAGAAGAGTATAAGCGCGCTCAAGGATATTAAACAAGGTACTACTAAAAGTGTATGGGAGTATGATGCCTATTTCAAAACAATTTTATCTAAGATTTCTTAAGATATTCATGTAATCCGGCATACTGCAATGATGGTTCATTGGAGGTCTGATCACACCTTTTAGAAGGGCTTTTTCACATAAGACATACACTGATCTACGTGAAGCACTTGAAGTAGCTTTGCATGCTTTGAGGTATTCGGGGTATAAACACTTGAGTAAGTCCATTTTTGGAGGCATAGATTGCAGCTATGGTGAAGTAATTGGAGAAACTATCGGTAAATTTAGCACATGAGATACACATAGGGATTTGGTGTACAGATTATGAAGTGGAAGGTCACACCAAGGATAGTTGTCCCCATAGATCAATACGTTCATTGTTGCTAGACTATGAGATATGTCATTTAAACCATGATGCTAGCCACTTCCCATTATTACAATACATGATAAGGAAGAACGTATCCTGCTATTGTAATATTTTTCAATCCATGACTCATGATACAAAGGATTGTAGATTGATTGGTCAAATCCATGATGTTATAGATATTGGTGTGTGACAAAAAGGAGTATCAGATAACTCTAAAGGCAAGAATGAGCACTAGGATTGGGATCACAATCAAGCGCATTATGATCGGAACAAGGGGTGCTATGATGGAGAACGTAGCAAAGGTCAAAGATACCATGGCAGATTCAAAGGATGAGGCCATGGTGGTGGATGAGGTGAATTCCCTCGTGGAACATGTTTTACATGTAGATCACCTGACCACTACAAGCGCAAATGTCCAGAATATTACATGTTTTTTATGTTGAAAGAATCATAGCTATGAGGAATGCCTAGACTTATATGAGCATCTTAGTAAGCAACATAAACAAGAAAACAAAGGTGCATGGATGGTTAGGATACAATGCGCTATGGAAAATTAGTGGATGCCCAAGTTGGAACCAAAATTTGAGGTATTGCATGTAAATATCACTACCCATGTTGAAGTTGTGTGCACTAGAGAGGTGTTACAACATAAACCTACCATCACTAAAGAGGAGGTTTTGCATGCCCGATACCTAGATCTTTTCCATCGAAGGAGGTTTATCAAGAGACCATAGAGGTCCTTAGAAATCTTCAGGGTGAAATACAATGTTTAAAGGAGCAATCACGGAAGATGGAACTAAAGAAGGAGGCAGAGACGGTCCAGTTAGATATTGATGACTTGAAGGAGGTATGTAGAATGTTGCGCCAGGAGAATATTATTCCATTACTAGGGAGTTGGCTAAAGGAAACACTTTGCGCGCTAATACTGAGAATGGGTGTGAGAAACTCGCATGTAAATCTCCCCCATAGCTTAGACTACAACAAGGAAATCACTCTAAATGTTGTTGTGGATGGATGGATTTTGAGCAATATATTGATTAATACATGCACGGAAATCAATGTGATTAATTTATATGCATGGGTAAATATGGGGAGACCTACATTGTAGCCATCTTCTAATGTATTATTTATGGCTAATCGAACTAAGTCCACTCCTATCGGAATTTTTAAAGATTCATCCATTACTATACAGGGGGCCAAGTTCACTGGGGATTTTGAGGTTTTAACACTTACAGAAGTAGATAGTTTCACGGCTACGCTTGGACGCCCTTGGTGTTATGCAAATAATGTTTACATTCGGTTCAACAAGAGATATATCAGTTTTGAAAACAAGGAGGAAAGTTTTATCATCCCTTTAACAGATGGAAAATTTGCACCCTATGTTGAGCCTTTGAGTGAGGAAGATCTTAATAAGATTTATGTACGCACCAGTCGAGAACCTGAAGTGCTTGAACCATATAAAGAAGGAATCCTTTAGTGGGAAGATGCATAGTCTATTAGCAATACTACAAGTATTGCTTGTGATAATTGGTCTCATGTTACTTATGAGTTGGTAGGGTGCAAATTAAGGAGCACATTTGCGTGAAACATTAAACCTCGTTGTGTCGGGAGAATAGGCAACAACTTGAACCTTGGTATAGTAGGAAGGGTATCTTACAATATTCCTACACACCATGGAGGAACAGTGGATAGACTAGTTGGAGAGAAGAATTATGCTAGCATATACCCTATGTGGGACAAAGCAGCGTGTTGGTGGGGGTTCACAGGGATAATCTTGTAGGATGGAATGAAGTCGGGATTTCTCTTACAACTTGGTTTTCTAGAGCAATGCACTAACTTGAATCTACACATATCATGGTAATCAACATGTTTAGCACCACATCTAGCAGTGTGAGAGGCTCTAGATAGAGGGGCAGGAAGCTTTACCACCTTTTCTATGGGTGCACAAACTTTATTCCACTTTACAAGGCTACGCACGCACTTGGTATGTATATGCAGAGCTACATAGAGAAACTGGAAATTGGCAGGATTTGATTATAGGTATGGTCCAATTTTGACTACTTATCTACTAAACCTCTAGTAGAAGAGGCATTAAGGGTTATAAAGAGGTTAACTATGGGAGACAGTGCAAAGGTGGAAGAACTCATTCAGGATTTATTTGATGGCAATAACTCAGGAGCGTGTTTTGCTGCAGAAACAGAGACAAATACCACACTACTTAAGTGTGCTTGCTTTGAGAAATAAAAAGGGAAGATGGTCTACATAGTGGATGATGAAGAAGTAGAAGAACTAGATATAGATCATTCAATAGGTGTGTGTGAGGTCTTGAGCGATCTGAGATAACAACACATGCACCTATTATGAACCTACAAGGACCAAGAAAGTGATTATTAGTAAGGATGTTGAGCCTAAAGATGCAATAATTGGAGATTATTGGTCCGAATCTGAAGTAGCAAAAAAAATAGTGGAGTTGCTCGTGATTTTTAGGATTTATTTCCTAAGGGCTACCATGAATTGAAAGGATTGCATGCATCATTAGGAGAAATGAAGATAAATCTTAAGGAAGGTGTGCACCGGTTAGGAAGAGACCCTATAGGATGAACCCCAACTTGTGCGAAAAGGTCAGGGAATAAATTGACAAAATGTTGAAGTTTGGAATCATCAAGCCCCTAGATGAGTCAGAATGGGTTAGCCCAATGGTGATCAGTATAAAGAAATATGGTCATATTAGGATCTGTGTGGACTACAGGGAGCTAAATGTTGCATGTGTGACTGATCCTTTCCCTACGCCATTCACAGAGGAAATTTTAGAAGGTGTTGTAGGGTGTGAGATCTATTCCTTTACAGATGGATTCTCTGGGTATCATCAAGTTAGGATTACATAGGAGGATCAGGAAAAGACTACTTTCACCACTAAATGGGGAAGTTTTGCATATATTGTGATGTCATTCGGATTGAAAAATGCACCTATTGTATTTTTGTGAATAGTTGTTCAAGCATTCCAGGATTTTATTCATCTTTTCTTGCAAGTTTACTTAAATGATTGGATGGTGTATGGGCTTGTTAAGGATCATTGTGACAATTTGTGCTTAATGTTTTAAAGATGTAGATAGTTAAGCATATCTTTGAATAGTAATTCTTTAATTTCCTTTCATTTCTACTCTTTGTTATTTGAAGTATCAAAAGGTAACCATTGGCAATGCATTTTAGTGTGGGGTAATGTTGAGCAGATAAAGTATGACACTAAGAAGAAGGCACATAGAAGATTTGAATGTGGTAGCAAGATAAATTTGAAGGCGCGGAAGGATAGGGAAGGAAGCGTGCACGGAAGACAAAATGAATATGGACTTAGCCATTTTCATGGTTATGAGCTATTTTTGGAGATAGCATGTGGGGAACACAACTAGATGGAAACTTGCATGGTACACAAATGCTATTTTTGGAAGAACATCTACTAAGCGCTTTGCATGAGTTCAAGTTAATAATAGGATTACCACTACCAATTAACTAGAAGAGATCTATTATTAGCGCACTTGCATGTGTGTCTATTATTGTAAAGATGCGTGGTTATTTTCAACATGCGACCTATTTTGGGAATTATGTAAGCAGTGAAGGGCAAGTCCCCACCCTTATAAATATGTAGTAATCTGTGTAGGTTAAGAGAGGACTATGTATGAGCTATTGTGAAGTTATGCTGCCAGATCTGATGTGCGCATGAACTTATGGTACTACTTATTGTAAGAAGCTTTTGTGTTCATTGTGTTTTAATATAATGGAGTCTATTGGATGAATAATGGATTCAAACATGACTATAACTAGTTATTACATGGATAATTTCATTATGTTTATCATTTGATCCATGATTCTTCAATATCTATATCAAGAATATGCTATGTGGAAACGTATATTATTTATGGATCTGAATGCCTTAACCCTTCATCATGTTCACATCTTGCACAAGCAACTCTAAGGAGGGTCCCGGTACCCTTGCACGCTTTAGGTGAGTGCTCAGTCTAGGCTGAGTGATGTGCCAACACGCCTGGGTTATTCTTGGTAAATTCTAGGCTACATCATGCACTTAAGTGAGGATTGAGTGTGCCAATAAAATCTATTCCCCACTACGTAAATGTTCCTTAATGACCACCGGTTGAAGAGGAAGTGAAACAAGTTATGGTCTTCCCACAAATTGTTAACAAGGATCACATTTTGAAACCCATTTTTAGCATCTACAAATAATATATGTCAATAGTACCTCTTTTGCATAGGATCTTGTGAGCATTCACCATAGCAGAGAGACATGTCCACTACAAGATTGATCATGGTAAGATTCAGAAAATTTTCTTGTCGCTCTTTGTCAAAACACCTCGGGAAACATATGTTCATCCCTCTCTTATATAACACATGATTTTAGATGACATACATGGATGATTTTAGCTTGATATTCCTCCTTTTCTTATAATCAAGGTGTGTTAGGCACTCTATATAGGTGAGAAAGTATGTAATATCAGAATACCACTCATTGGTGGTGTTTACAAAAAGAACTTGAGGAAAGTCCTTACTTATGCATCCACAAAGATTGACAATCCTTTTCTTCATTCGAGTCACGAGAGACTCTAATTTAATTTAATTTGAATTCAATCTATATTTAAAAGTAACCACCGTAATATATGATGTGCAAATGCTAATATATAGTAAGATGTAAGGAATAAATCATGTTAAATACAAAACCCTAAGCAAGATTGAGAGATAGATGAAATTAGTTGATTTGAAGCAGATTGGAGGTGATCTAGGTAGGTTAAAGTGTTGAGCAGATTTTAGATAACATCATTAATACTCACTATGAATTTTGGAACTCATAAATATATTAGGACAAGGGCGTGAGGAAGAGGCACTGGGGTGTTCGACTGAGATCTAGGCACCGATGGCTATACAAATGCTCGGGAATTGATTTCTTCTATGTCACAAAGGTTTCGCTATTGATTCCTATCTATTACTTCATATTTTCTACTCGATCGCCGAGGGTACCCGTAACTTTGTAAATCATAATGACTACCTCCACCTATCAACAAACCACATCAAATCTAATTAAAAAAATGTAGAACGTGAACTCGAGATATATCCCAATAGTCACCCAAAGAGTGAGCTTACTACTTGCACTACATTTCAGACCCATGTAGTAGTTTGTGTGTGTATGTGTAGAAATGGTGCCCTAGGATTCCCTTGTGCAAGTTACACAAATGATAGCGGGATAGATCTAGAATGTATAAAATGTATAGTATGTGTGGATGGAATAGAATAGACTTCCCCTCCTATGTAGTGTATGTAGAAGTGATGCAACCCTTATCTCTTGAGTGAGTGCTAGATGTATGCCCTTGAAGTGCTTTAATGCCTTTGGATGCAACCTTAGGTGGTAATAGTAATGCTTAGTGCTTGGTCCTTATTTTTTAGAAGTAACTAAGCATATATATGATTCCCTTATTTGAATTTTTTAATTTATAGCTAAAAGGATAACCCATAAGTGAAAAATATTCTCAAAAGATAAAAGAGACCCAAAAAGAGAGAGTAAAGGTAAGTAGGGTTAGGAGCACCCAAGATGGACAAAATGACCTGGGCACCATTATCTCGAGGCCATAAAGAGTAAATAAGTCAAGTTTTTCAGGATTTGGGGTGTATAAGACCAAAGGAAAAAAAAGAAAAAAAGAAAAGAAGCCAAAATATTAAGTCACCACTATTTTTCTTACTTAGGAATCATATATGCATTAGTATGCTTTTGGACCTAATAAGGTACCCAAGTGTGTGATTTTGTGTCTACAAACTCATCTTTGGCTATTAACCTACACAAACCATTTCCACATACAGATTTGATGGTCGGATATCTAGGTCATACTCATAAATCTTAATGTACCAAATTTCCTCTCTTAGCTCCTGGATCTTGTTGAGTTAGAATTGATTTTATTATAGACCCTAGAACCATCACCGAGTTTGGGAGTTGAGAATGTAGAACCAAAAATTTTGACTTCTTTGAACACAACATAGGCATGTTTTGATGCGGGGGATCATCGAATGAACCTAAAATATAATAACTAATCCTCTTCATGGTTATGGAGGGTGAGTTAGAGGTTTTATGGTATTTTGAAGACCTGATATGGTGTCTTAGTTGGTTAAGTTATTTAAGAATTCAAATTATCAGTTTCCCTCCATCTTTCAAATTCAAATCCCAAGTATGCAAAATGAAGAAAGGAGCTTGTAAAGTGACTAAGGAAGGTTCTTATGAATGGAAAGTAGGTGTTAGAAGTATAGGACATGATGGGTAGGTCCTAGTAGGAGTGTATGAGTCAATGGAATGATAAAATGATGTAACATGTATATAATGGCCATGAATGAGCCTATGGAGTCATGTAATGAGTTAGTTAGGGTTGAAATATATGAAAAAAATAAGATAAAGGAAGGAGGATTAAAAGGAGCGAGTTTATTTAACCTCCTAGAGGAGAAAATGAGGAGAAGAAGAGGGATTCCTCAAGGCATGAGGAAGAAAGTATGATGAATCATGCATTTTTGTAATATTATAGCTTAAGATATGGAGAAAGCTCTGTTTGGATAAAATTTGTCTTTAATATGCTTGATTCTATGTCTCTAAAATCTGTGTCTTTATGGACATTACAAATATGCATAGAGAGAGAGAGAGTGTGTGTGTGTGTGTTAGGGTTTCAATGGTAATTCATAAGGATTTGAAAATTCATGCTTTGTTTTTGAAAGAGTTGACGAATCATACTTAAACTCGTGCACCACAATGAAGTTACACTCAAGTTAAATCCCAATGGCTCCAACGTAATCACAAGGAAGAATCAATCAACAACTGAATAACTTGCATAACAGAACAAAGCTTGCACATATAGAGAAAAGACAACAGAGTGTCTTGGCATGCTCATAAATGAATAGTGAAAGGGTACATATAGGGTGCTGAGTAACCCTATTGCATGACTCAATAACAAACCCTAAACCTAACCCATATGAGATGACCCTCCAATATGTGAGGAGGACACATAGGATAACTCACACCAACACCCCCCCTTCATTGAAGTTGGGGTAGCGGCTATGATGAGTCAGACAGAAAGAGAAGACACTCCTAAACAACTAAGAAAGATGTGTTAATGGGGCCCGGCAACTAAAGACCTGATAAGGTGCCCATATACAAACACAATCTTACTAGAAGAAGAAGAAGAAGAAAATAAGGACTACTTAGCCCAAAGAAGATGAGCAGCTATAGAAGACCTCACCCCAAGAAGAGACCGTAAGTGAAGAAACTTCATCTCGGTGAAGGGCTTGGTAAATAAATATGTAATTTGATCGGTTATGCATCGAATGTATTGAATGTTGATGAAGCCATCATGAATAAGCTCTCATATGAAGTGCATATGGATCTCAATGTGCTTCATCTATTGATGTTGAACTATATTTCTACAAATGGAGATAGTGTTTGTGTTATCACAATAGATAATGGTAGGCCACCGAAGGTGGATGCCAAACTCTATCAAAATACCCTGTAGTCAAATAGCTTTGGTGGCAGCGTTAACTCGCTCCTCTCGTATTCTACCTCTATAGATGATATCACAATTGCATTATGTTTCTTGCTAGACCAAATAATAGGACCCGAACCAAGAGAGAAACTGTAGCCAGAAGTAGATTTCCGATGATCTAAGTCACCGGCCCAATTAGAATATGTGAACCCAATCAAGTCAATATCTACCCCTCCATGATAGTGAATGCCATCCGTATAAGTGCCACAAACATAATGAAGGATCCATTTTTGGTTGCTTTCCAATGCAACTCATGTGGCTCCTGCATGAATCTAGACATGATCCCAACAAGCATATGATAAATCCTGTCGAGTGTGAGTCAAGTAAATCAAGCTCCCACCAACTGTCGATAAAGAGTACCATCAACCAAGGAGTAGAGCAATCTGAAACCAACTTAACCCCGGAAAGAAAAGGAGTAGGAGAAGACTTGTAATCAGACATCTGAAAATAAGCAAGAAAATCAAGAGCATACTTAGGTTGTGAAATCAAAATTCTCAAGTTAGATTGTGAAATCTAGATCCCAAGGAAGTAATGAAGCAAACCTAAGTCAGTCATGGAAAACCTGTTGGCCAAGGTGATCTTCACATAATCAATAATAGAGGAAGAGTTACATGTGATCAACAAGTCATCAACATAGAGAACAAGAATGAGTATGGAGTCATCTTACCATAGAATATAAACATTTGGATCAAAGTGACACCTAGAAAACCTTTATGTAAGTAAAAAGGAGTCCATCTTGGCATACCAAGCCCGAGGGGCTTGTTTAAGGCCATAAAGAGACTTATTTAACTTACAAACGAGGGAGGGATCTTGGACATAACCCAGAGGTTGTTCCATATAGATCTCTTCCTCTAGGTCACCATGAAGGAAGGCACTCTTAACATCCATTTGATGGACTTTCCATCTGTTTGTTGTGGCAATGGCTAGGGTCAGTCGAATAGAAGTCATCTTCGCAACTGGAGAAAAGGTTTTAGTATAATCAACCCCACTATCTAGGAGAAACCCTTAGCTACTAATCACACTTTAAACTTTTCAACGTCTCCATCTACTCCATACTTTTTTTGGAACACCCACTTACACCGAAACGATTTTTCTTCCTTTCGGAAGAGGGGTGAGATCTCAAGTATCATTCTTCATGAGAGAGGAATACTCCTCATCCATGGCAAAATCCCACTCAGGAATACCAGAAGCCTCCCGAAAGACTGTGGATCAGAAGCAAAGGTGAAGAAAGAGTGGGGTCCAATGAAATTTGAGTGAGTACGTCTCACATCTGAAGTATCTCCAACTAAATCTCCAAGCACTTTGCAAAGTTTTCCTAGCCCAAAGAGGACTAGGAGGATCAAGCTCAGAGTCGGAAGATTCTTCACTTGAGTGAGAAGGGACATAATCCTCATCATCACTACTATCATAATCAGAAGACTTAGAGGTCTGATGGTTGGGAGGATCATGAAGAGGAGCATGCTCAACAGTATCATCATCTGATGAGTTAGAATCCAAATCAATGAATTGAAGAACCTCAATAGGTGGAGAAGTAGAAGTCGAAGAAGACTCATCAAACTTAACACTTCTCTCAATACAGCTCATGAGAAGTAGGATTCATCAATCAATATCCCTTCATGCCATCAGGATACCCTACAAAGATACAAGGTTTGGATTGTGGTTCCAAAGCCTTACATTTCTTTTTGGGAATCCGAGGCAATAGCCTTGATCCGAAGACTCAAAAGTGCTCAACATCATGCTTGCATCCAAACCAGGCTTCAAAGGGTGTCATCCTCTTACTACTTTGTGTGAACATGGTTCTGAATGTAATTTGCACAATTCACCGCTTTCGGCCCAATACTACGAAGGAAGAGACTTGAGTGAATCATACAAGTGGTCATCTCCTTCAAAGTACGATGGTTCTTTCTTTCTACTGACTCCATTCTGTGAAGGGCTATAAGAAATTGTATGCTACAAAGAGATCCCTTCATAAGTATAGAAATCCATGAACCTATTGTTTACATATTCACCTCCATTTTCAGTTCAAAGAACCTTGATAGACCATTTTGCATGTTTCTCAGCAAGAGCCTTAAAGTCCTGAAAATGTTCAAAGACTTTAGACTTAAGCTTAAGAAAATATACCCAAGTATATCGCGAAAAGTCATCAATGAAGGTTAGCACATAAAGAGCTCTAGTAAATGAAGGAGAAGGAAATGGACCAAAATATCACTGTGAATAAGATCCAAGGAACAAGTAGCTCTCCAGGATTTTCCTTTGTCAAATTTCTTTTCAGGATGCTTTCTAAGGGTACAACCTCACAAAGACCCTTAGAAAACTTGACGCGGGGTAACCCATTGACCATTTCATTTTGGCTCAATTGTTTAAGGTAGTGATAATTTAGATGTCTGAAACGCTCATGTCATAGCTTACTAACCTCATTTGCATGAGTGAGCAAGGCAAAGTGGCGTAGAATCGAAGTAAAGTGGGAAAAGGTATATAACAATGAACAATGATCAGCCTTTCCCTCAGCCATTGTAGTGTCATTGTTAAGCTCATGAATAATCACCGAGTTAAGACCAAATTCCACTCGCATTCCTTCACCAAGGTTATTAATTTGGTAAACCGATAGGAGATTGGTAGAGAGATCAGGAACACTCAACACTTGGTTAAATGTTCCCCATCCATCTCTACCGATCCACTACTAGAAAATTGACACTATCGTGTCATTACCCATCGTGATTTGGGACATTCCACAAGGTTCGATGTTGGAAAACTCAACATGTGAAGAACCCATGTGGTGCGAGGCACCAAAATCTATAATCCACATCGATGAAGGAGCAACTATGGCTATAAGGGCCTTTCCTTTCTTCTTATCATTTTTAGAACCTTTACAGCAGAAGACTTAGCCTTTGAGCACTTTGTTTTATGGATTCAAGAACACTTATTTTATTCTTCTCAAGTAAATGAGATAAGTGATCAATTTGTTTCAAAACAGTGGTGCTCGTCGTGACCAGACTTCTTGCAATAGGAACACAAAAACTTGCTTTTCTATGCCTTAGGCTCAGAAGTCAAAGTGTTTGTGTCATTTTTAGGTTTGGTCTTGGTTTCTTTCTTAGGTTGATCCTTTGTTTCTTTCTTCTTTTCAATCTTCTTTCCCTTGCTAGTACTTGCTACAAGGGCATGTGACTTGGACTTGAGAGACCCCATTTGAATGAGTTTGTCATGTTCTCGAATGAGTTGGGATGAAAAATAGTCAAAGGAGGGCATAGTCCAAGCATTGCCCAAAGTAGCTTTTGTAGCGTAAAAAGTTGACACGAAGACATAATATTCGGGACCTAGCTTAGAGAGAATCAACAAGATTAGTTGAGAATCTTTCTTCTCTACTTGACATCCCTTTAACAACAATCTAATGTGGACAAATTTGAGAAGAAAGCTTGTAGGTTTTCAAAGTCACTAGGATTTAACCCTAGTAGTTTATTTTCCAACTCATGTGCTCTCATGTCATCTAGTTGTCCAAACATTGCATCCAACATTTTCCACACAGATTTAGGTGTTTCAAATGCCTCAATGTGGAAGAGAAAGTCAGGAGAAACAGACAGACATGCAAAGAAGACCTAAAGTTTCATCATTGTGGTTTAACCACTTAGATTTTTCAGGTTCGTCGTCTAGTTCAGTCTTAGTTCCCATGGTGATGCGATATAACCCTTTACCCCTTAGTTTCATAATCATTTTCGATCTCCATTCAAAGAAGTTGAATGGCATAAGAAAAGGAATTAAAAGTGCATCCATAGTGAGAGAGAGAGAGAAAGAAATGCAGAAAAGAAACACAACCACCCAAGACAATATAACAACCCCCCGCTTTCGGCACTTTATAGTTTAGTGTGTTGATTACAATCGGGTCCATGCATGCGGTTTGAAACACTTGGTAACTCATCTTACAATCAGTGTAATAACGCGTAAGAGAGGAGACCACAACAGTGTTTCGTGGAGCACAGCAAATAGGACACCGTAAACAAGCACAAGCAAAAAACAAAGAGACAAAGCCAATCCTGGTTGTGAGAAAAAGTGTCTCATGTCGTAAATGAAAACCCCCTTGCTGCAGACTGTGGCGGATGCGCTCACTAGTCGCAAGCAATAATAAGGGTAAAATACAATTATTTTAAATGAACTCGAAGAAGTTCAGAGGTCTTTAGAATGTCAGAGAAACGCACGAAAGGGAAAAAAAAGTCAAAGTGTCATTGCACACTTAAGCTCATGATTAGTAAAAAAATTGACAATAAAACACCTAAAAAAATATCGTGTGGAAACGTCCAATTTAGCTAATTTAAAGCTAATGGGAGTTAAAAAAATGTTTAATAAGAGACGATTTTTTTATTAAAAAAATTACTAACGTAAATGAGATTAAACATGAAATTAATAAAACTAGATTTAAATTAAATCTAATTAATTTCAACTAATTAAGATCTAATAAAAAATTAAATCCTAAATTAAAAAACTTTCCCCTTTTTTTTAAATTAAATAAATCTAATTTAAATTAAATAAATCTAAATTAGAAAATTTTAAAGTTTCTTTATAGAAAGAATTTTATTTTTATGTTTAAAACTTTATTAAAAAAACATGCACGTTTTTTTTTAAAAAGGTGAAAAAGTATATGAAATAAAAAAAAAGAATTTTAAATGCAGATTTTAAAAAGAAGATTAATTAAATGTAAATAAAAAAATGTACCAATATGGAAGTTGTTGTTTTGCTTTGCGTGAAAAACTGTAGGTTTTGGTTTGTTTTTGCGGCAGCAAAGGAAAACGGTTGGAGTCTTTTGGAGTGGCCGGGAGTGGAGGAAGAAGGGAGGGAGAAATCATGCAGCACAGTTGGGAGGTAGCGAGCCAACAAAGTTGCACACTGCACCAGCTCGGGAAGAACAGAGGGAGCAAAGCACCGCTGGGAGGTGAAGGAACGCCATGCAAGGCAAAGGGGGCAGCCACCACAAGTAAAAATGCCTCCATGAGTAGAAAAAAAAAGGCAGGAGAGACAAAAAATGACCGCCACTAAAAACACTCGCCAGAGGGAGTTTGCAAGAGCTCTGGGGCAGAACGAACTTGCTAAAAACGTAAATCACAAACGCTTTGAAACCCAACACATGTTGTAACAAACCAGTCTATAGTTTTGAACCGGAATAAAAGGCAAGTAAAGTAGAAAAAACAAAGAAAAGCGAGAAAATAGAGATCTTAAGAATTTTCAATTTAATAAAAAAATACTAGAAAATACTCTAATTTTTGGCTAATCTGTTAGATTTAGCTAGCAGCTAGCTAAATGTAGCTGCAAAACCCCTGAAAAAATCAAGGAGACCTACACATGTACGAAGAACAAGAAAAAATGAAAACTTTCCAAGAACAACTTGTTAAGAGCGTTAGCAAAAAAAATCCAGAATATAATGATCGAAAACTTGCACGAGGAGTTTTAAAAAATGAAAACAAGAGTAATCACAACTCAAAAAAATGAGTGCACGTTTACCCGATCTCAACTTTGATACCATGAAAGAGTTGACGAATCGTATCAGAAACTGTGCACCATAATGAAGTTGCACTCAAGTTGAATCACAATGGCTCCAATGTAATCACAAGGAAGAATCGATCAATAACTAAATAATTTGCATAACAGAACAAAGCTTGCACATGTAGAGAAAAGATAGTGGAGTGTCTTGGCATGCTCATAAATGAATAGTGAAAGGGTACATATAGGGTGTTGAGTAACCCTAGTGCATGACTCAATAGCAAACCCTAAACCTAACCCATGTGAGATGACCCTCCAATATGTGAGGAGGACACATAGGATAACTCACACCAACAGCTTTTAGTTAGAAGATTAAATTTTTGATGTGTATGTGTGATCTTTGAATTGGGAAATGGTATGTGGGAGCTATTATCAAGTTACGGGTGATATTGTAGATGGATTAAATACTAAGAAGCTAGTAAACTTGTTCACAAAATTCCTAATATTCATGAAGAGACATACTCAGTTTCCTTGTTATGGAGATGCATTGTAAAACTAATGATATTGTCACTTACAGTCTATAGGATGCTCAAGACATGATAATTTGTGTTTTGATTTGATAACATGGACATTTAGGTTCATAAATATGATATAAATTTCAGTTATAAGATATAAATGTGAATAAAATTGATTATATCTCTTGCATGTTGAAACACTCTGCCACGCATAGTTTGGATTAGGAGAAACAAGTAAGTTGCAGAAGGTTTAGTGCATTAATTTACCCTTACTAGTAAGGAATTAATGTGAAGTAGTGAAAAATAGTCGTAAGGAAAAAAATTAGGATCTTGAATCAAATATTAGAGAAAGTTCTATCAAATTTGAGCTCTCAGTCATCATACTGAGGCATATGAAACCCTCAAACTAAGGTTTGAATAATAAAATTCCATTATCTTACAAATATAGCGATGAAAATGAATGAAACTTTATAGGAAGCAATGTCAAAATATGGACTAAGTGTTTGTAATTGTCTTAGATAAAAAAGCAATTCCATACTAGAAAATGATGACATTCTCAGTAGGAAGGTGGCATCCACAATTTGAAGGGCTAATTGAGAAGGCCATTTTACAAAGGAAGTAGTAGACTTTAAAGATAGGTTATAAGCTTGAAACTTTGGGAGAAGGAAGAATCCTAAAATGGGTGTCCTAAATTGTCTTGAATGTGATTTGAAACCTCATACAATAACAATTATGAAGGAAAATGTGAAAAAGTAGGGCTAGAAGAGCTTGTGAATAAGAAAAAAGCAAAATGGCAATGGAGAGAGATAAAAAAGGAGTTGGATCCTAAAATTTTACACACATCACAATGATGATAAATGGTCCTTAAAATGTTTTCATATTGTTTTGGGAGTCTTGTATTGTTCTAACCATAAACCATACAAACTACTTGTTCTTGAGAACACAAAATGACAATTTGAGCAAAATTGGTAACAAATAATGTTTTTATCCTTTTGAGTCATAATAATGGTTGATTGAGCATTGTTTAGAGATTTATAACAGATAAGTATTTGGAATAGATCCATAGAATGATAAAAAAAAAAATTCTTATCTTGGGTGAAAGGCTAGTCAAGAAGAGTGAAGGATAAGTTGGTGAAAGGTAAGTGGAAAGTGAAGTTTCATGAATTATGGTCATCATAGGAGTTTAAATGACATTAACTAAAGGTTATTAGACATGGTATAGTGTTGAGGAGACCACTTAAGGTAATCAATTTCTATATTTGGAAATATTTAACCATTTTAGGCTTTATGATGATCCTCACATGCAGATCTTTTTCTAAGGTTGTTGATGATTCCTCCTAACTTGTTGATTACATGTAAATGTTGTGATATACCTTTGTATCACTTATACATTTGATGATATTTTAATGGGCATCTCTTGAATGAAATAAATGCTTCAATACCTTCCTCATTCTTCTAAACTAAGATGATTGAAAGAGTATTCTCTAAAGCATAGTAGTACGTAATGGAATCCTTGTCAAAGTTAGGGAAAAATAGAGTAGGAGATTTTTAAATTATTTCCTTGATTGCATAAAATGCCTCATTTCCTTCCTTATTCCACTTAAAAAATTCTTGAGGCTTCATCATGCTAGTAATGTGCTTTGTCAATTCAGCAAAGTCTAGAACAAAGCAACGAAGGAAGTTTACCTTGTCGAAGAAAGAATGGACTCCCTAATTGCTTGTGGGAAAGGAGAGTACTTGAAGCCTTTATCCTATTGGGATCAATTTTGGATCCTTCCTTATTCACGATGTGATCACCGATTTTCCTTCAAGTAACACCAAAGATGTAATTTTTATGGTTTAGAGAAATCCCATATTGTCGCACCTAATTAATACTTGTTCCAGATGTTTCAAGTGATCTCTCGCCTTTTGGAAAATATTGTGAGGTCATCAAGGTAAATGAAAATTCAATGCTTGAGATATTTGAAGGCAAGATCCATCTCCCTTTAAAAGTTTCTCCAACATTAATGAGGCCAAATGACATTCTATTGAGGCAAAAGTACCCCGTGTAGTTGTGAAATCCATTTTGTGTCTATCTTCTTCCGCTACCTCAACTTGGTTATATCCGGAGAATCCATCAAGAAATGAAAGCATCTCAGACCTGATGACTACATGTAGGATATGGTCCATGATAGGTAGAGGGTAGTTATATTTTAATGAATCTTGATTCAAATTTCAGAAGTCGACACAAATCCTTATTTCATCATTCTTCTTCTCGCATTGGAACAATATTGGCCACCCACATGGAGTGGTGAATAGGGAAAATGATTCTTGCATTTAGAATTTTTAGTACTTCTTATTTAATCGTGTCAGCAATCTTAGGGTTATATGGCCATATATTTTTCCTAAAATATTTAGCTTTGGGCTTGAGTGGTATGGAGTGATACATTTCTTTTGATGTGAAGGACTTGAGTTCATCATACAAATATTCCAATACGCTGAGTATCTCCTCAACAATGAGATGAAACTCCTTTTCTCCTCTAGTGAACAACACTTGCCAATATTTACCATTCCCAGCTACTATGGGGTACCAATGTTCTCTTTCTCAAACTCAACAAAGATAACGAGAGGATTCTTTTGTTTTTTTCTTTATAAACATGTCATGTTTATCAAACAAGTCTTCAAGAGACACAAGGCCTTTTGGAATCTTATTTCCCTTTAGTCTGATGACCCCTTCTAAAGCAATTTTGTTTCTCTCCTTATATTCATTTTAAATAGACACACGATTTGGAGCATTACTTCCTTTATAGAAGATATTTTTAAAGGTATCCCTTTATTATAAGAAAGAATTAAGATGAGTTTCATCATTGAACACTTGTTAGTGATTGAAATTATCTCGACACACTTGGCCTCGAAAAGCATCTTATAGTCACTTTTTCTTGTTGAAATACGAGTGTGGGGCCATTAGATAATCTTAGACTACAAGAGAATCAACTTTCTCATTTTATTCATGAGGAATAGCCTAAATAGAGAAAGCATCAAAAGACTTGATGTAATCCCATACTTTGTTCATGTAATGCTTGAGCCTTGGGTTATTGACTTGATATTGGTTTCTAACTTGTTTTACAATCACTTCAGCATCACCAAGACATTTCAAATTCTTAATACCCATGGATTCAACTATGTACATCCCTAGAAAAGGAATCATACTCCATGATATTATTAGTGTTCTCAAATTGTAATTTATAGGAAAAAGAAAACAACTCAACTAAAGGAGAAATTAGGAAAAACCTACTCAGAGCTAACATTGGAATGGGTTTTTTCGAACTCCATTGTCCATAACTAGTTTTCATCATCTTCTATGAGAAAAATAAAATTCTCATCTCTTTCAAAATTCAAGAAGTAGTTACCAAGTCCACTGTCTTGAAACAATATATCATCCTTTGGATCCTCCAATTTCGAAAAGTATACTTCATCTTTCTCATGGGCAACAACTTCTTCATTTCACCTTTTAATGGAATGGTTTCTGAGGACCAATCCATTTGTGTAGACACAAAATCATAAAATTTAGACATTATTTATCCCGGTCTCATACTACTATTTAGAAGGTTCTCGAATGAAGAAAGTACTAATTAACCCTTGTCTCTTAGTCATCTTGTTTATTTTATTTTATCATTTATGATCTATTACACCCATATGCCCAACCATTTTCTTTCTTCCCGTGTTATTTTAGCCTGTTTGGGGCACCCATGGGCACCTTGGTCCCACCAGGGCACCTCGGTCCTTTTTCACTTTACCACCACTTTTTGGGCCTCTTCTAGCCATTTGACATCTTTATTTTTATTGTGGTTGGCCTTTTCAGGTTAATTACAAAATTAGATCAAGAGAACCCTATAAATATAAAGTTATGAGACCATAATGAGGGACCTAGCATCATTTACTACTATCACTCATCTAGAGTTACATCCATCCATTAAATTTGCATCTATGTAGCTCCATCATAAAGGCACAAGCTAGGACATTTGCATCACGCTTCGTAGGGGAGGGATTTTATCCTATTTCATGCACACATTCTATCACATTTTCTATATTTAGTTATTGCTTGCTACTTCACAAAGTACGAATAGCACAAAAGCACCAAGGGCACGACATGCACACACTCACTAAAAATACATCCGGGTTCAAAATGTAGTGCACCACCGGTTAAGTAAGCCCGATGTTGTGGCAACCGAGGTCATTCTGACCCATTCATTTGTATCTTTCTTTTTTTAGGGTTTTGATACTTATTTTGGTCTTTTGCATGCCTTCTCATCATCTTGGTGACATCTAGCACAGACAACGAATCTATCATGCGACACAGTGCTGATTCCATATCACCTTTCACTTTGCGAATACCGGTTTGAGAGCTTTTATAAAGACCATGGTACCCATATTTTAGACCAAATCATCCACAGGTGCCCCAATCCTTCTCCAAGTGCTCCAGTCTAGACCGATCCTTCGATCCTCCTTTTGAGCTCTTGCATAAGCGTTGCCTCGCTTTTTGATTTTCCACCATCACTATGCAACACTTTCCTACAATTGTCCATTATTTAATTTATTTCTTTCCTCTTCCTTATTTCATATTAGGGTTAGCATTTCATTTTACATAGGTGATTAGATCATTTACATATTTCTTTACTCCTTTTTATTTACTTGATTACAACTGTTCATAGCTTAGATTGACTACCCCACATTTAATATATTTTAGTTAATCATTTTGGTGAACCCAACCATTTCAACACTACCTTTTGACAATGTAATATCCCTATTGTAATGCCCACTTAAAATTACCACTTGAGACCAAGAAACAACTAGGTTTAGCCAGAAAACTATGGAATAATTTTTTTGTTAAGGGTGTTTACAACAAAGGTTACAAGCTCACAGTTAGCACAAACTAGATTAGGGTTAACAAACAATGTTGACTTGCAGCAAGTACTCCAAGCAACTAATAACAACAAGGCACAAGGGCTAACAAGAAGTTAAATTCATCTCTTAGGTTAGGAGAGTGAAATCCCTCTCATCTCTGCCCAAACAAGCTTACAGGGTTCAACTCAAATTTTCACCCACTTAGAGTCATCAAAACTTTCCTAAATCATGCCCATTAGATAGTAAATTATCTCATCTTTCCAACCATATAAATAATTCCTCCTAACTCCTTATAAATCTAAAGTTATGGCCCGACAGAATTGTGGGGAGAAATTTTCCTTTAGGGAGTCTGCGGGCTTAAGGAGAAATTTTTTCCCTTGAGCGGGTTTGGGGAGGAAGGACACGTGTCACTTCCTGCTTGGTGTGAGGAGAAGTGGACCAGTGGAACAAAAGGGGAAATTGATATTTTATGAGTTAATCTTAAAGGAGAGAAGATCTATGCACTCCGCCGATGTCCAATTTGCCACGTGTCAGTACATGATTGGACGGGGACTGGCGGGTCCCGGGGAAAAATTTGGAATTTTTCCCAAGGTCCAAAATAAACCAAATTTCCCAATGGAAAATTTACCTCTAAATTTCCGTGCAAAAATTCCACGTGGCATCTTGTGATTGGACGCGGGCCTACAGGGTGGCGGAGCGATTTAAAATTTTATGCCAAAGGCGTTTAAAGGTCAAAAAGACTTGTGTGGGCCCACGCGTCCATTAGGACATGTGTCAACACCCTAATTAGCTGTAGGGGTGTGGGGCCATGGAGAAAAAGGTAAAATTTTCCAAAAGAGTTTAAATGATTAAGTTTTCAAATTTTATCCGCGCCATCCATGTCACGTGTGTTACATGATTGGTCATGGGGACACATGGAGAAAATGGGAAAAATTTCCCAAGGTCAAATTTTCAAAAGTTAAGTTTCAAAAGATTTGCCCCTCCAAAGTGCCATGTGGCGACACATGATTGGCTAAGAGTGTTGTGGGGCCACGAAATTTTTGGGGAAATTTTTCCAAAAGTTAAAATTTGATTTTTGTATAGTTAGATTAATTTTTGGATGGCCATTTTGAAGTAAAACTTCAAATGGCCATAACTTTTGATAGAAAAGTCAGTTTTAGGAAAACAAGGACTTTCTAGAAAGCTCTCAGAGTCCTCTTTCAAAAAATTCATAAATTTTGGATTTTATGAAGTTTAGAAGGTCAATTTTAAGAAATCGATCTGCAGGCTTTAAATTCAAAACTGGCAATTTTTCCAACTTGTAATTTTGATAAAATTAGAACTCCTCCTTCACTTAACATGTCAAACAAACATGGAGGATCAGTATAGGGAGGTTTTAGAGTGTTTTAGTGAAGTCAATTTGTTCATTTATATGATTTTACATTTTTCCAATAGTTGACGGGAAAAACGATCGTGCAAGCTCCGATTTGAAATTCCTAGAGTTTTAGAGATTCATTCTTGACTGTTTTAGTGAATTAGAGTTCCTTAGGTCTTCCTAATGTGAATCTCAAATTTTTATAACTTATTGTTGAGTATAAGTCTGAACTGCTCATTTTTAATAAAACATGAATTGTCAGGATGAAGTTTTAAAACGGTGAACCGTTTTTTAAATTTGTTCATCAATTTATCTTTTAAAAGTGTGTATAGTTTCTAATTGGTGTCATAAATACATTTATTATTAAGTCAACCATGCAATTCTAAATTAAATTCAATTCATATTTCAATTTCAAAATATTCAAATGAGAATACAACAATGTCCATCATTTCACACATTATTTTCTTTCAACAAAACAAAAATTACAAACAACAATTCAATTAAAATGCAATACAACAATGCAAGTTGAACTAGGTCAACTTTATTTATTAATTTCAATAACACTTTTACAATTTTCTTTTTTCAAAATTTCAAATTTCAATATACAAAAGCACGGAATAACATTTACATTTTATTTTCCAAAATGAATGAAATAAACTTCTTTTACATTTTCAATTCTTTCAAATCATTTTCTATCAATACAAGGTGCCTTCTATTACAAATTTATACTGATTCATCCACTTCAAGTGGGAAGATAACAATGAAATTTCTCAAAGGATGGGACTATCAAACTGTGTTTTCTCCAAGCTCCAAAAACATACATGTTGATTTCTTCTTCTTTGCAACTTTGATCACAACAAGGAAGGGGGAAAGGCAACGCTCTCCACCCAACCAAGACATCCAATGGGAAAAGAGAAGCCATCTTTCCCCATTGGCCCCCGAGCCCCAACCATATTGGAATAGAGCATGAATATCAACACATGGCAACAAGGCTTCTATCACATACAAGCAACATTCACATTGCATACAATCAAAAAATGCACAGTTCAAAATAGGATAGAAGCTCCCAACTACATTTGAAATCATTTATACAACACATAGGCTTGATCAAGCAAGCCAACAAGAGCAAGGACTATGGGGAACTCCTTATGCCTCCCAAATTGGAATTGGGCATCCACCAAAATGCATACCACCAATAATCATATCAAACCCATAAACCTTATATCTCCCAACCCCTCCTTATGCCCCCAAGTTTATCCCTTATGCCCCCATAGTAAGAAATGCAAGCAGTTTCTTTTCCAAGGTGGATCCCAAACCAAAACTCCCTCCTTAATAAAACAAGTGCCATTGGCAATCCCTTATGCCCCCCATATGAAATCCCCATAGCCTTCTCCTACACCTTGCCCTAAGCATTCTACCTAACCAGCCAAGAATGCAAACACAAACACCATTCAAAAATGCATGCAAGAGAAGGAAAACATTTAAAATACAAAGATCCTACCTCTCCCATGTGAAGTTTTTTCCAAGCTCACAAGCTTTCCACGATATCAAAGTGCAATCCAAAATGGTCCTAAAAACAACAAGGTTTAAGCAAGCACAAATAATTCCAAGCTCCTCCACAAACAAGCTCCAAAACACCAATAAAAAAATTAGACCCAAGAGGAAGAAGCAAAGTTTCAACAACCTCCAAATGAGCAAGAAGCTTCACTTTTATAGAAGGGAAGGAGAGGGGATGATGTGGATCCAAGTGGGATGCCACATCATTTTTCCTCATCCCCAAGAGGAAATCAACATCAAAAAACAAATCACAATAAATTATACATGAAAAAATCACTTACATACTCCAATTCAACCCATACTCCAAAAAGGACTGCATTAAAAAAATATGTAAGGGAAGTGCAATAAAAACTTACACATAGTCATTTCAAATTTTAATCAAAAAGGCTAAAATTTACTCCCAAACCATAGGTATGGTTGGTGGATGATTTTAAGAGGTGTGGGACAAGTCTAACTTGTCCCACAAGCCTCAAAATGCAGCCCTCAAGGACAAATTCGAATTTTGAGGATGAAGTGTTCTACACTCAAAATCTGACTTACATATTCTTACAACACTCACTTACACATCTCTTACATCCTCTTACACATTCTTACAACATGAATTAATATCTATGACTTCATTTATTACATACTTTTGACATAATGATTTATTTATTTAACATATGGTTATACATAACATAATCCAATTTAATTAATAACTAAGACAACAACTTTATTACTTACATTCCACATCCCAATTAAATTTAAATAAAATTTAACTATATGACTATCACATTAAAACTATCACATTTAAATTAAATAAAAAGAACACATTACAAATAAAAATACATACAACAACATAAAAAGGAACACATAAATAAAACACATATATCCCATGGTCACATATAATGGAAATCCCCCCCATGGGAAATCCTAACACAACACAACACACAAACAATTATAGTTGCCATGGTGACCTTGTTGAGTTCATCCAGAATTTCAATATGGTTAGTCTCCAATCCCCTAACATTGTTGTGATATTTTAACCTACAAAATAACAATACCTCCTTCGGCCTCATGGCCATATCAGAACATCCAAAATGATATAAGCAACATATAAATATCAAATCCAAATCACAACAATATCAAGAATTCAACATTATCATTTTAAATTCAATTTTGCCACTATATCATCATCCAATGAATCTCTATACTAGAGCTACTCATAATATCAAATGTCACATGTCTAAAATCAACATCAATAACATGTCCATATCAAGTAGTATATCATCATCCATATATAATAATGTCTCCAATAATCATCATGCATGCTAACTGAATCAAGGTCCATAATAATCCATGATCTAACATATACACATCATACTAAGTCAAAACATAATAATGTCCAAAATGAGATCAACAATAGCAAGATCAATATCTAAACAAAGTGTCAAAGGGAAGTGGGCACTACATCCCCTCCCCTTAGACTCAACTTCCTCCTGGAAGTCACTGGAACAAATGTGGAAACTACACTCGTAACATAGTAGCATCCTCCCAAGTGGCTGTAGTCTCATCATATATGTCCCACTGCACCCGTACCTGATCAATCTCTCTGCCTCGAAGGCCCAGGGTCCTGCGATCTATGATACGGATGGGCTCCACTATCACCCCCCTGATCCTACACCTACAATGATGTCCAATCCAACACATGAGAAGGATCTACAATGTACCTCCTAAGGACATAAACATGAAACACATCATGTATGTGAGACAAGTTGGGTGGCAATGCTAGATGGTAGGCCAAAGGGCCGATACGCTCCAAGATCTCAAAAGGACCAACGAATCTAGGAGCTAACTTAGAACCTTTTCCATAATGGATAGGGCTCTTATGTGGCCAACATGAAGGAACACCTTCATGCCCACATCAAAGCTATGATCAATCCTATGTTGATCCACATACTTCTTCTACTGTCTTGTGCCTCCTGTAATCTCTGCCTGATCAACACTACCTGCTGCTCCATGTCCTACAAAAGAGCTGGTCCAAGAGATACTCTATCCTCCAACCTATCCTAGCTAAGGGGTGTCCTGCACTCTCTACCATATAATGCCTGAAAAGGAGCCATGCCTATAGAACTCTGAAAACTATTATTATAGGAAAAATCCACTAAGTATAGGTACTCCTCCCACTTAGACTGCTGATCCATCATGTACATCCTGAGCATATCCTCTAAAATCTGATTCACTCACTCGGTTTGTCCATCTATCTTAGGATGATATGTTGTGCTGAAATTAATCCTCGTCCCAGAGGACATATTGCATGGTAGTCCAGAAGTGTGAAGTGTACAAAGGATCATGGTCACAAATGATCTTCCACGGAATCCCGTGTAACCTGACGATCTCATCCAAATATACTCGTGCCACTACTCTAGCTATATAAGTGGTCTTCACCGAAGAAAAGTGAGCCACTTTTGTCAATTTATCAACCGTGACCATAATGGCATCATGGTGATATCTTGACATAGGTAGTCCAACAATGAAATCCATGGAAATGGTGTCCCACTTCCATTCCGATATGGCATGAGGATAAAGAAGACCTGTTGGATGCTGATGTTTGGCCTTAACCTCTGGCACTCTAAACACCGTGACACAAACTGAGCCATGTCTCGATGAAGTCCTCTCCAGTGATACAACTGTCTCAAAGTGGTGTGCATCTTCTTCACCCCAGGGATCGGCTGAATAGGGTGCACGATGTGCCTCTACCAAGATGTCCTGCCTCAAGCCTCCGTCTCTGGGAACATATATCTACCTCTATTCCTGAGAAGACCATCTACCTCTAAGGTGAAACCATCAAACTTCCCCTCAAGGGGTCTCTGTGACTCTATCTCTGCTGTACTATCATCATATAAAGCTGTCAAGAGGAAGTTGTTGAAGAATCTTGCTCCACAAATCTATGCTCACTATAGTGGCCATAGCCACATGTCTCCATCTACTGAGAGATTTCTACTACACATTCTCCTTCCCCTTCACATGCTCTATCTCCATGTCATACTCACAAAGCAACTCCATCCAACGCCGTTGACGAGCATTTAGATTGGGCTACGTGAAGAGGTGGCGAAGACTCAAAATGATCTTGTCCTGAGTGTGAATCTCCGTCCAAGAAGAAAATGTCTCCATCTAACCAAAGCATGCACAAATGCCATAAGCTCAAGATCATGGGTAGGATAATTAAGCTCGTGATCCTTGAGTTTGTGAGACTCAAAAGCTACAACCCTATCATCCTGCATCAACACACCTCCAAGCCCTGCTAAAGAAGCATCTGTGCAAACAAAGAACTCACCCTGTGGATCCGGCACTACAAGAATGGGTGTTGTAGTGAGGCACTCCTTCAGTGTCCTAAAGGCCTACTCACATCTTTCCATCCAAACAAACTTCTTCCCTTTCCTCTGAAGGGAAGTGATAGGTATGTAATCGAGAGAAGTCTTGAACAAATCTCTGGTAGTATCCTGCTAAACCCATGAAGTTGTGCACCCTCGTCACAATGAAGTGGGTGCTGGCCAATCCATAATGGCTCTAATCTTGGAAGGATCGACTATGATACCTTCCCCAAAAATGATATGACCCAAATATTACACCTCTGTCTAGAAGAAAGCACACTTCTCCAAGTTCCCGTAAAGTTACTGCTCACGAAGACACTGGAGAACCTGTCAAAGGTGCCCCTCGTGCTCCTCACGTGTACGTGAGTATATCAAAATGTCATCAAGGAAGATGAGCATGAAGTGATCTAAAAAGGTTCTGAATACCCCATTCATCAAACTCATAAACATTGTAGGGGCATTCGTCAAACCAAAAGGCACCACTGTGAACTCATAGTGCCCATATCTCGTGCGGAAGGCGGTCTTATGAATGTCCGCCTCGAAATCCTCAACTGATGGTATCCCGACTTGAGATCAATCTTAGAGAACATCGTGGCTCCCTTCATCTGATCAAACAAGTCATCAATGCAAGGAAGAGGATAACGATTCTTGATCGTCACTTTGTTCAACTAGTGGTAATCAATACACAACCACAATGATCCATCCTTCTTCACGAAAATCACCGGTGCACCCCAAGGGGATACATTAGGATGATAAGGCCCTTCTCCAAAAGGCCCTCAAGCTATAACTTGAGTTCTCAGAGCTTGGGGTGGTCATCGATAAGGTGCCCATGAGATAGGAGGCTTTTCCCGGGACTAGGTCTATATGGAAATCAATCTCACGTGGGGGTGGCATCCCTAGTAGCTCCCCTAGAAATACATCGGAAAACTCTCTCAAGATGGGATGATCATCTAGTGATGGTCCACTAGACCCATCCTCTCGACTCTGTCACTAATCAGTAACATCATACATCGACAACCCCATTACACACCACTTAAGCCTGCATAGCGGAAATGGTGTGAATAGAAACGGGTCTCTTGACCCCGAGATCACCGACTCAACTCCAAGATCATCTACACAAGATATAGTCTTATGATAACAATCCATCTGGCCCTATGTGTCAGATAGCCAATCCATACCTAAAATAACTCCATACGAGCCCAAAGGAAGAATACGAGAGATCTGAGGTGGTGGTGAAGGTCCCAAATCCACAACACACTCCTTAACTAAGGAGTCCACAGAGATCTTGGCTCCAGAAGCCATCTCGACATCCCAACTAAGACCCTACCTAACTTCCACCAGCCTGCATCGCTCTACTAAAGATGGTGTAATGAAAGAATCAGAAGAACCAATCAAACAATATAGAGGTAGAAATACCACCAATGCTACATGTGGTCTCAATGACTATGCTCTAGTGCTCTGCCTAGTGGTTCTCAACCACTGCATAAATCCTATGGATGCATCCCATGTCACCAACTATTGGCTCAGAAACCGGTGCCTTACCCTTGTTAGGGTTCTGAGGGAAATCTCTCCAGAAATTTCCAGCTACTCCACATCCAAAGCAACCACCTGATCCTCTCCAAGGAGCAACACCTCTAGTAGGTGCCCTAGAAGCCTGTGGTGTGGATCTTGATGATCCACTATGTAGTCTACTATGGCCTCTCTCGGTGAGCTCAGCCTGAATGAGCTCTAGGTCCATCCTATGTGTCCTGATGGGACCCCTAGGAGGAGGCCCCATGCTCCGACCTCTCTGTGCATCAACTCTCTGAGGAGGTCTATATGGTGGGAGAGACCATGCACTTCTACTATGGCCTAAAGGATGACTATGTTGAATGCTGACCCACCACGAGGAGAGGTATTGAACCTCTCGATCTACCATCTTGCATCTATTGAATGCGGCTCCTGACTCGGTCTCTAGCCTGTTGGGTTTTACCCCAAGTCTCCTCTATAATATAGGCCTTCTCGACGACCTCTGCTAAAGTCTATGGGCAAGTGAATCTAAACTACACCTCCAATGTCCAAGTTTAGGCCCCGGATGAACCTGTGAATCCACACCTGCTCATCCTACATATACTCAACATACTAAAGTAGATCTAGAAATCTACTCTCATACTCTGCTACTGAAAGGGTAGCCTGTCGGAGGTCATGGAACTCGTCAATCCTCTACTAGATGAACCTCCGTGATAGGTACCTACTCCTGAATCTCTCCTCAAATAGCTCCCAAGTCACTATCTCTAAATCAACATGGAGCTTCTACTCCTCTGTCCTCCACCACACTCCTGCTCCATCCCTCAGTAGATGGATCGCAACATGAGCTTTTGTGTTGCTAGAACAAGGACAAAGCTTGAAGCAACCACTCAAGCTCACTAGCCAGGCCTCTGCCTGAAATCCACCTATATCACCTGAGTAATGTGATGGCCTAAGCTTCAAGATCTCCCTGATGTGATCCGCTGCTTGTGGTCGACAACCTCTAGGCCTCTCTGCAAGCTCATCCCTAAGCCTAGGGCTCCGAGACCTCTCTCTATGCTCCGAAACTCTGTCACCCTGTCTCCTAGGTGGTGAGTCCACTCTGAATGACTCCACATGGGAGTTCTCTCCTCTATGCTCCTCACTAAGTGGAGGAGGTGCATGTCCCTCAATAGAAGCAAATTTTTCATGTCTACCTAAGTTCCCTCCTACTGATCCTCCGCGTAGAGCGGCATTAACATCCTAAAGGGTCTATAGAATCTGAGGTAGAATGGCTGCTACACCCTGATCCTGGTGGTGGTGGTGGTGGTGGTGGTGGTGAATCTGGGTCTCTATGAAGGTTCCTCTCACTTGTCTCGAGCCTCTGCGCATACCAAAGTGAGAGTTAGTTCATTACTTTAAGTCTTCTTCAGTTTCTAAGTTTACTATCATGTTCAATTTTCAAATAGTTTTATTTTCTAGATTAACAGGTTTGCTAGTTTTAAGGTTTCAAGTCTCAATTTTCTAGTGTGCCCAATGGTCCAAGCTTTGAACCACCACTCGATACCAAGTGTAATGCCCGCTTAAAACTACCACTTGAGACCAAGAAACAAACTAGGTTTAGCTAGGAAAAATTATGGAAATAATTTTTTTGTTAAGGGTGTTTGCAAAGGAAGGTTACAAGATCATAGTTAGTGCAAAAATAGATAAGGGATTATCAAGAAATGCTAAATTGCAGCAAGTAATCCAAGCAAAAAACAACAATAAGGCACAAGGGCCAACAAGAAGTTAAATTCATCTCTTAGGTTAGGAGAGTGAAATCCCTCTCAATTCTGCCCAAACAGGCTTACAAGGTTCAACTTGATTTTTCACCACTTAGAATCATCAAAACTTTCCTAAATCATGCCCATTGGATAGGAAATTATCTCACCTTTCCAACCATATAAATAAGTCCTCCTAACTCCTTATAAATCTCAAGTTATGGCCCGGCGGAGTTTTGGGGAGAAATTTTCCTTGGGTAGCGCAATGGGCTTAGGAAAATTTTTTCCACCCTGGGCGAAAAAATGGGAGGAAGGACACATTTCACTTCCCAATTGGTGGAAGAAAAACAAACGGGCAGATGCGAAAAGGGAAATTGAGATTTTATGAGTTAAAATCTCAAAGGAGAGAAGATCTCTGCACTCCAACCGATGTCCAATTGCCACGTGTCAACACGTGATTGGACGGGGACCGGCAGGTCGCGGGGAAAAATTTGGAATTTTTCCCAAGGTCCAAAATAAACCAAATTTCCCAATGGAAAATTTGTTTCCTCTCCTTTTGCAAAAGGCCACGTGGAGTCTTTTGATTGGACGCGGGCCTACGGAGCGGCGGAGCGATTTAAAATTTTATGCCAAAGGCATTTAAAGGTCAAAAAGACTTTGCGGGCCCCTCGTCCGTTAGACACATGTCAGTGCCTGATTGGCTATGGGGGTGCGGGCCATGGAGAAAAAGGTAATTTTTTTCCAAAAGAGTTAAAATGATTAAGTTTTCAATTTTATCCGCACGCCATTCATGCCACATGTCAATGTGATTGGTGAGGGCCGCGGGGACATGGAGAAAATGGGAAAATTTTCCCAAGGTCAAATTTTCAAAAGTTAAGTTTCAAAAAGATTTGCCCCTCCAAAGTGCCACATGGCAAAACATGATTGGCTGAGAGTGTTGCGCGGCCACGGACTTTTTGGAGAAATTTTTCCAAAGTTAAATTTTGATTTTAATATAGTTAGATTATTTTTGATGGCCATTTTGAAGTAAAACTTCAAATGGCCATAATTTTGATAGAAACTCCATTTTGGGAAAACAAGGACTTTCCAAAAATCTCTCGAGTCCTCTTTGCACAAAAATCATAAATTTTGGATTTTGATGAAGTTTTGAAGGTCAATTTTAAGAAATCAATATGCAGGCTTTAAATTCAAAACTGGCAATTTTTCCAACTTGTAATTTTGATAAAATTAGAACTCCTCCTTCACTCAACATGTCAAACAGACATGGAGGATCATTCTAGGGAGGGTTTAGAGTGTTTTAGTAAAGTCAATTTGTTCATTTATACAAGTTTGCATTTTTCAATAGTTGACGGGAAAAATGACCATGCAAGCTTCGATTTGAAATTCCAAGAGTTTAGAGATTCATTCTTGACTATTTTAGTGAATTAGAGTTCCTCAAGTCTTCCTAATGTAAATCTCAAAGTTTTATAATTTATTGTTGAGTATAAGTCTAAACTTCTCATTTTTAATAAAACATGAATTGCCATATTTGAGTTTTAAAATTCGGTGAACTATTTCTTTTAAGTCTGCATGTTAATTTATTTTTAAAATTTGGATGTATGTTTCTAATTGGTGTCATAATAAATTGATTATTAATTTTTCAATTCAATTCTAAATTAGATTACAATTCATATTTCAATTTCAAATGCACAATTCAAAGAGAGAACAATATGTCCATCATTTTCATGCATTCTTTCTTTTCCAAACACGAAATTCAAACTTCTTGACAACAATTAATTTGCAACATACAATACAATTTGAGGAAAACTACTTCAACTTTATTATTGATTTCAATAACACTTTTACAACTGATTTCTTTTTCAAATTTAAATTGGTATCAAATTTCAATTTACAAAGCACGGAATAACATTTACATTTTTTTCCAAAATAGAATGAAATCAAATAACTTCTTCTCTTACATTTTAAATGAATTTCAATCATCTCTTTATCAATACAAGGTGCCTTCATATTTATAAATAATGATACAATTCATCCACTCCAAGTGGGAAGATTACAATGAATTTACTCAAAGGATAAGACTATCAAACCGTGTTTTCTCCGAGCTCCAAACAACAACATGTTGATTTCTTCTTCTTTGCAACTTTGATCACAACAAGGAAGGGGAAAGGCAACGCTCTCCACCTAACCAAGACATCCAATGGGAAAAGAGAAGCCATCTTTCCCCATTGGCCCCGAGCCCCAACCATATTAAAATGGAGCATGAAAATCAACACATGGCAACAAGACTTCTATCACATACAAGCAACATTCACATTACATACAATCAACAAAATGCACAATTCAAAATAAGACAACAGTTCCCAACTACATTTGAAATCATTTATACAACACATAGGCTTGATCAAGCAAGCCAACAAGAGCAAGGACTATGGGGAACTCCTTATGCCTCCCAATTTGGAATTGGGCATCCACCAAAATGCATACCACCAATAATCATATCAACCCCATAAACCTTATATCTCCCAACCCCTCCTTATGCCCCCAAGTTTATCCCTTATGCCCCCATAGTAAGAAATGCAAGCAGTTTCTTTTCCAAGGTGGATCCCAAACCAAAACTCCCTCCTTAATAAAATAGTGCCATTGGCAATCCCTTATGCCCCCATATGAAATCCCCATAGCCTTCTCCTACACCATGCCCTAAGCATTCTACCCAACTAGCCAAGAATGCAAACACAAACACCATTCAAAAATGCATGCAAGAGAAGGGAAAACATTTAAAATACAGCTCTAGATCCTACCTCTCCATACTGAAGTTTGTTCCAAGCTCACAAGCTTTCCACGATATCAAAGTGCAGTCCAAAATAGTCCCAAAACAACAAGGTTTAAGCAAGCACAAATAATTCCAAGCTCCTCCACAAACAAGCTCCAAAACAGCAAAAAAATTCACCCAAGAGGAAGAAGCAAAGTTTCAACAACCTCCAAATGAGCAAGAAGCTTCACTTTTATAGGAAGGGAAGAGAGAGGGGATGATGTGGATCCAAGTGGGATGCCACATCATTTTTCCTCATCCCCAAGAGGAAATCAACATCAACAAACAAATCACAATAAATTAAACATGACAAAATCACTTACATACTCCAATTCAACCCATACACCAAAAAGGACTGCATTAAAAATATGTAAGGGAAGTGCAATTAAAACTTACACATAGTCATTTCAAATTTTAATTAAAATGCCTAAATTTACCCCCAAACCATAGGCATGGTTGGTGGATGATTTTAAGAGGTGTGGGACAAGTTTAACTTGTCCCACAAGCCTCAAATTTGGCCCTCAAGGTCAAATTGAATTCATAAAAGGATGAGTGTTCTACACTTCCAAAATCAGCCTTATATATTCTTACATCTGACTTACACATTCAAACTTTACACATCTCTTACATCCTTTTACACATTCTTACAACATGAATTAATATCTATGACTTCATTTATTACATTCTTTTGACATAATGATTTATTTATTTAACCTATGGTTATACATAACATAATTCCAATTTAATTAATAACTAAGACAACAACTTTATTACTTACATTCCACATCCCAATTAAATTAAATAAAATTTAACTATATGACTTTCACATTAAAATCATCACATTTAAATAATTAAAAAGAACACATTACAAATAAAAATACATACAACAATAATAAAAAGGAACACATAAATAAAACACATATATCCCATGGTCACATATAATGGAAATCCCCCATGGGAAATCCTAACACAACACAACACACAAACAATTACAATTGCCATGGTGACCTTGTTGATTTCACCTGGAATTCCAATATGGTTAGTCTCCAATCCCCGACATTGTTGTGATATTTTAACCTGCAAAATAACAATACCTCCTTCAGCCTTGTGGCCATATTAGAACATCCAAAATGATATAAGCAACATATAAATATCAAATCCAAATCACAACAATATCAAGAATTCAACATTATCATTTTAAATTCAATTTTGCCACTATATCATCATCCAATGAATTTCTATACTAGAGCTACTCATAATATCAAATGTCACATGTCTAAAATCAACATCAATAACCTGTCCATATCAAGTAGTATATCATCATCCATATATAATATGTCTATAATCATCATCATGTTAACCGAGTCAAGGTATAATAAATGATCTAACATATACACATCATATAAGTCATAACATAATAATGTCCAAAATGAGATCAATAGTAGCAAGATCGGTATGAAGTGTTAAAGGGAAGTGGGAATTACACCTATCAACTAATGGCTCAATCTTATTATCCCATGCACCAACAAAGGTCACAGGCATAATTGTTGTTGATTTCATACTCCAACATCCTCATACTTTGTTACACCTAAGGCCAATCTATCCATTCATGTTGTTACTACTCGTCATACTCGCCTCAATCCTCATACGGATCCACACACCTTTATTCCTCCACACATTACTTTGGCACCTCCTCCTACTACTTCAAGGGGCTATGACATCACTAAGCAACTTAAAATATGCTCACTAAGATATCTATTTATAACTTGTTGCGTAATGCACTAGATTTTCGCAACACACTAGAAGTTGCCCTTCGTGCCATTCATATTGAAACCGATAATTCTATGGTAGCCTTTGCACATCTCATACAATCTCTTCGTAATCTACCACGTGTCATATCTTTCACCAATGAAGACACGTCACCTTTTGCTAAAAGCAATACATGTGCTCCTTTACTCATTACTATTGTTATTAGTAGTACTTGTATTAAAAGAGTCCTTATTGATAATGGATCTGTTGTTAATTTATGCATGCACTCTCTTTTAAAATAATTAGGCATTAGCGATAATTTAATTTCTAAAAAATCTACCTCTTTCAGTTTATGATTTTATCACTCGCACATGCATAAGAAATATCTCTTTACATATTCAAGTTGGGCCTAGGACCATTCTCACCGAATTCTATGTTATTGATGGCTCCTTCTAGTTCAATCTCTTATTAGGTAGGCCTTGGATTCACACAATGCATGTGGTATTAGCTATTATTCACCAATGTGTCAAGTTCTTGTATGATGGTTATGAACACACTATCACTTTGCGATCCATAACCTTTCAAAAATTATTGCATATACCCCATTACTTCTATGCCCATACCACACTCGCAACAGCCGCATTCCATATAGTATCCTTGACACATATGACATTGGTCAATATAGAACTTCATCATCTCCCTCTACCGCTCTTAGTACTCTAGTTATTTATACTGCACCACAAATATTATTTCACCTACAATATCATCTCCTGCTAGTGTCCCTTCTCCACCCGTCATGGCACCCTCTATTACTTAACCTACAATGGCAGCTCCCAACATACTCGACATCGTTACACAACATGATAATGCTCGCACAAATGATTATGAGGATTTTGATGATGAAGTTGATGCTATTGCACTTATGGATGAAGCATTAACACAACTCGATTTTACTCCTCTTGGCGTAAATTAATCTTATTTTGAAGAAATTTTTGTGGTCGATGGCCCAGGTGAATATAGTTTCAAGACCCCCTACTAATGTTATGGTAGTATATTGGGGGTCTGTAAATAGTGTGGATGTTATTTCCTCTTCTCCTCCACGGGTTACAGCTCCACTACCTCCTTTTACATGCACATTATTCATCAACAGGTCCTTTTGGCAACACATCCCTATCGATCCTACTTACATAAACACTATTTGTACATGTGATAGTTTGGTTATGTTTGGCATGACGCTTAATGACATATTACCAATGCTTCATTCTCCACATCTTTAGCATGGTTATTTCTACATTATGGTAGCTTATGCATTGTGTATCTTTCATTTAACGGTCCTTATTGCACGTTCCCCTTGTGACTCTCCACTCACACTTGGACAATCTTAGCTTGACTATATTGGTGGTATAGTTGATGCACATCAATCTTTGCTTACATTTCCTATGCTTTTTGGCACTATCTCTCTTCATAGTGATTCTTTTTTGGCTTATGTTCCAAATATTTCTCGTTGACATGCTCATGGTTGTCCACCAATTGCTTTTACAGATGAAGAATATGACATGAATTTGTATACACTTCACCAAAATGGGTCCCTATATGATCCTCCCCACTCTATAGCTTATTAGGTTTCGATGTTGATCCCGTAGGTTTTGATCATGACAACAAAAATCACCTTTATCATGGCACATAGTCATCTCCTCGAGTCATATAATTGGGGGCATAACACTTAACCTTCTAACCCCACCTCATTTTAGGATAGTTACATTTATCGTTGTTGCATTTTCATACACTCATTAGGCATACTCACCCTACATCTTAACATCATCATTACCCAATGACACACTCGTGTGCTTCAGTTCACACTTGACTATTACACATGAACTCCACACACTACACTATAGGAATTACACATTTCATTTCATCATGCATCATGCATCTTACACCATCCATTCTACATTTAGTTTACAACATCTTAACATTTGTGCATTTACACATCATATACTTTTCATCACATATGGGTCTAGAATTACATCATTCTACATACCGCATTAATAATCTATCTACATACATTACATGTTTTTCTACACATATCACATTACATTCTACACATCATGTTTTTACACATTTCACTCATCACATGGTCATCTCTCATCCTATATTGTCTTCTACGCACCGCACTCACTACCGATGACGCTCTTTAGTTCCTTTACCCATACTCGACTGCCAAGGGTTTACAAATCAAATGGACCTTACACTCATCCCACATTTTTTATTTTCCTTTCATCATGAGAGAATCCTAGGCTAGTGACATACGCTTTAGGTTAAATCTTCACCTATTCTATCTTTTGTAGTGGTATACACCTTAGGTTACATCAAGCACTCCCTCTATTTCATTTTTGTAGTGATATACGTTTAGGGATAAATCATCACTCATCCATTAATATTATAGTGATATACACTTAGGATAAATCGTCACTTATAGATTCATTTGGTCATGATATATGCTTAAATGGTAAGGTTGGAACAAACTTCTCCTATATGTCGCATATCATCATCATTCGCCACAACACATTAGACATGACACACACTACTCGATGATTTCCCAATGACACACTCTCATTTACGGTTCATTCTTGACTACCGAGGGGGAAAAAAATGAACCTCACTACATACATTTCCATTCACTTGGGGGCACACGGCTCTTGTCACTCCATTTTGCATTCCATTTCATCCATCCACATCATACTGCATATTATGGTTGTTTTTATTCTTTCTTAGTTTTGCTTGTTCATGGTCACTTTACTACACATGTTAGTTCAATTACTTGTATGCCATTTATCTATATCATCCACACATGCATGTTCACATCTTTTTCTAGTTGTGATCATAGATACAAGTCTCTTACATGTAGCATGGATACTCACCTTCTACCCTTCCTACACTAGTCATTGGGGGCATCCACATTCATCTCTTATAAGTGTTATTGTTTTATTTTGTACTTAGCACTTTACATTACTTGCTTATACACACTTTTGACATACTAGTTATCTTTCTAACATGCTAATGGGTGCTTCATGTACAACATTTGTTATGCAAGGATATTTGTTTCCATATTTGTTTTGCTACATTGTTTACTCTTGTTTGTCTTTGTTTGCAAGCCTTCCCTTTGTTTGATGTGCACACTTGGTTTCTTGTTTGTGGCCATGAAAACCTTGCGTGTCTTGTGACATCAAGAGTGATGTCCCATATTTGCAACCCACTTTTTGTGGCTTATTTTTTCTTCTTACATGTTTACTATATTTTTTGATAGCTTTTACACTATTTGCATAGCTTACACATCATTTTCCATATACATGCATGTTTGTTTACACTTGTATTTGGCTAGCCTTCTTGTTTGTGCACACCTTGGTTTTTACCAAACACTTTACAAGGTTACATTGTACATGCTCTTTGGTCCTCTTTTGGGTACACATTCTCGTATCAGTGACATTGCATGCACCCCCAAAGAGGGGGGCATCACTTGGGGTTTTACATAATAACACAAAGATTCTACACTGATTCAGTTTAGTTATATACGACAAGTGGGTTCAAACCAATCTAAGAACCCCATACACAATGCATTTTACAGAACATGGTGTCCTTAGCATTCGGGAAGTAGTTATAGTCTTGAGGGTTATAGTGGGTCCGCTCTCTACATTACTTTGGCTAGTGGCATTGGATCACCTAGAAAACTAGGACATAAAAAGATCTCTACACACACATTTAGGGAAGCAATTAGAGCTTGGAGGACACAAAACATTTCCTCCCTATGCTTCTTTGACCTTCGACATGAGATCGCCCTAAAAATCACAAGATAGGATATCCTTTTACACTCTCTTTCTCGGCATGGATCAAGTACACATGTGCCATTTACACTTTTTCATTAGCATACTTTACATTTACACATGTGTCTTTTGCATTGTGTTTTTACACATACATACATACATACATACATGAATACATATTTGATTACTTGATTGTTTTCTCCTTGCAGTGTCCTGGTCGTATGAGAAAAAAGTAGTCAAATGGGGGTAATAACAATGCTTCATGACACCACATACTTTACTAACCATGTAAGTAAATTACACACCACAACAACTACATACGTGTTTCACCCTAGGTTCACTTTCATTACTTTTTCTTTTCACATTTTTCATCTTTAGTTTCCTCACTCCTCCATCTTTTTGTCATTCCATGATTTTTCTATTCCTTCGTCATAGTTCTACTACACTTCTTCATGGAAATTAGTACGCATCTCTATCTACTTTATGTTACTGAGCTTTCCACTCACCAACATAAAGTGGGGGAAAAATGTAGACACAAAATCATGCACTTTAGACATTATTTATCCCGATCTCATACTACTATTTATAAGCTTATTGAGTAAAGAAAGTCTTAATTAACCCCATCCCTTGGCCATCTTGTTTATTTTATTTTATCATTTGTGATCTATTACACCCATATGCCCAGCCATTTTCTATCATCTTGTGTTATTTTAGCCTCGACTGGGGTGCCCAGATTAGTCTTGGTGTTCCTGTGGGCACCTTGGTCCCACCAGGGGTGCCTCGGTCCTTTTTGTACTTTCCTCCACTTTTTGGGCCTCTTCTAGTTGTTTGACATCTTTATATTTCTTTTGGTTGGCCTTTTCGGTGTTAATTATGAAATTAGATCAAGATAACCCTATAAATATAAAGTTATGAGACCATAATGAGCGACCTAGAATCACTTACTACTATAAGTCATCTAGAGTTGCATTAATCTATTGCATTTACATCATCCACATAGCTCCATCATAAAGGCACAAGATAGGACATCTACATCACACTTAATAGGGGAGGGATTCTATTCTATTTCATGCACACATTCTATTACATTTTCTACATTTAGTTATTGCTCGCTACTTCACAAAGTGCAACTAGCACAAGAGCACCTAGGGCACAACATGCACACACTCATTAGAACTACATTCGAGTCTGAAATGTAGTGCAATACTCAGTTAGTAAGCCCATTATTGTGGTAGCTGAGGTCAGTTCGACCCATTCATTTACATCTTTCTTTTTTAGGTTTTGATACTTCTTTTGGTCTTTTGCAGTCCTTCTCATCATCTTGGTGACATCCGACATAAGACAATGAATTTGATGCAACATAAAGTAAATATTTTAGATCACCTTTCATCTCTATGAATACTAGTTTTAGATCTTTTACGTAGACTAGGGAACCCGCAAGTGCCCCATCCCTCTCCGTGCACTCCATTCTAGATAGATCCTCTATATCCCCCTTTGCAGCTCTTGTACAACCATTCTTGCTTTATGATTTTCCATCCATCATTGTGTTATTGTCTTATAAGCATTTTTATTCAACTCGAGTTCTTTCCTCTTCCTTCTTGTATATTAGGGTTAGCATTTCCTTTTACATAGTTGATTAGATCATTTACATACTTCTTTACCGATTTTTATTTACTTTACTACATTTTTTTATAGCTTAGATTAACTACCCCCACATTTACTATATTTTAGTTAATCAATCTAAATATCACCTCCCAAGTCTCTATAAAATCTTATGCTTAATAGCATTCCAAAATATGTCAAGATTTCCGCTACTAAGATGGTTAGCAGAACCATCTTGTCCAAAAATTTAGCGAGAGCTACTTATGCATCTTTGATTTTCCCTACTAGTGGAACCTCTTTAGACTCCATAGAATAGAAAGATCTAGTTACTCATGTCAAGGTAAGTCCAAAAGCGTTAAAAAAATTATTAGCATTATATTATCTGAAGCACCTGAGTCTATTATACAATTTTTCAATTGGATGCCTTTGATCAAGAGGGAAAGATAAAATGGCCCATCTTTGTTATTCTTGGATGCACTCAAGGAAAGCATGTTCTCGCAATGGAGGCATAGGTGGTATTGGCAAAAGATTCCTTTAGAATTAGAGATTACAACATTAGACTTTGAACTACCAACCTTGATGTATCCGATAAGTCTTTCGAATTGCTCTTATTGGATCTATAAGAATTCAGATTCGAAATCTAAACTTTGGACTTATTCGCATGATTAATGATGTCAAACAAAGCATAAAGAGATGAGGTAGGTACTCCTGAGGCAAAGTGGATGATTTGACAGAAAAAGAGATACTACTTTAGAACTTTGGAGAGTTTTAGCACTAGGAATAACTAATTGGGAAGCAATGGATGATTTTGTATGAGTATTTGAAGCCTTTCAAGGACTAACCTTAGTATAAATAGAACTATAGATAGGAGAGCTACTAGAAGATTTACTTAGTATAATAGATTACCTCTTTCTTGCTATGAGGTCAAGCTTCTCTTTCGTATAATCCCTGTAAGGCGTAAGGAGATCCTTTGTTGATTATTTTGTTTTGCAGAGTCTCCGCCTAAGGATATTCTTTCTTCTTCTTTTTCGTAGCAGTGGAGGAGGAAGATCCTTTTTGAGATTGGGAGCGAGTGAGTATGACACATGAAAAACTAAAGAGTTTTCATCATCATCTTCTTCTCTTGAAGAATAATCAATGAAATTGACTTGTACCCCATCTTCTATTTCTTCAATCTCAAGGACGTTACCATCCTCATTTTCTTCTTCCGACTCTTCAATTTCTTATTCTTCCTCCTCAACATCACATGTTGCATTTATTAGAGGTGCTCTAAGAGCAAGTATCCGGGGTGGTGGACTAATTCTTTATTTATTTGTAAAGTTGTTACTAGGAGCATCTCTGTTCATGGAAGCTTGAGTTAACTGCTTCTTAAGAGAGAACGTCATTAGCCAACTTCTGTACTAATGAGTCCATTGTTCCTGCATTTGAACTTTGGCCTTTCTCTTTTCTCAAACCTTTTTATTTTCCCTGACATTATTAGGTCATCTTCAACTTCAATAACAAGCCTTTTTGCCTCATCCAAATCATCGGGTTGAGTTCTTCTTAGCATGAACCTTACCTCGTAAAGATGAGCATTTATGAAGAATATCAACTTGTTGTCCTCCATACGTCGGGAAACTTCAGGGATTTTGTAAAGCATTCCATTGAATTTGGCAAAAAAATACCTCGTGGGCTCGTATGGATTTTTCTTTAGTTGAAACCATTGGGCTATAAGGGCATGGGAATGTTCAAGGTTTGAACATAGATTCAAACTTGGTCTTCATATCATTCCAACTGGTTTATGACCTCCTGAAAAATGGTACAACCAGTTTGTAGCCGCATCTTACAAAAATTCTACAAACAAACATACTCGAAACATATTCATATCATATACCTAACACTTCACAAGTATTTGATGAAAGTTACAATGTGGTCATTTGGGTGTTGCTTCCCATCACCGTAGAACTTGGGAAAGTTCTTTGTGACCCTCTAGGTAAATCATGTAAAGGCAAGTTGAGAGCTAATGGTCTTGTGTTTTTCCCCAAGTTAGTGGTGAGTTTTGATCCATTTGTAGTTCTTCTTCTGATTCTTCTTCTGCAACTTCTTCCCAAATATTTCTTTTGGTTCTTCTTGTTCTCCTTCACTTGGAGGAGTGAAGTTTAATGGTTCTTCTGTTATTTCAACAATGGGGAAATCAAGATCAAAATCTACAAGATATTCTTGATCAAGTTTTCTCCTTCTTTGATCAACGGAGAGTTTGAAAGTAGCTCTTTGTTGTTGTTCAAAGGTTGGATTTGTGATGCCACTAACCCAATTAGATCTTGTGTACCTCTTATCAGCTAACTCGCTAGTTGGGTGCACAACCCAAGACAAAAATTTCTAAGCTCTTCTCTATTGATTTTGAGCTTGTATCGCATGTTGTAAGGCTTGGGCACGTTCTTCTTCAAGGTACAAGATTCTTGAAGCTGTGTGGCAGTGATTAGATCTCTCTTTATAACGCTAGATACAATTCCTTAGCTTAACTAAAAGGTTTTCTTGTGTATAATCGAAGAACAAGAGATTATGTTGCAACACGGGAGGGTTTCCGGGAATAGCCATAAAGGAAAAACATTTCAACATATTTGGATACTCTTATGGCTTTTAATATCTATTTTTTTGTATTTTTCAGCTATTTACTTTTTAGGTATTTTGTGGTTTGTGATGTCGTGCAAAGACAATAAAATATGCCCCACGATGGGTGCCAAAACTATCAACAAAATATTTTTTTGCTAGGACAAATTAGTAAACAAAAAAACAACCTTGTGTGGTTGGTTGATAAGCCAGGATCACACAGCACACTCCACCGCACCCGAGGAAAATGCTTACACCTCATATAAGGGAATAATTTACAAGGAAGGTGATATATTTTGAGTGAGAATTTAGAGCGAGTGGGGGTTAATCCTGCAAGTAGGTTTAAGAAGATTCTTACAAGTATTAACCAAATTTTATCAACATAAAATTAAAAGGAAAAACAACTTTTTTATTTATGACAAGATAAAATGAACCATGAACATAAAATATCATTCATTCATTCATTACACTCTTCTTGGTCATGCAAGATTGACATGTTCACAAAGTTGTAAAAGAGAGAGAGAGACATAGGAAACATTTGAGAAGGGGAAATATGAAATGTTATCTTTGTTTGTTCTTTGTATTACACTAGTTATCTACTCATGAACTCACAAAATTGACAACCCCTTGAAATGAGGAAGTCATTACAATATATAATTTTTCAAAATGACTCTTTGCCTACCCCCACATGACTTTTCACTAACCTTTACAACATGTGACCTTTCACATTCCTAGGAAATAAATTGAGTCCCTTTTTTATTAATTGGAGGAAACTCATTACAAAGTATAAATATAGATCACATTTTAATGAATAAGACAAAAGTGAAAATTGTTGGCTAGATTTTATGCACAGCATAAAGCCTAGGAATTCATGAGATAAATATCCCTTATTTAACGGTGATGTTCCCGTGTAATATGTTTATTAATTTGGTAAGGGTGAATCCTAATAACTATTTTCAAGGGTTTTACTTTAATTCTCACAACTCGTGAACCACAACTGGGAAATTTGGCAATAAGCAGCTATGATGGAATATTTGTAGAAGTGGGATAAACAAAAGTAAGGAAAGAATAAAGGAAGATGTGTTAATTTAACCAATATCTATCAAAGTTGGCCTCATCCACACAAATTAAACAAATGGAGAAATTCACAACATTCAACAGTAAGGGAAAGAAATAACTTCTAGCCTAGATCCGAGATAACACATAGTTTATCTATAACCTCAAATAGAAGTCATCGTAAAATCCTTGTAGACACAAAGTTCTCTAGAAATCCACCTTTTATTCAATCCCACAGCTTTCACAGAAATCACACCAAGGGTTTCAACACAAATTCGAAAACCCCAAAAAGCTCTAGTTACAAAAGCCTCTACTAAACAAGTTCTTATGAACAAGTTGTGATCCTTTAACCCGTAGGCTCTTCCTTTATTTATAGTGCATAGAGGGAAATTACAAATAGGAAGATTTTAATGAATTCCCGCATGCGGAAGCTATAGAAAAGGAGACAATTGGCAATCCTTCTCCTAGAATCCCTCTTTACATGATTTATAACTGAAAATAAAACCTTCTATTATGCATGTTTGCCACCTATTTCCAAGTAATTGACTTCTTCCAGTAACTTGAAGTAATGGTTTTTACACCAATCACTTAAGTTTTACAATTCAATTGATTACTCAATTACTTTGTCGGAGAAAATAAGAGAAAGAAGAAGAAAGAAAAGAAGTTATTCTAGTTGCAACACTCTGCTTTTTTCTTCTTCCATACTCTACATGCTGATCCAACATGCATTGTACTTCTGCTTCATCTACTTTAGCAATGAATGATATGAATGATAGCTTGTCCTGAACCCGAGAAACTCTTTCTCCCACATGGTTGACTCTTTTCCTTTGATTCTCACCAAACTAGATCTGACATCATTGTAGATTTTTACCAACTTCTTCACCCAAATCTATTTCCTCCGAGGTGACCATGATTAGTTTACGCGTGTTTCTCCGACATGTCTTTTCCTCTTATCCTGAATCTTTTGTACTTCTTCTCCAAGACATGGACCAGTGAAATGTTTGCCAAAAATTTAGACAAAACTCATCACCCTTTTATTTTTACTTACATATGAGCAATTTTAAATTCTAGAAAGCACTCGAGTGAAGGAAAATATAAGTAAACCCCTTATGGGATTCAACTGGAAGATTGGGAGCACATGCACAAGATTCTGATAGGGATTTTGCATGTAATGACTTCCACATGGGTTGCGTTAGAAACAAGAGGATGATCTTTAAAATTCACACAATTCACTCTCAAGAAATTGTGTGGATTTTACAAGGCATGGATTGTGTGGATTTGTATGAAGGCAAGCAGCTTAAAATCACAATTTCTGTAAGTGATTTACTTTTGCTTCTTTTAAAATAACTTCATGGATTTTCACAAGAGGTACCAACTTATAAAGATTTCGTGGATTATCACAAGGTGCAACAACTTATAAAGATTTCGTAGATTTTCACAAGGCGTGAGCTTACAAAGATTTCATGGATTTTCACATGGGGCAAGGCAGGAAACTAATATTCATGGATTACCTTTTTGTAAACTCACTTTAAAATTACGTGAAAATACTTAAGTCACAGAATACATGAAAATAGAAGTGGAGGGCAACTTCAATTTCCATGACTTGCATGAGATTTTTCTCTAAGATTTGCATGGAAATCCATAAGTCACGGAAATGTAAAAATTGAAGATGGAGGGCAGCTATCATTTCCACGTTTTAACTTACACTTGTGTGAAAGTTCATAAGTCATGACAACATAAAAATTGAAGATGGAGGGTAGTTCACATTCACGACTTGCTAAGTGATTTTTCTTTGAGTTTTTGTATAAAGTAGAAGCAGAAGGCAACGTAAAAGTTAGAAAGAAGAAAAAGCTTGTAAAATTTACATTTTGTACTTACAAACACCCTTTAATACTTGTGTGGAAATTCAAGTGGAAGGGTAGCAAAAACAATGACTTACACAAGTAAATTGCTTCCCAAAAACTACGACTTGCACTAAGAATTGGCGTGGAAATTTGAAGAAGGAAGTTGCATGGATTTAAAGGCAATTGGATTCCTTCCAATTTGGTAGACAAGGCCATGAATATCAACAAGACTTTCCCATGCAAAAATACTGCATTCTTTTCCCCATAGCTGCATTGAAAATAGCTTGAAAACCAGCGTAATTAATTAATTTTCCCCTTATCTAAGGCAAAGAATGACTTCTCAAAACCCTATGCAAAAATATTGGTTATGTAGGAAGAAAGAAAAGGTCACATGGAATTGCCGGATAGAAAACGAAAAAAGACGAACACTAGAACACCAAAAGAAATAAAATAAAAACAAAACCCGAAAGAAGTTGCAGGCAATTGCTCAAAAAATTTCTCCAATTAGCTAGTCTGCAAAAATTCTTCCCCTGGGTGAATGTTCTACGGTAATAATGATGGGGTGAAGTGCTTTATATAACCCAAATTTCTTAGTTTTTAGCTCAACCTATTTTAAAATAATTTTATTTATTTAATATAAAAATAAATAAAATGCTTTCAGACAAAGTCTGGAGAAGGAATTGAGTGAGCTTCAACATGTGGGTATTTGGTGAATGTGGCTCTATGACTTCCTGGAGATACCTTTTGAGCAATGTGAGCAACTACAAGCAAAACAAAACAAAAACACGACCCACTAATTTAAAAGAACGAAAAATTTAAAAAGGGGTAGTCCCATATTCCAGGTGAAATCTTAGGGACACCAAAAAGTAAAGCCCCTAACAAAGAAATAGAGCAAGACAAAAGAGAGGAAAGGGGTGGGAAAGAGATAAAAGAGAGGAGATAGCTACTCAAATGAGGATGATGCACTTACCAATGTAGATTCAATTTCGATGGACTCTTGGAGAGTGCTTCTAGAAATATCTTGATCCCTTTGAACTCCTTACTGAACCGAGCCACTGCGGGTGCAACCTTCTAAGCATGAGGAATGTGTACAAATCTCAAACCTTGAGCCAATTATTAGAGGTGGCATTGATATTTTTACATTTTGTGAACCATGCATGATGCTCCTTTGCAGTGTTGGATATAACAACTCTAATCTTTGCAAGAAATTCTAGTGTGTCTATACTGAAATAAAATGTATCGCGGCCTCAATCTTAACAAGCTCTTCAAATGGTTTCACTAGATCATCCACTGAAGTGTTTTCATCCATTGTGGGTACTCCAAGTTTATGTACTTCCGCATGGATATCTTCCTGCATATTTGAAGTATGTTCCTCGTATGAGTATAATTCATCAAGAGCATGATTTAGCATTTCATACTGAGCAACAAGAGTTCTATCCCAAACTTGAGACAAGTCTTTAGATGCAAATCTAAATACATTTCTTCCCACTAGTATAGAAGATTTGACTTTTCTTATTTTGATTATTAATGGAAACACCTAGTCCCATTGCTCTTTCTATTTTTTGATTTCATCTCTGGTCATCCTTACCTTTGTGGCAATTGTAATAATGTATTCAAACAATGAGATAATCTCAATAAGCAAAGTCCTACCTTTCTCAAGAATATTTCTGTAGACACAAAATCACGCACTTTGGGTAACTATCTAGTCATATTTGCATACTACTATTCATATGGTTCCTATGTTAGAAAAGTACTAATTAACCTATGTCTTTGGCCACTTTTCTTTCCTTTTAGTTGATGTTTTCAGTCTTACACTTCTACTTGTTCAAGTATGTACTTTTACCCTTCGTCATTTGACACCTCGACACCAAAGTGCCCAGCCAGGATGCCAACGTCAGGTGCCCCTTACCCTCCGGGGTGATCATGTCCCCGCTTACAATTTACTCTTATATTTTTGGGTCATTTTTATTTGTTTGAACAATTTATCTTTTGGTAGTTAGCCTTTTCGGGGTTAATTGCAAAATTTGAAGCAATGAATCATATAAATATAAAGTTATGTGACCATAATGAAGGACCAATCATTAAACATTACTACCACCACCTAAGAGTGCATCCATTCAAGGAATCTATAATTGCATTCATCTAGCTCTATCACAAGGGACAAAGGTTGGTTTTCTACATAACACTTCAAAGGAGGGGAGTTTCTATCTATTCCACACACACATTACTTACATTCTACATCTATCTACTTTCTCGTTACTTCAAGTGCGACACGTATAAGAACACTAAGGGCACAATTCCGCACACACACACATACACACACCTAGAACTACATTGGGTTTGAGATGTAGTAAGTGCTAAATTATAAGTCCATCAATTTGGCAGTTGGGATAGTTCACCCGTCATATGCATCTTTATTTTTTTGGGTTTTGATGCTTTGTTTGGGGTTTTGTAGGTGATTTATCTATTGCAGGTTTATGGTGACATCTTGCATAGCCCACCAAAGATACATGCAATAAGAAGCGAACAAGTGCGGTACCTTACGACAATGAAAATTTGGGTTTCGACCATCAGGCAAACTAGGGTGCCCATAATTCATACCAAAGCACCCCTATCCTTCTCCAAGTGCCCCCAGCCTCACTAGATTATCTAGATTTGCAATTTTTTGAGCTCTGTGTAACAATACCGACGTATTTTCCATATTTTCAACTCGTACATTTTCCGTAACTCTATGAATTATCTAAGTCTTTTACTCCTCCTCGCACATTAGGGTTCCATATTTACTTTTCTTAGTAGCTTGGGTGTACTTTTATATTCCATTTATCGGTCATTTACTACTCCTATAGATCTAGAATAGTCTAAAATAATTCAGATTTTAGTTGATCATTTTGATGAACCCGACCACTTTCACCCTTAGGATCCTCATTATTCCTTTATCATGCTCCTAAAATTCCCAAAATTCTGTCTAATTTTCTTAAGATGCATCCTAATTGCCAAGTTGTTCTTAAAAAATCCATAAACACAATGTATCTCCCTAACAATACGCCGCCACATCAAGTGAGTGTTATTTTAGATCATTTGTTCGATGACCCTAGTCTTTGTGAACCATTATCTAATCAATTGATGTTAGAGTCCATCCAATATTTACATTCTTTATTTCAAGACAAATTTAAGGCTATGGAATCCACGATTACATCTCTCAAATCTGAAATCCAACATCTTAAGGACACTTCTCAAGCTCGTGTTTGTTCTCCTCATTCATCTCATCTTCATTCTATGTCTACTACATGTGATCATATTAGTGAGCCTTAAGTCATACCATTACCAGAGCCTCTCACCTTTGATCATAATACTATGCAACACGACATTCATACTAATCTCCTTAGTCGTTAATTGATCACTTTATCGCCTACTCATTACTATCCTCCTTATCGACTAACAAAATGTCAAGGTAGTCCATATTGCCATTATCATCACATCAAGTGGACATAATGACAATGATTATTATGCATTACAACGAAGAATCAAACATCTTGAGTGTTAGGGCTTTATCTCATTCATTGCACAACATTTTGTTGCATGCCCATCTACAAATTCTACATCCAAATGGGCTCCTAAATCTCCTCCTATGTCCAATGAGTATCAAGCCACCACTTCTATTGTGCTTTCTTCGTCCCTTCAAGCAGCACCTATTCAACCCACTCAACTTATGCAATCACCTCTCAAGGTTTGTCTTCCGTCACCTCCTTCTCCACATTCACCTACAATGCTATCAAGTCAAACTAAGCAACCCCATCTTAATATTGATCTCACTCCTCTTCCATTAAAGGTATCTCGTAACATCACCAAATCATGCTCAACAACCACCTCTTAAACTTGTAATTTGGTCTTCTGCATAGACAATGCCTATGTCGCTGACTAGGACCCGGATGAAGCTTAGTATGATGATGAACCATTTAATAGTCACACACCTTTACCACCTCACTGTCCCATCACTTTTGCTAAGGAAACTACTCCTAACATTGATCTACTCACTATCTTTTGACTATACCTTCATTGCTTACATACTTGGGGGCATCCTAGCTCTTCCCTTGCATTACTATCAAATGTTGATATTCTCTCATGCATTTAACATTTCGTGCTTGATGACTAATATTCTTTAAGCATTATTACAAACCTCTTGATACATTTGTATTGAACCATTACCCAATGACACACTCTTGTTCTTCGATTCACAATTGATTGTTGAGGGCATCATATACACACAAACCCCACACATTGCACTATAGACTCTACACATTGCACATTTTCACACATTATACACTTTACATCTTACACTTTATCCTACTATTGTCTCCCAAAACTACTCTGCATTTTCATAGCCAAATTCAAATTTTTTGAGCTCATGCCCTTCGTTGGTGTTTAAGCCAAGTTAGAGATTCAAGAAATTAGCAAAATTTGTGCCCTAGAGCTGTTTAAACATCTATTTTTCTCATTTTTAGAAATCCTCCATTTCCTGGTCTGTACACGTAATATCCTCTTTGCAACCTCCATTTTTGATCGAAATTGTTCATTTGTTCTATGGCCTGGGGTCAAATCATTGTTTTGCCTCCATGCCTCTAGTTCGTGAATAAAATTCGAAAATTGGACTCAAAACAATGAAGTTTTCTTCCTCTACGTATTTTCCACAGTCGGGATGATGGCCATCTTTTCCCCGTCAAATTTTGACCCCAATGAATGTAGGCACATGGTCAAATCCTATTGGATGGGGAGGAACAGAATTTTGGTGAACTTAACACTTTTGGAAAAAATGGTAAATTTGCCCCGTAGCCCCGATCAAGCTATAAAGGTAAAAGTCAAAGTTGAAGCTTGCAGGAAAAAGTCAAAGGTGAAGCCCGCTATGAAAAGTCAAAGTGGATGAGCAAGCCATTGGGGCACTTTTGGAAATTTAACCAAATTCCCAAAAGTGAAGTAAAAGTTCTAGAATGCTCCACGGCTCCGCCAAGGTCTCGGGCCCGCCGTTGAAAAGTCAAAGCAGAGGAGCAGAACGACGAAGAACTTTGAGTTTTTGGGCTTTTTTCCAAAAAGGTTAAAATGTTGAGAAAAGGGCCGTGACCCCATTTCCAATCAGAGGATGCCACGTGTCGCCTAGAAATGGTCGGTGGAGGAAATTGAGTTTTTGAGTCTTTTTCTAAAAAAGGTTAAAATGTTTAGAAAAGAGCCACAACCTCGTCTCCAACTAGAATGTGCCACATGTCCTACTCAAATCGAGTAGCGGGCCAATAGAGGAAATTGATTTTTTGAGCCTTTTTCCAAAAAAGGTTAAAATGTTGAGAAAAGGGCCGCGATCCCATTTCCAATAAGAACGTGCCACGTGTCTAAGTTGAAAAGTCAAAGTGGGGCTGCGGGCCAATTTGTTCCAAATTGCCAAATCTCACGAAAAATCACAAAATGCGAAAGGCTTCCCCCATAACCGCTCTAATCCCTTCCTACCATGTGGATGGCCCAATTTCAGAGTTAGAGGAGCAAATCAAATGGTCTATATTTAAACTGGCAAATCGAATGTAACGGTTGCTTTGCAAGATCTGGTTTTTAACCCGCCATGAGCATTTTCTTCACAACAAAGGAATTTGAAAAGGTGTTGAGGATTTGTGAAGTTGTAACAGGTTTCTTGTGAAGAATATAATGGCTCCTCGAGCCATTCCAAGGGCTAGTGATTGATTTCAAAAAGACCAAAGTGCTTTGTACCTAGAAAAGACAGAAAATGCCACACTACTTCTATTTTCTCTTCTTCCTCGAATTTCTTCCATTCTCAAGCTATGTACAAACTTTGGTCAAGCTTTAATAATAAAAGAAGGAATTTTTGCCTCTTTGATTAAGGAATTTATTGGTACTTTGCGACTAATGAGTTTCATTCGGTCTTGTAGTTTCTCCTACGGATTTGTTTTTCTTCTAACTATAAATGCATGTAAATGATATTTCTAATTAATGTGTGTGGGTATCTGAAATTCTACTCACAACATTAGTTTTCTCCTACCTCCATTTCCACTCCCCTTTCCCTTTCCAAGACAAAGTTTCTTCTCTAGTGAGACATTGCTAGCTTTGCCACAAGGTCAGTGGAGTGCCCCTATGGATCTCTGGTCGAAAGGCCACCATTGAAATCCACTTTTTCACGCATGCACATACGAAAGTTACATCGCTCAAGTAGAGGGACTTAGATTCCCATAGCATTGGCTTAAAACTCACCAATTTGTCCACAAGAAAAAATTTATCGCCAACACCTACATACATAATATTCATTATATGCATACCTTGTACCTTACATTACATATTATACATACTACTACACATTTTACACATTCACTTCTACTCACCGCACTCACTACCCTATGACACACTCTAATATCACGGTCCATACCATACCTGTTGAGGGTTTACAAAAAAATTGGACCACATCCCGCACACACATTTAATGGTTCACACCTTTTCTCATGTGACATTCCTAGATTAGTGATATACGTTTTAGGCTATAAGGTCACTTCTCTTAGTATCATCTCATGATAGGCTATATCATCACTTCCACTTCCATCATTTAGTGATTTACGCCATAGGATAAATCATCACTCTTTCTAACATCCGGTTGTGATATACACTTAATGATACATCATCACACCTTCTCGTGTCTTATGTCTAGGTCGCATATCATCACTACACATTCATCACAATGCACTACATACAACACATACTTTGACCATCTCCTAATGATGCACTCTCATTTACAGTTCATTCTGACTATTGAGGGGGCATACCAAATGAACCTCACCGCATACAACTCCATTCACTGAAGGGCACGCGGCTCCTAGCATTCACACCGCATTCCATTCCATCCATCCACAACATACCGCATTTTATGGTTACACTTACTTTTACTTACTCATGATTTTACATTTACGCTTTATTACACATGTTAGATAGATATTTTGTATGTCATTATCATTATCATACAAACATGTATGTTCACTTGCTTTCTAGTTGTGATCGTAGACCATACAAGGCTATTACACGGAGCATGGATGTTTGACACTGGTCCCGAGTAGCTACTAGGGGCATCCACATCCATACACTACAAGTGTTATTGTTTCATTTTTGTTCATAGCACACTAATTTCTTAGTTCATACATGCTTTGACATACGTTTATCTTTATAACATGCTAATGGGAGTTTTATGTGTAACATTTGTTATGCAAGGATATTTTCTTCCATACTTGTTTGTCATATTGTTTCTATTGATTGTTCTTATTTCATGGGCTTTTCCCTTTGTTTGTGTCTACACTTGTTTCTTTGCGGCCACTACAGCCTTGAGTGTCTTGTGACACCGTGCGTGGGGTCCCATGTTTGCCACCCACTTGAGTGACCTACATTGTCTTCTTGGGTGTTTACATTATCTACTTATGTATTATCTCGAGTAGTTTACACGGTTTTATTATACATTAATGTATATCTTTGCTTGCACTAACACTTGTTTTATAGCCACATTGTTTACACGTGTCTTGGTTTCAACCAAGCACATTCCCTTCCCCCTATAGGGCATAATTTCAGTTATAGTCATTGGTCCTCTTTTGGGGCTGCATATTCCTACAAAGTGATTGCCACATACGCCCCAAAAAGGGGGCATCATTTGGGTTTACACACAATATACAACACATCACATTACCCGCATGTTTAGTTTTTAGTTTTCGTCCATGACACATAGGGTAACATAATGATTAGGTTCAACATGTCTATAAAACTCACACACAACAAATTTTTTAGTAAGGTGTTGTCCTTAACACATTTCAGTGAGAGCATTAAGTTAGAGGATAACATCGGACCTTCCTCTCTACACTATTTCTATCATGGCATTAGATCTCCCAAAAACCAGATAGTACAAATATCTCTTTAGTCTTCGAGAATCGCTTATAGGTTGGAGGATAAATCATACTTTCCTCCCTGCACTTCTTTGGCCAGTGGCATGAGATCACTCAAAAAACTCGCTCCCTCTACACCTTTTTCTCATCACAAATCATGTGCATATGTTCTTTTTTCATTTTCATTCTTTCTTTACACACTTCTTACATATATACAGTATTTTTACACATTATACATGTGTATTTGACTACTTAATCATCTCATATTTTGTAGGTATGTTTGTATGGGAAGCAAGCAGTCAACATCACACACATAAGCGGGTACATCACACTCGATTAACCGAAATTAAACTAAACTAGGAAAGTATAGTTACTAGTTAATCTAAATAGAGGACTAAAACACTATATAAATGAACTAAGACGACATGGAACAAATGTAACTAAATATGTTAAGTGAAAGAAATACCCTAACTATGTAAGTAAAGAAGGAAAGATGGCTTAGCTAATTAAAGGAGACATTGCGCACAGTGTCGCAGTCTAAAAATAAAATCGGAAGTGTAAACGGCCACCGAGAGGTCATGCGGAGACTAGATCTGGAGGATCGAATCGATCGGGGCACCTAGGAAGGTACTTGGGTGGCTCGGGGTGCCCTTGTCCGCAAATTAGGTGCCCCGATATCTATAAAATATGAAACCTATATTTTACTTGGGTCGTAAGGTACTCTAAATTACTTTGTGTGTCTGCTACATCGATTTGCCAAAATGCGTCAAATGTTTCAATAATCAAATGATGACCTACAATACAAAAGTAAGTATCAAACCCTAGGAAAAATAAAGATGCAAAATGAATGGGTTGGACTAACCTCAGCCGTTAAACTAGTGGTCTTATCACTGAGCACTGCACTACATTTCAGACTTGGATGTAGTTCTGGTGAGTGTGTGCATGTCGTGCCCTAGGTGCTCTTGTGTCAATCGCACTTTGTGAAGTAGCGAGCAATAATAACTATAGAAAATGTAATAGCATGTGTGCATGGAATAGAATAGAATCCCTCCCCTATGTTGTGTGTGTTGATGCAAATCTCCTAGCCTTGATGCATGGAACTATGTGGATGCAAGTGATGCAATGGATGTAACTCTAGATAAAGTGATAGTAGTATGTGATGCTAGGACCCTCATTATAGCCTTATAACTTTATATTTATAGGGTTCTCAATCTTTAATTTCATAATTAACCATTACATGGATGACTAGGAAAAGATAAGGATGACAAATGTCTAATAAGGTCCCAAAAAAAGCTGAAAGTGGAACATGGATCGAGGCACCCTGTGTGGGACCAGGGGCACCCTTCAGGGCGCCCTAAGATAGGGTGGTGCCCCGATTTCGTGCTAAAATGACGGGAAAATTGCGAAATAAGTGGATATGTGTAATAAAATATGTGGGAATGACAAAATAAAATATAAAATAAAGGTGGCCAAAAGATGGGATTAATTAGTACTTTATTAACTTGAGAACCTTTTAAATAGTAGTATAAGACCAAGCTAAATAATGCCTAAAGTGCATGATTTTGTGTCTACATACACAATATTAACCATGCAGTACATCACATACATTGGCATACGCATGCGTGTTTCCACTCTAGGTTCACTCTCATCACTTTTTCACACTTTTACATCTTTATTCTCCATGCTCCATCTTTTTTTCACCGCACACTTTGTCTAGTCCCTCGTGCATTTTCTACATCAATCTACACATATATCGTGTAATTATCTCTATCTACTTTATGTTATCGAGAATTATGCTCACCAACATAAAGTGGGGGAAAATGTAGACACAAAATCACACACTTTGGATAACTATCTAGTCCTAGTTACATATTATTGTTCATATGGTTCCTATGTTAGAAAAGTACCAACTAACCCATGCCTTTGGCCACTTTTCTTTCCTTTCAGTTGATGTTTACAGTATTGCACTTCTACTTGTTTAGTCTCAGTACTTTAAACCTTCTTCATTTGATACTTTGGACACTAGTTCCTAGCCAGGCTACTGTAGGGCGATTGCCTCGTCCCCTCTTGGTGATCTTGTCCGTTTACACTTTACTCTTATCTTTTTGGGTCATTTCTAGTTGTTTGAACAATTTATCTTTTGGTAGTCAGCCTTTTCGTGGTTAATTACACAATTTAAAGTAAATAATCATATAAATATAAAGTTATGTCACCGTAGAATATTAATGTTATTATAAGTTAATCTAAACTAGTAACAATAATGGAATAATTTATATGAAGTGTAATATAAATGCTAAAAATAATAATTTGATATTTAAATTAAATGTAATCTTTGAAATAGTAGTGATAATATATTAACTCGAAAATGACTTACCTCGTTGTGATTTTGGACTGACACAGATGATGTGCGAGATTTAAGCAAAGTGTGATGATGCAACCCAAGAAATTGCAACAGATGAAGATTTACCCAGACTGGGGCACCTAGAGGAGGAATAGGGCATCCGGAGGAGGACTAGGGTGCTCCGGAGGAGGACTGGGGCACCTATGGGTGCCCTAGTCTGTAGTATGGGTGCTGTCCGCAAAAAGCTCAGGACTTGAATCTGGAAGTGTCACTAGATGTTCGCAATGTCTTGATCTTGCTACATGATTATCGCAGTAACCTCACTTATGTTGTTGTAAACCTTATATGAATATCTACCTACAAAACCCCATACAAAGCATCAAATCCAAAAAAAGAAAGATGCAAATGAAGGGGTCAGATTGACCTTAGCTGCCACAATGGTGGACTTACAACTAAGCACTGCACTACATTCCGCACTCCAATGCAATTCTATGTGCTTCAGGTGTGTAATTGTATGCCTAGATGCCCTAAAGCATCGATGATGCAAAAGTAGGGAGCAATAACTAGATGTAAAATGAAAATGGTGGATGGAATAGAATGAATACAACCCTTTCCCCTATGTTTTTGTGATGTAGATGTAAATGATGCCAAAATTCAATCCTTTTCCTTAGTAGATAGCTAGCTCTTGATAGTAGATAGTTTGCCCATAAGATAATAGGTATGTTATGCTTATATAGGGATATCTTGCTCAAATTTCGACACTAATGACCCAACATGTCGACTAGTACCTAGGGGAATGAGACAACAAGCTATAAAGACTGGCCTCAAAACTCTAAATGAGAACCAAGTGTAACAAGGACCTGTGGAACCTAAAGAGGACCTGGGCACCAACGAGCGCCCCAACACCTTCCCAAGCACCCTAGTCAGAGACTAGAGACGACAAATGACCAAATAACGACACCTGAGACTTCCTAAGAGACGACCAAAACTATGTAAACAAGCGACGATTTGCAAGACAAATGATGATGGCGGCCAACTAAGCGATGACAGGACTAGAGCACGAGCCATTAGTGAATACTTTTCTTCATCTGGAGATCCATATATAAAATAACATATTTGGCGGTATAAATGTAATAGTAAGTGCAGTGTGATTTTGTGACTACAATAACCATAGGAAGGACTAAACACTAAGCATTACTACCACCACCTAAGAGTGCATTCGTCCAAGGCATCTATAGCTCCATTTGCATCCATCTAGCTCCATCACAAGGGACAAAGGTTGGTTTTATGCATCACACTTCATAGGAGGAGTTTCTAATCTATTCCATGCACACATTACTTACATTCTAGATATAGCTACTTGCTCACTACTTCAAGTGCGACACACACAAGAGCACCTAGGGCACGATTCCGCACACACACGCCTAGAAGTACATCGGGTATGAGATGTAGTGCAGCCGCTTAGTCATAATTCCATCAATTTGGCAAATTGGGGACAATCGGACCCCTTTATATGCATCTTTCTTTTTGTAGAGTTTTGATGCTTTACTTGGGGTTTTGCGGGTGATTTATCTATTGCAGGTTTACGGTAACATCCAACGAAGTCTGGCGACATAGATGCGACAAGAAGCAAACAAGTGCGGGTACCTTACGGCCCCGAAAATTGTGTTTCCGACCATCCTGTGTAAAACCAGGGCACTCGAAATTTATACAGAGCGCCCCCAGCGCCCTATCCGACTAGATTCTCCAGATCTATAATATTTTGAGCTCCTGTGTGTGACAATTAGTCACCATATTTTCCATATTTTCAACTCTATGCACTTTCCAAAACTTTGTGAATCAGCTAAGTCTTCTATCCTCCTCCTTGCACATTAGGCTTTCATATTTACATTGCTTATTTGATTGGGTGTATTTTTATATTTCATTTATCAATCATTTACAACTCCTATAACATCTATATTAGTCTAAAATAATTCAGATTTTAGCTAATCACTTTCTCACCCACTTATCATTTTTTGTGCCTTACATTGTGAAGCCTTGAGTCTTTCTGATAGATTTTGGATCGAAGTTATTAATGGGAGTAACTTCCTCACTGGAAGAGATGGTTCCATATTTGGATCCATGAAGGTTTGCATATACAAGGTGATGGTTCTTACGTGATCTTCTAGTTGTTTAATTTTCTCCTTATGTTCCTCATTTCTCGCAAGTAGGCGAGTGGAAGATTCTTTGAACAGGTGGGCATCTCCCTCGTGCATTGTTAGCATAGAGGAATGATTCTTATTTCGTAATAGGAATTATGGTTTTTAAAAAGAGAATGAAAATAAAGGAAACATGTGCCATGAATTTTTACAAATACAAAATATAAGGATATATTCCAAGATGCATTGAATTGTTTGATATGTTACATATCCAAAATTGTATTGAAGAAAATTATAGGATGTGTTCGCTAGGGTACAAGTCGGTGATTTAAATAAAAGTTATGTAAGAATCAATATTGTTCTAGACTACAAAAGAATTTTAACAAAAGACATCCAAAAATATAAAATGCAAAGGCTAGGACTGGATGAATTTGGCCATCACAACTACACATCCGGCCTCAGAGCCATGGTCACATCAAATAATAATACCTCCCTGTACCTCTAAAAAGGTATAGGGAGGTAAAGGGGTTAGTAGGGGTTAGTAGCTCAATAGGCTAAGGGGAGATCGTAGCTTTAAGTCTTAGCTAGTCCAAATAAATTAACAATGATCTTCATAATAATAGTCTTCTAACCGAAAATGGGTCGTTAGGGACCATTTTAGGGGCTAGAAGGTTAGAGTTCAAGCTAATCCATGGAAAATGATGATGATTTGTATAACAATAGATTCTCCAAGTGCAATGGGATTGTTAGCTACCATGTTAGTGGGAGATCCTAGGTACAAATCCTAGGTGGTCCATGGGAAATAATGATGATTTGCATCTCAAAACACTCTCGAGGATGCTAAAGGGAGGCCCTGATTAAAACCCTTCGGGTGTCCATGTCAAACAGCAATGAATTGCATAACAATATATTCTCCGGACCGCAAAGGGGCTTGTAACTACCATGCTAATGGGACACGTAGCTAATTCGTGGAAAATCAGAATGATTTGCATAACAATACGCTCTTTCAGCCACAAAGGGGCCAGTAGCTTCCATCCTAACGGAACCTATTTGGTCCATGGAAAATCAAAATAAATACCAAGACGCTCTCGTGCCCCAAAGAGCCGGATACTTGATATCCCGGTGGAAGATCCTATACTGGAGAATGAAACAATGGCCATCTCAAAATTCACGGTGATAATTTTTTTGAACCATTCAACATTAATACTCTAATTTCTATTTACAATTGTATTCTCTTTTCATGTTACTTCAAAAGGATCTCGTCCACTGTGGAAAATGGTGAAAGTTGAGAAGCGAATCAGAAAAATGAACACACTCTTCCACAGAAAGTTGGAGTAGTTATTCTGGTTTTGTTGTTGTTATCTTAGTCTTATGCTTCTATTTTTGCAGCCTTTACTATTGTTGTGTTCTGTTAATGTTAATCTTCGACATAAAAAAGCTTTCACTTTTTAAGAAAATAATTGAACTGCAACCAGAGAAGACTTGAAAACTTTAAATTTCTTTCCATTACAAGTGTGTGTGTTTTGTTTAGCCTTTACGAGTATTCTTTGCCGTCAAAATGTACTGACAGACGAAAACACTTACAAGCTTATAACACCCAAATGCCAGTTTTATGATCCACTTATTATGGCTATTGAAGTTCCATACATAAAAGACCTATTTTTCAAAGTACGTAAACACAACAAATTCAATTCCATTGTCAGTTATACTCAATAACTCACGCCATCCTCTAAAAGTATGAAAATGAGGGGAACCATGAGATTCACCTCCCAAATTCAATATCATCGTATAAAATATGAAAGCACCTTTTAAGTAAGAGTGTAAATAACATAAACTAGAAACCATATAATTGTGAAAGAACACCTTGATCGAAGCTATTTAACATATACACAGGAATCAATGTATTTATCACCAGTGAAGCTCTTACTTGTGAGACAACAACACAACAAACAAATACAAAATCCATGAAAAAAAAAAAAACATTGTAGGAAAATGAAAAAAACACTAAATTTGTGAGCAAAACTTGCTACATAGTTACAGGAAGATGATTGATAAACGAAAATCTACTTAAGTGACACTCCTTGGTGGCTATATGGAACACATCATAACCCATATGATTTTTCTTGACCAGTGTGTCCAGGTGAACAAATTTAAGAAGCTCCTTCAAGACCTCGAGGTGTTTGTGGTCCTGCAATAACTTGCGAGAGGAGTCTACTCGAGCTCATTCACCTCATTTGTCACAAACCACACTCATGCAATACAACACAATACGTAGATAAAGAATCGTCTGGAATATGTTTAACAAACTTTTCGTTCCGGCCTTATGGGTGTAGACCATGCCTTTGCAATTGATCCAGAGGATCCTCACAGAGAAACACCGATCTAAGATCTTCTCAGAAATTGTTGCAGTCATTTTTAAAGCATGGAGAAAAATTATACGACTCCGACGACAGCTTGTTTGCAGGAAACGGAGCTCGTTTGCAAAAGTTATAGCCCGCTGAAATTTTTGGGCAACTGGCGAAATTTGGAGTTTTGTGCAGGTTGGACGTGTGCACGCTCGCCAAGTGTTGTGATCATATTGCGACACGTGGACGAATTGTGTGACGTATTAAAAAAATGGGTTTTGGAACGCCGGTCTTGGACACTCGTTCTCGGACAAATGGACCCCGCTATTTACTCTTGGTGGGGCCCTCGCCTGAGTTCGACACACTCGATTATGGAGGGGTGCCTTGGCCTCCTTCTCATTTAACCATTCAACCAACTTGTGTATATAAACCTCTATATTTCCTTTTGCGCCATGCATGTGGGACATTGGGCATGTATGATTTAAATTACCCACGCCTTATAACTTATTTGCACTTTCCACGCATTTGCTATTCTATTCAACGCTTTATCCATCCCACTTTTCACGCATTAGTTTAAACTGTCCACCGCATGCATTATACTATGGGATAAGCGCCTAAAATTAAACCATGCACCATCCAAGAAATGCGCCCCAACTTAAGCACCTACCACATAGGCTAAGGCGGCTTTTAGCCATTCAAAAACTCGCGCCCACCTACCATATATAAAGTGTTGACCTAGTTTTCATGCGCCCAATGTGGGATAATGATCCCAAGGATAAGCCAAAAGCAAAGGAGGGGAATGGAACTCGGGTGGGCCGAGTAAAAAGATAAGCGCCCAGCCGGCATGCTAGGAGGCGCACAAACAATATAAGAAGGGTGATATTCTATTTGTAATGCATTCGGGACTGTGTACTAATATTGTAATGCTCATATCTTGAGCTAGGAGTGGAGTTTGAAGGAGATGTAAAAAGCAACCCCTGTTATTTTCGACAGAGGAAGACTGTGAGAAGGTCAGAATTTTGTAGAATTCTTTGTAAAGGATTATTTTCAAGATTCTAATAGATCGGTCCCATTCAACCGGACCCGGAGACGTAGGCCTCAAGCGCCGAACTCCGTTATCAATTCTTGCATCACGTTGCTGGTGAATCCTCTTCATTTCTTTCAATATTTGCACAGTACTTGCAGTTTTTATTCTTTTATTAAAAATACAAAAAGAAATAATGCACAATTTTTACATCGAAAATCAATACAAAGCAAGAAAATGTGTGTACACAATTGCTAGTTAAATTTGGTTTTCAGATCATTGGTATCAGAGCTGGTTTTGACTGATTTTTGGTTCAGTTTAACGTGTTTTGGATTGCAAGTTGTGTGTTGGATGTTAACAAGGTCTCGATCTAAGAAGGGTGAAGGAGAATTAGTTGAAGGAGATCCCAAAATTGGTACCAGACGATCTCGAAGTCCTACAATGGCGGATCGAGAGGAAGTGGAACAAAACTTTCGTCAATCCTTCCAACAGATGAAGGAAATGGTGGAAGAAATGTACCAAGAAAGGAAAAGGGAAAAGGGGACTAGAGAAGGTAAGAAAGAAGAAAGCTCTAGTTCTGACATTCCAAAAAGAGACTCCTTAAAATCTGATTTTCTTTCATTAAAGTTAGATATCAAGTTTGAATTGCCTATGTATACTGGAGAGCTAAATGCAGAGAAGTTGGATAACTGGGTCAAGCAAATAGAAGTATATTGCAGGGTTCAGAGAATTGTTGATGATGAAGCAAAGATTCATCTGGACAACTCTTCGGATGGGTGGAACAACACTCATTTGGTGGGAGAGTAAGCTTCAGGAAGTGGAAGAAAACAAAGGTATAGAAATCACTTCTTGGTCTGAATTTGTTTCAAATCTTAGGCAACAATTTTATCCTCTTGGTTATAAGCAACAAGCTATGATGGATTGGCAAACATTAAGACAAACTAAGGGACAAAGTGTTCAAGAATACACACAAGAATTTAGGAAAAGGGCTCTAACTCTGGGAATTTCCCTAAACACAGAAGAAACACTGCTCAAATATATTGGTGGATTGCATAGTTATCTAAGGCATATGATACTTGTTTTAGGTACTACTAATCTTGATGCAGTATGTGTTCAAGCAACCCATCTGGAAGCACGAGGGAAAATGACAAAGGAGTCCTCTTTCTCTTCTTTTAATCAGAAGAACAAGCAATCTGAAGGAAAAGGTTCGAAAGAACAAGGAAAAGGAAAGGGTAAGCATAAAACAAACTCTACTGTTAAGAAGGAAGATGAAAAACCATTTTGTAATCATTGTAAAAAAAACCATGATGAGTCTAAATGTTGGAAATTACATCCTGAAAAGAAGCCTAAATGGATGGTTAAGAAAGGAAAAGAAAAGAAAACAAACACCGTAGTGCATGATCTTGGTTCTGATTCAGGTGATGAAACCAAAATCACAGCTATGGGTTTACAAGGTAAATCAACTCTTTCAATTTCCAACAATAGCACTACAGATGTTGCATCTTCTTCTAGTAAACAAACTACACCTGACGATAAGAAAAGAAATGAGCTTTTCCACATTAGAGTAATTTCAAAGCATACGAAAATTGATACTCTTTTTGATAGTGGATCTCAAGCTAATTTGATTTCAGAGGAGGTTGTTAAAAAACTAGGACTCAAAACTACACCACATCCTAAGCCTTATCCTTTGGGCTGGGTTTGTGATGATGCAAAACTGCAGGTAACTAAAACTTGTACTTTCAGATTTGCCATTACAGACAAGTTTATTGATGAGGTTGAATTGGATGTAGTTCCTTTGGATATTTGTGGGGTGGTTTTGGGAAGTCCTTATTTGTATGATCGTAAAGCAATCTTCTATAGGGAAGAAAATAAATATTTGCTTGTAAAGGATGGAATTGAGTTTATTATTAGAGCTCACCATGAAAAGAATAATCTATCCTTGGTAACTGCAGGTCAAATGAAAAGGCTTGTCAACTCAAGCAAAAGTTTTGTGCTCATGGTGGTCAAAGCCAAGGAAAAATAAAATGAGATGGCTTTTGAGACTTGCGATCTAAAACATAAGGATGAATTGGTAAAAATTGTTTCTCAATTTGATGATGTTTTTCAGGATCCACAAGGTCTACCTCCCAAAAGAGGGGTTCAACATGAGATACAGTTGCTTCAGGATGCACCTCTTCCCAATATCGGAATGTACAGGTTGTCAGTAGTAGAGAACGAGGAAATCAAGAGACAGGTAATGGAACTTTTGGCTCAAGGTATAATTCGTCCAAGTACATCCCCATGTGGTTCACCAATTATATTGGTTCCTAAGAAGGATGGCACTTGGCGAATGTGTGTTGATTTCCGTGCTTTAAACAAGATTACTATAAAGAATCGTTACCCTCTTCCTAGAATAGATGATTTACTGGATCAATTAAGAAATGCAATTTATTTCACTAAGTTAGACTTAAGAAGTGGTTATCACCAAGTAAGAATTGCAGAAGGTGATGTTTGGAAAACTGCTTTTAAAACGAAACAGGGATTGTTTGAATGGTTAGTGATGCCTTTTGGTTTGTGCAATGCACCGGCAACATTCATGAGAGTTATGAATGAAATTTTTAGGCCATTCATTGATAATTTCGTTATTGTCTACTTAGATGATATTCTTATTTTCAGTAAATCATGGGATGAACATATTAAACACATCCAGAAAGTCTTAGATGCACTAAGGAGAGAGAAATTGTATTTGAAGATGTCAAAATGTGAATTTGGAAAAACATCTTTAATTTACTTGGGGTATATTGTAGGAAATGGAGAATTGAAAATTGATCCTGCAAAAATAGAGGTTATTGTGAAATGGCCTAGACCCACAAATGTGATGGAAGTTAGAAGTTTTCTAGGTGCAGTTCAGTACTGGAGGAAATTTATTGCTAACTTCTCATATATTGCATCTCCTTTGCATGCTTTGACAAGTATTAAACAGGTCTTTCAGTGGGGAGGAAAACAACAAAAAGCATTTGATACACTGAAAGAGAAGATAAGTACCGCTCCGATCTTGGCACTTCCGGATTTACAACATTCATTTGAGATTGAGACGGATGCTAGTGACTACGCAATGGGGGCAGTTTTGATGCAGAACAAACGACTAGTGTGTTACCATTCAGAAACCTTTACAAGTGTGGTAAGAAACTATCCAACTTATGATAAAGAGTTGTATGCTTTGGTTCAAAGTGTTAAAAAATGGAAGCATTATTTAATGGGAAAAGAAACAATTATCCATACTGACCATCAACCGCTTCAATATTTACAAACACAAACCAAATTGCAGCAGTCTAGACATTTCAGGTGGATGGGATTTTTGCAACAATTTCATCTTGTAATCAGGTATAAAAAAGGTATTCAAAACAAGGTTGCCGACATGTTGTCCAGACCACCAGTGGTAGTAGCATCTATCCTTTTACAACATAGTTCTTTGGCTCATGTTAGTTACAAGGAACAATATGCAAATGATGTTGATTTTAGAGAAGTGTATGAGGATTTAGTAAGTGGGAAACAAGTAGGAGAAAAAGATTATCATTTGCATGAAGGATTGTTATATCATTCTGGAAAACTTTGTATTCCAGAAAATGAGCGTGTGCATATGATTAGGGAAGCACATACTTCTCTTATTTCAGGGCATTTTGGTGTAAGTAAGACAGTTGCACATTTACAAAAATATTGCTATTGGCCTAGAATGCATGAACATGTAAACCGATATATTAAGGGATGTGTTCTTTGTGCCACAAGCAAGCCAAGTAACAAGAAATTAGGACTTTACACTCCTCTTCCTGTTCCAACACGGCCTTGGGAAAGTGTTTCCATGGACTTTGTAGGAGGCTTGCCCATGACACAGAGAAAACATGATTACTTATATGTGGTAGTGGGATGATTTAGCAAAATGTGTGTGTTGGTTCCACGTACTAAACAAATAATCGGTGAGGGAACGCACATTTATTCTTTCGGTTTGTTTGGGTTCATTTTGGTTTACCTACTTCAATCATATCTCGATCGGGATTCTAGATTTCTTGGGAATTTTGGTCAACATTGTGGGGTTAATGGACACAAAATTGAAAAAGAGCACTGCTTTTCATCCACAGACTGATGGTCAAACAGAGGTTGTAAACCGCACAGTGGTACAATTACTTAGGGGCTATAGTAACAAACATCCTAAATTGTGGGATGAACATCTTTATTATGTGCAACATGCTTATAATCGTGCCTTACATTCTTCTACTTTGAAGTCTCCATTTGAGACTTGTTATGGATATCTGCCTAATTCTCCATTAGATATATATTATGGACATGAAACTGTTGTTAATGGTGCAAGTGATTCTGACAAGGCTAAAAGATTTGTGCAGAGAATACAACAGGTTCATCAGTATGTCCATGAACAATTGGAGAAAAGCCAGGCTAAGTACAAAGCTAGGCATGATAAACATAGAACTGATCACAAGTTCAAAGTTGGTGATTCAGTTTGGCTTCACATCAGCAAGGAAAGACTGACAGGTGAAGGTAAAAAATTGAAACCTATACGGTATGGTCCGTTCCAAATATTGGAAAAAATTGGTAACAACGCTTTCCGGTTAGATTTACCTCCATATATGCAAATCTACTCAGTTGTAAATGTTGAGAATTTAAGATTGTATGAACCGCCTATGATTGTTGATCATGATGATTCTAACATTATGCCTTCCATTGATGATTTTGCTCCTGAGTATCTTGATGAGTTGCAGGAAGACATCATTTTGGACAGGAAAGTAAGAACTTCGCGAAGGGGTGATATTGAATATCTTCGTGTTGGGTTCAGAGGCATGCATCCGAACAAGGCAAAATGGATGGAAACCGGAAAGGTGAGGGAGAAATACCCTCACCTATTCACCAATTAGGTTGACTTTTGGGGTCCAAAAGTTTCTCAGTGGGGAGGAATGATCCAGAGGATCCTCATAGAGAAACACCGATCTAAGATCTTCTCAGAAATTGTTGCAGTCATTTTTAAAGCGTGGAGAAAAATTATACGACTCGACGATAGTTTGTTTGCAGGAAACAGAGCTCGTTTGCAAAAGTTATAGCCCGCTGAAATTTTTGGGCAACTGGCGAAATTTGGAGTTTTGTGCAGGTTGGACGTGTGCACGCTCACCAAGTGTTGCGATCATATTGCGACACGTGGATGAATTGTGTGACGTATTAAAAAAATGGGTTTTGGAACGCCGGTCTTGGACACTCGTTCTCGAGACAAATGGACCCCGCTATTTACTGGCTGGGGGCCCTCAGCCAGGTTCGACACACTCGATTATGGAGGGGTGCCTTGGCCTCCTTCTCATTTAACCATTCAACCAACTTGTGTATATAAACCTCTATATTTCCTTTTGCGCCATGCATGTGGGACATTGGGCATGTATTATTTAAATTACCCACGCCTTATAACTTATTTGCACTTTCCACGCATTTGCTATTCTATTCAACGCCTTATCCATCCCACTTTTCACGCAATTGTTTAAACTGTCCACCGCATGTATACTATGGGATAAGCGCCTAAAATTAAACCATGCGCCATCCAAGAAATGCGCCCCAACTTAAGCGCCTACCACATAGGCTAAGGTGGCTTTCTAGCCATTTAAAAACCCGCGCCCACCTACCATATAAAGTGTTGACCTAGTTTTCATGCGCCCAATGTGGGATAATGATCCCAAAAGGATAAGCCAAAAGCAAGGGAGGAGAATGGAACTCGGGTGGGCCGAGTAAAATGATAAGCGCCCAGCCGGCATGCTAGGAGGCGCACAAACAATATAAAAAGGGTGATATTCTATTTGTAATTCATTCGGGACTGTGTAGTAATATTGTAATGCTCATATCTTGAGCTAGGAGTGGAGTTTGAAGGAGATGTAAAAAGCAACCCCTGTTATTTTCGACAGAGGAAGACTGTGAGAAGGTCAGAATTTTGTAGAATTCTTTGTAAAGGATTATTTTCAAGATTCTAATAGATCGGTCCCATTCAACCGGACCCGGAGACGTAGGCCTCAAGCGCCGAACTCCGTTATCAATTCTTGCGTCACGTTGCTGGTGAATCCTCTTCATTTCTTTCAATATTTGCACAGTACTTGCAGTTTTTATTCTTTTATTAAAAATACAAAAAGAAATAATGCACAATTTTTACATCGAAAATCAATACAAAGCAAGAAAATGTGTGTACACAATTGCTAGTTAAATTTGGTTTTCAAATCAGCAATGCAACTATTATTACTAGAACATAAATTAGGTGGGACCTCCAATTGCCCAACAGACAAACCATCCCCTAACAAATCTCCTTGAAAATTGCACACACAATGTAATTATTTCTATCAAATTAATTTCCAAACTTTAGGGTAGAAGAAGTATTTTCCACGTGGCATGTTATTATTGATCATGAGAAAAAGTTGTTTCCAACTAATAGAAAATAATTGTGCATCGTATAGAATAAAGCCTCAAACTAATAGAATTAAATTAAAAGCTTTACTTTTTTACAAATAAAATGAATTTGAACAATCAAACTATAATCCAAAAAAATGTAAATATAAGTGGCACCCTGTAATTGATTCATGACAAAATGAGTATTTGTTTTGGTGGAGACAATATACATGGCTTCAACAAGATAAAAAACCCATATTGTAATCAACGAAAGTACTTATTTATATTTATTGCGTATGCAAAAGTGATTTTCGCTTGACCCGATCCACCGATAATTTATAAATAAATATTTTTTAAACTTCAACATTTAATTCTTTTTTTGCTTCTATGCAAATGACAAGTAGATAACTTTGGCATGCATTATGGACTCAATAGAAGAGGAGTACAACATCGAATACGCTGGGCAGAGAAAAATTGATCTACAGGATTTTTTGCAGCATAACAACGCTTAATTCTCGCAAAACTAGTTTTGCACCCTTGATGGCTTAGATGCGGAAGGCATGGCCGTTGACCAACGTCATCCATGAATTTCCTATCTTGGAATGTTTAGGGTCCTATATACTCATGTCGCAAGTATATTGTTCGTGAAGCTCGACAAAGATTTGCCAATTTAGATGTTTTGTTTTTGTAGGAGGTGAAAATTACAGGTTTTCAGTTATAGGTGGTTTGTAAATCCATCTGGCCTGACAACTTGGCCTTTTGTAGTAATCATGAAGCGGGGCGTGGGGGTTTAATTTCCCTTTTTTCTCCCAAATGGTGCCACCTTGTTGATGACCATGGCATTGACCCTACCAACCGTACCATATGGGTCCTCTTTAATGTTGATGACCGCCCTTTTGGCCTCATTAATATTTACGCCTCTAACGATGCAACCGAAAGGGCTGATCTGTGGTGGTGGATAGCATGCTCCATTCCCGATGCTTATTGGGTCATAAGTGGTGATTTTAATATGGTTGAGTCACCCACTGAAAAATGTGGCCATCTATCCAATGAGATGGACAATTGGCGAAAGGGAGGCGTGGTTTTTCATGCGCAATAAGTTTGGGTTTTATGACCCTAATAATTCACGCACTCCCACTTCTAAAGCATGGTTCACTTGGTCCAATCTCGAGGAGGATCAGATCGTGTTCTTAAACGAATCGATCGAGCCATGTTGTCCGCTCAGGATTATTTTGATTTTGACAACATTTATTCTATGCCGGTGGAGGTCATGCTTGACTTTGTCCTTTCGGATCACTCCCCTATTTGATTTCGTATCACTTGGCATGATAAGCGCACTTTTTGTCATAAAGGTCAATTCTTTCTTAACATTGCCTTGATACAACATGGGCCCACTCTCAATCATATCAAGTGTGTGTGAAATTTGGCCACCATCCTAGTCATTGTCAATGCTTTCATCCACCTATGCATGCCAGCTAGATTCAATGGTGGGAGGATGTCATGAATTGGACTACTAAATTCCTTAGAATCTATGGCAGATAGCTAGCTAAAATTTGGCGCCGCTCATACTCCGCCAACACTTTCGCTCTTAGCCGAGCGGTGGTTGCGCTTTAGGGCAACCCCTTCTCTAAAACTCGCAACTTCACGTTGTAGCGCTTCGCTAGCAAATCTAAATTGTTGACAATTACAATGCTCGGGGAGCTCAATTATTGCCCGTATGCATTGGCTTAAAATTGGCGACCGCATCTCGAAAGAATTCTTCCTTTCTCTCAGAGCCAAAAAGCCTTCTCAGCAAATTCGGGCCATCAACGATGGTGGAATTAGGGTTACAAACCCTCAACTCATGCTACACGCATTTGTGCAACATTACAAGCTGGTCTTTCAAGCTCAACTACCCTTTGTTGACCGCCAAACAACCCTTGCCCATTTTTTGGCTGTGGTGTTGTGCAAGCTTTCCCAAGCTCAGAAGGTGGTATGTGACTGGATGCTAACCATTGATGACCTCCACACTGCCGTCATGGAAATGGCCAATGATAAGGCTCCAGGGTGTGATGGCTTCCCTTGCGAATTCTACAAAGCTATGTGGGATTCGATCGGCCCTAACCTTCTTCAAGTCTATCTCAAGGGTTTTTAGAACTAGTCTTTGGGAGCGCGTATCAACAAAGGGAACATCAAATTCATACCCAAACCTAGGGATCCAGAGAAAATTACCTCTTGGAGGCCTATCACATTGTTGAATGTCTCCTACAAAATAATTGCCAAAGCATTGGCTATGAGGCTCCATGCAATGTTCTCCCCGTTGTTGTTCAACCAGAACAAACTGGGTTCATTCAGAGCGATACATCCTGGATAACATCATCATTGCGGTTTGGGAAGGCATGAAATGGGCTCGCTATTCTAATCAATCTGCTTTATATTCATCAAGATTGATTTTAAGAAAGCTTATGATCGGATTGAATGGCCATTTATCCTTGCCATGCTCCAAGCCCTTAGCTTCACTCCATTTTCATTCAATTAGTCAGAATGCTATTTGCATATTCCTTTGCCTAGATCACCATTAACGACCTCAGTTATGAGTCCTTTGGATTGTTTCGTTCCATTCGCCAAGGATGCCCATTAGTGCTGCACTCTATGTGCTTGTTGCTGAAGGTTTTGGGTATATGCTGGCCCATGCCAAATCTCAAGGGCTCGTTAGGGGAATTTCATTACCTCCTGCGAACAATTCTCAATTGCTCAATGGTCACTTCGCAGATGATTCCTTTCTTACGCTTATTGAGGAGGAATCCAATATTTACAATGCCATGCACTGCCTTGATATCTTCTATTTGGCATTTGGTTCTTCCATTCAATGGCGAAAACCCAGTGTTACCGACAATCTTTCCTCCTAGTGCCCGATTGGCTGGCCTCTTTTGAGTGGAAGATTCTTGCACATGGTGAAACGTTTAAATTTCTTGGCATCCCTTTTGCCTTCCAGGCATCGAAGCTATGGCAGTATGTTATTCAATGGGTGGCCAAAAAATTGGACTATTGGATCACCAAACCTCTGTCATTAGCAAGAAAATTCCAAATTTTCTCTAAAGTCTGGCGGCCATGCACGTTTACTACTCCTCCTATTGGGTGCCCTCCAAAGCCTCTATTCGAAGTTGGAGAAGCTCCTCAAAGCCTTTCTTTGGGCCAATGCTTCCACTGACAAAGGTTTTCATTGTGTTACTTGGGAGATTTGTTGCCTTCCCCGTAAGTTTGGGGGTTGGGCCTTATTGACATTCAACGACAAGGGTGGGCACTCTGTGTGCGAAATGGATTGTTCGATGCATCTAAGGCCAAGAAGCATGGAAAGTGCTCATGCGCCATGGAATCGAAGAAGGATCACCTTACGACCCCCTGCATGGAAAGGTTTGGGGTTTGTCAACCTCCTTATTGCTTCAATTCATGTTAAAGTTGTTGGTACCTTTGTGCTTAAAAGCATTTGGAAAGCCTGGGAGTGTATCAAACCATAGCTACAATGGAAAGGTGACAACTTTCGCAATGGCCTCTCCATTAACCATCATTCCCTTTGGTGGTCACCGATATTTCAGGCTCATGATAAGTGTTTTGCAGACACCTCGGGATTAATGCGCTCAAAAATTTCAAGCGTGGCATTTGCACCATCTAAGATTTTTTCTGTAAACACTCTCAATTGTGGTTCTGTTGGCTTGAGCTTAAAGCTTGATATTGACTTACTAACCAGGATCAGGGAAACATCACTACAGTGCTCAATTCGGTCCCAGACCACATGTTGCACAAGATTTCTATGTGTTCTTCGCCCTTAGTGGATGGATTAGAAGTGGTATGTTGATACCCCATTTCACAATTATTCAGCCAGTAAAGGCTACAACTAGCTTTCACATCATCTACCCATGGTTAAAAAGCTCAACACTTGATGGAGAATTCATTCCACTCTGTCTTCTTGGAGCAAGCGATTAGACACTTTGGTCTATCGTATGCTGACCTAAAATGGCCCATTTTCTCGTGGTGTATTATGCACCAAGGTCTTCCTATAGGATCTTGACTTGTTCAAATTGGGGTCCTAGCTCCTAAGCGTCCATTCTGTGGCCACTTGGAAACAATAATGCATCTATTCTGATTTTGTCCGAAAGCTCAACTTGCTTGGAATTGGATACACTCATTTTTCTTTCCACTCAGACCCCATTGCTTTACTTGGCAAGAATATCCTTTTAGGAGATAATCCCAAGCTTATGCCTATGTTCACCCAAATTTGGCATGTTTTTAGAGGGGAAATTCTATTTTGGATATGGAAAGAAAGAAATGCTTCCTTCTTTGTTAATTCTGAAGTTGATCAGCAGTTTTCTATGTATAACAAATATATGGTTCTCTAATGTGCGTTGTTGCAGATTCAAGTCTAGGTGAACAAAGTCGCGTTGGAGGTGGACCACCTCTAGACTCTGCGACATTGGGGGAAGCTCTATGTAATGTTGCCGTGTGCCACCTTTGACAACTCGGTGCTCCTCGCCACTTGGCCGTGGTGGTTGGCGTAATCGCTCACAACGACGTGATTTCAGTAGGCCGGGCTTGGCATTCCTGGGCCCTCTCCATCAGAGGAGTTATTCACCGGCTCGCCTATATGGCCGGGGTCACCACGCCCTCATCAACAAAGGAGTCCTTTGCCAACTTGCCAATAGGGTGGGTCAGGCTTGCCAAAGACGGGTGTGGCTCTCCCGCAACCTCCGTGTAGTGCAGTGTCGATGTATGGAATTTGTCCCCGTTGCCACCGTCTTCCAACAAGTTCCCTCACCTTAGCCTCGCCATCCCCACTCGAGGAGAGGCGGATCAGGAAGAAGAAAATCCCACTAGGTTTGTCATATCCCTTATGTTGGCAAAGATCTACTAGGCTTGGGCTGGCCGGATGATCACGATCCGCCCGCTTCGAGAATGTTTGCTGTTGCTGCTTGAATTGGTCCTTTGTAATTCTTTAGGCATTGCCTAGTTTTTGTTTTCTCCTAGGCTCGGCCTAGTTTGTTTCTCGCTCTCCTAGGCTCAGCATAACTTGTTTGTGGTTGTGGAGCGTGCTCTCACACCGCTGGCTTTTTTTTTGCTCAAAATAATCTTGTATCTTTTTGAATTAATATAATATAAAATCTCTTTTCTTTTAAAAAAAAAAAAACGACGACTAGATATTTTCAATGGGACTTGTTCATCTAGTGGCCCTTCTCCCCACCATCCCTAATCGGGATCAATTCTAAAACAAGATTGATGAACACATGTCACCATTAAAGAAGAATGCATCGCCAATGTGGAAGAGTTAAAAAAATAATGAGGTGGGCAAAAGAAAGATGGCGTGTACATTAAAAACAGAGGAAGAGGATTGCTGGTGATGTGAAAGAGCACGAATACCTAGGGATCATACAAAAGAAATCGTATACTTAATTGAAGCCTATTACTTTTTCTTTCTCTCAAAACCTGGACTTGATATTTGCTGGGATCCAAAAGGACTTGTACTAGTAACAAATCTATTGCACGGAAATCAGAGCTACTTCCAACACGATTCGATCGAAGTATGTATCGCAAACTTCCGTTTAGTTTTATGCTTTTATTTCTTTAACCGAATGTTTGGCGCACTTTCAACTTTTTAATTAGACGGTAGTTTGATTTGGCCTGCTAAAATTATATAATCTGTTAGTTTAGACATTCACCATTTCTCTGGTTGGTTGCTTGCTCTATAGACCTTTGTGTTACTGATTCAACAGAAATATTGTTTCCAATTTTCTTGAACTTAAATTCTTGTAGTCTCTTGTATGGAATAATTGTGTTTGAATCTTTGGTCTTCAATATACGTATATGGATTGCTTGCTATATACGCCTTCAGACATCACTGCAATTTTGAAATTAATTGTCCTTACTTTCTTCTCGAACTCAAACCCTAAATGTCTTCACGTTCCCAGATCCTTTAGGTTCACCGTGCCTTTTACTCGAGAAATTCAGGCCCTTTGTCAACTTGGTTAAGGCGGTTTGTTTTATGCTGTACTTTAGTGGAATGCATATCATATAAGGGCATGTTACAAGAAACAGAGAAACTTAACAGCAACTGAAAGCGAACTAAAACCGGAAGGGGATAGGTTGCACATAGGAAAGGGACTTCGAATACATACATATAATTTTTATTCTCTCTCTTTAAATCCACAAAATTTTAATTATCGATACTCTAATTTATTGAAAGAGTTTTTATTTGTCAATAATATAGTTTTATTGTTCATTATTAATTAATTAATTTATTTTTGGATGAAAAAGCCTGTATTTAACCAATAAATAAGATAGTACAACTATTCACAAAAAGAGCAGGGGGCATTTTAAATTCTAGAAAAAAACAAAAAAACAGAACATTTAAAAGCAGCCTGAAATGCTGTTTCAGGTCTTAATAATGTGTGACGGCCATCACATTTCTTGCAACAAGGATATAAGGTGCATACATACATATGAAATGAAGAATTTTATAATGTTCACCGGAACAAAACGTCTATGGGATCACTAAGCAACACCGGGAAAGAAGTCAATACCATTTAGTCCACGCCAAATACACAAAGACTAAATGTTTTTGTAGAAGGCATGATTTAATTCAAGATTTAGCCTTTTAGGTGACGAGTTATCCAAAACATAAAGCTGACTTATGGGTTTGATTCTTGCCTAATCTGTTTTGGATCCTCTCTAAGACCAATGGCATCTGATTGTAGTTTGCTTCATTTTTTTGCATTAAAAATTTAACCGGTTAGCTCACTACGCTAGCTGTAAAATTGAATCCTAGCTCGATAGGATGTTGCCAGTCTTCGGTAGTATTTTTGTGATGAAATCGAACTATATTACTTTCAAAGAAATATTATACAATACACACTATTCGCCTTTGGTAGTATTCCCTTTGTGCTATGCATGAGTTGGTCATTGTACATAGATGCAGGGACTGTATGGTGCTCACTTACTTTTTGCTCCCACAGGGTGGTCCTGTAGACCTTAGGGTCTTTTGGATGTTATTAAAATATTTCATTCATTCATTTATCATGTTGGCTTGAATGATTAGATGCATTCAATGTGCGTTAATAGCTATATTTTATAAGATATCATATTCACATTCTTGAGCGTTCTCTTGCCCTTTCTATATTTTATGTGGCTTTTTATGCTTTACAAATTTCCCCACTTGTAGTAGTGTGATGTTTAGACGGCATAGCATGTTACCAATGTGGGTACCAAAGCACTCCATCGCTGCTCGCTTTTTGCCTGCAGGCCACTACACAGCCTGCAGGGTTTGAATCATAGTCTTACTTGGGAAACTTCACGCTTTACTACCAGGCCACTATTACAAGGTGCTTTTTTGTGGCATTTAGTGTGATATCTCTGTTTATCCCTTTTAAACTATTGATGTCTATTTCTACCATATGTGAAGGGCATCTCTATTAAGATAGTAAAAATTATAAAAAAGAGGAATGTTAAGTCTATTTTTATTATAAATAACACTTTTAAAAAGGTTTTAAATTAGCCAAGGAGTATATGGAGCCTAAAGTAAACAGTGAAGTCCACCTCATTCCATTCTTGTGGAAAATCTGACTTGGAGAAACTGGAAGAGCCATCGAATCAGGCAAAAGGAACATGAGGCAGCAATTTTACTTAATAAATCTATCACATCAGTACTAGCGGAGAACTCAAAATCCTGGAATCCACAAATAAACGAATTTCCTTAGAGAATAGGGTTCTTGCAATCGGAAGTCCACTACTACAAGAGAAGATTTAGAGAAGCAGGAGAAATAGAAAAATATAGCAACCATTTAGACAAAGACGATGGTTTAGTCCTAAGCCAATATTGGAGATTGTTGCATAAAATTCAGAAAGGTCCTAGAAACATTGAAAATGTCAATTTAATCAATTTGTAAATTGGTGGTATGTAGCACCTCAAACCTGAGATCATAAACGGTCATCATTTGTTTCAGAACGGCTAGTTCTCCTATATACCTTCAATAGTTATTTTCCTTATGAGATACTAGAAATATTAAGAGTCTATACAAGAAAAGTGAATTGGCAATTCAATCTATCGTATGTCTTGATGATGGGTCATGAAATGTGATCTAGAACTTTGACCTGAGAATTCACCAACAGAGTTATCATTTAGAAGCTAATATATTTGTACAATTATAATGGACTGTGTGAGCTTAAAGTCTATGAGTATCCAAGATTAATGCGTTTTCCAGAGCATGTGGGTAAGTGTTTCACACCCTTGTGTTGTTTTTGGCTGACCCAATCACTAGGAAGTTTCTTTGAAATATACTTAGGCTTTTTCAGGTTATTCCTATCAAACTTATTATTGGTCAACTAGAGGGATTTTCTTGACCATCACACTTGAAATAATTTTAAGAATGTGGCAAAAATTTATTAATGTGATGTGAAGCTCAAAAATATGAAATGAATGTTTCGATATCTGAAACAACTTGTATGATGGTCCTTGCGATCAAGATGTGTGAAAACATCTTTTGGTCACTAAATAGAATTTTGAAAAGATGATTTAAATTCTGTAATTGATTGTGAATAGGCAACAATAGATATCTCCAATTTCTCTATTTCTTGGGAAAAGAATATTCTTGTGAGGTCCTGTCTATGTCCTTGCCACAATGCTGTTTGAACAACAATTAAGATGGCAAAGACTTGCAGTGCTGCTCTTCTGCTGTATGTGATGTGCGATGCAATTTTTAGCTGTATACTATCTTCTCATTGTAAACTTTGTGAAGCCTTTTGTACTTATTTACTATTATAATAGAATTTAACTATTACTTAGTTTGTAAGCAATTATTTTCTTATCCTTTGAAGGACCTTGCATACAATCAAGTTAATCCTGATTTCTTCATTTAAACGAAAATTTAAATTAATGCTGTATTTTAAAATGTTGTAGCTATTAATGTGTCATATCAAGACCATTCTTTAATGTGGACCACAAAACAAATTTGTTGGTGAAGGGAGATTCCTATGCTAGCAGTGGGCACATGTACCTTTCCAAGTACATGTCTTCATGCTCGAAGAGGCATTGGGAATACAGAGACTTGCTTACTGGCATCTCTTGATACCTCTCAAGATGTCTCACGTGCTGGACCTACATGCCCCTTTAAAGAAAATGAAGCAAATGGAACAAGCAAAACCTCTAACCACATAGCCAAGCCCCAAAACAACCCCACAACAGCTTAAACCCATAAAAACAAAACCCACGTAAACCATAAACCATTAAACGACTTGGGGGTGTTGGTTCGTAATTAGAATGGTTATTCCATTAGTTATTTCATCAACACGAATCGTAATTGTTCCAAACAACACATGATTGATTAACTTGCTATTCGATGATTTTATAGAAAACAGCCCCAAATGTGCTTAAAATTGAATTGTTAAGTGCTGCAAAATTAAAGGAAATAATTGAACATGAAATAAGAGCAAGGAACTACTGTGAAACAACAAGACCAGAAATGCACAAGACGTTGCTTTCCTTGGGGAAATCGAATGTGGGAAAAACTCCATAAGAGTGAGGGGTTGCCTTCTCTTGCAACTATCTCTTTGTGATGTCACATGTATACTACCTTCTCAATGGCTGTATGGACCCCCTTTACTAGAGCAACATGCCCAATCACCTGTACAAGCTCTGCAATTTGTCCAACTCCATCTCTCCATCACACTCCAACTCCTAAGACACTCAAGCAAGAGGAAAGAACTGCTAGGAAACAATTACTTGCTTTTTAAGGACCCCGAAAGTGTATTTATACATGGTTACATCATAAGAAGCTCAAATGGGAAGCTAGAAAGACTCGGAAGAGGAAGAGACACCATTTGAAGATGTTACTCCGCCTTTTTTTTGTCTTCACGCGAAACCACGTCTATGCTACAAGGAATGAAGAGAAATAAGAATGCACACATTATTCATCGTGTGTCCGTCATTTTATTATGTGAGAGATGGTTACAAAATGGTTTAAATGGTTGAATCGCTTGCTTATTAGTTAATACTTAACTAATATTGACTTAATGCTAAATTATAAGTCTTATATTCTAATATCCCCTCTCAAGGCTTACACCATTGAAAAGAAGATATAATTACAATCTTCAAAAGCTTTTGTTTTGAACAATCGTTCTTGGATCGAGTAGAACTCGATCAAGTGCCTCCTGTAATATCACAGAAAAAATACTTCTAGCAAATCTGGATGTTTTTGTGAAATCCTAGGGCAACAGTATTGATAAAATTAACTTTTATAACAGCAGCGATAATCTGATTTTTATAAATAAAAACAACGAACCATAATGCATAAAAATTAGTCTTTTATTTAATTATTTCCAACCAACTACAATAAAAAATACTAGTGTCTGAATACAATTGTCTGGAGCTGAATTGGTGGAACACTTGCACCCTGAATGACCACTGCAACCCCGAATGGAATTGCCCAGCTGAGAAGTGAGGGATTCCATCCTCAAATCTGTATGCAAATGAGGGATTTCATCCTCTATTGCTGTTGCAGAAGCAAAAGCTACTTGCAGACAAATAAATAATTGATAAATTTCCAAGATGTCTTTACAATGATCCCCAAATCTGCCTTTATAACCTCCCTTCCTTCTTCCAAAGTGGGCGCCCCTTCTGGATTTACATGCATGCTCCCAAAAACAATTAAAATAATGACTTTATTCCCCTCAAGTTGGCGCCCCATCCTAATAATAGGAATATGCAAAATTAAAGGCTTGATCTTCACTTCATCCTAAAAATAGGATCTGTTCCTCATGCAGCCCATTCTATACTTGGCGCCCCATTATAGAATGCTTTATTTAATTAGAAACTTTGACTTTGGCGCCTAATAATAGAAGTACATCTTTCTATTATTATTTTATTCTATTTCAGCTATTTAAATATAATTTAAGTGTCCCTTTTCCAAATAAAATATAAAAATACCCTTGGACCACTTAATTAATTTATTTTCCCTCTTTTAATCACCCCTTAGCCTACGAAAAATAATAAAAATAGGCTTGAGTATCTAGAATTAATTAATTTTGAAAAGGGGACATTACACACCCCAATCCTTATAGAAGTGCGGTTATTGAGCTGAATTCCTCGAGTTCCTAGATTCCATCTCTTGAACTCCCGAATTACAAAATCTCCCGAATTGCTAGGCAGTCCTCTACTACTCGAGCTACTCGCACAATGCTCCATCAAGTTGTCTCGTGATCCTTTTAAGGATAAATTCCCGAGATCTATAGACTCTGGAACTATAGAGGTGTGTCATCCATTTCGAGTTTTACCTACATTGGATTCCTTTCTATTATCAAAACATTGATTTCTAAGGGTACATATAAATCTTCTTCTTCATCAATAAAATCTTCATTAAATTCAACATTTGGTGGATGTCAACAAAGGCGACATTTGCTTCTTTCGGGTTATCTTTGAGATTGCCTTTGAGAATATTGTTAGCTCAAATGCAATAATGGCCTGTGGTGTATGACCTCTTTTCTTGCAATAAAAACTCAACTTGCATGGTGTCTTTATTTGTTTTTGTGATTATTTCTTGTGCGGGAGTATAGTGCATTTTCATGCGAAGAATCACCTTTTGTATGGTTCGTAATTGTTCTCTTTTCTTTAGCTAAGAGCGCTTGATATGATATCTTCCGGGCTTTGCGAAGGTATCTAACTAAGAGTAAAAATGACATTGTTATTTGTATAAGACAAATTGCTTAACTAAATGGCTTTAAAATCTTCATCATTTGGGGCATTAGCCTCTGCTAACTATCTAAGAAGAGATCTTTGATTATTTATATGACCGGACATAGTAACATCATCAACCATCTTAAATCGAAAGAGTTGAAGTTTTAAAGAAAATTTAGCATTCACTACTTTTGTCCCAAACAACCTATTCAAATTTTCCTAGATATTTTTGGACGATTTCTCTAAATCTATATGATGGCGTTCAGAGTCAAAAAATATGAACCCGATTATAGCTTTAGCTTTATCATCATGGCTTTTCCACTCTAACAATTTGGTAGTATTGGTGGGTTGTGTTTCTTTTCCATTAATAATACCCCACAAATTTTTGTTCATTAATTGCATTTGGATTATAACTTTTCAAGTGTGAAATTTGAAGCCAAAATATTTCTCTATTGGGATTTCCATTTAAATTGGAAAAAAAGGGAAAACACATACGCATAAATACTTAGACTGTGCCCTAGGCAACTTCAAATGCCCGTGAATTTGACTGTTACAAGGTCTCGAAATGCCCTTGCCGATTGGGTTTGTGCTTTGGAAAACATCGATTTTGAACTTGTACTTTTAATGGCGTTTTAATGGTTTAACACTTGTATCATGCCTTGTGCCCGATGCAAACTGTCTCATGCCCTCAACAGAGATTCACGACTGTTAGCAAGAGGCTTTTGGGACTTTCGCTTTGCTGGCTTCTACGACTTTAGCGGGATATTACTGTTTGCTTGGCTTCTGTGACTTCGTTCTAGAGACTGTCCAACCCTCACGACTTCGTTCTAGGCCCTCACAACTGTGTATTTTCTGAAACTCGCAATTTTGAGTTTGCGAATATATTAATGTGACCTTTTGCGACTTTATTTTGCCCTTCTAAGAAACCCTCATGCGACTGTAAATTCTGTATGTGCCTTTTGTGATTGAAACTTGAAACTTTTGTCACGTGCCCTAGAAGCATTCAAAAAAACACTAAATGCTTCTTCCGACTCTTTTTCCTCGGTTTACATATCCCTTCAAGCCAAGGGTTCTAATACTAAAGTTAGAATATGCGCACAAGGAATGAAGAGAAATAAGAATGCACACATTATTCATTTGTGTCCGTCATTTTATTACGTGAGAGATGCTTACAAAACGGTTGAAGTGGTTGCAACCATTTATTGGTTAATACTTAACTAATATTCACTTAATGCTAAATTATAAGCCCTATATTGTAATACGCTTTGTGTAGTTCGAAATGGCCATGGCAGTTGCGAAATCGCCTTGGCCCCTTAAGGTTTAAGTAGGTGGCAGTTGTGTATCTACCACCTTCTTGAACTAGTGGTTTCCTAACACCAAAAAATCTTGTATCGTATGAATAGGAAAAGAGGATGTGGTATAGACAATTCCAAGGTTAGATGGAAGGCCGTGAAAGGGGCTGGGCAAAATTTAACTTTGATGGAGCCTCTCACAGAAATCCGGAATAGTGGTTTTGGAGCGCATCCTTTGTGTGCCCCAAGGAAATATCAATATAGCGTCACCGACCTGTCTTTCTCTGTACAAATAATCAGGCAGAAGCAAAAGTGCTTATGGAAGGTGTGAAATTGGCAAGAGCTTATGGAGTAGTCATCTAAAGTGGAAGGATACTCCATGGTGGTAATTAATTCAACAAGCAAAGGCTGAAAATTGAATTGGAAGCTCCACTAATGTTTTGACAAGCATTCAAATTAAAGGAGCTGTTCCTCCAAATATCCTTTGCTTATTACTTTCGGGAAGCAAATTGCCCAATTGACCTCACAAATTCGGGAGCTGACCCAGGAATATTGTCAAAATTGAAAGCTCCTTCCCTTCAATTGTCTTGCTTTGAAAAATTTAGCTAAGACCGATGTGGAGGACATTGAGGCTTTGAATTAAAATCATGTTTCTGATTGGTTTTAATCAGATGGTAGATGGGGAGTTGGGAATGATATTGGGATTTGAATTCGTTGTCTAGAATGATGCATAATGCCACTTGATTTTGAGGAAATGATGTATTGAAGGTTGGGTAATGATTATTCATTACACCTTAATCTTTTGGGGCGATGGGACACATCAACACATGGCTAATGAGGATGTTGTCGGATGGCACGTTTAAGCAACCACTATGAATTCCTCACATTATTAATGCGCTTTCTCGCATTAAGAAGAAAATTCTGTTCCTACATGTTTTGCCTTGCTATTCAAGCCTTTTCTTTTCGTTGGTTGCATTTGTGATAATTTGTCTGTTATCCAAACTTCAAATGGCACTCATAGTAGTTTTTCTGGTAATTCTTGAAGGAGAATTAGACATTTGGAGAGTGCATTTACCTCTAAAAGCTTCATTTGCATTTCGTGATGGATGGTGCAGGAAAAACTTTGTTTGCTAGATCCTTGTTTTCAATTGCTTGGGGTATCTTGTGGGAGTGAAATTATTAATCGAATAGACTCGAGAGAGGTTTTTTTGCAGCTTCTTGCCACTATCACTCTCGACGTACACATTTCAATACTCAGTAAAAATCATTTCTCGAGGTGCATTGCTTGAAGGATTTGGAAGTGTTTTGGGATGCTTTTAACTATTCTCTTGATTTTCCCACACTCGATGGAGAGTTTGTCCCATTTTGCCAAATGTGCTAGCCTAGGAGATTCCTGACTAGGGGAATGTTGGAGAGATCAGGGGGTAATGGAAAAACAATAGTGTCGGTAGATGGTTCGAGTGGGGAGGAGAAGTTGATGGTTTTGGAGCAAAGGATGGCATTTTGTGAAGCTAACTGCAAAGCCTTGCATAAATGTAGCTATCGAATGAGGCTGTAGTGCTTGTTCACAATAGTTGTGGAGGGTGAATGTTAGATCCCCTTACTAGCCAAGGGTGAGTTGAGGCCAAGACCACAAGAGAGAGGTGTGCAACCCTAATTAGATAAAAAGTTGCACGAAGTTGGAAGATTGATTGCTGAAACATGGATTTGTGGGAGGAATGTTACCTCTGGTTTGACAACCCGCACAATGTTTCATCTTATTGATATGGGTATGTGTTTAAATTTTGACAAACAAGCAAACTATGTGCTAGTTGTGAAGGAGAAATCTCGAGGATTTTTATAGCATCTTGATAAGGTTATGGAGCCCATTTGCATTTTTGCAGCGCGAGATGGTCATTTTGTGGAGCTTAGCCCTCCTTAGAAGAAAGGAAGTGCTAGTGGTGGCGTAGGTTGTGGTGAGAGGAGAGAGTGCAGTGTTGTTTTTACTTCTCACTATCTATTCCCGATCTCGTTGTGACGTCTATTGTTTTTTGTTGATGGTTGATGGGTAGTGTCATAAGTGGTTGGATGTTGTGTCGGGTGCTTGTTGGCTGGTGGAAGTTGTTTGGATTCTTTTGGTCACAGCTCTTGGGTAGTCAAAGTTGGGCTTTGCATTCGTGCTGCTTTTTGACTCTTAGTCTTGGTGGGAGAATGTTGGCAGTTGGCCTTTATCATTTTGTTTTTAATTTTGCATATTAGTTTTTCATAAACATAGCAATAGTGTGCTCACCTGGCCACATATTGGCTCTTTTCATATTTCTTGTTGAATGTAATGACATTATTGTAATCAGTGTAACGGGGGGACTAAGGGCCTTGGTTTGGGAACGACAACACGAGGAACAAGAAATGAAATTCTGAAATACTAAACACTTCACATTGAACAATGAAAAATCCAAATATCAATATATTAATATTTATATTCAAAATGATGATTACATTCAAAATTCAAATACAGTTGGCCAGTGGCTCAATGTAATGAGTCTAATCATCATTCATCCCCAAAGTCTGCAGTTGCGCCAAACTCTTCAATGTCCTCATCACTCAAGCTGCTAGACTCCTCATGGTCAAGCTCCTCCAAATTGATGCTAACCAAACTTGTCTGTGCCACATCATCATCAATCTGAGATGGCTCCTCTGGCTCTACATCCCATCGGGCTGCTGGACTCTCCTTGTACATAAGTGTGTTGCGGTCAATGAGATGCAAGGCACTATGTACAACTACAAGCTTCTTTGCCCTCCTAGAGGTAAGCCTGTTCCTCTTCATAGAGTGGATGAAGCCATAAGTAGACCAGTTCCTCTTAGAAGCAGAAGAACTAGAAACCTGGGACAACAAGCGAATAGCTAGTGCGGTTGTCAAAGAATCAGGCCCATGCATAGTCCACCACAAAATTGGATCCTCCTATGCCATAGTCTCCCTATCCATCTTGGCCTCTTTTGAATATCCCCTAAGAGTGGCAAATTTTGTCCACTCCATACAAATAGTGTTGGCATCTATAGAATTGTACATTTTTGAATAGCCTTCATGAACCCCTTCTTCACCTCTGCATCTTGTATAGGGGTAACTCTGCCAGGCCTTTGCACATACCACTTCGGGTTTAATGCATAGGCAGCCATGTGCAAGGGGGTGTTGAGCTTCTCCCATCTCCGATGAATGATTGGTTGAATATGGTCATTGTAGAATTGCAATGTAGGGTCTTTCTCTTGACACGGTGGCCTTCATTTGCTCGAGCATCTTGTTAATGCACTCATACACCTCTCTAAGGCTAGTGCATTAGAGTCCCCATATCTAATGACTTTGAAGATGGAGTAATGAAAGAGACAATGTATTTTGCATCAACCCAAAATGTGTCACTCTTCACCACCTCCTTCACCCTCTTCCCTTGCTCAGACTTGGAATCGGGCCACCGATTCCACTCTATTGTCATGACCATTAGTTGCAATGCCTCTTGCAACTCAAGCATCCTCTCTAAGAGAATGAAATATGATGCATATCTAGTCTCTACAGGTTTCACAAACTCCTTCTTAGAGAAGGTCTTGAAGAGTGCATGTGAAGTGTGGTGGTTGCAGACAAACATTTGCACATCTCTAGCATTATCAACGACCTCTTTGATCCAGAGCAATCTTTTTCATGTCCTTGAGTGCATTATTCATGGCATGCACACAAGGAGTCCACCAAATATGTTTGTAGGCTGCCTCAATCAACTTCCCTACAACTCTGCATACATGGGCTGCATCCGTCACAACTTGCACCACATTCTCCGGTCCAACCTCCTCAATAGCATCTCTAAGGATTTGGAACTGAAAATCAGCATCCTTGACATGCCTGAACAATCAATAGCCTTGAGGAAGTAAGGGCCCTTTGTACATGTGACCATGATGTTGATGAGTGGATGATGCCTAATGTCCATCCACCCATCCATGATTATGTTACATCCAGTAGTGACCCAAGTAGCCTTCATTTTCTCCATTAGAATATTAATCTTGGAATAGTTCTTATCCAAGATTGTTGTCCTCAATTTTGTCTCCCCTGGTGGCACATATGATGGTCCTACTCTTGTTATCTTTGCCACATCGTCCTTATAATAAGGAGAGCGAGCCACATGGAACGGAATCCCATAGGCAAAGAAGAGTTTGCCAATGGCATCATTTGCATCATCTTTATTTTGCACATTGAATAACTCTGCCATTGTGTTTTATATCGATGTATATAGCTGACTTGTGGCTATCATAACTTCTTATCATTATGTATCTCTTTCATATATGTTATATTTTCATTAGTGGGTTGGCCTTGGTGTTGGCCATAGCATAGGAATAGTATATATAGGGGTTAGTAGGTAGTAGTTGATCATCATATTCAGCATTTGAGTCTTATTGTTTGGTTTGGAGGTTGCCCCCTCGAAGTGGCTAAGCTATTCTACTTGCACATTGAGATCATTTATCTGAAATATTGTGTTCATTGGTGTTATATTGTTGCTAATAATTAGATTTATACAAGTAATTCCATTACAAGTGGTATCAGAGCTTGAACTCGGCCAACACTACGTCAAACCCTAATTGTGAAGGTTCGTCCATATCTCAAAATCGGTAGCGAATTTTTCTGCAAATTTTTTTGTGGTGTGGCGAAATCAGTCAAGTAAGATCCCTCCAAATTTTAAGAATTTTTGACTTGGTTTGCAAAAGTTTATAGCGGTTTTATGTTTTTTCATAATTCGGCTACCTAGGGTGCAATTTGTGGAATTTTTCAAAGTTATTTACATTTCCAGAAAGAAGATTAAAAATTAGTTTGAGTTTGAGTTTTATAAAATTTGGCCGAATTCCTATTGAAATCCCAAACCCTAAATTTCGACCTTGATCCTTAAATCTTACCATTTTGGGGCATCATGGTTGGGCCTTCGACAAGAGGCAAAAAGAATCCCATCACTCCGGGTAAAACCCCTGATAAGGATGAGATAATAGTTGAGGAGTTAGAGTCAGAAGGGGTATCTACAGAGTCCTCAGGGTTAGGGTTTACTTCAACTGACCATAAGGTCAACTATCTTGAGTTAGAGTTGCGAAACCTCGAGGGTAGAGTGGCCAACAAAGAAGATGTAGAAAGATTGGACAACGATTGGAGGATTTCATTCACCAATTTAGTTACAATATCATGGGTCATCATATCCTTCCTAATCAGCCACAACTCAATCATACTCATATTAACTAGGGTGGATCTTCAGGTCAAAGTAATAGACAAACTAGCCAGGGTGGATCTGCAAACATGACCAATCCAAATACAAACACTCTGCAAGCCCGTAACATGATTCCAAAAGTGGAAATGCATAAGTTTGATGGAAAGGATCCACTCAATCGATTAACCAGATGGAGAATTTCTTTGATCTTCATCGATTCCATCGGAGACAAAAGGTTACCATGGCATCGTTCAGATCTTGAACTTGACCAATTCATTTGGTATCGATGGTTATGTGCTCAAAGGAAAAAGAGTGGCCTCAATGTTACATGGATAGTCTTCACCGAAGAGTTGTAATTGCACTATAGTTCTAGTGTGTCAGAGAATTATTTCAGTCAATTAGCAAAGCTAAGACAAACAGGAACAGTCAAAGATTACATCCATCAATTCCAAAACCTTTCCTTACGGGTGGAAAATATTCCTAAAGAGAATTTGAATGACTTATTTCTTGGGGGTCTTAAAGAACAAATTGAGACTGAGGTGCGTATGTTTAATCCTCATAAGGTTTCAGACTCTATGATCATGGCACGTAGGGCAGAGGAGGAAATTTTTCTTTCAAAGTAGGAAACAAACCGTCAGTAATATCGAGATCGAAGCACCTTCCACCATCATTCCTCGGCCAGCTAGACGACACCTCAACAAATTGAAGAAAAGAGAGCCAAAGGGTTATGTTTTAATTGTGACAACAAATTTGGACCAGGACATAAGTGTGCTGAAAAGAAGTTGTTCTACATTGAGGGGCCTACTGAAGAAGAAGAAAATGAAGAAGACGAAGAGGTAGAGCAGAGGAGGAATTAGGAGATCCCCAACCAACAATATCATGCCATGCAATTTTCGGTATTAACACTCCCCAAACTCTCAAAGTAGTTGGATTCTTAAAAAATAGAGGGTAACAATGTTGATTGATTCGGGAAGTACTCACAATTTCATCAATCATAAGTTGGCGGTACGCTTGAACTGCTTTGTTTATCCAACTCCAGAATGTCAAGTCATGATCGCTGATGGGAAAACTGTTAGTTGTTCAGAAAATGCCATAACATTAATCTCGCCATGGGAGATTACTTGCTAACTAGCAATATGTATGCCATTGCCATGGGAGGAGCAAACATTGTGTTAGGAGTTCAGTGGCTTACCACCTTGGGAACCATTGAAATGAATTTCCAAGAGTTGTTCATGCAATTTCAGTCAGAAGGGAGGACTTTTAAACTAAAAGGACTAAGAGCAAAGTCCCCACAGATGGTAAGTTCTCATCAGATGCAAAAATTGCTTAGAAAAGGTGCAGAAGGGTTTGTGGCACAACTATTTTCATTGGAAGCACATCATTCCAATACATTTATACCCGCAGATATGCAAGCAATTATAGATGAGCACTCAGTGGTGTTTGGAGAAATGCCCAAGGGTTTGCCTCCAAAAAGAGACCATGACCATGCCATCCAACTAGTACCAAGGAGTCAACCACCCAACATCAGACCTTATAGGTACCCCTATATGCAAAAGAGTGAGATTGAGAAGATAGTTCAAGAGATGTTAGAAGCAAGACTTATTCGTCATAGTCAAAGTGCTTACTCTTCTCCTGTAGTGATGGTACGGAAAAAAAGATGACAATTGGCGCATGTGTCTAGATTACAGGGAACTCAATAAGTACACAGTTAAAGATAAGTTTCCTATTCCTGTAATTGATGATTTGCTAGATGAGTTACATGGTGTTGTTTACTTTACAAAACTTGATCTTCATTTTGGATATCATCAGATTAGAATCAGGGATGAAGATATTCATAAAACAACCTTCAGGACACATGAAGGACACTATGAGTTCTTGGTAATGCCTTTTGGACTAACAAATGCACCCTCTACATTTCAAAGCTTGATGAATTCCATCTTTAAGCCATTTCTTCGAAAGTTTGTTTTAGTGTTCTTTGATGATATATTAATCTATAGTAAAACATGGGAGGAACACCTGCATCATGTAAATAAGGTGTTGGAAACTCTCAACAACATCAACTTTATGCAAAGCCTTCTAAGTGTTCTTTTGGTGTCAAGGAGGTTGAATATCTGGGTCATATTGTCTCTTATGAAGGTGTTAAAGTGGATCCTAACAAGATAAAAGCCATGCTTGAATGGAAGGTTCCCAAAACCCTAAAAAATCTCCGAGGATTTTTGGGGCTTACAAGTTATTATTGTAGATTTGTAAGGAATTATGGCAGCATCGCAAAGCACCACTCACAACTTTATTGAAGGACTCTTTCCATTAGAACGAGCAAGCTACTATGGCCTTTGAGAAGTTGAAGGAGGCCATGTGCACCACTCCAGTTCTAGCCACCCCATATTTTTCAAAACATTCATTGTTGAATGTGATGCTTTAGGGTATGGTATGGGGGCAGTACTCATGCAAGAAGGGCAACCCATTGCCTTCGAGAGCCGCCAATTCAAAGGTAAGAATATATCTAAACCAGTTTATGAGAAAGAAATGTTAGCAATACTTCATGCAGTGAAGCAATGGAGACCATATCTAATGGGAAGACATTTCAAAGTAAAGACAAATCATGATAGTTTGAAATACTTCTTAGAGCAACGTTTATCATCAAAAGAACAACATAAATGGGTCTCAAAAATGTTGGGGTATGATTTTGAGATAATATACAAGAAAGGGAAAGAGAATGTAGTTGTTGATGCTTTATCTCAGAAGGATGAATCTGCCGAGGCATTGTTGTGTGCCATATCTGTATTACAGAGGATTGGATAGAGGATGCAAGGTCTGAATGGAAAAATGACCTAGGTACACAAAATCTCATTCAGAATCTCCAACAAGATCCAAGCATGTCAGAAAAATTTGTATGGAAAGGAGATGCTTTATGGTATAAAGATAGATTATATCTATGTAAGAATTCAATCCTTAAAAATAGGGTTCTATTTGAGCTCCATGCTTCTCCAGTAGGGGGCATTCTGGCTTCTTAAAGACTTATCATCGAATCAAGCATGATTTTTTCTGGGAAGGGCTAAAAGGGGATGTCCAAAAGTTTGTGGCAAAATGCATGGTTTGTTAGCAAAATAAGGGTGAAACAATTAAGTCCCTAGGTCTTTTACAACCTCTATCTATTCCTAGCCAAAGGTGGGAAGAGGTGTCCATGGACTTCATCACAGGATTGCCTAAATCAGAAGGTAAAAATGTAATCATGGTGGTGGTGGACAAACTCACCAAATATGCCCATTTTTGTGCTTTATCACATCCATTTGTTGCAAGTATAGTAGCAACAACCTTCAGGGATACAATTCAGAAGCTACATGGGACACCAAAGATTATAGTAAGTGATCGAGACCCTATCTTTACTAGTAATTTTTGGATTGACTTGTTCTCATGCTTGGGCACACAACTAGCTCGTAGTTCCTCTTATCATCCCCAGTCTGATGGGAAAACAAAGGTGGTAAACAAGTTCTTGGAGGGATATCTTTGTTGTTTTACGTCAGATAAGCAAGCGAGATGGGTCCAATGGTTACCTGGCATAATGGTGGTATAACACCTCCTTTCATACTTCATCTAAAATGTCTCCTTTCTTGGCATTATATGGGTACCATCCACCATCTATCACTTCATCTTTGAGAGTCCAACCAAAGGTTCGAGCAGTTGAAGAACATATTCAACACCAACAAGAGGTGCTTTCTAGTCTCAGGAGAATTTGGCCATGTCACAAAACCGCATGAAGCAGCAAAAAGACCAACATCGCAATGAAAGACATTTTGAAGTCGGTGATTGGGTTTTTGTGCGTTTACAACCATATAAGCAAATGTCCTTAAAACAACAAAAGGATAACAAGCTTTCACCTAAGTATTATGGCCCTTATCAAGTGTTACAGAAGATTGGCAATGTAGCATACAAACTGGAACTTCCTCCGCTACTCGAATTCATCCAGTCTTCCATGTATCTTGCCTAAAGAAGGTAATTGGACAGACAATATCAACCCAGAAAGTGTTACCCGAGCTTGATGAAGAGGGAAGAATCATCCTAGAACAGAATGCATCCTTCAGACACGCACTAAGCGATTGAGGACAAGGGTCATCACTGAGTATTTGATCAAGTGGAAAAATCTAGACAATGAAGACGCAACTTGGGAGGATGCAAATTTCTTGCAACAACATCCATATCTTCTCAACATTGGGGACAATGTTGCTTCGAAGGGGAGGGGCATGCTACGCCCTTAATCATATATCTTATATTGGATGTATATAGCCGACTTGTGGCTATCATAACTTCTTATCATTATGTATCTCTTTCATATATGTTATATTTTCATTAGTGGGTCGGCCTTGGTGTTGGCCATAACATAGGAATAGTATATATAGGGGTTAGTAGGTAGTAGTAGTTGATCATCATATGCCCCCTCGAAGTGGCTAAGCATTTGAGTCTTATTGTTTGGTTTAGAGGTTGCCCCCTCAAAGTGGCTAAGCTATTCTACTTGCACATTGAGATCATTTATCTGAAATATTGTGTTCATTGGTGTTATATTGCTGCTAATAATCAGATTTATGATGAACGTGTTGAAAAGACATGAACGATTGAGCAATAAAGACTTCGTACTTGTTGTCCCTCTTCCTTGCTAATGCTCGACTCTTGCTTTCTAATGCTCTCACCCTCTCACTATTGCTTTGATTTTTTGATTGTGATTTGGAGTGAGGGTGTAACTCTTATTTATAGTTTCTTTTGGAGTGCTTAGGGGTGGGTGGGGCCCATTAAGTATTAGGGTTAGGGTTGGGGTGTAACTTTTTAAAACAAATTGTTTTAAAAAAGAAGTTTAAGGTAGCCTTAGCTGCAGGGGACCCCGGGAGTTTCTACGACGGCTTGAGAGACTTCTAGAAGTTATAACATCTCGGAGACTCATGGGTGTCTCCAAAAGTGGGGACATCTTGAAACCTCCCTTTTGGGGGAAACGTTTCGGGACGTTTCCTTTGGACTTGTGGTGGTGGCGGGATAGTGGAGGGGTGTCCCCATGGTGTCTTTGAGTCTCCGGGATGTCCTGAGTCTCCGAGAAGACAAATTTTGGGGGAGACGCGTCTCTGTGGAACATTGCAAAAATATCTCTATGTAGCCTCTTTTTATCCCCACTAGACACCTTAGGGGAACTATTTTGTAACAAGAATCTTTGGCAGCCATAACCCTATCTCACAAAGGAAAATAAGCAAATATATTTTGGAATTGTTGACTAGACATACTTTTGATTAATGATGGATCCTCGGCTAGAGAGCCATCAGGTGGGCGAAGGCCAAGAACCTTTTCCGTAGAAAATCTTTTGCTTGAGGAAGTCAAAAAGAACTTGGAATCCTCATTACTCTCATGGATTCACTTTGAAGACGAGGATTGAATCCGGGCACCCTTGGCAATATACTCCCGAACACGACAAATAATTGATTCCAACTTCGCCACTTCCGAAGGGAAACATTATGGAAATCAACTTCAAGGGCAATACGAACCATGATAAGGTGTTGACGTGTGTCGCGCAGCTCCCTTCTCCACTTTTGTGCAATCCACCTACCCCATCCTTTGATAAACTTGATTGTATGACAGATCGTTGCTTCCCACCAAAGGACACATTCTTGAACACCAATTAGACGGAACGGTTCCAGACTTTGTGAACAAGGGCACAAAATTCCTTCGACTCCAAATGAGAGACATTCAATTTGAATAAGGAAGAGGGTGATGAGTTGATTGAAGGACCAAAAGAAATCACAGTTTGGATCAGAATGTGATCTAATCATGTAGCATCCATGAGCACCTCAACGGGTTGAAGCCGACAAGAGAAAGTCAAGCCCTCGCGAGTGCCATAGAAATTTTTAAACAAACCCGAACCCTATGACCACCCTTACGGTAATTGGACCAAGTAAACCAGCTGCCGTAGTCTTGTCCTTATTGCTTTCAGTTGGGATCAAAGGGTTGAAGAGAGTTCTTGCACTTGCCCCAAGCCTGCTTCTCAGTGCCATTGACCACAAAGCCCAAACCTCCACCTTTTCACCCTCCCACTCCACCATATTAAAATCCCCTCCAACAATCCACTCTGCAACAGGAAGAGAGGAAGCCATCCAGTCCCATAATCTACATTGCTCAGAGTTAAGATTGAGGGCATAGACAACACATAACCCAATCACCCTATCCTGAACCAAAAGAGTGATCCAAAAACATCAATCATCAGAGTTTCAACACGAGGCAACCACAAAATTTCGGAGATATGAGGAGAAGGCAGTCGCCACACCCCACTCCCTTGACAGTGTTGAGAGGTCCAAAAAGGGCCATTCCAACAGTAATTCATCCTGTTTCCGAGCTCAAACCCAATAGATTTGACTTCCTGGAGGAAAATCATATCTGGCCCAAATTGCTGCAAAACACCATGCACCAACTACTTACAATTGGGAATCGTCATCCCATACACATTCCAAGATAGAAAAGAAAGCTTCATTCCAAAAGAGGAAGAAGTCCAAGGCTACTAAACTAGTTGTCCATCTCTGTAGAGTGAATCATTGCATCCTTGTACGACTTCGTTGATGACTTGGGGCTGAGGTCCCCCTTTCCTCTGTCCTCATGAGCAGGTGAGGAAGCCTCTTTCCACATGTTCCTCTTAAGCTGCCAACAATACTCAATCTCCATACCATTTGGCTCTTAAACCGAGGTATCATTAACCCAAACGGGCCCCAACTCCAAAGAAGAGGTAATGGTCCGAGGCTAATCCCCGGGACCTCTAGAAGAGCTCACTAAGCCGGGTTTACTAGTAGCTGAACAACCTTCACATCCAGCAACAGAGCCTGAACCACTAGAAGGCAAGATACCACAACTTGTACGTCCTGATAAGTAAGAATTTTATCCACCAGAAGCAGACCCTTTAACACCCTTGCTGGCAAAATTTGAATCAACTGATGAGCCCCGATTTCCCAAGTTTTTGGATGAGGAAGGGGCTGAGATCCCTTCGTCACTAGCCATTTCACCTTGTTTGGGCTTACGATGAGGACAATCTCTGATCAAATGGTCCTGTGCTTGACAAGCAAAGCAAGCATTCAGGAGATTGAGGTAGTGGACTTTGTGCTATTGGACGCCATGTATGGTGCAAACCAAGATGAAAGGGGTAAGCTTCAGCTCCAGGTCCACCTCTACACAAACCCGAGGGTTTGAACGGAAAGAATTCCGGCGGCCATCTGGAATGAGGAGTTTGCCAAACTGTCCAGCAAAAAGATCTACAAAGGGACAGAAATCAGCAGGCAAGGCAGGGAACTCCTACCGAAGGGGGTAATGAGCCTGGCCACGATCCTCAAGGTTGAAGTCCGCTCACCACGATTGGACGTAAGTCAAACTACCAGTGATGTTCCATGTTCCAAACTGCAACACAAGGCAGGCTGCAGAATCTGAGTTAAACAAGAGGCACACATATTTCGAACCCAGACCCCAATAAGATTTCAATGAAATTCCTTTGGCCTCCCAGTTCAGCACATACCACCTATTAAATGCCTCCTCATTAGGCATCTTGCACATGAAATAGAGGATTACTCCCTTAGATTAAAGATGCATGTGACCCTCGAAATAATCCTTATTATCCGCAAGGAAAAGATTGAATTCCTCCTGTTCGGGAAATTAGTTGTGAATGGCATGATTTGATGGGTGAGGGGGGGCCTTGGAATCCTCTCCTTGGGGCTCAAGCTGTTCAGATTCCTCCAATAGCTGAGTCCCAGGACTGTCACCCTCTCCTCCCACAACAGCAATCTCAGTAGATGGAATAAATTTCTGATCAAGGGTAGAAACCCTTTGCCATTCATCTACTGGCATGTCATTTTGTAGCATTTCAAGATTCTGAGACTGTTTTGGAACCAAGTCAATACAAGGATTGTCTACAGCCCCAAAGGGAGACAAAGGCTGCCATTCTTCAGAGGTTTTTGGCAGATTGAATGATGGATTGTTGAAGAGCTGGATGTTGTGAGCAGCTGCATCGTCAGAGATAGCGATTTCCTTAGTAATGAGAGCAAGCATGGATGAATAGGCCTGATGCGACCTGGCTGCCAGGGGCAGGGTCAAGCCCCATGAATCAGCCGACTTTGAGCGTTGAAATACCACAAGTTGGGCTAGATAGGGCTAACTTCGATTTTTTTTTCGAAATAGACTTCCCCATCATCCGAAACAGGGAGATCTTTGCAGTTCAAGGGCAATAAACCAGGGAGCGATCCCGAGAACGATTCTGCCTGGTGTAAACAATGCCTTCCTTGGATGAGTGTGAATGAACCTTGCCACAGGTCAGTTAGTCTCCAGATTGGGAGGGAGACTTGACACATGAAGTAGGGGAACGGCCATGGCTGGAGGCAATACCCTGTGACGCAGTTATAAGATGAGCTAAATGTTGCTGTTATCTTATGACTTTATACAAAACAGTCTCAAATGCACTTAGAACTGAATTGTTAAGTGCTGCAAACTTAAAGGAAATTGCTGAACATGAAATAAGAGTAAGGAACTATTGTAAAACAACAAGAACAAAACTGTACTAGATAATGTTTACTCTGAAGAACTTAAAATGAGAAAAACTGCAGAAAAGGGAGGCATCGCCTCCTCTTGCAACTATCTTTTTCTGCCATTACGGGTGCACTGCCTTCCTGGATGCTCTTTACAATAGCAACATGCCCAGACACCCATACCAGCTATGTAGCTTGCTTAATTCTGTCTGTTTATAACACTCCAAACTTCTAAGACACTCAACAAAGAAGAAAGAACTGCCAGGAAACAATTACATGCTTTACAATGGCCCCGAGGGTATATATATACATGTTTAACTTTACATCATAAGAAGCTCAAATATGAAGCCAGAAGGTCTTAGAAGGAGAAGAGATACTGCTTGCAGCCATTACTCCACCTGTTCATTGTCTTCATGTAAAGCAGCCGTTTTGTGCGAGATGAAACTGCCCTGGTTGTTATGGAACTGCTACCTGCTTAGACCAGCCTTGTTTGTAATACCAAAACGACCAGCTGCTTGTGGAGGCCATAAATTTTGCATATGGACTCGAAACGAGGTGCTATTTTTTTGAAACTGTATAAATTTTGGATAGCAATTCAAATATGTAATCAGTAACTACACTGTATGTTTTCCTTATCCAAAACCTGCTTTTATGTGGTCATAGCATGTTGCAAACACTGCATTTCATAAACAGTCAATTAACTTAACTTACTGATTTTGATGTTGTAAAAGACTCAAGGAAAGAGTGATAGAAAGTTTTTCAAGTTACTTCCTCAGCTTCCTTGAGAGTGGTCGCTTAGTTAGCTAATTTTGCTAATATTTCACGATCCAATTCAGATCAGATGTGGTCATGATCCAATTCAGATCAGATGTGGCCAATGAAGTTGAAATTTAGAACAGTGTAGACTGATTTGGAATTTTAGTGTGATTTGCAACTTATTTTGAATGCCAAATTCTAAGTGCCTATCAGCATGTAATTCTAAAATTTAAAGAAATATGTGTCAATATGTATTCGGCTTTAGTTTATTTGAAGACCCCACTCCCTATCATTTATTGAAGTTTGTTATCGACATTGACAGTTTAACTCATTCTGATTTGTGGGTCATGGTAATTTTTTTAATTGAAAATTTGAAATTTTAAAACACACATGTACACACAGAGAGACATACATCAGCACCCTGACTTACCTGCATTTTGAAAATGATGCACCGGCAGTTGCACTTGTACACAGATGCCCTGATCACCATGACAAAATGTCTCGTGCATTAAGTAGCTTAGTCTATTCTGATGCTTGTGTGATTAAATGCTGTATATGTGGCATGTTGATTCTCAAAACTGGAACAAGTATAAGTCCTGTAAATTCTGTATCTTGTATACTAAATTTAGTGATGGGAAATCTTTGAAACTTAGACATCTTATAACTTGCTTGCCTTTACTTATGTATGCTTTCCTTTCAAATTTTATATTGTTCAAACTTATGCATGACATGCTAAATGGGTTTGCAATTCTGAATAACATATATCTTTATAAATAAAGCAACTATTGATGAAAGTCTGAACATAACTTGGAAGAGGATCACAGAAGATGAAACATACGAACTGCAAATGTGGAAGGAGGTGAAAGATAGAGAGTTGGGGAGGATAAGACCTGCGTTGTTGGCTAACAGGGTACAGTCAAGAAGAATATGCAGTCTTGAACTTGCTAACCAGAAAGAAATTATCAGTGCACATAAGGGTGCTGTAAATAGTCTTCAGGTACTCCTTGGGCCATGGTTTGTTTTCTGTGTGACTTCATTTTTTATTGATTGTTGGAATTTTGGTAAAGATTATAAAAACCTATTGGCTTAAAGATGAATTGAATCCTAAATTGCTACTGCCATCTTTCTAGTGCTCCTATTGCTACTGTCAATCATTTTATTTTAATTTCCCTTCTTAATTGTTTGTATTTTCCTGTGATTTCCCTCAGCCTATTTTGGTGTTCTTTACTTTAGATGATTTTGGATAGATTGAGATTGGAAATGCCACGGGGCCTTTCATTGATGTTTATTCCTATCATGGATCTTTTTATCTGCGAGGTTGACCATTTTTGGTATTTACTAGGTGTTTCTAATAATTTATTTGTGTTTCATTTGTATTTGCGATTGTGGTTTCATCAGTCTTTGTTTCTTTTGCACCCTTGGGATCCAGTGGTAAGATATTCAAGTTTTCAGGCAACCTATCTATATTTTGCACAATTCACGCCCTTTCATAGCATGTTCTATCATTTCATGTGAGCCACATTGGGGCTATAATTGAAATCCATTACAATTAACCATTTTAAGGAATTTGCATCTGAGTAGGTTATTTCTGTTAATGTCAATCAGTTTTCTGCTACCGATTATGCTTCTTATTTTTTTGTGCAAACACCACTTCTATCAAATGTCAAAGCATATTGTTCCACAGCTTGCTTATTTTATAAATTTATCTTCCTGTTTCACCATTACAATTAGCCATTTTAAGGAAATTGCATATGAGTAGGTTATTTCTGTTAATGTCAATCAGTTTTGTGCTACTGATTATGCTTCTTATTTTTTTGTGGCAACTCCACTTCTATCAAATGTCAAAGCATATTGTTCTACACCTTGCTTAGTTTATAAATTTATCTTCCCGTTTCATACTATGCTTTTTGTCTTTGCATTATTTTGTATGTGACATATGAATGGATTTGCTACATATCTTTTGAGGAGAGGAGTAGCACCATATATCTCCTCTATTTTTCTAGTTGGTTTGGATTTGGAGATGATGATTACACTTACTTTCATGTAGCCAGTGACCTATTGGTCGCAAAACATGTCTGGTCTGAAATTTGTATATCAAGTATTATCTTCCTGCTTCATTCTATTCCTTTGGTCTTTGCATGATTCTGCATGTGGCACATCACTGAGACGATATGCTATAACTCCTAAATGTCTCTGTAATGTTTTTCTAGCAAGTTGGATGCAGGGAAGAGAATTATAGCCAGTGATCTACTGGATGCAAAACATGTCTAAATGAGCTGGAAATTGTATAGTGTTCTTGAATATGTGCACAGTAGGTATTTTAATTTACAACTGCTATATCAGATGAAAGTTATCAAAAAATGTTGCGATGCAGAAAAAACATAGTGTGCTGTTCTATAGAGTTGGAGAAAGTTTCTAGTTTCAGTTTTAAAAAAATAAAAATCATGGTTATGTTTCAGCTAAAAGGGCGTTTCAAACAAATTTCATGCTCAGAGAAAAATTTCATCTCGGCAAAACATTTTTGTGTTTTCTACAATAATATGTATGCCTTATAAAACATGCGACCTTCCTTTTATATGTTGACTTTATAATATTTGCCTGGCTCTCCATCTTCTCAAGGCTGTCACCCTCCGACATCGATCCTACAGGAGGAGCCTAGAGGCTCTAGAGCTCCCATATTGATCACCTCTTTCTTTCAGCCCATTCAGGTGATTGGCAGCACTAAGCGTCCTTTGGACACCGGTACATCACACATCAGAGTTGATAGATCAGTTAGGCGGTGCTTCTCTCAGCGCATCACTACTATTCCAATGACTCAGATCTCCGAGCCTGCTGCCCCATCGGCGTGGCTCTGCTCCGCCCCATCGGCATGGCTCTACCCCTCTCTGGTGACATGGATCTACTACTTACCAGTTGCCCCCCAGACCACAGGGGCAAACTGATATTACAAGCTTCTTTTCTGCTACAGGAGTTACACTAGCCTTGGATGTTAGGAGTGTTTCCTCCTAGGATCCCCCAACCTGGCTCCTCCGACCCTGTATACTCACCGGACAACATTTTCAGATCTCTCACAGTGATCGATAATGGCTCAGATGATTCCTCCACTTTTGGCACAGACAGTGACATTCGATGAGATTTGCCTCCAGTCTTCATTGACACTTGCTCTTGGGGCTTTTGTTCGCCCCTCATTACTATTTTTATTGGTTTCTTTGCCACTTGGATTAGTGGTACACTGCTTTATTTTATCTTTGTTCTTTGCATCATCGGTTTGCTTCTAGGATTCTCTCTTCCTGGGACTTTCTATTGCTAATGGGCTGTACCCTTAAGTCCCATTGATGTACTTTTGGTCATTTGTGAACATTAATATAATTTCTTTCTTTCTTTCTTTATATGTGTTTAGAATTTGTGAATACCGAACATCCTAGTATAGTTTTGTATTGAACCTACTCATGCTCAATGCTTCTAGTTGCTTCTACTTGTTTACTAATATATTGCTATGCATGATCTTCCTTAAAGTGTGAGTAATCTATAAATTGCAAATTGGAATTTGTATGAGCAGTATTTGTTGACAATGGGGACAGATTGACTTGACAGAGAGCCGCTACCTTTTATCTGGTGCATCAGATGGATCAGCTGTTGTTTATGACATTCATCAGGCTACAGATAATGATGGAGGAGGACTGGTAGCAAAGCACAAATCACTTTTTGTAGTTGATAAACAGTTGGAGTATGGGCATCAGTATGCAGTCTCATCAGTGTCATGGTATCCTGTTGATACTGGCCTTTTTGTTACGGGTTCGTTCGATCATCATATCAAAGTTTGGGACACAAATACAACCCAGGTATAATATAGGTGCTTACTGATATTGTCTTCCATTTGATTTTCTGTTTCCTTATCTCAACATATTCACACATAGATATGTCCTGGCTTTAGCTTGATTCTAATTTTAGATGGTTTTCCAGGTGGAAATGCAATTCAAGCTGCCAGGAAAGGTTTATGGGGTCGCAATGTCTTCTGTTTCGACAACTCATATGTTAATTGCAGCTGGAACAGAAGACGTGCAAGTTCGTTTGTGTGATATGGCATCTGGAGCATTTACTCATACATTGTCAGGTCACCGTGGTATACTTACAAACTATATTCAGTTATATTTTGACTTTTTTATTTGGTAGTGTGATTTTGGATATCTGAGATTCAGTGTTGTCAAAGTGTATCAATTATAGGACAAGCTTGAACCAATTATGGCATTATTTCTATGTTATATCTTTGATCTGTTCTGACAATTTTGTTCCATTTAAAAAAGTAGCATGAAATGCACGGAGAAAAGAATAGAAAGAATATGTTAGAGAATTCTCATGGAATTCTGAAGTCTTGTTTTGAAGGTTTTGAAAAAACTTAAAAAGGACAAGATTTGTCAAACAGGCACCAACGTGGGGCTGTCCGTGTAGTCAACCTTGTAGCAGCTTTTTTTTTTTTGCAAGCTGCGAAAGATGCTGATTAACTTAGTTGCTGATGTATATTTTTGAAGCTTCAGCTGAAATTTTTACGACATATACAGATTACAGAAAGTCATTATTCTTTTTCTTTAGTTGGAACGTATACACGGATCACACAATGTCATTAGCCATTTCTGTTGGAAATATTGTCATTGATGTCAAAGGGGTTGCTGATGTCACAAGAGAATGCATGGAATAGGAGTCATTGATGTCAAAAGAGAATGCACAGAATAAGAGTCATTGATGTCACAAGAGAATGCACAGAATAGGAGTCATTGATGTCAAAAGAGAATGCACAGCGATCAGATTTAATATAATAACAGTGAATGTAATGGTCATTAAAAGGAGAATGCACAGCGATCAGATTTAATACAATAACAGTGAATGTAAAAGGAGAATGTACAGCAATTACAGTGATTAGATTTAATATACAGTGATCAGTGATCAGATTTAATATAACTGTGAATATAATGTACAACAATCACATTGTAGAGCAGTGATTCATCTATTAAAGGGCAGCTATTTATTTAAGGGACAACATTTAATTAGAAGGCCCAAGAGAAATATTTTTAGGCCCCCCATTTTGGTGCTCATGTTTGGGACAAGTTGTCCAAGTTAAAAAGAATTCATTTTGGCACCCAAGGATTTTAAAAATGAAGGGTCACCTCTTTTTAAAAAGATGTGTCCATTGAAAAGTCATATCCCTCCGTGAAGAGGTATCAAGGGGCTATAAAAGATAGATGAGAGGATGAAGAAGAAAAGCAAGAGAAATGAATTTGATACATCATTGAAAAATAAGAAGTGTGAGTGAAGAGCAGATTTTTTACGAAGGACAGATTTTTATGAAGGACGGATATCATTGAGAGAAGAAAAAGAGAAGCGGAATAGCCATCATCCAGTTGAAGAAGCAACTACAGAAGGTGGAAGTTTATATTGTTGAGGTCGGTGCCTCACAAATTTGGGGATTGGTGTCTCTAGTGGGTTGGTGCTCACAAATTGGCTGAGTTGGTGCTTGGCTTGAGGGATTGGTGTCTCCAGTAGGTTGGTGCCTACGAACATTTGTAAAAAAATGAATTTTGGGCTGGATTTGGATGGTAAATCCAAGCGGTCTTAATTTGTGGTTTTTCGAGAGAGGGTTTTCCACGTAAATTTGGTGTTGCACTGTGTTATGTTATTTGAATGCCTTTGAATGCTTTAATTGTGGATATAAGTTTTTAATAAGTAAAAGTTTATCTTATATTGATTCACCCCCCAGTATAAGCACGTGCTTAACAATTGGTATCAGAGTCGGTTCCTTCGGATATAGTCTAACCACTAGAAGGTAGATCTTGGAAGCACACATGGCTAGTCATCAAGTTCAAGAAGGTTTCTCCACAAACAAGGCTCCATTGTTCGACGGAACAAACTATGCATTCTGGAGCATAAGGATGCGAACATATCTAATGGCCTTGGGTTTTGATATCTGACAAGCAGTAGTAACTGGATATATAACACCACAAACTCCTCCAATGGATACAGCCGGAAAGAAGGCTAGTGAAAATAATGCAAAAGCCATGAACGCAATTTTGTGTGGCTTATCAAAATCAGAATTTGTCAAAGTAATGCATTGCAATTCGGCAAAGGACATCTGGGATAAACTTCAGACCATCTATGAGGGTGACAACAAAGTAAGAAAGGCAAAGCTCCAAACTCATAGGAGACAGTTTGAGAGCTTGAAAATGAAAGATGAAGAAAATGTTGTGGCATATCTTCTTCGTGTGGATGAGATTGTTAACACCATCAGAGGGCTTGGTGAAAAAGTTGAAGAATCTGTAATAATTCAAAAGGTACTAAGGTCTCTACCATTAAGATTTGATGTAAAAGTTTCGCTATTGAAGAGATGAAAGACCTAGACCAGTTGAAAATGGACGAGTTACATGGAATTCTCACAACCTATGAGATGAGGAAAAAATTAGAGAAGCCATAAAAAAGGAAGCAACCTTCAAAGCTTCAAAGAAAGGGAAAATAAAGAGTCTGCATCAAGCAATGAAGAAGATGAGGAGGCCCTATTCATCAGAAAGCTTAAAAAGGATCCAACAAATACAAAGGTAAGCTACCTTTCAAGTGTTTCAATTGTGGTAAAATAGGACATTTTGTTGCTAAATGTCCACATAAGGATGATAATGATGATGAGGAAAATCATAATGAGGAAAGGAATAAGAAGGAAAACAAACCTCAATACAAGAAAAACTTCAAACAAAATGAATATAAGAAAAAGTTTGGTAAGCACAAGAAAAACTTCTATTCCAAAAAGGATAGTAGCTCAGTTGAGGAAAGTGATGAGAGCATATCAGACAGTGACAGAGAAGAAACTCTGTTCATGACTATAGAAATAAAAAATGATGCCTCTACAAGTAAAGACACCTTGGAAGAGGAAGAAGATGTTGAAGAAGGAGAGGTAGATCTTGAAGAAGAACTCATTGTGCTTTAGGTGAGATAAAAGTTCTTAAGAAAAAGAATTTGAAACAAAGATTACAAATTCAAAAATATGTAGTGCTTTGGAAACAAAAATGTCACAAAGTCTAGAGGAATCAGAAAAAATGATCATTAACCTAAAGATACAACTTGAAGAGGCAAAGAGAACAAAGGAAGAGGTGAGGATTCAATTGAAGACAAAGGAAGAAGATTGTAAGAAGCTAGAATCTGAAATTGTTACCTTGAGGAAGGAATTGGAGAAGACAAATACTCAATTGAAAAGTAGTTTAAAATTTGAAAAGAGCACTGAAGTTCTAGATGATATAATCAACCACCAGAGGTCACCATTCATCAAGACTGGTCTTGGCTATGAGGAAAAACAAGAGGTTAGTAAGAAGAATCTGGATTCAAAAGCTAATGAGCTACCAAAGAAAGAAGATAAGTTTTCTCAAAAGATCAATCCTCCTAAAGAAGAAAACAAAGGTGAGAACCAGTGGCATGATGTTCCCATAAGAAATCATAGAAGATCATTCTTTCCAAAACAATCTCATATGATCAGGAACCAAAGTTCATTTTATGGTTATTGCTTTGTGTGTGCAATGATTTTGGTCATAGAGCAATGGAGTGTAGGACACATGCAAGAAATAGGTATGCATGGGACAATGGCAAAAGTACTTATGAAGTTTTAAGTAGAAACTATAACTCATTTGCCCCGTTATCAAAATACAAAGAGAATAACATTGTATGTTATAATTGTAATAACTATGGACATATAACATGGTTCTGTAGAAGTGTTGTTGTAAAACCCCTAGATAACACCTAAGTTGAATACGCATGCGCCAAATTAGAAGATATTAATTCGAAATTCGCCGGATTTGAAAAGGCAGCAAAAATTCATTTAAATTCGTGATTTTATTCGTATTAAATCCGGACATAATTTTTTTTCCAAATCGTTGTAAATTGCGGTTGAAATTCCTGCAAAAACGTTGTAAATCGTGTTAGGGTTTTAGTTTCTTTTATTTTAGGGTTTCCGCCTTAATCGTTGTCGTTTGTGTATAAAACCTCTTCTACTCACTTCACTTTGTAAGCTTGAAGATTTGTAAGTCTGTGTGGTTCGATTTGGCAGCGTGAGTATTCTGAGCAAAGGGAGACTTTTTTGTGTGAGTATTATGAGCAAATCGTGACTGTATAAGGAGCAAATCGAGGTTGTTAACTTTGTGCGTCCACCTTTTGGGAGTGCAAGCTTGCTTCGAAGACCTTGAGAACCCTCGACAATTTACAAGCGACGAGAGAGCCGAGAGGCATTTTGTTAAAGCCTCGGTTTAACTTTATATTTGTCTACAAAATTTTAGGGTTAACATTTTAGGTTTTAATATTCTAAAGATTTAATATTTTTAAATTTTAATATGTTAAAGTTTTAATGTTTAAAGTTTTTATATTTTAATATTTTTCAATTTATAAGTTACGTTTTAATATTTTAAGTATTAACTTTTAAATAACATGAAAAGTGTTTATGTTTAATTTTTTTACATTTTAATATTTTGAAGTTGCGTTTAAATATTTTAAAGTTCTAACTTTTAAATAATATAAAATTCATTATTAATATTAAACATTATAACATATATTGAATGTTATATTATTTAATATTAATAATGGAAAGTGTTTGAAGTTTTTTAATATTATTTAATGTTATATTAGTAATAAGCTGCAAGCACATGTTTTTTAAAGTTTTTGATTTCAATCACATTATTGAAATAGCTACTTATGAAATGTGATATTATCTCTCTTTTGAAATGTGAATTTATCTTTCGTTTTTATATATTTAATTAAAATGTATATTTCTCATAGTCGAATTTAATCACGAATTTAATCACTGATTTTTTTACCAACGAATTTTTCACGAATTTAATCATCGGTGAATTCGAATGCGACAACTTAGGATAGCACAATAAATTGAATACTCTTGTGGTAAAGAAAAGAGAACTTACAAAAATTTGGAAACAGAAGCAAGAGGAAGTTAATCAGGACAAGGAGAAATCTATGATTGTGCAAACAACATTTCATGCACAAGACGAAGGGCAGCAATGGTATATTGATAGTGGATGCTCAAGGCACATGACTGGGGACAAGAGCAAATTTCTCACCTTGAAGAAAATAAGTGAAGGCACGGTAAAATTTGGAGATAATGCCATGACACGAGATAGCTGGAAAAGGTACCCTTAGCCTTGATAATGGAAAAACAAAAACAAAAATGTATTGTATGTTGAAGGCTTGAAGCATAACCTTCTAAGTGTCAGTCAAATGTGTGATCAAGGACACACTCTCACATTTTATGCTCAAGGTTGTGAAATTAGGAAAATAGACACAAGAAAATTAGTTGCAAATGCAAACAAAACATCAAACAACTTGTACATACTCAGTGAAGTTAAGGGAGAGAAATGTTACATGAGTCAAATTGATGAAAGTTGGCTATGGCATAGAAGGATGGGCCATATGAATTTTGATAATCTAGTGAAAATCAAGCACTAGACAAGTTGTAAGAGATATGCCGAAGATTACAAAACCATCAAACATTCTTTGCAAGCAGTGTCAAGCATGGGAAACAGACAAGAGCAAGTTTCAAATCAAAGGAGTACTCAACAACTAAGCCATTAGAACTAATCCATACAGACCTTTGTGGGCCTACAAGAACGCAAAGCATACAAGGTGAAAGTTATTTCATGTTGCTAATTGATGATTATTCTAGAATGACATGGGTCACTTTTAAAAAAAAACTTAGGCATTCGAGAAGTTTAAAGCTTTTAAAGCCTTGGTGGAAAATGAAACAAATTTAAAGATCAAGTGCTTGAGATCAAATCGAGGAGGTGAGTTCCTCTCAAATGAATTCAATGACTTTTGTGAGCAGCATGGAATAAAAAGGCATTTCTCTCTACTGAGACTCCACAACAAAATGGAGTTGTAGAAAGAAAGAATTGAACTGTTCAAGAAATGGCTAGAACAATGTTAAATGAATCTAAGCTATCAGACAGGTTTTGGAGAGAAGCAGTTAACACCGTAGTCTACATTTTGAACAGAGGACAAATCAAAGTAAACAATAGCAAAACCCCTTATGAGTTATGGAAGGGTAGACCAACATTAGTCAAATATTTCAAAGTGTTTGGGTGCAAATGCTTCATTAAGAGAGATGAAGAAGACTTGGGAAAGTTCGACTCAAGAGCTGATGAAGGTATTTTTCTTGGATATTCCTCAAAAAGTAAAGCTTATAGATGTTATAATAAAAGGCTGCAAACAATCGTAGAAAGTGCCAGTGTAAAGATGGATGAAACAAGGCCTCAAAAAGTAAGTGCACAAACAAATGATCATTTAGAGGGACCAAACTTCAAAGAAGAAGAAGAAGAAGTAGAAAAACAAGAAGTGGAACAGAAAGATACTAAGGCACCATCAAGATTTGTCAAAAATCATGCAGAAAGTCTAATTCTTGGTGATAAGGATGTTGGAGTACAAACTAGAAGAAGAATAGTAAGTACATCTGAACAAGTAAACTTCTCTTTGTTATCCAAAATAGAGCCCAATTTTTTTAGAAGCTAGCAATGACAAGCATTGGATCGATGCTATGGAAGAAGAATTGAATCAAATTGAAAAGAATGAGACATGGGAACTCGTTCCTAGACCAAAAGACAAGAATGTAATTGGTACCAAGTGGGTGTTCAGGAATAAGCTGAATGAAGATGGCCAAGTAACAAGAAATAAAGCAAGGTTGGTTTGCAAGGGGTATGCTCAAGTGGAAGGTATTGATTTTGAAGAAACCTTTGCCCCTGTTGCAAGATTAGAAGCCATTAGAATGTTTTGCATATGTTGTTTTTAAGAACTTCAAAGTTTATCAAATGGATGTAAAATCTGCTTTTCTAAATGGCAAGTTAGAGGAAGAAGTATATATTGAACAACCAGAAGGTTTTCTTCTATCAAAAAACAAGGACTATGTGTGCAGATTGAAGAAGGCACTATATGGGCTAAAGCAAGCCCCCAGAGCTTGGTATTCAAGGCTTGATAAATATCTACAAGAACAAGGTTTTAAAAGGGGAGTTGTTGATAGTAATCTCTATATCAAGACTGAAGGTGAGAATCAATTGATTGTTGTGGTATATGTGGATGATATCATTTTTGGAGGAGATAGTAAACGAATGTCCCAAGAGTTTGTAAAAGATATGCAAAAGGAGTTTGAAATGTCCATGTTGGGTGAGTTGTCATTTTTCCTTGGTTTGCAAATTTCTCAATCTAACAAAGGAATATTTATCTCCCAAACCAAGTATATAAAGGAGATGTTGAAGAAGTTCAAAATGGAAGACTACACACATGTTAGCACACCCATGGTTACAGGATGCAAGTTAAGTAAAGATGATGAATCTCCTGAAGCGAATCAAACACTTTATAGATCCATGATTGGCAGCTTGTTATACACCACGACATCAAGACCAAACATCATGCAAGTTGTAGGCTTAGTAGCATGTTTTCAAGCAGCCCCAAAAGAAACACATGTGCAAGTGGTGAAAAGGATATTTAGGTATCTAAAAGGCACTTTGGACTATGGCTTGTGGTATCCAAGAGGTGAATATTTCGCACTAACAACATACCTAGATGCAGATTGGGTTGGAAGTGTTGATGACAAAAAGCTACGATTGAAGTATAATACATAAGCAGCGAGTGTCTTGTTGTACACAAGTCCTTTGGATGAAGCAAACGTTGACAAATTTTAAGATAGAATATGAACATCCAATCTCAATACTTTGTGATAACACTAGTGCAATAAACATTTGAAGAATCTAGTTATGCACTCTAGAACAAAACACATTCCAATCAAGTATCACTTCTTGAGAGAACAAGTTGTAGATCAGCAAGTAAAGATGGAGTACATTGCCACAAAAGAACAGATAGCAGACATCTTCACGAAGCCCCTCCCAAAAGAAACTTTTGAGTTTCTAAGGCAGAAATTGGGAGTGATCCATTCTTCATCTAGTCATTAAAACTGTCAAGAGAAGCATGAATTAAGGGGAGCTAATCATTGCATTATTCAGCTCCATGGATATTTTGGTGATATACTTTGTGATTGTGTTGAATATCCCTTTGCCATTGATGTCAAAGGGGGAGAGTAAAAGAAAGGGGGAGCAGTACAACAAGAGGAAGAAGTTCAGAAAGAGGGAGTATTCTGGTTGGAGATGATTATTTCTTATAGGGTTGCCATCAATGACAAAGGGGAGATTGTTGGAAATATTGTCATTGATGTCAAAGGAGTTGTTGATGTCACAAGAGAATGCACGGAATAGGAGTCATTGATGTTAATAATAACAGTGAATGTAATGGTCATTCAAAGGAGAATGCACACCGATCAAAGTTAAAATAATAACCGTGAATGTAATGGTCATTAAGAGGAGAATGCACAACGATAAGATTTAATACAATAACAATGAATGTTAAAAGAGTATGTACAACAATTACAATGATCGTAATATTTAGTGATCGGTGATAAGATATAATATAACCGTGAATATAATGTACAACAATCACATTGTAAATCAGCGATTCATCTATTAAAAGGCAGCTATTTATTTAAGGGACAACATTTAATTAGAAGGCCCAAGAGAAATATTTTTGTAGGCCCCCTCATTTTGGCGCCCAAGGATTTTAAAAATGAAGGGTCACCTCTTTTTAAAAAGATGTGTCCATTGAAAAGTCATATCCCTTCGTGAAGAGGTATTAATGGGCTATAAAAGATAAATGAGAGGATGAAGAAAGAAAAGCAAGAGAAATGAATTTGATACATCATTGAAAAATAAGAAGTGTGAGTGAAGAGCAGATTTTTACGAAGGACAGATTTTTATGGACGAATATCATTGAGAGAAGAAGAAGAGAAGCAGAATAGCCATCATCCGGTTGAAGAAGCAACTACAGAAGGTGGAAGTTTATATTGTTGAGGTCGGTGCCTCACAAAATTGGGGATTGGTGTCTCCAATGGGTTGGTGCTCACGAATTGGCTGAGTTGGTGCTTGGCTTGAGGGATTGGTGTCTCCAGTAGGTTGGTGCCTATGAACATTTGTAAAACATTGAATTTTGGGATGGATTTGGACGGTAGATCCAAGCAGTCTTATTTTGTGGTTTTTCTGAGAGAGGGATTTCCTCATAAATTTGGTGTTTTACTTGTGTATGTTATTTGAATGCTTTATTTATCTTAATAAGCGAGAGAAGAAGAGAAGTGGAATAGCCATCATCCAGTTGAAGAAGCAACTACAAAAGGTGGAAGTTTATATTGTTGAGGTCGGTGCCTCACAAAATTGGGGATTGGTGTCTCTAGTGGGTTGGTGCTCACGAATTGGTTGAGTTGGTGCTTGGCTTTGGGGATTGGTGTCTCCAGTAGGTTGGTGCCTACGAACATTTGTAAAACATTGAATTTTGGGCTGGATTTGGATGGTAGATCCAAGCAGTCTTATTTTGTGGTTTTTCCCGAGAGAGGGTTTTCCATGTAAATCTGGTGTTGCACTGTGTTATGTTATTTGAATGCTTTATTTGTGGATATAAGTTTTAATAAGTAAAAGTTTATCTTATATTGATTCACCCACCCCTCTCAGTATAAGTGTGTGCTTAACAATTTCTTCAAGTTAAAAAGCTAAAATCTGCAGGAGATGATCATACAAATCTGGCTTTAAATTAAATTTTATCAACACCACTGCGTATTAAATTGGCCTGATATTCTAATGTATGCAATTAGTTTCCAAAAATATCTGATAAAACATTCAAATTAGAATCCAGCTGCATTTATAACAGTTTAAACAATTAGGAGAATTATAAAATGTTTGTTTGCACCTAAACTGAAGGGGTTTCTCCATATGTAGAGAACATGGAAAGACATGCTTTTGAGGAATAGTTTGATATTTGCAAAACTTGTGAGTATGGACTATGGTCGTTTGTGGACTTAGAATCTAAATTCTAATTGATGCTTCTTGTGCCTTTCCTGCTTTCACATTGTTCTAATTCTCATATATGAATCTGGATGCTGTTTAATTCATGCAAGGGAGAACATAGGGAAAAAGAAAGGAGCATCCAACTAGTCAAAGCATTTGATCTGCCAAAGGACCTTGAGCTTTTATGTACGGGATCCTGATTATGATGGCCGCTTTTGACGTAAATGTTTAAATTTTAATTTTTGTTGAACATATCAGAAAGTACACTTTACAGTAATAAGGTGACCTATTGTGATAAAAATAAAGAGCCAATGCCACTTTACTTTACATAATCTAAAATCACTACACTCGGATCTTAGGCTACAAGATATGATCCCAAGGGTCAAATTATGGTTCTACTTTGGGAACTTTTATCTTTGGTGAAGGTGTACAAGTGCTTAGCTTCTATATTCTTCGCGGCCATTTGCTAGTGTTGCCTTAAAGAGGTTAACTTCCTACATAAGCCCAAGCTGCAGTTGTGTTACATGCTTAGCTTCTATATTCTTTGTGGCAATTTGCTAGTATTGCATTAAAGAGGTTAACTTCTGACATAAGGCCCATGCTGCAGTTATATTACGATTCATTTGAAATTTATTTGTTGAATAACCTCTTTAGAAAATACTTAAAACATCAGAAATTATAACATGTTAAAATGGTATAGCAGAAAATAAATATACAGTTTGAAATGTCAAATAGGAAAGGTAAATAACTATTAGGAAGTTTAGAAAATAAGACTGGGAGATTTTGTTAGGTGGTCTGGAGGGGAGGTTGATTGTATCTGTCGGTTTGAATATGAATGGATTATTCCAATTTTACAATAAACTCATCCCTTTTATAGTGGAACTTTGTTTGTTCTTTTCAGATTTGCAGAGATTTTATCATTAAGATGAATTTGCTAGCTTGTTAGATGTACTGTTTTTCCATTTCTGTTCATTTCATATAATATCCATCTAAGATAAGTAATAACCTTCATCTTGACTTTCTCAGATTCCACAGTATTGGAGTTTGTCCATGCTACCTAGCTTAGGATGCTCCATGTTACACTGGTTGCACATTAACATTTGCATATGAGGGCTTGATAATAAGAATGAGCTAATAAAGCATTGAACAATCCACTTTATTGTCCATCTGGTAGATGTAAATATCAGGAGGCAGAAACTGCTTCTACATCTCAATTGACCCTTATGTACATATGACAGTCACGGTTACATTATATGGTAGCCTGTTGGCATTGTTGGACATATGACCTACTGCCGACACAAGGGTTGAGGTCCAACATGGTAGGTTTACTTATAACATTTGCCTGTATTTCAAACTCTAAATTTAATGATTAGTAAAAGGATCATTAAGGCAACTGGGAAACCTATTATAGCACCTTTTTCTTTTTTTTTTTCTTTTAGATATGAACGTCTCCAATCATAAGAGGTACTTGAAATTGTTATAGGGTTGCATTAGTAAAGTGGTCTTGGTCACAATTATATTAATTTAAAAAAAAAAGAATCTCTTATAGATGGTAGACTGCTAAGCATATGCTTGTACTGGCAGATGGAGTTTGGGCTGTACAGTGGTCTGCTTCAAATGAATGGATGGTTATTACAGGTGGTTGTGATGGTTCCATACGCTTTTGGGACATCAGACGAGCAGGATGTTTCCGAGTATTGGACCAGCTTCAATCTCAAACTGGGAGGCGCCCATCTATTCCTAAAAGCCCTGCTTCAAAGGCCAAAAAGTACTTCCTTTACACCTTAATTGCTTTGTGATGAACTATATAGAAAGACAGTTTGGAGAGCAGAGATAAACATAAATTTTCCATAGGTTCTATGGTTGGATTCCTTTTGAATTCTGTTTCAAACTCCCATATAAATGAAATAAAAAAGCATACCAATCTGCAAATTATATTCCTTGAATATTACACTTAGTGCTTCCAATTTAATTTAGGTTGACATTTCATCCTATGCAATGATATTTTCAATTAGTAACTATTGTAGTGTACCTTACCTTATAAAGTGTACTTGGAAATTATCATTGCTATTTGTAATAGTCATAAAGATTCAATTCATAAGTATTTTTCTTTCCTTCTATCTCTTATCAACACATCTATTATGGATCTATTAGCACAGCCCCTGGCTTCCAGCAATTGCAGTTCTACAAAGGCTAAGGCACCACAAAGAAAAGGGTCCCTTGGGAATGGTATGCAGTCTTCCATGGCATTTGGAAAAGGATTGTCAAAAGGCTCTCTTTCACAGAGACAACATCCTGGCATGTTATCTTCCCAGAACCGAGCAACAGCTCATTATGGGGCAGTGACAGGACTGGAAATGACAAATGATGGGTTACACTTGTTTAGTGCAGGTAAGGCTCTTAATATATCATATTGGCAACTGCTAGAGAGTTTTGATGGACTTAGTGCCTACTCTTGTTCGTTTAATGTTTTTTGGAACAGACATCATCCATGCATTTTGTTATAACTCTTGTTTCCTTTATGCTTGTTGATTGATGGATGCGGCTCATTGTCATGCTAATGATGTGTTGAGATGTATGTCCTGCTAAAGCAAATATTTATCAATTGATACTTCTACCACGTTCGCTTGGCAAGAAATGATATCAACCCATCATATTAATGTTTGAACATTAATGAACATCCTCTCATACTGGTTTTGACCATTTGCTGTTTTGATGCTATGTTGTTTTGGTAGGTGAAGTGATTAAACAGGTCCCTCTCCCGTAAAAAAGGCAATACTCACCAAAACATAGAAGTTAGAACAGCACATGCACTAGATATGTCAATTTTGAGTTTTCCATACATTCCAACAGTACTATTGTAGTTACAAGGACAAAAAAGAACATGGCAAATTGTCACCTTGACCTTTGAATATTATTCATTACAACCACCTTCTGCATGGTCACTTATCTCTATTGAACATGATAGATAAGCCCGCTACTTCAGCTGGAATACTGTCCAGCGTATAGACAAAAAACATACCAGCATCTATATTCTTTACAGCTTCCTGAAATAAAATGAAGCTAACACAAATATACAGAAAGGGCCTAAAGTTAAACAGAGCCATGTGCACCTATGGGGTTCTTCGATGTGCCTGCTGCAGGGGTACTGTTGGCTCAATCTGCATCTGTCTTAGCATGCAAAGAGCAGGCTCCATTCCCGAAGCCGGTCCACCATGCTCATCCATAAATCTCGCGGCATATCCTGCTTTTTATCTGCTAGATAGCGTGCATTTTAAACACCTCCAAGATTTTGTTTTCCTTTCTGTCAGGAAATAAAACAGGGCCAGCTCCTTTCAGGATAAGATGGGACCCTTGTATATTACAGAGAGACCATCTTCCATTACAATTCTAGCACCTCAAACTCCCATCGCCAACCCAGACTCCTTTGCACTTTCCTGTTTTGGATTGGAGGGAAATTGTTTTAATACATGCACGGATCTGCATCTGAGAAAGGTTTTCCTCTCTCGCACATCGCTCACAAGCAGGTCTGTCACATACTGAATCACTTCCCTATATGGCTTGACAGTGTCGAAAATTTCTCTACACCATGTTAAGTGGGTTCTGATCTTAAAGAACCCTCAACTAGATAGCTCAAAACTGAAAGCCAATCAAAACTGCTGAACTTTAAATGCTAGAATCTACAATCACATACAGTAGAAACACTAACTGAAAAAATACTCAAATATGCTCCAAATCACATCACTGTTTTATTAATCAGAAAACAGAAGCTACAATGCTTTAGAATACACTAGAAAAACACTCACATTGAATGAAAAACTAAATGAATAAAACACTTACTTTAGGCCTTCTTTTATAGCTGAAGAAGAGACCTAAAAGTAGTTTGGATCCTAAAACTAGATCCGCCCCAAAATTTAATCAACCCTTGACCTAATTTTATCCTAGGGATCTGCACCCTTAAATAGACAAAGTCAAACTTTACAAAAGCAAACTGCTAAATAAAGAACTGCTATTCTAAAATTGGAAAACAAACTACATAAAAGCAACTGCTAAATCTGGACAGCCAAGAATAGGACTGCTGTTCTCTATGACCGTATGCTCTGCCAAAGTGCGTCAAGGTTCCACATGTGCGCCCTAGTAGAGGACGTGTTTTGAAGTATCATAATCTAACTTTCCTTCGTATTGAGGAATGCATTCTCCACCAATCCCAGTCTCTCCTGGAACATCTCGAACTTTCCCTTAGCTAGAGGATTTGTTAGAATGTCTGCAATCTGCCGATTTGGCGAAAAATAGTCTAAAGCAATTGCTCTGTTATGAACTTTGTCTCAGAGAAAGTGATGTCTGATGTCAATGTGCTTGAAGTGGTAATGAAATATTGGATTCTCAAAGAGTTTGATACAACTCTGATTGTCACAGTAAATGATTGTAGGCTCCATTTTCTCACCTATCAACTCTGCAATCAACTTGCAAAGCCAGATGGCTTCACAACTAGCCGTGCTGGCTCCTGTAGTGCCCTATGTTTCTCCACCGTGGTTGGGTTGATATGGACTGTGGGTTACAAGTTAATTGATCCAAGTTTGTGCCCCTTTGGGGATGACATGTCTATGCCAAGCCAACTTGAACCTCCGCTTGGGCGAGTTTTCAATAAAGTCAAAAGATTGTAATTGCCTTGTCAAGCACCTTGATTGGTGTTTTGGCGAAGGTCTTTATATACGAGTTAATTGACCTGTAATGTAAACAAATAAGAAGCAAATATAAGTGTCTATAGTTATTAAAAAAGATATAAATAATACATAATATGACAATAAATAAACAATAGATAAATAATATATAAATAATAAATAAATGGATGTGGTTGAGGTGGTGGGTGGAGGCATGAAGGTGGTGGTTGGGTGTTTGGTACATGCATTGATGAGGGATGGACAGGCGGTGGAGTGTCGCTGGCAGGCAATGAAGCGTGCAGGCCTTGGCAGGGCATGGAACTCCTTACCAAACTTGCGAGTGGCCTTTCCACGCTAATTGCGGCGAGTGGAGGTTGTCTTGAGGATGGCTCTGCTCATCGGTAATCTGTATCACAGTCACTAGAGTAGCCCACAAGGAGCGTGGGTATTGAATCAGGCTATGGCTCTAAAATTTTGTTGCCTCTGCATGTGCCATCCTAACCTTGTGCTTTGGGTAGAATAAACTATTGTCACCATGGCTTGGGCTTGGCTGGGAGTGTTGGTGAGTGAGCGGTGGGAGGAGCTCCTTTATTTGGAAATGAATGCGATTTTCATCAGCCCTCTTTCAAACCCAATGATAGGTCCTTCAACTTTTATTGCCATGGATGGAGGTTGTTCTTTGGATGACTCTATCCATTGGTGGTCAATAGCGTGGTCACTGAAGTAGTGTGCAAGGAGCTCGGGTTTGTTATAGGGCCGATGCATTTCACTTTGTATTGCCTTTGCGTTTGCCTTCCTACTCGTGTACTTTGTGCCAAACAAAGTTTTGACGCAATAGTCAATTTTTGCTTACAACAAGGATGTTGGCGAGGGAGCTGGGCATGTAGCTTGACACGAGCTCTCCTTGCAGCTTGGGGATGGGCCTAGGATCTCTGCATCCTTGGATAACAACTTGCGAAGTGTGGGTTTGTGTCTATTATTCTGCAGGGAGTGGCAGGGCGAAACTCCTCTACAACTCCTTTGTACCTTGTGCTTGTGCTGAACAAGAGATTGGCATCTTATCTCAGGCTTTGTTCGAGTGGGTATGTTGGTGAGTGAACTGTGTAAGGAGCTCGCTTGTTTGGAAATGAACATGATTGTTATTCGGGCCATACTAAACTTGTGACTGGTCTACCATGGCAGGCTGATTTGAGTTGTTGTTTGCGCCTCCCTAAGCTTGCATTGTGCTGAACAAAGGTCCAGTACAACAGATTAGGCGTTGCTGTTAGTGGGAATAACGATTGAAGAGTTGTAGGTTTGTGTCATTTTCTCTGTAGGAATATCTGGTAAGGCACTGGCCTGCCGCCCTTTGTCATTGTTGATGTTGGAGCTTCAAGGCATGGGCACGGTCTCACCAAACAAAACCAACAGGGGGTCGAACCTAACCAGCTTACTTGTTACAACATGCTCCAAGCTGGTGCCAAGAGAAGAGCCTTGAAATGGGGCTGATATGTTTCAAAGTGGTTCTGCCTCTACAGGCTTCCTCCTGCCTCATGTTGTGTGGAAAGCAAAAGACTGGCATCTTGGCTGGTTTGTCTTACAGTGAGGATGTTGACAGAGAATTGGGCAAGTAGATCGGTGGCTACTTTATGAGAATCCCGTCCGTGTGGATAAGAAATGTGGTTTGTTCGATTAAATGCTTGAAAGAAATGTGGCCTTGTGAAATGCAATGGTGACTGGATATGCAAGGCGTGGCTATGGTGATGCTCTTAAAGTCTTTGAACTAATGAGGTGCTCGGGAGCATACCTAGACCACGTAGCATTCATTGCATTTTTTTACTTGCTTGCGGCTGTGCGACTTGGAGGATGGGGAGGTCAGGAATGAAAGGTAGCAAGACTAGTTTTGGCTAGTGACTTGATATATGAAGGGATGAGGGTTCAATTCCTCTTGAGGGACCCTTATGCTTCTTTTGCTTGAAATGGGCCATTATGTGTGCTTGGTTGACATTTTGGATTGTGTTGGCTATATTGAGGAAACCATCGACGTGCCAATCAAACTTGTGGAGGTCGTGTGGATGGGTTTACTGGATGCTTGTAAAGCACATGGATTGCTTGGGTAGAATGCTGCAATGAGATGTAGTCATATGGCATGCATTGTTCGCAGCAGGTGCATAGGCGGAGCTTTGAGCTAAGTGTAGAGCATCTCAACTTATGATTCCACCTCCACATATACTTAGGCATGGGTTTCCTCTCTCTATTAGGTTGTTTTCATATTTACCTTCTTGTTTTGATTAGAGTAGACTTCTAAATATTTTCTGGAGTGCGTGCAATAAATTGAGTGTTGGAATCCTCTTATTTGCAATCTTTATTAAAATGCAATATTGTGCTAAGTAAAATCGACCTCAAAAACACCTTACACATGGGTAAAATACTGTAAGGAACCTAAATGTGTACCTTATTAAATGCAAAACAAAACATGATGTCCCATGCGTTTGCAGCTTGCCCCCCTAAACCACGAGTGAGGAACTCTTGGAAAACAAAATTTTACAACCTTTAAACAACCCTTCATAAGTTATAATCTCATTCCGAAAATGACGCAAGACAAATGCTTGTGACCTTTCATTTCTCGTTTTATTATTTGAACATGTTCCTTGTTACTAAGAGATATTAGATCAACCCTTAAACTACACCCACCCTTTTTATTTTATGCTTAATTGAAACGGGTTTTGAGCCACTTTGATGAGCTGGTCGCTAGAGGTGACCGCTCAACTTTACGAAACCATTTTGGAATCGACTTGAATTAAATGCTTGTGGTCGAGAAATCGTGTCCTATAAACCCTAACCTCATCCTTTCCACGTTGGAATTATGAATCCATGGTTAGTTTCACTCTACCGTTTACAAAAGCACTTTTTTTGTGCTTGTTTTGGAGCCACTTTGGCTAGCTATGTTTGAAACCAAAACCCCAATTTTCACAAACTCCCTCCGGAACATGGTAAAGTTGTGTGTTCACACTAGCGATACATTAGGAAGTATCTCAAGTTATTTTCTATCTTATTCTTGTCCATGTTCACACTTGGTAAGCTTGGTTTTACGAAGTTAATTTGTTAATTTCGTGCAAACAAGTTTGTCGCTTTATTAAACAAACTCAGTTCCTGTATGAGTATCGTCCAAACTAAATTAGTTCAGATAAGTGTGAAGTTATTAAATATAACACGTAAAGCCTATTTAACAGGCATTCTTGTAGAATGATGAAGTTGATTTTTAGAATAAAATAATCATATGCTAGGTGCTGTATTTGTGAGATTACTGGAAGTTTTCTTGTCAAATTGAAGGCTTAAACCTTCATAGGTTCCTGCCTAGATCCTCCTGCTCATTTTCACATGGTTATAAGGCAATGGAGAAGCAGAAGAAGCCCAACCAGACTTAAAAATCTACCCCAATTATAGAAAACACCTCCAGTGTTGCCCCTCTATGACCAGCCGTACCATTCAATTATTTGTATTGGCATTGGCATTGTTTTTATAGTTCTTTGACAATGTTTGAGACTTGGATCAGCTGAGATTTTGTACACTCACGACCGACAACCAAAGCATTAATGTTTGAATGACATCGCTGTAGTGTACGCGTCCTCAACCAAGCCTTGGCGAGTTTGCTTGGCCCATTTAGCCGAGCATGCTCCACGACATACCTTAGTGAGCTCCTACATTCCAAAGTGGCTCCTAAAACATCATCATTGTCCTTGCGAATAATAAGGAAGCCATGGTTCCCATCTATGCGGCAGCGCCCTATTTCTCTTGGCAAACGAGCTAAAGAGAGCACACCTTTCCCTTGGAATATGAACCCTAAATAGAAAGAGTCTTTAAAAAAATGGAAATTGCAAATTGTTTAAATTTTAAATAGAAATTAGCTGCAATATTTCAAAATGGTTGGTAGCACAATTGGATGGTAGAGTTGTCTAAAGGAAAGATAAGAATAAGGGGTTAAGGTTTGAGGCTCCTAAGCCTCTTCCTTCTAAAAAAGAAGGATTTACTAATAGTAAACCTTTAAATAAAAATTAGCCCACTTAGATGTGTGAAGAGGGTTGTGTTGCTTTGGTGAGTTCTCCTTGCAAGGACATTGTATTAGAGGTTGTCATATGCTCAAATCCCTTGAGGGAGTATTCTTTTGGAAAGGAATCTGCGTTTGTAAAGGTCAAGAATAACATTGCTCATATCTACTCACTCGTAGCGTTACATAGCGCATCTAGCCATGTTATTTGGGAGAACCCTTCCTCTACCAAATGTCAAGGGTTCAACACCCTCTCCCTTGATGTTTTTGCTTGAATATTTTGAAGAGCAATTTTTGATATATTTTGTTTTAGAAAAAGGAGAGTTTTGTTTAAAAGACATAATTTTTTAAATTGGTTTTTTTAAAATAGGAATCTAATCAAAAGCTTTTTTTTAAATATAACCATTACGGGGCATTTTTTTGCTGACCGGTGATGTCAAGGACCTCTTTCTTCGCAACTTCAAATTCCTTGGCTACAATGGATATCAGATTGTTCAAACCCCTAAACTCGTCTAAGTATCATGCTTGGAAACTGAAGATGTAACAATTGCTCCATTCCAGAGGCTTATGGAGAGTGTTTCAAGAAAATGTTCTTGTGCTCATCTTAGAGAAGGATAAGTACGCTTGCACATGCAAGAAGGATGAAGCACTTAGATTGATTGGTTTGAATGTGTCTGAGAGTTTGTAGTTTCACATAGAGGAAACCAAAACTCCAAAAGAGGTATGGGAAATCTTTGAAAAGCTCTTTGGTAAAGTAAATGAATTCAGGATGCTTTAGTTAGATATAGAGTTGAATGCTGTTTGCCCTTTGATTTTCTGTTTATTGAAGAAGTTTTGCTAAAATTCAAGTCACTTAGATCACAATTGAAAGCTGGTGGTAGAGAAAAAAGGATGATGAATGTATAATTTTGATTCTGTCTAAATTGAAAGGTCCTTATAGTGTGTTTGCATCCACATTTTACTCCACAATGGATGCTTTAGAAGAGAATTTTAAAATGCCTACTTTTGAGCTATTATGTGAAAGGCTCACTTGTGAATAAACAAAATTGTGAGCTTTCGATGCCATACCTAGCTCATGTCATGCACCAATGAAAATTCTTCTAAAGGAAAATGTAAGGCACAACCTAAATCAGGACCTCCTCTAGTAGAGTCATATAAACCTTCAACAACCACCACAAGGACCTCTAAGCATTTAAATTTTGGCAAGTGTCAAAAGTTTTGAAGAAAAAGGTTTATAATCCTCGTCCATATTGTAGCAAAACTAATCCAGTATTACAAATGCTATAAGAGAATAAAAGCATTGGAAGCAAACTTGGAGCAACATAAAATTGATGTTCCCTCTTCCACAAATATAGGGAAAGGAAAATCTCTTTCTGCTAGGGCTTGTTCTTTTGTGTTAGATGGATTTTTAATTATGGTGCTTCTCATTACTTAACTCATGTGGTTTGTTGAGTTCTCTTTCTAATTACAACACTTTTAGATAATCACGAGCAACTCTTCAAAAGGTGAAGTTTTGTGGATTGGTGCAAATCTAGACTAAGTGCATCAATGATGTATTCTTGGTACCTGAAATTTCATTTAATTTGTTGTCAATTTATCAGATTTGTAATTTTGCTTTTAGGAAAATTGTGGAGTTCACTCCACAAAGTGTTGTAATTAAAAGAATTATCTGATCCACAAGATGTTGTGGCTATAGGTGTGGTGGACCATCGTTCACGCCTATATGCATTTGATAAGTTTGATACCTCTACATGGTCTTCACTTGTTGCTCATGCTGACACAATGAGCAAACTATGACATGAACTCTTTGGTCACTAGAATTACAGGTATTATTTGCAGTAGCTAAGCTTGCAGAAAAATATTGAAAGGACTTCCAAAGGTCTTCAACTATGATGGTGTTTGCCCAGGATGCGTGCTTGGAAAACAACACCAAGATCCCTTTCCAAAGGGACAAGCTTCAAGAGCCACGGCTCCACTTGAGTTAGTACATTGTGATTTGATGACTTTTCCCACTAGGTCATTTTCTAGTGCAAAATATGTACTAACTTTCATTGATGATTTCACTGGAGAAGATGGGTGTATTTTTACAGTATAAAAGTGAAGTGTTTGAGAACTTCAAGGCCTTCAAGGCCTTTTTTGAGAAGCAATAAGGACTTTCATTGACAAAGCTTTCAGACAAACAATGGGGGAATATATAAGTAATGCTTTTCAAGTTTTTGTATTGATCATGGTATTCTACATCAATACATAGTACCATACACCCCTCAATAGAATGGAGTAGTTGAATGGAAAAGCAAATTATTTAAGATGGCAAATTGCATGATGAGTCCAAGAATTGGGCACATGAGTTCTGGGCTGAAGCAAGTAAATTATGCAAATTACCTCCAAAACCTCATTCCCCACAAGACAACGCGAGACAAGACTCCTGAAGAAGCTTGGTCAGGTGAAAAACCCGATGTTCTGGATTTCTCATCTTCAAAAGTAAGGCGTTTGCATTTGTTCTTGATGATAAATGTAAATCTATGGAGAAGAAGAGCCAAGAGCTCATATTTGTTGGTCATTGCGAGGATGTGAAGGCATACCACCTTCTTGATCCCATCACACATGATGTCTTGTTTCGACGAGATGTTAGAGTTGATGAGAATCTCATTTCTTTGGAGCCAACTTCTAAGCCTTCTCCATCATTGTCTTCACCTCCTCTTGATAGGGAGGGTATACTTCCTAATTTTGATGATGACACACCTAATGATCATGTTCCGCTTCCTCCTGCACAAAACTTACCCAAGTGGGAAAAATCTACTTTGCAAGCAGTTGGTTCTTTGGTTGGTGATCCTTTTGATCCTTGTTGCACACTCGGTCTGAGACTTTAGGTACTATTCTAATGAGCCAAACAATTTCTGCGATCTAGTATTGTTTTTGAGGCCATGGGTAAACATGAGTGGGAAGTTGTTATGCAAGATGAGTATTCTTCACTCATGAAGAATAACACATGGGAGTTAGTGCCTCTTCCTAAGGGAAGAAAACTTGTGCATTGTAAATGGGTCTATAAGACCAAATATGTTAGAAATGGCTATGTAGATAAGCTCAAGGCCTGTGATTGTAGCTAAGGGTTCTCATTCGAAAAGGTCGATTGTCTCCGAGGCATCTGCTCAGGTTAGAAAGATGGATTTTATTCTCCTTGTTCTCTCTCCCGCTGCATCACATTGGTGGCTAGTCTATTAGATGGATGTGAAGAGTGCCTTCTTGCATGGTGATCTCAAGAGGAGATCTATATGGAGCAGCCTTAGGGCTTTGTGCAAGACTCTTCCATGGTATGCAGACTTTGTCGTTCTCTTTATGGGCTCAAACAAGCTCCTCGAGCTTGGTATGAGAAGATGGATAAATTTTTGCTGAGTTTTGGCATTTATCGTTGTGTATCGAGGTCAATGTTTACATCCTGAAGCAAGGTGAGGATATTTTGATATTGGTGTTGTATGTTGATGACCTCATCCTCATAGGTAGTTTAGACTCCTTGATTCAGGACATAAAACACAAGTTGATGGAAAGATTTGACATGACAGACATGGGACTTTTCACTATTTTCTAGGCCTCTAGGTTCATTTGCTCCATGAAGGTATTTCTATTGGACAACAGAAGTATTCCACAAATCTTCTTCATCGGTTTGGCATGGCTGGTTGCAAGCCTTCTCCCACACCATATTAGTCAGGTATTGAGTTGACTACTAATTGCAAAACTAAGTTGGTAGATGCCACTTTGTATAGACAATTGGTAGGTAGTCTTTTATATCGACACATACTCGCCCCGATATTACTTTTGTTGTAAACTTGGTCTCTTGGTTCTCTCATGAGCCCCATGAGAGTCATTGGCTAGTAGCTATCTATATTTGTGGCACATTGAATTTTAGCATTCAAGTACATATCACAAAGATCTTCTGACATTGAGGGATTCATTGACTCGGATTGGGGTGAGTGTGTTGATACCCGCTGATCTACTTTTGGATTCGTCTTTCTACCATGCCTCTGGTCTTGTTGCATGGACATGTAAGAAACATACTACAATTGTATTATCATCGACTCAGGTAAAGTATAGAAGTATTGTTAAGGTTGGACGAGAGGCTCTTTGGCTTCGACAGTTGCTTGGTGAGTTCAAATTTCATAGTAGGTTCCCACATTGATCTGGTGTGATAACCAAAGTGCTATTGAGATTGCACACAACCCGATTGAGTATCAGCGCACCAAGCATATAGAGATTCACATGCACTTCATTCAATAGCTAGTCCAGGATGGAGTTGTTCGCTTGGAGTTTGTTCCCACAACTTATCAAGTTGTCGACATCTTCACAAATCCCTTGGCCTCTCTCCTTGTTACCTTTAGTTGCGAAGCATTGCATGGGGTGAAAGAAGTTGTACTTGGGGGATTCTAGTTGAGTCCTTCCTTTTTCCATGTTTGTAGATAGGTACCTTAAAAGGCTAGTAGCTAAGACCAACCTTCATGTTTTTTCTCTCTACACTTTCGTTTAAGGGAGGGTGTTAGAGTTGTGTTTACACTAGTGATACATTAGGAAGTAGTTCGAGTTATTTTCTATCCTAATCTCGTTCGCGTTCACACTTGGTAAGCTTGGTTTTAGGGAGTTTGTTAATTTCGTGCAACCAAGTTTGTCCGTTTATTAAACGAACTTGGTGGTCGTATGAGTATTGTCTAAACTAAATTAGTTTAGACACGTATGAAGTTGTTAAATAATAGAACTCGTAAAGCCTATTTATTAGGCATTCTTGTAGAATGAAGAAGTGGGATTTTGAGAGTAAATTAATCATTTCCTGGATGCTATGTTTGTGAGATTATTGGAAGTTTTCTTGCCAGATTGAAGGCTTAAACCTTCATAGGTTCTTGCCTAGATCCTCGTGCTTGTTTTCATGGATCAATGCTCCTAAATTGAGTGCCACTTAGCGGATTTTGATTCTGCCAGCTTGGTGCTCTCACCATATAGGAGAAGGGGTTAGAAGTGACAATTTTTATGTTTGCACACTTGGAGACCTATTTTAGAGGTCATTCTGTGGTCATTTCAGCTGCTTTGGCCTTATGCCCTTCCTAAGTCAATTTGATTCAATTTTGAACCCCAAGAGACTAACCTTTTTGGGTTTGAGAATCAGCATTCAGGAAATGTTTGTTAGTACGTATATCTCTCTCGAACCCGTTTTGAAATGACAACTAAAAATTGTGATTGTGTGAATAACGATGTTTCTTTCCCTCTCTAAAACTTGGAAATGTAAATGAAATATGAAATTGTGTGAAGTTGTTCATTTCTCTCTGTCTAAACTCTAAATGTGCTGAAGGATTTTGAAACCCTAATGAGTGATTTTAGTGATTATTCTCCCTCTTTGGAAAAGTTCAATGTATGATATTGTTGTTAGTTAGGAAGTGTGAAACCCATGCCAACCTTGAGCTGATCCACGATGTTGCAGGTTTTGCAGGTATTGCGACAAAAATACAATAAATGGTGACTCAAATATTTGTATTCACTTTTGAATTCCAACTTGTGTTTTTACTTTGAAAGAGGAACTGAGTTGTTATTGTGATGTATTTTTGTAGTCGTACTTGTATCACCATTTGAAGAGAGATTGAGATTGTAATATTACATACTTGTATAAATGTGTATATCTAGGTGAATTAGGGTTATTCTGATCATTGTTGGCATTGTATTTGTTGGATGATGAAAAAGATACAATGTAGCAAATTTTAGTAAAATGAATTGAAATTGATAGTCTTCCAAAGACTCTCCTCTTATGGCGTGCTTATAATTAAATCTTGACTAGAATACTAAATCTGAAATTTAATGAGAAATTGATTGTTTTAATTGCACAAATTTGTTTAACTTGATGTATTTCAAAATGGGACTTAAAATGAGTCCAACTGCCCATTATATTTATCCCTGTGACTTAGTTTGAGTGGCTCATGTTGAGGCCACGCCACTACCTTGTGTGACCTTGCGTGGAGTGCGTCACACTTATGTTCTCTTGTTGGGCATTGCCCCTCCAAAAGTTTATTGTTAAGTATTCTTAAACTTAACGAGAACAGTAAATCTTACGTATTGACCTAAATGTATAGCTTTTCTACCTTGTGTAGTGGGTATCTTGACGTAGAACGAGTAATTTGAGAGCCTTCTGTAATTAGTATCTCATCATGAACTCAATGTTTCCTTTACGATTAATGTGCTCAACATAGTGATGGTTCCATACTGCGATTCCTTATCTTTAGCGAAGTTTGGGATGAGCCTAGTTTTAAGATTTCCATAGGAGAATGTTGTGGGATGAATCTTATTAAGAACTGATGTAGAAAACAATAAGTACCGCCTTTTTACTGTATACTCAACTGTGCGCTTCCCCTCAAGGAGACTCTTTTGGGCATTAGCTGGAGGAGAATTTTACTGTAGAAAGAGCCAACCATTTCACCAGTAATTTGCACAATTTCAGTCATCATGTAGGACGTTTCTATTATGGCATTATTCGTTGGTTGCCTTTGTATTTTATACACATCTTTTTGTGCCATATGATTTGACAATTAAAACTGCTGTCGTTGCCTATAGTTCATTGCTGAAATGGAATTACACAAACCTCCTACTCCTGGAGACATCCCAGGGTAGAATCTTATAGGCGATTTATATGTTCTTCCTTGAAAGTTGTGAAGTACCAAGCAATTAAACAATAATTATTGTTGTCCTTTTTTTCACTTGTTCTGGTGCTACTTTAGTACAGGCATTGCCTTTGCTAAAGCACTTTTTGCATACCGTTTTGGTACTGCTTTAGTATTGGCATTGCCTTTGCTAGAGGACTTTTGAGTACTGTTTTGGTACCCGCTTTAATATTGGCGTTGCCTTTGCTAAAGCACTTTTGAGTACCAATGAATTATATTGTATGTGTAATAACATCATCAAATGATATGCAATGCTAATCCCCTGTTCAGTTGTATCCCATCCCCAACTGACATGTGGGCCATTTTTGTAAGTAACTGGTCATTTCAGTCCTCTACCAAAGCGTTGAGGCAATATTTTCCATTAGGCTGCTAAAGCACTGCACCATAGAGACAGAAGGGACGCCTATATCACAATGATGGCATTTCTATATTTTGCATTTACTATAAGGATCCCACTCCTGTGACAAAGAAAAAGAGTTTGGGTGCTAATTTTTCTTTCCTTGAAGGCTGCATTGGCTTTTCTGTTTTTTCAAATAGCTTAGAGTTATAGAAACGTTCTGAGTTTGAGGTGCATATTTAAAAAAGGATATAAAATCAAGTTAAGAAAAACAAGTACTATCCCACTGCGGGAAACCATACATGGAATCTCTATATCTTACAAGGAGTTACTATCCTGGTTAAGTACCATGGAGATAATGCAGGTCTGATAAACCTTTGAACAACAAAGAAACATCTAAAGAAGATGAGGATACACTCTAGAAGAGGAAGAGGTAACTAGAGATAATGGTTCAGAAAAAGGGAGATTGGATTGTAGATAGCAAGGAGTTAATATATTGACTAATGCAATTGTAATACTTAGTAGCTATTCGTGTTGTAATTCGTTCTAATGCTTTTGTTGAATGGGGCGAATCCAATGGCTTACCTCTAACCAGTACACGGAAGGTTTTACTGTTAACTCATTGGTAGTTATTCTGATTTGATTGTCTATGTTGAGTTCTTAGTAGTTAGCACCTTAGTGGGCTCCTTGGTACTTTTAAGCATTCAGTATGATAGTATAATTCTATCAGTCTGTCAGATGTGAGCAGGATGGTATGTTTGGGCGCTTACTGTGAGGATGCCTAGAAGATTCAAGCTCAGTGAGTAATTTGTAGGTTTGTGAGCACTCATTGGTAGTTACTTTGATTTGATTGTCCACCTTAGTGGGCTCCTTGGTACTGTTTAGAATTCAGTATGATAGTATAATTCTATCAGTCAGTCAGATGTGAGCAGGAGGGTATGTTTGGGTGCTTACTGTGAGGATGCCTAGATTCAAACTCAGTGGGTAATTCTTAGGTTTGTAAGCACCATGGTTTGGTGTGGTTCCCACTTAGGTTCCCTTTGTTAAATAGTTCAATCAGCATTCTTGGAAAAATAATATTAACATCTGATTGGTGATGTTTATTCTTGAAGCATGTTTGTTGAATGAGCTTTGTATTTCTTGACTCGAATCAATTTAAATATGTAGTTCACTTATGTCCATTATAATTCAATCAAATATGGTCAGTTGTATCATTATCTGCAAAATTTGTAACATTACATCGATGCCCGTTTTTGCATTTTGCTGATGTTCTCGAATTGATGGTTTGATATTTATCAACAGACAAAGAACAAGTATAAAGTGTTTTGATTCTTTTTCTTGTAGTTAACATTTCTTGCATCTAATACAATTAGAACGTGTTTTGATTCTTCTCCCTTTCTGTTTTCTGGTAGTTTACATTTCTTGCTTCTTTATGAATTAGATAAATTTACCAAATCGACTATTGGTAGGCATCGGTTCTTTGGCCTATTAAACTTTATGAATTTGTTGGTTTTCTTTTGCCATTTTAAAATGAGAATCTAGTATTGATTAAACATATATATGGCCTGTTTTCTCAGTATTAGTAAGATCTCTCTGTGCAACTTTTGTAGGTATGGATTCAAGATTAAGGTTATGGGATGTTGAATCTGGTTGCAACACATTAGTAAACTATGAGACTACGCGATTAAGAACAAGTAAAGCTATCCAACTAGCTGTTACTCCTAACTCATCACTTGTCTTTGTTCCATGTTTGACATCTATAAAGGTAGTACTAGTAGTCTATGTAATTTTGTAGTTGTAGCTTTTTCTTTTCTTTGAGTCAAAGATTAAGTAGCAAGACCTAGAAAGTTGACAGCTATAAATCATGCATCCTTCCAGGCGTATGATGTTTGGAGTGGCAGCCTTTGCTCGACATTTCATGGTCACTATGACTTTGTAAATTGCTGCTCATTCAACTCTCAGGATCAGGTAGATATCTTGTATACAAATATCTTTTGAGAATTAAAATTCTTCATATTTCAAGCTGGGGTACGCTCTTCAAGGATTCCTTAGATTACTACATTGGAGGCTTTATCCTATCTACTAAGAAGTGGGCGTGCAACTTCTGTATTTCTCTTATATAATTTGCATCCTCAGTGATATCAACTATTTTTAGCTTTATGTTTAGCCCTAGAATGTTTGGACAAAAATTTCATTGCATGGCATCTCTTCTTTGACTAGTGTGTGTGTGTGTGTGCACGTGTATAGTTATGTAGCATAAATACACATTTTTCAGTATCTTTGTTACTCCATACGAGTGTTATTTTCCAGTCATTGGAATGACCTGCACGAGTTCTAGTGCATTGCAGGTGTATTGGGCTGTAGTTTTTTCTAGTTGGATGTGTAAAGCTATAATGGTATACTTGCATTTGGCTGCTGTAATATATAAATTTCAGTTTTAGTGGACACTTATTCTATGTTTCTCATCTAAGACAGTTTTGTATCAATACTGTAAACCCTTTGTTCACATGGTAGATTTTACTTGTATGGTCAACTACTAATGGTCATTTGTTGATGGTGTAGATTGTCTTTATAAATAAATAATTGTAATTCATGTTCTCATAGACAATTGGTAAGCAACTGCTAACCATTGCATCTCGAGATTAAATAATTATTGGATGAAGGGATAGGGTTGCTTATATTAGGTCCTCCTTGTACTATATGGATTGTATTGAGTTATATATTTTTAGTGAGAAATTATTAGTAGTTGTCATTCTTGTCTATACATGTTTGTTATATTACCTGCAGCCGTAGTTTGCATACTCCGACTCAGCAAATACTCGGGAGACCAAAAACTTTTAGACTCGGCAAATACATGGTAATACTTGATAACTTAAAAATACTTATATTTTTCAGTAAAATATAAATTTTATACAAAATACAATTACAAAATGTATCAAATGTGTTTGTAAAACATTGGGGAGGCATTTTCTATTACATTTGAATACAAATAGTGTACAGAATCCAGTATCTCTTACTGCTGGAAACATTGCTGGAATTAATGAAAATCTGTGATGGCTCAATGGAAAATCCTGTGTGGAAATTCCTGACAATGCTCATTGGGGTTTTTGTCCACAAGAGCCAAATCCAAAGGGTTTTCATCCTTGGATTATTATGCAAAAGCTCAAGCTTCAACTGTAAAACAAAAATATAAGATGATCGTAGTATATCCTCTTCTAAGTCGACCTCTCCTTCATAAAGGAAAAGTGACCCAAGGGAACCTCTTTCCAATCCAATCAGCTGCATTGGTCTTCTCTATGCATGGTTCTTTCTTCTAGGCCAAGTCGTACTTCTCATAGGGAGAATACAAAATTATTATGGCCCTCTTGTTCCCTCTAAACTTCATTATTCTTTCCTAATGAAAGTCGTCAATACCCCTAGGAAGAATAAAAAATACAATTAACCCCTTTTACAATGATATTTGCCCCTCAAGGCAAATTGCACCTTTCTAGAAATTATAACTTTTATCTATAAGTGCATTCCTCTATTAAGTCAAATAAATTAATTATAAGTGCTTAGTAATTATTTTATTTTCTTTTAGGCACTTTATAATAATTTATTGTGACTTAAGTCACCCTTGTGCTCACCCTTTGGCCGTCGGGTAGACAAAATAGGCCAAAGGTCTTCGATTGGGAAGGGGATATTACACGATTGACTTAAAAAATCATCTCACCATTTTAAATAGCTAAAAAAATGACGTCGGTGTGGTTCTTTCCATCCATTCACCCATTTGAAAGAATGATGCATTATAACTTTCACCATTGCTTTTTTTGTTTTTCCAAAACCGACTTTTCATTTGTAACCTCCCACTTAAGTCTCTTGGAGAGGGTGCCTTGTACCCTTTCTCGCAACTATCGTGCCATCATCAAATACTCCCTAGTACGAGCTATTTACCACGTTGAAGGGAGGGTTGATTTAATACTAGAAATTCTCACATGCTTTTCTACTTCTTTGTGCACCTCCTTGTTCCACCTTGTACCTTGCAACGAAGGTTGTGCCCTAGGTATGTTTCCAGATACAAAAACCCTATGTGACTAGCCTTTTGTTTGAATTGGATGAGGTGGATGTGTCTTGTATGCATGGACCACAAATAGAGCCACAATCTTTGCCATATCTACCTCTGTTTCTTGCTTTATGGCTGTTTGTACCTTTGTCCTCTCTAGTTTCTTCTCATCCAACAATGCAAACTCTACCTACATCTCTCGTCTTGCCTCTTTTGTGGTATTCGGACACAGTGTAATGTTGTGGCAAGGAATGCATGCGATATGGTACTTGAGGCGATTGATGCCTCCATAGACCTTTGAGCGAGAACATGTAAAGCACACTCCCCTAGCACAATCCATTTACGACATATTTTCAAGCGGGTACAACTTCTAGTGGGACAACTTCCATTTGTTGATGCTGCGGCTGATGCGGAATTGGATTCCATTGTATGCTAACATGTAGTTTGTTCAAATACAAAAAAATTAAAAAGCATTTAAAAATAAACTAAATTGTAAAGTTGTAAATGTAAACCTTATGTGTAAAAAAAAAAGACCAAAAACAACATTTAAAAAAACAAAATTGTAGAGTTGTAAACCCCATGCACAAGAAAAAAACCTAGTTCATAATTATGAAAAACTAGTTTAAATCACGAATAAAATTTATGGGAATTGAAAGGAATGCATGTACATTTATAAATAATGTTTTGCAACCTAATATTAACATTTTAGAAAGAATTTACAAGCTTGGAAAAAAGGAAAAAGAAAAAAGAAAAAAAGAACTAACATTGAAATTTAAATTCCTCAAGTTTGCTCTACGAATTCGCTATAAAGTCTCTCCACTTGGTTCAAAGAATGCTCATATGCTGTGTGATTAGAATGTGTGGGGGCGTGGGGCTTACAAAGAAGAAAATTCTACGTTTTGATTGTCAAATTGCATTTTTCCCATGTATGGCGAGACGATGCTCAGAAATTGTGGAGTACTTGCATATAACTCTTCAAAACTCGGCAATAGTGGAATCGCGAGTATAAGTTGAAAAAACTCGCCCAAAGGAAAATTCTGTGATTATTTGCGAATACGTTGAGCATGTAAACTGCACTCTGCAACTGTCCTAGAAGTTTAGTTTCTCTATAAACATTATGGTGTATGCATAGGCTTTGTTTTCCACTATAAAGATGGTTTTCATTTTGTCTTCTTTGGCTATGTTGATCTGATTATACTCAGAGAACCCATCCATGATTGAGTAATTCTCATGACCAGCCACTTCCTCTAGTATAAAATCTGTGTATGGGATTGGAAATGGGTCTGCATGGTGATTGCGTTAAGACTTGAAAGTCCACGCATATTCTTATGTTTGCATATTCTTTCTTTAAATTGATCACTACAGGGGATACCCATTCACTTGTCTCTACTTTGAAGTTTATTTTGGCCTCCAACATCTTTCCGATTTTTCGTGGGCTTTAGTTGCATCATTTTATTTTAACATATAAGCTTTGCTTCTTATTGGACTTGCTCTTGGTACAAGTGGGAATTTGATGCACACACATTTTGGGGGCTTTCAAGTCTTTATTCGTTCAAGCATACACTTCCTTATAGTCCTTAAATATTTGAAACACTTATTCTTTTAATATGGGATTCTAATCATCTCCTAATAGAATCATTTTGTGATTTTGTTGTTCCCAAGTTCTTATGTAATAGTGGTATGTTCATTATACTTCATATCCTCTACACCTTGGGAACCGGTGAGCGGGTTTCTCATTCACTTTTGCATCCCCGATTTTATATTTTGTAAACTCAAGGGGGTACATGGAGTATGAGGTTGAAGGTTCACTTAGGTTAGGACTTCCAATCATCCAACCGTGGTCCCTTACTTTTCGAGATTTCCAAAATCTCCACATAATTGCATTTGGTTGAAAAACCTCGTAATCTTTCATTTGCCAATGGAAAAGTCTATTGAGGGAGTTTGTTTCATTTCAGCAAGCACGATTGTAATTCTAGAACCGCCTCATCATTTGGCTTCATCATATCTTGATTCCCATCCTTTAGGAAATCTTCTTCAAAGTTAGTCCGATGAAGTCGCTTCCCCACTAATTGCTTGGTTTTAAAATCTATGATGAAATTTCTGCTTTTTAATTTCAATGGAAATGATATTCTTTTCCAAGTTGTGGTCAACTTTGACAACTATTAGCCATCCCCGACCTATCAATGCATCATATGCCATTTTTTAAGAAGATAGCCACAACATTTAACAAAAATTGTTTGATTCCAATAATTGGCTTTTGTTCCATTAGGACACCCAATACTTTAATGCAATGTTGATTAGCTTTGACCGGTTGGAATTTTAGAGGCCACATAGTTGGCTTCCTCGGACTCTTTCAAGTCTTTTCTAGAAGCATGTTAACCCTTGAACCCTTTGTCCAAGATATTATTTGTCAAATTGTAGCCTTAGGATATCCAAGTTAACAACTATTGGTTGTTGGGCCACATTCATTGTTAGGAGCACCTAACATTGGAGGCTCGACTATTGGTCCATACCCTAATTCTACACCTTTGTATACTAGGCGTGTTCTTGGCTCCATTCATGGTTTGTGCCTTCGTATAGTCACAAAGAAATCGTAGTTCTCGAATATACTATATAGCAAATATGTTTGCTTGTTTAGGAGAATTCCCATCATTATATTCTCCCATCCCACACCATTTGCATAGAAGCCGGTGTTCGTTTGATTAATAGGACAATCTCTCAAAAAGTGGTCCCATTGTTGCATTTTTGACACTAGATCATTGGTTGGCCTTCCTCACCATACTAATTTGACTTTCACTACCCTCATATTATTTTGGTGTCTTTATGTTTCGTGTTTTCTATACCCACCATGCGTTCGGTGGTACACCCTTGCTCCTTTGAAACTTTGTTGGGGTGGTGTCTCTAGCTCCCTTTGAGTGAAGAGATCTTGGAGCACCTTTATTATTTTCAAAATTGAAAGATAGTCTTTAATTGCATGTCCCATTACTTGGCATATCTCGAGAAAATCTTCTTCAAACAATTTGCTTTAGTTCTATTATGTAGCTCATGCACCAAAGGTCCTTTCCCTGCTCGACATCTTTTTTCAACTCCCTCATCATACAATGTATGTCCTTCTAAAAAGCCTTGACCAATCCTGCTCACTATCACTAGAATGAAAATCCTCATCTTCATTTTTCCTCCTTGAGTGAGAAGATGCTTTATTTTTGCTCTCTATGTCCATGGCTTTGTTATAATCATCATCGCAAGAAGAGGGCGGAACCACCGTCTTGTTTTGCAACGAGGGTATCAATCCTTTGATGAACCATCTTTTCTTCAACCCGTCTATTGGTTTTTTTTCTAGCTTTCCCAATAGGTCCTTAAGTCTCCTATTGTAGGCTCAAATATTATCATTCTTACCTAAACAAGTATTATAGATTTCGGCCAAAATTTCATTGTCGTTAGGAGTGTGAATTTCTTCTTCGGGCTTTCTTGTGTTTGTTCCATAAGGTCTTTTTTTGTGGTTGGTGCATCGAGTACTAGTCGATGGCCACCCTCAAAGCATGGATGGGAAACACCTGCAACCATAGCCATTCATCTATAGTGTCGTACTAGATCTTTAAATCCATCATCGATGAATTTCAATTGTTTTTGTTTTTCAAAGCGATGGAGTTAGTGTAATCATTGTTTTGATTATAGGTTTTGACGTGGCTCTTTGAATACAATTTTCCTCCTTAAAAAGGATTACTCTAGATATTCCTCCGCACTTTCGGACATGTAACTATGCTTGACCCTTCCTTTGATTGAAATTTGTTCACTCTCTTGTTGTCTGCCGTTAAACCCCTCACCTTTCTTTACTCCTTCAATGTGTGGTTCCGATTGATGAGGTGTGCTTGGCGCAACATCCTCAATAAAGTCTATTTTACTAATATTTGGTTTAAAAGTAGCCCATTCTTCCTCATTATCAAACTTTGCTTCATATTGCTCCTTTGCTAATCAACTCTACTTTAGACCACATATTTTCCTTGGAACGAGGGGGCTGGGTTGAATTCGACATTGATTCATATGGTCTTATCAATTGTATTTGGTCGAAAAGATCAACACTTGTTTCCATTGGAAGGGGAAACCTCGGACAGTCTCCACCTCGTGTGCGTTCATGAGTGGTGTACGGTGATCTAGTACCAGATGAACCCTTACTTGATTCCGGCTCTGACCTTAGCTCACGATTTGGCTTCAGCATATGCTTCCTCTAGAATCATGTTCTAGTCTTCACGATTTCGTGTGTGTGGCTGCTTCATGCCACCTTTGTCTTCAGATTGTTGAATTTCTTGGTCTACTCCTATACCACAAGCCTTTTTCTCTTGCCTTAGTTCATGCCATTGGATTTGATGTTGGTTTTCTGATGGTTATTCTACACGGTGACACGCGGAAGGGGAAACCACTTCACAATGCCTTCTTCTCTGTATCCCAATGCCTTTTTCTTCTACCTTTGTTCGGGAACAATGGCATCGATGCCTTTTGGTTCAACGGTGGTCTTATAATTGTTCTTCTTCACGCCGACACCTTTTAGCGTATCATTGTAATGTTTTTGTCTCTTTTATCTGTCATGTTCGGCCAAAAGATCTTGTAAAGCAATATATTGCCTAGCTAGGAATCTGGGTAATTGGTCAAGCGGTTGTTCCACTTCTTCAATTATAGCCAAATTATCCAAGATAGTTTCGTTGGTATGTGGGTCTTTTCGGATTCATCTTTGACATGCTCACATACATAAATATCTCACAAGTGTTTAGAAGTCCTTTGTGAGATCATTCTTTTTTGGTTGGTTTCAATTGCTTCTTGAACTAGTTGATCCATTCGTTCGCCATCATGTGCATCACCGTCAATAGGGTTGTTGGTTGACATTTACTTCCATAACTAATTTAATTTGACTAATCATTTCTTATAAGGCAATGACTGAACTAATTTTATTTGACCCATCAATTCTTTTAAGGCAACGGTGCCAAAAAGTTTATAGAGAAGCTACATTTCCAAGACGGTTACAAGTAATATAAGATACACATGTATAGACAAGAATGACAACAACAAATAGCTTCTCACTAACAAACGATATAACTTAGTACAATTCATGCAGTATAAGGAGGACCTAATACAAGCACTCCTACCCCTTCGTGCATGCGGGCAACTTTTTAATCTTAAGATAAAATGGTTAGTAGTTGTGTCAACCGCTCAACCAACCTTAAGAAGTTGCTACCAATTGTCTACAAGAACACGTATTACAGCTATTTATTTATGAAGACAGTCTATGGATGTGAATAAAATTTCTTGTTGTAGTGATACTATTGATTTTGAACAGGTCTTTGTTACATATTTATCTTATGCTTTTGCTTCTATGCAAGCCAGTTTTCTGGGATTGAGAAAACATAGATTCATCACAATGATATTTCCTTTTGTTGCTTTTCGTTTACTTATTCTTTTGACGACTTAGGGTTGCAACCACATCCTTAGTGCTTTCTATTTGTTCTACTTTATATTGTTATCACTCTCTACTTCCTGCCATAAACATAAGCAACACTTTTTAAGAGTTACTATTCAGTGCAACTGACTCAACTCTAAGGTCACATGGTCATCAAGCTATGCAATATATATGGTGCTCCCTGCATCATTCCAGAAAAGTACTATGGATATTGTAAATCCCTCACAAGATGCCCCTCTTAAGGTCGACCTTTAACAGTCATGACCACCTCATATATTGTATGGAAGATTATAGTGTGGCTTGCCCACCATGTCATAACACTTGGGGCACATGAAGACGATTCTTTATGCCTTGGAACTTTTTTGCCATCAGAGGAAAAAGCTGGCGTCCAAGTCTGCCGCTCCTTAACTTCTTTTTTTTAATCTTCTTGTTATATATAGCCACGGTACACTTCATTCACATTTAGGCACATTGCTTGTTAGGGTTTTTATGCCAAAAAACACCCAATTATGGGCGAGAATGAAATATATATAAGATTAGATTGCTCTTTGAGCTGACTGAAAGGTCACCAAATTATATTGTCAATGTGTCATTAAGCTATTAGCCTGATATCTTCTATTTATGCAAATTATTCTTCACGTAAAATCATCAGTAAATATATCTTCCTTATTATAATGATTCATTTGTTAAATATATGTTGTTCTTTGGACAAACTTTATCATGAAAGTTTGTTGCAAGTATTGATTTGATGTCTCCAAGTGTGAGGGGAGCATCAGGGTCAACAATGCAGACCCTAATCATGTCAGTTGTTTTTAGCCTCTGGCCCAGATTTTCTTTGTCCCCAAGAAGTTGAAATTTCAGGCTCTTGGCTTTGGGTGCTGATGGACAACTATTGGCGCAGAGATTTGTTATCAACTAGTCATGAAGGACATGGTGGGGCTGTATGTGATATAGCACATTGGCTGTATCACTTCATTTCTGATAGGAGAGGATCCATTGACCCGGTGTTGCTATATGGAAACAAATTTAATAGACATCATCTGGGGATATTGCTTAGGCAATGCTCAAATGATCTGGTTGGAAGGATGCAAGTTTTATTTTGTGAATGAAGTTTCTCATGATGATAAACTGAGGTGGGTCCTATATAAGTTTGAGAACATGTGGAACACGGCTATAAAGACCTTTCTGTAGCAGGGAAACTGATGGTAGCTGACAAGATTTTGTCCAACTTATAGGTTCTATTCAGCATACCTTTTCCCTTCCAGAGCATGGTTCAAAGCGTTAGAACTAATGCTTAGAAATTTCTTATGCAAAGTTCAAGTAGGTACCAAAGGGCTGCACTTCGGCATCTTTGGAAATGTGCCCTGCCTAAAGAAACATGTATGCTGAGCCAAAAACTATATGGTTTGAGTTGTGAATCGTAAGGCTTCTTGGCCTATGTTAGTCAGATAAAGAGGGTCACTATAGCATCACATGTAATTCTATAAAGGTTGTCTCAATATGTGTGTTGTACTTGGTGGGTAACTTCATTTAGATTAGCAGGTCAGTGATCTACAAAAGAATTTGGTACACTGGAAATTATTTTTGGAATATTTGATTGGGATCATGAGGCTTTGTTTGATGTTAGAGATTTAGCTACAAGACTTATTTGGAATTTTCCCCTCATCAAGATATTAGTTGAGAGGAATCACAAGCTTTTACCAAGTTGGAAGCTGTCAACAAGGGAGTTTGTCACTGCAGACACTGATGGGACAAAGGGCCAAAATATAGTTTGAAAGAGAGGGGTTGGTGAAACGTACTCAAATATTAGCAGGTATAGATAAAGCCCATATATCTGGAGTTTTGTAAATTGTTCCTTCCAGATTGCTTCCATAAAATACAAATAGAGGAGTTGAGGCCATAATGGGGAGATTGGCATCATAGCAAGGGGAAACTGATCCACTGCTACAAAAGAAATGACCTTTATGACAGAATAAGTAATAGGTTTGCTATCTCATATCTGTTGAATAAAAAGTGGGGATCCCAGGATCTTAAGAAGAGGTGTATGCTTTGGTCCTGGAATCTAGAAGGTTCAAACTCCCTTCAAACTGGAAGAGTCAAGACCATAATGGAGAGATTGGCATTGGAGCAATGGTAAACCTTTCTACTGCTCCAAAATAAATGACCTTTATGACAGAATAAGACATAGATCTGCTATGTCATCTTTGTTGAACAAAAAGTGGGGATCCTAGGATCTTAAGAAAAGGTGTATGTTAGTAAGAGAGAGAGAGAGTGAAGAGAAACGGAAGGGATACAACACACTAACATCTCGTGCATGTCCGTTTTTTATTGACCATAAAAAGAAGTTACATATCATGTGAGGTAGTTATACACTTATAACTGAATTACATTAACCAATATTTATTTAGTTAATGTTTAATATCTTTAATACCCCCTTAATAACTAAACTGGAAACTACTGCAAGTTTGTCCTAACATTTTACAAAGAGAATGGGACAAAGGGGCATAATCAGTCAATTTGCAGGCTCCTCCTCGGACATCAATTTGAAATCTGCAGTACTTTGACATTTTTCTGCTGTCCATTGTATGAGCTTCGGTTGAAAAAAGCCGAGAAAGACCATTAATAGAAAAACATAGATCCATTTGTGCAAATGTAAGATGTAAGATATATCAGGCTGCCCACTAGTTGTCTGTAGATTGATTCATCGATCGGTGAAGATTCAAACATTGACTAATAACTTCAGCATGACCACCTCCATTGTTCTGAATCCAAAATCTTGGAGATGCTGATCATTTTTAATATACCAGGCTTATGGATCCTGCTTAAGTCCGTACATGGACTCAACCAATTTGTAAACCAGATTATCACGATTAGGTACACCAAAACCTTCAGGCTGCACCATGTAAACCTCCTCATCCAAATCTCTGTTCAAGAAGGCATTCTTCATGTCCATTTGAAACACCTTCCAACCAAATTGAGATTCTACAAAGATAAATAACCCAAATGTGACCATCCTCATAGTATTCACAATAGGAGCAAAGATCTCCTCATAGTCTATTCCCTCATGTTGTGAAAATCCTTTCACAACAAGACGAGCCTTGTACTTGTCCAAAGTACCATTGACTTTGTGTAATGTCCCCAATGGACATTATTTTACCCCTAAACGGATTTTAGGCAATCCCAACTTTAAATGCAACTTGTAGACAAAATACCAAACAAGTATCACGCAGATCTGAATTAAATAAGGAAATGTGACTTGGGTTAAGTGGAAAACCCACACCAATCAACCTCTAAATTTATATCTTTCCACTCAAATCTAGTACCACTAATTTATAAAGCCCAAATATGTATAAAATTGCAGATTTCAGATGTAAACAAGGCTGCAATAAATTATTTAAAAACCTTGTCTGCAACATAACTTCAAAAATTCATATCTTTTGCTAGAGAAGTCCAAATGAGCTGAAACTTTGGATCTTGGGCCACAAAAATATGAAGAATAATATTCCAAAATTAGTTTTCGCACAGCAAACACAAAACCCTAATTTTGCCCTAAAAAGTAGGTCGCCCAGCACATTTAGGGCATCAAATCAGCTCCAAAAATTAAGAAAACAAGCTACTTTGATTCCCAAACAAATCAGCCCTGAATCAACTCCAATAATGACAAACTAGGGTGGATCTTTCACCACCGAAGAGTGCCCTACTAGCTAGGAATGGATCTCTCACCACCGAAGCTAGGGTCCCTGTGGGATCTTACTCCACAAGCTAAAGAAAATCCAAGCGTATATGCAAAAGCTACAAGCTTAAGACACAAATCAGAAAATATCAAATGGTTATGCAATACCTTCCCCTCAAGTCGACTTCTCCTTATAAAGGAAGAAGAGACCCAAAACAACCTCTACAATATCCAATTAGTTCACAAGGATTTTCCCTATGCAAGCATTTAATATGGGAACATTTAATATTTTCCCATATTAAATGCTTTTCCCAACAACTTTTTCTCTCCTAATGCAAGTCGCATTTTTCTAGGGAAATACATAGTAAAATGGGCATTTATCCTTTCTATGTTCTCATTCCCCTTTCTAAGGCAAGTCACCTTTTCACCTAGGATGGATAACAATTTATATTTGAGCCTTTTCCATCCTAGATTTAATAATTATTAAGTCATATAAATTATTATAAGTGCTCTATATATTTTTTATTAATGACACTTTATAATAATTAAATATAACTTAAGTCACCCTTATATTTTTCCTTTGGCCGTCGGGTTGACAAAATAGGCCAAAGGTCTTCGAATGGGAAGGGGATATTACACTTTGCCTTTGATTGTGTACACACATGCGTATCAGCGAATAATTCTACCAAACTCCCGGTGGTAATTCCACCAACTCTAGATCAACAACCTTGTTTCTAGTCCTCTCGAGCCATTCTCTTCGATTGAGCAATGCCTTCCTCCAGATGCATTTCATCCTCTTGCACAACTAACCATGCATTTGGTTGAGGCATTTCAACTTTGCACATCTTGGATTGTGGATTCTCCCCCACAACTAACCATCCCTTTGATCGAGGCATTTCAACCTCCCGGACATCCTGTATAATGGATTCTCCCTCCATAACCAAGTGCCTTTGATTGAGGTATTTCAGCCTCCCACACATCTTGTATGGTGGAGTCTCCCTCCACGTGTTCATTTAAATTGATGGTAGTAGGGTCAACAGCAAGCCTATACATGGCACCTTGCCCAACGTCTGGGGTAACCCCTTGTCTGTGCCACACCAAACACAATATACTTCTTCCCAGAGAAATTTACAGTCATGTTTGGGATTTTGTCAACTGACTAATAGACGAGACTTTTGTTCATGCTAGGAACATAACTATCATTCCTTACTATGATATTTTTAGCATTATTTAACACCATGCGGATATCTCCTAACGCCCTCTACTGCAAGTGTCTCCGCATCAGCTTTTAAAACTGAATCAGAAATATTTTTATTTGCTTACCACTCCCTACGACATGTAAAATGTCTGGATCCGCTGGAATCAATAAACCAACAAGTGGTAGCATTGTTGTTCTAGCATGATGCCACAAGAGCATGCTTTTCTTTAGAATCCCATTCATCTTCAACTGCTACCATATTCGCCTTACCCTGCAGCCTTTTGTTCTGGAAAAAGATCGTACTGTCGCTTCCGGAAATCCTTTTTCACATACCTGACCTTATGACAATAAGAGCATGTCACTTGGTATTTTGAAAAATGATTCACTAAGAATAATTTTCTTCTTCCACTTCGACTGAGCAACAAATACTCTTTATTTGTCCATAGTAGACTCACTAGTCTCTGTCTGCCTGTGTTGCTTTTGCAACAAATAAGAGCAATAGTAATCAAATGTTAGGGTCTGGCTTTTTCCCAACAAGTGTAAAGTCTCCACAAATGTTTCATAGGAGGGTGGTAAACTATGCTGAACAAGAGCAACCATGTCGTCATCATCCACGTCTTTGTTTATGACAGCAAGCTGGTCTTGGAGATCTTTCATTCAAAGATGTTCTAATAGAGATTCACCCTCATTCATCTTTTCTGAAAATAGCAGATTCTTCAGGTACTGGACCCAACTTCTTTCCGAAGTCTGATACTTGTTTTAAACAGTGGTCCAAAGATCACCCACCACAGTGGCATTTCAGACTTCCGGAATTAAAGTACCCGAAACAGACAATTTCAGCAGCAGAAGAGCCTCCTCATGACATTTGTCAAAGTCGGGAAAATTTGTTATGGTCTCAATTCCTTTTTGAGCACAATCTTATCGTGTTCCTGATATTTTGTAATCGTTCGTATCTTGCGACTCCAGACTTTAATTTTGACTAACAAACTTTTGCGCTCTCGGCAGAACTAAATTCTGAATATTGGCCATTAGACACAATATTTGACCTCTGACCTGTAATTTAAAGGAAATACAATGTCTAAAAAACAAGCTGCAAATCTATAAAACAAATCACACCACAAACCCTGCACAGGTACAACAAACTTCTGCAAATTACTGTAAATTGTGATTAATTTTTTTCTACACAAAACAGGGTACTTAGAAAATGCGATATATCTGTAGTGAAAATTGTGATTCTTTTTCCTCCTGATCTGGTTATGAATGGTCACTAAAATCATGACTGCCTGGTTGTTTTCATCATAACATCATTGAACTTGCGTTTTCTTCTCTCATGCTCTAGCAAGATTTCTCCTAGAAATTATGACCCTCCTGGTCTTTCTGCTCTAAAGCGACCTCAAATCGTGATTTTCTGGTCTGCTTTTTTACTTTCACCATCTCTGGTCTGTAGACCTTCAAATCGTTTCTGCACCGCATGTGAATCTTCTTTGGTCTGTAAATCGATGTTCTCCTTCATCTGTTGGTCTGATTTGAATTGGTCTTTGGTCTGCTCACATCCTCTCATGGTCGTTGGTTGTTTTCTTCACGCATTTTTTCTTCATGTTCTGACCTTTACACATTCACAGGTCTGTGCCACTTTCCTCGGGTTTACTCAAGAAACAGTAAAAATGCGATTTGAATAATAAATGGTCACTGGTCTGCAACAAAACGTGACTGTCTGGGCCTTTAAAGAAATCGTGACATTTTTCCTTTAGAACTGCAACTGGAAATCATTGGTTTTGGCCTGCAGCTACCATCAACAGCTTGCAAATCACGTCAAACCTTTCCCAGTCTGCAGATCACATCTAACCTCTTCTGGTCTGTTTTCTGTGCCTCGATGTCACAAACTTGTGTGAACACAAATGACATCCTCCTTCACTGTTGATTTAGACTGAAAACACGGCCTTTTCAGTGCAGACTGTCTTCCTTTAAAACTGCAACTGGAAATCATAGGTTTTGTTCTGCAACTGCCATCAATGGACGACAAATCATGTTGAATGTCTCCGAGTCTGCAAATCACATCAAACCTCTCTTGGTTTGTCTCCCATGCCTTGAGGTCATGAACTCGCATGAACACGAATGGCGTCCTCCTACACTGTCGATTTAGACTGAAAACATGTCCTTTTCAGTGCCCTCAGCATCTGTGCAATCTTTCTGATCTCTTGGTTGTGCCCTAGTGTGATCACCACACTTGTTTCTTCCTCTATACTTGCGAATGAATGCCTTAGCTTTAGAACCTCCTCTTTATAGTTGGTACCCTTTTCGTAGGGCTTCCCCAAACTCTGCTCATTCGTACCTGACAAGGGCTTCCTCGAACGCCTGCAACTTGCTGTTTGTACCCTTCTAGTGTTTCCTCGAACAACTGGCTCTGATACCAATGTTTGTACCAAAGAGAGAAAGAACGAAGTGAAATGGAAGGCATACGATACACTGACATCTCATGTGTCCATCCTTTATGAAGCATAAAATAAATTACATTTTAGATCAGGTAGTTGTATAACTGAAGTACATTAACTAATATTTAACATAGTTACCTAAGTCTCGGGGACAGGGGAGGGAGGTACGAAGGGATGGGGTTTACGAGGCGGCAAAAATTTCCCAAATTTTGGGGACGTCGGGGGATGGATTTTAAACTAGTACATAAAAAATTAGTATTTCAATATTTTTACTTTTTCAATGACATTTAGGGATTTAAACTGCATTTAATGTATTTTAGATTACTTTCAAGATTATAATTTGGCGTTCTTGGTAAAATAACATCTTTTCAAAAGTAAAAACATCATAAAACTTTTGAAATATTTAAAAAAATTGGGGCGTCCTTCCAAGTCCCCAAGTCCCGAAATGTTGGGACGTCACCAAAATCTAGGGGACTTGTCCCAGCGTAACATTGACATTTAAAAAGTTAATGTATAATATCTTTAATAGTGTATGTTTTGTTACTGGAATCTAGAAGATTCTAACTTCAAACTGAATGTATTAGAATAGTTACTTCTCTAGCAAGGCCTGATAGTCAACGCTTCTAAGGCTCTTTGACGGCAGGGGGTGTGGTTTAGGCACTCGGGCCATTTCTCTTAAGAGTACATAGTGAATTATCACAGAAAACAAATGGGATTCTATTAATTCCTATAGCCTTTACGGCATCTACAACAATGGTGCTCTCTTAAGGAGTTGATAGGCTCTATCTTGAGCTATCTGTTCCGTGGTGTATTCCTTAGGACCTATCTCAGACTAGTTCTACCTAAGCTTGACTCTTTTCAGCTATTCAACTGTTTTTGGGCTCAGCTTCTCGAATCCAACTCTTGCCTCTTTATCGACTTCAAAAATGGCCGACTCGACTCTCCTTGTACCCGCGCTTTCCTGCTCTTTCTGTCTTTTGAAATATATTCATGGCGGGCTGAGTTTCTTCTGGATGCTTCCTTGTTTTCCTGCTCCCATTCAATTTGAATTGGGTCATTTAATGCTCTGAGCTACCACACTGTCCAAGGGTCTTTTCTCCGTGCCATCTTAAACCTAGTAGTTGAGGTTAGTTGTCAGGTACTTTGTCCAACATGCCCATGTGTCCATCCTACTTCCGTTGATGACACGTTTGCGGGTAGTTGGCCTTCAACTCCCTATCACTGACATGCCTGGTCGACTGCCAAGTCATCTGTGCATCCTCCATACTACACACTACTGCGTGAAACCTTGTTGCATCAATTTTCAATCTGCTACACTCTCCCACATGCTCAATATTTTCAGAAAACAATGCACGCGTTACTTCCTGCTCTTTGCTGAAATATCCTTCACGCAACTACAATTCCCAACTCATCGTCGCACTCCTCTTTGCTATTAGAATGTAAGGCTTATTAATAAGGACATCATTAGTTATTTAACTAAAAGATGGTTGTAACCGGTTGTAACCATATCAACCGCTTTGTGACTACATCAATCATAACTGCATTGTGACTACATCAATCATAATAAATAGATAGACACACAATCTCAAATGTGTGTAATCCGCCTTCTCTTTATTTCTTCCTTGTGCACGTTTTCTAACATTGGTATTAAAGCGAGACAAGCAAGGAAAGAGAGAAGGGAAGAAGATCAGTCCCATTAGGGCACAAAGTCTGAATTGAAGTGAATGAAACCCAGGGCACAGTCGGAAATCGAGGGCACAATTGTGTTTTTCAAAGGAGGGCACGGTCGCGTTTTTCTTTCAAAGGAAAATACCAGTGCATGAGCCATTAAAAGACAATCCTTTCCGCCCATTTCTGTAGCAGAGCCAAAGTTGTGGAGAAGTTGTGGGAAGGCATAATGTTTTTAGAATACAATCGTGATTTTTGAGCACGAAAATGGCCACGAAAAATACACAAAACCAGGCAGAATGTTTTAGAGTACAATCGCGATTTTGAGCAAGAAAATAGCCATGAAAAATACACGAAACATGATATAATACAGTCGCAATTATATCAGGGCAGAGTTAAAAACACGTCATCATTGCTACCATTAAAAAAGAACAAGCAAAACAATCGCGAATTGCAAATAAAAACAGTCACACATTCAAGGGCACAACAAAGCTTTAGGTTGTTCTATCTGTTAGGGCACAAAACAATGCATATCACAATTGCAACAAAGGGAGCACTCAAAACTGGTATTTTATTCTCTGTTTACTCATTTCAGTAAATACACAGTTGTATTTATTTTATTAAATGGAAATTCTTGTAGAAAAATATTCTGGTTTGAATTTTCATACATGGAAAGTGAAAACACAAATGCAACTTATGAATAAAAATTTGCGTGGCATAGTAAACGGGGAAGAGACAACCCCACCGATCCATCCAAAGTATTAGAGGTGGCATAGGAGAGATGATAGAGCGAAAGCTATTATTGGCCTTGCTCTCTCCGACTCTGAGCTCCATCATGTAGACCTAGACAAATCATCCAAGGAAATTTGGGATGCTCTAAATAAATTATTTGGAGCGAAAGCAATTAATGCCAAATTCTCCTAAAACTTCAGTTATATAGATCAAAATGGATGGAGTCTCTATGTCGAGCCACATCAATAATCTAAAGTCCTTTTAGACAACTAGCAAAAGTCAAAGCTGTGATAGAGGATGAGGATGCCAAAGCTATCCTATTAAACAATGTCTTCAAAATACAACAATGTAGTTTTTACCCTCAGTCAAATTCAATCTCAATCTCTAGATGATATGATTGCTGACTCTTCTAGTTGAAGAAAAGTGAACAACTACAGAAGATGCAAAAGGTGATTCTCAACAAGAAAGTGCATTTTATTCTAGAACCAAAAACTTTTGTAGAAAGTCAGATAAAGATAAATGGGAGATTGAATGTCATTATTGTAAGAAAAGAGGTCACACAATGTGGGATTGTCGTGTTCGAGCCAATGATGTGCTCAAGGGTAAAGGCATATCAAATGCAGCCAATATAGCAATGATTGAAGACCCACCAGATGTAGAAGGTAGTGAGGACAGTGATGAATACATAATATAAAGATGCTCTAAACTTTGAAGGCAAGAAAGGATACAAAGTAGATGAAGCTCTGTATGGATGGTTGCTCAAGTAGGTCGAGAGGCTGTGGGTCTTTGGGAAGTATACCCTCACAAGGGTCATGCAACAACTTGATGGAGCTTGTGGATGGCTCAATATGGATGGTTGTCCAATAATTCGAGAGATTTGTGATTTGGGAGTTCGGGAGGTGGAATCGAGAACTTGGGAATTCAGCTCGGGAGCTACACCTTTACAAAGGTCACAAAGCAACTTGATGGAGCCCTACCTAGTCAAAGCACTTGCTTTCAAAGTGAAAGCCTTTGAAGATTACATAGTTCTAGTTTTGTTAGAATGTTTGTTTTTGCTTTTTGTAGAGTAAGCCTTAAGAGGGGGTATTAGAATGTAAGGCTTATTAATAAGGACATCATTAGTTATTTAACTAAAAGATGGTTGTAACCGGTTGTAACTATATCAACCACTTTGTAACTACATCATTCATAATAAATAAACAGACACACAATCTCAAATGTGTGCAATCTGTCTTCTCTTTATTTCTTCCTTGTGCACGTCTTCCAACATCCATAAAATCTCTCATCTTCGTTGCACACCTATCTCCATCAAAACTCTCATGCACCTTGCCAAAACTGCTGCGCGCATTGAACACACCTTGTTCCTTAATCAAAACCTCTGCGCACTATTGCATGCCCTTCATCTTGCAATCCTACGTGCACTACACACTCATCAACTATTCCAACGCCTTCCGCACTCTTGCGCAATTGCTAGACTTTGCGCCACACCTCCTTGGTTGATCCTTGTGTTGATCATCCCTATGCTCTCCCATACTTAGCCAAAATTTATGCAAGATTGCTCTAAACTTGGGATGCTCTGCATCATTCTTTCTACCCTAGTATTGCTATATTGTAATTGGATGTACATTTGAGTCCAATTGACCTACTTTGGTCTTTCATTTACTTGTGTTGCTATTCAAAGAGTAACAACTATAATCCCTACCTTTTGGAATTGTGAAACAAGCAAATAACTTTTTGAATTGGATCCAAGTGGAGTATCATGTTTTTCATGGCTCATTCAATATGAAAGGAAGCTTTTCTAGGATTCACTTGAATGATCATGGGAAAGAGATTTTAAATACTATGAGATTTTGTCTTTCCTTTTGAAATGAAGATGTAACTGATCCTTTTAGGAAGATCAATCTCCTCTATAATTACGAAAACACAATTGCCTTAGGATAGAAATAGCTGAATCACTATGAGATTTTGTCTTTCCTTTTGAAATGAAGATGTAACTCATCCTTTCAGGAAGATCAATCTCCTCTATAATTAGGAAAGCATAATTGCCTTAGGATAGAAATAGCTGAATCACAGATCATGTTATGTTTTTAGAAAAGATGGTGACACTTTGCAAGCAGGTGTAAAAGTAGATATTAGCTCTCCTAGTGATGGTAGGGAATAGACTTCTTGAAAGGTCGTGCCACTATGTATGTTATTTTGTGCCTTATGATGTAATATAAGAGTAAGATGCATGATATCTAAAAGAAAGACACAAAACAACACTCATTTATACCTTCTATTATTGGTATGCCATAATAACAAGGTCTGAAAGGTAGATTTGTAATTTGATTTTATATCATGAAAATTTTAGCTACATTGCCGAGGAAGCGAAGCAGAAGCGAAAACAAATACGAAACACGGAAACCACAATTTTCAAAAAACCTTGGGTACGAAATGTTACGTTGGAAATGTCCGTACAATATATATATATATATACTCATTTTATAATTGTAGACCATAAGAGATAATTCATAAAGCACTCAAAATATTTTGTATTCATTGAAATTTGAACTTCTAAAGAGTCATCATTCAACATGGTTACAATTTCAATGATTTACATATACATGATAATAATCTAGATTCTAGAATATATCATCCAGATTTTCCTCATAATAATCTCCATGAACACCACTGGCAGCTCCACTCCCACTAGCTCCACTCTCCATCCCTTGTGCAAAAGATCCCGATTCTTCTTCATCAATACCAAGCAGTGAAAGTTGGCTAAGAGTAGCAGCAGAAGCATCAAAGTCACTACTCTCAGGTAGTTTAATGAAAACTGAATTTAGCAAGAGAAAAATGAGAGTGTGATTTAGAATGGACCCAAGATGTCATTATATAGCTTTTAGGAAGTGTTTTTAGCAAGTTTAGATAGGTAGATTAGGTTTAGGTGCAATAAATGAAGGTATTTTTATTTTTTTAAAGTTATGATGCTTTAAAAATTAAAAAACTGTTGGAAACGCCTTGGAAGCGTTTGGGAAAGGCGTTTCGGAAAGCGTCTCAGATGTTTCCAAGGTGTTTCCAAGGCGTTTCGTACCCGTTTCGCGTTTCCGAAACGTTTCCAGGCAGAAACGTGGGCCCCTTAGGCATTTCCTGGTAACAGAGATTTTTAGGTCTGTGGTCAAGCATTCGATCACGGTTCACCTTATTCTCTTCAGTAAATGCGATAATATAAGCAATACCCTGCAGTGATATGTTTATAGAGTGAGGAAACTTTTGTTGAATGCTGCATGAAACAGAAAAAAAATTAGGATAATTGATATGTATGAGATAGTTGACAAGGTTTGTACTCTAGTTAACATACTCAGTGAGTCTGCCAGTAATTGCTGTAATTTAAATTGGGGAGTTTATTTTATTTATACTTGTGAGCCTGCCAGTCCTGAGTTTTGGTGAGTTTTCTGAGAGTACTTGGCAATACTTGCGAATGTTTGGCAATGCTCGCCAGTACTACGCAATGAGTACTCATCAATACTCATTTGATACAGTTTGTAACTATATTTTGTATAAATTTTGTTTTTTTAAAGAAAAATAAGTGTTTAATAAGTTGCTGAGTATTGCTGACTATTTGCTGAGTCAATTTTTTTGGTCTGCGAGTATTTTCTGAGTATGAGCATGCAAACTATGGTCTGTGCATATCTTTATATTTATGAAAGGGCTTGATGTTGTTATTCATTAATAGCTGAAGCTATTGATTTAAACCTTATCTAATATTTGCTAAGAAACAAGTGCACAACAGGCTGGAGAAACAAACTATTCGTAGGGAACAGCACTTTCTTCACCTGGTGTAATCAGCAGGTCAAAATTGGCCAAATATATAAGTGGCGGCGCTCTTGAGCTTTTTCTAGGGTATAGTTCCTTGCTGACGAATTAAATGTCAGGCAGCAAGTGTCTAATATCAGCTCACATGACCTTTCAGTGTGAAAAATTGAGTAGCACACATACTTTGAAGTTGAAACAATTTCAGATTTTTTGGCCTTGATAGGAATACCATTTCCATGTTAAATACAAATCTATGCTAATTGGCATTATAAGTTCATACAGGAGTTTTTCATGAACAAGAAATATTGGACAAATGATAATGTGCCCACTGTGTTTTTGCAATTATCTAATTCTTAAGAAAATGGATTTTTAAGCACCCATCCTCTTTATTTCAGTATTTGACGTGATGGAAACAGGGGTTCAGTTGTCTTTGGCTGAAGCAAATCTGAATACCTGTTTAAGATTGGGTATTGTCTCTTGGAGCTACAAGAATGCATGGAACAGCTGCAAGAACTGGAGAATCATATCAATGTAAAAATGAACACAGAATCTACAAGAACACGTGGAATGGCAAGATCCGATTTATCACAACCTCTGTCCATATGTTTTTTCTTTGTTAATATTTAGTACTTTATTACTAAGTTGAGATCCAAGGAGGTATTTTATATATATAAAATCTGTGTGTGTGTGTGTGTTTTAATTAGGTAAAAGTGAAAATTTATCTTGTTCCTGCTAGAGGGTACTTTGTGTCGAGTTGGCATATTGGCTAGGCTGGACCTAAAAAGTCGCCTTTACGCTTTACCTTGACACAGAACAATGTTGGCAATAAGAAGTGAAATCAGAATTGCATAATTTGAAAATTCTCGTCTTGAAGAATCTCTGGGAAGAGATTCAAAAGCACATACAACTGTCCTCCACTACTATATTCACTTTCCGACATACAATAGACACTGGGGGAAGATGAAACAGAAGCTCGATAGACTCTGGGGAAGATGAAACAGTTCCATCTTCCAGCAGTTGAAAACATGGTGCCAATTCAGGCCATTAGTACAAAGTTGGTGTCATTACAGTTGGTGCCACACTGACTTGGGGTTGGCCCTGAGGTTGGAATTGGAGGTCAACGCCACGTGGACAGATGTCAGTAATGTAGAAATCAACAACTTAGTTGTCTCTGAATTTTGGCTTTCTGGAGTACTGCCAGTAACCCCACAAGGGAAACAAAGGAAATATGGATTCTCTGTTTGGGGCTTATGCATTAAACCACTTGGTATATAGACCACCTTTGTCAAGCTGCTATCTGAATCTGATGGAGGCTGATAATAGTACACAGATTGCCTCCAGTCAGATGTTGTCCCATTTGGATTCAAAATTGATTTGCAAAACAGTACCAGATTATTGTATCAGTTGTGGTACTTTTCAATATTATTGTTCACTCGATATCCGTAAGTGTAGTCTGCATCTTAATTTTAGTCTAAAACTTGTTTCTTTGTATATGTAGCATAAGCTTCACAAGAGCAGTTTCCAAGTCCGATGACTACTATATGATTGCCCCAATAATGCCCCATTACTGACCCCTGATTGTTTCTGCATCTTAATTCTGATTTACTTCACGTTTCTTTGTATATGGAGCATAAGTTGTGCAAGAGCACTCTCTCAGTATGATGACCACTATCTTATAACTCTAACTTGTCCAAAGTACTATTTTTTTCCTCTTTTTCGTGAGTGTATTAGTTACATGATGGATTAATTTGTATTAAGGAATACATTGTTAATGCTTTACAGGAGCTATATAGTGGCAGTAATGACCGACAAATTCTAATATGGTCCCCTCCAGCTGTACTTTGCCTTGAAGAGGTACTTAATCTCTATGCACAATCTTTTTGTCTCTTTAATTCAGAAGCAATTGAACGATGCACTTCATAATTACAATTGATTTGCCATGGAAATTAGTTATGCTCATCTCTTGGGAATGTAGACATCAAATGATAAAATAACTGCAACATAGCATCATGAAACAATAGCTGCGATTGCTTTTACTATTTTAATATTGCACTGATTTTGGACCCTGGCAAGTACTTGGTAGGCGATTCTTGACTTGGGCTTGGATTTGGTGGAAAAAACTCGGCACTTAGAAAACATAAAAATAGCTCCACACAAAAATTATAAAAGCAGGTTTTGAGTGAGAGTTGGGAATTATTAGTGTTCACATATATATTATGTGGGTTGAAAATAATATTAGGTAAATTTTATTGCTATAAAGGTGATACGGTCACACCTATATTAATATGGGTGGTTAGTCCTACATCTCTTGATAGCTTTTAGGCTATGTTCCACCAAGTTTCCAAGACGGGGATGGCAGGGGACGCGTTTCTGGGACAGATTATTTTGGAAGCCATTTTTCAGGGGATGGCCATGAAAAATAGGGGCAATTTAAATTATAGTAATTTTCAAATATTCATATGATAACATTGATAAGGCATTCATCATATATGTTATAGAACCTTATTACATAACATTAGAGCTGAATTGAGATTTCACATAATATTCAATGTGAATATATATATAATAATTACATCGTCATTTATGTAGGAGAGAGTTCAACACAAGTAATTTACATAATTACATGTACAAAACATAGGGGTCTACAAAATTTTTTACGAGTGATTGCATTATTATAACACATTCAAATTCTTTGCTGCATAAAATGTTGTAATATAGAAATAAAAACAATGCATAATAATAATAATCTTACATTAATCTAGTAGTAACAAAACTAAAAATCAATTCCAAAACATATATGATATATTGGTTTATTCCAAAAAAGTGATTTAAAAAAGGAACAAGGGCACCTAGATCACATGTTCTATTGTGCAATATGCACATAAATGACATGAATTTTCAAGCCTTCAATCTTCACCAAAGGGAGCTATTGCTTCCCACCTTTTTCATATGACAACATTGGAGCCGCATATATAAGCATCCACAATCTTCATTTGCTCCCTTCAATATCATACATCAAGCCATTTTTAAAATTTCAAACAATGGGGCATACAATTGTTACATCTTTGAATGGACCAGTCTCAATTTGTAAAGAACAACTCATTCCATCCAACCTCCCCTTTGCATGACGGGCATGTCTATTCAATAAGGCTTGCTTGTTTGTTATCTTGCTTACGTTGGACCTTCACTTTCTTTCCACTCGGTGGAATTCATTCACCTTGTTGATGGCAAATGTCCCTTTTCCCTTGCCCATGGCCTAAGGGCCAATGCGTGTCCTAACCCTAGTCATGCCCAAGGGGTTACGGACACTATGAGCTATTGGGTATGGGTATCTAGTCCAGTTATTATTATTTCCATCGACAGGGTTATAAAGAGCTTTTAAAAGGACTAGATGTTATATTTCTTCGTTGGGGCCACTTAAAGTACCTTTTTGGCGACTTGAGGGGATATGTATTGCATTTAATGTTATATTTCTTTGTTGGGGGCGCCTTTTTGGGCCAAGGCGCCTAGGGGGAAAAAGTAACTTTAAAATATTTATTAAATGGGCCCTCTCCATGGGAAAGTGCGACTTGGGGGTTTTAGGGTTCCTTGACATGAAAAAGGTTATAAAAGGAGAAGAGGAGTGAAGGGAGAGGCATTCATTCATACACTTATTTTCTTTTCATGTGCAACTGCTGTTTGCAACTATTTAGCTTGTGGAGTAAGATCCCACGGGAACCCTAGCTTCGGTGGTGAAAGATCCATCCCTAGCTAGCAGGGCATTCTTCGGTAGTGAAAGATCTACCCTAGCTTGTCATTTGGAGTGGATTTCAGGGCTGTTTTACAGAGGTATTTTCAGGAATTTCAGAATTAGGGTTTGAGGGTTTTTGTGAGTTTTTGTGGAGATTTTAGTTGGTTTTGGATCAGACCTACGGCAGCCATAGAGGAAGGGTTTGGCATCATCTACAGAGGATTTCACAAGGGTTTTGGCCATCTACCAAGGGGCGACTTGTTTGGGAGATTGCAGCCCTAATTTCTAGGGTTTTCAGCTGGCCGTTTTCAGATCTGAAGGTTGGAAAGTCATCTTCCATATTTATATATGTTATTTCCCAAGTTTCATCATTTTTGCACTTGTATTCGGAAAGATATTAATTTTCGAAGTTTTCCAGCTATTTTAGGCACGCTGTAAATTTCTGGCAGCGTTATATTGACTGAAAAATTCCAAAAATATTTCCCTTGTGTTCTTTATATTATTATCTAGTTCCATTTAAAATTTCAAGTGATTTGAACGGTTATTTTGGGAGTTATCCATATTTTTCTGTTCGCTGCCCTAGCTGTAATTTTCTGCATAAAATCTGCAAAAATCAGATTCAGTATTTGCTGCAAATTTCTGTGTTTTGTCTATTTTGTTGTAAGATCCCAACAAGGGATATTTCAGTGGTATCAGAGCTGTTGTTTCTCCAGCCTGTTGGGGTTGAAAGATGGGAGACAGAGACAGAGACAGTGAAGAGTTGGGAGTAGATCTGATGAAACGACTGTTCACCAATATGGTGAAGCAGCAGGAGACTACCAACCTCTATTTGAGCCAGCTCACTGAGAGGTTAGCACAGGGTAGGATCGAGGCTCATGCGGAGAGAGGAGAAGCTAGCAATATGGGACAACATGGTAATAGAGGTGAGAGTGGACATTCGGGACAAGGGTCCCCTCATGCTTCTACCAGGCCCTTGGGACTCCACGAGCCTTCTTTCTTGAAGGATCGGAAGTTTCGCTGACACGACAGCCCGCAGACATTGTGGATGAGGAATCTTGCTGGGAGAAGTACCGGACATTGAGTGAGGGTTTCCGGGACAACATGCCATTTCAGGAATATTGCAAAATGAAGATCGGGAGCAGGCCCAGGAGAGATTACCCACCACAGGTACCCGAGTTTCAGAGGAGATTGGGACAAATCTCTATTCCGCACTTCGATGGCTCAAAGAAGTGTACCGCCCAGTCTTGGATCCAGAAGTTGAAGACTTACTTCGACTTGAATCCCATGCGCGAAGAAGATGCAATTAAGTTTGCTATCCTACACCTCGAGGGAGATGCCCACGACTGGTGGCATCATGGATTGGTCACACAGGGGCACATGCATATCACTACGTATGCAGATTTTACACAGAGATTGATGAGCAGGTTCGACAAGAGGGACCCAGATAGGCACTTCAGGGAATTGACCCACTTGAGGCAGACAGGTTCTCTAGATCAGTACATTGCAGATTTCAGAGGTTATCAGTGATGGTATCTGATGTTTCAGAGGTGAGGTTGACTTCACTCTTCATGGCAGGATTGACTGACGCTTTAGCAGGATTTGTGAAGGCATTTGAGCCTTCCTCCCTACATGAGGCAATTAGGCGAGCACGTGATTTGGAGTTGTCCACTCCAAAATCGAGGTTTCCCCCTCGAATTCAGCCTAAGGGTTTTCCTTCAAGAGTTGATGGTTCACAGCCCAAGGGGCCCCCACCCAGGCAGGATACCATAAGGAGACCATTTGTATCGAGAGAGGATAGGGAGGAGTTGAGGCGAAAGAAACTATGTTTCGATTGCCGCACACCATGGGTTCCAGGACATGATTGTAGAGGAAAGGGAAGGGCCCAATTCATAGAGGTCTTCGAGGAGAGCGAGAACGAGGAAGAGCGGTACCATCAGGAGTTAGAAGATGAAGATGAGGAGGCGTTGGATAGTGCAGGGGTTGAACAAGAGGAGGAGATTTTTCCCCAGGAGACTATTGCTACTTTGTCAAGTACCCCGAGGTACAAGGCATTCAGAGTCAGGGGCACATTACAGGGTCAGAGAGTGGTAGTACTCATTGATAGTGGGGCGACCCACAATTTCATTGATGCATCTTTGGTAGAAAAGCGGGGATTACAGGCAGAAGACTTTGAGGGTTTCAATGTAGTGGTAGCCAATGGTGAGTCCATGAGATGCATGCAGCGAGTTCCGCAGTTGAGTATCACCATGGGTAACCATACAGTCACCGATGACTTCTATGTGGTTGGTATTGGAGAGACCAACCTTGTGCTCGGTGTACAGTGGCTCCATTCTCTTGGAGAATTTCGGACTAACTTTCAGACGATGGAACTCAAGTTCAAGTCCGAGGGGAAGAATGTAACCTTGAGGGGTTTATCTTCAGAGGCACCCAGGGTCGTTACAGCAAAGAGGATCGAGAGGATTCACAGACACAATGGGGTGGATTGGGCAGTACAGTGCTTGGTTTCTACCAAGAACTCGGAGGATGGACAGCCAGAGTATCATGTGGATATACAGGGGCTATTGGACAAGCACAGTGCAGTTTTTAGCGACATACCACCGGGTGTACCGCCAGAGAGGGGATTCGAGCATGTGATTGAGCTCGAGGACACTAGACCAGTAGTCACTACTCCTTACCGTCACCCCAAACGGTTTAAGGATGAGATTGAGAGGACCATCCATGAGCTTATTGACATGGGGCACATTAGGCCGAGTTCTAGTCCTTTCGCTTCCTCGGTGGTGTTGGTAAAAAAGAAGGATGGGACCATGCGGATGTGCATCGACTATCGGGCATTGAACAAGAGGACAATCAAGAACAAATATCCAGTGCCGCGTATTGATGAGCTACTAGATGAGCTACATGGAGCAATCTATTTTTCTAAAATAGATTTACGATCTGGATATCACCAGATCAAGGTTAGGGAGCAGGATGTGCATAAGACCGCTTTCAGATGTCATTATGGACATTTTGAATTTCTAGTGATGCCATTCGGACTATCTAACGCACCAGCTACATTCCAGTCTTGCATGAACCACGTGTTCAACCGCCATTTGCGGAAGTTTGTTTTGGTCTTCTTCGATGATATATTGGTCTACAACAGGACTTGGGAGAGCCATATCCGCCACCTTGACAAGGTATTGGGAATACTAGAAGCTAATTTGCTATATGCAAAAGCTTCTAAATGTGAGTTTGGCATGACAGAGTTGTTATATTTGGGATATGTGATTGGTGGAGGGGGAGTAAAGGTGGACAGAGAGAAGATACAGGCAATTTTGGATTGGCCTCCACCCAGGACGTTGACACACTTGAGGGGATTCTTGGGACTATGCACCTATTACAGAAGGTTCGTGAAGAATTTCTCACGGTTGACTGCCCCACTGACAGATTTGACCAAGAAGGGAGCTTTCGCTTGGTCAGAAGCGGCACAACAGACTTTTGATCATCTCAAGGAGGTGATGAGTTCATGCCCCGTCCTTGCATTACCAGATTTTTCTCGGCCATTTGTTCTAGAGTGTGATGCATCAGGTGAGGGGGTTGGAGCGGTGCTTATGCAGGATAGGCACCCCATTGCTTACGAGAGTCGGAAATTGAGCCCCGTGGAGAGGGGGTATTCGATTTACGACAAGGAGATGTTGGCCATCATGCATGCTTTGGCCAAATTCAGACAGTACCTTGTGGGCAGCAAGTTCGTGGTACGTACTGATCACAATAGCTTGAGGTTCTTCTTGGGGCAAAAGGATCTCAACGACCGCCAGCAGAGATGGGTGAACAAGGTACAAACATATGACTTTGATATAGAATACACTAGAGGTAAGAATAATGTTGTGGCTGATGCTTTATCTAGGAGGCCTTACCTTACTACTATGTTGAGTTCTATGTCCGAAATTTCAGCAGATTGGAAGGCTCACATACTTGTTGAGTACTCCAAGAATCAGTTTGCATGCGAGATCATGGATGGTATTATCAAAGATGACCGATACAGGGTGGTAGATGATCTCATTTTCTACAAGGATCGGATTTTCCTTGTACCGGGGTCTAAGATGAAGGGCAAGATCCTTCGTGCCGTACATGACACACCACTAGCAGGACACCCCGGATATTTCAAAACATACAGGTACATCAGGGAGAGATTCGCTTGGAAGGGGATGAAGGACGATGTCCTTAATCATGTCAGAGAATGTATGGTTTGCCAGCAAACCAAATCGGAACACTCTTTTCCTGCAGGGTTGCTTCAGCCTCTTCCCATCCCTGAGCAGAAGTGGGAGAGCATATCGATGGACTTCATCACAGGACTCCCTATGGTGCATGGGCACAATTGCATTTATGTGGTAGTTGATCGATTGACCAAGTATGCACACTTCTTTTCTCTACCTAAGAAGCATGAGGCAGCTGACGTGGCTCAGGTATTTTATACAGGGATTTTTAGGCTACATGGGTTGCCTAAAAATATTATCAGTGACAGGGACAAGATCTTCATGAGCACCTTTTGGCAGGAGATTTTCAGACTTGCCGGCACCGAGTTGACTCCTAGCACGAGCTACCACCCTCAGACTGACGGACAAACAGAGATTGTCAACAAATGGATAGAGGGCTATTTGCGGAGTTATGTGACAGGACATCAACAGGCATGGATTAGATGGTTGCATATGGGTGAGTATTGCTACAATACCACGTATCAGATGAGTATCGGCATGACTCCTTTCAGAGCTTTGTATGGATACGATGCCATGTCATTTGCTGATTTGGTATTATCAGATAGTCGAGCTCCCAAAGCTCGGGATTGGTTACAGGAGAACCAAGATATCCTGCGAGCTCTTAAGGAGAACCTCCAGAAGGCGCAGAATCAGCAGAAGGTTTATGCGGATCGGCACAGAATCGAGAGGTCCTTCGAGGCAGGAGACTTGGTGTTCTTACGTCTACAGCCATACAGACAGTCATCACTCAAGCAGAAGGGGGCAGAAAAGCTGAAACCACGGTTTTATGGTCCATACAGGGTAGTCCGGCGAGTGGGTGCGGTTGCATATGAGTTGGATCTTCCAGAGCACAGTAAGATACATAATGTTTTCCATGTGTCATGCCTTAAGAAGGCCCTAGGACAACACATTGTACCTTCTACAGAGTTGCCACCATTAGATGAGGAGGGAAAGCTGGTTTTAGAACCAGACTCTATTATTGAGGTCAGACAGAGGAAGCTCAGGAACAGAGATATCACAGAATATTTGGTACGATGGAAGGGGTTACCTCTTGAGGATGCTACTTGGGAAGGAGAACAGATTCTACAGCATCCTGGTTTGCATTTGCTTGGGGACAAGCAAATTTTGGGAAGGGAGGACTGTAATGTCCCTTTTCCCTCGCCCATGGCCTAAGGGCCAATGCGTGTCCTAACCCTAGTCATGCCCAAGGGGTCACGGACACTATGAGCTATTGGGTATGGGTATCTAGTCCAATTGTTATTATTATTTCCATCATCGAGGGGTTATAAAGAGCTTTTAAAAGGACTAGATGTTATATTTCTTCGTTGGGGCCACTTAAAGTACCTTTTTGGCGACTTGAGGGATATGTATTGCATTTAATGTTATATTTCTTTGTTGGGGGCGCCTTTTTGGGCCAAGGCGCCTAGGGGGAAAAAGTAACTTTAAAATATTTATTAAATGGGCCCTCTCCATGGGAAAGTGCGACTTGGGGGTTTTAGGGTTCCTTGACATGAAAAAGGTTATAAAAGGAGAAGAGGAGTGAAGGGAGAGGCATTCATTCATACACTCATTTTCTTTTCATGTGCAACTGTTGTTTGCAACTATTTAGCTTGTGGAGTAAGATCCCACGGGAACCCTAGCTTCGGTGGTGAAAGATCCATCCCTAGCTAGCAGGGCATTCTTCGGTAGTGAAAGATCTACCCTAGCTTGTCATTTGGAGTGGATTTCAGGGCTGTTTTTACAGAGGTATTTTCAGGAATTTCAGAATTAGGGTTTGAGGGTTTTTGAGAGTTTTTGTGGAGATTTTCAGCTGGTTTTCGGATCAGACCTACGGCAGCCATAGAGGAAGGGTTTGGCATCATCTACAGAGGATTTCACAAGGGTTTTGGCCATCTACCAAGGGGGGCGACTTGTTTGGGAGATTGCAGCCCTAATTTCTAGGGTTTTCAGCTGGCCGTTTTCAGATCTGAAGGTTGGAAAGTCATCTTCCATATTTATATATGTTATTTCCCAAGTTTCATCATTTTTGCACTTGTATTCGGAAAGATATTAATTTTCGAAGTTTTCCAGCTATTTTAGGCACGCTGTAAATTTCTGGCAGCGTTATATTGACTGAAAAATTCCAAAAATATTTCCCTTGTGTTCTTTATATTATTATCTAGTTCCATTTAAAATTTCAAGTGATTTGAGCGGTTATTTTGGGAGTTATCCATATTTTTCTGTTCGCTGCCCTAGCTGTAATTTTCTGCATAAAATCTGCAAAAATCAGATTTAGTATTTGCTGCAAATTTCTGTATTTTGTCAATTTTTTTGTAAGATCCCAACAAGGGATATTTATTCTATGTAAAATTCTGAACCAAACTTCACATTTGGTATCAAAGCCACAGTTCTTTCTGCATATAATGGATTCCTGAGAGTAAAAGGGCAATACCAAGATCATTGAGTTTCCCAAGTACTAAAATAAAAGTTATACCTTCTCAGCATGAACTTCATACACAAGTATCAAAGGACAGGAATATCAAAGAACACCATATCCAGCTGAGCCGACACCTCTGCCAACATTGGCCATTGTATCTCATTTTTTCATGTCTGGATACAAGCCAAGATCATCAGGAAACAGATCCATTTTTTCATGTCTGTATATGCATTAGTGTTCGAAGAGCAAGGTGAAGTACTTGCATATACAGATGCTGTGCAGGTCGTGGATGTGCTAAAAATGGATCTGGAAACATTATATGGCCCTGGACAGTCTTCACTGTATTATGCATACATATATTTCTATTATTGGCGATTCATTCTTTCATGCATCAATTCACGTATACATGCGATGTGATAAATGTACTTCTAAATAGTGATCTTCATGCTATTCTTTCTGCTGTATGTGCGCCTATTGATGCTGAATGCCTTCATATCGCTTTGCAGATTGGTGTTTTACTCTTTCCTCATGTCCTTATAGCTCAGCTGTCACATGTTTTTCAATCCGTCTCATGCAAATAGGCATATATCTGTCTTTTTCCGTCCAACAATCTCTATTTTCATTCAACCACGCACTAAGTCTATCAACTCTATCAAGCACCGTGCATGTGAGTAAAAATAAATATTAAACATTACAAGGGTGCAGCTTTGTATGAATTCATAGTCATGTAATTTTATGTAAGATTATTAATAAAGTGTGTCAAAAGGTGGGTTAGTTTTATTATTGTTTTATATCTACTGCTATAGTTATAAGTTATTTAGTCTATTATCACATTGTAATGATTTTTATGTATAGTTTTACATTGTTCAAAACATGCCAATAGTACAATAGACATTTTTAGGAGTTATGTGGTTTAGATTTGTTAATCAAGCGTTGTTTTTGTGGGCTTGAGTCTGTTTTCAAATAAAAACTGTTGACCCCACAATTTTGGCTAAGGGTTAAGCACCATGCGTGCTACACGTTCAAAGAAGGGGCGTGCTTGCGGAGTTTTGGTTGCGCGCGCAAGGGAGAAGTTAATGCCACACGTGCTCGATGGAGACTGAAAAAAGTGGCTAAGGTAGGAGGCGAGAGGAAAACAAAGGACGCCATGAGGAGTGTGTGGGAAGCCATGTCAGCAAAAGTGACAAAAGGGCAGAAGAAGACAAAGAGAGACAATGATGCAAGGAATGCGGTGTGCAGCGGAAGGAAAGTTAGTCTGATGACGCATACGAATCTTCTAATCTGTCAGTGCAATTCAAAAGATATGGAGTCCAGTCCTTGGATCAAGCAGCGTCCTAGGCACTGATTTTGCATTGAATGTGTTCCGTGTTTGACAGCTTCAGGCGATTTCTAGTTACCTCATTAATGGTGACCACCTACTTTGAGTAGGAAAGGGCATGTGTTTGAAACTGTATGGATGTAAAAATGAGCAATCAAGCACAAGAATATGGGGTTGGCAATTTGGTAGTTAGCTAGTTGTAGTTGCTAGTTGTTGGTTATTGCCTAGTTGAGAGAACAACATGCTTCAACTCTGATGAATGTAAGCCATTAATGGCTGCTTTGTAATTTTTTAGATGAATGAATATAAATTTTTCTTTAGGCTGATCTAGCTTTTGTTATGCATTGGAATATAGTATGTGTCACATCTTTCTTGTATGCATAATAACATAGCTATGTTAATGCTGCTAAGTGTTACAGTGTGCCTTCCATTTCCCGAACGAAGCAAGGGACTAGGCGCCGAGTGTGCTTCGGGTTATCGGGCGAGAGAAACCTTGTATGATATGCCGACACGCGTGGTGGGTTCTGGCGCTCGTGTGCTTGGCTCATGCCCTTTTAGACTAAATGGATGGGTCGGCCTTGAAATCCCAACATTTTGGTTACATTGTCGGGACCTTTGCTCATTGAGGGAATAGAAAATGTCGGAGAGATTAGTGTTCGAGTATGTAGAAAAATGGTTGGATGATTAAGAATAGGACTATGCCCATCCAAGTTGTAGAGGAAAAGATCCAAGAAAATGGGCAAACGAGAAGCTGAGCGACTCTCTGTATTCTATCTTTTACTGTGAGTTTCCTCATCACTTGTAGCATGAATAACGACATTGCTCTAGAAAAGCCAAGGAACCTCGGAAGGAAGTACCCTTGTACTAGAAAGCATCTCGAGGTATTGATAAATAACAAGTTTGGATGGGTGTTGTTGATGTTTGGTGCGAAGGTGCCATAAGAAGCTATTTGTTGGAGTTTGCAGGATCAACAAATTCATGCTCGAAAGCAAGCGGAGTATCAATTCATGCGTGAGTCTAAAGGTGCATATATCTACTCCCTACCTCTTTGCATCAAGATGTTATTTATGGATTGGGGTATTGAGATGCACTCATGAACAAGTTAAGAACTTCTCAACCCGTAGTGGATGGTGGTTGGAAAGAGTGCACGGAAGGAGGCGAGCACGATAGGGCGCTAGAAACCAAGATGGAAGAGCGAGGATGAGAAAGAACTTAGGAGGTGTAGATACGACTAGGGAGGACCCATTATTAGTTGTCGCGAGGACTGGTATGGTGTGGATGTTGCGACGACCTTAGATGATGAAGGCCCACTACCATGGAAGGCATTGAGGGAGACTCTACACCACACGAAGAAATGACTTGGGACTACTTTTCGTTAAGCGACCATGGAAGGAGGCGTGCGTTACCACCACCACCATTGGAAACCGGTGACCGCGTGATTGTTAGACCAAGGTATAGAAGACTATTGACGATAGAAGAACAAGATATCGCCACAGGAGGTGTTGTGAACTTCGTGTTATAACAAGTCATCCTTTATACACCATTAGCAAGAGTCGGACCGAACACAAGGAATGTTGCAATTAGCATATGGAAGCGTCGAGAGGACCGTCAAACGTACCACCTTCGAGAGTTAACTTTGTGGTAAATCCCCTTGTCTAAAATCCTCTTGTTCAAAACCCCAATCGTAAGCCCCTTATTCAAAATCCCCTCCAAAACCCACGATGCAGAACCAACCTGCACAGAACCAACCACTTGCGCCGATGTAACCTCATTTTACGACCGATCCATGAAGCTCTAGAAAGTGCGAGGTTTGGATAATGCGGTGACCATGTGCACTCTGTGAAATTATATGGCGTGCAAAAGGAATCATGACACCAAAGAGGAAGGAAAACCAATTTACCATTACTCTTTTGGACCACATGTATACGTGGTATGAAGTATGATCCTTTGTAGAGGTGGTGGATAATGACCCTCTCAAGATGAAGTTTCTATAGAAATTGACATTTCGAGTTCGAATAGAGCCTAGTGCTCTTGAAGGAAATCGAGCAAGGCCCTTCGAGAGTGCTTGCATACGATGCGAGGTTTAAGACTTTGATATCTAAATTTACTTATGATCTACATCTTGTTCAACATGCATGCACAATGGTTTGTAGGTGGATTGTTGACACCATTTAGGCGCACCCTCTCATTGAATACCTTTGTAGATTTGCATGGAGCCTTGGAAGCAATGCTACACATAGAGCAACAAGAAGTGTATATATAAGAGTGAGCCCCGCGTTTAGAGGCACAATTTTCCAACATGGCCGGCAACTACAACTCATTGTCGGAGGTGTGTAGAAGTATGTAGGATTGTGGTGCTTAGACTACAGTAGAAGGGCATACGAGGAACAATTGCCCCAAGGAAAGGCACGTGCTTTGCAACAAAGGTTTGTGAGATTTGTAATGAGGACCATGATGTATAGTTTTGTCCGGTACTTGGAGGAAAAATAGGTTAAGGTATCATTATGGCGTCGGGTGTGCGAGACAAGCACCCAAGATATAGAACATTGCCGCGTGATTGAAGAAGCTAAAGAGGCATGCATGAGATGTACACTCAAGCAAGAGCGGCACCCTCGCAAAAAAACTCAAGGTTATGGTGGCGGAAGAGGTCATTGCAAAGGAGAAGGGAGGGGAGGTGAAAGGTTCCTCTAGGAGTTATAAATATGGTGATCAAGTCATTACCAACGCGATTGTCCCAAGTTTCCGACTTGCGGATATTGTAAGCAAGCACACAAGATCGAAGAATGCTCAAAACTATACAAAATTATGACCCAAAGGCCGAATGGTCCGACTAATGGCGTGGGCATGATCAAACTTGGAGCATGGACCCGTAAGAAGGGCCCCAAACTAAAGGGAGCGACCAAGGTGAGGTGATAACATAACACGCGGCGGTGCATGCGCCCGACCCGAAGAGTGGAAATTCTTGGAGAATCTGCTCAGGAAATCCTCACTAAGATAATGGACTACTCGGATGGCGCTAGATAGAAGCTAATTCTCAAAAGGCCCCGATAAATGATAAGAGAATTATAAGGAGAGATTCGGACTACACATTAAATAAAAGCTCGTAAGAAAGCGGAGGCTTAGAAGGGAAGCTGTGATGAAGAGGTCAAGGAGTTAATTGAGATACTTTGCTTATTGAAGGTTGACGGTGTATTACCTCTCTTGGAGGATTGATTGGAAGAGGTCGTTGAAGTGGAAATCCCACCACAAGACCAAGTTGGAGGTCGAGAGTTGAAGGTAACAAAGCATGGCTTTGACAATGAGCTGTTATTAGATGCAGCCTGAATGGACATAATATGCGTAACATCCTTATTGACACTAGCGTAGGGTCAATATACTCACCAAGGATGCATGGATGTGCGCGGGGAGACCGCCACAAGATCCTACTCCAAATACCTTGTTTATGGCCAATAAGATGAGGGTTATTCCACCCATCACACTCGAAGGAGTAAACTTAGATATCATGGGAGCCATGTTGATGTGGACTTCGAGGTCATCGAACTTGTGGAAGTAGACCATTACTCCACCCTCTTAAGGAGGTCGCGGTTCTTTGAGAACAATGGGGATATGTGTTTCAAAAAGCACTACATGGGTTTTGAGGATGCCAAACATAGAGTTGTGATCCCCCTTGATTGTAGTGGGGACCACCCTTTGTGGAAGCGGGGGATGTTGAAGAGGATATCTATTGCACCTACAAGCTCACGGCGTGAGGAGGAAATTAGGTACAACTTGATCAAGAAGGATGTCTCAAATGGGAGAGTGGTGCATGAGCCTCGTATACTATGAACAATGCTTGCATCAAATGGGTCGAGGAGTCCTATGAACTCATCAAGAGATAATGTGCGAAAGTAAGCACGAAGTCTACAGGATCCCTAAGGAGTAGAGCTTATGGAGGACCCACAAAAGCTAAGGCAAGATGTATTCCCCCTCGGGTGTGGAAGCCTAGCGTGCACCTCCAAGGAACCCATTTCTAATGGATGCATTCTTACCATGAAGAGAGTATTTAGGATTAGTCGAGAGAAGCTTGCAAAACTCCTAAGATATGATGGGACTATATGCATGCATGCATATATGGTGGACCTAGAAGCTTGTCTACCTAAGGAGTAAGACAAGGTAGACTCTTTTGATTACACCTTTAAAAGCACAAGCTGTTAGGGGGTGGGTGATCCATTGTCCATCTTACCCCATTGGAGTAGCACCAAAGAGGCCTTCGCAACTTGATTTGAGAGGAGTAATGAGAAGAGTAAGCTGCAAGTTATGATGGAAGCACATGCCCCATCTCCCATGTGCGTGCTTGTGAAGAAATATGGGTTAGAAACCCCAGGGTGCTACCATTATACCTATGGTGCTTGCCCTTTTACAACACATTGACAACTTGGACATGCACATGGTATATCTTGGGTGAAACAATGCGAGAAATGTTTGATTGGGAGCAAGTAAAGGAAGTTCTAACCCAAACTTTCCAATTCCACTCGACCATTAAGGAGTAAAATAAGCCATTAGAACTCATAGAGGAATCTTCTAAGGTGACACAATTATGGAAGAGAGGGTAGCTCGAATCTGACGACAAGGAGGCATATGTGCTTGAGGAGCTTGTCAATGAAGTTCTTGGTTCGGTCAAAAGAGGTGTCAAAGGCAATTGCGAGAATGAGCTAACAAAAGGGAAGATCGATGAAGGTCAAGATCCCGATGTGCGCTTAAACATTCCGACCCGGTGTTGGCGAGCACTTTGTGCAAGATGCACGCGACACGAAGAAGTACTATGGTGAACCCATGCGCACGGTGGAGATAAAAGCTGGATTTCAAAGCAGAGCCACTGATTAACTACCATTGGTGACTATTGGTCAAATGTAGAGTTGAGTACGCATAGTGGAGCTGCTCGAGGAGTTCAAGGACTTATTCCCAAGGGTTATGATGAGATGAGCGGAGTGCACGAGTCTCTAGGGAAGATGACTATCAAGTTAAGAGATGACGTGCACCGGTTAGGAAGAAACCTTATTGCATGAATCCAAACTTACGAAAGAAGGTGAAGGAGGAGATCGACAAGATGCTTGAAGCAAGTGTCATATATATGGTGGAAGAGTTCGAATGGGTAAGCCCCATGATGATCAACATTAAAAAGGATGGGTGCATAAGAATTTGCGTGAATTTTTGTGTGCTAAATGAAGCTTGCATTATTGTTTTGTTCCCAACCCCATTCATCGAAGAGATCCTTGAAGCGAGCAAGTTGCGAGATATGTAACTTCATGGATGGATTCTCGAGGGTACCATCAAGTTTAGATCATAGAGGAAGATAAGGCAAAGACTACGTTTGCAGACAGTGGGGCTCCTTTGTCTACAATGTGATGCCCTATTCATGTAAAGAATGTGCCCATAGTTTCCTTTCACATCTTGATCAAAGTGTTCGAGGATTTTATTTGCAAGTTCTTACAAGTATACCTAGATGATTGGACCATTTATGGTGTAGTGAGATAATATAAGATCAGATAAATATATTAATGTCCAACAAATGACCACAAAAGTAGGTCAAAGGGACTGCAGAAAACAACGAGCACCGAAACCAGGCGTGAAAACCAAAGAGTTATTGATAAAGAGGAAATACAAAAGACAAAAGAGGTGCCAATAGAACAAAGAAATCACACCCAAACTTGAGGCTCATGTTTGAGAGATGTAGGCAGCTGCAAATCTCCTTAAACCTCAAGAAGTGCATATTCGTGACACCATTCTTCCTATTGGGACTTGTGATTTGTAAGGAGGGAATGCTGATATATCAACCAAGCTTGCAATGATCCTAGGTTTTGAGGAACCCTCTACCCAGCGTGATGTGCATGCTTTCTTGGGACATATTGGCTACTACCGAAAATTTATCAAGGTTTATGCCAAGATAATTGGTCCCTTGGAAGAACTACTAAAGAAGGATGGGTCCTTTGTATAGACAACATGCCAACAAGAGGCATTTGAAAAGTTAAAGTTCGCAAGTGTGCCTATCCTAGGGTTTTTGGATTGGAAGAAATCCTTCCATATACATGTTGATGCATCGGGAACAACCATAGGAGCTGTTCTCACCCAACCAAGAAGGTAGGATAGACCATGCTATTTATTTTCTTTGGTGAAAGCTATTTTCCACATAACGCAACTATACCACCATTAAGCGTGAGGTGTAGCCATGGTCTATGTGCGTCATAAATTTTGGCAATATTTCCGAGCTACTAAGTTTGTATTCTTCATAAATCACGACGCATAAAAGTACTTGGTCAATAAGCTAGTGTTACACGGGCACATTTGTAGGTGGATCATTTTATTCCAAAAATTCAACTTCTTCGTCATGGTGAAGCGGTGAAGAAGGCTCAACTATGGGCCAAATCATGTATTAAGGATCAATAATGGGAGGCTATGCCTTGTATTGAGGATGACATGCTAAATGCACAACTATATAAAGCTCAACGAGTATTTGAGGAGTTAAAGGACATTGTAACTTTTCTCACTTCAAGCATGACTCAACTCGATGGACCACCAGCAAGAAGAAAGCGACTTGCGGTGCGCCCAACGCTATATCAACTCATTGGAGGAGAATTGTACAATCTAGGGGGGTGAAGTTCTAAGGCGTTGTGTCCTAGCACATGGCGCATAAAATTGTTGCAGGAAGCTCATGAAGGCATAACAAGAGGGCGCTCTTTGGAGAAGATGCCGCACACAAGATTCTATTTTGTGGATTATGGTGGGCCAACATTGTTTAAAGATGCTAAAGAGTATGCGACCAAGTGTGATATTTGTCAACGGGTAGGAACACTTAATAGGAGAAACGAGATGCCCTTACTACTAGTGTGTGTAGGAAAGCCCTTTAAAAAAATGGGCAATGGATTTTGTTGGGCCCATAACTCTGCTGCACCTAGGGCTGTAGTGCGGTATATCATCAGCGCGAGGATTATTTAACAAGATGAATAGACGCAACTTCTACCAAGAATTGCACGGCGACAACAACAAGGTTCTTATGGGAAAACATCATCACTAGATATGGTTTCTGTTAAGTTAATCGTGACCGAGGAAGCTACTTCCTTGTAGAGCCTGTGTGCATCCTCTTGGTAGAATTCAAGATAGTGCACAACAAAACTACCCTCTATCATCCCTAGGTGAATGGAATTGTTGAAGCCTTCAACAAACTCCTAAGAACTACTTTGACAAAGATTTGCGATGTAAGGCGCAAGGATTGGGATGGCTGAGTTTTTGTTGTACTATGGGCCTATATAACTACATATAAGTGGCTCACAAAGTTTACACCATTTCAATTGGTGTTCGGTAAAGAAGTGGTACTGCCCCAAGAGTTTCAGTACCATCGCTTCATATAGTGTACGTAGGAAATTTGGATGATGAAACAACCATAAACCAAAGACTCGATGCATTGATGGAGTTAGATGAGAAACAATTGCTTATGCGTTGGAGTCGAGGAGTGGAGAAGACAAGACAAAAGATTTGGCATGATAAGCGCATCAAGAACAAGGTCTAAGAGCTCCGATTCGCGCTATACCAAACACCTAGGAAAGCTATAGGCTAGGTGGTTAGGGTCCCACATCATCCACAACATGTTGGATAGCGACACATGCAAATTGCACGCACTTGATGGAGAGTTGCTGCATGGACACTTCTATGGCAGCATGTGGAAGCCCTACCATTCCTAATTGGGTAACACTTGTAGCAAATAAAGGCTCTGATCCAACCCAAAAGGATTTCCTTTGTACTTTGCTTTATGAATTTTGTTGTTTTTTTGCGAAATTTCGTCACTATTATGAGAAAGGCATGATATGCACATCCAATGTACAAAGCTAATAGAAATTTTTGTTAGATTCATTCATTTTAGGCTTGACTAAGTTTAGTGCGCATAGAGTGAGCAAAAAGTTAGAACCATCGATGAATTGCTTGACGTGCTCTGAAACATGCATTGTAATCGACCAACCGATAACACCGCACAATGGAGAAATCAAAGCCAAAACACAAGACTGCAAATGAGAAGATACTCCCCATGAAGAGAATACGGGAGCGGTGGAGGACCACACATGCATAAGGAAGGGGAGGCAAGGTGAAGAAAGCATCAAAACTAGACTTGAGAAGGCGGGTTTTGAAGGCAAGCTATCGCTTGAGTAAGTACATACGACCCTAGAATGCTAACAAGGCAAGCAATCATGCATGGATGTTGACATCATCAATAGAGGAGAGTGAGGGGAAAACAAAAATAATGCCTCGATGTTAAAAGAATTTGACTGATTCCCTAGATGGATTTTCGGACACGGAAGGTGACATGGTAGTAACTTGCACCTACCAAAAACATTGAATGCCCCTCTTACAGAAATGACATTTATTGTGCACATTCGAGTTTAACGAGACTAGAGCAACGAAGGAGAGAACTAGGCAATCCGTGTGAAGGAGGTTGCTCATACCTTGTATGCCCAAGCTTGAATAAAAAAGAAACTAGTGCCAGTGATAGATCACGGTGAATAGAAGCTAGGAAGCACAATTTGTAGAAGAGTGGAGGAGTTTGAGGGAGAATTTTTTTTTTTTTTTGCATTTAGGCAAAAGCAGTCCACCATTAGCGAGTCTCGAAGCTTGAAGTTTAAGGTAGAGGAGAACCCCAATCGCAAGATTGCTGCATATCCTCCACCCATTGGAAAGTGGAAGGAAACACCAATTGACCCTAAGCCAGCCAAGGAAAAGGATGTGTGGACATGATACGTTTGTCTTTAGAACCAGAGAAGAAGCGCGCACCGCCAGAGGAAACAAAAGTAGGCATCTTGGAGATGCGATTCTCGAAGCAATGCATCATTGGAGATGCCTATGAGAGCAAGGTCTACAAAGTGGAAATGAAGGAGGTAAACCACCGCAAAAAACCTCAAAGTATAAATGATGACTATGTCATCAAGGGGAACGTCAACACAGACAATAATATAAAACTTGATGTCAGTGGCGCTTGAACTGGAGGATCTCGACGTCTTCCAACTATTCGAATTGCCTTATTTTGACAAAGTCACTCCCCGGCATACGATTATTGTTCTCTTGCCTCCAAAATAATCGGCTATACTTTACTAGGAGGCGCAAGGTCTTGGCTAACAGATCCCTCTATCGAGTGAGATCTTGAAGGAGGCGCGAACATCTAAAAGGCGCTCGGCGACAATGTTGCGGTCGACAACTTGGGCGAGAATGATGAACTATCAAAGGGGAAAATATACCATGTCGATTGTCAATGTCCTATATCCCTTGAGGATTGTTGCGTGCTTGCTTAAGTTCAAAGGTCCGCCCCTCCAGCAGATGGGAGAACATAAAGTTTTTGTATTTGGCACACAATATCGGTGTACAATAGGCTAAGTACAACCTTGCATAGCTCATCAATAATAGCATCATCAAGACCATGTGTGTAACACACCGCATGAGGAGACCCATTCAGATTCGGCGTGATTCTAATAATGATTGTGTTCGATGAGATCAGGGTGCCTGATGGACACAAACCCCAATTGTTCGAGTATCCACAATGGAAACAGTCCCTTGCAAAGCACTTTATAAAATACATCGCCCAAGGGTTGACAAGAAGTGAAACTAGCTACGCGCAAGAGATGGGACGATGAATGTATAAAAGCGTTCGGGGACAGTAGAGATTCTTGAAAAAACTTCCAAGTGTGTACATGGGCAAGGTGCGCTTTGGTGTGATGCAACAATGTTATTGTGAGTGAAGTACAAGCTCAAGGTAAATTCTTGGGCTGTTTGGTTTAGTAGCCTTATGCATTGTCGGAAGTGTACTTCTAAGCATCCTTGAGCCATTTGAATGATGTACACTTTGATAACGCTTCAAATGGATGATGACATCCCGGCCCTAAAGCTTATGTACAAGTATTTGTTGGAGGCAGAGGATAGTGAAACAAATGATGATTCACACGAAGTCTGAACTCATGCATCTTTCGATACAAGAATGCAGCCGGCCAACGTCTTAGCCAAGTCATCTCATACACACTAAGGCCACGCAACAAGAAGGATCACACCTTAGTCACACACAGGGCAAAAAATAAGGCGACGTGGGAACCTCGGTGACCTTTTGAGACTTGAAGGAAGAAGATGACTTGTCGGCTTGGATGCATCGCAAACGATGAACCAATAGGACATCCTCAAGCGTGTGGCTTCTTTGAACAACCGTGCCAATCAATGCTTGTTGAAGGGCACTCGAGTGTGCCAAGTCCCAACACATCGAGGAGAAAGAGGGCTGATGTGACTAAGAGGTTACCATCCAAGCTGCCCCGATCCGCACCCGGTTCCCCACCTCCATCTTTCTCAACACGATTATTCCCGGTTATTAGAAGGCCCCCATGGAAATGGGCACAATAATGGCCATCATCACATTCACTCCACAAACTTCCCCACCATCCTATACGCCATCAGACGGTGGAGCCACATGGCTCCACATTTCATGAGATAGAGGAAGAGAAGATTGCAGAGTCCAAAAAGGACTAGTTCGGGAAGTGCATAATGAAGTACACGAGGAGAGCATGGGGCATGAACATTGTTGTGTCGAGGAAGCAATGAAGGATGTTGCACGCCAGAGGAGTAAAGAGCCCACATCCAGAGCAACCACGACATGAGGCGGCCCCTCCCGTGAGGAGGAGACTAAGGAAGAAGCGTGCAATGAGCAAGTGCATGTTGAAGAAGGACAGAGTGAGGAGGAAGAAGTGAAGCCAAAAAGAGAGGGACCTTATGAAGAAGAGGGCCATTAGAATTAGTCCATCAACTTGAAAGGTGCGAGACTTCAAACTTGAAGATGAAGTAGAGGCAAGAGAGGGGGTATAAAGCAAGGGAAAGTATGTCGTATTTGAATCCCCAACAAAGACTCCATCAAGGACCCCTTCTTGAAGGAAACTGAAATAGTGTGGGTTATGTATCAAAAGGAAGGGCGTGAGCGATTTATTCAAGTGGAACTACATGCGTCGTCATGAGCCTTGGGGTGGATGCGCAAGCATGTATCCTTCTAGGTTAAAGGATTGGTGGATGAGCCCTATTTTGAAGTTTTGACTTAGCACTTTGGAAGAAAGTGATTCGATAAAGAAAATAGGTGACAGTGTCATCACCTACACAAATGCCCAATGCTTAAGTGAGGAGCAGACATCTAATGCCTTGATGAAGATGGCGGCCAAGGTGTCTTGACAAGACCTCAAGAATAGATATGCGTAGCGAAGAATGTGCATGATCTTTACCTAGTTGATCAAATTGAGAAGGGTGTCGTGGAAAAAGCTAACGAGTTGGAGGCATGCTCTTAAGCCATGTGCTAAAAAATCATGGAGAAAGGATTCACCTCAATAAGGAGTTGCTTGTGCATGACCCCATGATACTGACTTGAGTTGTTGTTGGATGAAATCTTAAGAAGCGCAAAACTCAAGGAGCAAGAAGAACTCACCGAGGCCTTGAGGAAGTAAGTGGAGGCCCCCATGACGCATGCGTTGAGACCCTCGCGGAGTTGAGGTAAAAGGTGGTAAAGACAAAAAAAAAGGTGCTCAAGGTAGCTAAGGCCCCCAGATGATTTGATCAAGGAGTTGATAAAGGGGATATCCAACGAGAATGCCTTGGAAGAACAAGTGATCAATATTCGAGATGAGGCCAAGCGTGCGAAGAAGAAGAGCGACGAGGTCAAGACCTCTTGGCGACTAGATCAAAACAAAGGAGACCGCCGACAAAGAGATATTCAAGGGCCTCTTGAAAGCCATTGAGGTTGAAGAAGATTTGAAGGAGGCCGAGGAATGTTTGACCAAGATCCTGTTCGCGCATGTGGACCCATAGAAAGGAGGAGAGGATGCGACTCTGGGACCCCCTCTTACTGCAAGTAGTCGAAGGATGAAGGGTGCTTGTAGGGGGCCGACAAACAAGTCGATCGAGGAGATGTTGACCCCACAATTTCGGCTAAGGGTTAAGCAACACATGCGTTACACGTTAAAAAATGGCGAGCGCGCTTGCGAGAGTTATGGCTGCGTGCGCATGTGAGAAGTTAATGACATGCGCGCCCAAGGAAGACATGGCATAAAGAGGCTAAGGAGGTGAGAGGCAAACAAAGTACGTCGGGAGGAGTGCATGCGAGGAAGCCATGTTAGTAGAAGCTGACAAAAGGGCAAAAAAAGACAAAAGAGCGGTGAAGCAATGCAAGGAGTGCAATGGTGTCTTTGCAGAAGGAAGGTTAGTCTCTACCGACACGACAAATCTTCCGATCCGTCAAAGACAAATCACAAGGTATGGAGTCTAGTCCTTTCCTTGGATCGAGCAACGTCTGAAATCGACTTTGGATTGAATGTGTTTCTGTTTGATAGTTTGAGGAACTTCCATCCACCTCATTAATGGAGGCCCCTGCTTTGAGCGAGAAAGGGCTTGTGTTTGAAATTGTATGGATGTATAAATGAGCAATCAAACTCCCGAATACGGGGTTGGCGATTTGGTAGTTGTTATCTAGTTGTAGTTCTTTAGTTGTTGTTGGCTATTTGCTCTAATGAATGTAAGCCATCAATGGCCGCTCTGTAGTTTAGTCTTAGATGAATGAATGCAAATGTTTCTTTCGATTGAGTTTGTTGTCTATCTAGCTCTTGTTATGCATTGGAATATAGTGCGTGACATATTTCTTATATGCATAATAACATAGCTATGTTAATGCTACAAAGTGTTTTTATGCGCCTTCCATTCCCGAACCAGCAAGGTACCTAGTGCATTGAGTGTGCCTTGGGTGAGCGCGTGGGAGAAACCTTGTGTGATATGTTAGCGCAAGTGGTGGGTTCTGGCGTTCATGCGCTGGGTTGGGCCCTTCTAGGTTAAATGGACGTGTCAACTTAGAAACCCCAACAAAATATATTGTAGGGCAAAGTCAAAGTTTATATTAAAAGTGCGATTGTAGTGTTTTATCTAGTAACGAGTCATTTTTAGTGTCGTTAGATGTGGTTAGTATCAACACATGTCGTAATAGTCTTCACAAGTCCATTATTAAAGGTTTGTCATTAAAAGGAAAAATAATTTTTACAATCACCTATATGTCAAAAGTGTAAAAACAATGAAAAAGTAAAATTTGCCTCATGGACGCATTATTGGTGAAACTCTTATGTCCAAATTGTTAGGGGTTCATACAATTGAGCTTTAAGTTCAATTTGATGAGTATGTAGCCAAGAAATTAGATGAAAGAGGCAATGGAGTTTGGAGGACAATCAACATCCTCTCGTCAATCACTAGCAATGGGATTGCGAAATTGCATTAGCGACAAACTAGCTGGGGCAAAATGATTAAAGTTGAGAGCGATTTCCGGTGGCGGCGGAGATCATCTCATACCATTCGTAATTAGAGTGGCAACGATCTACAATGGTGGCTACGTATGAAGACAATGAGGACCGAGTCCTTGTTATTGCTATTTTTAGTATTTTCATATTTTTTGTCGTGCTTTGTGAATAAACCCTTGTTGTGACATCTTAGAAAGGATCGTATTTCGAAGAATCTTGCTTTTTGGGTGCAGGAGAAAATTTCAAGGTAAACTCAATATGGATTGTTGTTTAGATAGTTCGGGAGCTCTAGTAATCTTGGAGATTAGGAATTTGGGAGTTCGGGGAAAGGGGTCTAGGAACTGACCCAAGAAATTCAGCGTGATGAGACATCTTGAAGGAGTTCTACCTATTCTAAGCAATGTTTTCATAGAAAAGTTTTTTCTTTTGAATATGATTCTCTTCTCCCACATGCACACTAAGGGGGGGACTGTTAGGAATTATTGTCATAAAGGTGATAGAATTACATGTATATTAATATGGGTGGTTAGTTGTACATCTCTTGATAGCTTTTAGGAGATTGAGAGAGAGATTTGTGGGGTCAATGGTTGAAGCAAACTCCTTGAAAATAGGAGCACCATCACCTTTATATGTTTTGTCTCAGTTTGGATAATGGGATTGAAAGTTTATTGTGTGGAGAGTTTTATTCTATGTAAAATTCTGAACTAAATTTCACAAAAGTGAGAGTGTGATGGCTGAGTGGAGAAAAGATCACTTGGGCCTTTTAAGGTCTAAGTGAACTTTTAGTTTATGGTTTATTTTTTTATAAGTGTGTTTTAAATGTCTTTTTGCTTTCCAAGTCTATCAGACTTGTGAGTGTGCTCAGACTTAAGAGCTCTGTTGTCAATCTTGGTGACTCAGTGAGTCAAGGCTGCAGATTCACATGCTGCTGCTACTGCCTTACTTCAGGACTTGGTGAGCACTTGCCTGTGCACGCCAAGTTTCAACACTATGGTTAAAAGTTAAAACTATAAAGAGCATGCAACTCACCATGTTAGAGCATAGTTTGAGAAGTTCCAGTTTTTCTGCAAATTGAGTGCTTACAAAAAGTGCATCAGAATGCAGCATGTCGATATTTGCAAAACTTGACAATTAAGCCCTTCACTGTGTAAATTGAAATGTCTGCACAATTTTGTCTTCCTTAAAGTCATCAAACTTTGTTCATGATGGGGGTATTCAGTGACTAGCTGCATCATGTATATTGTCCACAACAGATAGTTATTCATGATTGAAACACAGGAATGTATTTGATAACAATGGAAACACTTAATAGGGGTAGCTTAAAATATTTACTTTTGTACTTCATGATTTGAAATTTAAGTCAGTTTCGCTTAATACAACACCTTTATGTTGAAACCTCTTGTTGAATATAGCAGTTAAAATAGCCCGCAGTTGGAGGGCAGTTGTTATGCAGATTCACTCTCGTAAGTGAGACCGAAGTTTGATCCCCAAGTCCAGCCCTTGGGGTGCCCAAAATGGGTTCATTTGAAAATGTTCTACTCCTCTGGATATCAATACATTGATATCTGTCTCAACCAATAAAGAAATATAGCAGTTACATTTTGCAAATCTCTCTCTCTCTCTCTCTCTCTCTCTCTCTCTCTCTCTCTCTCTCTCTCTGCGCATGTGTTTTAGATATAGCTATCTTGTTCCATTTAAAGCTGAAGTCCATGCAATTTGCATTATGCCTGGTAGTATTCATCTATTCGAGCATGTATATGGCCTCAAATGAACATAACCTGACTTACTGTGCATGTTGCTGGAATGATTATGCAGGATGAGACCCCTTCAAGAGGACCTGTATCTTTTGTTGATGAAGACAACTGGAGTGACTAAACATTTTCACTTGTTCAACAAAGTTAGATGTCATCTATAGCACCTTCTCCATTATATTGCATACCTTTAAGACATCCGACAATGTTGCGGGATTTTTGTGGATGATAAAACATTTTTATTTGTAAACAAACGTATTCCATTCACACCTGCTTATGAGTGAGTTTGTACATATTTTTGCTGTTGCAAACTATTGTTGGTTTAACCACTGTACCAGTATTCATGGGAAAATTGTTGTGTACATAAAATGCATTGTCAATGGGAAATGTTCTAGAGGTGGACTGTAACTTATGCCAAGCACTAATACTTTGAGGAGACATTTGATTTATTTGAGGTTGAGGGAGGCACATAAGACTCGAGAAGTTTTAAAATAGGTTCTTTTATTTTCCTAGGAGATGTTCACACGTTACTATTAGATTGCAATGGATGAATTTCACGAAGCTCCATGTAGCATATGCATAATCTTATTTGAATATGTACAAATTCCATGTCTCTTACTCATTGACTGTGAGAAAGATGGGCCAGCCAAAAACTGGTGTTTTTACATGCTAAATATTGTTTGTAGTTGAAGAGAGCAGTTTTTTTGGATTAAGGGTAAATTTGAGGTTTTTTTGAGAAGGACCCACATCCTTCTTTACAATATGGGAACCAACACAAGGAACCTGAGTGAAGTTAAATCTGGTGTGGAGGTTGTTTTCAAGATTATCCTCAAACAAGTCTTGAGGCATTATATACACAAACCCATGCCGTGCTTGCTAGTGGAGATTTATCCAATTTTTGGATGACAATCACACTTATTGTCATCTTTAAAAGTGTTTTTTTTTGTAAAGCAAAAATATTTTTATTGATCAACTTATGAAAGACAAATTACAATGCCAAGCAATTATACTCATACTAGACGAGATATCCTTAGATTTCCAAGTACAAATAAAAGAGAAGAGATAGCATATCTGTGCTTTATCCATCATGTGATTTCAGAGAGAGGATCTGCTCAATTTGTTTTTGTTTCTCCTGAGGCCACATCAAGGGTATAGGACCAAAATTTAGCAGATTAGAATGGTCTAATGCCCAGTTGGCCAATCCATCAGCTATCTTGTTCTGCTCCCTAGGAACATGAGAGTATTTGATTGTTTGGAACTGTCTAACAATGTGTTTTATCTGATCCTGAATTTTGGCAATAAGCCAATTATTGGATGGATGATGATCCGAGCTTGAAGGAGTGTAATAATAACCTTGGAGTCGATTCAACAATGATACTAGGACATCCCAATTTAGTGGCTTCTAGGAGAGCACGTTGAACAGCCATAATTTCAGCCACATTGTTTGTATAATATCATAATTGATAAGCAAAAAAGAAAAGGGAGTTCCCAAGGAGTTATGAGCTACCCCTCCCATACTAGCTCGTCCCGGATTACCTTTAGCAGCTCCATTCGTGTTTAATTTGACTACTCCAAATGGAGGAGGTTGCCATATTCGAAGAGGAGGAGGTACTCTCTGTTTGGTTGCTTGTTTTATTTGCATTTGCCTATTACCCAAGTTAAGTTTTTGTAATAAAACCTTCCACCTGTCAGGTAGAGGGGATGGTAATTTTAGATTGTGTATTATAGTTTCTGCAATATTACTTTTAGTCACATCCAAAATATACCATCTGTCTCGGCTTTCTAACTTGAAAATGCGTCTGTTTCTTTCCTTCCAAACATTCCACAACAAAAGAGAAGTAGCCAACCATATTCCTTTAGCAAAGTCTTGAGTGTCCCTAACTGAATGTTTCCATCCTCTAATAGTGTCCACTATATTCACAGGGGATTGCCATGTTACGGAAAGCCAATCAACTAGTGTACACCATAGGGCCAAAGTGAAGGGGCATTGAAAGAATATATGAGTAAGGGTCTCTTCTGCATTTTTGCATAAAGGGCACCAAAAGGGTCCAACCATGCCCCTTTTCATCAAGTTGTCCCCTGTGAGAACTCTATGATATATAAGAAGCCAAACAAAGAATCTAACCTTAGGCCATAGAACAGGTTGCCAAAGGTCCACAAAGATATCTTTACAAGGATGTGGATGAGGGGCCACTAATACTCTATATCCCTCAGCAACTGAATAATTTCCATCCTGCTCAGTTCCCCATCCCAAAGTATCTGGTGTCGAATTTGTACAAAGGATCTTGTTTTGCAAAAGAGATTGGAAGAATTGCATTTGCGCCTAAGTCAAGTTAATCTGCCACAAGGAAGGAGGGATCCACTCAGTCCCTGAGTGAACAAGCCGAATGTAATGCCTTACCTTAATTTTTCCTTGTCCTTGGAGGATGTCCATAATATTCCTAAGGTGTGGATATTGTTTGATCAAAGGAGGATGGCCATCCCACGAATCCATCCAAAAGTTTGTGTGCTCACCATTTCCAATTTTCCAAAACATCTGTTGCTTGATTATTCCTTCTCCAATTATGAGAACTGAAAGAATGGGAGATCCACGGGGAGGTAATGAGTGTAGGACTATGTCATGGGGTCTCATTCCTTGTGTATATTTTCCTTTCATATTAATACTCCATAATTGGTCCGGATTTTGCAAAAATCTTTAATATAGTTTTTGCTGGGGCTTTATTATTTGGAACGCTAGCTCATAATCATAGTCCTCCCTCTTTCTTTGGCAAACATAAAGTTGTCCACTTCACAAGGTGCCATTTCCAAGCCTGTTGGGTACCTGACCACAAGAATTTGACTAATAGAATCTAACTGATGTAGGACAGATGCTGGAATATTCAAGAGAGCAACAAAATATACAGGAATAGCTTGCAAGACAACTTTAATTAATGTTATTCTTCCCCCGATGATAGCCATCTATTAGTCCACTTACTAAATTTCTGTTGGATCTTAGTAGGAAGCCAACTCCAGTCAGCGAGTCTTTTAGAGCCCAAAGGAATACCCAAATATTTTAAAGGTAATGTAGCCTTCTGGAATCCAAGTTTCGTCAATATATCCTGTTCCAACCTTGGCGAGCAATGGAAGAAAATTATTTTTGACTTAAGTCTATTAATATCCTGACCAATTGCATTTGAAAAAAGTTCCATTTTTTATGGATTTGAGTAGCTTCCTTCATAGACGCAGCCCCCATTATGGACGAATCATCCACAAACTGTAAGTGAGATAGTGGGTCCACCTGTGTAGCCAATTTTATACCTTGCAACCTTCATTGGGTTCTTGTCCTGGTAAAAAGTCTCCCAAATGACTCTGCAACTATGATGAACAAGAAGGGAGATAAAGGATCTCCCTGCCTTATACCTCTAGATGCAGAAAATCTTTAAGAGTGTTGAAAAATAGAGTTATTTGACATTGTATGACAATTTCAGATTGAAGAAATTGTGGTTCCATTAAATTCATGGAGAATGGCCAAAAACAATTCTGGTTGTAATGTTTTAAAATATTTTATTTGCACATCTACATCAGTCATGCATTAGGTTTTGAAATATTTTATTTTAATAATAAGGAGACAACTAAATGTAATTATATATATGAATTGTTTTATTGCTTCACTATTGTTGGATTTAATTGAAGAACACAAATAAAGAGAGTCGAGAATATTTTCACTGATGCATTTTGTTATTTGTTAGACATATCACTAGAAATATCCTCTATTTCCATATTAAAGAGAACGAATTCAATTAGATATTAAAAATCTTTTATTGCATTATTATTGTTGGATATAATTGAAGAATGCAAATAAATAGAGCAGAAAATATTATTATTGATGTCTTATATTATTTGTAGGACATCCTCTATTTCCATATTAAGGAGGCATTTAACTCAATCGAGATGTATAAATCTTGTAATTGGTTTATTATTGTTGGATTCAATTTAAGATTGTAAATAAACAAAGATGAGGATATTCTTATTGATGTCTTGTCTTTCATTATTTTTGTAGATATCTACAATCTAGTATTTGATTAAATAATAATGTAAGCTATTATAATTTCATTGAGAATATTTAATCTGATTTTATTGATGTATATTACATTTTAAAATTTGAAATAACAATACATAAAAAAATTGCTTTGTAAGAAATTGATAGATTAGTGTTAGTGAATTAGTCCCCTATGTTTAAGAGAAAACATTCATACCATTACAAAAAACCATATTAACTTTCAATTAACATAACTTGAAAAGAAAAATTGTGTTTAATAGAAGTTGTTGAATTTATCTTGCACTAAGTGCATTCGAATGCCCATCATGGTTAGTGTTGTACCAACTATTTATGTAATTGAATACATTTCTTGTCGAGGGAGATGGATTGGTTGCTTTTAACTCCAATATGTTTCCCTTTCCATACGGCACATTGATATACTTGATCCTCTCTATATACTTGCCATTCTTACATACTAGTCGATATGTGGAAGTAACTTGTCTTTTTGATATACACAATGGTACATGAAAGATATTTTAAAACATGTGTGGAATTTGTCATTTAAGCAATATGTAAAAGGGTTCACCCTAACAATGCCATCTCGCTTAGAGAGATCCTCTTATGCATACGCTACTTTTGTATATACTCATGGTTAGGATTTACATATAACGATAAAGATGAATGAGATCCTTATTTCTCTTGAGCGATTTATATAGTCTAAGCCTCATATTTCATTGTTGCAACTATGTTATGCATTGAATACATTAGTTGAAACATGACAAATTTACTTGTAAATGGGAACCAAAACTACCACATATAACACTATAATTTACAAAATTAGTTTTGATTTTTTGAGTTTTTCATGCACCAAAATGATTTATTAATAATATTTTAAATGAGTGAATGAGATTAAAAAAACCTTGCCAAACTATTTATACTTTTTCAAAAAACCTTAGAGAGAACAAATTTACAAAATTAAAATGGAAACCCATCTTTTTATGTAAAGATGTGGACCCAATTCCAAGTCTACTTTGAATTAGATGAGGTACGCCTATATTGAGAGTAATGGGCATGGAAAACCAACATTAGGCCATGGTTTGAGTCCCTTTTGGGAAGAGTAGTGCGAATGTAGTAGGTTGGTGGTGTGAATAGAAGAGAAACAATATAGGAGTGAAAACATGTTTTACAACTTGCCTTTGCTAGGGATTTCTAATTTTTGAAGGATTTATGGTTCGTGTTTTTGATTCTATTAATGCTTGTGTTAGTAGGCGAGGGTCAATAAAATAGTTGAAATTTAATAAGCGTCAATTTTTTGAATAATCAGATTATTGAATGAATAATTAAAAGACATGCAATCAAACCCTTGCCAAATCCTTCTACGATTATATATTGTCATTATTGCTCATGAAACTACTAGTATAGCGGTATGGTTATTATACTAGTAGTTATACCAATTGTTGTAAAAACCCGCTCGATGATTTGGTTGTATCACGTATATATAGAATCAATTTGCAAACTATATTCCATCTTTGCCATCTATATATGGGTTAGCTATTCCATATACTCGAACCCCATATAGATCGATCTATATGGCCCTCTCTCTCCGGGTTGGGAACCAACCCGGAGAGATCCTCTCCTCAGATATATATATATATAGGCATTCAGTGTGTTCTCGGTCTCGAATGGAGAATGGTCGGGGGTGCAGTGGAGCATTCCTAGAGGAACTTACGCCCAATAAAAAATGAAATTATAATTTATTTTAAAAATAATAATTTTGATAGAGAAATAATTTCCCCCATCATAGTATAACGCCTCCATGTCTACACATGATACAAACTAAATATTAATTAAAGTGAATATTTGAAATAAAAGGAATACAATTTGGATATGAGAGAGGTAAAAGATATTTGTGATGAAAAAACAACTCAAACCCAAATTTTAAAATGTCAATATTGAAAAAAAGAAAAACAAAAAGATTAGAGAGGTCTTTCTCCTAAACCATATATTTATGGAATGCAAAATGTAAATAGAAAAAGTGAAACATTTTCAAGTGAAATGAGTGATTGAAAAGATCTACAATTTAAGATAAAAATGTTGTAACAAAAGAATTGTAAATGAAAGATGAAATAGATGGTAAATTTGCCAAATAAATAAATTTGAGAGTTCTAGACACAAAGCAAGATAAACTAAAAGCGTTTCCATGTAATAAATATAGGCTTTAATTATTCCTAATAAAACATGAGCATAATTTTATAAGTTTTTTTAATACCAAAATTCCTTGAAGCCTCTCTATCATCAAATAAATTTGATTCAACAAAGGCTAGGATGAAAATAATGTGGGATCGTATTTTATATGGATGATTAAATAAGTCTTCCGGACATTGGATAAGCTGTCTTGATCACAATTCATCAACATCAAGAATTTTCTACTTACAATACACACATTTAATCCTTGAACATGCTAACTTAAAACTTGTATCAAGAACTTATGTGATTGCAATTTTCTTGATGGTTGTATCTTAAAAATTATGTGTTCCGCCCAATGAATTGAAAATTAGGTATTATCCCTCACACCACATCTCAAGTAAAATTGATAATTGCTTTACCTAGAATGATAGTTCTTGAGATTTTAAACCACTAGAACATGTTCTACCTAGGGCAAATCTACAAAAATAACCAGATATAAACCCTAATTAACCTGACTATCACCATTTGTGAGCATCTCGTATCCCACAAATGTCCATATGAGAGCATAATATTGGTTAATTGCGGTAGATCATTATATCTAGATAATAATCATAAAAACTCTAAGAAAGACAATAAATTTAAATATATGCAAAAAAATTATGAAAAGCTCGTAGATCTAATTTGGGTATTTGTAGAAAAAGACCGAAAAACTATAAATCCACTCTATAAACTTGTATGCATAATGAGGTGAAGCCTCTGTTGCTTTGATACCATGTTAAAATACATTGTACTATCCATAATTGATGTAAAAAAGCAAAAGACAAATGCCCACAAGCATGCATACATAATAAATCAATGAAAGCTTAGAAACATATATACTACAAATTTACCAATAGTAGCATGGCCGCCACACTTTTATTAATAAGCTCTTACTTGAATTTCCATAGTAGTAATAAATCTCTTCCACAAGTATGATCCACTAAATTTAGTTTTATATGCTTTTATAAAAATAAACGAGAGGTTAGAGAGTAGTCGTTTGTAAAACAAGTTTTCTTTAATATGTTAATAGTGGAAGCGAACTAGTTAAATAAATTTGTTGATACTCTTTTCTATTAATAAATGTGGATAATAGTACACTAATGGGTAAATTATCTATATATTAAATTATGATTAACTTTAAAAGTGTATTTTTATCAAATGCCATATTGTATGGTTAGTAAAATACACTAACATTCACTTTTGATATAGTTTGAGAGATAGATGCACATGCTAAGTACTAAATTCTTGTCATTTTGGTATAGAATGCAGGGGGCATGGTTATAGTTTCAAATCTAATATCATGTTACATATATTTTATATAGATTATCATATCATACAATAAATTGTGGGGGCATGATGCATGTTCGAGTACCTTTTGAATTTACAAAGGTATAAAGTTTTAGAATATAGATCCAAGTGCAATGGTGTGGTTCCATGGATTGAGGGCCCCATTCCTCTTTCGTGACCAAGACACTCAAATCCCTCTTAGCTCGACTTCTTTATAAAATTGGGGACTCATCACCCCTGACCCTCCAACAAATTATTTCTAATCCCTTTTTCCAAGTGCTTCATCAAAAATATCCTCCTCAAAGAAGGAAGGCATGTGTACTCCTTCCCGTAAGATTTCAAATTCAATTTGCAAGTTCAATTTCATATTTTCTTTAAAGCGCAATTCTTTCTATAGACATTGTTTACACTCTCTATGTGCAGCTTCACTTTGGATATTATGTTAACACTCAAGCAAATAAAGCACCTCTTAAGAAAAGATAAAGTGCATCTATACAATCATGTATCATTTCCTTTAAGCAAGAAAATTTCATTTCTGTCTTAAAGTGGGGAAAATGCAGAAACCTAAATTTGGAAATTAATCACTTGATAATTTTAGTATTAGCTTAATCCATTAATCATAAGTTGTGTGCACATTCCAAACTCAATTTCCCATCTTTATCTATATTGCAAGACTTTATCTCCTCATTTTCACTACTCAGTCACTCTCAAATACCCACTTTAGTCCTTGGTAGTCTATTATTTCCAATTCAGTGCCGAAAACATTACAAAAGTTTATACCCTTCTCATTTAGGACTGCCAAACAGGACCAAACTACCAAATGATTTGGGCTAAAACCGATGGTTTCATTCCAAGCCACCCAACAATTGTTTTTTCCGCATGATATCTTTTATGCTTCGGTACTTTTCCTATAAGTTGGCCTTAATATGAAATTAAACCTAAGAAACCCTATATAAAAAAGTCAAATGCACTCATTTACTTACCTATACACTGCCTAGCACACTTTAAGTTAAAATCACTCAAATCTCTCCTAAAATTCCTTGAAGCAATAACATATTAAGAGCATCCTTACATAGTTTTCAAGCATTCCAAACTAGGTTTTAGAGTCAAGGTTCCCAAGCCAAAGGAAGAACAAGGAAGCAAACCATTACAAAACATTATCAAGTGAAAAAATATAAAATATAGTTTTATCCATATAGATATCACATATCTACATAGATAAATACATGAGGTTTGAGGCCTCTTCGGAGTATTTTTTTGGAATTGGTAAAAGTTGAGGTTTTTAAAAGGACCCACATCCTTGTACAATAAGCCCTTAAGGATGGATAAAACATTAAAGCATTACAGAGAGGAAATCCCCAACAATTGTAGGGAAAACAAAAAATTAAGATAAAACCAACATAAAGACAATAACACCCAATACAATGCTTTAACCGGATTACCTAGGAGAATCCCTTACATGGGATCAAAGATGCATAGAGAAAGTATTATTTTTTCATTTAACAACTGTCCATTCATCACTCCTATTAGGATATGCATTTTTAAATGCGAGTGAGTTAGAAGTCGAATCTTTGAGGAAGCCAATATTACGTGAAAGGGTTTTGAGTGGTGGCGGTATCAGTGCACTCAACAACATCTGGAATCAATGTCGGCTCATGATCCACCTTGAAAACTCCACCAATAGCCACTAAATCGATGGTTTTGGAATGGAAACCTTATCTTCACTAACATGTGAATCAATAGCAGATTCAAGTTCCTCATCAATAACTAAAAGGTTTTGGTGAGCATTCTTCCACCAAGAGACCTTTTCATTTTTAGGTTTTTTGTTTGACCATTTGACAAGCAACCTTGAGATGCCCAATGTTAAAACATTTTTGCATCTGAAGGGTAAACCTTCATAGTCAAGGGGTTGTGACCAAACCCTATCACACACTTTGAGATCAATAGAAGTTGGTAGATCAATCGAAGTATCCTAGATCCACCAAAATCTGAGCATAAGTGGTATGAGCGAAGGTATCCATATTGGAGTCGATGGATAAAAAATTACCCAAAGTATTGCCAATAGTAAGCTAAACTATCATCTCCCCAAAATTGCAACGGAAAATGGGGTAAACGAATCCAAACCGACTTAACACTGAAAGAGGCGGTGAGAGGATTAAAAGATGGGAACCATGGTTTCATCAACAAATGATGATTCTACAGTTCCCAGAGATTTGAGAGCACAATATCCCTAACATCATCAGAGATGAAAGCCACAATAAAGAAACCCCTTGCACAAGGGTAAATATTGATCCTACCTGAAACAAGAGGACGCCAGTTCGTAGTGATCCATGAGTGTAGGAGTGGAAGACCAAGCCAAAGTCCATTAAAATGGTACATTGGTCCATTAGAGGAAAAAAGTTCTCGGCCTCTCGGCAAAGACCAAATCCCCAAGTGTGACTAGGGGAGAAGTTTTAGCATGAGAGAATGACTTGAAATGGAAGCTACAACGTAGGTCCTTTCCAACAGAGGGGGAAATAGTGCCACCATTGCCATTACCATTGATAGGGAAGGAAGAGCCAAAGGGGTTAAAATAGACTCGCTTGGAAGTCATCGGACGTCACCGTCATCATTTAAAGCACCAACAACAACATCCCCACCCATTACCCGATCACCAAAGAAAAAGCCAAATCTCGAGATAGGGAGTTGAGAAGCAATAACATCATTCGCTAGGGTTTTTACCGGACACGGCCAAGACGTGGGGATGATCCATAATTTTCTCATTCAATCTTCATTAGGCCTCTTTGGAGTATTACTAATGTAGGAAATCCACCAGTGCACTTCAACCCAAATAATAGTCTTTTTTCAAGGGTTTTACCCATGGTTAGGGTTTGCGGTCATTTTAGGTTATTAGAGAGGGTTTCAAACATTGGTGAGATGGAAGATTTCATAGGAAAGCATATTCATTAATTGCACATGTACATAAAGTCACATAACACCCAAAACTTGTCTATGGAACTAAAAACAAGTACAAAACCAACAAATAATTTCATACATAACCAACAGTTTAATCACGTCTCTTGCAAAAATGGCTCATGTGAAGAAATCCAAGAACCCTAAGCTTCATGAGAGCTCTGTGTCTCCTATTCATGGCGGCGGCATCATGCTTAGCAATTGTGACATAGGTGATGGCGGTAGGCAATCTCCACATATTTGTTCGGAACCCCCAAAATCATGGGTGACAGTTCTCCTTCCCAATGCAATGGTCCTCCCTTAGTCCGAGAGGATCTATATTGATTTGTGAGCTATGAGAATACAAGGGGCTCGGGGCTTAATAAGGGCACTAACACGTAGGGATCCAAGGAATTGCCCTAGATCAAACTTTCTTTCCTTGAGATTTGGGGCGAGAGAAGTTGGGGGCTTCAAATATGTCTGGGGACTCATTCGATTAATGTAAACATGGATAGAAAGAAAACAAGCGCTGAAAAATAAAAAGAATCCAAAACCCTTGACACTAGGGTTTCCATCCCTGTCTGATGGTGGAAACTTTCTCATTCGGGAGGTTTTACAAAAGAAGCCAAAGCTCAAAACCATAAGGCCTACTGAGAGCAACCCATGTGTAAATTTTGGAGATGAAGTTATCGAAACAAAGTCATTTTATCAAGCCCATGCCTTGATTTGTAGATTCGTTGGACTCTGGCCTAGCCTACCTGTTCTACACAAATGGATCTCCAAGCATTGGATCCCGCTTCTAGAAGGAAGGTTAGATCTCTACCCCTATGCTAAAGGAATTTTTATTGTTGCTTTTGAATCCATAGCTGATAAGGATATCATTGCTAAACAAATGTGGGTATGCCAATAAAAATACCTTATTTTAAAACCTTGGTTCCCATCATTCAACCCTCTCACTTAATCTTTCTCTGCAAACCAATATGGATCAGATTACCCCACCTACCTCTTCAATTTTGGGATCAAAATTGTCTTATAGCCATTGGAAATACCTTGGGCAACATCATTAACATTGACTCCCAAACCTTTGATTTTAAACATACAACCTATGCAATAATTCTTTTGAGGTTGATACTTCAAAGGATCTTCCAACTCATATTGAGCTAAAAGTGCAAAATCAAACTTGGACCCATCTTTTGGACTACGAGTGTCTGCCTTTTAGATGCAGGAGATGTTTCTCTTTGGGGATTCAGCTGCTCATTTTGAGATGATAAAATGAAAAAATGAGAATGCTAACTGGTGGAAAAATGCCCTCCGAAACATCTGGTATTTGAACCTAAGGATATCCTAGTTTTTGATGTTGAGGAGGAAGACATGATTGAAACGGTCCTTGAAACCCCTTTGAGAGAGATTATAGACTCGGTAAACATGAAGCCATCTGGGGATGTTACTCAGAGGACCGGAAACACTGAGCCAAAAGCGTCTGTAGCGGCTAAGGAGAATGTTTCTCCTTGCTCAAACAATACATATCAGCCGATCGCAAACTTGAAGTTTTTATTCCTTTACATCAATCTTCTAATGAATGGATTACGTTCAGTAGAAGAAGAAAATTGTTCGTGATAGATAAACCAACTGCTAAATCATTGTATTATTGCTGCTTGTTGGCTTTTCTATTCTTTGTTTCTTTGGTGGTTTTGTTATTTTCTTGGCATAATGCTTTTATGCTTTTGGGCTTTATTGTAAAATCTAGATTTTGATCACTCTTTGTTTGGGTGCAATTTTTACATCTGGCTTTTGAGCCTCTTTGTACTTGGGTATAGTCCCTTCCAAAACTATTTACCAATAATAAAAAAACCAACGGTTTAATCCGTTTTCATCCTACACCTCGAAAACTAGAAATGAAGCATATACGGATCATTTCTAGACATTTCATCTTTCTTCCACAACTAGATCAAATTCAAGAGTAGAAAATAACTAAGTAACTAAGTTCATCTCTCTTCTTCTTCAGTGTTGCATTTAGCACTTGTTTTGATTAATATATCTTGCACATTGTTATATAGGTATATTTTTATTTGCATGTTAGTATTAAATTAATTAATCTAAATATATCTCCTATTTTATAACCTTGATCCAAAATGTAAATAATAACCCCACACATTGTATGTTTAGGGTGTGATCACTAACATTCTATTATATAATTATCTCATTGCTAAATATTTCTAACATTCTAGCATACAATTATTTCATCGTTAAATGTTGTTCTATAACATTCTAACATATAGTTGTCTCATAACTAAATGTTTCTATTTAAAAGTATAGAATACAATTTAATTTCCAAATGTCTCTATCTACTATTTATGACATTTAAAGGTGTCTCATTGTGAGCTAGAGGTTTGCCAACCATTGTTCGTATTTCTGGCTATTTTCACCTCGCCTTTTGACCTCCGTTCACTAGTCCCCGACGTTCGTACTAATCCCGATTTATGTTTTGACCATTTTATGCGCGCAGAGAAAAAATGAGTTTCAAACTCGGGAAAACTCATGAAGTAAAACCTTTTCGAATGGGGAATATGTATAGAAGATGATATAAATTGTGGGGACAATGTGTAAGCTAGGATCTAACACCAAGTAAATCATAGTATAATTCTATTACAAATACATCAAGATAAAACTAAGAAAGGAAGAACGTGAATTGCATAAACATCACCATTGTAAATGCAAACCTCCCTTCGAAGTGTGGATTTTTTTGGAAATGTGGGTATCCTTATGAGACGAGTACACTCCATGATCGTTTTGATCCAATAAGGGAGCTTGGTGAAGGAAGAGATCTCCTCAAAATGGCCCAAAATCCATGTTTGATTCTCCTCTTACTACTTCAACAAAGCAAGGGTTTTCTCACTTTTGCAAGCTTTCTAGTGATAGAATGCTCATATGAGAAAATGGATGTATATGTCTTACAAGGACATGGTGTGTTTTGGTATAGGACAGAGGGTTGATTTTATAGCCTTCCTTTTTGGAAAGAGTGCCATTCTCAATGAATGTGGGAATGAGAATGTAGAGTCAATCTTGGTTAAGTGGGATTTAGAGCAATTAAAATGGCATTATTGCTCCATAGAACTTGGATGTGGATAAAGGAGGCCTAATTAATTAATTGGAGCTAAAATAATATGCATAGATTAGCTTTAGAGGCTATTTGAGATGTTTTGAGTAAATTGATGAGGTTATAGAGGTGATTTGGAGTGGGTTTTAATTAATGAAGTATCATTAATTAATAGAAGAAGGGGGGTTTATAGTTAATTAATAATAGATTTTAATTAACAAATAAAGAGGGGATTTTAATTAACAAAATTTTGTTAATTAGTATCGAAGGATGATTCTAATTAATTAGCGAAGGTCATTAATTAATAAATGAATATGGCTATTAATGTGATTTGAGTGCCTTTAGACTAAGTCTAATGTGGTAGTTTCCACCTCTTTGAGAGGGTTCACATTGGCGCCCTTTTAAAGAAAGTAGTACACATGATGGGAAGATAAGAGGGATGAGTATAGATTGATAACAAGATGCCCCCTTGAGAGACCATGCAATAATGGAATCTAAAGGGGATGAACTTTGAAAAGAGAGAAAAGAGGAGAAAATATCATGGAGAAAGTATAAGTCCCTAGTGACATGAAAAATTGGAATAGACGGGAACTTGGAAATGTTGATCAATGGGATAGCTCAATAGTTTTAGTGAAGGGATCGATGGGCTGATTTTGCAAGATAGGTAACACTCAAAAATGTTGATTAATGGGATAAATTCAAGTGATTCAATTAAGGGATCGATAGAACGACTTCACAAGTTGGATGACTATTGCAAAAATATATGCCCATGGGTAGAAGCACAATAGTGTGTTCCACGTGGAGGATCAAAAAAGTGAATCACGAAATTTTACACCAAAAAATCCGGGGATTTGGTTAAACATCCCCTTTTCGAACCACCTTCGGGTGAAGCTGCCATGTATGCGGTCAAAGGGGTTTGCCAAACCCCTTCGGGTGAACCCCTCTTTATATAATAGCGGTGGTGCCAAAACTACCACTTTTCCCTCTCCCAACACCTTTGCTTAAACCCTTGTTCACCCAAACAGGACTTGAACACAACCAATTAGATATTTTCTTTTTTGTTTTGTTTTTTTCATTTTTTCATTTTTGTTTTTAATTGAAAAATGGGGATGTGGGAAGGTTTTCAATATTTTTGAATATAAAGTTAAAAACTTGAAATGATAACATTAATGGGTGTGTGATATTCAAAATTGTATTTTAATTTTATTCTTTATAGTTATGATTTGCTTTTGTATATGAACGAAGTGAATTAGAGATTGCCAAAATTTCATCTATTCTTCAACAACCGACTACAATTGGCCAATACAAAGTGCATTGTGAAAACATATTAAAATACCTTCAAAAGATACAATTAAACCTAAAAATATTCAACCCTTTCCAACCTAAGGTAGTAAAAATAATTCTCGATGAACTAAAATATAGTGTGATATGCGATATGGGGTATAATGAAGTGATAACTAGACTTCCAGATAAGGAAGTTGTTAGGAGCTCGTGTTGGATGAGCTATATAGGAAAACGAAAAATCAAGGGATATTACGTTAACAAATGTACATGTCACCTTTGTGCACCTTTAATTTATCCTAGATTTGTGGCCTCCTAAGGTCAATTTCCTAACAATGATTAGTTACCTTTATACTTCATTATCATGTTATACATTAAGGTTCACCTAAACCTAAAGGTGAACTATTTAGATTTCCTGGTTATTTCGGGAAAGGGAATGGGCATATAAGTATCGGGCCTGCATATTGATAAGGAGCTCCTCCTGTTGTTGATGTGAGACAACTTGTGGAGAGACCTCAACCTTTCCTTGGTGGCTTTTAGGATGTTTCTACACCTCTTATTCACTTTCCCATGAGGGTAATAGAGGATCTTGGGAGTATTTCTTGTGAGACCCAAATTATATCTTTTGACCATGTTGGAAATTTCCTTGAGAGATGTGATATCCATGACCCCGATAATATGAACAACAAAGCATGTAGCGAGTTGTACACTCATTCACATTTGATATCACCTGTTGAGGTCGACACGATTACAAATGTTACACGGTTGTGTCGCTTAGCACACACCATGTTTACCAACATATTGCAATTATATGAGGTTGTTTCAAGGGACCAAAATATTCCATTATAAAGGGTATTAGGTTATTTGGAGTAGAGGACTGCTTAGGACAACACATCATCAATTCAAAGTTCGGGAGAAGAAAACCGCAACACTCACAACCAGACCACCTATTGCTACTATTTTGACACCAGATGTTCAACACTATTCTTTTCCGGTGTGTGAAAATTAAAACCTAATTTTAATTAATATTTTGTTTCATTATTACTTTACAATACAAGTTTTTAAATAAATATTTAATCAAGTGTTAACATGAAGCATTATGTGTACCTGTTTGTTTAGGCTTCAACACGTGGTTACATTGGTGAGTAGTTTGGTGCTTCCCAGCCCTCATAGATTCCTTTTCTGACATTTTCAGAGCTTTTGAATGAGCCGAGTCATAGCCTTGATCCATCAACTGATCTTGAAACCATACCTCTTAGTTCATTCACGTCATCTATATTTTGAAGTGTAGAGGTTGTGGATGGAGAGACAATTGAAGGTGGCAGCCATGCGGATCCTTAGACACATTCAACATATATATACATAAATTATTAATTGTTATTACCCATGCCTATCCCGGGGTAGTATATCCTATTTTGTAGGAGGTTGTTTTGCTTACCTCCATGGCTATATAATAGCCTTTGTATTCTGTTTGTTAATATATACATGAATATTATATTGTTTTTTTGTTAATTCCCTTTGCAAAACTGGCATGTCCTCTTTATTTGGCATCAGAGCGATACTCTTTCCCAAGTGTAAATTGTAATAGAATTCTAAGAGGAAATGATTATCTCCATTATTGTTGAGTTGGTCAGATGAATGAAGGAGAGAATTAACAGTGCATCGTTTGAAGGATTCTGCAGTAAGTATAATCTTGTTTGTATTGGTGGAGCTCGACTGCTGTTAAAAGATCCAAATTGTGTATGTGCTTTTCTTGTAAATTCTGGTTACCAGAGATAAAAATACAAGCGTCTTTGTGTACTTTTGTGTATTATTGCTGGGAAGTTCCACTCAAGCGTGAATCTTTGCATTGAATCCTCCACGATTTACAGTTCAACGAAGAACTGTTTATTGCATTACAACTGTTCGTGATTCAATCAAATCTCAAGCCTAACATCAGTCTTCTTCTCCACTGTTTTTATTATCAAGATGTTTATATATGCGTTTACAAAGACTCCTGCATGGAAGTGTGGAAATGTTTTCCTCTGATCACATAGCTAGGTGGATGGTTTGTAAGGCATCAAATGAATGATATTTCTTAACACAAAGTTCTATCAGATGTGCGCAGTCCGATTTTTGGGAGGGTGAATCGCATAAAAGAGTTTATGAAAATATTCATGGTTCATTTCTATTTATACGCCAGATCTGTACACTTTCTTTGACATCCTGTTGCATGTGTATCTCTAACAATGTATTGCATATTTACAGTTTTGTAGCTTGTACTCCATGCATTCAGCTCAGAACGCATCATGCAAGTCTACTATCTGTGCTCCAATAGTCAAAAAGTTTCGCACCTAGCCCACATTTTCTACATTCACCATTAGAGAAGCATACCCACAATCTATCGAACAAATAAACTTCGTTTCATTCGGTTCAATTTTTCTCCACCCGCCTTCAAAACTTTCCACGTCCCCACCTCAAATAGCCCGCAGGTTTTATAGATTTGATAGTTTAGTCAATGCATTTAATATGTTTATGTGAGTTTTAGAAGTGGCATAGTGTGTTCTTAATTTATAGTTTTTCTGTTATTTAAAGTTTCCATTAGTCCGTTAGTGTCGTTCCAATTAGGTAGTTTTATTATTGTCCAAATAAAAGTTATTATCATAAAAAATTGTAATAGTGCTTTAGTTGTTTTATATTTGGTCAATGTCAATAGAGTTTTCGTCTCGTCATTGTTTGATTATAGTTGTTTTGTGGAGTCATTTAAAAAAATTGTAAAAAAAAATAAAAAATTACGTCAGTTTTAGTCGGACACATTTTCAGTGTAACTTGACGTCTGAGTTGAGAGGAGAGTTGTAATTGTGCTTCATGATCAAATCCGACTGAGCTACTAACATGATATCGGAGGACGGAGGCATCAAAGGTTAGAGGTCGATTGATGACCTCTCGTCAATCGCCAACGACGAGGCCACATTTTGTTTTGGTGACATTATTGTGGTGTGAGTATTTGCTTTCAGTTTTTACAGTGTGTTTCTTTTCAGAGTTCTTGTTTTGTGTGGTTCGGATGTTGGAAAAAGAGTTGTGTTGGAGCACGAGATGATTATCGGTGACCCTTTGATTGATATGATCCTCTCGATTGTCATACTTTGTTGGAAGATGGTTTTCTTGTGAATACGTTCACTTGCAATGGTGACCACGTGCAACAATATCTAACTAGAAAGATCGAGTCAATAATATGTACTTCGATATAGTTTGCTTCTTAGTGTTTGTGTGTGGAAATTTCACATTTTGGGGGAACATGACACCAATGTTCCATTTCCATTATAAGCCCAAAACGGATAAAGTTAAGGGAAGCTTCCAGTGGTAGTGGCAATTTCCTATGTTGTTCGAGATCGAGTGGCAACGATCGATAACAATGGCTATAACTAAGAATATTACGATTCTTAGAGGTGATAATGTGAAATCTTTCCAACATATGTTCTATTATTCTAGTGTTGTGATAAGTGAGTTGTTTCCTATGTAATCCTCTAAAGGAAGAATGTGATGAGAGCCGATGATACTACTGCAACATGATGATATTGTGGTTGTCGGTAATCCACTAGAAAAACTATCCAGAGGTTGTTGGTATTGTCCTAAAAATTGTCTGTTGTGTGGCTATTGGTTAACCACTTGAAAAACCATCTAGAGGTTGTTGGTATTGTCCTAGAAACTGTAGACATCTAAAATCCGCTAACACAACTTTAATGCTAAGACTGCACTAATCATCCTCTTTTCCATCACCGCCGCAATAATTAGTGTTTTTCTGCTAATTAGCTAACATTCCTCTTCATATACGTTAATTAATGGTTTCTCGTTAATAAATAATTCTTTTTATCACTCAAGATGTCGATTAACGACCTTCCGTTAATTAGTGTTCCTTTCTATCTAGATTAATTAATCAACTCTCTCTTCTATGTAATCAATAAATCTTCATCTATTGGATCAAATTCCTCTTATATCTCTCAAATCATATTAATCTTCCTCTAATCAGCTTCTATAAGCATATCCCTTCTATTAATTAATCATCTTTGATTAATTAGAACATCCCCTAATTCCCATGGTTGCTAAATGACAAATTAAACTTAACTAAAGCAACCTTATCCATTCCTAACCCACATGTTAACTCACCTAGCTTTGGTTAACTAAACTAAAGTTACTTTTCCCCTTATCCCACATGCACCAAGTTGCACATCTCTCTCCAACTTATCTCTCTCCAACATTCAAGTTATATAAAGGACCAAGCTCCTTCCTTTCTAGACACACCATCCTTTGCATATAACATAAACTATAGGCATTTGGCTTTGAGCATTCTCCATTGATTTGGATTAAGCTTCTCATCTTGCATCCATACACTCAAAATTGAGTAATATGGGAAGATCCAAAATGGCCTTGTAGCCATGTCTTGGTGAGATTCCATTCTCAATTCTTGAGATCTCCACCATTCCATTTTGATTGCTTATGTTCTTCATAGGTTCATAGTTTATATTTTAGCAATCATAGAGAGTAGAGATTAATCTTTAGCATGTTAGTTTGGTTTTATTCAAGTTTATATGCATGTTGATAATGTTTAGTCTCTCTAAGCTCTTATCATGATGGTTCATGTTTAGTTAACTTGCTTTGGAACTAATGTAGATTGTTTTAGTTTCAATTCTTTAGTTTAGTTAACTAATCCATGTACATAGAAACCATCCAGATCATGAACAAGCTACGAAGTGACACATTATAACACAAGGAAGGTTTTCCCCATGTTCACACTAAGTTAGGAATATTATAATATTAGAGTGTACATGGTTAGTTGTTATTACCCGTGCATATCCCGGGTTAGTAGATCCTATTTTGTAGGAGGTTGTTTTGCCTACCTCCATGGCTATATAATAGCCATTGTATTCTACTTGTTAATAAATACACAAATATTATATTGTTTTGAGTTAATTCCCGTGCAAATGGTGTGTCCTCTTTATATATATATGTATTCTTTTACCTAATAAAATGTAAATTGTAATGTGATTAATGTTTTATTCAAAATTTTGCTATTAGTTTCTTACATTTGATTTATATATATATTTTTCACAAAGTGAACTATTGGGCAAAGATTTGTATGTATAATGCATATCTTCCCGGCCTCTCGCCTACAAACATATACCAAGGTAATCAATTTAGTTGTATGATATATTCAATTATTTGAATTTTTTTAAATTTCACTCATATTTTAATATCATGTTTTACACACATATACACACATACGTACACACACATACACACACATTTACTGAGACACACACACACATATATGTATGTATGTGTGTGTATACACACACACACACACACACACATGTATGTGTGTGTGTGTATACACACACATATATACATGTGTGTGTGTCGATGCATTCATTACTTTTTATAAATGCAGGGTGTGGCGGAGCATAGTGAGGGATTTGATACTCGCCCTAGTATACAACATAGACTATAGATGTATACATTTTTTTCATGTATATGTATATATTTTGTACACAAGATTTTTACATGACTCGAGACATGTATATATATTTTTGGGACATTATTTGTATATAGACATTTATTATGTACATGTGATTTATTGTTATTTTGTGTTCAAACATTGTTAATTTTAGATGTATTTTGTGGATATATGTTGAGCTTATTTTATATCTAACATTAAAAAAACAAATTAACGCCCACATTAAAGTAGTTGAAGTAAATATGTATGGTTTCAAACATCCTGTCTGAGTTATTATATTTTTAACAATTAGTCAAATGATAAGTTTAGATATCAATCATCATTATTGCTATAGAGTTCATTTAAACTACGATGCAAAACTCAAAACTTGAATAAGTACTTGTCATCTCCAATTCATGATAATAGCTACAAGTATGAAATGTGAAAATTAAGAAACATTCAATCCATTTTCATGTTCATTCAAATATATTTCATGTTTCAATATGTATTAAAAATATTAAGTACAATAGTTATACTTAACGCCAAAAGGCTTATAAGGATGGTCAAACTAAAAAATACCATTTTCTAAGGGCTTTCCACAAGAGTTTTAATAAGAAAGAAAACACATCATATCAAGAGTTTTAATAAGAAAGAAAACACATCATATCACTATTATCACTTAATAAAACATCAATATTATATCACTTTGGATTTTCAATGATGGGTGAAGAAAACAAGTTAATAAAACATTGATATTATATAACTTTTGGTTTTCAATGATGAGTGAAGAAAAAGGTTACATTTGATTATAAAATCACAATGATAATAATGACCAAATTTCTTCATAATAAGTCTAAGATGATTAGGAAGTCTAGTTGTAAGTTTTACAAAGAATGAACAAAAAAACTTGCAAAAGGGTCTTACATTTTAATTGGAGTCAACAAGGGTTCTTAATAAAATTGTAATTCTTAATGGTATATCCAAAATGACATACAAATTACAAAAATGAAGACAAAGAAGAAGAATAAGATAGTCACAAAGGTATTTACCACGCATTTACACGCATGTTGCAAGGATAAATTGTTTTAGGTTATGAAAGTATATATATTGAGACATTGAGAAATATTTTATGATAATAATGTTTAGTTAAAGAAATCATCCATCCCAAACCAACACAACATATGCTTTAGAATCAACCTTAGTGAGTTACTTGATTAAAAATACTATGTATTAATAACTTAACAACATCTATCTAAATATGTGAACATATATCAAGTGTAAGATATTTATGGATTTTATCTCCAACTATATCTTATCTCCAACTTGCAAATGAAACCAAAATATGTCAATAACCCTAAATCAATTATTAAATTATTGGTATGAAAATTGATAAAAGAGATAATATAAGGATAAGTCACTGTTGGTTTTCTTTTATAACAACATGCTACAATTCGAGATTTTCCCTAACAATGAGTGATTACTTGAAAATTAGATTAATTAAATCAATGATGATACAAATGAGCAAATGAATCATTATAACGACATATTTTTGTGCAATGATATATTTATTTATCCTAATATATTTCACTAATAGAGGGATTTTTGTACATGTAAAGCAACTAGGAGTACCCATATGATCTTGGAGAGATATCAACAGATCCATATTATAATATCTAATCACTAACTTATAGAAGTGAATTTCAATAACTCAATGTTGAATGTAGATATTCATTTTCTAAAGAGACATGCATAGTTCAATTGATCTTGGAGAGATATCAACATAGCCACATTAGTAATATGTAATCAATCACCTATAGAAGTGAATTTGAGTAGCCTAATATTGAATGTAAATCTTCATTTTCTAAAAATCACTTAAATTTTTTTATGTAGTTTTCATAGAAGCTACCCATGTGGACATAATATTGATTTTTTATATACATAGGGTAACATGATTAAAAAGAGGATAAATATGTAAATGCTTTCATTTCTTTATTAGGTTGTGCAACCATAATTAAATGTGCAATATTTTCCTTGCAATTGAATTACATTACTATCAAATAGGTATCAAATCCCATGTATTGATTGAAACATCTCTTTGCAAAGATAACATGAAACTCTATGATAATCAAAATTTACACATTGAAATTATAAATTTTTCATTTAAAGTATGAGTCAAGTCAAAATCATGTTAACTACATTAAATTAGATAACTATGTTAACTACAATATTAACATCATTGTTACACTTAACATTCACGTATTATCATTATTTTTCTTAGGTTCTATTTGATGAAATCTAACAACACCATGTACATATAAAAATTCCACTCAAAATAGTAAAGAACACCAATTCATAATTTGATAAATTGTAGAAATAGGGAACTTCGCAAGTGAATTAGGGAGATGAAAATATATATGTAGAGAAACTATAGGCCAAATATTTAATAAGCACCAATAAAATTGATTATGGTCAATATGTGAATGGGAACGTTATTAGCAATCATATGTAGGAACATTATTTGGAATATTAACTCACGAATTTATAAAATATCACATATAAACCATGCATACCAAAAGGTGATGCCCGAATAATATAAATAATTTGAGTTCACATGTGTAATTTATAGTCTACATGTAATGCCATTTTTTTGAATTAAAATGAAAAGCAAGCACACTAAATTTTGTAGATTTTATATGTAATGCATATCTATATTTCATTTTTTCTAAACAACAAATCTTTCCAAATGAAGGCATTGAAAATAAAAAGTTCTTGATTTCATTATAAATTCAAATGACAATTTTACAAGATGCTTGCAACTACAAAATGGAAACTTTCTTTGTGGTGACCAATGTTTTCAAGAAACAATAAGTACAAAATAGTGATTTACAAGAGTGTATAGACTTGACAAGTCACATTCATTTACAAAGTGATGGCAATGCCCACAAAAGAAGAGAATGACCAAGATGGCAAGAGGCTTCAACTATCTCCAACTTGAGCTCCAACTCCAATACTCCTACAAGAATCCAACTCCAAGAGAAAACATGGCTTGTTTACCACCCAACCAATAGGCATCATCACATGCCTTTCCATGGTTGGAAGTCATGCTAGCCTCCCCCAAGCCCATGGGAGAGAGGAACTAGCTCCCACAATGTGCACAAGTAATAATGGGGTTTAAACACACAACAAGAGAAAACATAAGACCATTCATCTACTTAGACCTACTATACAATGAAAACCACACATGAGGAGAACAATGTCAACCTCACAAGGGGGAAGAGAGGAAGAAGGATGCCCAAATCAAGGTGTCCAACCATAGGAGCACCAATAAATACATATATAAAAACTCCTTATACCTCCTAATCATACATCCTCCTTATTCCTCCTTATACTATAGAGATCCTTCTTGGGAGGATTTTCAAACCCACATGGGTTTCCTCACCAAGAATGGGGAAAGGATCAAGCCATATGAACCTTTCTCCCACCTCAAACCATATGAGGGGATGAGAAGGGACCTTCATGGCTTGACCAACAACCATGAGGTTTGAGAGGGAAATCCCTCTCTCTTCCCCTACATTCTCCAAAAACCATCAATCCAAATGATGGTGGAGAGACAACAAGAAAACCACAAGAACAAACAACAACTACATAACACATATTTCACACACATTATTTCATTGATCAAGCATACATACAAAATAAGCACAACTAAGAAGAAGAAGATTAAGAACCCTACCTCTATAATGCTTTCCAAGACTCTAAGCTTTTCCCCTTTGTCCAAGCTCCCTTCCAAGCTCCAAAATTCTCCAAGTGCTCCAAAAAAATGAACCAAGAAGACCCCTTCTTCCCACATGAGGAAGAATAAAAAGAGGATCCCAAAAGTTTCCTCACCAATGGGAAAGTGACAAGTGTCACCCCCTCTCCTCTCAAGAGTCAAAGATTCCAAAAACAAAATAAGTAAGAGTAAACTCACCTTTTATCCCTTTTCACCCAAAATACTAAAAACTAAAATAAAACAAAGTGGAGCAACTTTTAACACTTTCACACAATCCAACCATCTTACATGGATGGTGACTAAAGAGGGCTAAATGGGAGGGAAACTCCCTCCAAACCTTGGAAATAGGCCCCCCTACCTATTAGGTAGGGTCCAAGGGCCCATTTTCATGCTAAGGGAACCCCCAAACTCAAAAGGGGTCCCTAAAATTACCCAAAATAACCCAATTTCGGGTTTGGCATGCTTGGGCACATGGGTAGAGGGTGTGGGGTCCACCCAAGGTTCACATGTGGTCCCCAATCCCTTCTACCAACACACACACACTTTCCCAAAACCCACACTTAACTTAAGATAAGATTATTAACCCCTAAGCTAGTTTACTTAATACAAACACATCCTAAACCTAATTAATTTTACAAGACATAATTACATTACAAAATGAGGGTTCACCCATGGTGCCCAATTAAATACATCTAATCTAAGGCCTCAAACATTTAGCATGGTTAGGACTCAGCCGTGGGCCATGCACAATTGCGTAGCTGCCCTGAAACCCATGCTCTCCTATACCTGTCACCTGCACACTCATTGCACACATTAACCGCACCTGTCCAATATAGTAAACATCATCTATACATCACAATATCAATCAAACTTATAATGTCCGAACATAATTTACAATTGATAGTGCAATGCATCCAATTATCCACATAGTTTGCCATGAATCATCCACACATAAAATTGTAACGACATACACTTAGGTTAGCATGAAAATCACCATCATTAAATCCAAAACACTATATCATCAATCAAATTAACCACAAGAGACTAATATCTAACCGATAAGTCTATCATATAACCCTGTTAGTGTCATCACATCATACGAAATATATCAGTATATGAATCTAATCCAATTGGCGCTACGCGCCCAAAATGCCATAATGTCCAAGAGAATAAAATATCATAGTAAAATGTCCAACGTCTATCAGAGTCTCAATCAAAACATGTCTAGAAATAAAGGAACCAACAGATAACTGGAGCTATAAAAATGTGGGCACTACACTACATAATACCAAGAGGTTTAACTCGTTGTTCAATAACCTGTAAAATTTTGCCATGATCTTCTATATCTAGTCTCCATTTTTTGCATCCACATGTAATCTTCATTTGATGTAGATGTAACCCAATAATAATTATATGATGGGTATAATGATATACCTTGTTGTCTAGTTCATAATCAACAAAGTGAATCCCACTTTGGAGGACTTTCACTTGTCTTAAATATGTTCCCTACACTACAACTGAGCCAATACAAACGGTTTTCTCCTCACTTGTTATTTAACTTGTTAGCTTTGTTCTCTCTCATGTGAAACACAACAAGTAATACTCTACTTTCTCATTATTTCCTTCTTCTGCAATGACTACAAAGACATCACCTACAATACAATCATTATAAACAAGTTTTTTTGTTAGAATCAAAGGATAAAATATTGTAATTATTTAAATTAATTATGTATATTATAAATTATAAATTAATTCAATGATCAAAGACAATCCTTTTACAAAAATACCTTGTTTAACAAGTCTAGATATGTGGTCATAATCAGGTGAAATCAGGCACACCTTCAAAATAATCATCCTCATTTGATCGATAATCATCAAGAATTAAAGGAACTTACTTCCACTCACCTAAATAACTACGTTGTTGAATTTTACACTTTGTATATGTTTTCATCATGCATTCATAATAAAAATAATAATAATCCATTGTACATATTTTCTAGTTATTACTATCCACAATCATCACATAGTGTAAAGACATAGAATTAAGAATCCTTTCACATCCACATTTTTCCTTCGAACAAAACCTATTTAATCATGAAAAAAAAAACAAACATAAAATTTAAGAAAATAAATTTACACGTATATATGTAACTTGTATAGTCAATTTCGCATTGATGAATGTTATGTGCGTACCTATAATCTCCTAAAATAATATGTGTGAAGGTATGTTACTCTCATGTGGGGTTTCTTGAATTGTAAAATATTTCCTACACCAATCAACAACATGTGGGCATAAATCAATTGATCTCCTCTTAGTCAAATATTTGTTTATTTAGAGCACGTTTTAAGCATGCATGACACCATTGTGTTCTCCCTTCCCATGAACAATCACAAAAACTCCACAAATGAGGTATTTTGAGATAACGCTAATATCGTCTAAGTGAAAATAAGGGGCGAGAATATTTCAACTATGATGCGTAAGCATAAGAAAAAATAAATTTTTATTCAATTATACTCCTTGTTGACTAAGTTATTGGAAAAATAACTAAAAATAGTGTTTTACATAATAGGTTCCATGTTCCTTATCATCACTGATATAGAAGTGGTACTCCTTAATAAATTGCTTCTCATATGTACTTTTAACACCATCCAAAGCCAATTTTACATGCCTATATCATACATGAACCATGATAGTAACCTGATCAATATGATAATATTGTGTTTGAATCTTCTTTTGATGAGAAAATGAGTAATTCTCAACAAAATCAACCACATACAATATATAACCGAAAAGGAATTTGTCTTTATTGGTCTTAAATTGAGTAGCCTTCCACTTTTCATAGTGAGAATGTTTTATGTAAGTATTAATAAGACTTCAGAAACTATTCATGAATGTTGCAATGAGGATTTCCTCTTCTACCAAGTCCAACCTCGTTGCGTTCTTTTCAAATATTGTTGAGTATTTGATGTATTTGAACCTAAAAATCGATGTATTTGAGTGTTATATTCATGTTCACTCAACATATAAATCAAAATAAAATATATCCAAATTTAAAATTATATAAATTTTCTTTGAAATGATCACCTCTTATAAGTCACCATTTGAACTTGTCCGAGTAGTCTTCATTTTTTGGAAATATTTTCAAGTCCCCACACTTGTCACAAACACCTTTGATGTAAGCCATTAGACCATAAATATTATAATCATATATTGTGCAAATAATTGAAGCTACGAATTCACTCACACGCCTAGGGGCATTTTTCGGACCATTCGATGCTTCTCTTAAGTTTTTATACACACATGAAAAACATAGATCGTGATTACATGTATTAAATCACATGTTAAATAACAAAAGAATCATTTGCAATCATTTTGATGTTCTTCATAATCATTGCGACCCATCCTATGTTTCAAAACATCCCTTGTATTTGTAGAAACATGACTCCTCTCACTCCAAAATAAAAAATTACCTTCAAAATACTTTTTTCAATTTTATCAGAATGTGGATTCCTACATTAGTGCCCAATTTTCTTCCATAGTATAATTATCCAATGTATTTCTCCTCTTCATATACTTGATGAGATTATTTCTAAAAACACCCAAGGCTTGAGTAATAGCACTGATATGGTGATTCTTTGTTGTATTTTCAATTACCACTTATGTTAATATTGCTCTGCGAGAAACATTCTTTTTTCAACAAACTTAGTTTTTGTACCACTAAACTTATTATTCCTTTGGAAACATTCACAACAAACTTTTGTTCCAATTTTTTTGGCTTTCACCTGTTTGAAATCAACACCCAACATTTGTAATGTGTCCATATTAACATGATTAAAGAATGGAACCAACAAATGTGTTCTAGCAATTGTACTCAAATTAATGAATTCACTATATAATCTCTCAACAAATTTACTTGTTTTCTTTCTTGACAAGCGGTTCTTGTTGGGCACATTATTTTAATTTATTGAAATCCATCTTCACCAAGTGTTTCACATTTTTCTTAGGAAGTAATTTCATAACTTCGTTATCAAATCGACATATGATTTTTGGGAGGGGACTTCTATTTCGCATCACCTATGTCCATGACACCAAAAGTTGTAAAAAAATTAAAATACACGATTACACCATTCATGAATGCTTCTATATTCTAGTACTCAAAACAACTATCAAATACCAAGATTTTATATTCATACAAAAGTTAAGTATACCATCCATATAAGAATGAAATACACCATGTGTAACTATGTACATGGTATATACAAGTTTCATGTCTACATACATCACATTACAATATTTAATTTACAACAATGCATTCAAAACATAAGAAACTAGATGAGGAAAATTATTAATTGCATGAACCCTTATTACTACACTAAATGTTCACAAATTTCCCAAGTATACAAAATTCCCCTCGAAAATATGACATGTGGGTTTACCTACATAGATATGGTCATGCATACATTACGTAATAACTCAAGAACGTAAACAAACACTTATGAGAAAGTATGAATCTATGTCCCTCAATAAAAAGTATTCAACAAGTGGGGGACTTTTGGAAAATATGTTGTATACTTTTAATTATTTACACTCTACACAATTTACGCTCATCTAGAATATACATGTGTGTGGGTGGTTTTATCTCATGTTTATATGACCTAAAGTTTGGGTAGCCATTATATTGTAGTACTACTTGGATGGTTTCCTATTCAATAGTATCATGTAAATCATTGGTAACAAGATAAAATAATAAAGTGCATCATTTTTAGTAGAAGCAATTGTCTAAAAATAAAGTGTAATATGTTTAATTAGAATAGAAGAAAGGCATCCATTGCTATATCTTTTTCCATATTATCATGTTTAAAATGATGATAAGAGACATAAATATATTCGCCATTATTTATTTCAATAGAAAAACAAGGGATACCAAATTTAATTGTATCATTTTCCTTTAAGATAAAAGATGAAGAAAGAGAACATGTAATTGAATCATTTGCAATTTTAGTAATCATTTGATTTTTTATTTAAATGTAAGATTGAGGAAATGATCTATCAAGTGCATAATTTATTCAAGGAATAGAATGTTAAAGTATACCATTTTCCATTTCATCATGAGAATAAGTAGAAAATCATTCAATTTCATCATTTTCTATTTAAAGAGGAAAGGAAGAGGAAGAATGTTCAATAAAAGCATTCTTTGTACAATATTTAGAAGTAAAAGTAACCCTAGAAAGCTTATTATGTTATATTTTATAGAAAATCATAATCATCATCATTAGATTCATTTCCATTATCACTATAGTCATCATTAAGAACATACTTATTTGTATCTTCAAGACTAGGTACTATAGCTTGTTCTTAAGTAAAGGAAGACTCAACATAGAGGAGAGGAACTAGGCACCCTTAGCTTGGATTTGAGGGTTTTTTCATATTTGTAATGTTGAAAACTAACCCAATTCTATTCAATGACTAGATAATCAAGAATAAGATCATATTCAAGGAAATGTAAATGAGAGGAGGGACAAAAGGTTGCATAGAATCCATTTTCCAGTGGGTAGTAATAGGAATGTATTTAGATTGGATATTAATATTGGAAAAGCCACTTGGATATGTAGAAAAATGATCCCTACTCATGAAATGATGAAGGGCATAGATCTGGTTGAAGGGATGGTATCCCTCATCATCTTGGGAGGAAGAAAACTTATACCTTAATCTAGACATGAAAATATAAATAAAAAGAACCCTATGGAAATTAGGGGAAGAAAAATACATTTAATACTCGGGGTTTAAATATTTCAGGTCATACAAGGGGTTTCACACACGTGTAATACTTAGGGTTTCACAAAAAGACAACATTTAATGCTCGTACTTCCTTATAGCTTCCTAACTTTCATAACTTGCTTATCAAATGTTAACTTTCATACTCATTTAAAGCATCTCTCTAAATCGTTTAAAATAAATTTGGGTCCTACTTTGCTTATTAAATTATGTGAGTTGTGTGTGTGAGTGGTTGAGAAATAACTCATAATTTAGTGTTTAAATAATAGAATATGCACTTGAGTTAGAGAAATTTGTTAGAAGATATATATATATATATATATATATATATATATATATATATATATATATATATATATAGTACATGAGAAATAATGATATACAATTTTTATATATTGTAAAATATTATAAGTGAAACATTACAACAACTCACATATATAAGGAGAGTGTGAAAGATTCATGGGATTAGAATTTGGAGAACTATTTGTTAATATACCTACATTAGTGTTGGGAAACTTATAAAAATTCATGCGGTGTCCTACCATGCATTACAATTCATAATTCAAGTTATATAATATATTAGATAAGGAACAATATTCCTAGATAAAATTATAATTATATGATAACAACTATTTATCTAGATTGATCCTTAATTTTCTATACACCCTAGACAATTCCATCCTATTTTTGATAAACCCTAGAATATCCTTAAAACTATTTAATATTTGAGTTATACCATGTAAATTGATCTAATTTTTGTATCTAGGTTTTCTATAATTTTATATTATAGGTCCTCAAGTCTTTCCTAAAGTTTAGAATTTTACTTTTTTCAACATCTTCTTAAACCATTTTTTTGAATTATATGTAAGGACCGTGTACATGTACATACTCATATTATTTTAACTTAGATTGTGTCACAGTTCAACTAGATTAAGTTTTTGAGGAGTTAACATACATATCAAAACTAAATTACGATTTTAAGGGTTTCAAGTATAAAAATTACATACTAATATTTGATTGTTCAACAATCCCTTTCGCTACCTTCTCTGCCTCTTTTTTATTTCTCTTAAGAATTGATCTTCTCACATGCTTTGGTTTTGTAGATTTGCCTCACTATATTTTTGATTGTTAATATGATTATTTTTCATGATTCCTCCACTTCATCAATTTTCACCTGCACAAAACTTGTTATCTGAAACTAAGAATAATTTTAAAACTACACTATACACAAGCTCTTTATATATAGAATTCTTAATAAATTATTTGTATTTAATTAGTGGTGTTTTTATTTTAAAACAATTTTTCTTATATACAATTATTAAATAATTATAGTATTCTTTTTATTTAAATATATATAGTGATTTGTAACTATACATGGTTTTAAATTTAATTTAATAATATACATATTCCAATAATATATCAAATATTATCTATTGTTATTTTTAGAAAAATATTGTTTTTATTTTGAATATATTGAAAAATAATATATACTATTGATTAAATACACTAAAATCTAAAAATAAAAGCTAATTATAACATATTTTATAAACTATAGCTTAAAAATATATATTAAAAACTATGGTTTTAAAAAAAAGTTGGAGGTGTTTGGGTGGCGGAGATGGGTGCGGTTTGGACATTAAGGGTGTTTGCACGACGAATGGGTGTTCACTCGAACTCCCTTCATGTGAACACCCTTCACATGAACAGCACCATTACATGGAGCCTTTGTGGCATCTACATGGTCTCATTTGTGACCCTTAATCCATTTGGAGGACAGTTATAGGCCTAAAGGTGGCACATAGATGCCACATATTTAGGTTTAATTGATTAATAAAATTATGAAAAATTATACTTAAATACAACTTTTTATTAGCTATCTAAAAATATAATTTTTCGTTTTTTGAAAATATGTTTTACTATTTTTTAAATTATTGCCAATGTATGGTATTTAAAAAAATCAATACTACACATTCAACACAATATGAAAAATAGTAAAATATTTTCAAACAAATTAGATTTTTTTACTATTTTGAAGTCTTCTTTGTACTTATGAAAAAAAAATTCAATTTCGATATAAATATGGAAATATATTGTCATAAACATACGTATGTCCCTAAATTGGGAAATATATTCACTACAATATATATATAAAATAAGTCACATACTTGATATTAGAGTCTAGAAAATATACCTAGAATTTCATGGTGAAAAAATAAGTTTTGGCTACAAAACAGGACACCGGCCTTTTGTTGCTCAACTATAAAATAAGAAACAATCTTTGAAAAAAATTAAGAAAAAGACCAAAAATCATTAAAAAAATTGCATGCATTCTATATTCAAAACAAAACATTTTGTTAGTTTATGTTATTTCATGAATGCATACATTTTAGTGGCAATTGCCTTGCAATTTCAATGGAGCCAAAAATTCATGTTTTTGAAGATACAAAAATGCAAAAATGTGAGATACACTTATGTGCTTGCTTTGACCCCTATAGGATAGATGGTTGATAGGATAAAATAATAGCATATGGATAAGAATATAGAGATGGGGTGATATTGTTTGTCTTGCACACTTTGATATAATTTTGGACAACCTTTATTTGATATTAGCATACAATAAGAAGTATGATATGAAAAACCATAATACCAATGTTTGTAAGATGCTATAGGAATGACTCAAAATTAAAGACAATGCAATACAGTAAAGGAAATAAACAAGAAAACTAACAAGCACAAGAAAATAAACTCATACAAACAATTGTTTAATGAATTCATTTGATCTTTTGCATGTTTAATACCCTAGTGACGCAGCTTTTACGACAAGGAAATGATTTTTCCTTAAGCGAAGATACACCCAAGGGAGATGGATGGGGGACTAATATCTCTCAGGAGATGAAAAAATGAGCCATAACTTACCTCAATTAAGGATGTACGTTGGGGATATTTGGATGGAAAATAATGTCATCATTGGTAAAATTTTGATAGTGTTTTACCCGTCCATAGCCATATGGTTGAGTATTAGATAAGATTTTTGATTTTTTATATTTTGCTATGGATTTTTGATTTGTTTTGATGGTTTTTGGATTTTTTGAGTTTGTTGTTGTTTTAGCTTTTGATTTTTTTTTCATTTTCTTGGGATTTTTGGTTTTTTAAAAATGAAAAGACCTCAAGAAAGGTGTGGTCATCTAGTTTAAATACCTTTGTGCCCATTCGGGTTGTGTATAGTACAAGTGACATGTTGATTTTAGGCCGCATGATGCCCCAACATAATGTGGGAAAAAATGGTGAATAAAAAAATGATAGAAAGAAGTACAATATGTGTTACTGAAATAAGGACAAATTTTCCCTTAGCCATGGTAAAAAAAGGCAATAGGAACACATGGATGTTCTAAGCAAAGTAGAAGGAAAGTGTGAACGTTATGAATGGATATGGAAAACAAGAGTATGAAGATTAGTGATGAGTGAAATAAATAAATCATGAGACAAAATATGAACTTAAGTAGGATTGTGAACAAGGTCCAAACAACAACTAGTAACAACTAGTCCTATTTCTTGTCAAGATCTAGTGTGTGTGCATGAAAGTGAATAAATTATTGAAGTGAAGATTTAATTGGCATTAAAAGTGAAGACAAACTAGCCAATGTGTATGAATGATTTATTTAAATAGTTTATTGGTGAATAGAGGGTGAAAAGAGAGCCATACATTGCTCCACTTCTAGCCGTGTTTTTATAGCCTCGTTGAAGATGTTTCTAGTTCTAGTCGCAACATTGCTCTACTAATAGCCAAACATCCTTAGCTCCAATAGAGATAATGGAAATACCCCTAGAGAGTTTTTTTATATTAATAAATTCTTTTTTCTTTTGATTTTTGGATTGATTTTTTTGTTTTAAGAAAAGTATTTTAGCTCTCTCGATTGTTTTGATAACATGTTAAGAACCACTAATGACCATATGGAAGGATTTCAAAGTCTTGGTGTTGATTGATATTGGCCAATGTCAACAAATATGCCCGAAGGTCTTCACAACAAGGTTATTAAGTGCATGGTAGTGATAGGATCTCTAAGAGGATAACCCTTCTTTAATTTACCAAGGCAATAAAGAACCAAGGTCAAACGACTAAGATAGATACAATTGCCTCACAATGAGTGTGGATAGACTAAATAACATAAATAATACTTGAATAATGTAGGGGAAGCTTGAGTTATGTATCCACTTATTTTTACACTTTTCACCATGCTTGGTGTTTGCATTTGTTTGGTCTTTTGAATTGTGTTTGATTTTTGGATTTTTGGATTTTTGCATTTTTGGTTGTTGGGCTTATTTTTTATTCTTAGAGTTTCTTGGATTTTTTATTTTCATTTGATGAAGAAATGGTTTGTACTTCCTATAAGTTGATGTGCGATTCCATTGATCCTAGGAAATGTGGGAAGAAAGTGGATGTTTATGATTAATGAGAGGATTTTTGGTATAATGGTAGGATTATCACAATTTTTTAGGAGGGATGATATGATGGATGAATAGAAGGTTGTCTAAGGATTGCTGGTAATGGGTGACTAAGAGGTGGCCCAAGGATAGATGGTAATGGGCTAGTAGGAGGTGGCCCAAGGATAGATGGTAATGAGAGGAGAGAATGGAGCCCAAGGATAGATGGTAATGAGTGAAGAGGAGGTGACACAAGGATAAAATGTGATTTATGGGATGTGATACATGGGGGATGATTGGGTGATGAAAGGATAGGAGATCCATCATGGATAAACTGTTCATTTCTCCATGCAATGGGAAATGGGATGATGGGAGGATAAGAGGAGGTCCATGTTGGTCGATGATAGAGGGTTGATTTGAAGGAAGAGGTCCAACAAGTGTTTGGGATTTAGAATTTTTTTATGATGGATATAATGGGATTGGGTGGTTTTGACCTTATTGTTTCCACAAAGGAATTTGATAGGATTTGAAAAGACATCATGGCCCATCTTTGCTTATTAATTTTTCTACTTGAACATAAATGACCATCTTTAGAGGATTGGTGAGGATAGATTAAGGTACGGTTTAGATGGCTTAAGGTTTAAAGAGAGATTGGATTTGGATTGTAATGTAGCCAAATTCTCAACAAACTCAATATACTGCAAATAATATGAACTCCAAAAGAAAATAAATCTCCTTCTTCGTTATTCAACCATGAATTACAATTCTTGATAAATAAGAAAACAACTCTCAAATTGATTTTCCCACTAAAATCTAATTATCTTTGACTAAATATACTCTAGGTGGCAAAATTTACTATTTTTAGCAATTTACCAGAACTTGTTATTCTTAGTAAGTCCACATGCTTATTCATATGGGCACAAAATTGCCACACATCTTGTACATGCCTAAATTAGAGGAATTGCCAACTTTCTAAATCACTATGCATTTAAGAGACTAAAATTAACTAATGCCCTAAAATAGGAAAAACCCAAGTTACAAATTAAATCATGATTTTGACCCTCAGATGGTGGAATTTGGGCACAAAAATGTGCCGAAATGTGCTCCATCCTGGCAGGCTAGTTGACCGGTGTGTTCATCTCATCGAAACAAGTGTTTAAAAAAATGGACTCAAACAGACACCCAGAGCACAAGTTATGACCTTTTCAAGTTCCTGCTAATTTTGGCACATCATTCTCCCATGCTTGAAAAAATGCAGCTCTGCAAGTTGTCTTCTTCAAATTGCTTCCATTTATCTGCATCCAACTTCTTAATCTCACACTCTATGAACCATGTGTTGTCCTCTTGTTCTAGTCCTTTCCAAAGTGTACCAATTTTTTTATTTTCCATGTTGCATGTCCATTATTTTCTTGTCTAAAATCTGATCCAATTCTTCTTTCTACTTCACTCGAACTCTGCGCCTCCAATATACTACTTCATAAATAACATCCCCTTTTGCACCATCTCCATGAAAATAATACAAGTCGAAACATTAAACACTCGAAGAAATATCAAAATTCCTAAAGCAATTCTACCTCATAAGCATTATCATTTATCTTTTTCATAATTTTGTAGGGACCAATTTTCTTGTACTTCATCTTGTTATAGGTTCCTTTTGGAAACCTTTCCCTTAGTAGGTATACCATAACCAACTCACTAACAGTAAAAACCTTTCTCTGTCTGTGAACATTTGCTATTTCCTTAAACTTATTATTACTATTCTCGCAACCTTTTCCGCACTTCTTCCTATAATTGTTGTATATGTTCAACAAATGCTTTTTCATCATCATGATTTGAGCTATCATCAATTGGTAGTAATCGTACCAAATCTAACACCCCATTTGGATTACTCCCATACACAATAGAAAATGGAGAATTTCTTGTGGATCTATTTATGGAACTATTATATGCAAACTCAGCTTGTGGTAATGCTAAGTCCCATTTTTTGGCTTTCCCCAACTATGCACCTTAACAAGTTTCCCAAACTCCTATTTACCACCTCTGTTTTCCCATCGGTCTAAGGATGATAGGCATTGCTGAACTGTAGTTGAGTTCCCAACTTCTTCCATAAATTCCTCCATAAGTGACTTAAGAACCTTGTGTCCCTATATGAAGTAATGGTTTTTGGAACACCATGCAAATGAACAACTTCTCTCGAAAAACAAATCTACTACTCCTGTCACATCACTTGTTTTCTTGCAGGAAATAAAATGAACCATCTTAGAAAACCTATCAATAACCACAAAAATTGAGTCATTACCTCGTTGTGTTTTTGGTAATCCCAAAACAAAATCCATACTCAAATATATTCACGACCCTTTAGGAACAAGAAATGACATATAAAAACCTGTATTCTTTGCATGGCCTTTCGAGAATTGGTAAATTTAACACCTCTCCGATATCTTACCACGTCTCTTTTCAATGTTGGCCAATAGTATTTCTCTGCTACCAAGGCTATCATCTTATATTTACCAAAATTCCTAACCAATCCTCCACTATGCAACTCTTTCACTATATTCTCTCTCATAGACCCAACTGGAATACATAGTTGGTGTCCCTTGAATAGATAACCATTACGTAAAAATTACTCATCCTGGACATCTCCTGCATCGTCTGAAATTGGACGAATTAACCTTTCAACAATATTCTTGAAATTAGAATCAGAAGAATACAAACCATTTATTTCTTCAAAACCCACCACCTCATTTTCCATAGTGGTAAACAGAGTCACACACCTACTCAATGCATCTCAGAACTTGATTTTTTTTTTTCTTGGTTTATGTTTTAGATAAAAAGTATGACCCTAAAAAAAACTTTTCATGCCTACTATTCAACTTCTTTTGTGTATTCACATACTTCAGGGCTATGTGGTCTGTAAATAACACAAACTCCTTAGGCACTAAGTAATGCTTCCAATGCCTCAATGCTTGTACAATTGCATAAAATTCCACATCATAAGTAGAGTAGTTATTTATTACCTCATTCAATTTCTCACTAAAGAAAGCTACTGGATTTCCACCTTGACTTAGGACAACACCAATACCCACATGTGAGGCGTCACAATCAACCTCAAACACTTTATCAAAATCTGGTAGTGCCAAAATAGGTGCCTCTGTCACCTTATTCTTCAAGAACTAAAATCTATCCCTAGTTCCCTTTGTCCAAAAAAATCTCCCTTCCTTTTGTGCAATCTGTTATAGGTGCTACAATACTGCTGAAATTTTTAATAAAATTTCTATAAAATGTTGTTAAACCATGAAAGCTTCTTACCTTTGTTATACTCCGTGGAGTAGGCCATTCAATAATTGCCTTTATCTTCTTTGAGTCCATATGTACCCCATCTGCTGAAATAATAAAACCCAAGAATACCAAAATCTCTTGCATAAACGTGTACTTCTTCATATTTGCATAGAGCTTCTCTTTCCTTAACACTTCAAATATCACCCTCAGATGCCTCAAATGTTCTTATTTAGTTTTACTAAAGATCAAGATATCATCAAAATAAACCACAACAAACTTACCATTATACTCTCGCAACATAATGTTCATCAACCTCATAAAAGTGCTAGGTGCATTGGATAACCCGAATGGCATCACAAACCACTCATATAATCCATTCCATGTCTTGAATGCTATTTTCCACTCATCTCCTTCTCTGATCCAAATTTGATGGTAACCACTTCGAAGATAAATCTTGGTGAAATACTTAGATCTAGCAAGCACATCCATCATATCATCAAGGCAAGGTATTGGGAACCTATACTTGATTGTAATTTTATTGATTTCTCTACTATCCATGCACATTATCCATGTTCCATCTTTCTTTGGAGTTAATAAAGTTGGGGTTGCACACGGACTCATGCTCTCCCTTACTACCCCCTTTCTCATGAGCTTTGCCACTTTCCTATTCAACTCTACATGCAATGTCGGGCTCATCCTATAAGCCGCTTGATTTGGGAGTGAAGACCCTGGAATCAAATCAATATGGTGTTGAATATCTCTTTTGGGTGGTAATCCATCTGGTATCTCATCAAGAATAACATTAGAAAATTCTTCTATTAATTTTTTTGCTTCTATTGGTATTTGTGTACTTACAAGTTCATCCTTATTTATGACCAATACATAGCAAAACCCAGTTTCCTTTGCCTCCTTCACAAATTCCTTTGCAAACATAATATTTTCAGCCTTCCCCTCTTCCTTAAGAGGTAAAGAAACTATTTTTTTCCCATCCTTCCGAAAGTATAAGTATTATTTCCCCGTCATGAATAACTTTTCTATCGAATTGCCATGGTCTTCCTAACAACATATGACATGCATCCATAGGAATAACATCACAACAAATCTCATCCTTATAAGTTTTCCTAATAGAAAAACTTATTAAACATCTCTTATCAATAGTAATTTCATTTACCTTTTTAAACCATGCAATACGGTAAGGGTCAAGATTCTCTTCACAATGCAGATCCAGTTTCTCAACCATCTCATTTGAAACCATGTTCTCATAACTACACCATCAATAATAACATTACATACCTTTCCTCCTAAAGTGCATCTTGTTATGAAATATTTTTTCCCGTTATGCATCCCCTTGATATAATTTCTTAGAGCAATCATCATCCTTTTGATTATCATATTTTCTCAAATGCGGTGGAATTTCTAGGTCACGTTCATCTTCTACTTGTTCAAATTCAATAAGATTTAATCTTGGAGCATCTTCTTGCCTCTCGCCATGTGTATAATAATGTGGGCATTTGAAATCCTGATGCCCCTCTTCACCACATCTGTAACAAACAAATGGTCTTCGTGGAACCTCCCATCCTCTATCGCTAACATATCCTCTACCCCTAGAAAATCCTCTGCCTCTTTGTTGATTATGAGAATAGTGTCTTGTATTGTCTTGCTTTTCTACTCCATGAGGTGATTCTATACTACCTTGGTTGAAACCAACTCATCCTGGAAAGGAGGATGAGGCCCCCCTATTCAGCCCAGTTGATCTCCTAAAACTTTGACAACTTTATTTTTTCTTGGCCTTTAAGGCTAATTGATAGGAATCCTCCACGATCTTTAATCTTGTGCATGCTTATCTCATCTTGAATAGAAAACTTTAATCCATTTACATATCTTGCAGCCATTTATTCCTCAGTTTCTTCATGCTCCACATGAATGGACAAGTTGTAGAACTCATTTGTGTATTCTTGCATGGTTTGTAAGTTGTTTGAGATTTTGAAACCTCATATATAGTGTTTGTGCATAATCCACAAGGAGAAATTTATCTTTTAGCTTCTTCTCCATCTTACTCCAGTGTCCTAATTCTTTATTTCCCTTTTCTTGACCACTCTTTTTGTAGGTGATCCCACCATAACATAACATGACCTTTCAATTTCATGCATGTAGATTTTACCTTATTTTCTTCTGACATAGCCTTCCACTCAAAAAAATTTCCCCATGCTAGTTGACTAGTCTATCAACTCCTTTGGTTTTAGACTACCTCCATACTTTGAAACATCAAATTTTATCCCATCATTCTTTCCTTCTAATGCTTGAAGCATCATTTCTTCAAAAGCTAAGGGTGGCACTTGCATTTTCTCCTCTTCACAAACTTCTTCTTCATCTATGTCATCTCCACCTTGATTTCCTCTATGGTTTATCATTGTAGCAAGTGCAACAACTTGCCTCTGTAGATCTTGCATATTTCTATTCATATGGGAAATACTGCCTCCTCTTCCTCTTCCTCTTCCTGCTATTCTTTTTTAAGAATTGAACCCACTTTGATACAGATAATGTAGCTAAATTCTCAACAAAATCAATATACTGTAGATAACATGAACTCCAAAAGAAAATAGATCTCCTTCTTTGTTATTCAACCATGAATTACAATGCTTGATAAATAAGATAACAACTCCCAACTCAAGTTGACCACTAAAATCTAACTATCTTTGACTAAATCTACTCTAGGTGGCGGAATTTACTATTTTTAGCAGTTTACCAAAACTGTTATTCTTAGTAAGTCCACATGGTTATTCGTATGGGAAAAAAAAATTCCACACATCTTGTACATGCTTAATTAGAGGAATTTCCAACTTTTGATACTAAAATTAACTAATGCGCTAAAATAGGAAAAACATGAGTTATAAATTAAATCCTAATTTCGGCCCTTAGATGGTGGAATCCAGGCTTGAAAATGTGTCAAAAGGTGTTGCTGACCGATAGGGGTGGTTGAGCGGTGCATTCGTATCATCAAAACACGTGGTTTAAAAAGGACTCATACAGACACTTGGAGAAAAAGTTATGACCTTTTCAAGTTCTGCTAATTTTGGCACCTCATATTGGTACATGTAGATGAATCATGAGACGAATTAAGATTTCCGGATTAGGATGGCTCGGGGTTAAACTAGATTTGGTGCTTTGGGATAGTGCATGAGTCGATTAGGTTTAGATTTTGATTTCTCAAAGACCATATTAGATTTGGATTGGGATGGTTCAAGGGATGAATTATATTTGGATTTGGGATAGTTTGGTATTGGCTTGCTTAGAAGATAATTTAATGAGGAAAAAGAAGGGGTTCTTGTGATTTGATTGTGTTAAAATGGTCAAATTGGACTTTTGATTAGTGGAGTTTGGATTGAAATGGATTTTTTAATAAAGGAAGATGCAATTTGGGTGACTCGATTTATTTCTAGGAGAAACTTGATTGGGTGAGACTCAAGGGTTTGAGTAGGATTGGTCTATAGATGGGATTTATTAGGCGATGAAGATTGAGAAGTAAGACCTATAATGGGTTCTCTATTACTGATAATAATAGGATCCATTGAATATCTAGTCATGGATGTCATTGTTTGATTTGAAAACTTGACCTAGATTGTTTAATTAAACTATTTCATATTAAAGGAATGTCTAGGAAAATTTGGGTAGTGTAACAACTATAAAATGTGGGATTGAGCCTAGGTTTTGAGGATGTGTGACATTAATATGGATGCTTGACAAAATAAGGCAACATAATGACTGCAATCTAAATGTTTTATCTAGGTTTTAAGTTGGTTATTATTTGTTAAGGATGTTTAAATAATTGTTTCCATCATAATGGCCGTAAAATAGACTTTTACCAAGTTTTTAGATTGTGATTGATAATTCTAAGGAAATCCATGTAAAATTGGGCAACATAACGACTGCAAATAAAGGTTTTGCCTAGGTTTTGAGATTTTTTAGGAAAAATGACTAAGTGTTCTAGGTAAAATTTGGCATCCTAACAACATCATTGTGTTAATCAATCAACTTTGGAAAAGTTTAACTTTTGGGGTCAAAATGGCTTATCAAATTTTGGTAGAGTGTAGACACCAAATTTTGGTATCACCCCACATTTTTCTCAACAGGATTATCCATGCGAATCACATCTCCTGCTAAAACAACACATTCATTAATTAATTTAGCCCCTTAAACCTCATTATCTAAATATGCCAATTAAGTCACACTCATCCACTATTACACCCACCATACAAATCAAGAACCCCACATGTTCCCCACTTAATCAAACTCAATTCAATCAAATCAAATCTAATACCCCACCTAATAATCAATCCCCAAAATTATTAATTCATGAACCCCACCCATGAATTTAATAATTCTAAAACCCAAATACATCAAAATCCAACATCTTATTCAAATATTCAATAGTGTAAAGTAATCCACATGGGATTCACTATTACACCTAACATTTCAAATCATGTCCCCACTCCACATCACACCTTTTTTTTAAAATCATGAGCCCCACAGTCAAATCAACTCCTAATCATGTCCCATTAAGCAGGGTTACTTTTGCAAACCTCGGTTACTCATTAACCTCATATTTTAATCCATATTCAAGCTATAAATATAACCCTTTCCCCCTCTTAAAAATAATACAAATATTTTAAAACATATTTTGAAGCTTGAAGGGTTGGAAATAAGAAGAAAATTCTGAAATAAGTTTTGAAGCCATGGAAAACCTCTGATATTGTAGCTAAGGATCTTATCAATCTCTCCCACATGCAAAGTACTTTGTTGCTTATTTTCTTTGGGTGTATTGTATTTCTCTACCTCTACATGCTATCTATTGTTCATTTTTTATTTCCATCTTTCTAACACAAGGGTTGAAATCCTCCAAGGAGTTCTGACCTCTTAGAATCGACATTGTTCAGAAACCCCGCATATCTTGATCTAATCACATCTATTCGAGTTTTTACAAAGCGTTATCACACATCCGTAACATCTTTGACAAACTATTATCTTTCCTCTTTTGCATTGCAAGCGTTGACATGTGATTTTTCTGGATAAGGAGTGTTCCTTTGATTTTTGGAAATCATGCTTGCCATGGATGAATCATTTTTGCTCTTGGATTCATTGGGCTGAAATGATATTGCTTGCAAAGAATCCATTTTTGTTTCGGATAGATAAGTTGTAATCTGGTAAATGAAGTTTGCAAACTTATCTCTTTTTACTAACAAATCCTTGGATCAATTCCATTGATCCAAGGTATGTTTTAAATCTTCTTACCTGATTTGAATGGTAAACTAACATTCAGAGGTTGGAGGACATAATGGAATGAATTCTAGTATGTTTTCAAATTATTTTATCTTCTTGAAAGATCGTGTTGCATTCTGTTGTATGTTATGTACTTGGATCTTTTTGAATGATCTCTTCAGGATGCTTAACAATGTTAAGTGAAATGAGGCCTGCTTCAGGACTATTGAGGAACAATCTAAGTCCTAGACCTAAGAGATCTAACCTAACGGGATTCTAAACTAAGGTAGATGTACCTATTTTTCTATCTATGTCTACTTTATTTGGGATAGCATCCTATCCTAAGTTGCATGTTCTAAGTTGAGGGAACCACCTAAGGTGATGCTAGGTCTATTTCTAATCTAATACCTAATACTATATGGTTGAGAAGTATGACCTATCCTAGGATGGCAATTTACCTATTGTAAAGTTTGTAAACCTATGGTAAATACTTCTAAACTATCCTATGGTCATAAGCTAATGGTATCTAGCCTAAACTAATGAAGTATTGAAAAGGGACCTAAGGGTCGTATGGAAAAGTGGAGGTTTGGCGATGGTTCCTAAGTTATTAAGTTGATTTGATTTTTGAATTAATGTGACAACAGTACTGCCAGTTTAGGCAGAGGCATGTAAATTGGAGGGAGTCTACGTGGAGTCTTCACTAAAGTTAGTAATGCATGCAAAATTTGAATTAGGATTCGCCAATTTTGGATGGTGGTGGCATGGAGAGATAGGTGGGAGTTTGGGAATTAATGGCATTTATGAGTCTCATTTTTTGGCGAGCAAACCGCCTAGGAAACTATGCAGTGGATTTGTTGGAGGTTGTTTGGTCATTCATGCTCTCTGATTTTTTTCTTTGCATGGAGCTATCTGGTTCTTCGAACCAATAGTTCTACTTTCAATTTGTGGCTATTTTTGATTCCCTTGGTCTATTTTCAATTAAAGGGAAGTATATGAGACATTTACGAAATAAGTTTTTGGTTGTTGATCTTGCTTGGAGAAGAAGAAGTTTTGGAAGCTCGGTTGGAAGTCTTCTTCGAATCGGCAGAAGCACTATCAGGCATGATAGGCTCTATCCATTAATATTTCTTGCATTTCTTTAAATGTTTCATTAAAAAAATTTTGCTCTCATGAGATAAATGTTTTTGTTTTTGTTTTGGTTATTTGCTTTCTTGTTGAAAGAATCTTTGTGCTTTTGTTTTGGGACCCTTGCATGAAAATGTTGTTTTTGGGTGTCCTTTTGAATGAGTTAAAATGATGAAATGCATTTGTATGTAATTGTCAGGACTTTAGTGTTTTGATGGAAATATATATACTAGACTGTCTGCCAAAAAAGAGTTTAAGTAAGTAGTTTTTGTCTTGAGTTTGAACTGGAAATCTCTTCGGAAGGTAGAAAAGTAAATGGATACTCTTCTCTGTTGCATCTTTGAGTTTTAAAGTGGTATTACTCCTTCTGCGATCTGTATGGGTATACGTTTTGTCTTATTGTATGAACACAATCTTGTATGAAGGTAAGGAATGGATATCTTGTTGCTTCTGTTCTGGGTAAACCTGCATTGTTCAAACTAAATGTCTTTGATTGTTTGTGGAAGGTAGAAGAATACTCTCCTATATCGTATCTTGTTTGTAGAAGTTTAAATACTCCTTTTCGGGACTGTTTTGTATACTTTGATTTGCAGTATGAACTCGAACTTGTGTTAGAAAAAGAGAGTTAATGGGTGAAGGAGGTTTTTGGAATCATCTGTATTTTGTACTCTAAACTTTCATAAATACCGTGAAGGAATGATTTGATCTATTTCTGTACTGCTTCAAACTTTAAAATTGATAGGGAGCTGAGTCAATATGGTATTTTGATTAACATCTTCAGTTTGAATGCGTGAGGGAAATAGAAGGAAAGGTTGACTTAAACTTGTTGTTTGGTTTTAGTATCCTCTTTTGAAACTCTTGAAAGGACTTCTGGGTTTTATAATGGTCTTGGAATTTAACTGTGGATACAATAGTGATAAAGTCTTCTATGCAGTTTTATGTTTGAATCTTCCTTTAAAAATTTTGAAGTTGAGTTATCAGTAGATAGTTGAAGTTATATTTTGAGACGGATTTCTCCAAGTCAATACCATTATTACCATTCTTAGCTCTATTCGGTTGTCTTAAGTTTGATCTTTCTGTCCTTAACACTTTTAGGATTTGGATGTGAATGATAACTATCTTGTTTCTCACATTCTTCTTGGTATGAATTAAGTAAATGATTAACGATTGATGTTTCTTTAACTGGTGAAACTCTTGGATGGTTTATTCGAAGATACAATTATGTATGTAATCGGTCTTGTATCTTCCGTACATGATTTATTTATCTTAAAAGATTGGGGGTATGGGGAACTATCTCTACTAATTCTTTTACAACCTCATTCCTTTTGAATGAACAATAGAATCCTCTTCTGGCATAACTCCTTTCTCTTCCACTCTTAGTGGTAAGCTCTCCATTTTCATTTTTAGAAAACTGTAGGGTAGGATGTTGACCCTTCTTGTCTGAAGATGCATATGGGAATTTGGTTTAACCGAATGATAAGGATGTTGTAAACTGTTTACTCTCCAGTTTGATCTTCCTTTCTTTAGATAAACCTTGTTATAGGTTTAAGAGAATCAAACACATTACTTTTATTAAGGTAATTAAGTATTAATTGTTACTACTTTATTATAGTTGTTTAGTTAAATTGAGGTAAACATTGTGGCTGGGAAATATCTTTTCTAATGTAATAAGAGGCCTAATCTAAGAACCTAGGCTATATATATTTTGACCTAGAATTAGATGCCACATCTGAATTGAGAATCTCTTAATTATTTTATTTGTTGGATGAATCATCCTATAAACGTTACTATGTTAGAATGAACTTGACCGTACATGTTTTCTTGAAACTTTGTAAAGATGAATAAGAAGGTCTTGGTTTCTGAAAGTAACTTTTTGTTTTTATAGTGAAGTTGGTTTTGTATTTCAAATTCAGAAAGAATTATGAAACAATTATTGATAGGAACTATTATTTGAGATAAATAAGTAATTGTTTGGGTCAATACTTATCTGATATAATGCAGTAGATTAGCTGATTATATTATGATATTTTCCTATAAAGTGAATTCAGATTTTTATTGTGCTTCTTTTATGGATGTTATTACTTATGATTTATTTGGATGATTACATTAATTGTTTCATTAAAGAAGATTTGTTTTAATGGAACAATTAGTGGAATGCACTTCGTTTTAATGCTTAGTGCTTATCATGCTCAGTTCAATGAACTGACCCGTGCTAGCAATTTTCTTGAGATGGACTTCGTAAGTGATAAAAGAAGGCAATAAATTTTATGATGTATTGGCTGATTTAAAGTCTGGCTCTTTTAAAGAGATCTCCGATTCATTCTTGAGATGTATTGAAAAGGAAAAAGTTGTATTCTTTAATGATCTTAGTACTGTTTGACATGCAGTTTGTATGAGATGCATAGTCTTGTAAATTGTGTATTTTATCATGATGAATTGAAAATATTATAGGTTCACTTTGAATTGTTGTGTAAATTCTCTTGTACATTTATGAAGGTAGTTGGAATACTATCTTGATGATATTTGGCATATCTGTTTGTATTCTTATTTCTGTTGTCATTTGATAAGTTGGACGAAGAGAAATAGTTCAATCTCTCTCTTTATTTAAAGCAACTTGTTAAGTTGCATAAGATTACATTCTTTATCTAAATAATATATAATGATAATGGGATGTGTATTGAATATACAATTAAACTATAGAAAGTGCGAAAGATATAAAAGGTATGATAAACCCTAACACATAACCATGTAGAGAGGAAGACTCTTCCTCTCTCAAAAGAATGTAAAGTGAAATAATGGTATTTTTGATCGTTAATCACTCAGACTTCATTTTCTATGAAGTCTTCTCTAGTTGAACTTGAATGGTTGTTGCACCTTATTTGAACAGTTGAGTTACATTAATTTAACCTTGCAATGTATGCTATTTTGTTTTGGATAATTGCTCAACATGTCTTAGTTAACGAACATAAAAGCAATCATGAGTTAATGAAGTTCTTTAATATTAATTAAATCAAATATGGATGAAGAACTTAAGGGGTGTTGGATTTAGGGTTGGGCAAGGTTGTCGTAATTTAAATCTTAATCCAAAATTAATTAAGTGTTAATGACCTCCTAGGGGTATGTACATCGTGATGAAGTAGTTCTGCCGGATGTTGGCACACGCCAACTACAGAACAGACCTACGTGAAGACCAAGGTCTTCACGAGGATACAATGTTGCAGTTGACATGTTGCAACACCCTTCCGCATTAGTTCATCTAGATCTACACACATCTGGACTTGAACTTAGTTTCTCTCTAGGCCAAGCTAGCAGCATGAATTGGAATAGGAAGTAGCTTTCTATGACTCAAGGTATCTTGGCACATTCGGTCAACTTAGGTCGGATGAGTATGCCCATATACCCTAAGTCATCATGAGCGTCTCCCTATAACATATTATGTCGCTAACCTGGGTTAGGGTCAAACCTTGGGCAAGTGGACTGACAAAAGTCAGTGAAGACCATTCTAGATAACAGAAGAGTGAGGTGAAGGACATATTCCGATTTGACGAGTATGTCGTCTAGGAATAGTAACATGAACAATATGTTGGAAATCTTTGGCCAAAGTATCACAAATTGCTAGTTACGTTGTCCGATGTCACCTAGTTTAAGGAATGTGATTTCAGATGAATATTGGTAACAAATATTCTAGATAGGTTCTTTAAACAGGTCACTTAGTACCCAGATTAGGGTAAGAAAACCAAGTATATGTAGTATACATAAAAGTATTCAATACTTAGAGACAAGCATGAGAGATCGGTTGGGGACCGAGTCATGCAATGAGAGATCGGTAATTCACCGAGTCATTTACAGCTGCATATGGTTATCTGTTATGAGATTGATTGGCATGGAATGTGTGTTCTAAATTATATTTTATTTAGAATAGAGAACATTGTGTAAAAATATTTTTTTCTCCTTGTTTCTAAAGTCTTAAAATGGGAATGTTACAACATCTCTCTTCTTGGGGCCCCTACATCCATATCCACATCCAAGGTAATAAGCCCTCCATCATTCAAAGTTCACGTTGGATTCCAGATCGAAATTCACCCACGCGAGAACGAAGTTTCCTTATCAACATTATGGCACGCCCAGTGGGACCAGATCTAAGATTTGGTTGTTTCGTTTGTTTTGTTCCTTTGCTCATCTTGTGCAGATGTTGTAAGTAAAATGGTTGTCCGGTTTCATAGCTCCCTCATTTAGATATCTTTTGCGAACATTTCATTGTACTCACTTGTTTGCAGGGTTTTTGTATTGTCTCTGCCAATTTGGTGTGGTCAGTTGTTTATGTCATTGTCGAGGTAAGTGATTTGGTTGTTTTCAACAAGTTGTTATTTCGATTGTTCGTCGTTAATACAAAGTTTATGTTTATTACATAAATAAATAGATTATAATAAAAAAACAACAAAATCAAATAAAATAAACAATAAATAAATAAAACACATTTGTTTTGTTGTTTTCACTTTGAGCTCTACTGGCATGGGAAACAAATCCAGAAATTAATCTTATCACGTGGCTTTTGTTTTTTAATCTTAATCGCATAATAAATATATATCTTGCCTTTCAAATACCTTCGCTTTGACCCAACATTTGATGTCTATATATTCATTTATATCTTAATTTTTAATTATATATAGATCTCTCCTTTCAAATCATAATAATCTATAGCCTATGGTCTATAGTTACTTATTAAACACATAATAATCTATAATCTATAATAATATATAGTCTTTATAATAGTCTATATTCATTTATTTAAATAAATAAAAGCAATCCAATTAAAAACAAAATAATAATAATAATAATAATTCCTATCTATTCCTATCCCTCTCCTCCTGGGCTCAATGCAAGCTTGACCAAGCCATCTAATCACTCCCTCAACCCACATGTACTCAACCTTTCCTTCTCTACACCCAACTCGCCATGTCCTTGGCTTACTCCTCCTTTTCCAACTCCCCGACCCAATTCCCAACTCACCACTAACTCTCCCCTCATCCCCAAGTTACTTTCTTCCCGGCCACTTGGCCGCCTCTCTCACCATCTAACTCACATGACTCCCTAATCCCAGAGCTCCAACTTCTCTCCTCTGCCGAGTTATTATCTTCCACCTCAAGTCTCCCTTCCTACCCACCCCCTCTCTAGGGAGAGGACCCGGTTGTGGTGCAGGGTCCATTAGTGGAGATAGTAGGTGAAAAGACATTCACCTTTTTAATAACATATTTTGAATGATATGTGAAGTTAATACAACCCAACTGTTTTCTATTGTATCATTATTAATTAAACATGGAAGCATGAAATGTTGAATAAGACAGTTTTTAAATTGGTCAATATTCTCTTATTCATTGATAGAACTAAAAATATATATTAATTTATATACAAGTGTACAAAAACCAAGTCTATATAGTCAACTATTCATTAAGTAATATTTTCATTGTATGTACATCATATCTATTACAGTCACTTCAACAAGTCATTTCTCAAGACTTTCCAAACCAGATCTCAAATATAATGCACTATTTTTGATGTAAGAGTCTTCAATCCCAAGTAAACACCTGCATAACAATAAATGAAATTATGGTCAGTCTCACCTTTCATAGTGTTTAAAAACTCAGTACCATATGAACAATAAATTGTGTAACCAGCTGCATAAAATAATAAAAATGACCAACTAAAATATTATCCATTGGATTAAATCCCAATAAATCTCAGCCATTTGATTGAACTATCATAGTGAATCCATGTCAACTAACATCAACCAATTAGAATTTAGGATGATAGAATAAAAGCTGAAGGATGGATTACAATTCCATTTGTTCATGCAGTTTTCATCTCTCAAAGTTGAAGAAGTGAGGAGCAGTGCAGTTCAGGTAAGACACTTATGAATTACAAACTATTTCATAATTCAAGCCCTCTATTTATTTTTTCAGTGTTTGCATATTGCAGCAGAGTTGTATATGCCAATTGCATTTGCTTTAAAGTTTCTGAAGTCTTTTCAACAAATCTAATTTGTGCATATCCTGCCATCATGGCATTCTATGAGACCACGTTGGCTTGCAGTTATCTGCATAAGCATTCCTTGCAAAACCAAAAAAATCAAGCAGCGCAGTGCTCTGGAAATATTGACTGGTTTTAAAGCAAATAGTTCACAAGCTATAAACCTGTTAGCCATTTTGATAAAAGGCTTGTTAAATATGATGTTTATAACCAACTAGGACAAGTGCAAAAGTCCAACTATGAGCGTTTTTGTTGCAATTGATACTCTGTTCTGCCATGCACTACCAAAAACTACAGACTGAAATTTTGAGAAAAGTTTTCAAACTTCAGAAGGCTTCAGAAATTGGGATAAAACATATATTTCTTCCCTCTTACAAATTGTGAGGAGTTGTATGGCTACAATAATGCTGCTAAAACCATTAAGGATGAAGGAAATATTCAACTGGACAGTGATACATTTAACTGGCAAGTAACAAGTGCAGTATATTTCATATAAAGCTAATAATAAAGAACCTTTGCTTTTTGAGAACTCTTAATAAATGTTAAAATGAAGATTGCTACATGGAACGTGTCTGTCATCCAATCATGTACTAAAATATCATATTTTATATAGAAGAGTTATACAGGGATACATCTGCCAGGGCCTAACGTATGTTTCCCACATCCTGGGAACATGGGATGTGAAGGTAATGTTCAACCCCCAGTCCACAAATGCAAGAGAAGCTAGGTGTTCCCTTGGAAGTTTCCCATGGGCCATTGAGAACCCAAAGGTATCTAGGGTATGTCAGCCATCCATCAACTCCTGGGGGGATGCCTAAACGTCCCCACAGCTGGTAACAAAATCAAAGACAACAACTGAAAATTTAAAAAAGTAGTTTATTCAAAGATACCGTTTTGCTTTGTTTTTTATTATCTTATCACAACTCACTAATTAGATCAATTTTGAGTCTTTACCATAGCTACGACATTGTACATGGTCACTGATGTGCTAGGCTATGACTATAGTTGAGTGTTCTTCATTCAAGAAGAAGATATGCCATGACAGTGCGTGCAAACAACAAATACACTTCTTTGGGAACATATATTCTTCTTCTCTAGTGTATAGTCATCACTGCTATATAGGCATAAGTTTAATTGTATACATAAAAATATGGAAAGTATTCTAATTACATGTGCAAAATTTATATTGAAAACATAACTTTAAATACAACACTACTGGAATATACAACTCTGTCGGAATATGACCACAACAGTGTTCTATAGTCCAGCAGTGTTGTATATTGCATTTCTGAATTCACTGTATTGTTCATTTTTTCCAGATATCTCATTCTCCAGTTGAAAAGTATTTTTTCCAATCATCACTGTGATATTAGCATAAGTTTTATTGTATACATAGAAATTTGGAAAGTATTATGATCATATGTGAAAATTTTATATTGAAAACATAACTTTAAAAACTACATAGGAAGAGTCCGATGAATACACTAGTTTGTCAAGCTTTCATTAGAAATATGGAAGGAAAATTTTTAGTTCTATCAATGAATAAGATAATATTGACCAATTTAAAAACTGTCTTATTCAACATTTCATGCTTCCATGTTTACATAATAATAATACAATACAATACAGTCAATGTCTTTCACCCACTATCTCCATTATTGGACCCTGCACCACAACCGGTGCCTATCCCCTAGCAATGCTCACCCACCAGCCGTTAATGTTTTCATTATAAATTTTCCCTTCCATATTTCTAACGAAAACTTAGCTTTAACAACTACGGGAGAGGACCGGTTGTGGTGCACCCTATCTTGCACTGACACCACCGCGCCACCACGTCACTTTGCCACTGGGTGAGTAAAAACACTATAGATATAGGTATGTACTCTATAGATATAGGTATGTACCATAATATCTGTTGCATTCATCATATAGACTAGTAAAATTGTTATCTTCTTTGCAAAATATACATGTCTAACCATTTAAACAACTAGATGAAACCAATCCTTTGTTGCATTGTCATTAGAAATATGGAAGGGAAAATTTATAGAGTAAAAACACCACCAATGGATGCAGCACCAAATTCTTGACCTCCAACATTGCACCGCCACCTCACCGCCACCTTTGCGCCAGTGGACGATCCGCGTTTGTGGAGATGTCAAAAAAGTTGGTTTTTTTGCATGGGACCAAGTGTTGTCCACTCGCCGCGCCAGTTGTTGTCCGGGCTACCGCCATGCATTGAATGCTCACCCACCAGCCGTTAATGTTTTCATTATAAATTTTCCCTTCCATATTTCTAACGAACAATATAGTGAATTCGAAATGCAATAAACAACATTGTTGAACTATACTGACATTGTGCTCATTTAGTCAAATATACTGTTATCTATCCAAGCACTTTCTATATTCAACGTATTGACATATTCCATACAAGTTTCATTGTCATAATGAAAACTACAAGTCAATTAATTCCTAAAAATGAAACAAAATCATTCATATTCTAGCATATTCCAACATTCATTTTTGGTATATTTATAGTTTCTTTTCCAACAATCATCTTTCATGTTGTGAATCAGGTATTTCATTTACACCATGAGAAAAGGTGCTATTCTTTAGAAGATCAAGGAGGCCAAAAGTGAGAGGTGTACAATTATCACATAATTTAAGTGATGAAGAGGATAATTCAGCACCAACTGGTAATGAACCAGAATGTAGAAACCCACCCACTGTCTTAGTTCAAAGAACATCTGCAACAAAGAAGCTTAGTGTCATCCGAGGTTGGACAAAAGAAGATATGGAAAAGGCGATAGATGATGTTGAGTTTAATGGGTTCTCAGTTAGAGCAGCAATAAAGAAGTATTCCATTCCACCCACATCATTACACTATTGGCTAAATGGTCTCACCCACACAAAGAGGAGGGGTCCTCCAACAGTTCTAATTGAAGAAGAAGAAGAGGAAATTGTTGAATGGTGCAAAGAAATGGCTGATATGGGTCATGGCTTGGAGTTAATGCAGCTAAAGGAAAATGTTGCTCAGATTTGTGAAACAAAACAAAACCCTTTCGAGAGATGGGTTTTCGGTAAATCATGGTGGGTGGATTGAAAACATCATCCAGGACCTTGCAATCCGAACATTTGAGGGACTTGACAGGATAGAGCTTTAAACTTGCGCCTATGATAGTAACCAAATTTTATGATAATTTGGCCAAAATCTATGGAACCTATTCATACGGTGCTCATAAAATCTAGAATTGTGATGAGACTGGTTTGCAGGTGGAAGAAATTGTGGAGTTCATGTAATTACAAAGAGGGGCGGTCGTAATGTCCCAAAGGCAATACCAAGAGAGCGGGAGTGGATCACTATATTGTGTTGTGTCAATGCAGCAAGTATGTCAATCCCTGGATTTTATTTGTTCAAGGGAAAAAGAATGATAAAGATTTACATTAACAATTGTGAACCTGGAGCATGTATGGCTGCACATCCAAATGCATGGATGATAAAGGAATTGTTTTTAAACTGGCTATGTCATTTTGCATGTTCAGTACCAGGTGGTGTTTCTCCAAATAATAGACACCTATTGATATTTGATGGCCATGGCAGCCATGTAGCATTACAAACTATGGAGGAGGCAAACAAATTGGGCATTGATTTGATAACACTACCAGCACATACTAGTCATAAGTTGCAACCTCTTGACGTGAGTGTGTTCAGCCCTTTCAAGACATATTTTAGAGCTGAGAGGTCCAAATGGATGGTAGAGAACAAATGTGTAGATGTGAAAAGGAATGACATTGCTGAGCTTGCAAGTAGAGCCTTAAAAAAGGCACAAACACCATCTAACATAATTGCAGGTTTCAAAAGAACTGGTATTTGGCCATTGAATTATGATGCTCTCCTAAATGACATGGCATGCAGCCAGGCATTTGACATGCAAGGTGAGGAAGTTGTTGATCTTTGTCACAAACATTTTGAGCCTATCTCAACAAATAAATCTTGAATTAAATGACAGTGAAGAGGTGGTACTTGAAACTCAATTCATGGAAAATGTTGACTCTAGAGATGATATGGAAGCAAGCTGCAACACATGGAGTGGAGCTAAACGGTGCTCTTGGAAACCCAAGTAACATCATCAACAATAAGGAGGGTCTTGATTTTGTAAGTAACAATGATTTGTCCTTGCCAAGTCAAGTTAACCCGCCACAATGGTTAGAGGATGCCATGAAAAACTTGGGTTACAAGCTACCATCCAACACAGAAGATCAAAGCTTAAATCTGCCTTCCTTTCCTGAAGGACTAGAACAAGAAACAATTATTCATTACTATGCAGATGTTGGAGGTGAGGATGAACAAGACGAAGTCGAATTTCAAGAGGATGCTCAAGAAAATGAAATTAACTTAGAAGTTATGCAACATGAACCTCAACACCGAAGAGACCGAAAACCAAGATGGACGCTTGCACGTTACTTTCCCATTTTCTACGACTTCCAAGGAGATCATAAACAAATCAGATGGTTCTATTAGACCGAGTAGGCATTCACATGATTTTGATTTGCACACTGAGTACATGGAGCTATTGGTTGATGCAGAAAGAAAAAAGGAGGAACAAGCAAAACTAAAGTTACGGAAAAAGAAGTGGCACAAAAAAAAAGGTTCTAGACTTGCAAAGAAAAGAAAAAAGATTGCAGGAGAAGCTTGAAAGAGAAAGGGAGAAGCAGGCTAAGGAGCAACAGAAAGAGATTGAGAAGGCACACAAGCAACAAAGGAAAGAGCAAGAGAAGAGGGAGAGGGAACTTGCAAATCAATTAAGGGAATACGAAAAGAGGATGCGTGTAAGTTCTGCAACTGATCATGAAAATCGAAGGATTTTTCAAGATATGTTAAATATTCAAATTCTAGGTTATGCTCAAATTGGAACACCTCCATCACTTATGAATAACTCTTATACAGTTCCATCTTGGTATGTATCACCTCATTTACTTTGTACAAGTTCAAGCAGTCTAGTAGTTCACTTGTAATGCCACCATGGATGCAAGCTTCAACAGGGTAACCAACTCCTCTGTCAACAACAGGTGCAAATCCCTTTTCAAGCGGAAAACCAAATCCTTTTTCAGCAGGGGGACCAGATCCTTTATCAGTTGGGCAACCAAATGCTCTGTCAAAAGGGATTCTAAATCCCTTTTCAGTTGGCCAATCAAACACTGTATCGATAGGAAAAGAAAATCCAAAAGCAGTATAGAAAGAGGGCAATATTACTTATACTAACTAAGATATTGAACATGTGCCCGTAAACAATGCTTATTACCCCATATGATGATGGTAGTAATTTTGTTGGTGATACAATTTTGCTAGATGTATTCACCGAAGCCTTCCTATGTAGTCTCTAAAGTTATATAGTGCAATATAAATTTTGCGTATGTAATCAGAATACTTTCCAGCCGTCCATGTATACAATTAAACTTATGTTAATATATCAGTATGATGATGGTCTATATTTTACACCCTATTTGGCGGTGTAATCAGAATACTCATATTAATTTTGCGTATGTAATCAGAATACTTTCCAGGCGTCCATGTATACAATTGAACTTATGTTAATATATCAATATGATGATGCTCTATATTTTACACCCTATTTGGCGGTGTAATCTGAATTCTCATATTAATTTTGCGTATGTAATCAGAATACTTTCCATTGTTCTATGTATACAATTAAACTTATGTTAATATATCAGTATGATTATGCTCACTATTTTAATAGTGCAGTGTTTAAAAACATTAAGGATCATTGCCTGAGTGAGAACCCTCTCATCTCTTCCTTTTCTTCTCATCTTTGTAGCAGGTTGAGCCAATGCCGAGGATGAAGTCGGTCAGGAGTGGAGAAAACGCATGCACCCACCGGTCTGCAAGATCCCACGAAATGGTCGCTCGAGCTCTGCAACCGAACCCGCAAAAAACCAGACTGAACGAGCTCCCTCTCCATTTCCCATGAAATCCAATGGCGCGTTTTGGCGGTGGCAGGGTCCATAAACCTACCCCGCGCGCATTAACGGCTGGTGGGTGAGCATTCAATGCATGGCGGTAGCCGGACAACAACTGGCGTGGCGAATGGCGTGGTGTTTTTACTCGACCAGGTGGCAGTGACGTGGTGCAGTGACTATGCAAAGATAGGGTGCACCACAACCGGTGCAATGCGTTACAACAATGCAGCCCGTGGGAGCAACATGTATATATGAACCATGGAAGACACTTCAAACATTTAGACTCAAGATCGAGAGAACGCTAATACAGAAGCGAGCAATTACAACAGAAAACAATGTAAATGGCAGTAACAGAGAGTGGTAATGCCTATAATTAGACCTAGAAATTGCTTACGGGGTAATGACTATACCATATGCTTATTGTGATGATAGAGTGGTAATGACTATACCATATGCTTATTGACAAGCTTACAGCAAATGCAATCATATACAACATAAAAAAAAAGCTATGACAGATGCTATAACATGAAACCAGAATATACACACTCACCTTACAAACATAAAATAAAATTCAATTGAATATACACACTTCATCAACCAAATCACGTAGCCTTTGAATCTCCCCCATGCATTCAGATCCCAAAACATATAATTTTTGCCACCTAAAACATATAATTTTTGCTACCCGAAACAGAAAACAAATTACATTTGTTGCTGCAAACACTGAAAATTGTTAGTTGCGTGTGTTTTTTAATGAGTGTGTTTTTAATCTTTGTTTCTATTATGACTGTCATACCTACACCAACACTGTTTTTACTTTTATTTTATTATGACAGTCGGGTACCCAGGAAAATAGAAGAACCCGGGAGAAACCCAGACCAGTACCAGGTCTAGAACCATACTGGTAAAGTTACAGAGGCCTCCAAAGCAGTACCCATTAACATGGAAAATAAATCATACAGGATAATAAAACTTAGAAAAAAACTACTGGAAGATCCATAAACAAATGCAAGATCATTGGAACGAAGTACTCAATGGTAGGTGTGAAATAAATATGTATTCTTTTTTACAATGAAATGCCAGAGTAATTTGTTTATCCCTGCAATATACTGAAACATGGGCATCGTAAGGAAAAAATAAGCAACAAAGGACATGATAGCAGATAAATCATCAGAAAATAATGAATATGAAACATCTAGCAAAGCATTTTCGCTTATGGACAATATAATATGTACAATAATACATTCGTCATCTCCAACCAGTGATTAGTGTTTACTGTGCACATGCAAAACATAGTTATCTACTCTTTTTTTTCTAGATATACCCTAAACAAAAAAATAAACAAGCAAAACACTGTCCTTAAATTTTCTCAAAGCAATCCCTGCACAGAATCCTCTGTCCTCATAACCTCGGGAACAAAACTCTGGACCAACCAATGCAACAAGGCCTTCAGACTCTAAGAGCGTAAGAAGGAGAAAAGGTATCCTGACGCCTATTTTCACAACAACAGGTATAATATCCTTCGGGATATGACAAGTGCAATGCCTAAAGACTAATATCCAAGTAAAGGCATTTTAAGTAACAAAACACAGTACAATCATGTCAAAAGAAGTTACAAGAACAAATAATCCAAAGCCATATCATAACAGCACAGCAAAATCGTAAAACTTCTGCAGGTAGTAAAGCAAAATTGTAAAACTTCTAAACACAACTATACCCACAAATTAATGCTTTCGATAAATACAGAGTTGGCTTAAATCCCCAGTACCAATCACAAAGAACCATCCAGATCAATTGCATGCCCTAGAATACCACAATTCAGTCTCAATAGTTCTTTATATAACTTTGCATACAACTAGCAGATGTACTTGTAATCCCATTAACAGTAATAAGCAACTGAACATGAGCTCGCATGGCACCCATAAACCCGAGACTGGCACTCATAAACAAGACAAATACACCAATGATTTTAAGCTTGGAAGAAATAAAATAAGACGGGTGACAAAACAAATTTCTTTTGCTGAATGGCAAACAACAAACTTTCCATAGTAGTACAGTGTTTAAAAACACTAAGGATCATTGCCTGAGTGAGAACCCTCTCACCTCTGCCTTTTCTTCTCATCTTCGTAGCAGGCCGAGCCAATGCCGAGGATGAAGTCGGTCAGGATTGGAGAAAACGCACGCACCCACTGGTTTGGAAGATCCCACGAAATGGTCTCTCGAGCTCTGCAACCGAACCCGCAAAAACCAGACTGAACAAGCTCCCTCTCTATTTCCCATGAAATCCATGGCGCATTTTGGTGGTGGCAGGGTCCATAAACCTACCCCACGAGCATTAACGGATGGTGGGTGAGAATTCAATGCATGGCGGTAGCCTGGACAACAAGCCCGGCGTAGCGAGTGGACAACACTTGGTCCCATGCAAAAAAACATACTTTTTGACATCTCCACGAACGCGGATCGTCCACATGGCGGCGAGGTGGCAGTATAATCTTTGGAGGTCAAGAATTTGGTCCTACATCCATTGGTGGTGTTTTTACTCGTCTAGGTGGCGGTGACGTGGCGCGGTGATGTCGTGCAAAGATAGGGTGCACCACAATGGGTCCTCTCCCCTAGGAACTCTAGTTCCCTCTCGGCCACTCGGCTAAGCTATCCTCACCTACCGAGTTCCCACACACCCCTTTCGTTCTCTACGATCTACCCATATAACTTGACTTCCACACCATCTATCCCTACCCATATCTCCCCCTTTCCATCCACGCAGTCCTCACTTAATCCGGCTTCCTTCGCATTCACTGAGAAAACTATAAAGACCATAACATTGGGGTTCATTATAACAAGATTTGCAAAGACATTATGAATAGATGATTCATCTGATCTCGATCCAACTCCTTCAGGTACACCCAAGCGAGCTTGTGCATTTGCAATCAAGAGAATAACATATCCACGTAGACTCACAATATTTCGATGTGTGACGCTTCCAATGTTTCACCAAGTTTCAAATTCATGCAGCTTTGTGGGTCGTGACTGTACACTCTCTCTATTGTACATTTAAATAGATTCACATTTAAATAAATTTATTCGAACACATTTAAATAGATTCACACGATCCCAATTCACTTCCAACTATTTCCATCTCAATTTCAAATCCACGCAAGATTTGTGGGTAACGAATGTACAATGCCTCTCTTGCAATTGGCTTCCAAATATTTAGAACACATTTACAAATAGTGCCATGTATTAACACAATCGTTAAGCGCCCGTACAGTCTCCTTATAGCTGTTGGCTTACAATTCTTTACACTGTAGGTATAAACACTACGTGATTCCGTGCATGATACATCCAATTGTTTCCAACTTAGGTTTAAATTCACGCAAGCTTTGTGGTAATGACTGTATAGTCTCTTTATACTGATTGGCTTACAATTCTTAAGAACACATTTAAAAACATGTAGAGAAATTGGCTTCTAATTCTTTAGGATACATTTATAAACCGTGCGTGTAGCACCGTAACCAATTAGGGGAAAGGAGCCAGTTATCGCGAATGGCCCAATGACTGTGAGTAGTTATGTGAAACAAAGTACCAATAGTTGTTTGAATTAAAGTTAAAAATGAAATAAAAACTAGCCAATAAAGTAAGTCACATCAATAAATGAACCAATGAAATGATGACACATAAACAACCCATAAAAGGTGATTTTATTCTCAACTAATGGGTTGCCTTAAATTCCTTTGTATTCAAAAGTACTTATTTTAAATCCCTTAAAAATATATTCTCCACATACTCTAAATTTTTGAAAGAAAATCTGTATATTAAAAAAATCATGCTCTTTAAAAGGGTTTTTTTTTTTTTAAATTTTTATGATTGTTAAGTGGCTCTAACAACCTCCCACATTATGATTCACGATAACTGGCTCCTTTCCCTATATATTTCTCGTTTAGATTTTTCGTGAGTCTCATTATGTAATCAAACATATGAAGAGCCACGTCTATGTACAAAGTGAGATTAACCAGATCTATCCGGCCAAACAAAAATTCAACTTTTGACGTTGCTTCTCCTAAAAGTGGGATTTGATTTGGTTTTTCAGTCTAGCAAAACGATCCACCATTTGTTGTTGTGATGGGAAGTCGATTTGTTGGCCCCACATGCATGGGTTGACGTAGTTGAGGAAACCTTTTAAAAGGAGTAACCGACCATTTTCTTTGTGGCTTGGGCCACACATCATCTTTTTGTCAGGTCATGCCATCTATGTCAAGTTGTGTTTATTGCCGGTCTTTGTCGCAAATAAGTAGCATTTTTTTATTTTTATTTTGTTACTCCAATACTTCTTCATCGATTAAATTCAACTCAATATGTTACATCAATTACCCAAACTTCTTTGAGCTTTATCGTTGTCCACTCCTTTTTAATAGATTATATTAAATCAATAATTATTGTTATTATTATTTAGGCCATTCGATGTTCTTATTTAATTTGTACACTATCGTTTCCCGATTATTTAGTTTTCTATTACTTTACATATCATACAACTATCTTATGATCTTTCTATTTTCCTTAACATCATTTATGACCAAGCAACTAATTGTGTTCTTCGAGTTTGCGAGGGGGTATCTTCTACGAATTTTGTGACCACTCAATCAATTTGTTAAAGACTACTTTTAAAAACAAAACAAAAAAACAACAAACACGCCTAAAATTTCTTTCACCAAACCCCTCTTGCAGTCATGAATGGTGTAATTTTAAGGTCACTGGATGTTCGGGTCTAGTGATTAGTACCTCCAAACACCGTGCAACTAGATAAAAAGGAACGAGCAATATCCAGGTATTCCTCATTTTTCCCTATTTGCTCCTTTTTTGCATACAATTTCCCTTTTCTGCGCATGTTCTCATTGAAAGTTCACATTTCGTTTTGGTTTAAAACAAACCCTGTGCATCCTACCTGATCAAATAGTTTAAATAGGGGGTTAACCTTCTACATTCAACTTATCACACACAACCTCCACTCACAAACAAATCAACACATCAAAATACTCCTATCACTGGTTAATTGATTGGAGACTTGAACACCCAACAAGAAACCATCTTAGACACTTCCCTAGCCAAAACTGCATGAAACCAACCTTAGACTATTGTTCTCTAGGCACCTTTGTTATCCACTTTTCTATTCACATCCCTAAATTAAACATGATGATAAAAATATGTTTCTTGATTTGTTTGTCAACAAATTACATAAACAAATGTTTCTCTATTTCACGCCTATTGTCACTCTCTCTCAAATCGAAACAAAACAACAATGTCCTCCATCCAATAAAATTACTTCTCCTAACGATATCTCGACAAGATTCTAAACTTGAGGCTATACCTTAAGTTACCTAACCCTCTATCTTTGTGGCCTCGCTTCATGTGGACCGTGTCATCCACAATCATTCCCACCTTGAAACTAAGTCCCATGTCCCTCATCAATCCAATCTTCCTAAACCAACCACACCAACTACATCTTCCACTCCTTTAGAAACTCTTGGACCTCCTCTAACCCCATATATGACTTTTATTTCAAAATATCCCAAAAATATCTCAATCCTCTCAATCTCCTCAATTGGTGGATCACATTCCACCCACATTCCTTTTTGTCAACTCTACTCAATCCGCTACTAAGTATGCATGTCCAACCATCTCAACATCTTCACACTTACATTCCTACCCATCGTATGCTCCAACCATCTCAACCCTCTTAACACTCATATCCCCACTTCTCATTTACCACAACAACCTACCCATCTAGCTTCACATTCAACTATCATATCATGTCCCTATTTCTCAACACTAATCATGCAACAACAAATCCAATCTCAACCTATGACATCCCGCAAATTAATCCTTATCTTAATGATTCCACAAACATCCCATCCACAAGTTTATCAATCACATTATCAAATGATTCCCAAACCCCCACACATCCACAAATGTATCATTTAACTTATCAAGCTACATTTCAAACCACACAAATAATCCAATCTCAACCTAACATCGTGTCAAATGATCCAATTCACGCTTTAATGAATCGGTTGGACAATTTAGAAGCCGCTACCTTGGCACCCAAAGATGCATTATCCTATGAAAAAATCTGTAATGAACCGATTCATCCATCGGTTCCAATCAAACCTACCCTCCTCATTAGAAACTTCATGAGTTTACTAAGTTCAACAAAAAGGAAGATCCCCAACAACATCTCATGCATTTAAAATGCATGTTGTCTTATTCTACATGATCACGATCTACTACTTCACACTTTCCCCATGTCCTTATCTGGTCCCGCGTTAGACTGGTACAACCATATCCTGCAATATTTCATATTCTCTTTCACTTAGCTTGCACAAATATTTTTAGAACACTTTTCTATTAACATTACACACCAAACTACTATCACTAACCTATACACCATCTGACAGTTTGAAGATGATCCCATCACCGAATTTTTCGCATGATGGCGTGGTGTTATAAACCAACTATCCTTCTCTCTTCCATGCAAACCAAACTCATCGAACTCTTCTCACGATCATGTGTAAAACATATATCATCTACTTTACAAATCCAATCATTTCAAACCTTTGATGAAGCCTTCACCATGGCTCATGCAAACTCAAAACCCATGCCATTGAACATGGTCATCTTAAACTCAAATCAACTGAAACTAAAATTGAATCTACTAAACCATCCACACATAATGACACATTTAAAGTGCGGCCAATGCCGTGGTCATTAAGCCCTCATCCACATCTACATCTAACACATGGCCTCAACAATGAGCCCCTCAATCAATAATCAACTATACCCCCTTGGGAGAATCATATAGTTTCGTATTTGACAAGTTGATGGCCGTAAACTCCATCCAACTTCCTCCCATACGACCCGTGGACAATTCGCAAGCCAAGCCTATTTGGTATCACAAAGCCCACTATTGTAAATATCATCGGGTCAAAGGTCATGACATTGAGAAATGTCATTCTTTCAAATATCATATCCAACAACTTATAAATAAGGGGATATCCAAATGGATAGCTCCACCACTTCATCTAGTCAACCTCTTGACAAAATTACAAAAACTTTTCCTAATCAACCACCAATAAATCAAGCTACCCCTTTTACATCTCAATTATAAATGCTTACGTGATTGACACCATTAATCAAGATCTCATCTTATCACCAACTCCACATGTTCCTACCTTAGACATTATTCCCACTCCTTATTCAGAATCTATTGTATCTAACCTATCACACCTATATCAAATTTTACTACTTGTCCTGAACCTACACCTCTCTCTACCCTTACCACATCTGCATCAAATTTGACTATACCATCTACTTTATCCACTTCGATCATGCCCCAATCTATCACATCAGATTCATCCTTAGCACCATTTTGGCCCCATTGATATCCACACCTATCCCTACATCTCTCACATCTATGCCTTCACCCACATTTACATCAAACACACCTATTACTACACCTACATCACTCATCTCTACAACCATCCCAACTAAACTCATTTCTACTACATGTATTTCTTTACAACCCCACCTCGACATCACCCCATTACAACATCAACCATTCATTCGAAACATTTATGAATCTACCATTCCACTACTTCTACACCAAACATTAATCCTACATGCATTTACTTCATTACCTATCATGTCTACTCCATCGGTTACCACATCCCCTTCAGTAGATTTGACTACCTTATCTACATCCATTCCACCTTCACCCATTATACCATCCTTAGAGTTAATCCTAGTTCCTCCTTCTGCACTTTTTTTTCATACTAACCACACCAATGACCTTAACCACATCCACATCGGCTTTGAGTATACATACCACTTCATCCACATCTCTCGTGCCCCAACCTGTCATATTCAACCCCTTAACCACATCTACATCAAACATGCCCATCACCACATCACTCACATCTCCAAATATCCCAAATATTCCTACATCCCTATCTATCCCAACTACCCCTACATCTATCATATCAACAAATCCACCTATCCCTACCTTGACATCTTTACCTATATCCTTGCCCATGGCCACATCACCCATCTTATCCCAATATTATTTATCTAATCCTTCTATCACAATGACCAAATCCTCTCGATTTGTAACCCTATCAAAGATACCCTTTGAAACATCTATTGATGAAACACCTCCACCTAAGTCAAATAAATATGGTTTACATCCTTCCACTGCAAAATTAGCTACTTCCACATTGGACAATCCAAAACCTACACAATTCACATCTCACATAGACCTCATTAATCACATCATACAAACACCTCTTCCTCCACTAATATCCACCTACACTACCACAATCTTAGATCCTCAATTGAAATTATTATCATCCCTGCCAAAGGTAAATCTTCTCGATCAAAATCTAAGGCTCATGGAAAACATCCCCAAAGTCTCTCTATACACATCCCGTAAAAAGGTGTCTTTCCTCTTTTTTTAGCAATCTAATGTTGCAACATCTATTTTAGGCCATTCCCTTCATCTACGACATCTCACAATGATAAATTTACATCCAAACAATCCAATCCTCCAATCAAATTGATGTCCAAGACATATAATCTACCCATCCAATGTACATCCTCACCTAAATCCAATCCAAACAATCAATCCTCCAACCAAATTTGATTTATCTAATTCACCCATCCAATCTATATCCGTACCTAAGTCAAGCCAAAACATCATAAGAGTTATCTTCCTTTTAACACTTTGATGGGTCCTATGCAAATATCCTTTGACATTTAACTTGAATTTCCACCATCACGCTTCCTCCCATTAAAGCCTTTAATCCCTATGGTCCAAAGCCATCATGGTTTAATCCTAATTGCATTTGCGCTTATCATCGTACCTCGGGCCATGACATTGAACATTGTAAGGCCTTTTAGAAAATCATCCACAACCTTATTGAGAAATATGATTTCCTCATTCAGGGAAATATCCTTCTCCATCTACATCTAATCCAATTCATATCCCATCCATTGGGTTTCCCATGATTCCTCCATCCATATCATCCCTTAACATCCCTCCTACACATGACATTCCTCCTAAGGAAGGTCCTTCATTGTTCATCAAATACTGCTTATCTTGCCAAGCACACTTGTGGTCTCGACCATTTATCCAATCCAAATCCAAAACAATCTCATCTAAACTCTTTTGACATCCTTTAACTCATCACATTTAATTCATTGGGGAGAAACCTTCCCTCACCCTTGAGCATATCATCCATACAACTCCCTTGACAATAGGGGACTTCACTCCTTGACATTGTTTTATTTACCTCATCCAAATTCATCCAATCTAAACTAATCTATCAAATCTTCATCTCACCTTAAGTCCACTATTGTGGCCATATTTTTCCTTCCATTGAGGACCATTTATTTTCATCGAAGTCCTCCTTTGAGGCCATGTTTGTCTTTCCATTGAGGGACCATTTTTTCTTATTTTCTTATCAAAGTCCACCATTGTGGCCATATTTGTGCCTCTTTTGGGGCACCATCTATTTCATCAAGTCCACATTTGTGGCCATTTTTTTCCTTCCATATTTGTGTCTCTCTTGGGGCATCATTTATTTTCATCAAAATCCATTGTCATGGTCATATTTTTGCTTCCTTAAGGACATAGTTTTATTTCCCACTTGTCTATCACATCTAATCCTTTACAAGCTATCATCTCATCTTGTCGTAACTTTATTGTCTTCCCTCCCTTGGTGGTAAACTAGAGACAAAACCTCTTAATGCATTACACTTGCGACCATTCTATTGTTAGCATATCTACCAATGAGCACTTAGTATATCTTTAGATCATTCCTCCATCATGAACCTCTTTCCATTTATCATTGTAATGATATGGAACTATGTGGTCTACCATCACTTCCTCGATATGACCTTAAATATGGGCACCATGGCTCTATCCATAGCATTTTCCTTATGGATAGGTTCTCCCTTTTGGTGAGAACTCCGTGATCATTACATCCATCACCCTCTCATTCACCTATTGAAACCCCATGAAAGGGTCCACAGGTGTCTCTTGTACATCATCATCCCCTCCTAAGTGGTCTACCTAGCTATACCCAACTCTTCCCCATCAAATAAAAAAAAAAAAAAAAAAAAAAAGATCATGGATGCTCCTATCTCATGCTATCTTATCTAAAAACAGATTGATCCCTCGAAGGACAATTGTTCATTCAAAAACATATATCAAAAATAGATTGCTCCCTCGAAGGACAATCTATCATGCATATCTTATCCTGCCATCTAAAAGTAAAAATCAAAAAAATCCAAAAAAGAAAAAGAAAAAAAAAAGTAGACCATACCCTCGAAGGATGGCTACTCTATTATATCATGGTAGTGAAGGCTTCCCGCATTGATCAACCTTTCTATATATCAGCATCCTAAGAAAGCTTCCCACATCGATCAAATTTATCATATACATTGTAGACTTCCCACATTGATCAGTTTGCATCTTCCCCTTCCTAGCTGGGGCATAGTCTAGAACAACACCTATGGAGACCCTCTTCCGTGTACAAGTTACATCTCTAAACCCCTTTTTCATGTTGACATTAACTTTATTAGCATATTTCATCCATATTTCCCTCATGGTTTTGGTATAACTAACTATCATTGGTTATGTGTTAACACCTGCTATTGGCTACAAGTGTAATGCCTTGAGTGGACCCCTATCTTGTTTACCTCAATATGGTTCAAGGCATGACTTCCCCATATCCTCCTTGCTATGCCTATGTGTCATTTATGTCATTAAGGTCATATTTTATCAAAATCATATTCTTCCATTTCAAATCATGAATTCTATATCTATTTGTTTACCTCTAAGGATGGCATATCTGACCATCATCCATAATCCCATGAATTTTGTTACTATCTATACACTTTTAGTTTGGGAATTCTACTTGATCTCCATTGTAGTTTGTGAATCCTACTTGAGGATCCCTCTCAAGGAGAGTTCGTTATCCTGCAACTTCTTATCCCCCATCATGGTCAACAATGTTTTTTATCCATTTCTCCTCGCTCCTCATTTCCACTCATCACCACTTATCCCCACATCATCCTTCTCACCTTTTTGTCCCCTTTCACCACTCTATGTGTCTTCCTTTCATTTCCTCCCAACTTTTCACTTTTCCTCTTCCGCTTGACATTATTGCATCATCACTCCCACCCCATGTGGGCATCCCAATTAAGGATTTCCTTACACTCTCCATCTACACTGCATATATTCCTTGATCCATTCATGTCACACTCCTTTGTTTCCTTGTTATCACATTGTTATCACCTCCTTTCACCTTTTGTTCCATTTTGCATACACCACTCACTCTTTTCTCATCCTTCCTAGTATTCATCTTCTGCTTGGTCATCTTACTTACACACTTTCATAGTATGGAAAATTTACTTGAGGGTTCCCCTTCAGTCCATCTTGTCATACCCTCTTCCCATCAACTCTTAATAGCTTAATTCTTCTCATCATTCTTCTTCTTCTTGACTTGGTGATCCTACTTAACCATCCCCATCACATGACAATCTTACTTAAGAGTCCCTCTTAAGGTTGATCTATCATCCACCCTTCCTCCATCTCATCATATTTCCCTCATCTTATTTCTCCACCTCTTCGTATTCATCTATTCTAGTCAACCATTCCACACCTATACCCATTACAATGTTGTCTTTCTCCTTGCATATCATCACTACCGGTTTGGAGATCTTACTTAACCACTCTTGTGGCATGGCGATCTTACTTAAGAGTCCCTCTTAAGGATGATCTATCATCCTGCACTCACCCATCACTCCACATCATCACCATCCATATTTTCTCGTCATTCCCCATCATCACATCCTCTCACCTCCTCTTCCATTCTCGCAAATACCACCTCTAGTTTTCCCACTATTCATCTCCATCATCCCTCACTTGGCAATATTACTTAACCATTTCTTTCCCATTCATTTCATGTCTTGTTTCTTCATCTTTACCTCATTCATCCTCATCCATTGCACCCTCTCCTCACCTTCATCCTCACACATTCGTTATCCCTCCTTTCTTTACTCTTTCCACTCCATCTTCTAGAGTTCTCCCACATATCTATTCCCATGCTTACCCTCCATTGTTGTTGGTATTCTCCTAAAATATTTCATCATCATCTTCCATGCTAATAATTATCGGTGGAATTCTCCTAAAAATCACTCCTCCCCATTTTGCATGGCCTTGTTCCTTCTCTTTGACCTCCTCCATTCTATCTTCATTCCTTCCTTCTCTGTGCCCTTTGATCATTATCGGGGATTCTCCTAACGTCCCTTCATTGGCATTTCCTCTTCCATTCCTCATTTACTTTCTCCCTCTTCTCACCTTTCCTCCCATCCTTCCCTACCGATCATTATCGGTGGATTTCTCCTAACATCCCTCTCCTTGACATTGCCTCTCCTATCCTTCCTCTCTTTTTCTTCGCCACCTCTCCATCTTCCATTCTTCCTTGCCAATTTCTTTACTTGTCTTCATCATACACCCTCTCTCTATTTTCTCATCATCAACTTATCCTCATCTCACGCATCTCTCGCATATTTTCAATCTGTGTCATTCCTCCCCTCCATCTTCTCTTTACATTTCTGATATTGCTCACTCTTTACCAAATATCTCCATTTTGGTTTCCCTTCCTTCTGCATAATTTTCTCCATTTTCCTCTCCTCCTTTCTACTCCTCATCTTATTTCACTTCCTTTGTATCATCTTCATCCCCTTTTTTACTTCGTGTTTCCTTCTTACCTCCCCAGTGATAACTTGGCTCTTCAATGTTGTCCCATATATTTTATCATCCCACCATCCACATGCATTTCCATGTGGTCAGTTCCATATTCTTTGCCTTGGATTTCCTCACCATGATCTGGTTCCTTCAATCTTCTCACTCTATCATCTCTTTCATTTTCCATTACTTCTCTCCCTTCATCTGCTTCACCCTCCTTCACGCCTTTCATTTTAAATAACTCTCTCCCTTTTTCATAATTTCACCCTCTACTCTGTCATTTTCTTGTCTTCTCATTTCCTTGTTCCCCTATCATCCCTTCTCCTCTCTTCCATATTTGTTATCCTCTTCCTCCCCTTTCATTCCATTTTTATTCTCCTCCTCCATCATCCACTCTATTCCATGCCCTGTCTCCTTCACCTTGACCTTTCTTGCTCTTCTCATAATCACCTACTACTCTTGTCCATTCCCTTTTCTCTTTCTCATTACATCCTTCAACACATCCTCACACCTAGCATTCACAATCAACTCTAATGTTTCTCCATTTATGCACCATTTCATACATCTCTTTCTCCTTCTCTCTACAACATTGACCTCTTCTCTTTTTGAGAACTCTATTGCATCTTCTATTATTCTTTCATCCCTCTCACAGGGGCATCATCATATCCATTTCTAAGAATTTCTTCCCATGGTATTTTCATCTTTGAGGATACCATGACAACCATCACCTATCACCTTTTCCCTCACAAGTTCCTGCTCTACTTTTTTCTTGGAAAACGTCGATCATAATCTTTCCCCCATTTCCATGAATCATAGTTTGTTTTACTTTCTTGTCAACAAAACATCTTCCTTAGAAAATATCTATTCAAAACTATTCACTTCCCCTTCTTGGGGCATTTTATCTCATACTTCTATCTAATTAGTTCTTCATGTCCACCTTTGTGCCCATACAATTTCCCCCTTTGGGAATTTTATTTACGCATTCATCTTCCACTTTGTCACTTTCGTGCCCTATGTGGGGGCATCATTATCTTCATCCTTGTCCCTTTTGATGGATGCATGATTTTTCGTTTGATTCCCTTTCATACGAAGGATTTCACATACCTTTCACATTTAGTTGCGCATACTTTGATGTTTTCCTATGACCCATTGGTCATCACGGTTTACATCCATATTGCAGTGGTCTTCACCCACTCATTGGTCCATAGAACATTGTTGTTGTCTTCGTTGAGACACAATGGTTCTCTCCGATGTGATATTGGAGTCACCGCCATATTTTCATTATTATTGTGATCCCTTTTTTCACTAGGGCATCTTTGCCTTTTAGTCATGTTTTTATCCATCCTCATCCCTTTTTGGACACATGATTTCATCCAACCCTTTTTGTTTTTATCTCGTGGCTTGCTATCACAAACCACTCAACAAAAAGGGAAAATGTAGACACCAAATTTTGGTATCACCCATGTTTTTCTCCCTCTTTCAGTAGGCTTATCCATGAATCCCATCTCCCACCAAAACAACATATTTAATTAATCAATTTTGATTAATTAATTGAGCCCTTAAACCTCATTATCTAAATATGCCAATTAAGTCACACTCATCCACTATTACACCCACCATACAAATCAAGAACCCCACATGTTCCCCACTTAATCAAACTCAATTCAATCAAATCAAATCAAATCAAATAACCCCACCTAAAATCAATCCCCAAAATTATTAATTCATGAACCCCACCCATGAATTTAATAATTCTAAAACCCAAATACATCAAAATCTGACATCTTATTCAAATATTCAATAGTGTAAAGTAATCCACATGGGTTTCACTATTACACCTAACATTTCAAATCATGTCCCCACTCCATATCACACCTTTTATTTTTTTAAATCATGAGCCCCATAGTAAAATCAACTCCTAATCAAGTCCCATTAAGAAGGGTTACTTTTGTAAACCTCGATTACTTGTTAACCTCATATTTTAATCCATATTAAAGCTATAAATATAACCCTTTCCCCCTTTTAAAAATAATATGTAATTTCTAAAACATATTTTGAAGCTTCAAGTGTTGGATAAGAAAAAAATCTGAAATAAGTTTTGAAGCCATGGTAAACCTTAACGTTGTAGCCGGATCTTATCAATCTCTCCCACATGCAGTACTCTACTTATTTTACTAGGTGTATTGTATTTCTCTACCTCTACATGTTATCTATTGTTCATTTTTTATTTCCATCTTTCTAACACGGGGTTGACATCCTCCAAGGAGTTCACAGCCTCTTAGAACCGACATTGTCTAGGAAACCCCCGCATATCTTGATCTAATCATATATGTTTGAGTTTTTGCAGGCATTATCACACATCTCTCTTCTTGGTGCCCCTAAATCCGTATCCACATCCGAGGTACTAAGCCCTTTTAGTATCGAAATTCACCCACACGAGAATGAAGTTTCCTGATCAACACAAAGTTCTAGTTTAGTGTTTTTGAAAAATGGGGGTAAATTTCTGCAGATTGTAAGGCCTTGATGTAAGATACACTTGGCTTATCTTAGAAAGAGTTTCACTTTGTTTTATTATTAAAACAAGGTTTAACTAGGATAAAGTTTCACCTCGTGAGGTCTAAAATCCAAGTTTTGACTCGAATAGAGCTACACGTTTTAGTCTCTGTTTTCAAACAAGTTTTGGTGATAGTCAAACAAAATAACTTAGAATAATTTTGGCAGCCTAACTAAGATTAAAAAGGTTTCTATGAGTTTCATCAATATAATTTTTAGTATGTGAGGCACAAGTTCATGAAATTAGGAAGTGTTGTCTAATGGTGTGGATCGAAGGGTCAAATCCCCCTCCCCTTCACTCCATCAAATTTAGTGGAACTTTTCCAAAAATGACAACTATTTCTTGTGAAGTCTAGTTTGGGGCTTGGGTATTGGAGGAAAATTCACCCCTTACTTCATATAAGCCACATAAAAGTGAACTCGACTTAGCCAAAAATGATTGGTATTCCCACAAATTTATAAAGCCCATCGTCACATGCGCTTTGTTCAAATGACTAGGTAATAATGTCCAAGCTACCAAACCCTACTAAAAATAAAAAGCTCCTAATTGCTTATAATGTATAAGATCACCTTATGGTGCAAGGAAATATTGTACACAGTTGAGATGAGGTACAAACAAACAACCAAAGATGTGGAATGGAAACAAACATATCAATAAAATGGTTAAGATGAAGGTTAATCCAATATAACACTTTTGCAAGTAATCTAAATGAGTAAGGTAATGATTAATCCAATATTATATGAAAACATTTGCAATGAAAATTTGATTTCCCAATCGAAACAACCAAATTTCAAAACAAGATAAAGAAAAGTATGAGTACATAAATTTGGTTTTTTGTTTAATTGTTTGTTTTTTTGACAATAGTAATCTTTGGAAAATGAATATGGAAACCTGCATACTGATGTTAGTAGTGTTGAAAATAACAAATGACACATAACAAGTAATGAAGTTACTAATTATGAGATAAGAACAACCCCAAGTTCTTTATCATTTAAGGCTACTGATACATATAGCAAGTCTGTTGTTTGACAAAGAGAGTTTGGTGACAATGAGGTCACTGCTATGTATTTCAAGGCCCTGAAATAAATATAAGTATATGTTCAATCTGTTGAAGCGAGGTCACCTGCAAGAGTGAGTATGAGGAAACAAAATTGAATTTGATGAACAAAACAACAAATTCCTTTGGGAAGGGAACTTTTGTTTTTGCCTCCCAAAGAACAATTTCACTAGAAAAGTTGTTTTCTCCACCTAGCTACATATTACTACTACATCATGAAGCATGATCAAAGGTACCTACAAGTGACAACCATGTAATGAGTGTCCATGACAACTAAATTATGCATACAATCAATAAATATACTACAAATGATTGAAAAAAATAACACAACCAACAAAGCAATGCCGGGAAAAGAAATAAACAAAAAACAAAAGGTCAAAACAAAAAACAAAAGGTCAAAAACAACAAAAGAAGCTTTGAAATAAATTTTCTTCTTTGTGATAGAGTGATTCCTTTGCAATTTAAAGTGAGGTCATTGCTATCTGTCAAGTTTGCTACCCTATACCATGCAAATATTAAAAAAAAATCTGACATACAATCCACAAGGTCATTTTTGAAAGATGTAAATCCATTGTATAATGATTTGAGGATGCTAAAATATGCAAGGACCATGTTTGATGCCACAAATATGCTGAAATGTTCCTTCGCAGAGGCTAAAGAACATATAGAGAATTCACCACAGGATGAGGTGAGGCCATTGTTTACCAGTGCATGTCCGTTGAAACATAGATGGGATAAAAACTAAGACAAAAGACCAAAAATGACATATTTTTCTTTCCAAGTCCAAATTTTGACAGCACCTAACCTCCTTAATATCTTCCAACAAAAATCAATACTACCAAACACAAGAAAAGATCAACAAAAACATGGAATTTTGAAACAAATTCAAATAACTTGAAGAAAAATTGCATGCGAGACAAAGGGGTGTCCTACCAAGTGTGCCAAATGTATGCATACAAATTAAATTAGAAAAGCTAAGCTAGGATCTAACACCAAGTAAGTCCCAATCTACTTCTATTACAAATACATCAAGCTAAAGCTAAGAAAGAAAGACACGTGAATTACATAAACATCACCATTGTAAACATAAAGCTCCCTTCGATGTGTGGATTTTCTGTAGAAATGTGGGTATCTTTGTGATCCTAGTGCAAACCACAATTAGTTTTGATCCAAGGAGGGAGATTGGTGAAGGAAGATATCTCCTAAAAATTTCCCAAAATCCATATTTTATTCTCCTCTTACTACTTCAAGGAAGGCTTTTATCAAATTTGTAAGTTTTTTGGTGATACGGTGCTCATATGAGAAAATGGATGTATATGTCTTACAGGGATATGGTGTGTTTTGGGATGGGGTAGAGGGTTGATTTTATAGCCTTCCTTCTTGGAAAGAGTGCCATTCTAAATGAATGTAGGATAATGAGAATATAGGCTTAACCTTGGTTAAGTAGGATTTAGAGAAATTAAATGGTATTAGTGCTCCATAAAACTTGGATGGGGATAAAGGAGGCCTAATTAATCAATTGGAGATTAATTAATGTGCCTAGATTAGCTTGTAGAAGCTATTTGAGATTTTTTCAAAGTAAATAGATGAGGTTATAGAGCTGATTTGGAGTTGATTTTAATTAATGAAGTATTATTAATTAATAGAAGGGGATTCTTAGTTAATTAATAAACAAACGAGATTTTAATTAACGAAATTTCATTAATTATTGTCTAAAATATGATTCTAATTAATTAAATGAAGGTTGTTAATTAATAAATGAAGACAAGTATTAATGTGATTTGAGTGACTTTAGACTATGTTTAATGTGTCATAATTTAGGTGTCTACATAGTGTGTGAATTTTTTGGGTGCACAAGACTTGCCGTGTGAACAAAAACACCTTCTGTTTGTAGTTGCTAAGATTAACTTTGAAGGACATCCTTATTTTTGTTTGAATCCGAAATTTCATAGATTAGCTGCACAGAATTAGAAAGGCAAGTGTGGCTACGTGCCAAGCGCAGTGGGTTGCACGAGAAGGTATCATTACCAATTCGTTGTGGTGGAAGGAAATAATGCAAAGTGGCACACAACTCACTCCATTATGTTGCAAGAGCGAAAATTAATTTATAAAAAGTATTGAAATATACTTTGAGGGATGGGAACTTGTGCAATATTTTTAAAATGTGTAGTTGTACCCATGACCTACCCTTTTAATTACACTAGAGGCATCCTTATTTGAGGAGACATTTGTCGGCGAACATCCATGTTTTGTGGTGGATGTTTTTTCATTAAAAATTTATGTCAAACTTTTCGTAGTAAATAATATTTTTCATGCTTTATCATAGATTGAGTTTTTGTTTTGCACTATCAACTTTATCTTTCACTAATTCAAGTGCTTAAACTCATTTGATTCGGAAGGCCCTTTTATCATGACACTCCTACAAAGGGATGATGCCACTACAAAACATTTTCTACGCATGCAATGATAATTGTTGGCCATGGTAGGATTGTATGTGGTAAGTGCCTTTGTGGATAGAGGACATGGGATGCTTTATGGTTGATGAGCATATTACCTTAAAAAAATGAGATCTAAAAAGGGATTTTATTATTTGACTAGTTTGTTATTTGTAACTTTTCCTCATGGAATATCACATATGCAACTTATGAAATACATAGGTATCCTCACTAGGCATTGACTATGTTTGAAAAATATAACCGGGGGTGTTCATCCTGATCATTTAATTTTTTCCAGCATACTCCCAACTCTACCAAAATAAGATCTTTGAAACAAGTATGACATCCACCAAAGCATAAAGGAAAAGGTTTTCAATTGTTTTAGTTAAGTGCCCTAGTAGATATGCATGCAAAAAGTGGAAGCATATAAAAGGCATGTGAAATTATCTATAAAATGCCTGAAAGAAATGTTGTCTCATTGAATTCAAATATTCCAGGAAATTCACAAAATTGGTTTGTTGAAAAGGCCGTGTCAGCTTTCATGCAAATGTGATTAGCAATTGTAAAGATAGACACCACTAGATTAGGGCATCGATTTCTATCATAGCATAATAGAAAGATATTTTTTTATACGTAGTTGCAAGAATGTGGAAGCATACATGAGAACTATTTTTAAAAATGTCTCAAAGAGATGCAATCTCATGAATATTTATGAGAGATAAAAACTGGTTCCAAGCATTTAAAAAAAAGGAAAATGTTATTATATAGATTATTGGTAATGTTGTGTGAAACAATATGTAAACTTAGGATTGCTTTGTGACAAGGTGCACCATGTAAGGTGTGCAATGATAAAGAAGGGCTAATGTACTATTATTTCTCTCATGTTTCTTTATCACCACACGCCTCACATGGTGCACCTTGTTGCGATGTAATCCTAAGTTTACCTATTGTTTCACACAACATTACCAATAATCTATATAATAACATTTTGGGCTAATGTATTATTATTTCTCTCATGTTTATTTTATTACGTAATATCATAATTACATATGACATAAGTCATGGGTATCTTCATGAAGTTTTCACACTATTCCACAAAATGCAACCAATAGTTATCCAACTTGAAAGGTTCACCTTTCTTTAGCATACTCCATGCTTGCACCAAAATAAGAGATTTGAAACTTGGTGTAGACATCGCATAAAACATTAAGGAGAAGGGATGCTTGTTTAAAGTTTTAGTTGCAAGTTCTTTAGTATATATGTATGAAAACTATGGAAGCATGCGAACTGTTCAAAAAAAATCTTGAAAGAAATGTGGTATATGGACTATCTTGATTGTAGGATGTGCGAGAAAATGAGACTATTTAAAAGGCCTTGGAAAAATTCAAATAGGCGCAATTTGCATGTGTAAAACCAAATTCCACAACCTTTTCCACCATCCTCCTAGGTAGCATATTTTTTATAGAAGTTGTTGCAAGTGCCCCAGTAGATATGTATGCAAATTGTGGAAGCATACATAAGAAAATCCAACGTTTGGATAAAACGCTCAAAGAGATATGGTCTCATGGAACATATCTTGATCATATAAGATTCTTTTTTGTTTTATTAGCATGTAGCCATGAAATTTTAGTGAATAAGGGTTGTAAGTACTTCAATGACACGAGTGCCTCTTACAAAACTACACCTAGAATTAATTAATTGATCATTGTGTCTACATGGTTGAAATTTTTTGTTTTGTTGGATATCTTAAGGAAACTATAAAAATTATAATCAACATGGCTGTGTAGATGTGTTTGCTTGGTGCTTGTAGATAATCTCAAAATATGGGGTTATGATTATTTACAACAACTCTTCTTTCTAAGTTGGATCCTCAAAATGTTGAAACTTGTGATCTTCTGTCAAACATTAATGCAAAAGTGTGCATATGGGTTGAGGTATAAATGATAGAGATATTGATGAAGGATAAATGAATTAAAAATATACCTAGATGTAGTTGTATCAAAGGCCATAAAATAGTGCATGTTTTTGTGTAGGAGATAGATCACTCACATAGACACAAGAGATTTATACAAAGTTGGATAAAATATATTGGGAAATAAAGGCATAAGGATTTTTTTAGATTTTATAACATGTACTCAGTAACATGGAAAAGGAGGGGAGAAAACTTATTCCTTCACCACTATATTGAGAAGTTGATAATTGTGTTTGTATTTTTAAACATGACCCCTCGAAAACTCTTGAAGTTGTCAAGAACCTTTGTGTATGTGTTGACTACCACATTGCAACCAAGTTTTTCTGCAAGATTGTTGCACAAAAAAATATTAAGAGAGATGTAAAGTGGTTCCATCATTTTAAAAAGGAAAATGTTCTTATAGATATTATTGGTAATGTTATGTGAAACAATCAATAGACAAGGAAATGGTGTTTATAATTAATCTCCTTTTTGTAGGCGTTTTAATTGTTTACATTCTTCCTAATTCATAAATATTTCACCATCTCCATCACAACATACAAAACAAACAACCTTAATACATGCATTACACATCACTTATCACATTAAAAGACATTTCTAAAGTAGTTTGACATTTGCATTCCATCGATGTACCTTGCTCTAAATGATTTGTAATGATAAAGAAGAGCCCAAGTTCTATTTTCTCTCTCATTTTTCTTTTATGATGGAATAGAATAATTGTAGATAACAAAATTCGTGGGCATCTTCACAAAGAGTTTACATTGTTTCACCAAATGTAATCAATATTTGTTCCACCTAATCAGTTCACCTTTACTAGCATATTTTCAACCTATGTCAAAATAGGAGATTTGAAACAACATATGGACATCTTCCAAACCATTATGGAGAAGGATGTTTTTCATATGCTTTAGTTGGGAATACATTGGTACATATGTATGCATAATGAAGATTCATACACAAGGCATGAGAAATTTATTTCTTTATGGTTTTCGTTTGTCATTATTTTTGGGATTTTCAAGGGTTCCTTATTTAGATAATTGATATTGATATTAAAAAATAAACTAAAATTAAATTGTATTGTAAAATGAGAATATTCCATTTACATCCCATCCAAGGTATCTTGCTTGATTCATGTGCAATTTCTAGTCTAGCATATAGTTATCTCATTATTAAGTGTTTCTATTTAACATTCTAGCATATCTGATCATCTCATTGCTAAATGTTGCTATATATCATTCTAGTATATAATTGTATCATTTTCTAAATGTCATTGATCTAACATGCATGTATACAATTATCTCATTGTTGAATGTTTCAAAATTTCTAGTATTTTATTATACATCTCATTTATCTAATGTTTTTAACAAACTTTCTAGCATATTCACTTATATATCTTTTACAAAAGTTCTTTAGCTAATTCCTAGCATATAGTTATATCATATTCAAATATCACTACCTAAAATTCTTAGCATATAATTATCTCATTGATAAATGTCAATGTCGAGATATAATGTCATTATATTGTTCTAAACAATGATGATATCAATGATATACACTATTATAAGCCACTAATAATATCACATTTCTATATCAATAATAGTACTACTAGAGTTTCTCATTGAGTTCATTGAACACTTTTAGTAAGTGTCCATGGGAACTCTTTAGATAAGCATCAAACTTATCCAATTGGACTAGGTGGAACACAATGGGGCTCTATGAATGTGGATTACTTGGTGGACATTAAGGACCAAATCCAACCTCCATGTCTCACTTTGGGAAGGTGCTCTACCACTCTAGTTGATAGATATGGTATGATAAAAATGTTTACCATCCAAAATTTTATGATGACTACTTGTTGAGAACAAAGCATGATAAAGAGTAGGATTCTCGGGAGATTTGAGATTTTCAAATCGAGATGAGCATGAATCATGGTAAACATCTTGAATTTGGTAGATCTATAAAAAAACTCAAGCGGTGGATTGCCTAAAAATTAGGAGGGGCAAAAGAAAAATCCTCACTTGGAGAAGTCAATATATTTTCCAGATGGACAATCTTGTATGGACTAGGTATCACAATATGTTTCAAAGAAATAGCCACATAAAGTATCTTCATTATCCTCCACTAAGGATGAGGAGGGCCCTTTTTGTTATCCTTGACAAACTAGTGGACTGGCATAGATCCATTTAGACAACACACATGTCAATAATGTTTTGGGCATGAAACAAAATATCGACTTGGTTATATGGTGGGAAAATAGAAAGTGGAAGTTGAATGGCTAGCTAGAGGTAACGACCATGAAAAATGGATATTTAATTTTCTCCTCTATTTATAAGGAATATTAGTTAATAAACTTACTAACAACCCTTGGCTCATTGGAAAATTCATCTTTTCCTTGTTCACATGGGAATTAGGCTTCAATATTTTGAATGAAATTTCCCACAAGGTCCTAATCTAGATAAAATCCCGGGATTACCCCTAAAGTTTTAGGAAGAAGAAATTGTTGTAGGGATTGGAAATTATTTGGGCCTACTCCTTCTAATTGACTCTACCACTAAATCTATGAGAAGGATAATTTATGTCGAGAATGTTTTTAGTTTTCAAGGGGTGTATGATACTAACAACCATTTAATTAAAATCAAAATATGGGACATGGAATTAGAATATAAACTATAAATTGGTATCTCAGATTTGTGGATGTTACAAAATAGTGAGACATAACAAAAATATTTCCCAAATATCGGTGGAATGACCCAAGAGTGAGGTGAAGGAGCTTCCCAAGGTTAGGAAAAAGGGGTGGATGGAGCTTCTAAACTATGTCCCGAATAAACTATGATTCATAAAAACTCAAATGAGGAACCCTCATTAGGCAATAAAAACTCCCAAGAATACTAATAATAGGGAAAAAACACTCTTGTTCTTCTATAGGAACATATACATGGAAATAAAAACCCCTAAATTGTCTACCCTTAAAGGAAAAGTCAATCACAATGGAGCTTGAAATAACCTATGAAAGGAAACCACTAGCAAGTGTAGGTAAGCCATGAGATGAATGAAATATGAGACTTGAAAAGAAGAAATACTACTCTTAAAAGAGGATATCTCTAAAGATACGAGTCCATGTACCCCCTTCCCAATTCATAGGAAACTAGAAATGTCACACACTTTGCATTTTCATTATGTTTTGTTGCGAAGATAAGTTGTGATGTATTAAGTAATTTACGAGTGTAAATTTATTAATGTTATTACGGTATTGTGTATGTAATTACACATATGTACATATTTTATGAAATGATATATATAGACACACACACACACACATGTGTAGGTACATACCAACACAATAATTGCACTCGTCATCACACAATCATTTATTATCGATACTTGTAGCTTATTTTTTTGTACTTGTTTAGATGGTTGTACCTTACCTTGCTATTATTTATGATGATTGAAAGGCGATAAGAAGATTGTTCCAAACCGTGAAGATCTCAGATGATAATAACACACCACATTAGATTTGTAAAATAGAAGAGCTAAAATATCATATATGGAAATCCATCATAATCCATAATGCTCAATACATTACAATAGATCATATTGAATTTCACAATAAGAAGGATGTACATATAGGAGGAGGGAAGTACAACTAATACCTAGATCAGTGGTGAAGAAATCCCACTAACTGATATTGGTAGTTAAGTTAACTCCACAAGACTAGTAAGCTAACTCCACACAACTAGTAAGCTAACTCCACACAACTAGTATACCTAAGAAAGCTAAACCAACAAGTGTAAGGCTAACATAAGTGAAAGAATTATCCTAATAAAAAATAAAAGGATAAATAATAACCTACCTCTCTAGCACGGATTTCCAAGATCCCCAAAAGTAGCATAGATCTACAAGATTCCCAAATCCTTGGCATATAGGAACTTTGAAAAGCCAAAGAAAAAACCCATTACCGAACATAAAAACCCAGAAAGTGTTTTTCGGATGTCCTTCCTCTCGGAACGAATGTCTAAATGGATCCATAAATCTTCAAATCCTATCCACACAGGAACTATGCAAATTGGAAGAAAAAACTGAAAAAAATTAGAAATTGTTTTACTGGAATTTTTATTTCCCGTACACAAATTTCTTCCCTGGAAAAAAAAATATGATTTTCAGTTCCCTATCAAACAAAAACTCTAAGAAATAGAAGAAAAAAACCATTACTGAATGCAAAAACTCATAAAACCCAAAACTATTTTTCTAGATTTTCTACTTCCTCGGTAAGGATTTCCCAAGTACAAATTTGTAAGATGTCTAAATTCTCACCAAATAGGAATGTTGCAAAGTGGAAGAAAAAAACCCGATCGAAGGTGAAAAACCCAGAAAGCATTTTTATGGACTTTCTACTTCCCATGGCACATGATTTCTAAGTGGATCTGTATGTATCAATGTTCACCTCTACAAAACCAAAACAAATTGTCTCCTTCAATGGACAAGTTTATAGTTGTTCTAGGGTTTTCCACCTTTCGAATCTAACAAAGCCCTCTGTTTTGCGTAAAAATGGACACTGCAACAAAGTGCTAACAAATTCCAAAATATATGAAAACAAATAAACTCTTGCTTGAAAAAACTTATAGATGGATGTCTACATCATCTACCGCTTTGATACCATGAAAGGAATGATAAGAAGATTGTTCTAAGCCATGAAGATCTTAGATGATAATAACACACCACATTAGATTTGTAAAAAAATGAGCTAAAATATCATATATGGAAATCCATCATAATCCATAATGCTCAATACATTAAAATAGATCACATTGAATTAATCGATAAGAAGGATGTACATATAGGAAGAGGGAAGTACAACTACTACTAGATCGTAGTGAAGAACTCCCACTAAGCGATACTCGTAGATATGTTAATTCCACAAGAATAGTAAGATAACTTGTAATGTCCCCTTTACAATCGAAGACCTTTGGCCTATTTTGTCAACCCGACTGCCAAAGGAAAAATATAAGGGTGACTTAAGTTATAATAAATTATTATAAAGTGCTATAATAAAATAAAATAAAATTATTAAAGCACTTATATTAATTTTTTAGCTTAATTACAATAAATTGTAATCCCTATGGAAAATACGATTTGTCTTAAGTGGCAAAAGTCATTGTAAAGGGATTTATTATATTTTATTCCTCCTAGAAAGGATAATGGTGACTTGGGCCAAAGGGGAGTAATGAAGCCTAGGAAAGATAAAAACATAATTAATTTATGTATTCCCCCTAGAGAAATGCGACTTGCACTAGGAGGGAAATGTTGTTAGAAAAAACATTTAATATGGGAAAATATTAAATGTTTGCATAGGGAAAATCATGTGAGCTCATTGGCTGGTTTGGAGGTTGGTTGTTGGCCCTTTTCCTTTAAAAGGGAAGTCGACTTGCCTCTTCCATAATCCAGATTTTTATATGATATTTTCTCTTGCATAGAGCTTCAGCTTTTGCATTAAAAATTCTAAGGACGAAACCCCTTGTGAATTCTACCTCTTGTGGACGAAAACCCCAAGAGTTTGAGAGGGTTTTTCACTCAGAAATTCCCATTGATTGTAATCAGATTTTCAGAGTTATTTTCAGTCATTTCCAGCAGTGTATTTTGAGGGTATTTTGGAAAATAAATTGCAGCAGTTCTTCTATTGGATCGACCCAGTTTGGGACTGATTTGGCATGTTCTTTGAGGTATTTAAATCTGATTTCTATTGTCAAATCATCTACAGATTTTTGTGAAGTGAAGCAAAACAAATTTATAATTTTTAGACGGTTCTCACAGTGGTTTTCAAGCAATTTTATAATCATATCATTTTCATTCTCGAATACCTCAAAACTCAAACAACAAAAAGATTCGAGTTATCAAACATATCATTCTAAGTATCATTATATGGTACCATTCAAAGTATGAGTCCATTATATTATTATAAGAATCCAAAGTATGACTTTGAAGTACCACAATAGGTTGAGAGGTACCACATTCTCTTTAGTACCGGACTCATGGTATTATTATCTAGTTATCCAGGACTCATACTGTGGACATGCCACAATTTTATAATTTTTGTGATATGATAGTCTCTTTGTATGGAGCTATTCTGGTGGAGCCCAGTGTTAGTTGTTTTTGAGTTTTGTGATCGAGCAGTAGATTCAGACCATAGTGCACCAAACTTCTTCAACATTATACGATTTTTTTGAGCCGAGCTTCTTGGGATGCCTTGGAGTGGGTCTTTACTCTCTTTACTTTGTTGTTATTGGTTTTGGGTACCTTGCGGTGTCCCTTTTTTCTAGTTATTGTACATGAGTACCTCATCAAGCCTAGTTGTTGGGACTCATACTGTGGACATGCCACTTCTATTTTGGCCCCTAGCTTCACTTGAGGGGGTGTTAGAGTAGGTATTTACCTTAGCTCATGTTCACCTAGGTACTTTATTTACCTTTATTATATTTATCCTCACCCACTTATGTGTGTGGATATTTCTTTTATCTTATTTAGATATTAGGAGATATTATCTAGTTGTTAGGTGTAGTTCTTTCAATAACCATGATACTATGAAAGTTACCACATAGTGGGTTCATTTGAAGTATGATATGAGATAATGAGTCCGGGACTAAAGAGAATGTGGTACTTGAGAGAAAAGCATATCATTCTCAGAATCCATGATAGGTATAAACTACAACTCCCAAAAATTTAGGACGTTGGGCTTAGCGAAATTGCATCCACAATTGATTACAACACTCCTCCATATTTGGAACTTTATAATTATAGTGCAAGTCTCAAAATAAATAACTCCAATGGAAAGAGCACAAAAAAACAAACACTTTTGCAAAAAACGGCACTCAAAACCAAGTTACCGATCAAAAGTTACAAGTTTTTTAATATTTTGCTCTATTATTTATTTTAGTTGCCACTAAAACAAAATAAATTGTTGTTGCCTTCACCACACAAATAAAATTGGAGGGGCTCAAGTTAAGCACCTACTAGTAGGAATCAAAAGTTTTAAGCCCTCATATAACCATACCATATGACCAAGGGCTAAGGATTTTAATGGGTGAGCTACGCCACAACAAAAGATTGCCTTGCGCAGATCTCAAAAAATCCAACAGACCCAAAAAAAATCCCATGATTTCTTTTCTGGTGGGCACGAATCGAGGTGAACCAATGTGCTTCTTTGCAACAATAAAAATCCACAAAAAAATGACTGTCTGCAGAAACGGCCAAGTTTATAGTCGATCTTAGGGTTTTCACGCCTTCCGGATCCAATGGAAGCCTCTGTTTTCCATAAAAATGCATGCAGCAACAAAATACGACCAAATCCCAAATATATGAATACACAAATAATTTATTTGCAAAATAAAACTTATAGATGGATGTTAACAACAATCTCCAGCTCTGATACCATGAAAGGAACAATAACCAGATCGTACCAAGCCAAGAACACAGATGCTAATCAAACATCATGATCAATAAGATGAAAGCAATTCACCAGAATAACTTTACATAAACCTTTGCAAAAAAATGAGCAGCAATATCATATATTATTATGGAACTCAATGCAATACATTGAGAATGGGCCTTGCTTAAATAGGCAAGGAATAACAATCTAAGAACTAGTCAAGGTCGTAGATCAAGCCATAAATCAAGGAAATAACTAGTCATCAAAGAACTAGTCAAGACCATAGATTTATGAGAGAACTAGACATCAAGGATCTAGTCAATACCATGGATCAAGGAAATAACTATACCTAACAACTAGATAATATCTCCTAATATCTAAATAAGATAAAGGAAATATCCACACACGTAAGTGGGTGAGGATAAATATAATAAAGGTAAATAATGTACCTAGGTGAACATGAGCTAAGGTAAATACCTACTCTAACAGGCATGTTCTTTGAGGTATTTAAATTTGATTTCTATTGTCAAATCATCTACAGATTTTTGTGAAGTGAAGCAAAACAATTTTATAATTTTTAGAGGGTTCTCACAGTGGTTTTCAAGCAGTTTTATAATCAGATTTCAGATCTGATTTCTGATTATTTGTGGCTTCTAAAAACTCTGATTTTAATATATTTGGGCTTCAAAAAATATGGCAATCAGTTTGTGAAAAGAATATAATTTTTTTAGAGTGATTTGCATTGGTTTCTCATCCAAACCCTAGTCGCATTTCCTCTATTTAAATCAGATTTGCCCTAGTTTTGTTGTCATAGCTGTCAAAAAGTATGTTTTTATATTTGTGATTGGAGACAAATTCATTTTGGGCAAAGAGATCTATTGGGGATCTTTCATAACTCCACAAGACTAGTAAGCTCACTCCACATAACTAAGACACTAACTCAACACAATTAGTAAACTAACTCCACACAACTAGTATACCTAAGCAAGCTAACCCAACAAGTGTAGGGCTAACATAAGTGTAAGAATTATCCTAATAAAAAATAAAAGGATAAATAATAACCTACACTAACAATGATTTCGTAATATTGGCATGTTATTTCATTGTTGCACTTGCATTAATTGATGTTTTGAAGTAATAATTGTTTTAATGATATGACTAACCTTCTTGTGTTGTTACATTGGTCATAAAACCACAAAGCATTAAACGGTCTTCATTATTGTATTGGTAATTTTCTTGATCATCAAGGTGAATTGTACTTGTTTACACTTGCTTGGCAATGTTAATAAAAGTGTAAGTAATATTGTTGTTGAGTTGGCCTAATCTTGATGTCTTAAATAATGGTCTTAAAATGTAATGTTGAGTTAGTTTTCAATGGCAATAAGGGTAAGTTAAATGTCTATTTACTAAGATTATTGTTTTGGTTGATCATTGTCCTTAATTTCAATTGTTAAAGTTAATTGTAATAGTTACTTGATACTTGGCATTTTTCACTTTGTGTAAATCTTTAAGGTCACGGACCATGCATAATTGGTTGAGTCTAATATTTGAGTATTAGTTGGCTAAAGCTAAACAACTATGCATGATATGATTGTGTATTATGGGTCTAAGCCCAAGAAATTGTATTGTTTTGATTAGTGCAAGGTTTGATGTTTATTTAAGTTTGTATAAAATGGTATTAAAACCATATACGTGTAATAATGGTAAGTGTTGGAGATAGTAAGGATTATGGTCCCCAACCATATCCACATGCATTTTGATTATTGATTATTATCTTGGACACTTTGTCCACCATGTAGAATTTGGTTATTATTAATTTTTAACTAAATATTTGACCATTTGATTACGCACCATGCAAACTTGGAAATTTAATTGCTTTTGAATTAATAAGTCAGGACCCTCCGATGCACCTCCATTTCGGTTGGAGGGAAAATAGCTAAAGCCATATTATGTGTTGTCACTGCAACAAATTAATGCATTCAATGCATGCACGGTATTTTACTTTTTGGGAAGCTTCTTGGAGAAGCTATGAGGCATCTATTGAAGATTTCATTTTATAGTTTTTCCTTTTTTCATTTGTGCTCTTCTTTTGGAGAGTTGTGCATGGTGGTGTAGGAAGCTATTTTGTTGAGATTTTTGTGGCTTATCTCTACTAAAAATAGAACTCATTTATTTTGGGCATCAAGGTATTTTAAAATGTTGATAATGGTGAGAAGATTTGAGGTTTTTCTGTGTGAAAATTTGGAGTTTTGTTGGGTCGATTTGGTTGATGATTTAGCAAGAAAAATAGAGGAAAAGTTGTAGGATAACAAGCATGGATTATGAATCCCTTTCTTGTTGTTTTACTTCGAATTTGATGAATATTAATTGGGTTATCTTATTGCTTGGTCGTGTGATTATTCATTAGCAAGTTAATTGAAAAACGTAGAAAAAAAATGAAGAATGTATTTTCTCAAATAGGTGCTTATGAAAAATTTGTAAAGGAAATTTCTTAAAGTGTAGGTGGATCTGGCTTTGTATTATTTATAGATATAACTATATGATCTTGTTTATACTACATTTCATGAAAACTTGGAACGGGTCTTTGAGAAGTTATTGTGAGAATATATTTCCTTTCATGGGTTCATGTAAAAAAATTACGATGAAATTGTATGCATAGGCATAGTTGTTTTATGTTAATGTATCTTTGTTGTTGGAGGTGGGTCTTAAGTAGAAAGCTCTTTGCTATTTGGTTTTTATTTGACAAGTTAAATTTGAAAGGAGATTAAGAAATTAGATTTTGTGAGTGAAAAGTGAAATACTAGTGGCTATGTATTAAACTCCTCAAGGATGCGAAATTTTTGCAATGGTTTCAATAAGCTAGAATTAACCTTATCCGAAAAGGTCTTAATCGATTTAATAGTTGAAAATATAGGTTATAGATCCTGCACCAAACTAGTGTGTTCATCTAGACTCGGTGTTCATTACCGAGTTTTTAAAATGAAGATTATTTTCCATTATTCCATGTTTTGAAATCCCTTTTCATATGTATAACAACTTGAGTCGTGCATGACTTTGTGAAAATTATGAGTATTTCATTGGATTAAAAAAAAAATTCACTTCAAGATCATTTCTATGATTTCATCATAGCCTACAATGGATAAGGTTTCCTTGTGAGTGTTTTATATCTGTGATGAAATATCCTCTTGAAGAGAATTTGTGTGATCAAGTTTGTTAATAGTTGGAGGATCATTGGCTTATTTTCATTGTTGAATTTTTATTGAAATTTCATTGAATATTCCAAGATTTGGTAACTTTATGAGTAAAGTAATCTTGAAAGAGATCTTAATTGAATATTTGGAAATATGGTTTTGAATTTCCTTTCAAAATAAACCATCATAATATATTTGAGAAAAGATGTTAGGAAAAAATATTGTAACACTTACCATGAGAGGTCCATTGCTTCTTTTATTCGAGATCCTTTTTTAAAATAATGGGATAATATAGGTCTAGATTGGTTAAAAAAGTGATGTGTTTTATCCTTATGAATAAAATTCATTTTTCTTGATATTGTTGTGACAATAAACTCTATTGAAGATATTAATAATAAGTCATAAATATATTACTTATTGTTGTAAAGTGATGATTGTTGGAAAACATAGGAGACATCATTAGATTCACTTCTTTAACAATGGAAAATCATATATGTATAAATTGCATTACGAAAATATGATTTGTATCATAAGATAACCATACTTTATATTCATTTAGTTTGTAATACAACAACATGATTGTGAGTTGTTAATTCATGCCAATTCGATGAAATGGCCATGTATACCTTCTCCCTTTCCTTCAGATGCAGGATGGAGTAGATAAGTGACGTGATTGTTGGATATTATACACGTGAATTGATCATGTATTATTGTTTGAAAATCTGAATATGGATCATTGTATTTATTGAAAAGCAAAAAAATTATTCGTAGATTTTCATAAGGCATTCTTCCTATCTGTAATAATATGGAAACTATTGTAATATTTGAGATGAATAAGGATTCTACCTTGTTGAGTTAATAAATAAATTTATTATTTGCAATCCTTGTGTGAGTTGTAATAATATTTTTATGTTGTTTTTAATAGTGGTATATAATTTTGAAATTGATTAAATTTGATGTGAAAAGAACAAAATAGAATTTTTATAATAATATGATTATACGATATGAAAATCATTAGCAGTAATTATTGAATGGAATTTATCACAACAATACGTGTGACAACATCAATATCATGTATAAATAAACAAAAATGATTACACAAAGTTGTTATGGACAACAAAGTATGAAGTTATGAAATAATGATAATTCGTCTCTAACTTAGTAACAATGTGATTAATTAATTAATTAATATTTATGCATAGTACAACTATATATTATCATATTGATATAATCATATCTGTACCTTGTCAACATATAGCACATTAATTATGACATATTGATGTCTTAATAATGTATGTCATATCTTCCTAAATGTGAATTAGGATAGTTATATGTATAATGTGATTAATACATTTACGTTATATAACAACCTTAAGTTGTTTTAACACTTAAGGATTTATATATTTTACTTAGGGGATAAAAACATCTTAGATAAAAAACTTGAGAGACTAAATGATACAATTAGGAAGAGATTGGATCGTTACAAAAGAGGACATGGTTAAACTAAACCTATTCCTAGAAACAAAAGTTATGTTGTGATACTATGGATGAGATACTTCGTAAGTTAGTAATGAGTTAAGTTATTATAGATCTTGTCGTAAATGAATAGTACAACTTAACATCGAAACGATGAAATCTACCTAGTATTAAGATAATGATGTGTAAATGAAATGTGGGCTATATGTCTCACCTATCCATTTGATTAAACTCTATCCGTACCACCTTTGGATGGATATGGTGTTGGGTTACAAATTTGCACTTGGGATGAAACCACAGTCAGGAGACAAACAAGTCCCTCCTCTTTGATGGGAGAGGTTCCCTTATTGAAAGCCAGAAACAAGATTATTTACAAATCTACAACTTTCATCAAATGTGGTCTTCTGACATATGAAAATGTGTTTTCTCCAAGGAAAAACACCAGCACAAGAGAATGGAAGAATGAAGGGGAAAGAGAAGGTAGAAGAAGGCAATACTTTCAAGGAAAAGAGATTGCAGAGAGAACCCCTAATTGCATTGGATAAATGAATTACAGAGAAGAATCATTCACGTTTTTACCAGGTGCAATCACACAGACACAAAGTTCTCAGAATTGCATTTTGAAGAACACAAAGTTTCTTAGCTTCTATTTGATCAAATGATTCACAAAACAGAGCAGAGGGAGAGAGGGAAACAGAGGAAAAAGAAAAAGAAGCTCTTGTATTGATTTTTCGGTTCAAAATTATAGTCTCGACATATCATAATTCCTCCGAAAATGGCTTCCAGAGCCCATCAAATAGCTCGCGAAAAGTGGTTACAACTTCCTCTAGGTGAGAAAAAATGGTTTGCAAACAAATTCCATCTTTCGTGCCCTTCAAAAATCATCCAATCATGAAGAAAAACCATGGCGGAAAACCAATTTGTGCAAATACACAGACATTTCATTTTATTTTCTAGTTTCAATATGAACCATTGATTTGCTATTAAAACGTTCAAATCGGGCTGTCCACATGGAAGGAGAAGATTGGAGCGGGCGCGGGAATCCCCTTTCCATTTTCGTGATTTTTATGTATTTTGGCACTTTGGAACAAATTGCCCCAAAGCCCCACCTTGACTTTTTGACTTGGACACGTGGCGGTGTGATTGGAAATGGGGTCGGTGCAATTCTAAACATTTTGACCTATTTTGCAAAAAAATGCAAAATCTCATTTACCTCCGCCGGCCCGCAACTCCGATTCAGCATGGACACGTGGCACGAGCTGATTGGAAATGGGTGTGCGGCTCTCGTTGCATCATTTTTACCTATTTTGCAAAAGGTACAAAATCTTGTTTTATCCCGTCATCCCATAGCTTCGACTTGGCTCTTTGGACACGTGGTGCCCTTAGATTCACTACGGGTTATGGGGAAAATGACTTACCTTAACACTTTTTAACCTTTTGGTAAAAGGTTCAAAACCTTTAATTTCTCCATCGCCCCACAAGTCCGATCCTCCCTTTGGACACATGACAACCTTTGATTGGTTGCGGTCCTTAGGAGATTTTTTCGATTCTCCCCATGGGCTCACGGGCCAAATCTCTCCAACTTAACTTTTTGTCAAAAGAGCAATGTTCGCAAATACCTCCGCAGCTCCGCCAATCCGCCAAGGGAAAATCTGACCACTTAGCTCCGCCAAGCCATAACTTAAAAATTATAAGGAGTTAGGATGATTTCTTTACCTTTTTGGAAAGGGGAAGAAATTTCCCATCTGATGCAATGATTTTCATGAGTCTGAAAGTCCTTAGAAAGTTCCAATTTTCAAAATACCTCTTTCAAGCATACTTTATGGGCACCAACTCAAAATTTTGAAGTTTTAGACTTGGAAAATGAAAGGAATTTTGGGGTGACAACATACAGGAAGGTTAATGAGTATTTAATGATGAATTTCATTAAGTAGTCATTATATTTCCCATAGGGGTAATAAGATGGGACTGATAATGTCTTGTCGAATCAAGAGGCGAGTCCTAGATCCTATGTCTTCGAAAGAAGAAAATTTAATATTATAAATAATGACATGGGATCCAGATAAGCGTGTAGAGATGTACGTGCGGTGATGGTACGAGTTTCATTTGGCTTATGTACAATGACAAAACTAAGCTTGAAATGCATTGCTTGAAAATTTTGGCCTAAGTAGTGTAACTAGTTGATTACATTGTCATTTCACCGAGTTCCTATCTAATTGTGTGAGATGTTAGATGAAACTCAATTGATTGATTTTAAGGTAGAAACTTAGAACTGCACTTAATTCTCGGACCCGTTTAAAAAGGTTAAATAATTGTATATAAGTTATACACACTCGAGATAGAGTGATGTTAAAGGGGATCGGGTAGATCTAATTGACCTTTATAGCTGCACATGGTTATATTGTTATCATATGGATTGTAAACTTCATTTTATGTTGGATTATAATTGTTGCTAGTTAAAATCATTGAAGGCATTGAATGGGATCAAGGGGTTTTTTTTTTTTTTAAAAACCTTAATTTTGAGTAACTATAACAAGGGTGTTACAAGAAGAATAACTTTCAAAGTTGGGTGAGGGCACAAATAAGGAAGAAGAGGCGTGAAAGATTGCAAAGAAAGAAAAAGTAACATAAGGAAGCAAAATATAACATCTTGAAGGAAAAATAAAGGAACAAAGAAAGAATCCAAAGGAGGAAAAAAAAAGAAAGAAAGAACTATAGGAAACTATCGGTGGTGGAGCTATGAGAAGGGACAATATTAAGATAACCTTTGTAGAAAACCAAAAAGGTAAGGAATTTAAGGCATCCCAAGGGAAAGAAGAGGAAAAAGATAAATGCAATGATTGGAACTTATTTCTCTATCGTAAGTTTAAATTCCTCCCTACCTCAAGGATTATGATAATTACTAAAACATGGAGCTCAAACACCCCATTGTGAGTAGTCATGGATGACAAACGACCTTTGGCTATCTATGGCAAAATGTTATCGAAGGTTTTCTATTTATTCCAACTACTTATATAATGTAACATCGACTTAATATTATGGTAGTGTGATTATCATCACTTGATTATGTTATTTGATGTTGTTGTGATTGCATTATGAATCATCGTTTATTGAAGTGTTTGTGATGATATAATAAGTTAGTAATTGATATACATACCTATATATCTATTTTTCGATACACACACACACACACATTATATCTAATAAAATATTCTAAGTATATGTATATGTATACACACACACATATTAATATAGTGATAGATTAATAATTATGTTTGTTTAAAAGGTTAAGGACTGCCAATTACTTAGTAATGTTTATAAGTTTAATTTTTTCACATGAATGGGTCTCGGGAGCACCATAGCTAACTAGTTTGGTTTATATAGAATTACATGGTCACCAACCATTCAAGCATTGGGAAATTTGGTTATTACATGGCGTAAACATTGTTTAAGTTTTGATGGGGCAATATTTTGGCCACAATGCAAGTTTAATGAGTTTTAAGCAACTAATTTAGAGGGAGGTTTTTGTTTCTTGTATGGGCAATGATATGACACCGACATTGAAGAGGGAATTACTCGGTAGTGTAGTTCCTTGGGAGCTGATGGCTTCTCTAGGCATCTAACCATGCAAGTCGACTCCCTAATTCACATTGTTTACATTGCATTTATAATTTTTATTGTTTGGTTTTTGCTCTTTGTGAGTTGAGCATGGATATTTTTGTGGAGATTCTTGTGGGAGATGATTTTGGTCTATGAATGGGGAATTTATTAGTACTCCACTAGGTTCTATGACTTTTTATTTATTTAAAACAATTTATAAGGATTCAATTATGTTTTTTTTCATGCATTCGTAGGCAAATTTCAAAGAAGTTTGAAGGAAAAATTAGGCATGGGTTTTCTTACTCACATTATTTTTTGTTTTTATTTTGAAATAAATGAACACGTCTTTGGTTTAAGATTTTATGGTGAAATCCAGTTTATGAAATGTGAAATTTGTATGTATTCTAGTTCTAGTTTGTTAGTAGATAATAAGCACTTGCTAGTCTTAATTTATACACCATGTTGAGTTGTGGAGCTAAATAGATTTACAAATGGCATGAATTGTAGGTTTGCTGGTTTCAACAAGAATCGACGTCGGTTGGGTAAGCCTAGAGGAATAGGCATTAGTTTGGTAACCGGCATCGGTTATTTGTGCATTCATATTTTTATATTAGACATGATTAAATCTGACCCTTTGTTATAAAGGTGATCGAAGGGTTATAAATGCATAGCTAAGTTGCCCTAAAGTTTGTATATGCTTATAAGCTAGAAATTAGGGTTAGAATGTGATAATAGAGATTATTGTAAGAAGATTTCTTAGAGAAAGCTTAGAGAAGCTTGTGAAGGAAAATTATTATACATCCGTGAGAGGTGTGGAAGATTATAAATCTTCATTGTATTTCCTCTGTGAAGAAATAATAATAGATTGGTTGTTTCTTAGTGGACATAGCCCACACTAGGTGAACCATGTTATATCTTGTGTTACTCATTCTCCTGTTGTTTATTTTTCTTCTAGTTTAATTTCTATGTTTATTGCTTGCATGATTCAATTGAATATAGATATGTACAACACCGGTGTAGTGCCCACAAAATACACGCACAATTACAACATGTGAAATACCAGAAATTTTTTTTTGACTTACATTGCTCATTGCAAAACACCACAAGGACTCCAAGTAGAACAACTCAACAACATATACGACACCTACATCAGTCACCAAATCACATAGACACATGACTACGCCATATACCTGTTTATACCACACTTTTCCAAATGAAAGAGTACTAGCAAAAACCCAACCACAAGACAAAAGACTCAAGGATTGGCGAACCCACAACACATCATTTCTTTAATTGCATCTTAGTTATGATTAACATTCTAAGAACATTATTGTGCAAGGATAGTTTTCTCCTTTTAAATTTTTCATCTACAAGATCTTAAGCTCATTCCACCTTTAATTTACAGTTCGATCAATTTAGGTTGGCTTCCTTTATGCATCGTGGAACTTTCCATAATTTAATTGCTTATTTGGCACAATTCAAATCACATATACATTACTTGATTATCTTGTTCTTATATTAAGAATATGCTTCTCAAACGTTTATTTAATGTTTAAAATTTACCCTTGCTACACAAGTGCAACTAACGTGATGACAAGATGAAATCTTGGGATTGAGGGAGACATAGATTCGAAATAGATTTTCCCCAAGAACATCCATCGATCACAGAATAGTTATTTCGCTACCATGGTTGTTAAAGTTCAATAACTTATGGACTTCCATTTATATTTATATATATATATTTTGTTTTCTCGAAGTTTGGTCACACCAAGGCAATTTATATTCTTTGTAACACATGAAGATGCTTAAACTAAGTCATAAGGACTCCCAATGACATTATTCCTAACCTCAAATTTTGGTTTTACTCTCATATGATTTACTTTTTTGTCGCACTAGGGTCTCATTATTACTATCGTTTTAAACATAAGAGTTACAAAAGTACTTGTCTGACATATTAAAGAAGCACATGGTTAAGCTTAATTCCAGTTTCACCCAGGGATTTAATCTCTATTATAGGTGTGATTAAGGTTAAAATGTATTTACCCTATAATCCTTTCGTGAAAGATCAAGGCACTAAATTTTCACAAGCCCAAGACAAGACATTTATCTACGAGGGACAAAAGGGTTCACTAACGAGAATGAAAGACATAGAACAACTATATCGCGATCTTTATTTAGGTCGTTTGGATCCAAAAAGGGATCTCATTCATCGATGAAGTTAATTTCTAGATCTAATTTCATAAGGCCCGGAAATCCCAATAGGATACAAGGGAGTAATATCTCTACCTACTCCACAGATGCGAAGGTTACACCGCTTAGTCATTCCTTCTAACAAGGACTCAAAAGGTGACTTACAAGGCGGTCTTCACCACTCAGCCTGGTGTCGGACCTGAAGAGAGGACACTCTTCTCGCGATTACCAGAACTAGAAGGAAACTACATACTCTGGATAAGGTTGGACCATGTCATTCCTAAAATATGGTTCACGACAATGTCGCTAAACATATTGACTATGACGGTAAACTCCAACTAGGGGTTTTATTTACCTAACCTAGGATGTCTCATCGAGTGCAAAGCTTAAGTTCGTTATACGATCTTAACTTTCTTATGTGGTAAAAAGGATCACACATGCATGAAAGTTATGCACGAATATTTTATTAAGGTTGAGTGTTCCCATTAAAACTCTTTATTATGTTTGCAAGGTAAGAAGATAACCCAGTAATTAATTTAACCGTTTATTGAATACTGAGAAAGTACTACAAGATATTAACTTCAATTTCAATTTACTATGTATAAATCAAACCCTTTTGCCATACACAACTAAGAAACAAATTGAACCGGTGATTAGATGCACATTTCCTAAGGTATCCCTAAAACTAGCATATCATGCATATTAACAAATTTCAATTATAAATTTTCGGTAACAAGAGACTACATTAGACAGTTATTCATTTTACAATGACCTATAAAAATTACAATAATAATAATTAAATTACACATCACCTTTTTCGTCGTCATTCTTCCATCCTGCAAAACCCATGTGAGCATGATATCAGCAATAAATCACTGGCATGGCATCCACCCTAATCAATCATAAGTATCATTTTTCAGTTTCCCATTTACATCTGACAATAATTACAATTTGCAATTGAAATAAAAAGGTCTAGAAACATGTATTCATTGCATTTCATTTTTCTTCATTTTGTAACCCAGGAGAGAGAAAGAGAAGGGAAGAGAGAGAAAACACCATTTTGTCAAAAGTTCTATTTCACACAACAGATACACTAAAGGGTTTTAAATAGTTATTTGCATGTGTTAAAAGTTTCCAGGGTGGTTTGGCAACCCTACGAGGGTCTGCAGCTTTCTATTTTTATATTTTCTTACTAACTACAAAAACGTACAAAACGTGCTCGGAGGCTAAGAAACTACTTCCAAAAGTTATCTTCCGATGAGAATGCCCTCCACAATCAAATTTCTACGTGTCCCCAGATAGACCAAGAGTTCATAGCAACTGACGGAATTGAAAAAGAGCGAACGGTTTGCGTTTGGCGGCTAGTTCTCTGAGGCCACTAGTCGTAGTTCACCCAGTTGTAAAATGACAAAAGTTAGCTCGAGGGCCCAGAAAACCGCATCCAAAACGACGTTCGATGGAGGAACACGCAACGAGACATCTCCTACTAGTTCCCCTATATGAAGAGAATTCATCAGAGTCGACGGGACTGAGAACTAGAGAACCATTTTTAAACGGAAACAAGTTTTCTGGAGCGACAAGATGAAATTGGACCAGTTTGACCTCGTCAAACTGCGACTGGAGGCCTACAAAATGGCTTCACCAAACTATCCCGAAAAGTGATCTTTCTTATATTAAATGTTCCATGCATTTTTCTAGTATAAATGCTAGAGGTTTGCGAAGACGAGACGTAATTTCTCCATTCAGGTTTCAAATGGCGGTTCAAAACGAAAGCCAACTTTCTAGATTTAACAGCTTTCTACTGCTGTAAACCAGTGTAACAGGGTTCCTATAAGAGCGTTAAAAGGATGTCATATGTTCATTTTGGGTCAAACCAAAGGTCAAGGTGACTCCTCGTATACCAAGGTACACAAATGAAACTTCACATCTCGTTTCAGAGTTGCGAAGGGTACTTAGTGAGTCTCTGAAAATTGTAAAATTTAACTATTTAAAACAAGGAGAAGGTCAACTTTATCAATGGGGATTCAAATTCGTCTGGTCGATAAAACAATATTGGAGCGATCAAGAGGGGTAAGATTTTTCTAAATCATCTCAAAGTGAGGGTGATAGTTCATGGTTTAAAGTAGACGAGTTATAATGACTTCGAGAGTTGCGACATGACACTTTATTGTTTTGCAAAGAGTTGAAGGGACATTTAACTGTATTGAAAATCCTAATAATTTAAAATTCTATTTAGTTGCAAAAGAGAACTAAAACACGAGAATTATGAGAGGTAAGGGAAGAAGAACCATGCCTGGAGAGTGGAGTCGGTTGAAACTACGGGATTTGGTTCAGTAACTTGCTTGGGCACATCGTCAACTAGATCACGAGCATCCACAGCTCCACCATTTAACATACACGTCTATCAAAAAAATCTGTAACTACATACTTGAAAACCATTCCGCTACTCTGATCACATTTCTCCTACCTTCTGGATTCGACCCACCACTTGTTGAGCATGATCAAATGGTTTCTTATTGTTGTTGTTTGGGTAGGATGAGATCTTCCTCCTTTTGTGCATAGCCTCAAATCTTGCAACCATTAGACCATGATTTTTGAAGGCATTTAGTCAAACACTTCACATGCCTTAAGCATGCCCCCACATTTTGCACATTCTCATGTGCTCATCAAAAACCAGCAAACATAATGATTAATTCTAGGCATGATACTACAAGATGCCCTCATGCACTGAACCTGCATGTCTGAAAGCTAATTAAACCAAAAATGAAGCTTACAAGGTCAGGGTATGTTCCATAAGACCACATCTCTTGAGACATTCTGCCAAACAGACCACAGGCCTTTTCTACACATCCATTTTGTGCATATGCTGCCATCATGGCACTCCATGAGACAACATTTCTTTGAGGCATTCTATCAAACAGTTCAGCACCTTTTTAACATACCCATTTTTTGCATACCCTGCTATCATTGCAGTCCAGGAGACCACACATCTTTCAGGTATTTTGTCAAATAGTTCACATGCGTTGTGTATGCCTTCACATTTTGCATACATGTTGATCTGGGTACCTGACAAGACATTTAGAGATAATATCTTCCCATGATGCTTTGATGGATGTCCATGCGCTGTTCTAAAGCTCCCATTTTGACACAGGCTGGGAAGATATCAACAAAGGTTGTGGGGTGTGGCTTCAAACCTGCCAACCGTATTTTGCTTGGAAAAGTTCCAATGTAGTTTCAACAAAACCATTTTGTGCATATCCCGAAATCATTGCAGTCCATGGAACTGCATTTCTTCCATGCATTTAGACGAACAGTTCACATGCTTCCACGTTTTACAAATGTATCTACTAGGGCACTCGCGACTGCAACATCTGACCAAGTTCCTCTACTTTTTTTTTTTATTTGTTGGGAGCCCACGCAGGTCTGGGCGTGGCTGGGAGGATGTTGGCAATGTGACAAGCTAAAACAAACAAAAATCCTCCTCCATTTGCTTTGATGAACATCCATACACTGTCCCCAAGCATCTGCGACTGCAACACTGTCAGAACCCCCTCTTCCCATTCTGCGCTGATGGAAAATCCACGCTGGACAGTTTGGCATGGCCTGGGAGGATGTTGAAACGGTTGTGGAGTTTGGCTTTACGTGAATCAAAGGCATTTTCTTGAAATTTTCCAAGGCCTCTTCAACAAACTCATTCTGAGCAGATCCCTGCGCCCCCAAGCCAGCCGCCCCATGCCCAAAACTAACTCATTCCAAAAGCCAAAATGACAAAACCCTAACTGCGTTTTTTTTATTTCCTCCACTTTTCCCTAATCTGCCCCTTTTACGGGCTTTCATTTATTTATTTTTAATTCCTTTTATATTTATTTATCTATTTCTTTTGTTTGTTTTAATCTAAAAATGTCATAAAACCCTAAAACAAAGTAGACAAATAATTAAAATATAACTTAAAGTCAATCCATTACCAGAGGTGAAATTTCGACACAAAAGTGACTGATCGAAGTCAGTGATATGAGTTATAATAGTATTATAAACATTATTTTAATAATTTTACGGCTTAATAATGATAACAATTATTAATCCTATTAATGTCGACAACCCGACAAACTCGAAGAGCCAAGAACTAAATTTTCCTTTAACCGGATAACCGTTCATGATGCTACGGGGTCCACAGTTTGGGGTGTCAACAACGAACCGAAAGGCAAGAAGGAGAGGGAAGGTGAAAATTCTTCACTGCGACCTAGACATGGTCAACAACGGTCAACGAAAACACATGCACACCAGTCTCCCAGGCTTAGCAACAAGGTCATCATGCCGGGTGGACCTGGGGAACATCAAATGGGACATTACAACTGGTGCATGTCTAACCCCAACAACTGGTAACAGAGCTTTGTTTGAGGATTTTTTGTGTTGACATATTTACTCACAAAGGGATTTTTGATTGAGTGGGAGCACAACAATGACAAAATAGAAAATACAAAGTGGAGAAATTTGACGTTCATAATTATAAATTATGGAAGATGCAAGTGGAAGATTATCTGTATCAGAAAGATTTATATTTACCATTGGATGCAAATGTGAGTCCTACAAAGATGACTGATGAAGAATGGAAGATTCTTGACAGAAAGGCTCTAGAATCTATAAGATTGATCCTGACAACATCTATAGCTTCGAATATTATTGAAGTAGCAACCACGATAGAGTTGATGAAATCTTTAGCTAATTTATATGAAAAACCAAGTGCTTCAAATAAAGTTTATTTGATGAAGAAATTATTTAATTAAAAAATTCAAGAAGGTGGATTTGTATCAAGCCACTTGAATGATTTCTATTCCATTGTAAATCAATTAAAATCGGTTAATATTTTGTTTGATGATGAAGTGAAATAACTTTTATTCTTATGCTCTTTGCCAGATAGTTGTGATAACTTGGTAATGGTTGTTAGTAATACAACATCAGCTAATAAGATTTTGAAGTTTGATGATGTGGTTATTATAACCCTGAATGGATAAATACGTAGGAAAAGTACAAGAGAGTCATCATTTGGAAATGCTTTGAATGTAGAAAGCAAGGAAAGGAAAAAAGAGATATCCAAGAGCAAGAATAATGGGAGATCAAAGTCAAAGATGGGTAGATCCAAATCCAGAGGTAAAGGAATAACTTGTTGGAATTATGGAAAGAAAGGACATGCAAATAAGGATTGTTGGTTCAAGGAAAACAAAGAGAATCTACTAGATAAAGGTAAAGAGGAAAATGTTGCAACTAAGGTAATGCAAGATGCCCTTATTCTCTCCTTGGATGATAAAATAGAATCTTGGGTTTTAGATTTAGGAGCTTCTTTCCATGCTACCCCTAATAAGGGTTATTTCAAAAATTATGTCCAAGGTAATTTTGGGCATGTTTATTTAGGAGATGATGAACCATGCAATATTACTGGTAAAGGGAAGTTCATCTAAAATTACAGAATGGAAATACATGGGTATTGAAATATATGAGGCATGTGCCAAGCCTAAAGAGAAATCTAATTTCTGCAGGACAACTAGGTGAAGTTGGTTGCATGGTTACATTCACAACTGACTCTTGGAAAGTTACCAAGGAGATCTTGTTGTGGCAAGAGGCAAGAAGGTAAGAACATTGTATTTTTCTACCTGTATTACTGATTCATTTTCTATTATGTCTACTTTGATTCAGATGCAAGCATGTGGCATAATCGGCTAGGCCATATGAGTAAAAAGGGAATGCAGATATTAAAGGAAAAGGGTAAGTTATCAGATTTGAAACATTTAGATCTTGATTTCTATGAGCATTGCATATTTGGAAAGCAAAAGAGAGTGAGATTTCTTAAATCTGGGGAAATAAAGAAGGATGAAAATTTGGAGCTTGTGCACTCATATGTGTAGGATCAGCCCAGGTAGTTTCTCATGGAGGATCCCAATATTATGTGACTTTCATTGATGATGTCATAAGAAAGGTATGGGTTTATTGTATAAAGTGTAAATCTAATGTTTTTGAGACTTTTAAAAGATGGAAATCCCTTGTGGAAAATGAAACTAGTTTAAAGTTAAAATGCCTTAGATATGACAATGGTGGTGAGTACTACAACAAAAATTTCAATGATTAATATTAAGTGAATGGAATACACATAAAGAATGAATAGAACTATCATGGAATGTGCAAGAAGCATGATAATACATGTTGGATTACCCTTACATTTTTGGCAGAAGTAGTAGACACGAAGTATATTAATCAACCGTGGGCCTTCAAGTGCACTGAATGGTGGAATACCAGAAGAAGCTTGGACTGGAAAAGAGGTAGATCTTTCTTTTCTTAGATTATTTGGTTTAGAAGCTTTTGTGCATGTTGATAAAGAAAATAGAAAGAAGTTGGATGCTAAATCCAAGAGATGCACTTTTATTGGTTATGGCTATGGTGATTTGATTCTATTTTTGGGATTTAGATGATGCTAAGATTGTTAGGAGTCGTGATATTGAGTGGAATGAAAAGATAATGTATAGGGATCAAATTTTTATGCCTAAGGATGAACCGATTGATGAGTTTGTAGAATAAAATATATTTTCAGATTTAAAACAAACACCTATGTTGATTGATTTTTCTTTGTTCTTGTCTAGATTAGTGAGCTAGATAACCAAGAAAATCAAACAACCTCAAATGATGGAGGGTTTAAGGTACCTCAGATGTGATATGGTGGATATAGGCGGTAAAGGTGACTGATCTCCGCTGCGAGCTAGATAGACCTATGGAACAGAGGAAACTAAGAGGATAAATGGTTTAGACGGTATATGCGGGGTTGTCTCGATGAAGTCGGTTCTAGAAAGTGTTACCTTCCTTAAGCGGATGTCAATCCCCATTTGATAAGATAAAATGATATAAATGAAATATAGATGGATAACATGCAAAAATTGAGAACTAACAGTAACCCGAAAAGGTTGATGTATAAAGGATCTACCGATTTGATCAAAACAAATGTAGAACAAACAAAACTAAGAGAACCACAAGGGCATGAGGATGGTATTATGGTGATACAAGTGGCATCACAAGGGAACTATGATGATATTATGACAAGCTAAGGGTTATAATATCAAGGATTTTCTATGACTTCTCACTTACTTGTTCAAAAGAGGGGGGAAGGCCTATATTTATAGCCTGGAGATGGGGTTAGTTTAGGGGTTATCAGGTAACCTGGGTTTGACAAAGTAACCCTGATTAAGTGAGTGGGGGGGACATGATTTGAGTGATTAGGTGTAATAATGGATTTGATGTGGATGAGTGGGGTTCATGATTTGAATGGTTTTGGAGTATTTAATTATTAGGTGGGGTGATATGACTTAATTTGGAATATTTTGATATTACCACATAACGAGGTTTAGATTTTTTAAAGGGGATCAATTAACCAATTAAAATTGATTAGTTGAATATGTATTTTTATGGGAAATGGGATTTTAATGGGTAAGACTAATTAAGGGGAGAAAATGTGGGGTGGAGCGGAGGAATGATACCAAAAATTGTTGTCTACAACCTATACGAACCGGTGTCGGTGATGAGAAAATGGTGTCGACAACTTGAACCAATATCAGTGAGAGCTAGAACCGATGTCGGTAGAAGGTGACTCGTGTTGGTCATTGCATGAAGAGATTGATACGAATATGTAACATGTATAAAATGATCCTTAGTGATCCATAGGGATCCAAAAAAATACACCACTTCATTGATTCCATCGGACTCAAGAAGGAGAAACAAGAAAAGTGAATAAAATGAGGTAAACGGAGGTTCTTGGAAGGAACCACCACTCTATGTAGAGTGGTGGTTTTAGAACCATTGCTTCTATAAGGGCGGCGGTCCTGAAACCACCACCTAGTCGGGGCATTGGTCCCGACATCGCCGACCGCTTCATGGTGGCGGTCATGACACTTTCGAACAAAAAATAAGAATGAAACATGAATGGATGTGAATTTGAAGTGCCTAACTGTGTCTCTTCCCCTTCCATGCCCTTTCACATCCTCCAGTGCACAAGAGGACATGGGAAGGCCTATAAATGCATGAAAGGAGAAGGAGAATGATTGTTGGAAGATCCAGAGAGATCGAGAAGTAGAGTTTAATGAGAGCAAGTGAGCAAGATCTTCAGTGTTAGAATGGAATTGTAGGAGCAAGGTGTAGAAACAGAGCAAGCAAGTAATTGGAGAGAAGGTTTACATTGTTGCTTCTTTTCATACTTATTGTAATTTTTAATTCTCTATATTAGACCAATATAAGTGGGAAGAAAAAGAGTTTCCTTCTCTACTGGTTTTCCTCCATTGAGGTTTTTAGGATAAAATTGTTGGTGTTGAAGTTTTGAATTCTTTCCTTCTCTACAATTTCCTTTCTATAACACTAGATAATCAGTCACGAAGCTCTAATTTTTCAAGAAAATCTTTCATTTTCCAAAGTTGAAAGTAGAACAACATAATTGTGTGATTCATAGAGTTCCAAAGTAGAAGTTTATGGATCACTTAAAAATATAGATTTCTATGAGAAGGTCACAATGGATAAGTAGACCTCCAAAAATATTTTCACCTTCCTTATTTTATCTATTATTGATTGATAATAGTGATACCAAAATTTTGAAGAAGCAATGTAGGAGGATACCCACATGAAGTGGGAGCATGACATGGATGAGGAGATGGAATCCTTGGAACAAAATCAGACATGGATTTGGTTAAGTTGTCAATTGGTAAGAGAACAATGCAAAATAAATGGGTTTACAAGATCAAGGAGGAACATGGTGGGTGAAAAGATACAAGGCAAGGCTTATGATAAAATGGTTTGCACAAAAAGTAAGTATTGATTTTGGTGAGATCTTTTCTCCTGTAGTAAAAATGAATTCCATTCATACTGTTTTGAATTTAGTTACAGTAGAAGATTTTCACTTAGAACAACTTAATGTTAAGACGACTTTATTTCACGATTATTTAGAGGAAGAGATATATATACGGTGGCAGCTTGGTTATGAAGTCAAGGGTAAGGAGAAACTTGTGTATATGTTGGAAAAGAGCTTGCATGGGCTCAAACAAGCTCCAAGGCAATGGTATATAAGGTTTGACAATTTTATGCATGAGCATGGTTATATGAGATTTGAATCTGATCATTGTGTTTATTTCAAGAAGCTTGAAAATGGAAGCTATATTATTTTATTATTATATGTAGATGATATGCTTATTGTAAGATCTAGTATGCGGGACATTGTTGAGCTTAAAGAAAAGTTAGCTCATACATTTGCAATGAAGGATTTAGGAGTCTGTAAAGAAAATCCTTGGCATGCAAATTCATAGAGATAGGAAGAACATGAAATTTTATTTGTCTCAATAAGATTATATCAATAAGGTGTAGGAAAGGTTTAAAATGTAGAATTGAAAACCTAGTAAGTACACCTATGGCTAGAAACTTTAAATTAATTAAATATCAATGTCCTACATCACATGAGGAGGTCGAGTACATGGCACGTGTTCTATATGCTTCAGCAGTTAGAAACCTTATGTATGTAATGGTTTGTACTGATCAAACATTGCACATGCAACGTGGGATTTGTGAGAAAATTTATGGACAATACAAGTAAAGAGAATTGGAAAGTAGTCTAATGGATACTTAGATATTTGAGAGGGATGACCAACATGCATTTAAGTTATGGAGGGTCGATACTTCTTTATGCAACTATGTTGATTTGGATATGGCTAGAGATTTGGATGGTAGGATAAACACAAACTAGATATGTATTCATAGTAGGTGGAACAACAATTATCTAGATTTTGAGATTACATAAAGTTGTGGCCTTTTCTACTACATAGGTCGAATATGTCAGTAGCTACAGAGGCTAGAAAAGAGATGATGTGGATGAGCAGGTTCATGGAAGAGTTGGGAAAGGAGCAAGAGGATTGTAGATTGTACAGTGATAGTCAAAGTTTGATTCATTTGGTGAAAAACTCAACATTTGATTCAAGAATGAAACACATTCAGCTGAGGTATCACTTCATATGATAGGTGTTGGAGGATGGGTAGCTGAAACTAGAGAAAATTCATACAAATGAGAAACCTGTGGATATGCTGACAAAGCCATTGGTAAAGGAGAAGTTGGAGCTTCACACAACTTCAGTTGGTCTTCAAATTTGGGACTTGAAGAGGAAGAAACAATCCAATGACATGATCTAAAAATGGAGTTGACGGTATAATGCAACAATTTATCTCCAAGAGGGAGATTGTTGAGTTGTGGAGCTAAATAGCTTCATAAATGGAATGCATTGCAAAGTTTATCTTGGTTTCAACAATAACCAACATCGGCAGTGGTAACCAAAGTGTTGGTAGCCTAGAGGAACCAAAATCAGCTATCTATGAGTTCACATTTTTATATTAGACGCAGATTAAATCCATACCTTATTTATAAAGGTGATCGGAGGGTTGTAAATGCATAGCTAAGTTGCCCTAAAGTTTGTATATGCTTATAAGCTAAAAAACTAGGGTTAGAAGGTGAGAATAGAGATTATTGTAAGAATATTTCTTGGAGAAATCTTAGAGAAGCTTGTGAAGGAAAATTACTTGTACATCCGTGAGAGGTGTGGAAGATTGTAAATATTCATTGTATTTCCTCTGTGAAGAAAGAATAATAGATTGGTTGTTTCTTGGTGGACGTAGCCCACATCTGGGTGAACCACGTTATATCTTGTGTTACTCATTCTCTTGTTTATTTTTCTTCTGGTTTAATTTCCGTGTTTATTGCTTTGCATGCTTCAATTTAATATAGATACATACAACATTGGTGTATGTCTAACCCCAAAACATCAAACTTGGGAAATATTAAGGGAAGGTTTGATTACGAACCGGGTAAATGATTATAGGTGATTTTATGAAGTAAATGCATGTAGGTTTGTTTTATATTTTAGATCTCGGTTCGAGTTCAAATATTTTTGGTCTCCATTTAATTGTTTGAAGGCTTTATTCAATTCATTGTGAGCTCATGATTTTTGATTTTTTTCCAACTCGTAGTTTTATTTATTTTATTTAATTTGAATTAAATATAAATATTTGAGTTACCATTGAAATAATTAATGTATAAATGCTGAAATGACACAAGTAATCTAAGATGTAATATTTGAAATCCCGAGAAAAAGAGAAGGATAGAATACTTAGCTAATTTTTTCGCAACCTGAGAATGTTCTCAGTAGTGAAGAGTGATGAACAGGCTAAGAATATGCCATAAATGTTATATGTAAATTTTGGACTTTAGGAATAAGGCTAGACACGAGTGCCATGACAGGATAGATGAGCCTAGGTGTCTTTGATGACAACCTCATTTGGGCGGATGTGACTACGTAAATACTCTGAATTTGTTTTCTATGGCGTCGCAAGATTTTCGATGTTGCTTCATATTGATCACCTAATAGTCACACAATGATCATCAAGGGTACCTATAACCTAAAAATATAATTTCTCCTGCAAAAACCCACAAACCACATCAAACCTAAAAAGAATGATGTAATATGGGGAGTATGATCGACCTCGGTGGTCACCCCAAGAGTGAACTTATGACCGAGCATTACATTACATCTCAGACTCCATGTAGTTCTTATGAGTGCATGTAGAAATTTTTCCCTAGGATGCCCTTGTGTAAGTTGCACTTGATAGCGGACTGTAGCTAAATATAACAACGTAGTAGAATGTGTGGATGGAATAGAATGGACTTCCCCTTCCTATGTAGAGTGATGTAGCACTTTTTCCTTGAGTGGATGATAGATGGATTCTTGAGAGTGCTTTAGGTTCCTTTGGAATGTAGGATTAGTTGAGGATAGTAATGCTTAGTGCTTGGTCCCTAATTTTGAACACATAAATATGTATTTATATGATTCCCTTGTTTGAATTTTGTAATTGACAACTGGAAGGCCGAACCATAAGTGAAAAATATTCCCAAAAGATAAAAGAAAGCTAAAAGAAGTGAGTAAGATAAAAAAGGTTTGAGGCACCCAAAGGGGATAGGAGTGTTTGGGAACTCCTATCCTAGCCGGGCAATAGTGTCCTGGAGCCATAAAAGATAAATAATTAAAATACCGACTGGGTTGTAGGGTGTGTAATACCAAATAGAAAACAAGAAGCAAATAAAAGAGGCCAAAGACAATCGTCAATTACTATTTTTATTTCTTAGGAACCATATGAATGCTAGTATGTGTTTAGAACCTAGAAATGTACCCAAGTGCATGATTTTATGTCTACATTTTCCCCACTTTATGTTGTTGAGTGAATACTCGATAACATAAAGTAGATAAGAGATGCGTGAAGTGATGCAAGTGAAGCGTGCTAAGAATAACGTGTTGAGTAGACAAGAAAAGTGTGAAGTGAAGCATGGAGACTAGAAAATGAAAGTGACCCTAGGGGTGAAGCATGTGCATTGCTTTGTACATGTTGTATTTTTTTTGTTTCTTTTTATAAGGATGAACCGCAAAATGAAGAGCAAGAATGTAGTCAAAGTCATGTATATGATAAACTAGAGAAAATGTGCATAAGTATATAAAAGTATGTGAAATTTTGTAAAGGAAAGTGTGCATTTGATGTAAAAGAGTGTAAAGGTTAGAAAAGTGTCCTAAAAATGATGGGAGCGACGTGTTTTTTAGGCAATCTCACACCAAGTGTGAGTTTTTTTGGAAATTTCACACCACATGTGATTCTTTTGTATGAATTCACACAAAAGAGAAAGTGTTAGGGAGAGAGGTATAGTGTTACTCTCCTTCCATGACTCTTCCTAATAAACACCACTATATATGGTGTGTCCCTGTTTTGTTCTGTTATCCTAAATTGGTTCCGATTGTTCCATTTATACTTATTGTAGGAGATAAAGTGTATTTCATCACTAGAGGACTGTTCTTGTAACTAAAAAAACTACTCGAAGACTTATGTGAATTATGTTGATATGAGAAAATGATTGTATCGACCCTAAGACATTAGCACCCAAGAGAGGACACTAGTGTTTGTGCTATGATTTCGACCCAATTGTGATTTTGAGCTAGTGTTATAACCGTAACTGTGTTGATTTTGTGTTGTAATCTATTTTGTTATAGCTCGACCTGTTGTATGGGGTGATTTGTTGACCTAATGTATGCCCCCTTCATTTGGGGTGCATGCAATGACTGTAGGAGTGATGCAACCCATAGGATAGGACCTGATGTTGTGTTGTATTGTACTTGCATGGGGAGGGGATGCATGGTAGAAACCAAGGAACACACAAATAAAGTAGTTAGAACATATATTACTAATAAAAACATGGAATAGAAGAAAATACAATCAAGTAAGTGTACAAATAGAGTGGACCATGAAAATCGGGTTTCATACATGGGACATCGCTCACAATGTCATAAGACAATTAGGGTCGAAGTGGCCAAAATCATACAAAAAGTGATCAAACAAGACATATAGCATAACCCACAAACAATAACATATAATGGAAAACAATGGAAACAAAAGTGTATCAAATAACCATGGTGGCATATAATCCTCGCAAGTTAAATGTTGCACATGAAAAGATAAATAGTATGTCAAGGTGTGTATGTATCGATGGAAAATATTGTGGTAGGAAGTAGTAGTAAATAATGAAATAATTTCACATGTAATGCGTGAGATTATGAAAGGTAGATTCCCCCAAGAAGCCTCGGTGGGACTGGAAAAGGATATATTATGAGCATCATTATAGCGTGTAAGAAACTGTAAGAATTCTGTATTCACAACTAGAGACCAAGTGAACGTGCATGTGTGTATATATAAATATAATGACACACCGAATATCCGACTAGCATATTAATCAAAGTGCATCATGTGAGTAGTATAGGCAAGCAAGAATAAGTGCAACCAAGATATACAAATGCATTGTATGAGTGTGATGGAATGGTATGTAATGTGTGAATGTGATAGAGTATCATGTCCCCCAACGGATGTGTATGAGATGAGGTTCATTTATAAAAGACCTCTCAATAGTCAAGAATGAACCATATAACAAGAGTGTGTCATTAGGAAATGGTTTGAGAATGAGTGTTAGAAATATAGATCATGAAACATAGAGCGTGAAAAGTGAATGCAATGGCGAGATTCATGTCGATTTAGACCCTCAGCAGTCAAGTATGAACCGTGGAACTAGAGTGCGTCATAGGGTAATGAATGTGTTTATGCATAATAACACTTGATATGTATCACATTGAGTGGGTTTTTAAGTGGCTTGCCAAGGAGAGTGGAAAGATGATATATGCCACCCCAAGCTTATCGGTGATGACATAGGGTCCGAGCCAATTAGGATTGATTTTTCCTTTGAGATGAGCCTCAGCTGTGGTATTCTTCTGATTTTATTTGAATACAAGGTCACCAATATGAATTCGCAGGGGACAGATTTTGTTATTGTAAGCTTGTAGAATGCGATCTTGATAAAATTGAAGATGTTCGAGAGCTTGCACTTGGTGAGATTCAAGCATCTCAAGTTCATGGAGCTAGTTTTCATGATATTCATTGTCTTTAAGAATGCCTTTAAGTGATACCATTAAGGAGGGTATTTTCTGCTCTAATGGGATTGCTACTTTAGTGACGTAAACAAGAAAAAAGGGTGTAGCATTTTTGAGGGTGCACACACTAGTGCAGTAAGCCCAAAGAATGTATGTAATTTTACTATGCCAATTATCACCATTGGTATCAATGGTCTTGCACAATATTTTGAAAATTTTCTTATTAGTGGCCTCTACTTGGCCATTTCCCTATGGATAATAAGGAGTGGAAAATGTTTGCTTGATCTTGAATTTGGCACAAAGCCTTTTAACATCCTTATTTTTTGAATAGAGAGCCATTATCAGTGCAAGCTGTCGATATCAGTGATAATAATGTGAGTGGTAATAAAATGACAGATATCGAGACCAATGGTGGTTTGTAAAGGTGTAACTTTGACTCATTTAGTAAATTATTTCGTAGTAGTAATGATGAACTTATGGCCATCATCGACTCAAGATTAATTTTTCCAACGAGATCAAAACCCCATAAAGAAAAGGGCCATGATGGGGCTATGGGTTGAAGGTCATATGTAGGTGCATGATGGAGATTTCCTTATTTTTGACATTTATCATAGTGCTTGGCATATTCTAAGAAGTATTGTTCCATTGTGGGCCAATAGTAGCCTTGGCGTAGAAGCTTGTGAGACATAGATTTTCCTAAGAAGTGACCACCACATATACTATCATGAACTTGAGATACAAATCTGTGGGGATGTCGTCGAGTCCTAAGCATCACAACAAATGGCCATCAAATGATATTTTAAATAATGAAGCACCAATTATAACATATCGCGTGGCCTCTCATTATAGATGATGAGCTTCATGAGGTTGAAAACCATTGGGAATGGTTTTTCGATAGAGGAAGTTATAGATTTGAGTGAACCATTTGGGATGATCATGACTGCATGTAAAAAAACATGTTTTGAGAAGTGGATTATCTGGTAAAGGTTGTCAATGATGAAGGTGTCCTACTCATTAGTGATATATTGAGGAATGAGTGATTTCGCGCTAGCCATAACATTTGCATGACGATTGTCTTTTTGAAGAATAACGGTGATAGAGTAGGACTCAAATGTGGATAAGATTGATTTGATGAGGTTATTATATGGAACGAGACACTCTTATTTGGTTTGATGCATGTTATTTTCACATCAGATTCACCAAATGATTTAATTTAATTTGAATTCAATATACATATTTCAGAGTTACTACGAACCAATTAATGTATAAATGCAAAAATGAAGAAATGACACAAACAATCTAATATGTAATATTTGAAACCCTAAGCAAAAGAGAAGGATAGATGAATTAGTTGATTTATTCACAACCTGGAAATGATCTGAGAAAGGAAGAGTGATGAACAGAGTGAGAAAAGTGTTACAAATGTTGTCTATAAATTATGTACTACAAGAATAAGGTCGGACACTTGGTGCCCACAACAGAGGGGAACCTGGACGATGAATACCTCTTACGGATGCCCGTGACTATGCAAATACACATAACTTGATTTATGTGGTGTTGCAATATTATCGCTTTTGATTCATATTGATCACCTCACAAAGTATCACAATGATCTCCAAGGGTACATATAACCTGTAAAATAGAAGTTCTCTTGCAAAAACCCACAAACCACATCAAACCTAAAAAGAAAGATGCATTATAGAGTCGGACTAACCTTGGTGGTCACCCGGGAGTGAAATTACAACCGAGCATTGCACTACATCTAAGACTCCATGTATTTTTATGATTGTGTAGAAATTCGGCCCTATGATGCCCTTTGTGCAAGTTGCACTTGATAGCGGAATATAGCTAAATGTCGTAATGTAGTAGAATGTGTGGATGGAATAGAATGAACATCCCCTTTCTATGCAATATATGTAAATTTTATGTAGCACGTGTCCCTTAAGTGGATGCTAGATAGATGCTTTAGAGTGATTTAGGTACCTACGAAATTCAAGTTTAGGTGATGATAGTAATGCTTAGTGCTTGGTCCCTTATTTTGAACATATAGCTATGTATTTATATGATTCCCTTGTTTGAATTTTGTAATTGACAACTAGAAGGCTGACCCACAAGTGAAAAAATTCCCAAAAGATAAAAGATATCCAAAAGAAGTGAGTAAGGTACAAAAAGGTTTGGGGTGCCTAGAGGGATTGGGGCACCTGGGTGCTCCTCTCTAGCTAGGAAATGGTGTCTGGAGCCATAAAATATAGATAAGTAAAATACCGACTGGTTTGTAGGGTGTGTAAGACCAAATAGAAAAAGAAGCAAAGTAAAGAGGATAAAGATAGACGTCAATTACTAGTTTTCTTGCTTAGGAGCCATAGGAATGCCAATATACATTTAGGACCTATAAATGTACCCAAGTGCATGATTTTTGTCTACATGTATAAGCTCTTATTGATTTGTGTTGTTGTACAAGTTTAAATTCAACCCTCATTTGGTTTTGAGAACAACATTGTGATTCAACTCTTAATGAGATTGACCATTTTGTGGGTTTTTAGCTCAATATAAGATTTATTGAAAACAATTGTTATGAAGTTCCTTAGAACATTAATATTACTATTTTATCTCTCACTCTCTATTGATCAAGTTTTGATTGTGATGATCATCATGAACTTGAAAATAAATCTATTTTGGGGATTTGGTTATTTTGTTTATTTGGAAAAGTTGTAAAGGTCAATATAGCTCTAATGGATCCTTGTTGTTGTTTGGTTACAACTTATTTAGATATTTTTTGACATCATTGACTATTTTATGGTTATTAGCTTAGTATGAGATTTGTTTTTATCATTTTATATTTAGTTATTAAGAACATGAATAAAATTGATCTCTCCTACTCAAGCACATTTTGGTTTAGATAATCATTATGTACTAAATACAAGTGAGGTTATTTGGTATAGTTGTTAATGTTATAAAAATGAAGACAACCCTTATAGAGATTAGTTTATTTGTGGTTTTGGTTCATCTTTGAACTTGACTATTATTATTATTTCTAGCTCTTAACAAGTATGATTGTTTTTAGTTGTTTATGAACATGTATTGTTTTAGGTTTGTGGAATGAATCTAGACAATGTGTTAGGAAATGATATAATTTTATTATAAGATATAATTATTGAAAGCACCAATGACTGAGAAGGGGTGAATCAATCATACAAAAACTTTTACTTAATTTACCATAACTTACATACATCATTCAAATCAACCATTCAACATACATAATCAATGTGAGCTTATTAAGTGTGTAACATCCATCCACAAGTACATGAAACAAGAGAGAACACATGAACACCAAATATAAATTGGGAAATCCTCAAAGGGAAGAAAACCACTAAACTTCTGCATAAATTACACAACACAAAGGAATTTAGTGAAACACCAACTTCACAAGGAGCACTAACCCCTAATTTAGTAGGGCATCAACGTTACAATGAGCATTAACTCCTAATTTAGTGAGGCACTAACCCCAAAAGGAGGATATAACCCCATAAGATGATCAAGCACCATCTCATCCACCTGAAATGAAGATCAATTGAATTAATTATTGCTCCAATAACTTATTGTGATCACTATGTTAGTTCTCTCACTCAAAAACCTTCTCAAACAACTTTCTCTCCTTCTTCGCTCAAAATTACACCTTCACATGTTGATTAGGTATAATGACATGTAGATACTTCTCTACCCTTCTCATCTTCTCATACCTCTTCCTTTCTCTATTCTTGACCTCACACTTTCCTCTATCTCGCTCAAACTTCCATCCTCCAACCTTACTCAAATGAGCTATTACAACACAACTTTATACATGTCTCTTCTCATAAAAAATAACAGTCGAGATAAGACCATTAAGTTCAGTCATGTTAACATAAAAACACATCCTACACACTCATATAAATAACTAATAATTATCTTATAGGTCAGCAATATCCTAAACAAACCAATGCACCACAATTAGGCTTGAAACACAAACTTCATTCCCAACGGTCATAATTTGAACTCCAAGGGCATATATCAACTCCACCAACACTCCAAAATCTCTACACACTCCATAAACATCCTCTTAACACATTCTAAAATATCAACCATATTAGTAACAACCATCTTTACCATGGAACACACCAAGAAACAAGCACACACAATTAGGTCTTAAGCACCTAGTTTACACTCCACAAGACTGAGAAATTTCACATACCAAAAATTTATTCGAGACAAAAATGACATATAAACAAGAATTTATTGATGTCATATAGCTAATGTAACTCATGTAACTCATGGTATTCACCAAATCAAGACATAATGCCTTAAAACACCACCATCTCTCGAAACTTCTCAAATATAGTTCTAGGTCTCAAGAACTAGTCTTCTAATCAACATGATCAAACACTAACAAGACCACTTCCACACACAACCATTTCATGGAAAATTTTATGGAAAAATTGATACACTTCCTCAAACACTCACATGCACTTGTCTCATGGATAAAATCAAACTTGCATACATGTTCCCATCACCTTTGTGAGCCTAATTAGGGTTGATTGGGCCATTATGGTTTAAGCAAAAAACCACCTCAAATTATCACTCCAAGGGATCAAAAGTGTTATACCAGGCCTTAACACACTATTCATGCTCTCATACCACTACTCAGAATGTAATTCATCACACACACCTTTCGACCACAAGACTTGTTTTAGCCCTCTAGGGGCCATTTAACGGTACACACACTTTGAAAACTTGTTCCATAAATTTCCTCCATTGAACCTATATAAATATTGTCATGATCACTTATAAGACATCACAAGGTTCTTGGAAGAATTAATTTCTCTTTATGAAACCTACAACTTGGCCCCGAATCAACAAATCTCCACAAAATAAGGTTTTTGTACCTTGTCAAAACAATTGGAGCATGAAACCACCACCAAAAATAGATATGAAGAGTCCTCTATATCCTTGAGTCATCATATTATCTTTCCCATGCCATTTTATGTCCATACCAATTATATTTTGTCTATCGCTATGAGACTATGGTTTATGGAGGATTTTGACATGTTTAGCTTGTTAACAATGCTTCATAAAATGTTGATGACCAAATGACCCCATTTTTTTAAAAACTATTCTTAGCTCCATGCCCTAACATCCACCAAAGTCTTGGGTCCCTGTGCATAACCCACATGCATGTGTGAACATTCAAACTTTCCTATCAAGCTGGGAATGAGTGTTTTGAGAGCTCAATAGAGTTTAAAAACCACATTTTATGTTTTGTATTCAATATATTGACCTCAAACTTGGCATAAACCTTTTAAATATCCTTCTAATTGATCTCAAATTCTAATGATTCTTGTACACCTCTAAATATCTCCAAGCACCATGGTTTTCCCATGCACCTTAGCCTTTTTTCAATGCTTTTCTTCAAAGGGACCTTAAACCTGCATCATGAACCTAAATAATGACATTATACCTCTTCCATACCTATTATGCAACCTCATAACATACTTCACATGATTACATAATCCTATTATGCATCATACTTCATGTTACCATGCCTTAAGAACCATGCATACACACCAAGACACCATGACTCAACAACACTTCATGACATCTCATCACTTCACTACCAATCAACCTTTTTCTTATATAATGAATGAAACCTCATATAGATTCCTATGCCACCTAGAATCCATTTGACATCAATGTTACTTGACATCAATCACACAATGCCCAAAAATAATAGCATTCTCCCCTTTGCATACATTATTGGATTTGGAATATTGAATGGAATTTTGAAATGTATTCATTAGTATGGTTCATTTATTAATACTCATAATAGTTCCATTTTGTTTTAGTCAATTGTGAATATAAAACAAGAAAGGAGTTAGATGCAACTCATTCATTCGAAATGTTTTTCATAACTTCTTGAATCTTGTTTGAAATTAAGTTTTGTGATTGAGAAACTAAAGGATGAGATAGAATTATGGCTCATCCTTGAGCACTGTTGTTTTAGTTAGTTTATTAATCCTCTACTTGAGCATAACAATTATAAATGGCTGAAATTTTTTTCTTATATACATTGTTGCTATTATTCTTTTGTAGAATAAAAATTGTTTATAAATAAAACAAAGAAGGAATTGAAAGATACAAATATGAACTCTATTAGTTAAGATAGTTACCTTTCCAAATTGGTGTCATCATTTTGTTTGTTAATTTTATAAAAGCATAAGTATGATTTGTGGTCGTTTAAATCTTAAAGGGAGTGAAGGTTCAATTGAACTTAGATTGAATTTTATTGATTGGATTGATATTTCTCATCTTAGAGTATTGAAATAAAAGACAACTTTAGTATGCCTTACTACCATCTAAATGTTAAGTTCAACAGGCTGGTTTCATTAGGTGAAAGTGAACATATTGTTTTTAATATAAGATGAATTATCATTTTTATATTATATGTGATAGAACAATCATTATAAACTAGGAAGTTTATGATTATATCGTACTAATTACAAATCAATTTAACCATAACCTATTCAATTTTTCATTATGATTACAACAAGGAATATTAGTTTGAAAACTCATTCCAATTGTTTGAATTGATCCATATATATTTTCTCTCTTCTAAAATTTACAGGAAAGGATGGCATTCTTGAAGTGACTATTTGGTTTTTCTATGATTGATTTGTGTCATATGGTATTTGAATATGAATCTGAAAAGGATTATTGTAATCAATTGTTAATGCGAATGAAATGTCATTGTATATTGTTAAAGTGCATTTGTTCGATGTATTATTCTTGATGAATTTGTATATTATTATTAATAAATTTTAAGGATTATCCTTAATTAAAAAAATATATATGACTTGGCTGATTTGTGACTTATCTTGTTGGATATGAAAATAAGAATATGTTGTTTATACAACTGATTATTAATAAATCTGATTATTCTTATGTTATGTATTAAATTCTTATTTCATTGATTTAATTGAAAGGATCAAGTATATTGAATGATGACATATAGAAAATAAGGATAACAATATAATGAAAAAAGTTAAAGGTATAATTGTACCTTATGGAATTAAAATAACTAATCATAATAAGCAATGAACTTATTGGAACAAAGAATATCCTAAATGAGTGAATGTAATGAAACAACTCGATGTGAAACATGATTAGTAACTCATACTTCATGATGTATACTTTGTTGTAAAAGTAATATTAAAGGAATAATAAAAGTCAGTAACTCATTGATTTACTATAACCCTCTTACGAGAATCTAATATCATGTACCAATGCATGTAAAAACATTGTAAGGAATGACTTAGTTAGTTCAATATCAAAGATAACTTGAAGTATATAATAATTTTAGGTATTATGTCCTTTTGTCTTATCATTAGTATCCCACCCATGCCAACTCAGGATGGCTACGGGAAGGGTAGTGAGGACGTAATGACGAAAATCATTGTGTGGTCACCATCTTTACCTTAGGGATCCTAAGGTAGTACGATAAATAATTTTGTTTAATAGGATGAGTCGGACCTAGACTCTTCTTCTTCTTAATTAATTTATCTTCTCAAAAAATGAAAAGGAATGTTGATAACTCTATTGAGATGGTTGTGTGGTGATAGAAGACAAGTTTTTCAGGCTAGTGTGTAGTCTCGAAACTAATATTGCAAAGCAATGCTTGAAAAATTTGGCCAAAGTAATGTAACTTTTGACTACATTGCTTGTTCACCAATCCCCTAATCAAAAATGTCTAGATTCGGATAGAAGTTTCATAAATATACTCCCAATAATCACTAAGGAGATGCATATGCTCTCATAACCTATAAAAGGTTTAACCAAGTATACATATTATACACACTCTTATAGAGTGATCAAGGGGGTGATCTAGTAGATCCTTACATGCGCACATGGTTATTATACATTATCATATGTATTTTAAATATTAAAAAATGTTGTATTATTTAGCGGTAAGTTAAATATTAATGTTAATCAGTAGAAGCATTAATTAAACTTAATGTTTTTTTTAATTTCCTTAATTTGGATGAATCATAACATGGGTGTTATATTTTGGTATCAGAGCTGAAAGTTTATCAGCTCTTGGACTTAATGGGTTCATAACGCTAATGGACATCTTATCCTTTTATTAACAAGATACAATGGTAAAAAGAAGGGCGAACCATGATGATGGAACCAATTCAGCTAATGTCGAAGGTTCAATGGTTGATAAGTTAGATAAAATTCTAACATTCTTCATGGCACACGAAATCAAATAGCTACCTTGGAGTAGTTGGTAGTTCGTGAAAAGGAAGAGTTTGAGAAATAAAAATGTGAACAACAACATAATAAAAATTAGTGAGGGGATAAAAGAGCTCGCTTGACTCATGATTTGTCTAGGGACATAAAAAGAATCATCCCACCCAAACTTAATGAAACAACCTCGGGAATGGTGCTGAAAATTGGTTTAGTGAGATGGAGAAGTAATTTTAATTATGGAAATTTTCGAAGGAAACTAAAGCAATTTGGGGTGCTTTCTAACTCTCCAATGAAACATCTTCATGGTGGGATAACCAAAAGATGGAGTTAGGAGTAGATATGTCTCCATCACTTGGGAGTAGATTCAAGGTATATTTTCATCAACGTTGGTTGCCTCAACTCTATTTTGATTAAAAAATGTCTAAATTTTAGAACTTAACTCAAGGTAAGTTGAGTGTTGTGGAATGTTGGGAATATTTTTCTAATTTGTTAAAATACATGCCCCAATATAAAAAGGATGAAAATTCTTGGATCCACAAGTTTATTATGGGATTAAACCCAAACATAGGAGGTGAGGTAGATGTTCATGGACCATCTACTATGGAAGTAGTGTTTGAAAATGCCATAAGAAAAGAATAGAAATTGCAAGAAATTTTAGCCTTTAGGAATGATAAACGCAAGAGGATCGTTAGCTCTCACCGCACCACTTGCTCCAAGGAAAACTTGGTGGAAGAAATAGGGAAGCAAAATGAAACTCTAGGAAAAATACAACAACTAAACATGTTGTAAAAATAAGGAAGAATGAGGAAAACAATGTTGTTTATGGTAAAAAAATTGAGAGGAAAGGGCCTGTGGGGGAGGTATTTTACATGTGAAAATGAGAAATATGAAATCAACTACCCCACAGAAGCGGGGAACAACTAAAAAAAGAATTCATGTTGTAGGGGAAGTCTCCAAGATGAGAAATCATATTCTTGTAATAAAGTTTAGAGTAAGCTTTATTGTTCTCCTATTATTATTTTGTTTGACACTAGTACTACTTGAGTGCTTTATTTTGGTTAATTTAACTAATAAATTGTCTAAGAAATCTAGATTTATGGAAAACATATGGACCGCATAATATGGGAATGATGTTATTCATATGGTAGAACAATGAGCATTGGAAGCAACATTGGGATTACCTAGTTTACCACTAAACTTGACCTTTATATGATTTTCTTAGGGTCTTATGACATCTTATTAGGAGTAAAATGGTCGTCCAAACACAAGACAACAATGGATTGTTTTAGGAAACTAATATAATGTCTTGATGACATGTAAAAAACAACCATCATTCAGGGCATTAAGAGAGATTTTGAAGTATATGTAATGTGACTTAAGAAAGCTAAAAATAAAGGTTACATGTTGTATGCAATCAAAATTTCAGATTTTATTAAGGAAAGTAAGATTTCCTTGGAAGATTTTCCATTTTTACGTGAGTTTAAGGATGTCTTTCTAAAAGAATTATCCTGGACTTCCTCCTAAAAGAGAGTTTGATTTCACAATTGATATTAAACCTAGAACAAAACCTATATCAAAAGCACCTTATAGAATAACAACAATAGAGTTAGTTGAACTAAAAGAACAATTACATACACTTTTATCAAAAGGTTTGATTTGACCTAACTATGTCTCCTTAGGGAGCACCAATCATTTTCATAAAAAAAAAGATGGAACATTAAGACTATGCATTGATTATCATGTGCTTAGCAAAGAAACAATAAAGAATAGATATCCTTTGCAAGGATTGATGATCTTTTCAAAAATATGAGAGACACATCTATTTATTCAAAAATTGATTCACGATCTGGTTATCATCAATTAATGATAAAATTTGAAGATATTCATAAAACAACATTTAGAACACGCTATGGGCATTATGAGTTTACTATTTTTCCATTCGGACTCATTAATGCACCAATAACATTTATGAACCTTATGAATAATATTTTTCAAGAATACTTAGATAAGTTTGTTTTAGTTTTTCTGATGATATCCTGATTTATTCAAAGAACATTGATGAGCACAATGAACACTTAAGAATAATGTTAGAAATGCTAAGAAAAAGGAAACTTTATGGAAAGATTTTGAAATGTTCTTTTTATCATTATGAAGTACAATATCTAGGCCACATCAGTAAAAAGATGGGATTTCAATCGACCCATCGAAAATCAAGGCTATAACCGAGTGGTCAACACCTAAAAATGTATATGAGGTTAGAAGTTTTATGGGACTAGTTGGTTATTAGAAAAATTCATAAAAAATTTTAATAGTGGTTGGACCAATTATATCATTACAGAAAAAGATAAAAATTTGTATGGGTGATAAATGTGAAAATACATTTAATTTTTGAAAGAAAAACTTACAATGGCACACATATTAAATCTTGGATCCCAATGGAAGCTTTACATTGGTAACTGATGCCTTTGGTGAAGGTTTGGGAAGAATACTTCTTCAAAATGGTCATGTAATTGCTTATGAATATAGAAAATTGAAGGTGCATGAGAAGAACTATGATCCCCACAACTTAGAACTTATTTCCATAGTTCATGCCTTTCGAATCTAGAGCCACTATCTGTTAGGAAATCCATTTGAACTGAAAACAATCATTTGGGGTTGAAATACATCTTTATGTAGCCCAATTTTCTTGCAAGACATCGTAGGTAGCTAGAATTCCTATCCAAATATGACTTTGATATTAGTTACATCAAAGGAAAGGAAAATTTAGTGGCTGATATGTTGAGCTAAGTCGCAGGAAACATATTTATGCTATTGTGAGCCTCATAACACATTTTAAGGAATAAGTTAGGAAATAACTTCAAACTTATCCGTGTTATAAAAATGTAAAAAATACTTTCATTTCGCGCTTTAGAGAACAAAAGAGTTGTTATGATGATCTGTGAATGGATTCATGTTATACTATTTGATATTTATTATGATTAAAGGGAAATTTAAGCCATATTGTTGATTGTTTGGAAATAACTAGTTACAATGAGGTTGATTACATATGAGATATAGGACTATTATTCCTTGAAATTCTAGAAAATTTATAATTTATATTAGAAAATAAATTGTTTTCTTTTATGTTGACTTTGAGTTTTCTTTCGATTGATATGATTGGAAATGTTTAAAGTTAAATAATCATGACGATGATTCTTTTGAAGAGGGTAAGTGATGTAACAGGCTCGACTTAATATTATGTTAGTGAGATTGTATTATCTTTTGATTAAGTTATTTGATGGTGTTTTTGCATTATGACTCATCATATATTGAAGTCATTTGTGATGATATAATAAGTTAGTAATTGATATAAATACCTATATATCTACTTGTCGATAATTTAATTAATAATATATAAGTAAAGAAATATATATAGTTAATTTACAATATTTTATTAGATACATACATATATATATCTAATAAAATATTCTAAATTAACTATAATATATATATATATATATATATATATATATATATATATATATATATATATATATATATATATATATATATATATATATATTGATTGATTGATTAATAATTATGTTTGTTTAAAAGGTCAAGGACAACCGATTTCTTAGTAATGTTTATAAGTTTAATTTTGGCATATGAATGGGTCTCGAGACCACCATGGCTAACAAGTTGGTTTGTTTGGTTAATATGGGTCATAGACCACTTGGCATAAACATTGGTTAATAAGGTTAATATGGTCATCGACCATCCGAGCATTGGGAAATTTGGTTGTTATGTGGCATAAACATTTTTTAAGTTTTGATGTGGAAATATATTGGCCAGTCATGCAAGTTTATTAAGTTTTAAAAGCTAATTTGGAGGGACATTTTTTTGCAGTTTGAATGGGCCACAACATGGCACTAGAATTTAAGAGGGAATTAATGAAATTATGGATTCCTTGAGAACTAGTAGCTTCTCCAAGAAGCTAACCATGCAAGTCAACTCTCCCCATTTGCATTGTTTGCATTGTATTTAGAATTTTCATTGTTTGGTTTTTGGTCTTTGTGAGATGAGCATGGAGATTTTTACGGAGATTATTGTGGGAGCTCGTTTTATTTATGCATGGAAAATTAATTATTAATCCTTCGGGTTCTATGGCATTTTTTTTATTTAAAACAATTTGGAAGGATTCAATTGTGATTTTTTTAGGCATTCGGAACGGGAAAATTTCAAAGAAGGTTGAAGGAAAAATCAGGCATGGGTTTTCTTACTCACATTCCTTGTTGTTTTTATTTTGAAATAAAAACACGCATTTGGTTTGAGATTTTATGGTGAAATCTGGTTTTTAAAACGTGAAATTTGTATGTATTCCAGTTTTGGTTTGTTAGTAGATAATAAACACTTACTAGTCCTGATTTATACATCAAACTTCGGAAATAATGAGGGAGGATTTGATCACGGACTAGGTAAATGATTATAGATGATTTTGAACCAAATGCATGTGGGTTTGTTTTATATTCGATATCCGGGGTTCGAGTTGGAATAACTGGTTTGCTCAATTGTTCAAAAACTTTATTCAATTCATTATGATCTCGCCATTTTTTATTGTTGTCCAAATCATATTTGTATAATCTCTTATTGAGTTGTGATGTTATAATTGTTTAAATTCAACCCTCCTTAGTTTTGATAACAACATTTTGATTCATCTCTTAATGAGCTTGCTTGTTTTGTGGGTTTCTAGCTCAATACGAGCTTTTTTAAAAATGGTTGTTATTTGTTCCTTAGAACATATGAATATTATTGTTTTCTTTCTCTCTCTATTGAGCACGAATTTCTTGTGATGATCATCATGAACTTGAAAATAAATACGTCATGAAGATTTAGTTATTTTGTTTATTTTGAAAAGTTATAAAGGTCAATACAACTCTTATAGAGCCTTGTTGTTGTTTGGTTATAACTCATTTAGAGATTTATAGACATCATCATTAAATTTTATAGGTTATTATCTCAGTACAAGCTTTGTTGTTATCATTTGTTATTTATTTCTTAAGAACAAGAATAAAATTGATCTCTCCTACTTGAGCATTTTTGGTTTAGATAATCATTATATACTAAATACGAGTTAGATTATATGGTATAACTATTAATGTTATAAAAATGAAGACAACCCTTATACATCTTGGTCGATTTTTGGTTTTAGTTCATCTTTGAACTTGACTATTATTATTTATAGCTCTTAAGGAGCATGTTTGCTTTTAAACCTTCTATGAACATGTATTGTTTTGGGTTCATGGAATGAATCCATTCAATCTGATTAGGAAATGATATAGTTTGCTCATAAGTTAGAATGTCATTCTCACTCTACATATATTACTAGATTTGGAATATTGAATAGAATTTGGAAATGCATTCATTAACATGGTTCATTTTTAATACTCATAATAGTTCCATTTTAGCTTCATTTGATTTTAGTCAATTGTGAATATAGAAAAAGGAAATAAGAGAGTTAGAGTTATGATGTTTGAACTAGTTCATTAGAAATGTTGTTCATACCTTTTGAATCTTGTTTGAAATTAAGTTTTGTGATTGAGAAACTAAAGGATGAGATAGAATTATGGCTCATCCTTGAGCAATGTTTTTTTTTTAGTTAGTTTATTAAAAGAATATACTTGAGCATACTAATTATAAATGGTTGAAATTTATTTTTATATACATTGTTGCTATTATTCTTTTCCGTAATATAAATGATTTATAAACGAAAGAAATAAGGAATTGAAAGATACATATTTGAACTCTATTAGTTAAGATAGTTACCTTTTCAAGTTGGTGTCATCATTTTGTTTGTTAAGTTTATGAAAACATAAGTATGAGTTGTGTTTGTTTAAATCTTAAAGGGAGTGAAGGTTCAATTGAAATTGGATTGAATTTTTTTATTGAACTGTTGTTTTTAATCTTGGATTATTGAAATAAAAGACAACTTTAGTATGTCTTATAAGCATCTAAATACAAGTTCAACAAGTTGGTTTCATAAGGTGAAAGTGAACATATCATTTTCAATATAAAGATGTATTATCATTTTTTATATTTATGTGCGGTAGAACACTTATATTAAACTAGGAAGTTTATAATTATATATATCGATTACGATTGAATCAAGTTAATCATAGCTTATTTAGTTATTTCATTATTATTATAACATGGAATATTAGTTTGCGAACTCATGTCAATTCTTTGAACTAACCCATATATTTTTCTCTCCTACGGTTTGTAGGAAAGGTTATCACTCTTTAAGTGACTTTTTGGTTTGTCTATGATTAATTTATGTCATATATTATTTGAATATGAATCCAAAAAGGATTATTGTAATCAATTGTCAATGAGAATGAAATTTCATCGCATATTGTTAAAGGGAATTTTCCCAATGTATTATTCTTGATAAATTTGTATATCATTATTAATAAATTTTAAGGATTATCCTTATTTAAAACATAATATATGACTTATCGCGATTACTATGATTTGTGACTTATCTTGTTGGATATGAAACGAAGAATATGTTTTTTATTTATTGGTAAAAGGTTTTGAGGGACCTTACCCAAGAGTATAACCATAGGCTCAACAGCCAAGACATACAATACATAGCAAAGTGGCTAACAAAAAGAATGGGGCCACATTTAAAAAAGTAGAAACTAACAAAGTACTACGGAAGGGGCCATTGTACAACAAGAAGCCCTACTACGAGAAAAATGTAAAACTACAACTTGTACAACAACATAACAACATTACGGTTTTGCACCAAACATAAAGAAACACAAACACTAATTAATGGATTTGTTGTAGACCTTGACAGCAATTTTAAGTGCCTTGTACAAATTCAAAGTAACAGTGATGTTTGGAAAAAAAGAATATGTTGTTTATACAGTTGATTATCAATAAATTTGATTATTCTTATGATATTTATTAAATGTTGATTTCATTGATTCAATTGAAATGATCAAGTATATTGAATAACAACACATGGACAATAAGGATAACAATATAACGAAAATGAATTTAAAGTAATAATTTTACCTTATGGAATTAAATAAACTAACCATGATAAACGATGAACTTATTGGAACAAAGACTATCCTAAATGAGTGAATGTAATGAAACAACTCGATGTGAAACATGATTAGTAACCCATACTTCACGATGTAGACTTCGTTGTCAAATTGTGATATAGGAAATAATAAAATTTAGTAACTCATTGAGTTACTATAAACTCTTTAGGAGAATCTAATATCTTGTAGCAATGCATTTAGAACATGTCATAAATGACTTAGTTACTTCATCTATCAAAGATAACTTAAAGTATATAATAAGTGTATCTTTTATGTCCCTTCATCTTCTCGATAGTATCCTACCCATGGCAACTCGGGATCGTTATAGGAAGAACAGTGAGGATGTGATGAAAAAATCAATACGTGGTCACTATCTTTCCCATAGGGATCCTAAGTTGGTATTGCCATGATTCTTTCGTTTAGTAGGATGAGTCGCACCTAGACTCTTCTTCTTTTTAAAAAATTTATCTTATTAAATAATGAAAGTGAATCTTGATAACTATATTAAGACATTTGTGTGGTGATGGAAGAAAAGTTTTGCAGGCTAGTTTGCGATAGTCTTGAAACTAAGCTTACAAAGTAATGCTTGAAATTTTTGGCCAAAGTAATGTAATTTTTTAGTACATTGTTTTTTACCAATCCCTAATCAACATTGTCTAGATATGGATGGAAGTTGCAAAATATCTTCCCAGTAGAGTCACTAAGGATATCCACATGTTCTCATAACCTATAAAATGTTTAACCAAGTATACATAGTAGACACACTCGTATAGAGTGATCAAGGGAGATCGAGGGGATATAGTAGAACCTTACAGTTGCACATGGTTATTGTATGTTATCAAGTGGATTTTAAATATTAAATAATGTTGGATTATTTAGCAATAAGCTAAATATTAATTTTAATCATTTGAAGCATTAATTAAACTTAAGGGGTTTGGTTTTTTTAATCCTTAATTTGGATGAATCATAACATGGGTGTTACATATGATCCATATTGCCAAATAATGAAATTGGTCTAAACTTTCTTGAGTTTGAGGTTATATGTTTTGTACAAATATTTTATGAGCATGTCAGGTGTAGACCTCTTTGATGTTATTGGTCGCACTTTGAAACTTACTTATGTTGATTGATTGTTAACCTTTTTAGAAGGTGTGTTGGTTTAATGTTCCACTTTGGGCTTAGTGCTCATCATTAGGATGTTTTTTCTAGTGTTTTAAGTGGGAGGAGCCCCTCTTAAAACCCCTAATTTTACCCATTAATAAAAATAGTACTAACAAAGTCACTACTAGTATCTAGAAATATCTTTTTGTCTAAAAACATAAACTTATCAAGGTCGCATTTATTAGTATCAACATATTCACATCTTATAACAATAAATACTATACAAGGCCACAATTACTATCTTAAAAATATTCACCTTTCCCAATAAAGAATATTTTCAAGGGCCACATTTGTTACCTAGCAATTTTTTACATTTTCTAATAATAAATAGTATTCCAGGGTAATAATTAAATTTTCATACTACAATGTATAACATGCATTGGTTGGTTAATAATATAATTCCTTTCACTTTTCATAATATGGTAGAGCAATCATAATTACACCAATAAGTATTCTACAATGGCAACAAGGAGTGGGATGTGATGGTGTGACATTGTAAAATATTATTTCTACATTAAATTTGACATTCATTTTACCTTCACAAGGTAATTTTGACCATAAATTATCTACTTGATAGTCACTTAAAATATTTTTACTTTGAAAAGTCAATAAAAATAATAATATCTTGGTCATATCGTAGAGTTTAAGGCCCTTTTTGGAAAGATTATTTTTCCATCATTAATAAAATTATTTGTCAATGTGATATGTATAAAATCTAAAACAACATTGAGAATTGATATCTATCAACGGTTTTCAAATAGACATCTTTAAGAAATTTGTACTATTTGTTTAATATAGTCTTAATTCAATCACTTGCACTAAAAACAAATATAAAATTCTATTAGTTTTTAACCATAAAATTTCATTAGTTCACTCTAATATACCATGTAAAACCTCTTACATTCCCTATAATAATGAGAAGTAATTGTTAGTCTCTAATATAACATAGGAAATTATCACATGCTTTCTAAAAATCAATAGATAACTCATTTTCTCTACCATACGATACCGAACCTCTTACTTGCGCTCTAAGAGTAAGAAGTAATTCATTCGCTCTAAAATAATACGAATAAATAATGAGAAGATAACTTATGTGATCTGGTATAACATGTAGAACCTCTTATTTGCACTCTTTGAGTGAGAAGTAGTTGGCTCTAAAATAATGGGGAGTGTTCTTAATTGATTTTTAGTCATAAATTGATCAAATGTTGGAATCAATCTATATTGGAATAACTAGATTTTCTCATAAACAAGTCTTATTTAAGTTACCAATTCAAATTGTGATAACATCTCATTATCAAATTTAAAAGGGAGGAACACAAATTCTACTTCATAGGAAACATAGTTAAAATTTTATTCCATAATACAATTAAATGGCGTATAGAGATAAATGGATTTATGTTAAATTAAGCCCTTAGGTAGAATACAATATATTCCTATTTAAATATATGCCTAACTAATTCTAAAAAAACATCTATTAAAATTAAATATCTATATAAATAAAACTCTAGCTATTTACAATTTGATTTCTATCTAATTTAATGAAATTACTTAGATAGATTTGAATATCAACAACAATAGAACACAAATAACATCCAATTGTAGAGAAATGATCACAATATACAAGTATAATAGCTTAGCCACTTCGAGGGGGAAACCTCCAAACCACACAATAAGACTCAAGTGCTCAATATCATGATAATATCATACACTCTAACTCCTATATATACCCTACTATACTATCTAGAGCCTTAAGGTTGACCCATTAAGAATATGAAAACATAAATAAATATGATATGACATGATAACAAATAATGTTAGCCATGTGTTGGTTATCCATTCCCGATATATGACCTAGGGTTAAGGGTGTAGCATGCCCCTCCCCTTCAAAGTAACATTGTCCCCAATGTTGGCCAATTTTGGATGTTTCTTCACATAAGTGCAGTCCTCAATGTCAATGATAGTTGGATGTTGGTACAAGAAATCTTCCTCCTCCCAAGTTTTTGTTGCCTTGTCACAAATCTTCTCCTTGATTTGATACTCATGGATTACCTTCTTCTATTGGTGTGCACTTTGTTCTTTGACTTCTTGAACCTTTGGGTGGATCTTCAAGGTTGATATGGTGGGTGGTGGTTGGAAATGAGGAGAGATTTTGGAAAAAATGTCTTTCTTAGGTGTCTGGACTAATGGCATATCCTCAACAATAATTGATTTTTTTCTCCTCTCATGAGAATATGGTGGTATGTAGGCCAGATGTTATTTATCTTTCATTGTAATCAATTGTGAGTTAGGCCCCTTGATGAGCTACATTTGATGAGAGCTCACCCTTTGAGGAGACTTTCCACACAACCCTGTCAACTCAAACATATTGCCTTGTGAACAAAAATGCATGAATAATTCCTGGAAGTTCATTTCAATTATACCCAAGGTTGTGAGCCATTGGAATCCCAAAACAATATCTGCTCCACCCATAGGAATAACAAACATAGGGGAATCTAGCTTGTAGTCTCCCATGTCAAGTTTGATATTATGAAATTTCCTTGAACAATTAATTGTACCTCCATCTGTAATCATGACCTAAAATTTTGGGGTGGATAAATAAAACAATTCAAACATGCAACCAACTTATTATTGATAAAATTATGTGTGCTTCCAGAGTCAATCAATATTATTACTTGATGTTCCTTTAAATGACCCCTCACCTTGAGGGTTTGTGGGGAGATAACACCTGACAATGCATGAAAATAAATAGTAGGTTGGGAATCTCGAACCCTAGTTCATCCATAACCTTGAATTATTTTTCTTCATCTTTGACTTCATCATCAATGGCCTCCATGTAGAACAACTTCTTTTCAGCACATCAATGTCCTTTAGTATATTTTATATCATAATTAAAACACAAGCCTTTTTCTCATTTCTCTTCAATTTGTTGAAGATTCAATCTAATAGGTTGAGGGTGATGGTCCGGGACTACTATGCTTTTTGAATGTGTTTTCTTCATTGAAAAGTTTTTTCCTCTACCCTACATGTCATGATAAAAGAATCAGAAACCTTAAGTGGATTAAAAATACACACCTCATGCTCAATTTGGTCCTTAAGACCCCTAAGAAATAGGTCATTCAGATTCACTTCAGTAATATTTTCCACCCGCAAGGATATGTTTTAAAATTGATGAACATAATCCTTAATTGATCTTGTTTATATTAACTTTGTTAATTGGCTAAAGTAATTCTCTGACACAATAGAACTATAGTGAAATTGTAACTCTTTAGTAAAAATTGTCCACGTGACATTGAGACCATTCTTTTTCCTTTGAGTACATAACCATCGATACCAAGATGAATTGGTCAAGTTCAAGATATAGGGATGTTATGGTAACATTTTTTCCAGATGGGATTTGATGTAGATCGAATAAATTCTCCATTTTTTTAATCTAATTTAGAGAATTATTTCCATCAAACCTATGCATTTCCAATTTTGGCATCATGTTCGGGCCCGTAGAGTATTTTAATTTAGATTGGTTTGGCATTTAGCATATCCACACCCGGCTAATTTTTCCACCTTAGTTGATATGAGGTTGATGATGAACCTTTATATTTTCATTGAGTTGTTGCATGATATCATCCAATTGTTGATTGATCTTTTCCACATATTCTTTCTAGGGAATTTTAGATTGTATGCTTCATGAGATCATACTCAAGTTGGATTACCTTAGGATCTACCATGGTGTGCTGACCTAGTATTGAGGATACCATAGTTACCCCTTCTGACTCCCAATCCTCAACTACTACCTCATCCTTATCTGGGGTTTTACTTAGAGTGACAATATTATTTTTTTTTATTGTGGAAGGCCCACACATTTTAGGAATCAAGGCTAAATTTTAGGGTTTGGGATTTTGAGAATAATTCACCAATTATGAAAAATCTCAAAGAATAGACTCAAACTAAATTTTTATCCTCTTTTTGAAAATGTAAAGAACTTGGAAAAATTCCACAATTTGTAGCCTATAGAGTGAATTTATGAAAAACCCTAAAATTGATATAACTTTTTCAAAACAAGTCAAAATATCTTAAAATTTGGAGAGGATATTACTTGATTGATTTTGCAATACTACAAAAAAATCAAAAAAATTATCTATCAATTTGGATATATATCTAAATATTCACAATTAGGGTTTTGATGCAGTTCTGGTTGAGATCAAGCTTTGATACCACTTGTAATGAAATTACTTAGATATATATGAATATCAACAAAAATAGAACATAAAGAACATCTAATTGTAGAGAAACAATCACAATATGCAAGTATAATAGCTCAACCACTTGAGGGGAAACCTCTAAACCACACAATAAGACTCAAGTTATATTCACAAAATCACGCACTTAATACTATAATTATACCACTAAGTATGTTGTTTTATATATGAATCTTGCATAAGAAAAGTATTCACTAGTGACCCATCCTCTAGTCCTTTTGTCAGTCCAGTTGGTCATTGTCATTATGTGTCTTGCATAGTCATCACTTATTTCCACAGTTTATTCATCTCTTGATGAGTCTTAGCTGTCATTATTTACTCAGTTGTCATCTCTAGTCTTTGACTAGGGCACCTGGGAATGGATTAGGGTGCCCGGGATCCCTAGTCCTCATTTATGGGCACCTTGGTCCCGGTCACACTTAGTTTTAATTTAGAAGTTTGAGGTCAGTCTTTATGGTTTGTTCTCCCATTCCCCTAGGTACTAGTTAGCATGTCGGGTCATTAGTGTCAAAATTTGAGCAAGAGATCCCTATATAAACACAACATACACACTATCTTAAGGGCGAGACTATTCTACTAAGGGTTAGCTATCTACATAAGGAAAAGGATTGCATTTGGGAACTATTCTGCATCACACATTGCATAGGAAGGGTTGTATTCATTCTATTCCATCCACCATTTGCATCTTACATCTAGCTATTGCCCGCTACTTTGGCGTCATTGGTGCTAGGGCACCCTAGGAACATCATTGCACACACAAGCACATAGAACTACATCGGGTTTGAGATGTAGTGCAACACTTAGTCATAAGTCCATCCATTTGGTAGCTGAGGACAGTCCAACCCATTCATTTACATCTTTCTTTTTTAGGGTTTGATGCTTTTGTGTGGGATTTTATAGGAGATTATTCATTGGAGATCTATAACGACATCAATGAATCAAGTGCGACACCAACCTGATCAAAGGTGAAGCATTGTGAAGGTTTAATGACCCAATTAGAGTCATTTTCTAAGTCATTTTGCGAGACAAGGCTGCCCATATTCTAGACCAAGTCACCCATAGACACCTATGTACACCTTGAGCATCCCAGTCTAGCCGGATATGCCACTTCTACAATTTTCTGAATTTCATCATTATGTTCGGATTAAGCCAGAACATTTCTCTTAACTACGAGGTAAGTTATATTTCAAGTTAGTACCTTTTCCCTCCTATTTCATTTGTTAGGAAATAATTCTATTAGTGCTCCATTATGTTAATGTGTGAGAAAAGTTATATTTTGTATATTGTTTATATGAGTTGTTATTATAACAACTCATGTTATTTGTATTGTATTGGTTTTGGAGTTGTTACGAGTTGTTAAAACAACTCGTATAGTTTAGGTGAGTGGTTTCCTATATTTTAGGAAAGATATTTCCTATATAAATGATTGTATGTAATATGAAGTATGGAGAATATTGAATATCTTCCTTGATTATTTATCTTCTGTACTCTGATCTCTCTATAATTCTGGTGCATGCTTATTATTTGGTATCAGAGCCGATGAAACCCAGAATGAGAGTCTAAGAATTAAAAAAAATTGTTAGTATTTGAAGTACGTTCATAGATGCTAAATTCATCCTTCTTTGTCTCAAATTATTTGGGATTTTTTTGGTTACGAATAGTATAATATATGTATATGCTGGAATCAAAAGGTGTTCAAGATTGAGTTGTTGTATACTGACATCCATGCCCCATAGGTAGACGTTGTTCAAGTGCAGAACCATGCAGCTTACTGAACATTGTAGTGAGTTGATGTGAGAATAGATGCTTCTGATGCGGAACACTATCATGATTCATACATTACGATTTGTGGGTAATATCTTGCATTCAAATGTCAATTCTCAGTATATAGCATGGATCCCCAGTGGGTGTCTTTCATGTGCTTCGATGTACCTGTACTTTTGATTAGACTTGCATATTTTCCAGCTCGCACTTGATCCTCTTTTTCTCTGCGTCCTGACTTGGATCATTCATATCTACAGCTTCTGACTTTGAGCCTCACAGCTGTAACAATGTAATGCATGCATTGGCATCTACTCATTAACAAGGTCCAGATGTATATTTCAATGAAAATGTGTTTTGCTTCAATCGGTTTTAGGTGTATTCTACCATTTTCTAAAGTCAAATCACTGGCATATCAATGGTGGATCCAAGGGCCATTGTTATCATCTAAGAAGCGATTGGTCGATGATCTTATACATGAAGATTAATGCACATTCTTCTATCAGTCGATTGCTCAGTCAATATCCAAATTTTTCATGCATCTACAATATCAAATAAATTATCTAGAGTCTATATATTCTAGTTATTACATTGTTGTTCTTATTATATTAATTCTAAAAATTCAGATTTCAGTTAATCACAAGTGCTCAATATCATGATAATATCCTACACTCTAACTCCTATATATACCCTATTATACTATCCAGAGCCTTGAGGCCAACCCACTAAACATATAAAAGCATAAATAAATATGATATTACATGATAAAAGATTATGTTAGCCGCAAGTCATCTATCCATAACCTCATATGTGACCTAGGGTTAAGGGCGTAACACCAATTGAATCTAGTAAGTCTTCAAAGAGACTTGTATAATATTTCTACCTAATATTTCTGTCAAATTCTTAAGGAGAACTATACTATAATACTATCTATAAAATATAATGACTCTTCAAGATAAATTATATTATATTTTAATCTTATAAAATCTATCTATTCAAAAATTATATTTCTATCTAATAAAAACATATAAAGACTTAAAAAGACTTTTTAAATTTCTAACTAAAGTTTCATAAACTATTTAAGAACGCATAAAAAATCTAATAACTCGTCAAAGTAGAATTAAATCAATTTACCATTAGATATTAGCTAATTTAATTTTGAAGTATCGTAGAATATTATATAATAACTTCAAAATAAAATTATCTTTGTTCGCATTTGGTAATTAAAGATAATTTTGGAAATAAAGATGATCTATTCAAAAATTATATTTCTATCTAATAAAAACATATAAAGACTCAAAAAGACTTTTTAAAATTTCTAACTAAAGTTTCATAAACTATTTAAGAACGCAAAAATCTAATAACTCCTCAAAGTAGAATTAAATCAATTTACCATTAGATATTAGCTAATTTAATTTTGAAGTATCGTAGAATATTAAATAATAACTTCAAAATAAAATTATCTTTGTTCGCATTTGGTAATTAAAGATAATGTTGGAAATAAAGATGAATATAAAATCTATATGTACAAATAAGAGGACGAAAGCAATTTGCAATTTATTAACCATATCAATTGTCTCAAGCCATAAGTTGAGAGTGAGTCAACGAGAAGATGTTTTCATCATTCATAAAGAGTAAAAATACTTGCATTCTATCATCGATTTTATCACCCATGGAATACATTTATTTTCTCAAAAATTGTACTATTCTCACATTTTGGGATGTTAGAAGAGGTCCCTAGATCACGACACCGATAAATACAATAGGTTGTATTGTAGAATAAAGTCATATCGTTTCTACTATAACAAAGTGCACATTAGATATAATAGAGCTTAAATATTATTACGAAACTACATAAGGAACAAAAATAAAAAAGCAAGAGAATAAATGAGAATAAGACAATAAATGAGAATACAAACACCGACTAGAATATGTATTACTGAATCAAAACTTAGACATAATTCATGATAGAACTTTAAGGATTCAATATTAATTCAAATAAAAATCAATGATCAATCTTTTGCATAGTGCATTTACATAATTTATATGAGACGAGGAAACTATTGAGTTACCATTCACTTCTTCTTCCTTGTTTTGACAAAAGAGTCTCTTCACATTGTCTATCTATTCTTCAAAGAACATTGCATGCTCTATACTTTGTCTATATATATATATATATATATATATATATATATATATATATATATATATATATATATATATATATATATATATATATCCTTCATCATGAGGCATATACCAAAATAATACATGTAATACATTGATTCACCCATGAATTTCTCCCATTCTGGATGGCATGGTTTGTCTCTTGTTTGCCTTGATGGCGGCATCTACACCGATCTATTGGACCTAAATGGTCCATGATATCTTGTTGACCTCCCAAAGCTCTTTTTGCTTTCTCTCGACTATACCATGGCTCTCTCTTATCTATAGGAACAACTACCTCGCATAGAGCTTTGTAGTACCCCACATCATGTATATATGTCAATAACTCATATAAAAAGTCCCCCATCCAAGTGGCCTTGACCGTGCATCATGTCATATCTCTCTTTTTGTCACCTATTGTAGATGTATTGATAATTGATCCCTCTCATATTTTCTCGCTATAATTATGTATGTCATCTATGAGCTATAATCAATTAGGTATCTCTCTGTCACATGGCTCTATCTTTTTATGCATTTGTATCTTGTAACTCTGATTAGCCATGGAGGTTGTATTGTTAGAATCTAACCCCACATGTCACTCTCTCCTTTATATCCTCATCCATCATCTCTAACATTAGCTTTGTTTCCCTACCCATCGTCTTCGTCTCCTCCTCATGAACTCAATGGCCTCGGTGGTGAACCTTGTACTGCATGCATGTCTTGGTACTTGTGCACCTTTACCTATAAATGTTAGGGATTATGTTAGTGTTAACATTATTTGTATTTATTTTATTATTATATTATGATTTGTTTAGAAACAACTCATAATTATAATAATCATTATTTAGTTCATAATAATGAGTTGTTAAAACAACTTGTGTATTGTTGTGGATTGTTTCCTACATTGTAGAGGAACAACCTCTCCTACATATGTGTGAAGATCCGGATGAATGAATATTCAAGAATACAATATATCCTTTCAAAAACATGTCTCACATATGCCTTTATAGCTTTTATCTTTCCACCTTGTGCCCCATGTGCACCCCCTTCCCTCCTTGGCCATATCTACCTCTCCCTTTACTCGAGCTATCTGCCCAACATTGTTTCCATACATGTTTCCATCATCACCTAAGGGATAGTCAACTATTTTGAAACTATATCTCCATACCACGTTGCATACCCTACTAAAACTCTAGGATCCATGATACCTTATTGTGGATGTCGACTGCAGTAGCACTCCTGTAAAATTGGCCTTGAATATGCTCGGCCTAATCCACACACCAAATGCCAATATCTCTCATGATACTCTAGCATATCACTTCTCATCATATGGTATTTCATGTCTCATTCCCAACTATCTCATAACCATATATGGTTGGTAACACTCCAAGATATAAGATTGGATACCTATAATCTAATGTGTTATCTCCACTCTCCCTAACTCCTCTACATCTTTATCCCATGTGTAGGCCCTACACAACCTCCATATCACATGTCATAACTTTAAGTCATCTAGGGCTCGTTAGTAATACACTAAGTCACCCTAATGTCCCTCGTGCCTAGCTCGATTATGTGGCATCCAAAAATGAAGGATCCTCTGGATGTTTATCCCTCAACATACCCTCTAGTTGAACTAAGGCTATATGGTTCTAAGCCCAAATATGTAGAAGTGTGGCTGGTCCCAGACTCCTCTGAATCTTGTATACAACCATGTGTAAATCATTGTATAAGTGTGCCAAAATTTGTGGTCCCCATGCAAACACCATCGCTGACTCCATCATCTTGGCAACCAATCTAATCAATCCCAATGAAGTTGGTTCCCATTCTTATCAAACAACAATAAATCATTGATAAGATCCATCAACTACATAGGTATCTGATCAATATCATCATTTGTCATGTAAAGCTGCTAAATGAATCACCATCCCCTCTCTATAAATGTCCTCTCCATCTAACAATTTTTTTATGTGTGCTCGAATGTGAGGCCAAATGTGTTCCCACTCTATCAATCCCCCTCATCGAAACTCTAATAATCCAAGTAGATGTCCTCTAAGGTCACGACATCTCTCTCTAGTAGGCAATTGGAAGGTATGTGACTCATTACGCCATATCTCTGTTAAAGTTGTCAATAGTGTGAGATCTACTTGTGTGTCTAGAATTCGTGTCGCATGTGTCATGCCTATCACCTCCAACACCACCCAAAAATCCCTCCACTTAGCATGTGTCATCCTCCTCTCGTATGCTCTCAAACAAGAATGCCTCTCTCTCACATCCAACGTACCTAATATCTCCTGCAAACATTTCAAACACTTGTTACATTTTGCAAACTAAATTTTCCTAACTCATTCTTCTCAAAAATTCCAACAAAAATCTATGTTTTCCTCTCAAACTCATGCTAGTGCACCTATTTGTATGCTAGTGCATTTACCCTCACATTAGCACACTAACACACCTAATTTAATGTTAGCACATTTTACTCTAGCGCACTTACTTTAGTGCTAAGCAAGAACCTACATGCACGCTAGCACACTTATCCCATTTATTATGCCTATTATTTCCATTTTTCGCGGCTATGCGGATGTCAACCGCTTTGTTGCATCACCCATACAATTGAGGGGCACTCCCTTAGTATGATCTTTAACTCAATGGGGCATCCAAATCCTTCATCGGGAAAATAAGGCGGTCCACCATACTTCTATATCATCTGTTTATCGATCTACATGTCTCTACTATCTTTAAAATGTTATTACTCCATTATAACACTTGAAAGAGGGATAAATGTAGACACCCTAAAATTACATATTATCCCTTTGCACATTGATATTTGAATTAATATTCACCCACATCTCACTAGAATTAATTTAATTAATTCTATCATGCATAAACAATACATTTACACTCCTTAGCTAATTTAATTAGCTATTTAAATAAAATAAAAGATAATTATCCACTCACCCTCCACTCATATTCACTTCACTATCCAACTCACTCAAGTTGAACTAGCTTATTCTACTTCAGTTCTAAAACCCTACAAAGGAGGAAGCTAAGTTACATGTACTGATTGAAGAATTCAAGATCCAACTATTCAAATTTATTGCCCCTTAAATTCTTATTCAAACTAGCCAACTACAGAGATCAAATCAACATGTTAAATCAAGAAAATGCATTCATTAACCTGCAACTTATTCAAAGCTTGATCCACAATCCATGGCCTCTCCTTTAGTTATAAATAAGAGGCTCATTCCTTCACAAATCATCTCTTGGTAGCTTAAGGAATTTGTAACATTACCGCCAAATTGTCATTAGAATTTATACACCATTAGGCTACCCATTTGATCAACAAATTCATCCATTGCTCATAGCACATCTTTCTTCCATTTGGAATTAATTTTGGAGCATCCACAAATAAATCATCAAAGGATATTCAACAAGTGTGGTACTTCATTCCACACTTCAGCCATCTAATCCAACATTACAGGGGAACGTAATTGAAGATCAGGTTTGCATTGTTTGTTTGATTCTTCTATTTTTTTTTTTTCATTGAATACAGTTATTTCCAATTACAAAAAAATATAACAATTTGTGTCAAGATACTACAAATTTTGTTTTGTCAAACAAAACTTTTTTAAAGTCTTTACCAAATAAAGGTTTCATGTCGGTGACCTTTGTATGAATGAAAATCGACATACGACCTTAAACTACACTCGAATCCCTAAGGTCATGCTAAGGTAGCCGATGTGGAAATGTGGATTGATGGCTATAGGAGAATCAGTGACTAAGATCCAATAGTGTGAATTCCTAGTAGCTAAGTCGGCAAATAGGAAATTAGAGGCTAAGTATAGGTAGCACAAGTCCCCTATAGTTAAATTGCTCGATTGAATCTAAGTGTTAAACTATGTTGAAGTGTCCATTTTAACCAAAACGAAACTAAAAATCTAATCTATTGTTGAATGGGAAACTAATTAAACAAATCAACTAAACTGAACTATTACAAACACAGACAACAAATTGCTTCTTTTCTAAATAATTAAACTACTTCTGCACCAAAACTAAACAAGTAAATAACCCAAAGTGTAGTTATTTCACGTGCGAGAGTGTATCTAGTCTATTTTAATTAAATGAAAGTTTCACTTTAAACTATGGATACAAATCTAACCCTCTACTTTTCCTTAGATGTACATGAAGAAATCAAAGCTTCTCATAATATTTTCTTCCTTACTGCAACTTCCCCCAACAAGTGTAAAGAATACTTTTATTGAGAATTACCTATTTGAATTGATTTATTGTAACTATTGAATGATTGATACAATGAAAATGATTCTTTTCTGCTATATTTGTATAAAAATGTATGCATACAATTCAGAAATTAAAATGTGAATAAATGAGGAAACCATTATCAGTTCTAACTTTGAAGCATGGAGTAATGGAAAATCCAGTTGTATTGTTCTTTTTGTCCCCTCAGCTTGTCTTTTCTTTCTCTTGTGTTCACGTGAGTCCAAGGGATTGGGAATGTAGTAAAGCAATAATGAGAAGGTGTTAGAGAAATGGTAGCTCTATGGTAGTGTGGCGAATGGTGGAAGAGAGATAGCACAAGTGAACAGAGCTTGGTTATACAATTTCCAACAAGAATGTGGCAACTCAACAATGCAAGAATACACAAAATTATCTTGGCCATTTGCTTGAAAAAAGTGATCAATTTATAAAATGTTGGTTGGGTAATGGTTCGAGACCATTTGGTGTCCATGGGGTGTCACATAAATAGTGAAGGGGCAGTTTGAACTATCAATCACACATTACAAGTGGAAGAGGAGATTGCCACAAGGAAATCAAGCTTAAAATCAGCTAAAACGGGTAAGAAACATGTGTTCAAAGTGAACTAGAGTGGAGCAACACGCATCTTAAATCATGTTCAAACATTCTAGAAATTATGTACATGACCGCCACCCCGCACAGAGCGGAAGCTATAGGACCACCGCCTGTCGGGGCATCGATTCTATAAAACCGTCGCCACTGGCTGGCGGTTTTTGACATCAAGGCCAAAACAAAGGAAAAATGAAGCGAGAAGCTAAGGAAAAGCATGCAAACATTAAGTAAGGAAATGTAGGCTACAAATATAAGTTACAAGTATGTTTAGGAGCTTAAACACCTTTGGAAAAGATATGAATCATCATTAGGGACCTTTTGTAATAGTTTTTGACAATGTAGTACATGCAAATTTGGGTATATACATGTTTCTCCCTCGAAGAAGTGTTTTAGCCATGAAGAGGCATAAAACGTAGATTCCGAGTATGGCATTCCTGAAATGGGGAGTTATAAGCTATACCTAACATGTCAGTGTGCCAAAATTTCATCGTCCAAAACTCCCACTACCTGCAAAATGAAAATAAGACTCAAGTGCAAATAGATATGATATCGAAAAATAAATGCTAAATTAAAATGACAAGAGGACTTACCACTTGCACACGGGGATAGAAGATATTCATGCGCCAACGCTCTAGTCTTGTACATATATACACTCAAATCAAAATTAAAATCAAGCATATATATCGAAACAACTCATTTTCCAATTCATTTGCACACATCCTGTTGGCAATTTTTGAGCTCTGGGCCCACAAAGTGACCGTTTCTAGTGAGAGTATAGTCACAATGACGAGTGGGATGAGGTGATCATGGCTTCGTGAGTTAGATATCCAGCAGCCTGAACAAAGGTTAGTTTTTCTCAATTATTTGTTTTGTAACCCTAAATGTAAAATATTGAAAATATTCACCTAGGGAGGAAGTTTTGAAATTTCTTGTTTTAAAATGATCCTTAGGGGGCATGTGGGTTAGCCTTTTGTTTTAATAGAAATGGTCTATTTTTACTTCAATTTTTTAGAGCTAAAAGGACGCCCTATCAATTTTGGGGGGACCGCCCCTCTACACAAGCCGGCGGTTACAAGTGCCACCCTGCCATGGGGAAGCAATTACAAAATCACTACCCTAGTAAGCGCAAAGTGGTTAAAAATCGTCACTCTATGTAGAGCAAGTGGTTTTGTTATTTTTGGGCAGAGAGTAGATTTGACCCGTTTAGCCCAATTTTTTTGGATTTTATGTTGTTTTGTAATGTTTTTGATGAGCTTGCCTATGTTATTGACTCACTCTTTTGTTGTTTTATGAATCCAGAAGGAAGAGTATGTTTGTTAGAGTTGAGAGAGAGTGTGTTATTGGCTACTAGCTATTTTTGATCAGTTCACATACCCCGAGACATGTGCCTATCAGACCTTTGGCGGGAATATGGAGAATTGCATAGGTGCCACACATTGCACTTTAGTAGTCATATATTGTGTGATCTCTTCACTTATTGGGATGCGGACCAAAACACTTTACGGTTTTTAGGTGTTTGAGGGTAGTGGACCATCACTCTTGAGGATGTATACAAGATACTCAGCGTTCTTATACTTGGGAGATGTTTTACCCTTGAGATCACAAAATCTACATACGGGGCTAGGCATTAGGCAACCTATATGGGGGATGACGGGGTGTCACCAAGCACCAAGCAGGTATGAGGCTCCTTTCTATATCCACCACTCCTATCCTTGCACTTCATAAGGCCATCATGGGTATTTTGAATTCATAGTTTATAGGGAATAAGGGCGGGGATAAGTTGTTGTATTGTTGGGCCCGATTGTGATGCAGATTGAGCAATATCGGCGGACTTACGCCTGGGGAGTAGATATCTTGGGCACCACATACCATGATTTATACCGGGTGGTAAGGTTACAAGGATAGTCACTAATTCATCCCACACTATGATGAGTTGGGTATACAAGAGGATCATCCCCTATCAAAGGGGAGTAGGGGTAAAGGACTCGGGGCGATCGGGAGACGAGATAGACCGACATGTCAATGCTTAAGGTACCACATCAGCCAGTGGCTACCTTGACTACACATAATTTTCTTGTACACCCTACAAGGATATGGCAGGAGTATGGAGATAAGATGGGAGCAAAGTGACAACTTATGCCACTACCAGTCAATTAGTAGACATATCATTGAGGTTTGAGACTCGCCCATTTGACAAAGTTCCCCGGCAAAGAGTTTGAACTACCATACATTGATATTAATCCTCCCATGGTAGTTGTTTACAGGAGCATTAGGGAGTCTCGAGGCGGCCCTACAAGTTACCATGGTTGGACTATTATGACTCCAAGGGTTCTAATTACAAAGTGAGACAAGTTGTCACGTTTTCTATGAGCACCTAGGCCCGCACCACTTCCTTTGATTAAGGTTACACCTGCTCACGGCATGGGGAGGGAGCAAGAGATACCTATTGATGTAGATATCAAAGCCGAGGTGGAGATGGGGAGGATACTAGTGAGGACACCGGAGAGGAGACTCATGCGGAGGGAGGTGGTGATGATGAGGAAGATAGTGATAGAGAGTGGCATGATACTCAAGAGAGATCCATGGCCGAGAGAGGAGCTAGAGGCGAGAGATGGAGACATTAGTTTCTAAGGAGCCACTTCCTCATGAGCGGGTGGAGACGAGGAGCTTGTCATTGGGCAAAGCATGTTGCCTCGGGAGAGAGGGAGGCACAACAGTACCGCACAAGTTTCACCAACTGATCCTACGTGGATGCCTGGAGATCTGAGTATGTGGACATTATTTTTCGACCTTGTTAGCTAGAAAATTTAATAACTACACATTGTTCTTTTTTTATGGTTTTCTAACTCATTGTCATTTTCTTTTTCCAACCACCACTCGTAATGGTGAGATCTTATTTGGCATGTCGCATGAATACTTTATTGATCCCTTTGGGAAGACTGATCGTGAGTTGATCGAGGACTCAAGAAAACCAATGTAGGTCACCCGACATCCGACGTGCACCCATTTAGAGAGAAACAAAGATCATGGCTGCTTAAAACACACGAGATCGCCGCATATGAGGCGGTCAAGAGATTCTTTGGGGTGGATCCATTCACGTAGCTGGGCCACGAGATAGTGTTCGTTCTCATGGTCACTCTCATCACTCGGTGCATTCACGAAGTTGGATCCGTAGTAGGAGTCTTGATCGCGATCGTGCATCATCTCGGGATCACATGAAGATTAATAGATCATTGAGCCTTTATTGCTTCGTTGCCATTTTTTAGGCACATATATGATTTTTTTGTATTTTTGTGCTCATTGTGAGCATTTTGACCACACCTAGCGTGTAATGGCATTATACACAAACTTGACTTATTATGATATATATACAGATACATATTTTTAGTTTGGCTATCCTTTGCATTAGAGTTGACTTTGTTTATGGTTTGCTTCACGTGTGAACTCTAGATGTTTAGGATTTTTGATTTTGTATGTTTTTCAGATTGTATGCAATGGATGATGAATGCTAACAGAATGATTCTTTTTGTTGTTTTGCAATGCTGATATGTGATGATTATGTAAACACATTGTAATGTTGAACTTTATCTTTTCAAGTAATGTTTAGTACTTCTCTTTGTTTTGGAAATATGTGATGAATAATGATATGATAATAAAATGAACTCGCTCTACTCCTAACCCCATGCAACCAATAAGATGTGATGGCTCAACACCGAAAGCCGGGAGGGACATGAATTGCATGGTTTTGATAGAGATGGAAATGGTGAGAGAAAGACAAGATTTTGACATAAACTCAATTAAGAACCTACAACTTAACCCTACATACAGTTTACTACACAACATAGAATTTGATTGCTTAATAGTTTATCTAGACTTAGATCCATAGATGGCCTCTTGATTAACAAAATATGGTTTTGACATTTTCACTCTCTTTTGGAAAATGCACATCTAATTTATTTTTCTTGGGATTTTAAGATTTTCAAAGCACTTTTATTTAATGAAATTGCTTTAACTTGTTAATTTATTCACAGAGACCCCCTACACCTTGCCCCATGCTACCAATAAGAAGAATGGGCTCATCACCAAGGACAAGGCATAAACGAGTAAGGGCACTTCCCTCATTTCCCAACCTTATGCCACTTGTAAGAGGTGCGGGTTCAACACCGAATGTTGGTAGGGCAAAGAAGTGTGTAAATGGAAATTTTGATTTTGATTTGAAATATATACCTTTTTTGTTTTTTTTTTAACTTCCTAAGTTGTGCTTTTTGGAAGGAGAGCTTGCCCCTAGCCTCAACCCCACGCAACCAGTAAGATGCAAGGGCTCAACACCGAAGGTTGAGATAGGCGAACAAGCGTCCCGAGTGAAAAAAAAATAGAATGCTTTGCTACCAAAGAGGTCTTTTGGGAAAGATGTGACATCATGAAGCTTTTAGAACAGACTATGGGCAAAGACAAATATGCTAAAAGGAAACCATAGGAAAACCAAGTATGCAGACCTTGGTAGGATTAGTGTCAAAATTTTGTCTTATCTTGTTGAATCGATCGAAATTTTGATGAGAATATTACGAATGTTTGGAGATATGGGATTTGAATAATTACTAATGTTTTTAGAATTTTTGAAAGTCATTTGAAAATAAGTTCCTTGATTACAAATTTTATAGAATGGTCTAGCAGAGATGATAATGTAATGAAGGTGCAATAGTATACATATAGAAATACAAATGGATTACATGTTGAAATGTCTAAGGTGAAGAGAAATGAAGGATGTAAAACTCCTCACCCCTAAGAGCACACAACGAAGAAACACGGTCTTTAAAATTTTGGTTTTTCGTGACAAGGAATTACTATATGGGGTTTAAACTTATAACCCCTGCCCAAAAGTATACATATCCAATCATTAAATGCATTTGTCTGAAAGAGGTGTTTATGAACCTCTTTGTCATGTTCGTGACACATTGTTTTTAGGTGAGCATGATTACGATTCGCTCAACTTTGTCTTCGCTTGAATCATAGTGATTTTATGTAACCTTTTTGTGCTTTATGGGATCCAATCTCGTGGAGAAGACATACTTGGTTTTGATGTGTTTGTGTTTAGAAAAAGGTATGGAATGGAAGAAGCCTTACAAATGGCTTTGACGGACCATCATCTCAACATCAACTCTCTCTTCTTTGTCATTAATTCTATCATATTTATGCCTAGGCCAAGACCATCGGTAGGAAGAGAGGTTATGCAAGAAGGCTACCCATTCATTGCAGGTTCAAACGGGAGGAAGATCGAATCATGACTCTCTAAGAGTTTCATGATCTCGTCATTGTTTTTTTGTGGACACATTTTCCACATATATTGATTTTCCATTATCGGTTTTGGCCACCTCAAATATATTTGGGTCATCAACCTCGATTTTCGAGATCACTTGGGATGCTCGTGACCAATTTGTTTAATGGAGATGGCTTGTTTAATTGGTTCGTAGGTAGCTCATATTCCATATGAACTCCTGGTTTCTTTTTAACATTTTCCAGTGAACATCGAAAGGTTTAGGATTGCCTTGAGCAACGAAAACCTTCCCCAAGTGGAGGAATTTAACCTCCTGGAACAATGTTAAGGGAATGACCTTCATTCGTTGAATCCAAGGCCTACCGAGGATCATGTTGTAACTTGTTTCTCTGTCAATGATGTAAAATTATGTTAAGATTATTTTTGGCCCGAGGGTGACAGGAAGGACTATAGTTCGATTAAAGTTGTTAAACTATCATACACTTGCAATGTGTTTCTTGTAGAGGAGAAATTAGTCTCCCCATGCCCCAACTTTTGTAAGAAAGAAAAAGGGACCACATTTATTATAGCCACGTCATCAATCATATCTCTCTTAATGTAGTTGATATAAACCCAGACTTGTAGATATAAGGTAGGATCCCCCCCTTCAAGCCACTTCAACATCTGTAGGCATCTTGCTTATATCTAAGACAACCCTGGTATCTCTATCACCTTTCCCGAAGGATGAACATCGAAATAAAGTGATTTATTTTAGCTCTGAAGGGGGCGTAACATGGACCAAATGACCAAGACCCAAAGTTTCTAACAACGCAGCTCGATGCGCAGGATAATTTTTGAGAAAATCTAGAAATGATATGTTTGAAAAGGTCTTGTTCAAATCAAATTAGATCATAAGCTCCTACATGTTTTGAAACTATAGGAGTGTCATCTTATGAAAGAGAAAGAGAGAGAAGGGGTTGTAGAGTATACTCCCTTGTTCGGGTTGTCGTATTAACCTCTAGTTCAACCTCCAACTTAACTAATCCCATGATTTTTGCTTTATCATTCAATCCGAGGTGAGGGGAAACTCAAGAATTGTCAGAAGTTGAAGCTCCATGGTTATTTTTACAATAGGAATGCCCTTGTTTATGTTCTGAGGATTCACCTTGACGTTTTCAGGATGCGTAGGGAATGGATCCTAAAATATGCTCATATTAGCATTCCGAGGAGCCATGGGTCCCTGTATAGTTTGGTAATGAACTTGTTCGGGGTCTGCTTAAGAACATATCCACAAAGAGTTGCCTTTGTTTCTCAGGGAGCCTTTGTAAGAATTTTTGTAGTCTCTGTAAGTCCCCGCATCATGACCTCAAACCTTATGCAAACTACAAAGTATAGGTTAAGTTCGTAATTATGTGGTCTTTGATAAGCATCTTGTTGTTGTTGGTTATAACCTCGATTGTAATTTTGAGATTGGTTTTATAACCATGATTCGTTGCCTCTTGGCCAGAGCTTTGATGTTGGTTCGGGCCTTGGGTTTGAGATTGTCGATGGGGCGGTTTACATCAACGGTGTTGACAGAGTCGGGGATTATGTTATTTCGAGTTACCGTTGGCGTTACTTATTATTTGCATGGTTAGTGTTAACAACGTTCGGATTCCTAACTTGATCAATAACACCATCAATTGTAACACCATGTTTCGTATTAAAGACCTTAGGCCCTTGATTGTTTTTAGAGCCATAGGGGTAATTAGAATTTCTCTGCGAAGGAGTAAACAGTCTCCCATTCGAGCCATAGGTCTTCCAACCACTACCATTTGTTTCTGGTCAATTCGGAGTGCACCTTCCAATACTTCTTCATAACTATGGAAAGGAAATTTCTGGACTTCTTCCTTGGTCTCTTGATTGAGCGAATGAAGGAAGAGATCACAAAGTTCCATTTGGTCTATGTTGGCTTCACTTGCGCAGTGGAGTAAAAACTTGACGCCATCTTTGGATGAAATGGGTGGCAAATTCATTTTCTCTTGCCTAATATGCGAGAAACTCCCTAATCATTGTACGCAACAACTTGTTCATGTCAAATGCTCTGATAAATTCGGAAACAAGTTGTTCAAAGGAATTTATGGAGGCTTCTAGAATACGATAATACCAATCTAGTGTGATTCCCTTGAGAGTCTTTAGAAATATTTTAGCTACTACAAAGTGTCCCAAGGAAGCAATTCCTTAATGGCGGTAGCATAGGCCTTGATATGAGCATTCGGGTTTGCTTCTCCCTTAAATTTAAGAAGATCGTGCAATGGACATAGAAGCATGACACCATGTATAGTGAATTCGAGGGGTTCCTTTAAGTACTCGAGTGTAAGTACCCATTACGTAGGATTCCACCATCGAAGATCCTTAATGAGGAGGTGGAGGAGGAGTTGGATAACTGGATTATAGGCAATGATTGGAATGTATAGAGCTCCTGATACGGTACATAGGGAACATGGATGGCATATGGGTCCATATGGGGGGAACTTCGAGTACATATGCAAGTAAGATGGGATGGCACTAGGATATGGACTAGTGGAAAAAATAGGGAGCGTCGCATTGCCTAATGGAGCGGCATTTGAGAACACACTTTCGACCAGCCCTTGCACCACATAAGCTTGAGAAGGATTAGGACTCATCCCTAGTGTGTTAGATCTTGTGAGAAGATCACCTAGATTCGTCTGAACTGGATAACCTTGTTGTATAGGATGTTGTGTTGGTTGTTCATTGGTAGGAATGTATCCCTTGTTGTCATCTAGATATCCCATGTTTTTCCCTACTGCATGAATTGGTTGCGATGATTGGGAACTCTCTAGTTCTCTAATCCTCCCTACTAAAGTAGAAATTACATCATTGGGAGAGGATTGAGTCCCTTATTGGGGTTCTTGCGACGTAGGGTTTGGTTGAGAAATCTTGGGATACCCTATTATGAATTGATTGGTGTTATAATTCTTGTCTTCCTCAAAGATAGGAATCGTAGGATAGGTATTCGACAGCTCAGAGGATGTAACCTTCATTCTATCCAAATACTCATCTATTTGACGAAGATGATTAGTTATTCTTGCAAAAATGTCATCTTATGTTGATTACATGGTAATGTGAGATCTTGACAAGTCTCTAGGGGTAAAGACATGTTCCACTTGTAACAATCACATGGTTTGCATTGGGTTGAATCTATTGCATGTTTAATGGTTAGTCAACCTCTGCCATCCTTAGGGCATGGTCCCATGGACGGGCTTGGGCTCCTATTTTCTTGATGCGAGAAGATCTTGTGCTACTTGTCAAAGCTAGCTACTAGAAATAATAGAATCTAGGCCTAAAAATAAGAGCTCCACTTTTTAGCCCCTAAACTTAAGAGGTGGTGTAGAGGGGGCTAGGAGTTTCCCCTACACTTTAGGTATGATAGAATCTACTATGCATTCCCGCCATTATTTTTTGGTGAATTTAGAGAGAAATATGATTTTATTTACCTCCAATTAACCATAAAAATCCAAAGGGATCCTATAATATCTCGAGAGGGTATTGTAAAGGAAACTAATAAACATATCATGGGACCTTGAAACCGCTAAAATGCTCCTAATTTTTCTCAACAACCCCCCCGAGATATATATGGAGCCCCCCTTCCATGGGACCATGCTCTTACATAGCTAATGGGGTTTGAAGCGTAATAAGGAGGTTTACATGTTGCTTGTATAATTGTCGGACCATCCAGAAGCGAAGGGGTTTGTTGTGGTTGAACGTTGGTGTAATATCTGCCAAAGTCAAATGACCCACCAAGCTCTCTACCGGACATATTTTAGGAGGTATAAAATACCTACCAAAATAGGGGAAGAAACGGAAAGGTGAGGCCTAAACAAGTAAATAACCCGGTGTAGTTATTTGCCTGTGCAGAGTGTATCTAGTCTATTTTAATTAAATGAAGGTTTCACTTTAAACTATGGATGCAAATATAACCCTCTATTTTGCCTCGAAGCATGGGAAGAAATCGAGCTTCTCATAAGTTGTTCTTCCTTACGCAACTTCCCGACAAGAGTAAAGAAGACTTCTATTAAGGATTACCTATTTGAATTGATTTATTGTAACTATTGAATGATTGATACAATGAAAATGATTCTTTTCTACTCTATTTGTATGAAAATGTATGCGTACGATTCAAAAATAATAATGTGAAGAGAGGAGGAAACCAATATCAATTCCAACTTGGAAGCATAAAGTAATGGAAAATCCAGTTGTATTGTTCTTTTTGTCCCCTCAGCTTGTCTTTTCTTTCTTCTGTGTTCACGTGAGTCCAAGGGATTGGGAATGCAGTAAAGTAGTAGTGAGAAGACGTTGGAACAATGGTAGCTTTATGGTAGTCCTGGCGTGTGCAGGTGGAAGAGAGATAACACAAGTGAACAGAGCTTGCCTATGCAATTTCCAGTAAGAATGTGGCAACTCAACAATGCAAGAATATAGAAAATGATCTCCAGCCATTTGCTTGAAAACAAGCGATCAATTTATAGAAGGTTGACGGGGAATGGTTCAAGCCATTTGGAAGCCATGGGGTGCCACATCAAGCGGTGAAGGGGTAGTTTCAACTATCAAATCACACATTACAATTGGAAGACGAGATTACCACAAGTCAATCAAGCTTAAGATTAGCTAAAACAGGTAAGAAACGTGTGTTCAAAGTGAATTGAAGTGGAGCAACATGCGTCTTAAATCACGTTGGAACATTAAGGAAATTTCGCACAGACCAACCCCATGCGCAGAGCGGATTCTGAGATCGCCACCTTGCCTAGGTAACGGTTATAAAACCACCACCGAGCAGGCGGCGGTTTTGACACTGAAGGCCAAAAAAAAAAGAAAAATGAAGTGGGAAACTAAGAAAAAGCATGCAAAGGTTAAGCAAGGCAATCTAAGCTACAAATATAAGTTACAAGTACGTTTAGGAGTTCAAACACCTTTGTAAAAAATATGAATCATCATTGGGGACCTTTTGAATTGTTTTCGACAATGTAGCATATGCAAATTTGGGTGTGTACTGAGACACTTATGCAAATTATGAGTAAATTGTATCGGTAAAAATATTGTGTCAACATTTTTTTAAAAGCCAAAAAAATCCATCATTTTGACACTAATAGTGACATTAAATCATCAAATCTACTAGTGATATCTAATATATACATGGATCTAAGAACCATTGACAAGTTCATACATGGATCCATTAATCAAAGCCATTTTTAGTAATATTGTACTAAGCACACCCTATATAGCCAACCACAAAAATGATAGATCTCAAAGTCAAAGAATTTTGCATCCTATAAAATTCATCTCAACACAATGCAATCCAAAACATGAAAAGCTTGAGATTGAGCCTCACATATACTTTTGCATACAATCAAGATTGATGATTAAAATTTTCCATTGCTTAAACATTCGTATTGAAAAAACTTGTTCCTAGGTTTTCCAATTCTTTTGACGTCTAGATTTGCATGCATATTTTTACTATATTTTTTATTGAATCCGAAATTGCAAGGATAAGCTGCACATAATTCTTAGGCTTAGCTACCAAAGACCGAGGGATTTCCATTCGCCAAATTCGTTCGGGGCATGATCACAACCTCGTCCCGTATTTATTGGTATCCCTTGGAAATAGAACAAGTATTATGTGGCTAGGCAACACCTTTGACACCATCATAAACACCGTTAAACCACAACTCATTTGATCCCCACCATATTCAAATTTAGTTTCCTTCTAGTCTTTTCTAATTTATATTTATGTTTTTGAGATTTTGGTCTAAATTTTAATGTTTCTACCAAGTTTATCTTTTCACCCTATATTAATCAAACTTTAAAAAATCGGTGTTGATTGATAAGCTTTGATTTGCCCCTACTAGTCGGTTTAAGAAAACTTATCTATTACCGATTAGGGAACACTATATGTTACATTTCCTACACATGCACTCAATTTTTTTTTTTAGCCAAACTTGTTTAGGATGTGAGTTAAAAAATTAGATTCTTCAAAAAGAGTGGATTTAAATATCAAGTTAGAGAAAGCTATCAAAAGATGTGAGTTATCTCTTTATTTGGCTAACAATATATATGCAAACATGAATTTCTTTTTTATTCATTCAAGAAAAATAATCGGTATAAATAATAGTATTTTTAATTAGCATAGGTTAAAGCTTTAGTAGATGACGAAGACTCTAAAGCCATTATGTTAAACATTTTTCCTCTTCATATAGCAATGTCATTTATACTCTCAATTAGATGCAAAGCCTAGAAGATATGATTTCAATTCTCACCAAGAAAAGAGAACCGCAAAGATACAAAAGGTAATTCTTCACATGAAAGTGTATTATACTCCGCATAAGAAATAATCACAAGCAATCAGATAAAGACACCAAGCAAGTTGAGTGTTATTATTGCAAGAAAAGAGGTCATACTGACCTAGAATTGTCGCATTCGAGCTAATGATGTTCTCAAAGGCAAACTCAAAGATAATCCAAAAGAAGCAAATGTGGCCTTTGTTGACAATCCACTAGACGTTGAAGATTTTATTGATGAAGAAGAAGATGAATATGTACTCTAAGAAGTTAGTGTTTTGAAGACAATAAGGGATCCAGTGTAGGTAAAACTCAACATGGATGGTTGTCTAGATAGTTCAAGAGTTTGTGGATCTCGAGAATTTACCCTTACGAGGGTCACGAGACAATCTGATGGAGCATTGTGGGAGTAGCTCAACATGGAGGGTTGTCCAACAATTTGGGAGATTTTGTAATTCAAGTATTCATGTAGGTGGAATCCAGAACTTGAGAATTCAACTTGGGATCTACACTTTTACAATGTTTAGGGATGCAACTTGATGGATTTCTACTTCGTCTTATAATTGTTCAAAACAAAAACTTTTGAAGATAGTAATTATATTTTCTTTTAATGTAAGCATTAAGAGGTGGTAAAAAAATATAAGACTTAATTATTAGTGATAGTTTAATAAATTAGATATTAACTAATAAATGGTTAGAACTACATAAACCATCTTGTAAACATCTTTCACATAATAAAATGACAGACACACAATGATAATGTGTGCATTCTGCCTTCTCTTCATTTCTTCCTTCCGCACATTTTCTAACATGTTCCAATTCTTTGTACTAATTCCTTAAACACTACTCATTCTCCATATTCATTTGGCAATTTTGAAAACCACAAAAGACATTGAATTTTACTTGTTAAATGAAATGGGAAACATGAGTCAATTCCTTGGAAATAATATCAAAGGATAGGAAAATATTAAAATATGGTCAAGGAATTCAAACCCTCTCAATTGACTTGAATGAGTCGTAAGAATTTCGGTCTTGGGTACACCAAAGAATCTTCCTAAACTATTGTGGTTTCCACTTTCATTAAAGCAAACATGTGTGTGAAACACCCCACTTAACATTGGTGTGAGCAATCTACTCATATTGGTTCATCACATTATTTGCAATTATCATGATAAAATATGCATGATTCTAACCATTGTTGGAATCCCTTTCATTTTCAAATTTACATTGCAAAGAATAGTAGCTTCATGTCTTCTTAGAGATCGTTATCTTTCTTTTGTTCTAGCATGTGAGAAGTAGTACACATCTCATACCAAAGCTTGCATCTCATCTCCATGATACCCTTATGTACCTCGTGTATTAATGAAACAATAAATTGTGTTATTCAAAATTTGCTCTCCAAGTATAATTAAATTCCGTCCATTCATGGTTCATTTCGCAACAATTCAACAATATCATCATGTAATACAATTGTTTAAAAGTCCCCTTCAAGTTTTTGCAAATCATTGTGTTGTCCTTTGTATTCTAATTTAATCCAAGCCATCCTCCAAGACTATCAAGATGGTGTTCATTGTGGATATTTTGCATGTGAAACCACCACCCACAAAGTGCAAGCACAAAGTACTATTGGCCAATTCTATTTCAAGACGCTCATAAATTGATGATTTGGTGTGTTTTGTAAGATCTTGCAAATCATTGTATTGTCCTTTGTATTCTAATCCAATCCAAACCATCCTCCAAAACTATCAAAATGGTGTTCATTGTGGATATTCTACATGTGAAACCACCACCTATAAAGTGCAAGCACAAGGTACTATTGGCCAACTCTATTTCAAGATGCTCATAAATTGATGATTTGGTGTGTTTGGAAGTTTTTGCACATCATTGTGTTGTCCTTTGTATTCTAATCCAATCCAAACCATCCTCCAAGACTGTCAAGATGGTGTTCATTGTGGATATTTTGCATGTGAAACAACCACCCACATAGTGCAAGCACAAGGTACTATTGGCCAACTCTATTTCAAGATGCTCATAAATTGATGATTTGATGTGTTTGGTAAGTTTTTGCAAATCATTGTGTTGTCCTTTGTATTCTAATCCAATCCAAACCATCCTTCAAGACTGTCAAGATGGTATTCATTGTGGATATTCTACATGTGAAACCACCACACACGAAGTGCAAGTACAAGGTACTATTGACCAACAATATTTCAAAATGCTCATAAAAAGATGATTTGGTGTGTTTGGCAAGTTTTTGCAAATCATTGTGTTGTCGTTTGTATTCTAATCCAATCCAAACCATCCTCAAGACTGTCAAGATGGTGTTCATTGTGGATATTTTGCATGTGAAACCGCGTAGTGCAAGCACAAGGTACCATTGGCCAACTCTATTTCAAGATGCTCATAAATTGATGATTTTGTGTGTTTTGTAAGTTTTCTAGAAGTAAACAAAAACTCTTAACATGAAAATATCAAACTATCACTACTTTGCAAAGTCAGCAAACCTTGCCTTTCACATTTGAGTAAATTAACAAGTTTTTGAAAACCTGGTTTCCAAAATCCTTTTTTTTTTTTAAATAATGGCATTGCTTATTATATTTGCAGTAGACAATGGTGTCATTTTATATCCTTTTGAGTTACAAGTGTTTTCTCGGCCAAAACTCCATTGTTACATGTTCTTCCACATATTCCAAAAATAATATGCATTTATTTATTTGCTCATATAGAGCTTTACATAGTGTTGAACATGGAGTGGCAACGAATAATACTCGTATGAAAACATTTGACCTTTGATAGTATTTAGCAGGGTAAAACAAAAGGCATAAAATAAATAGATAAAATACAGAAAATTTAAAAAAATATTGCAGCTGATAACAGCGTGCAGGTTCACTACAAACAGCCCCATTTCAATAATACGCCAATTATTTTTAGAGAAATCCAAACCTCCAATGGAAGAATTACGTTGTAAGTAGAGCCAAATGTATGAGCGTACCATATTTTAAATGTAGATCTTGTCTTGGATGCTGAAATGACCAACTTCTACGACAACACATATTCTGAAACACTATATTTTGATCGTGACCATGTGTCTTCAAAATTTCATCACCTCTCTTTTCCATGTTCCCAAATCCATACGCAAATTTGATGTGAATAATCATTACCATAGCCCTGGGCACATTCCGGATACATCTAGCAAACTGAATGTGGTTAACAAAATTCAAACCACCCATATATTAAAGATCTCAATTGATTTCAGTTAACATTTACTAGGATATATAAGTCTTAAAGTCCAAATAAATAAATACATCAGAAATGCTGCCAATAGCATTATATCCTCATTACCCTATCATAGCATAAACTTGAGTATCCATAACAGTTACGTAGGCCAAAATGTCAATCAACCCAAAGAACTAACTAGTACATTTTTTTGTAGGTCAAAACTTTTATAACGGGTAAAAGGCATCTCAATTTTAATTACTTGATAAATTATATAATGTGGGTGTGCGTGTCTTCACTGTTGCTGTACTTTCCTGACAGTAAATATATTTTGCAAGCAAAATACTTATATATTAGACTCAAAACAGTAAAAAAATCCTGAACAGAAACTGATCCATTTGTTTAGAATCATTTAAACTTAATGCATTGTTCGGACAATTGTGAAACCAATAAAAATAAAGCAGGCAATATGCTGGAGGAATCAAACCGAGCATCAAAATGCCGAAATCCAATGCTATGATTAAACAAGGAGAAAACTCGTGTCTTCAATAGAGATCATCCCTTAGTACCGAGAGTTGTTTGCCTCAGAAAAACATCACACTGTGTTGTTTGCACATGAGTAAGAGGTGATGCTCGTGCCAGCTGCAGGATTATGTGAAACTGTACTACTCATTGGCTAACATGTTTTTGTAAGTGTCCAATGACCAAGCAATGTTCACTTTAGTTTCTTGACTGCACACCAATATGTTTCTTACAATAGGATAACTGCTAGATCTGAATGTGTACAGGCTTACACAATTTTCATCAGAGCAAAATAAGATCTGAAAAAATAATGCACACATCTATGAACAAATTAAGATCTTTTGTGCTGTCAAAATTGCAACTCTCTTTAGTATGTGACAAACATCCATTTAGAAAAGGGCTTGAAAATACCCCATAGAAAATTCTATAAAGCTACAACAAAGCCACGCTCACCCCAGCTTTTGAAGCTCCATAAATGAAGAATATCAGCTGACAGGCACACTACGAAAAAAATATTAAATTAGAAAGAAAATATCAGCATGCCAAATGCTATTCCATATCGACGTGGCCTTGGACAACGTAACCACTTCCTTTGTTATCATAAGTTACTGCTTTGCTTTAGGATCACCAAGATGAATGTTTCAAGAAAAATTCTTGCTCTGCAAATAAGATAATGGATAAAACACCCATATTTCTCAGAACCTGGTTGCACTCAGAAGTTAAGAGATAGGCCAGCCCCTTCACTGATTATTGGTGAATAATCATCCTGGCAAAATCTAAAGTAGAAAACTTTGAACCTCCTTTGAATTCTAAGCAACCACCACCACCATTCATCCATTTATGACGTTAAAGCCTTTTTGAACTTAACGTGTGATATGGAATGAGATCCATCGTCATAGTTTTAAGGCAACATCTTTTATAGATGCTACAAACTGAACACAACTTATTTTCTGTACTGGCTCGTTCAACAAGTTTGAAGAGATTCTTCTGGGGCTGAAATTTTCAACTCTTTCAGATCAATTATATTACCATTAACAGAATGTGATAATGCATCAATGCTTGTGTTTTTAGTTTTCCCCATATCTCCATTGCCATCACTAACACAAATCTTGCTATTGACTGATCCAATAACAGCAGAACTCTTGACACCCTTGAAATATGTTGAGAAAGGAAACATGTCTGCACAACGCAAACTCCATCCTACAAACAGTAAAGGAAAAGCCATTTATCAAATACACCTTTGAAATCACTCATATTCTATAATGCAAATAAAACCATGAAGCAGAAAATGCCTTTCAGAGAAGATAAAGTACTGATCTTTCATCAAACATTGTGTAATTAGTTAAAAAGATCAATGTGGGGCAAGGCTTCAACTCCTGTAGTAGACAACTTTATATACACACTTCAATTTACACAAATTACTTAGCTACCAGATTTAGGACACCCAAAAATAGAAAGAAAACTGGTGCTTTTTACCATGTCAAAAAAGCTGAGTATACCACTTCAAGTTAGTTACATTGTTTTCGCCTCTTAAATGGACTTGCTTATAATGAATTGGAATTTCAAGTAGACAAGAATCTGTGTTGAAGTTTACATTTGACAATCTTACTAGAGTTGACACTTCATAAATAGTAAAGCAAACAGCTACTTAGATTTTAGGCGAAGTAGCCGATACGTTTTGGGTACAGGTACAGTTACGGTGTATCCGATATGCGGATACGGCAAAAAAAAAAAATTGACCCCAGATACGTGTTGGCTACGGCAATACAAAAATATATAAAAATTAAAAATATATATATAAATTTTAGCCTTTTAAATAGGAATTAATTTATTAACCACATATTATGCATATGAAAGACAAGACAAAAGACAAGATAAGTAGATAACTTATAAGCTAAATAAGTGAATGTTATGAATATAATAGCGTCAAACGTTGTAATTAAAATATATTATATCCCTATAGATATATTGCCTCACTATTATTTTTGGATAATATAGTGCATGATAAAATATTAAAATGACATCTTAAGGATATTAATTATAATACTATTGTAACACTATAATACTATTATATTATTATATTATATATAGTACAAAATATTATATATAATATTAAGCAATTTAATAACCTTATATATATATATATATAATTAGAAATTTTATAAACTGTTTTCAGATGCTATTTTAAAATATATATAAAATCATTTACTATAATAAATTTTGATATATTCTTCCACATTTAAATCTAATAAAAAATCATATATATAATATTCCTTGGAGTAATAAGATTCGGTTGAAAAGATATTATATGAAACGTATAGCTTCAAAAGTATCCTATCTGCTGTATGTTTCTCCATGTATTGACAGCAAAATGGACCCTCCGTATCCTGCCCCTCCCACCCCGTATCCGGGCCATACCTGCACCGGTATATTTTAGGCATTAAATATTGAGATGATCCAACCGAGCATGATTAACTGGGTCCTCTTGGTGGTGGCCTGAGCATAAAGCTTAACCACTGCTCAGGCAAGACCCAGATTCAGGCACCACAGAATGTGTCAGTCTGCATGAAAAAAGTTGGAAGCAACAGAGCACCTTGGTCAACTAAGCAGCAGCATGCCATCTATGCATTCTGTGCACCAGGAAACCAACAGTTTTTGATGCTATATTTCACACCATTCAATAATGATACCAGGATTTCTCATACATTATTTATGCTGTGTGCCATCCAGATCATCTCCCAACCACCCTTTGTTTTTGAATCATTTTGATTTTTTAGTCTTCCCTTACTATTTGTCAGTTTTATCGACTTCTGGTCAATTTCGATTGAACGGAAGGTGATTTTAATTTAAATAATCCAGCTTGCATATACTCCCCTTTCATTATTTAGCCAACTTATCAACTTTTACAGCATGTCTATGCCTTGTTGCATTTGGAAAAGCCTATACACGTCATATATTATTTACAAAGTTGATATTACTATATTAGAGACAATTTTAGAACTACTTTCAGCCTTCTTGCATCTCTCCATCTTCTCCTCTCTTTTTTTCTTTCTTTCTAGTTATATCAGGAACCCATTTGGCCTCTTTGAACCCTCGTTTTGTCTTCTAGACTTAGTGGGCATTTTGGCAGTTACTGGGGTGTTTTCTCCCAAACTGCCCAAAAACAATCCTCCACGACTCCTATTTGGGCCTAAATGCCTATACCCCTCTAAACAATTGCACATTAGTTGGGGGTTGTTGCAAGACCCTTGCCTACTTATTTGATCCATAAATACGCCTTCTAGTGATGATATCTTCCTCTTTTATCAACATAGCTGCCCAGTCTACTTGCATTGAAACCATCTAGCTTAAATTATCCTCCACTGATCTACACTGAAAGGTTTCCAAAACCATCGTAGGAGCAGTGTCCTTACCTAGGTTAGCATCTCTCCTATTCATCAAATTCATTCATCTGCTCATTCTTTGCTCAATTCACTTATTTTCCCAATGCAGCCTCTTCTTTCACATATTCAAGCAAAAGCCTAAGACATTAAAGAGCTACAGGTATGGCGTGGACAACTGGCCACATTAATATCACATAGGATTCTTCTTGTTGCATTTCTTGACAATATTTCTTTGATCCTTGTCATTCTTAGTTAGTTTCTTTGTTCTGTAAATTTGGATTAGACTTGAGAGAACTTAATATTTAATAATACACAATAATCTCACGTTCTTATTCTGTCATAAACAATAAAACATGATACACGTATATAGGATTTTTATCTCCTACATTCAACGAGTTTTTCTAACTACATCTCCCATAAACCTCTCATAATCTCCTAATTGTGTGAGTTGATTCAACCTCCAACAACTCGCATATTAGACAAATATATGAGTGTACATCTAATATTCCCTATAATAACTCACAGCTAAATATTATCTCTAAATCTAGCATGATTGTTACTCACATAACAACCATTTACACCATACATATATTTTATGAGTATTATATATATGCATCATCTTATTCACATTATGAAACACTAATATATTTGTTCACACAAATATATTGGATCCGTAACAATTTGGTTCTGTGCATGTTGGATCCATTATAGTTCCTTGCCTTTATCCATCCAAACTGTAACAGTTACATTCAATGTCATTGTTCAATTTTGTCATCAGCATTGATTTCTCTGATTAAAAACCTCGTGAAGTTCTGAAGACTTCTAGACTTTATCTAGGTGTTACAATAGACGGTAAAATATAGCAATATCTACAAGTATCCAATGTTACGTGAGGATGCGTCCCCCACACACCCCACCCAAAAATAACAGGTGTCCAAGATGTCATGGGGATGGTGGGACAGGGGGAAACGTCCCCCACATTTCCGGAAAGTTGAAAAAGCATGATGGGGATGTCTCCAGGATGTCCAGGAAAATCAGGAGATGTCCAGGGACATCCCCTTGTTTTGGGGATGTCGGGGATGGCTGGACGTCCCCAAGACATCCCTGGGACATTTGTTTTTCTTTATTATTATTATTATTTTTAGAAAAGAATTAAATTTTGTTTGCTGTTTTCTCTTTAAAAACTGAAATTTTTTAATTGTTATTCTAGCGTAAGATTGTTTTTGGAAGCCACTCATCTCTATTCGGAAAAAAAGTCTGTATGTATAAATCTAATTACAAATTTAAAATTCACTTTGGAAGCTCAATCACTTATCAAACTCACAAAGCCTATATGTATATTTCTATGTGAAGAGAAAGGTTGTGTAGATGATAAAATCAGGAAGGCATAGATCAAAACATTTATTGATTAACCATCACCCAGCTGTATTTGTATTAGAAAGACATGATAAGAATCAAGAGTGATATATGAATACAGAATTTTTGAGCACAAATGCGCATGGTGGACTGTCACAGACTGCTATTCATAAATTTTTAAAAACTTATTTGCATATTTTAATAGCCACACCCCACCCCCGCCACTGGAAATTTGGATTCTTTTTTTGCCGTCCCAAAGTCTTAGGTAACTATGCAAGTAAGAGACCTCTTGGTTATTTTCCTCTTTTTCCATAATTTTTAAGTTTTTTTATTCATAATATTTTTGTTTATGGCTGCCGTGAACTATCAAAAATAACCAGGAATTTCATAACATACTTTTAAACATGTCATTGAGATATAAAGGTTATTATTAATAAAGAACAGCAATATATTCCCAAATGTTTATGAGATACCTTGCACACTAAGACAGTATTTTTGCAGATGTTATTGAATGACAGATCTCAAACATGCTACACAATAACTTTGGCATGAACCTCAGATAATATTGTGACTTTACACTTCAGAAAAATCTCATCCTAAAGCATGATCCACCAAGTGATCAAAACCATCCTCCATAAAAAGATATCAGTACAATAAATAACATTTGCAATTCAGGGCGGGGTGGAGCTGTGAAAAGCAAGCAGTTTTACAGCGTATGCAAAAGCACCTTGTAGTAGTAATGGGATATCCGGAGGTAGGGGTTGAACATTAAACAATGTGCGTGCACACCATGTTAACATATTATGGACCCAAGCCCATCCCTGTACTTCATTCAAGCTATGTGCTAAAGCTTTTCTTTGACAAAAGGTGGCTTTGTATAGGTCATCTTAAACAGCTTAAGATGCATCAGCTTCAAGAAAAACAATGTTAAAAATAATGTCTTTCTTCTTTGGAAGCCTGTCAAGGACTAAGGAGCTGATGAAGAGGTGGATCCCATGAATGGGGCCACAATGGACGCCGTATTTTGCACCAAGGAACATATGCAGAGGTGAAGCTCACATTTTGCAATTGACGACAATGTAAGGAAAACCAAAGATCCTTCCACACGAGATTCTTGGTAACAATATAATTGACATCCAATAGATACAATGCAAGGGAGTCATGGCAATGGAAATCCAAATCAAGATTTCCTTTGTTATTTTCAAGCATGTATCAGGAGCTAATCATTGTAACCAAAACAAGAAAGAGGCAAGATTTAATTGGCTGTTGGAAAAGTGTTTGATTTTGGTGGAAGAGAGGAAGTGGACACTTGATGGCAAGGTTCATATCCACGTAGAATTTTGAAATAAACTGGTCTCTTTGTTATGTTGGCATGATATGGTGCAAGACATGAATAAGGAACCTCAAGTCCTGTGTCATAACATAAATTTGTAGCACTCAATGATTTTAAGCATTTAGGGTCTTCCCCCAATTTTATAGTCTTCAATCCTGTATCAGTAGAAATTTATTCATTTCAAAGAAGCATTTGGTTTTGCAGATGCGGGTACGATTTTACAATGGGCTTTGCAAGCATTACCCACCGTAAATATTAGTGTTTACATGTGTTTTGCTTGTTTATTTCATGGCTTATTGTTGCTATTTTTTTGTGCTACCACTCTTAGTATGGAAGGTTCTAACATTTTACCAACACTCATCAAAAGTAGACATGCAACATACTGGATGTATATTTGGTTTTGATTACAACTGAAAATGAAAATACCAAAAATCATCAGATTTAGTGGGCTCTAATACAATCAGAAGCATAAGGTCCGTCTGTTTTCATGAAAAATGTGTTATAATATACAGAGAGAAGAATAAAATGCAGATGGAGACAGGAGAGCAAACTGCACTGTCCAAATGATACAGGCAGAGGTTTATTTATTGAGAGAGAGGTGGTTGAACAGTTACCAACCGAACAACTACATAACTGTTTTTACATTCTATATAATGTGTTATATTTTAACACCCCCTCTTAATGACTAAACCGGAAACAAGACAAAGTTTGTCCCGAAATTTTACAAATTTCCTAAAGCCCATATGTTTAGTCATTACATTTACAGACTGTGCCATAAGTTGTACTTTAAAATCAGCAGTCCTTAACTGTGATGCAGTTGTCGAATGAAGACGAACCGCAACACAAAAATCTGGTCCCATGAACAAAAGATATGGCAAGTGGTCCACTGGTTCTCTGTTTCGTGATTCATTGACCAGTGATGAATCACCAATGGCTGAGAGTGTCAGCCCCATCTCCAGAGTGCTGAAATCAGAACCTCGAAGATGTGGATTAAAAAATCTATTCCAGGCTTGTGTAGCCTGCTGGAGTCTGTACAAAGACTCAATTATCCTGTAATCGAAGTCACCTCGATCACGTCCTTGCACCACCATGTAGTGCTCATCCAACTTTTTCAAGAAGAGGAATGTGACCATCTGTGCAGGAGTTAGAACCAACTCCTCAATAGTAGGAGAAATAACCATCTCCGTCTCAGCAGTGGTCTCCGTCTCAACAGGAGAAATAACCATCTCCATCACAGCAAAGTGGTAGGAGTGAGAACCAACTCCTCCGTCTTATCTATTTGCTCATCTATCCCCCTCTGTTGGGAAAGATCGTTCACAACACAATGAGCAAATTGGTCATGCTCTACTGTCCTTCGAGCAAGGACCTCTGAGTGAGTGGTTGGGCATGCCATCTCACCATGCACCGTCAATGCATTTGGAATAGTGGAGTCTCCGTCCACAACAAATTGTTCTTCAGAATGAGGAAATCCATCCTCCCAAGGCATGTCCGCCTCCCGTACACCTAGTATAGTGGATATTCCCTCCACAATAGGTGCATGTAGGTTGACTGTATCCAAGTCAATGATTTGTGAGGAATGGCTTCCTCCCAAGGCATTGCAGCCTCCTGCACATCCTGAATGGTGGAGTTGTCCTCCACACGTGCATTCATGTTGATCGCAGCCGGATCAACAAGTCGATACTGACCACCTACCCCAATACCAAGGACAATTATCCGTCTCTGTTTCACATCAGAGACAACACACTTCTTTCCATAGAAATCCACAGAAATATTGGGATTTTCAGTCAATTGACGAATAGATAGAAGATTCTTTTGTAAAGAAGGTACATATCTAACATTCCGTACCAACAATTTATGAGCATTATTCAATACAATGCATATATCTCCTATCCCTTCTACTGCAAGTGATTCTCCATCAGCTAGTACTACTGATTCAAAACATATATTTGTAGTAAATGAAACATACCAGTCCCTACGACATGAAAAGTGTGCAGACGCACCAAAGTCAATAATCCAGCAACTGGTACCACTGTCATTCGAGCATGATGTCGTAAGACAATAAAGAGCATACTCGTCATCCGAATCCCATTCTTCTGCAACTGCTGCCACATGTTCCTCATTACATGGCTTTTTGTTCTGCTTCGAAAGATCATACATCCGCTTCCGGCAATCCTTCTTGAGGTGCCCAACCTTGTGACAGTAATAGCATGTGACCTGATACCGAGTGGAAGACTCACCAGATTGACGTTTCCACTTTCCCTTTGACTGAGTGACAAGAGCACTCTCTAAATGGTCACAATTAGATTCTGCCTAAAGTTCTCGCTCCTTTTGCAATGTGGAACTCACCTTGTCAAACGTGAGTGTTTGACTTTCAACCATTAAATGGAGTGCCTCCACAAATGACTCATACGAAGAAGGTAAGTTGTTCAAAACCAGAGCCACCATATCATCATCGTCCACCTTTTTGTTGATGGAAGATAACTGGTCTCGGAGGTCTTTCATCCGAAGTAGGTGCTCAGACAGCGATCCACCTTCTTGTAACTTTACGGAAAAGAGCATATTTTTCAGGTATAAAACCCGACTCTTCTCTGACATTTAATATTTATCTCTCAGACTGGCCCATCATGTGCTTGCCACAGTGGCATTCCGCACTTCCGGTATCAAATCATCCGACACCGATAACTTGAGAAGCAATAATGCTTCCTTATGACGTTTGTCATAATCCTCGAAAGTTCGTTGGTCGATTTTCATCACCCTTGATTATTTTATCACAATCACGAAATTCCGCAACTGTTAAAATCTTATGACTCCAAATATTGAAATTAGTACCCGTTAATTTTTGCGAGTCTGGCAGAATAAGACTTGAAATATTCGCCATTTTATTATGAAAATAATAAAAATGGAATAAAGTATTTTGTCCACCGAATAAACCAAAAATTACTTTATTCAAAAGGGTGTTTTATGCATATACGTGGCAGCAGAGTAATATGAAACACCAAAATCAAATAGTTTTATAAGAATGAAAAAATCTTTTGCCTTATAAAAACTTTTGCCTTGCTACCTCTGCCACGAACCACGATTTTTATTTTATTTTGCAGGTGCTTTGATTATTTTTCTGGCCCAGCGATTCCAGCGACCATGATTTGCGACCAACGATGCCCACGTTTTGCGACCACCAACGATGCCCACGATTCCAGCGACCACGATTTTTGACCACCAACGATGCCCACGTTTTGCTTTCAAGTTGCTTCAGCGACTTCCTCCAGCGATGCCAACTCCCTTCTTCTGCCCTGCGTCAACTGTACCTCTCGTTGACCTCTCCTCTCACCAATCGTGATTTCGGGTTTCACGAAAAATGACTGGACTTCAAACTTCTTCTCTACAGTTCGTACCCATGTCGGGGCTTCCTCGAACCTCATACGACACTCCCGTGCTCGTCCAAGAGCTTCCTCGGGCAAGTCGCTCTGATACCAATGTTAGAAAATACAGAGAGAAGAATAAAATGCAGATGGAGACAAGAGAGCAAACTGCACTGTCCAAATGATACAGGCAGAGGTTTATTTATTGAGAGAGAGGTGGTTGAACAGTTACCAACCGAACAACTACATAACTGTTTTTACATTCTATATAATGTGTTATATTTTAACAAAATGAACGTTTATAATATACAGTGCACAATCCACTGAAATCCCTAACATGCATTAGTGAAAATATAAGAAGAAATCCCAGCATGCCATGATCATCCCCACCTGTTCTAGGTAAGGGTGGTTCTCCCCAGCCAAAATTGGGATGTTTCCTGATCTTCCTGATCCCCAAGGATGTTACGAAACACGGGATGTAAATCCTATATCGCATAAATGTATTCTCAAATAAAACATGGTTTTAGCTTCTGATCATGAACAGAAAATCTTTAATGTAGTTGAATGTACTTACTGTGTAGTGAATCTAACTAATATACACGGCATTACTTCCCTATTTCTTTCTTACAAAAAGGAAACAAACAAAAATAATTTATAAAATATAATATTACTTGTGTTGAAATTGTAATATCCCAATGTCATACATATTTGAAGTTTCCCATTTTATAGATATTTTGAAGCCCATATCCACAGCTGTTTCATTTCTGAAACATTTGATGTTTTCCCATTGAAGGCAACTTAGATTAGAATCAATCCAGTAAATAAAAGCATTCTCCAGTTAAGTGCATGATGTATTGACCTTTATAAGCAACGAAGGTCGCTGCCCTGAAAAATATACAGCATCATTTTAATAAGAAGCAAAGTTATCATTTATATTTGAACAGCAAAAAAACAACACCAGAACAGATATGCTAGCTGATGTTCTGGAAACCTTAAGACCTATGCTGCATGTGAGCAGTACAAAGATGGAAAAAGTCGAACATTGTTTGAAAATACAATATTTTTCAATATTCATTTTATTCACAGGACAAGGCAATGGCTCTTACTAGAAGCTGCATCTGGATCATGAAAAGTTGTTTCCAACAGCTTGTGCACAGCAATACAACTCTTTAACCTCCATTCTCTGGTTCCTCCCAAAATAGCAACTCTGATATTATGAGCATCAACAATTTTAAGGTATTACTTTACTTTCAGATACATATAAAAGACCAATGTAGCAGAAAATATTGACCAACAACTAAATGTTTTCAAAAATAACACCTTGGGGCAATATTGTTGACAGAATTTTGAATCAACAAGATGGCTTCTGTCTTCTTCTCAGGGGACAGAAGGAAAAGCATCTCAGCAGCAGCTGCTCTATGCACCAACGAATCTGACAGTTGACCATAAAGATTTCTTTTAGTTAACATGAATTAAAAATTGGATAGATTTCTCAAGCCTGTCAACAAATATTAGATAATAGATTAGAGCTTAGGTAATAGAAGATAGCAGCACCAACCTTTGTGGCGGTCAAGGAAAGCATCATTAACCTCCAACAAGGACTTACCATGTGGTACCCTGCAAAAACATGACCAAGAAGCTATAGCCACAAAACAAATATTCTTATTTACTCAAACTAGATGCCTATTAAGCTTCAAATCTAAATTACACAATTATAAAGTTGTAAACCAAGAATGTCAGATTCTCCATTTATTTACCCCAAACAGGGCCTCTCAATCTCTATGACCCTGCGAACAAGCTCCTCTGCAGGTGTCTCAGGTGGAGGTAGGTTGTCAACCATGTTGAAAAGCGTATCTGAAAATTATAGAAGCCAACCATTAATTTTACATCTCATAGGGAGGATGCATAAGAAAGGAAAAAAAAAATTATACTAATGTCCACAAATGATCAAAAGTAGGTCAATGGGACTTAAGAATACAACCAATTACAATAGAAAGAGTTAGGGTAAATGGACCCTATGAACAATGACAAACTAAACAAAAGAAGAACAAAAGCACTAAAAGCAAACAAAAGCCCTAATCCATGATATGGATAAGGTACTAACATGAATAGCCTTATGGGGGAAGCAAGAACAGAACCCCAAAGAGCTTGGGCTGATGAAAGTTGGAGATACTAGATGGTAACCTTGCCAAACATCTTTGGTTGTGTCCACGATAGAGGAATAAAATGTGTCGTCATCTATCGTTGTAAAAGGTTCAATGTGAGACTTGAGAATGCTCGTTGGGGGTTGTCTAGGGCTAAGGGAGCATTTTGGATAATCTTAGGAGGAACCAAAGCACTCCCCGAAATCCCTCCTAACATCCAAAGCATGAAAATCTATCGAGGTAGTGAAGAAACTCTAATATGAGCTTCTCCTTGGGGCAAAGGGAGCAATCGAGAAGGAACAAATCCATGTCGTTGAGCACGGTGGATCCCCATTGCTGAGAGCTAGTGTGCAGGGGCACCTTTTAAATACTCTTGTGCAAGAATGAGTGTCACCTCACTAACTTAACCCTCTTAGTGTGTGAAGTAAGAGTATCAAAAGAGTGCTTAATTCACCCAACCTCCATGATGGACTGAAAGAAAAAGGTGATCAACGGCTCCTGCAGGGACATACATTAAAGAGTGACAACCTCTTGAAGAAAAAGGACCAAGCATTGTTGGTCTGGGTACCAAAAGAAAGCGAATAAAGTGCTGCCCGAGTCTTTACAAGATAGTGATATTTTCCCCAGATCTCATAACAAATAGGGCATCTGAAAATGAAGTGCTCCTCAGTCTCCACCTCCTAGAGGGAGCAAAGACAATAATAGATCTAGTCCCCACATGGAATATGATGATCAATCTCAACCTGCAACTAGTGTGAGCACACCCTCAATTGGCCGAGGAGGAACCTCAAGATATGAGAGAAATGACATTGGAGATAAACAGGGCGTCAAATGGCACCATCCACCACGAAGAAATGTTCAACATAGAAGGCAAGCCCGGGGTTGAGCAGTTGAGGGGGAGGTCTAAGTGACTACGATGTACTGCCTTTTATTAGAATGTAAGGCTTATTAAATAAGGACTTCGTTAGTTATTTAACTAATGAGATGGTTGTAGCGGTTGGAACTATATCAACCGCTTTGTAACTACATCGTTCATAATAAATAGACGGACACGCAATTTCAAATTTGTGCAATCCGCCTTCTCTTTATTTCTTCCTTGTGCATGTCTCCCAACATTGGTATCAGAGCAAGACAAGCAAGGAAAGAGAGAAGGGTTGAAGATCAGTCCCATTAGAGCACGAAGTTTGAATCAAAAGTTTTTTTGAAAAGATTTTCAAGGGCACAGTCATAAGAAACGAGGGTCAAAGTGTATTCAGGGCACTATTATACAGTTGCAGTCACAAATATACAGTCTGCGAGCCATTAATATGCAGTCGGGTTTCACAGTTCTGAAGTATTATTAGGGCATATACAAGCACGTAACAACACAGTCATTTCCACCCTTTTCCGTCGAAGTTTCACAGGCATTTCCGCCATTGAAACAGAGCCAAAGTTGTGGGAAGACAAAGACACGAAACCAGGTAGAATACAGTCGCAATTTTAGCAAAAAATAGCCACGAAACCAGTTGAAGGGCGGAATATACACAAAAAAGTGTCTCGCAAATTTGAAAAGGCAAAAATATAGTCACATTCGTGAATCAAATCGAGGGCACAACAAAGTTTCAGATTGTTTGTGCTATCTGCTAGGGCACGGAACTGTGCACATCACAATTGCAGCAAAGAACTGGTATTTTATTCTCTGTTTACTCATCTCAGTAAATACGCAGTAGTATTTATTTTATTTTATGGAAATTCCAGTAGAAAAATATTTTGGTCTAAATTTTCATACATGGAAAGTGAAAATACAAATGCAACTTATGAATAAAAATTTGTGGGGCATAGTAAACGGAAAGAGAAAGCACCCACCGATGCATCTAAATTGTTAGATTGGCAGAGCAGAGATGATAGAGCGAAAGCTATTATTGGCCTTGCTCTCTCCGACTCTGAACTTCATCATGTAGACCTAGAAAAATCATCCAAGGAAATTTGGGATGCTCTAAATAAATTATTTGGAGCGAAAGCAATTAATGCCAAATTTTCCCTAAAACTTTAGTTATATAGGTTCAAAATGGATGGAGTCTCTATGTCAAGCCACATCAATAATCTGAGGTCCCTAATCAGACAACTAGCAGAAGTCAAAGCTGCAATTGAGGATGAGGATGCCAAAGCTATCCTATTAAATAGTTTGTCTTCAAAATACAGCAATGTAGTTTTTACCCTCAGTCAAATTCAATCTCAATCTCTAGATGATATGATTGCAACTCTTCTAGCTGAAGAAAAATGAATTGTTGAAGATGAAGAAAGTCATTCTCAAAGAAGAAAGTGCATTTTCTTCCGAACCATAAACTCTTTTACAAGAACAGATAAAGATAACCGCAAGATGGAATGTCATTCGTAAGGAAGAGGTCACACAAGACATGGGATTGTCGTGTTCGTGCCAATGATGTGCTCAAGGGTAAAGGCGTATCAAATACAGCCAATATAGCCATGGTTGAAGACCCACGAGATGTAGAAGGTAGTGAGGACACTGATGAATACGTAATATAAAGATGTTCTAAACTTTGAAAGTAGGAAAGGATACAGGGTAGATGAAGCTCGATATGGATGATTGCTCAAATAGTTCGGGAGACAGTGGATCTTGGGAATTATACCCTCACGAGTGTCATGAGACAACTTGATGGAGCATGTGGATGTCTCAATATGGATGGTTGTCCAATAATTCGGGAGAACTATGATTCGGGAGTTCGGGGAGGTGGAATCGGGAACTCGGGAACTACACCTTTCCGAAGGTCGTGAAGCAACTTGATGGAGCCCTTCCCAATCAAAGCATTGGTTTCAAAGTGAAAACCTTTGAAGATTACATAGTTCTATTTGGTTAGTTTTATTAGAATGTTTATTTTGCTTTATGTAGGATAAGCCTTAAGAGGGGTTTTTAAAATGTAAGGTTTATTAAGCGAGGGCTTCATTAGTTATTTAACTAATGATATGGTCAGAACTTCGGTTATAACTACATCATTCATAATAAATAGATGAACACACAATTTCAAATGTGTGTAATCCGCCTTCTCTTTATTTCTTCCTTGTGCACATCTTCCAACACCTTTAGATATTTTCTTTAACCACTCTAATGATGACCTCCTTTGAGGGAAGAAACCAAGGAGGCACATCCAAATAGTAGATGAAAGGAGGAAATCTATCAACAGAGATACAGTAATCATAGATGAAGGAGGGAACTAGTCTTAAAGTAGCAAAATGTCAATGTCTATTAGGGCCCAATTATGCAATCCTTTTTAAAGTCATGGGGCCGAGTATGGATACCTCCCAGCTTGAAGTCAATCTCCCATGGTTCTCAATCTGTGAATGTAGAAATTAAGCCTCGAAGATAGTCTCAAGACACGAGAGGTTGTGTGAAAAACTCATCTTGGACAATGCACTCTCAGAACAATGTATTTACAAGGGATCATACATCGAATCATAAGAGCTTGGACCCTCTCAACACAAGCTCAATCAACTCGACCCAGCATTAGGTCCCCAAATCATAGATCCGCAGGTTGATGATTGTATCGAAAAGGCACATCTTTGAAGGGATATCCTAAAAGTGGAATAGAAAACATTGGCACTCCATGACGAAATGAATTATATCCCTTGCAAAGGCATCACCAAGGCGGGCTTCAAACTAAAAGATGATCTCGAAAACCTGGATCCCTAAGTAAGTGTAGGCCGATGTGATCTCCAAAGCCTCTCCTTTCTAGAGGAATGGAACCAAGGAAGAGAACATTTGGAGGTGTTAGAAATTGTGACCTTGGTTTCACTAAGGTTGACCCCGGTTGATGAAGGTCAAAAAAATTCAGTTATCTCTATAAACCATCAACAAAGAGAGAGGAAAATGATGCCATCAACAAAAATAAGTATGGAAGATGGTTGGTGAGAGAAGGCATCCCCTGCTTATTTACCAATGGTAATATTCAAAAAGCTAGAAATATCACATGCAAAGACAAAACTACCTAATGAACCATCTCATAGAGCCTCCAAGTGGTGTAATGAGAGAATTTGGAATGCCAATATCAAGCATCTTTTGGAAAAGCAAATGTTTTGAACCGACTCAAAGACCTAAAAGTTTACAAGACAAAACTTTGGAAGATTGTTTGAGCTCATCAGTGTAAATGTTGAATATGGTTGGGGAGAGAATGTTGTTATTGACAAAATTTGACATGCCCCTTTCTTTTTTTGAGAAAGACATTGAAACCCCATTTGTCTCCATTTCATATCATTTTGCATACATTTCTTCATAACAAGTTCGACGGAGGCCACATAGCATTTTAATGCATTATTTAATTTATATGGCATTTAAAGTGGTTTCGTTGCATTCATATGCTCTGTCAGCAAATTGTTTGTTCTTGTGAAAGATATATGAGGTATTTTGACTATCCAAATAAATGCATTGCTTTTAATATGACGATTAAGTTTCACTTTGCACTCACGATTTTTGGTTTTTAGGCTTGGGTGATGGTATATTTGTTCTTTCCATTTTGGAAATAGATTATCAAATTGGTGAAAGGAAGATATTGTTGAGTTTTGGATTTCCGCAAAATTATTATTTTTGATACTTTATGTTGATTATAACTATATCGCTTATTATGCATGCTTATGTATAAAGGTGATTGGTTAAGTTGGAGTAGTGTTTGGATTGGTCAATCATCGGGTTGCATTGTAAGATATCACTTTGGGTTAGCTCCATGTTTATATGACCGAATAATAAATAAGTTTTGGGCAATGGTTATCGGCATATTGCATGAAGCCATGTTGGTTACATTGTTGGTTACTCGAACTATTGTTTTGAATGCTTGGCGTAATGAAAAAAATGAAGTCGTGTCAGCATTAGCTACCATTACAAGTTGCTTGAAACATGGAAATTTGGGTCTTGGGATTATTGTTGCATTCCGTTTTTGTTTGTTTTATTGCTTTGGAAGCTTGGTCAAGCTGCTTTGGTCGTGGCAACCGTGAAGTGAGCTTTTTAACAATTTTTGGCAAGATAATTCTAGGTATGTGTTATTTGAGTTGAATGATGAAGAGGGTGCCTGAAATTTTTGGTTTTCAATGCATGCATTGATAGTTTTGAATTGTAATATCAGTCATATTGACTGCATATAACATTACGAACTTTTGTGGATTTGTGGGTTTATTTTGGAAGCATGTTTTGATTGAAATTGGTAGTTTTCTTCAAACATGGAGGTGAAAGAGCTTATGTTTTCGTTCCTTTTTTTTGTCAACCCACTGAGGAATGTTTCAGTTGTTTTGAGTGTCAAAACGGGTTGGGTAACTTTTTGTTAAAACAATTCTCAAGGGTTGTGTGGTGGTTGTTTAAAATGCATGGTGGTATAGCTATGTTGAGCTCTGTTATTGTTTTTAAGGGGATACAAATTTGGTGTCGCTCGTTTTGGGACAAGTGCGGTTTTATTTGAAACATGCAAAAGAAAAATTTGATATAAATAAACGAAATTTGTAATCCCGAGCTCACTATTTTTTAACTTGGTATTTGCATAATGGTCTATTTTGAATAGTTTTGCTTCAAAAATAATCTTGTGGGTATACCCCAAATATCTTTGACAATCGACAATGGCAATATTGTTTTATTCATGGATTTTGAGTTGAAATGGATGCAGATACATGGTTATTTTGTTTAGTGGCCACTCATGAAGCCTTGGTTGAAATCAGTATGATGGCGTTTGAATTGGTTTTTAACAAACGTATGCAAGGTTTTGTTTTTTGAGAACAAAAGATGCATTAAAAGGGTAGTAGTTGATCATTCTTCTTCTACGAAGCTACTATTAGTTGTAAAATTATGCAATCTTGTTCATGGAATTTTGATGTTCGAAAGTTTCATTCTGATATTGGTTGCATGATGATATAAAGTTGCTTCTTGAAAATTGTGGCTTAACTTTTGTTAGTAAAATGGTAAACATTTGTGCTTACTAATGTGTTCACAGAGGCCATCTTTGTTCATAGTATGCCTTATGAGCTCAAGCTAGGTGAATAAGAATGTGCAAAGTGTTTGATTTTTGATGGGTAGTGGTTTGGTAAAAATGATTATCACCTAGTATCATTCTCTCTATTGTTTAAATAAAATTTGATCTAAGTCTACCTTTCATTTGATTAGTTATATGGACTTTGAAAGTTATTTTCATGAGGTAGTATAGTAATTTTTCTAACTCTTTAGTTCATTGCAACAATGTTTGGTTGGGATGAATGGGGTACCTCAAGGGGATCTGGTTCACATCATTCTTGGGGACGTAATAATTTCCGAGGTCATTCTAAAGTGCAAAGAGGTTCACCTAGGGGTGGCCGAAAGGGACATAGTACTCTTGAGCGTAAGACCTTTTATTAGAAGTGGCCCAACTCGAGTGTCAGTTCATTTCGATGCCAATGAACCTTGCCTTCATGAAGTGTTGCAAGTAATTGAGTCATACCCTCGCATTTAGCCATCTCGTAGTATACACAGTACTCCATCTCATGATAATATTGATCATACACATGCTCAACACAACCCCCCATCTTCTAATCGTTCGCCGCATTCTCCCCTCACATTTACCTTTGCAGGATACACATGACCGATTATAGGTCCACCTTTACTACTTGGACAAAATCAACCGTCTCGCTCTCATGATTCTCATCCCTTCCTTAAGCGTGCTAGGTCCTCTTCGGCAATCCCTAGGGTGACTAGGGCACTAAAGAGGGTAAAATATGTGGTGGACGAGGAGTATAGAGCCATCACACATACCACTATTCGATGGGATTGAGGTAGGAGTACCACTATTGGATCTCACTAGGGATGACTAGTACTCTTATGTTATGAAATTCTGATTTTTCTTGTTTGGACATGGATTTTTAGTACATACTTTTCAATCGTTGACTTGATAATGGTCGATATTCAGCGGTTGGATAATATTTTGATGATCACATGGTTATGATAGAGTATTATATGGTTTTAATGATATCAAATGCTTATGGTTATGTGATATATTTTATTTAGTGTGTTTTAATGTTAAGAGGGTCCCCCTTTCTCATTCCTCATGTTTAGAAAGTCATCATTTGTTTAATTTTAAAAAGATACACGAGTCCTTATTTTATATTATAAAATGGAGTTTCATTTTGATGTGAGCATAATGTTTATAATATAAAATTTAATTGAAAACTTGAGGACAAATCAGTTGTAACTGATTTTTCATAAAGGAGGATTATAAAAGGACTTGGAGGACACATTTTTCAAGGGAGATCAGGTATTGTAAGCATATTGAAGCTTATTTCATAAGAGATTTTTTTTGTGCAAATGATTTTCTGAGATAAGTGATTTTACAAGTGTTATGATGACATTGTTTTGAGGTTTGAGTATAAAATTTGATATTGTCTTGACAGTCATTGTACTTTCTATGTTACAAATTTGTTTCTCGTTAATTTATTTACCTTTCATTTGGTCTCAAAGACTGTGTAAATGTGCCATATCTTGTGAATAAATTGTTCATGTGTATACTTTGTGTGAGTTGTTTTCAATTTCCGTTTTCAAGGCTAGTTGCATTACGTGATCAATAAATACACTATGAGATCATGAATAAATTATCACTTATTTGATTCACCTTTTCAAGAGGTTGTCTCGTTAATAGACTTCACTCTGTCGGATAAAGGTTTGATAATATTTCTTGGACAAATAATTTGGTCCTATTGATAAGTGATTTCATTGTTTAATAAACCTTTTGATAAATGATATTATCGCATTGCTTAAATGATCTCATCTTTTTAGGACTTAATGATAAATGGTCTTGTTATGTTACTTTTCTTGCTTGTTTGTTTTGTTTCTTTGTTGTTTTGTATATTCTTTTTTATGTTTGGAAGATAGAAATTACTCCGAAATCTTAGGTCTGTCTACGATTAACTTATATTTAAACTACTCACGCTTAAGCTATCCTTAATTTTCTTCACAATTAAACCGATATTATTCCAACTTGACCTCTTGCATTAGGCAAAAGGGTCGATTAGTTGTTAGTATGCTTTTTATCGACAACAAATGCATCCCTGCTTGACCCCAATGGTACTTTTCACAAAGCTAGAAAGGTCATGGGAAGTACAAAACTACCTAACAACTGTCTCATAGAGCGTCCAAGTAGTGTAATGAAATAATCTAGAATGTCAACATCAAGATACGTCTAGAAAAGTTGATGCTTCAAAACCAAGTCAAAGGCCTTGTTGAAGTCTACAAAACAACAAAAACTTTGGAAGACCATTGTGAGCCTCCTCAATGATAGCCTGCAGTGTAAAGATGTGGTCAATAGTCTGGTGGTCTCTCCTAAATCTCTTGAAGTCAGCATGCCCCCACTCCGAGATTACCTCTCCTCAAGTGCTCGAAAGTTGCATGACTAACATCAAGCCATGAGAGCAATGACATTTGAGATAGTTCGGGAAACAAATGACACCATCCATCACCTATGAGAAATGTTTAGCATAAAGGGAAAGCTTGGAGTTCAGCCACCTTTGGGGTGGGGGGAAAGGTCCAAGTGACCTAGAGTACCGCTTGTAGATATCCTCTCTAACAACTCTAATGATGACCTCCTTTAAGGGAAGAAGTCGAGCAAGGGCATCCAAAAAGCACATGAAAGGAGGCAATCTACCAATAGATATACCCACATACCCAAATATCAAGAAGGGAACTAGTCTCAAAGTGCTAACAATGTCAATGTCAATATCTATGGGGCCCAATGATGCAATCCTCTCTGAAGAACATAGGGCCCAACCCACGATTTGAAGTTGAATCTCCCATGGTTATCAATCAGATGTTGTAGAAATTAAGCCAAAAGATAGTCTCAAGATGCGAGAGACTTGGCAGCTCAATTTGGACAAAACACTAAGGAACAATCCATTTACAACGGATCGTATGCTAAATCATGAGAGTTTAAACCGTCTCAATACAAGCCCCGACCCCATACTATGTCCCCAACTCATGGGTCCACACACTTGAAGATTGTCAAAGAGGCGCATCTTCAAAGGGATATCCTAGAAGTGGGTTTGAAAACGTTGGCGCTCCATGACATAAGGGGAAGCGTATCCTTGAAGACATGATCGAAGCAAGCTTCATATGAAAAATGGGCTAGAAAACTAGATCCCCAAGTGTAGGCCAATGTGATCTCCAAAGGTTCCCCTTTGTAGAGGAATTAGAACCAAAGAAGAGAACATTTGGAGGTGTTAAAAATCATGACCTTAGTTTTGCTAAGGTTGACCACCATGTGACGAAGATAGGTGAACAAGCAAGGACATCAAGTTGTCTCTGTAAACCATCGCCAGAGTGAGAGGAGAACAACATCATCGGCAAAAAGTACGGTTATCATCACATCATGTAAAATGTAGCCATCGTCTACATAGATGTGTTGTCAAAGTCTTTTAGTTCATCCATATAAATGTTGAGGATGGTCGGTGATGTAAGTCATCCCCTGCTTGACCCCAATAGTACTCTTTACAAAGCTAGAGAGACCATGCAAAAAGTACGAACTGCCCAACAACTATCTCATAAAGCCTCCAAGTAATGTAATGAGAGAATCCGGAATGTCAATGTCAAACAACTTCTAGAAAAGCAGATGTTTAGGAACCAAGTCAAAGGTCTTCCAGAAGTCTACAAAACAACAAAATACTTAGAAAGACCACAAACAAGCCTCATTAATGATGGCCTAGTGTGTAAAGATGTGGTCAATAGTATGGTAGTCTCTTCTAAAGTTGGCTTGTCCCCCTACTTTAAGATTACCTCTCTCCAAGTACTCCTCAAGTTGCATGTCTAACATCATTGCATAAAATCTGGTTAATGTGTGCCCAATCATAATGGTTATGTAGTTTCTAGGGTTGGAGCTTATGAATGGGATAGATATTGTGTTGGAAACAAGAACAAGAATAACCTAGGTAAACAACCTCATCAAGGAGGCGACGAAGTCCACACCTTATTTGTGGAACTCAACCTAAAGGTCCCTACAATCCGTTGTTTTTCTAGTACATAACCTTTGAATAGCTCTCTTGACTGTATACCAAATAAAAAAACAAAAGATGGTGGAATCGAGGCAATGACAAGTGGCTTCTCTAGGATGTCATAAAAAGAGTTACCATAAGAAATCCATACCTAGGGTTTGATGTCGAAACTAGGGTTTTCTTCGAGCCGAGAGTGCGCCAAAAGGTCTTGGGGGAATGGTGGAGGGCAGCAAGGAGAGCATGTCATCTAGATGAAACTCATGTTTCTTTCATCGAAGAAAGACATTGATAATCCCTACGAGTGGAAGGTATTGTATTGGGGGGTGGTAGCGATCGTGGCAAGGGTGAAACAAACTCTTCGATGTAGGGACTTACCCTCGTCATCGTACCCGGCGCTACATGGTAGATGCGAGACAAGATGAGCCTGAATAGTGCACAATGTGGGGCAAGAGTCAAGGGAAACATCCAAGAAGGCATGATGTAAAAAGTCATACATGGCCTTTGTCATGGGAATAGGGAGTGAATAGTATCCGAACATAAGTTGGGAGAGCAGGGCAGCATAATCAATGGTGTACTCATCATCAAATTGGATAGGTATGTGGCAAGTGTTGGGAAGCGGTGGGAAACAAGAGTGAGAAGCAACATGGAGAGCGAAAGTGAAGGCAGCATGGTCAACAAGTGGGAGCTAATGAGATATAAGAAAATCCCGATTGTGGGATTAGAGATCTACAAGTGAGAACGTAATCCAAGACTCTTGTGGGATTAAGGATCTACAAGTGAGAACATAATCCAGAAATTAAATTGAACCTAAATAATGCAATGGATATTTAGTAGGACGAGCCACTTGTCTCGAGGAATCTTTTAACATTCTCTAATTCTAATAAAAGCATTGCTACAATGGTAGACAAGAAAAAGTCCATAACCAACCTGTGAGTTCATCTACGCAAGGGTCCTAAAATTTGAAGGCATTGTGTGGCCCATTGTCACCCACGTGGCCACAAAATTCAACTCCTGGGGACTCTGTCATCAAAAAGGCGAACTTCACGAAAAAGATTTTATCGTATTTGCAAAGCAAATGGATCAATGTTGTGGAATTTTTCTAATGGAATCTCAAATTTTGAATTAATGATCCGGAGATGCTAGAGAATAGACCCTTCATGGGTTGCATCCGGGAGGCCATAGATTTGTCTACGACCGCCATTTGGTCTACGACCGCCATTTGAACAGAAGCAAATGGCCAAGAAGAAGTAGATTCTTCTATAAACTATATTATTGGTGGCAATGTCATCTTCATAGACCTAAACATTAGTTAGGCATTACTGTAACTCAGATTTCATTTATGGTATGACAAGTGTCATCTCGTCGGTGATGGAAGGCCTATATATGTTCCACAAACATGGTCACCAATGAATCTATCTAAGAGAAAATCCATCTCCGGTCCCCAACACTATAAGAGGGAAAAGGTCCTCTTTGCATTTTCCTCAACAATCCAGACAAAGAAACTTTTAAAATTCCAATCGATACTTGAGTCTTTTATATTCAACTTCACATTATTGAAACTTGAGTATTTGTACTCTAATGTTCAATGTTGCTTTGACTTCTTATTAAGTACATTGTGGAAGGAATTTAATGGCCCAACTCATGAGTTCTAGAAGCCTTGCTATTAGAATTGAAGCCAAACATTCAGTGCTTCGGGATATGAGCATAATTAGAATAATTTAGAGCGCACACAATCCAAAAATGCAATAGATTGACAGAAAGGCATATGACTGACCTGTTCAAGAAGGTTATTCAATTGATTGTGGTTAATCCAGTACAGACAAAAACAGCAGTACCTAAAGACATCATACTCGATTTGCCTTGATGCAAGTCAAGAAAAGAGATTCAGAGAAGGGATCAATTGTTGGGAAATTGAGTAGAGAATGGAAGTGGCACTTTTATGTTAGTGTTTGTGATTTATTTCAAACCATGGAAACAAGGCATCAATGTTGGGCTTTGGGCACAAATATTCAGCTTTTTACATTAACCCTATGTCATAGGGTTCGCCAAACCTCAAGCAAAAAGTTCGAATTCCTGCGAACTTAATGAAAACAAAAAATCGGTTAAATTCGCCATAAAATTCGTACCTGTTTGTGTGAAGCCTGTGAGTGACCACCAAACAGCTGTAAATAGAGTCAAGATTGCATTTTACCGGTTCGCGGGAGACTGTAGACTCCATTTGCTAAACTCCAGTCGCCAGTTCAGTCGCCGCCATTGTCGTTTAGGTTGGGTCGTGGGTTGGGTATTAGCTCATTAGGTTAAGTTTATGTATTTAGTTTAATTTTTTATTTTATTATTTAGTTTTAACTTTATGTTTACGTTTATGTTTTAGGTTACATTTGAACTTTAGCTTTTATGTTTACGTTTATGTATTTAGTTTATGTTTTATGGTTTAGGTTAGTTTAATATAACTTTACATTTACGTTTATGTTTTAATTTTTTACCCTTTTTAAATTTAAATAAAAAGATCAAACATTTATAATCTTTAAAATATATTACAATAAATGATATTTATTATTAAATATAAAATATAAAAAATCAATTTATAATTTATATAATATTAAAAATTAAAATTTCTTTTCATATATTATAAAAAATTAATTTATGTGTCGAATTTTATCACGAATTTTTCCCAAATTTTATCGTAAATCGAATTTCATCTGAATTTTATCGTCACCGAACTTGAACACGAACACGAACCTTGTGGCATAGCATTTACCTGATCCAAGTATTTGATATACATTTGGTTATTTGGTGCTTAATTTGGCATGAAATTATGCCAATTTTATATCTGTGACAATTTGTCATAGAAGAAAAAATCGTCAGTTTTTCATGAAATTTTATAAAGCTTTATGCTTTTTAATTTGTCATCTCTGGCTGGGTTTTGATGATGAGTTTTTCCAGGTGACAAGTTTTGCACCATGTCGAGTCCATCTTGACTCTGCCTTAACAAGCCCAGGCCTGGTTGGTGACTAAGATATAATATAGAAATAGGCAGACATGATAGAACACTTGACATGTCAAACCTTCTGAGTTCTTTCAGCAGAGACCAATCACATCCAATGTGTCACAGGTCAGTGAGAATGTAATTGTGGATTAAAAACAATGTAAATACATATACAATATTACATAGTCATGGGTGAACAAGATGATTAATGAAGCATATTCATTTGGCAGTCAGAGTTAGAGTCCCAAAATAAATGTACATCAGAAAACATCTACAATGTATTGCAGAAGTAGAAAGTAGATACTAAAATCTGAAAATTTGATTCCTAATTTCTAGTACATTTTAGAGAAAACCAAATTATCATATACAAAATATATATCACAAAACGCCAAGAAAATATAAACTAGAATAGAACTCAGCCTCAATATTTAAGCTATCAAATAAAAGGAAACAAGTCCCATGAATGCAAGGAAGTGATCATATACCAAGGATATAAGTCCCGTGAATGCAAGGAAATAATAAAGGAATTTTGACTAAAAATAGGCTGATATGGTAGAAAACTCAACATGTCAAACCATGTGAGTTCTTTCAGCACAGACCTATCAGATCCAACGTGTCATAGGTCAGTCAATGCAATAGTGTATTACAACCAATGTAGATGCTAATATAATATTATACAGTTACGGGTGAACAAGATGATTATGACTCACATTCATATGTATGTTGCCCCAAAATAAATGTGCATGAGAAAATATGTGCAATGTATTACAGAATTAGAAAGTAAAATCTGAAAAATTGATTCATAATTTCTAAGACATTTTATAGTAAACAAAATATACATCACACAGTGCCTACTAGATATAAACTAAAATAAAACTGTCAGTCTAAATACCTAATTGATCAAATACCAAGGAATTAAGTCCCCTGAATACAAAGAAATACAAATCTGGTATTAAAGAAAAAGCACAGAAAGGTAACCATTTCAAACAGTACTAAATTTTCATTAGAATGTATCCTTTTAAGTGACTTGATAACTTTTCTGCGCAATTTGAAAAAGGTACACTTGCTTTCAGGAGAGAAATTAGTAGTGTAATGGGAGAGTGCTACAAGACAACAGGCTTACAGAATCAATGAACCATAGAAAAATCTATATATTGTATTTTTAAATAAACCAAAACAAATTTTGAAGGCAAGTGCATACCAAACACCGATGAACCTCTTGATCATCTGGATCCACCCTAAGCTGTCGCTTAACAGCCTGCCACAAGCATCAAAACAAAATGAAGTTCAATGCCAATTGTTTAATACCAATGCCACATGCAAAAAGAGTTGACAAAAATACTTCAAACATAAAATAATAGATGTTTAGTAGCAGCCATGTAACTATAGTTAGTTAATGAGGCTCTTGTTCAAGGCATGATTCGAAATGTAAGGCTAGCTTTATATCTCGCCTCCATGGTAGTCCACAGAGGCTAGTTTTATATCTAACCTCTATGGTAGTCCACATAGCTTCAATGCATAAGCTGTATTAATATTTTTATAATTGATTTACAATAAAAAAATTCTAAATCTATCCCTCAAGTCACACAATCTCATGATATAACCCCAGATTACATACAATAAATTGCAACCTGCATCATCCTAGCCCCTATACTCCTGTCCCTGTAAAACTATAAATTATAGCCACCTTTTCATTCTAAACTCCAAAGTTGTTCTAACATCATCTGAGTTCATAGAGTTTACAAACTAGAAAGATAATAAAGTCAGTTTTTGCCTTCAATGTAATAATGCAAACCTGTGTCTATATCGGACATTATTTTCTTTTTTTTCTTTGTTGGAGTATCATCACTGTCTAATAGAGTCGAGCTACAGCACATAGGAAACCAATGCAGGATGCCTATCAGACTTCGATTTATCTAGAACTCAAAGGAACTCTGATGGAAATTTAGTGCAACAGAAGAGCAGAAGAAAATATCAAACTGCAAGAAGGAAGGTCAGTAAGACCAATCCCACGCTCCTTACAGCTCATCTACACAAAGATGGCACTATCTCTTGTGTTTTACTTTTTAAAAATGACTCACTCCAAATAGATGCCCAAAGTTGTCTTACCCATAGTGACAGCTTATCGGCAATCTCATGGTTTCAATCAACAGGAAACTTGGAGGTTACATCCCCTCCATTATGAAAATTTAATGATGGGGCAGCAGTAGCCCATTTCTAATGCTTATACGCCATGTCTTATTGGTTAGCGGTCTCTCATAACAATGCTACAAGGTTGATGCAAGATGCATTTGCTTCTGATCCTACCTATTCAAAGAAACTATAAGGGGCCTGAAGTGGTCTTTCCACTACAGTGAATAAGGCAGTTTTTCAGCCATCGGAACAAAATCATTTGCAATTATTGCACGGAAAATCATGTGATCCAATATGATTAGCATTCTGTTTTCATCTATCAAAGCCTGCTTTGTACCGAAAGATAAACAACAGAGGATGACCATAATCGACTTCAGTTTGTGTGCTGGTATGTTGATCTCTATCCTGCATGCTCCTTGCACAATTTTCATTAAAATGACTTAACACCCCTCTTTTGAATTTTTCAAAGGTTGTGGAAGTTCACTGCATTAGAAGCTCTACTGGAACATAAAAATGAGTCTTGCATATTTAAGATTAAAGCTGAAATGATCAATCAGCCACTTTCCTAGATTCCTTTCATTTACCTTTCCCAGTACAATATTTATATTATTTCTTGACAGTATGGTTACCTTTGTTAACAGTGCGTAAAATATAGATTCTGAGATTATTTGTCAGGGCATTTTAAAGCCTTGATTGATACAAACGTTTGATGCTTATGCTATGAATTGTTTGTCTAGAATCTAGATCTCCTAGCAATTTGTACAATTCTAAGAGCAATTGATCTATCAATTTGCACCCGTTCACTGATGTTTCTTTATAATTTTATCCAGAATATCCTCTCTAATCAGAACATCAGATTTGACACAAGAAAAAAGTTTCTTCTATCATTGTGTTATCACGTATATTTTGTATGGCAACAATTGAATTGCTAATGTTATGCATTGTTATGCCAACCATTATTTTCTACTTTTGCATATTCAACACATCTTTTCCTTTTATTTCTCTTGATAAAGTTGGAGTACTGAATAAATCTCAAAAAGAATTGATGTCATTGAATTCAAAAGCTAAAAATCTCCCTCAATTTCAAAAATTAGTCTCAATACATATCTACCTTGTTTCCCAGAATTGTTTCTGTTTCTACAAATTTCTATCCTCTCACTTGTTGGTATACGTGAACAAGGAAAAATAAAGAAGGCGGATTGCAACTTTGGAGATTGTGTCCATCATTTTATTATGCAAAAGATAGTTACAATGTGGTTGATGGTTACAACTGAATATTAGTAAACGTGTAGCTAATAACTAACTAAAGCCTAATATTCCAATATCACTATCTTATGAACTCGCAAAATGTATGATAAATTTGCATGCTTCCCCACAAATCATAGCAGGTGAGATTCCTTGATATCCGGTCTTCATATTAAGATGAATAATCATAAGAAGAAAACCTGGTGTAGTAACTATTCCAAAGCAGCAGATTAAAGACAGTCATGTTGGAATGTCAACTAAACTTTGAATCAATGTCATTAAGCATTTTCCCATTCCCGTGAGTCCTCACAATGAATATGTTATATGAATCAGAATACTTGTACAATATAAATGCTGGCTGTTGAAAATGTGCCCCCAAGAGCACCAAATGACGATTGGTGTCTCAGCAGCAACAATGAGAATGCCTCCAAGGTGTGGGAACTTGGCTCCTTGAGGTAGACCTCCAGAGAAAGTTGGCTCTCATGAACTGTTTGAGGAATATCCCATTGATTGGGAGGCCAACGGCTCACCATCAAGTTTTGCCAAAGTCAAAGACATTACTTTCTTTGCATTTTGTGATCTGGTATGGGCTGCTCCAAATAGTGCCAAAAATTTTACGTCTACCATGCTTAGCTTTGTCTTCATCCCACTTAGGGACTAGATCTCCTTCTTTGAAGTCTTGGGGATGAGTTTTCTTGTCAAACCACCTCTTCACAGCCCACCGATGGTCTTGGACTTTAACCATCTTTTCTCTACTCTAACCTGCACCCGATCTGTCATGAGTGGCACCACGTGTCGATCTTTGGTTGGCTACGGGCTCCCTAGATGGGTGCCACGTGGGTGGCTACGGACTCCTAGGATGGATGCTATAAGGCGATCCATGATTGGCTACTGAGACTCTATAAATGGGTGCAATGTGGCAATCCATGATTGGTTACAAACTTAGGTGATGGGCGCCACGTGGCGATCCATGATTGGCTACAAATTCCTAGTCTCTTCACTCTCTTCCACGCCTGATTCTATTCCCGACACCCAAACTTCCGAATGCATGCCACTTCTCATTGGTTACGGCTCTTCGAATGGGTGTCTCATTGTCACTTTTCATTGGCTACAAGCTCTTTGGACTCTTTGGATGTCTTCCACGTCGCCGATTTTCATTGGTTACTGGCTCTTTGGACATGTGCCATGTGGCGGCTTTTCATTGGCTATGAGTTCCAAAATCTTTTGCCTTAGCCAATTTGTCCTCTACGTTTGATATCCAAACACCGACTTCATAGGATTGTGCCATGTGGTACAATCCCGTATACCCTCATATCCATCGAATTCTAACACATGGTATGATCTCGGGCCACCTTTCATTTCCTTCGTGCCTTAGGACGATTATGGCCTTAACAAAAAGGTTAAGTTATTTAGAGCCTTCGCTCCACTTAACAAAGGGAGCATTTTTCAAGTTAAACACTAGAATGCTCCCTCGGTGAATGTGGAATAAATCCCCAAGTCATAACCAAAGGCGGCTTCCATTGTTGAAGCTTGTGTGCAATTGTTTCAAACTAGGCAAGAACTTAAGTCCTAAAATGAGAAAAGATCAATCGTAGAGAGAGCACTTTGTAAAGCTCGAAATTAACTCAAGGTTAGTTGTGAATGTGTGCAAGGGCTCAAACCCATCCCAAATGTTGATTGTGAAAGCAAAGAAGAGATCAAAACCCTCCCAAAGCATGTGCAAAATGTGTAAATCTTGAAAATTGTCCAAGGTCAACCATGAAAGTCATTACAAACCTCTTCTAGTTGAGAACACGCCCCAAATGTGATTACAAAGGAAAGAAAAGCATAATTTCACCCCCAAACTGACTATGGAACCGTGCGAGGCAAGAAATAGAGGAAGAATGTCAAATGAACGAAACCAAATGAAGAGAAGGGTGTTCTCATGATTCCAAACCTTCTAAAACCTCTGCACGCACTGTCAAAATCTCCTGCAAACTGAAAAAAATAACAGAAACCGTGAAAGCAAAAAGTGAGAAAGTAGAGAGAAATATAGTTCAGTTGCTCAAAATGAAGCAAGAGGCTTGTTTTGGCAGCATTTCTAGCAACTCGCAAGGGTCATTTGCCTACTAAATGAAAAAAAAGTTGCCTTGGAAATACATTAGGCATGGAGTCTGCCTAGAGCACCTGAAGTCTCTACATCTAGAGTTTAGAAATGTCATAAATCTTTCCTCCAACTCCTCTTGTGAACTCTAAAAATAGCAGCCTCCAAACAACTCCCTAAAAGAGCGACTCGCAAAACTTATGTACAAAATGACAAATCATACATATTTCATAGGAAATATGTAAAGTGTGCAAAACCAATTCTTTGCAAGAGAAACAGGTGCCTCTTACCAACCTCTAATTAGCAAAATTGGGCAGGCACTTCAGATTTACAAATTTAGCTTAGAGTTGCAACAAGAAGACGAGGAACAACAAAATGGAAAGGAAAACACAAAACAAAGAAACAACAAAAAGGGAAAATACATTATATACAAGGGTATTTCAGGTCACAATCTTTGAGAGTTTGACTTGCAAATGCAATGGGTTGTTCCAAACCTTGTTGATTTTCTTGTTCTAAAATGGCTGCAATGCTACGCATCCCTTCAAATGCATAGAGAATGAAATCCTTATCAAATCTTGGATTAATCGAGTGGGTGCCATAGCTATGACTTGTTTAATTTTCTCAAAATTGATCTTTCCCTATTGTGTCCATTTGAAGTCACAACCTTTTTCAACATTAGAGTAATGGGTCTCACCAATCCTACAAAGCTAGTGATGAACTTTCTCGCAGAGTTTATTTTACCAAGGATTGAAGTGCCTTTTTGCGAGAAGGGAAAGACAAGGCCAAGATGGTTGTAATCCTGTGGGGACTATGGCTAAGCCCTTTTTTAACACAACATGGCCTAAAATTTTACCTTCATGGACAGGAAATATACATTTCTTCAAGTTGTGAGGGATACACCAAACTCCCTACATCTGCTGAAAGTTTATTCAAGGTGATCCAAATGACCCTCTTGCTCTTTGGAAAAAACAGTAATATCAAGGTAAACTAAAATGACATCATTTGTCGGTCCTTTGAAATCCAAATCCATGGCTCTTTGGAAGATGGCACTGACATTGGACAAACCGAACGGCATCTTCCCATAGGCATATGTTCCCCATTTAATAGTGAACGTTGTTTTATACCGATTAAACACTTGGACAAGAATATGATTATAACCTGAAAAGTGATCTAATAATGAGAATCTCTCGGACACCGCCATCACTTGCAAATTTTAATCCATAGAGTGCAGGGGGTAATGATCTTTAAGGGAAACTTTGTTTAGGTCTCTAAAGTGCCTAGCTTTATACATACAAGAGGCTATGAGGCTTTGTGAGCACACTCTTCAACCACATTCTAGACCAAATTCGTCTCAGTCGATCACTTCCTTCTTCACGGTGCTACCTTCAGTGAAAGGCATCAAACACCAAGGTGATGCCACCTACGCTTCTTACTCCAAATTTGTTTGCCCAGGGAAACCATCCATAGTTCCCAAGCCATCTTACATAGGCCCACACTAGGCCCTGCACTAGGAGACAGACTCGATCTACCAGGCCTTCGAGATATAGTACAGTGTCTAGACAACAACATTGTAGGCGTCCTACCGCCTCTTCATCCAAATCGTTACTCCATCCAAAGTTTCTTCCAATCCCAATATTAGGAGAGTGGAATCTATCATCCCCTGATAGACTTTCCTCATTGCTTCTTCCTTTCTGTCTTCTCTAGTCGTCTTCCCCTTCCCTCTTCTTATTTGAATTTCCACCGCCGCTTTTGGGTTCCGGGGTTTGCTCTCTCCGGTTCTGCCAACTTCTTTGGCTTTGTATTCTTCTTTCTCGGGTACCTTTTGGTTCTCCGCTTTATTTCTACACAGTGTTTTCTAGAGTCCCTTTAATCTACTTTGTGGTCATTCATTGGACATCAATATATTTATCTTATCTAAAGTCCAATCATAGCCTAATTTCACCATTATTTTTCCTCATCGGGACTAGATTGGCAACCCAAGAGGAACGCTTGATAGGAAAAATGATATTGGCCTCAACTAACTTAGTCAATTCTTTTCTCATGAGGGGCTCATTCTGGAGTTAACTGGCCTTTTCTTTTGCCTCACAAGTTTGGCATTAAGAGACAACTCAATAGTGTGTTTGATAATTTCAGGGATGTATCCTTTGAAGTCATCATAATACTCGTTGTTTTAGAGTGCATACCTAGCCTAACTTGATTTGTTTTCTAGGGAGATGGCCACCTTATGGTAGTCTTCATCTTTAATCTTTATATTTCTTTTTTCCCCTTTGTACCAATCGTCATGTGTGAATGCACTTTCCAACATGACTAACCCCTTTGGCAACTTGTTTGTCTTCAATTGGATGATCTAATCACCATAGTCTTCTTGTAATATGGGTTCAGTAGTCTTGAGAGAAGTTTGCCTCTTGTTGAATAAAATTGAAAATTTGTTTGTCGTGTCAAAAAAAAACTGCCAATGACGGTCATTATCAGGCACTACTACTCTGATTATCAATTATACATGCTAGTTTGAATCCTTAAGGAGAATCCTAGGAGGATCAAATTGTGCTCCAATGAATGCCATTATGGAAACTTCAACATTTTGCCTTCTTGGGAACGGCTTGGAGGTTGATTGCATCAAAAGCCTCCAAGAGATCACACACTTTATGTTTATAGGTTCTGAATAAGGGATTCTTAGCAGAGCATTAAGATCTTACTTGATGAATAATCAGCTCCGTATCTCCAAAAATCATTGGCAAGATCGCCATATATAGATAGCAAACCATAACCATAAACACCCTCTGCTGGCTAAGTTGATATCTAATATATAGGCTTGGCTATAGTCAGGCTCTATATGCCAAAATCTATTTTGCCTCTTGTTGAATAAAATTGAAAATTTGTTTGTCAATCTCAAAAATCTGCCAATGACAGTCATTATCAAGCACTACTGCTCTAATTACCAATTTCACATGCTGGTTTGAATCCTTAAGGAGATCCCTAGGAGGATCAAATTGTGCTCCAATGAATGTTCTAGAAACTTCAACATTTTGCCTTCTTGGAACAGCTTGGAGGTTGATTGCATCAAAATCCTCTAAGAGATCGCACACTCTATCCTTATAGGTTCTGAGTAAGGGTTCTTAGCAGAGCATAGAGATCTTACATGATGAATAATGCTCCGTATCTCCAATAATCATCAACTTCTTCAGCCCTTTCCTTTTGGCAATTTGCAGTCATTGGACCAGAGCTTCATGTTCAACTGCATTATTGGTGAAATTGAATTGGAGTCTATACGAAAAGGGAGTCTTCTCTTTTCTAGGTGAAATAAAAACAACTCTTGCACCAGCACCAATCTTGCACTTTGGTCCATCAAAATACATCTCCCACAAGCCTTCCAAGTCTTCATCCTCTATTAGCAAGTTGGGAGTGTGGTTGTTTTCCTCTTCAATGCAATCCATGCCCGAGCCAGCCTCTTCAAATGTGTCATACGGATCAATATTCCATCTCTCTATAATATCCCTGAAAAATACTTTCTAACAAATCTGGATATCTTTTCAACCCTAGGGCAGCATTAAAAAAAATTGACTTCTATGAAAGCTGCAATAATCTGATTTTTTTATAAAAAAGCAACTGCGGTATGTAGGAAAACCGAATTTATTTATTTACTTCAAATCAACTTTAATAAAAACACTAGAATGGCTTAATACAATTTTCCTCACAAAAGACAAAAATATGCAAACTGCTTTGACTGGAAACTACTTCCAGATATGGTGCCAATACTGAAATTCGTTCTCAAAGGGGGTGTCCTAGTTGTACTTGTTCGGATGCTAAAACAACCCTGAATATGAAGCCCTAGCTGAACTGGATGAACACTTGTACCCTGAATGACACTGCAACCCCTAAATGGAATTGCCAAGCTTAGATGTGAGGGATTCCATCCTCAGATTTGTATGCAAATGAGGGTTTTTCGTCCTCTATTGTTGATGCAGAAGCAGAAGCTACTTGCAAACAATGAAGTAGTTGATAAATTTCCAAGATGTATGTAATAATAAACCCCAAATCTGCCTTTATAACTTCCAAGGCCTTCTCCAAAGTTGGTGCCCCCTCCTAAAAATAGGAATAAACAATATAAAATTGCTTTATCCTCTCTCCCATGTTGGCGCTCCATCCTAAAAAATAAGATCTTGATGCTCATGCAGCCCATTCTATCTTTGGCGCCCCATAATAGAATGTTTTATTTAATTATTATTCTATCTTTAGTGCCCCATAATAGAAGTTCATCATTCTATTATTATTTTTATTTTAATTCTGCTATTTTTGGATTAACAATATAGTTTAAGTGTCCTTTTTCCAATTAAAATATAAAAGTACTCTTGGACCACTTAAACTAATTTATTTCCCTCTTTAATTTTCTCTTAGCCTACTGAAAACAATAAGAATAGGTGTTATGCATCAAGAATTAATTAATTCGAAAAGGGGGACATTACACTCTCTTGAGCCTACTCATTTAGTTGTTCATCCGGAATTTTTCTCTAGGTTCACGAGGTTCAACATTCTTCGCCGAGAGGTTATGGCACAATTTACTTCAATGAGGCCTTGGATCATAAGTCTCAATGTGGAAATGAGAGATAGGTTCAGCTCTAATTGTTATTTTGGCGCCATATCTTGTCTTTAGACGCATGTAAGAGCAATCGAAGGATAAGTACCCCTCAACCTGTCGCAGTGAAGTCTCTAGACAAACATATGGAAAAAACAACATGAAGGTCAATGAATGAAATGTCTTTAAGAATTGTAATGTTGAGGCAAGCGTGTATGGTCAAGTTTAGGCCTTTTATGACTCCCGCTTGTACAACAAGTACCATCAAGTTGGACATTTAGGCCTTTATGGCTCCCTGCTTGTACAACAGTTCCATCAAGTTAGACAACTCTTTTATAGACAAGGGTATATACTAATCCTCAAGTATCAACAATTTTCTTAGGCATAATAGAACTAGCACGAATAAATCATGCAATTGTGAAATAGATGTTTGCAATAATCGGGACACATAAAATGAAAGAGGCTTTGGTACACAACTTACTTGGGCACATTAGATTGGTAGAGGCTAATTGGTACTTGAATTCGCCACCATTTGAGCCTTTGGGACTGATATGAACATCTTACTACCTCTTGGAGTAAGTCCATCTCACCAGGTATTTCAGAGCATCCCACATGGAGACATTGACATTTGTTCTCTTCATTTGCTCTACAACATTGAATGGTGCAAGCACTAACTTGTGTAAATTGTAGGCAGCCCAATCTTTTTTTGGTTTTCCAATCCCATGCTGGTACAAATTCTTGGCAAGGGGCCGCACTTTTTGTAAGTTTGGTGTTCCTATTGAACTTTGCTTTGAAAAGCAGTATTACCCTTTTTGTTTAAGTGCCAATGGACCTTGAGTGGCTTGTGCTTCGGACTCAATAGTCTCTTCTTTGCCCTGGTTTTATAATTTGATTGCACTTGGGGTTCATGAGAATTCCTTTCATACCGATTTATTACTCAAAATCTCCCTCTTATCAATAGACTAAGCTCTCTTCAACAATTATTGTTGATGACTGAAGTAACCTAAAGCTTAAATTGGTTACACCAAAGAAGTTTGACTGTCAATGTTGGACCTAGGGTTCTATTAAGACAAGTGTTGGAGTCATAGGGTTGTGCAAAAGGGTAGCACCATCACATATCTTCAGCTGGAATATTTTGCATTGGGACCATTGCTCTCTTTGGATTTGTAATGGCATGATGTTGTTGCGGAGGTCGAGGAGGGACAATTTGGCCTTGAAGTTGAGCTTGATTTTGATGATAAGCAGGATTATAAGGTTGATAATGTCTAGGAGTAGGTTGAGATTATTGTCTCTTCATGACAATCATGTCATTAACCATGTATTTGAGTAGGGTCTTGACCTCGTCTAGTTCATTTGCTGAAGTATTAGGTATGGCAGCAAGTGGATGAACTACAATGGGCTCAAGATGGCTTTTGCAAAGGGTGTTATCTCAAACACCATAGTCATAGGAGGCCTTAGGGCTAACTTTCTTACTTGTATCAGACTATTTTCAGCTAAAATAGCAATAGCATAAGCATCCGGAAGGAAAGCTCCACCCATAGACCGTATCATGATTGCTATATCAAAATTTAAAGCTTTCAAGAAGTATACGAAAGCAATATAAAGTGAAGGCCTTACCAAGAGTGGAATCATGTCCCATGTCCTTTAAAATATGAAGTTGAAATCAAATAATGCTTCTGTTGGTGTTCTCTTTATGGTAGTCAATTGTTCCATTAGTGACAAGTTTTCACTCTTGTCTTGAAATTGCCTCTCCAACTTTTCTCCAAATTCAGTGGGAGGTTTCTATACCAGGTGAGGGCTTTGCCTTTGAGGGAAGAGGCCAATAATCTCATTGCAACATCAATTTGGGTAACATGATGGACCAGAAGACATATGAGCAACATCTTTGATATGATCAATGGGGTTAGCCTGATTTTCAGCAGTGAAATATGAGAGACTTTTAAGAGCCGAAGCTAGGATATCATTCTAAACATTCAAGACCGAAGGACCGCCAAAGATTGAAGGCAGAGAAGGCGTAATTCCTTTGATGAGCCATCAAGGCAAGAGGTTATTAGCTTCGTGGATATGGGAAGAAATATTGGGTGGAGTGGATTGATCTTTGTGGTGAAGCTGAAATACCTTAGACCTTTACAAAGATCTGCTCCTATACCTTTTCTTGGGTGATAGTTGTAATAATTCAATGGGCTGACCTTCAATAGCACTTCCTCTTGTCATAATCCTTCTCGTATGCTTACAATGCAACAGAAATTAGAAATCGAGTATAATGGAGTCGTCAAGTGCTTGCAAATGGTTCAAAAACCGGAAAAATAAGAACACAATTAATTTTAGTTATAAATCATAAAAGTATGTGTTCTTGTATCACAAGCTATGTCACAAGGTTCGCCGATTTTTTGGCTTGGAAATCAAAATTCGCCGCATTTTTCATGTGACAGAAATGTTCGGTTAAATTCGCGAATTTGTTTGGAAGATGCAGCAAAGACACCCTTGTGCTGGCAATGAACAAACCTGGGCAGCACTGAGAAGTCATCTGAGAAGTGTGTGGATGAAAAAAGAGATTCAACCTCTGCATCAGCGGCACATTGCTTTCAATCGTGACAGCTGCAGCCGACATTAGTAATATCCAACGCATTTAGGGTTTTCGTTTTCGCTTATGTTCGCAATTACTTCAAAAGTTAAAAGCTCGGGAGCTATTAAATAATGTTTGATTTAGTTATGTTTTAACTTTTATGTTTTATTTTATTCGTTTTTAATTGCTTTCATTTTTAATTCTTTTTTATTTTATTTAAATTCGTCCTTTATGTTATTTAAAGTTTTACTATATTCCATTAGTTTTTAAAGTTTTCTTTATAGTTTTTTTAAAAATATTTTTAAAGTTTATTTTTAATTTATAGTTATATTTTATATTTACTTTTATTTATGATTTTTTTTTTTTTTTGATGAAAAAGATCTTATATTATATTAAATGCAACATGATCCAAGATTTTGCCAACAAAAAAGCGGATGGTATGAGAGCACGCTCCAAAACCACAAACAAACTAGGCCAAGCCTAGGTTATGATGTATTTTTAATATTGTAATAATAATAAATAAAAATTTCAGTCGAACTTAATGGCGAATTTTTTCCCAATTTTTTTCATTGGCGAACTTTAATCGAATTTTATCGTCGTCAAATTCGAACTCGAACTCGAACCTTGTGACTTAGATCACAAGTATTGCAAATTAATCAACAAGAATACACATGGGTCCCGTAAACTGTTGGCTGCTGAAAATGTGCACCTAAGAGCACCAAATGAGGATTGTTGCCTCAGCAGCAGCAATAGGAATTCCTCCAATGTGTGGGAACTTGGTTCCTTGAGGTAGACCTCCAAAGAAAGTTGGCTCTTAGGTGTTCTTTGAGGAATATCCCATTGATTGGAACGGAGAACGGCCCACCATCAAATTTTACCAACTCAAAGGCATTGCTTTCTTTGCATTTTGTGATCTCGTATGGGCTGCTCCAAATAGTGTCCAACTTCTTGTGTCTCCCGGACTTAACCCTGTCTTTGTCCCACTTAAGACCAGATCTTCTTCTTTGAAGTCTTGGGATTGGATTTCTTGTCAAACCACCCCTTCACAACCCGTTGATGGTCTTCGAGTTTACCCCTAGCTTTTTCTCTCTCTACCCAATGCCTAACTACATGTGAGTGGCGCCACATGTTGACCTCAGTTGGCACACGAGCTCTCTGGATGGATGCCAAATGGTGGGCCATGGTTTGCTGAGACTCCTCGAATGGGTTCCATGTGGTGATCCATGGTTGGCTATGAGTTGTGCATATGGGTGCCACGTGGCAATCCGTGATTGGCTATTGACTCCAAGTCACCGCACTTGCTTCCACACATGTTTCTATTCCCAATACTTGAGCTTTCAAATGTGTTCCACGTGGCCGCTTCTTATTGGCTCCAAGCTCTCCAAATGGGTGCCACGTAGCCGCTTTTCATTGGCTACGTACTCTTGATGTGTGCCACGTGATTGTTTTTCATTACCTACGTGCTCTTTGGACGTGTGCCACATGGCAACTTCTCATTGGCTATGGGCTCCAAATTCTTGTTACCTTACCCAATTTTTTTCCTCTATGCTCGACATCCGAGCACCTAACTTCACGGGATTGCACCATGTGGCACAATCTCTGCACCCTTATCTGTCGGAATGTCAACACATGGCATAATCTTAGACCGCCATTCAATTCCTGCATACCTTAGCTGAATTCGCCATAATAAAAAGGTTAAGCTATGTGGAGCCTTCACTCCATTTAACAAAGGGAGGGTTTTTCAATTTTAACACTAAAATGATCCCTCAACAATTATGGGATAAATCCCCAAGTCAAAACCAAAGGCAGCGACTATTGTTGAAGCTTGTGTGCAACTATGTCAAACCAAGCAGCAACTTAAGTCCTCAAAGGAGCAGGGATCAATTGTAGGGAGCAGTCTAAAGCTCAGAATTGACTCAGGGTCAAATGTGAATGCGTGTAAGGGCCCAAACACATCCCATAAAATGAATGTGAAAGCAAGGAAGTGCTCAAAACCGTCCCAAAGTGTGTGTAAATTGTGTACAGCTTGAAAATTGTCCAAAGCCGATTGTGAACGCCGTTAGAAACCTCTGCCAGCTGAAAATGCACCCCAAATGTGACTGTGAAGGAGACAAAAGCATAATTCCACCTCAAAACTGACTATGGAGTCGTGCAAGGCAAGAAACAGAAATGTTAAATGAATGAAACCAGATGAAGAGAAGGATGTTCTCATGATTACAAACCTTTCAAAACCTTTGCACACACTGTCAAAAGCTCCTGCAAACTCAAAACATTCAAAAGAAGCCGTGAAAGCAAAACACATGAGAGATCAGGGAGAAATATAGTTCAGTTGCTCAAAATGAAGCAGGAGGCTCATTTTAGAAACAATATATAAATCAATTATATCCATTTAGACTTTCGTTCAATTAAAATATCCCTCACAGTGAGGCTAAAGGACATTAAAATTTATCTTCATCATCCTCAATATTCAATTTCCATTGTTTCATATTGTATGTGATGTCTGCTCTATTTGAAATTTGTAGTGTTTGCTAATTTAAATGTTAGAAATATTAATCTAGTTTTTCTTTATCATTTGTGCATATAAAATTATATAAACAATATAGACTTCCGGAGATATAAGTCAAACTAAAACAAAAACTTCATAACAATTATTTAGCAGTTCAATTACATTAAACTAAACAGAACATTATCCCGAACCATTACTCACACTGTGCAAACATCATAAGTGCTAACTGGTATGCTATTTCGCGCAAAACACACAATGGCATACCTGAAGAGCGAGAAGTATCTTTGCTTTTCTCATGTTAAGTTCAAAGGCAAGCAGGTGTGTTTCCAAACAGCTGCCAGAATGTGCTTGGAGTAACCCTAAATACCTTGTTGCTTCTGCCAATGGATCTTCCACCTGCAAAAAGTAAGTTCCATTTAGATTTTGTTCCTGAAATAAATCTTAAACAAGTACTCACATGTGTGATAAATCAATAAACACACACAAATACCTGTAACAACTTCTCTCCATCAGGATCGAGATCAACAACCTTAGAATGTTGTGAACCTCTCTTCCCACTCTTTACTGCTGCCACATTAGCTGCTTCACCTTCCTTAGCTTTTTCCTCAGCTTCCTGAAAAGTAAAGGAAGAAAAAACAATCAACAGCCAAGAACTTGCAAGGGAAACTAACACTACTTTGTCATTTGTTTGGCAGGACTATCCACAGACCTTCTTGGCTCGAGCATCCGCTTTACGCTGTCTTGCCCTAATCTTTTTCCTTTCGGAGGAGGGAAGACTCATAAACCCAGCTTCTTCCTCAACAGTTGTCTTCGGAGGCGAATCATACAATTTCAGATAGCATCTGCAAATGTAGAAAATAAATCCATTAGAAACCCAAAATCAATCATAAAAGGACCATTTTATTTCCATCACTGTGAAATCTCTGGTTGTAGAATATAATTCATTTTCACTTCATACATTTCATATACTTCGGATTTTTCAATCAGTAATGGTACCATATTAAACCATTAAATAATATAGGGATAACTGGACACCCTTCCAGATAAAACTTATATCTAGAGATAATACCAATCAGAGAGAAACTGTGCATTCTATGATGGAACAGTAAATGAAATTTTGAGACTATCCCCAGACTTGATGAAGGGGATTGCAGCTTACTTTCAAAATCCTAAGTAGCCGATACGTTTTGCATACGGGAACGGATAAGAAGTATCCAATACGCGGATACGGAAAATAAAAATTTGGCCCTGGATATGGCATTGGATATGGCCGTACAATATATATATATATATAAAAATTAAAAATATATAAATTCCAGCCTACTAAATAGGAATTAACCACATATTATGCATATGAAAAACAAAACAAGCTAAATAACCACAACAAACTACTCATACATTCATAATTTCATTTGTCCCTACCATATCTAGTTGAGGTGTTTATTACATTTATGATTTATCTCATACATACTATTTTTATCCATGTTTATGATGGCTTGTATTTAGTACCTTCTGTAGAATAATGGTGCTGTGAAAACTGTAATTTCTGCTGTAATGATATATTAAATTTAAACTGTACCTTCTGTAGAATAATGGTGCTGTGAAAACTGTAATTTCTGCTGTAATGATATATTAAATTTAAACTAGAAAAAAATTAAACTAGAAAAGAATTAAACTAGAAAAAAGAACAGTTTTGGGCCTGGAAATGCCAGCATACGGCCTGGTACCCGACCGTATCCAGACCTGCTTAGCCGTATCCAGGGCCGTTTCCGGGCACATATCCAGGCCGTACCTGTATCAGAACCAGGTGCCCTAGGGGTGCCGTATTGGCTACTTAGCAAAAATCCAATGCAAAAGCAAAAGACAATTCCTTGTCTCAATAATAATCAAGAAAATCAATCGCCTTAAGCCACTTTTACTCTTGCCTCCAATATGCTTGAAATAGTATACATGAATAAGCCATGGGTTTATGGCCAATCATTGACCCTCCATTGTCGGAATCAAATTTTCAATATGGATTTAATTATATTGGCCAAATGTAGAGAAGAAAACCTACAAATTTTAACTTAAAATATCACACATTTATCTCTAGATTTACCTTGCATACATAGCTATTTAACACAAACTAATAGTGTTGTTAATGTTAATCCAGTGACTCAAAAACATGTATCAGTTCCCAATGCCTGCCTATGTTATCAAAAGATTTCATTCGAACCATTTATTTGTGACTGTTTGGCCTCAAATGTAGATTGGCTCTCAATCGTAAAGAGGGCCATTTTATGGAAGGAAAGTACAAGTATCACAGCTAAGATGCTATGCAACCTTTAGATTTTGCAGACAATTCTGAGATCAGCTTGCCAAGTAACCAACCTAAAAGCCTTGACATGTATCATTAGTTGATTTGACCAGTACAATCAAAGTTGCATTCTTCTTAAAGCTACACTTTTAACTTAAGTATCTGTTCATTTTCAATTCCATTTTTCATCTGATTATCAGGATTTGCTTGACAGATGACTATTCCATTTGATTTCATGGTTTTATATTGGTCTTGAACTGTTTAATTCATTTTCTTTTACGTTAACCTTAGTTGACCTATTTGAATCCTCCTTCCAGCCTCAAACATTGCAGTGCCTACCTAAAATACTAAGTAGCCAGGTTCGCTACCAATCCCTCTATACCAGTCCAGGACGTATCCAGTTTGAGTATTCAGCCCTGAGTACGCCCAGGACGTTCTAGTCTTCTAGATATGCCCAGGCTTTTCTGCTGAAGAACACGGGTATATGTGGGTCAAACCCGCATGTTTTTGCCTGTTTTCTTTAATTTTTTACATTTCTGTTTTAATTTTTCAGCTTTTGACTTTGACAGGTCCCTTGGACCGTCTCAATACAGAGGGTCATGAAAACCAGATTTGATTGAAGAGAGAAAAGCTGAGGGACGCCAAGGAGCTATCATGGAGGGCCTTCTCAAAGACCTCGCCCACCAGAGCCTGCTTAAATTGATTCTACAACAACCATGACTCTGCTAGATTGGAACACCCCCATAGAATGATCTCTATGTCCAACAGTATCATTAATTTTATTCTCATATTTTCACAAACGTGTCTAACAAGTAAGACACATAGGTAACACTACCCCTTCATTCACAGTAGGTCATGGTTGCCCTCTCCTCCTCATCCGGCGATTCCCTCAACTCCATGTTAGCATAGATCACGATCATCCTGTTCAGATATCTCATGTAATTTTATTTTATTTTTAAATTTATAAAAAAAAATCACCACTAGTTTTTATTTATTTTTATCTAAATAAAATGTTAGTTTTCTATTATTGACATAAAACCCCCTTTTTCTAGTATCTGCATATTATGTACTTATTCTTGTTTATTAGGATATATATACCCAATTCACAATACCCAAAACCCATAGCCAAACCAAAAATGTAGCTTAGCCTTTATATGATATAAATGAAAACACTATTATAAGCAAGACATACAGCAAAAGCAACAACCAACTATATGACACAGATGGAAACAACACAAAAAAAAAAAAAAAAAATGAAAAAAGTGCATTCTTATGTATGCATTCGCAGTTACATTTGGATAAAATTGTATAAATAGCATGACTTCGAATAAAAATCCATAACTGCAATCCATATAAGACTCGACAATTGCAAACCATGCGAGAGACTTCAAGTACTCCAGATCAGTACATATTTAAACATAGACCATGGCTTATTCATTGGTCTCTCACAAAGGTCGTACTGAACATGCAATAGAATTGGTTTGGTTAGTCCCAAATACACGAAGGAAATAAACATGAATGAAATGACATATACATGTTAAATGCCAAGAATTACGAAATACAGGAATTTAGATTAAAATGTCAAGATATTTGGTATTCTTGTAATAAGGCCAATCCATAACAAAATTGGAATATGAACATAGTGACGGACATTTGTATAAGAAAAATTCTATTGATTGAGCACTAAATAATGATGTAGCTCATTCCAAAAGACTTTTATATTGAAAAAAAACACAAACATGTCAGAATAACCTGGCAACTAGGAAAGATAAAGCAAAAGAATGGAAATATGACCAAAGTTCAATCCCACAAAAATTTAAACGGCACCTTATTAAAAAATTCATGACTTTTATGGTCCAATTGTCCATTGATTCACAAACAAAAGATCCTGTGGTGTTTATGTTTCTTATCAATTTGCAACAAATATGGATCAAAAGGACTAGAAATTCAAATGCAGTGTCCATGAATTGTGGGAGAGTCACCATGCAAAAACCTAAGTTCAAACCACAATGGCTGTAGAACCCCTACAAATTTGACATTCTGATAGTTCACTGGTCCATCACGCAAGAAAACCTGTATTGTTGTGCCTTAAGGAAATATCTAACAACATTAACAATGTTGTATACCAGGTGCATAGTCCACATGCAAGAAAAGCACTAGCTACCAGCACGATAATCAATTATTAGCATTATAAAGACATGGGGCACAATAAAATGGAACTATAAGAACCCAAAAGCAAACTGACCTAATGGCACCAACTGCAGCTTTATGAAAGAAGGGGAAGGAATGTAGACGATCTTGAAACTTCAGCATTTGGACATATGCACGAAGGGTCATCTTCCGCAAGCAATAAGAATGGAAGTCAAACTGGTCTTCTTTCATATCAGCATAATGTTTTTCTACTGCCAAGAACTTCTTTAAAGCTCGCCCAAGGGAGCCTTGTCTGAAGAAACTCTCCCCGCAAGCCAGTTCATACCTGCTCGAAAAAGATTACCATTCAATCTGAAAGAAATAACTAATAACCGCTATGTGGCATACCACCTGAATTCAATTGTGTAGGAAAAGACTATTAATATCAGAGATTACACTATTACTCATACAGTACCACATGTGATTTATTTGATACAAATTTTACAACTGTAAACATACCACATGCATTGCATATCATATAAGTTATTGTGCTGATCACCATCCTTAGTGAAAAGTACAGCTGTCTTCTCAGCCATTTCCACCTTCAAAACATACGGTTTTATGACTTAAAATTCATTGTAAGAAAAATCCATTAAATGGTTTAGAACTTTAACCCACAATGCAAGAAAATTAGAAATAATCAATAGATGATAAGCATCTTCCCTTGAGTGAAGTCCCAGTTAAAGCTTCCTGATGTTCCATAGTATTAAAATATATACAATAATAACAATACATTATATTGCTGAGAGCATTTTTAGTTTTATACCTGATCTGCCTGAAGCATGCGCTTAACACACTCGCTATTTATATATCGGTCTGCAAGGTCCATAGACCGAGCTTCATCTGCCAATGCAGCAGCTGCTGTTAGATCTCCAGCATGTTTCAATATTCTACCCTGTCATCAAACGCAGTTATTAGGATGTTGAAACACCCAATATAAGAAGTAGCCGATACAGAAACAATTAATATGGACAAAAGAAAATATGAAAGGCAACTGAATGGCACTTAAATAAAACCAAAGAACAAGAACAATGAATCTGAAAAGCTAATAAATGATCTGAATTGGATAGCGACAGTTATTAAAATTAGCCAGCTAAGCCATTATTCTCTTCCGACTCGCTTACTAGACCATAGACCATATCTTCACCCTTTGAGCCATTATTGAGGAGGCATGCCACCACTCCTCCAGGGTTTTCTGCTGCTTCGTGGATTTTCGGAAAGCCTTTGACTCGGTGCCACGGGAAGCTCTTTTCCGTAGACTTAGAGACATCGGTATTTCTAAAACTCTTCTTGCCACCATTATGCACCTATATGAGGAGGTTTTGGGCCGCCTTCACACTTTGGTCAGTTTTCGGATTTCATCAAGAGCACCATCGAGGTTAAACAGGGTTGCCCCCTCTCGCCTACCTTGTTTGGTATTTATATTGATGAATTGGAGGAATTTCTCAAGGACCATATCCAAGAGGGGATGGTTGCCTTCTTCACCAGGTGTTGATCTACATTCTCCTTTTCGCGGATGATGTAGTCCTCATTGCCTCTTCCGCGAAGGGACTCCAGAGAGATTGGATGCCTTAGCCCTCTTTTGCGACCACAGACAGCTGATAGTTAACCTTGGTAAAACCAAGGTCATGATCTTCAATGGGCTAAAGACTTCTAACTTCCATTTCTTCTATAGAGGGGAAGAGATTGAGATCACCAGCTCCTACACTTACTTGGGAGTTTTATTTACCAAGCCCCATTTCAGTCTTCGGCCTGCTCTTCAACCCCGCGTCAACAAGGGGTATGGCTCTTTGGCAATCTTGGAGAGACAGTGCTTCCACCACCACTTCCAGGAATCATTTCTAAGCACAAATTGATTGTTTTCTTAAGAAAATAAAAAGGGAACAACCAAATCATCTAAGTTGTTTCTTGAAAGATAAAGATTTGCGATCGCAAATTAGCTATGGAATATATATGCTACTAATAAATCAGATTGGTTATAAAGCATTTGAGTTCCTTGGGTGGTTTCAATTTTGGTATGTCCAATTTTGCAAATCAATGCTCACCGCTGGAATTAGTACAAGAGGAGAAGGTGATTTGCTTCCCGCAACCAAACATATCCACCACAAACCGGAAGTGAGAAGCAAGATTCATCAAGTTAGAAGATAATGTGGCAAGTATCTCTCAATCCGTTGGGAGATATTATGAAGGCTCTCATTGGAAAGCTAGGAATTTCTTAGCACAAATGAGGAGCTGAGAAAAGAGGTTGTTGGTTTTGTCAATTTGGTGCCTATCATGAACCAGAGAGTGGACTAGAAGACACTCTATAAACTTTTGTCTTTGAATAGTATAATGGTCTATGGCAGCCAAAAGTTAACCCACACTCTAAAAGAACTTGGCAATGTGTGTCAACCACCACATGGACACAACTGTGACCATGCTTTGTTGAGGTAATCCTAACAAGAAATTCATAGCGAATAATTACCAAAAATTTCAGGTGTTGGCAATGTTGTGCATAGGCCTTGCTTCCATCATTCCACATCTTCGGCCTGTAGAAATATCATTGTAAGACTACCAAAACTTCTCCACTCCAAAATGACCTACAAAATGATTGTAATATGCATCGTAGATCTCTTCTCACGTTCTCTTGACAAAATGTAAAGACATCTCGGATGACATAGTGATAGAAGTTCATCCTAATGCTCAAGTTACCTAGAAATAATGTTATGCAGGGACACATCCCCTACATTTTGATGATGTCAAGGACGTTCCAAATGTTTCATGGACTTGAGGTCTTGGAGGAGTCATCTCCAAATTTTTTAATATTTTTTTTTTACGATTTTACATTAAAATAGCTGTCATTTTTACCAAATGCATTGAATTCTAATCTTGAAAGTACCCTAAAAACATTAATTTCAGTTTAAACCCTAACTTTCATATAATAAAGTTCAAATATTTAAATATTAATTTTTATATATTATTTTATTAGCTGTCCCCCTACCATCCCTAAACTAGGGAAATTTTTGCATCCTGGAAATCCTGTCCCCCATCCCAACTAGAACCACTACATAATGTGTTAGCAAAGTCAAGCTAACTACCATATTGTTGGGGCCACCTCAATGTCTCATATCTGCAGGAATTAAGGACACTTGATTGGAGGTTAGATGACAGTGTAGGCAACCCAATATTCACTTAACTTTTTTGGCTTTATTTTGAGGAGTTGCCGCATGTAGGCGAGCCACCTTACATAGATGAGTGTTTTTGCCTAGAGAGTAGAGCTTCCATTGTCGACTTTCTTGGACAATGGCTTAGAGCTCTATATCTTATGTCGAATACTGTACCATGTCAAAAATGTCTCGCTGTGTAGACCACCAAGTGCCCATGCTGAGTGAGAACAATACCATGTGCATATACTTTGAAGCATTTGTCTCAATTTTGAATTACTGTTGTAGATTCAAAAGATGAAAACTAGTGCCAGGTAGAGTCATTGCTTCACCTAGTGAAATGCATATAATGTTGTCCCTTGGCCCACAAAACTTTGCCTTCACTCCTTTCCTTATCTAATTTAGGCGCCACGCAATGTGGGAACCCCAACACGATTCAGAGCTCCGTGAGATTCCTTGGTGCATGCCAATCTTGGATTGCTTCAGTCTTCTATAAATCCACATTTACTCCATCCCAACATCAACATGCAATAGAAATTGGCAAAATCCCGGATGATGCTAAACTCTGTAATGTTCCTCAATGGATGCTAATATTGGATTTACTCGAATTTTCTACGGATCCACGTGCACTCCATTCCCATCAACAGTATAGAGCAAATGTCGAATCCTTTGCATGCAAAATGATCATTTCTCCGAGTTTGCGTATGGTTTCTACTAATGAATAGTATCATGAACTTGGCAAACATGCTGCAGATAATCCTATATTTTGTTGAAATTGAGTATGCCGTTCATGTAGACAACCACAAAGGAGTTTAACAAGGACTATAGAGCATCATTCATCATCCTCATCAACAGTGCACGTGAGTTGGTCAAACCAAACGACATGACTTGCCACTTGAAAAATTGTTTGCCTTGAACATTGTTTTCCACACATCGATTGGCTTATTTGGCACTTAGCGACATCTTGTTGAAGTACCTTGCCCCTCTAACTTGATCCAACAGATCATCAATTTGGGAAATTATGCTCTACACATCATAAGCTTTATGACATTTTTTAACGGTAATGTTTCGAGTGACAGTAGCAAAGTTGGGACCCCAGCAAGCGAAGCTGTCCTGATTGGAATTGAGATGCTTTGCCATAAGGATCATGTTTAGTTAGTGAAGTGAATGAATTCACCTTACACAGAATAAGGAAGGCTCAGCTCACTTACAAGGTGAAACATATCATTTCAAAGTGGCAACAACATCATAAAAACAGCAAAGAAAATCAACAGAATGATAAACTCATTAATCTCATATAGGAAATGTAGCTCATTATAAAGCTAGATGTAACCAAACCTTCACTAAGTATAGATCAATAACAGTTGGAGTATGTGCTATAGCATCATCAATTTTCGCAATAGCTATATCATGCTGCCCTCTAAGGTCATAATGCTGCCAACCACAGAAACAACATATAAACCACATGAATTCTTTGTGAGACTGAGAACATACTGAAAATTCATCAGAAAAGCAAACTAGAGATTACAAACCTGAGCAAGAAAAAAAAAGAACCCACAAAAGTGTTGAAGGAGATTCTTTTTGAGACCTGTGATAAAGGGGGAATAGTGTTAGAGCCTTGATTGACGAACTAGTGATAGTGCATTGTTTTTCCACATTTTTAATTTCCATTCCAGCACAGGATAACCTTCTTACCCCTCGACTTTACAACTCAAATTTCACTAATAGAGTAGTAAGTTGATGCATGCAGTTATTAATCACAAAAAGAAAATTTATTTACAGAAAACTACAAGCATATATAAGTTAAATTATTAACAATAGACTACTGCAAGAAGGACCAGTAAGAAAGTAGGTTATATGGTTTGAGGAAGGCTCGAGTTGGATATATGAATAGTGAAAGAAACATGGGTACATCCGTGATGAAAAAGAGGAGAGATAGATGATGAATAGATGGAAGGCCACATATTGCTCAAATAAGACTCATGTTCATATAAATATGCAGGCAGTCCCAATGACAATATGATGAGAACTTTGGACTGAAGAAGGCCCTCAAGATTATTTTTAAACGCACAAAATGTAAAATATTGGATAAAGCCTGCAAACCTCGAAATATGAATGCACCGGCAACAAGCAATAACCAAAGCCTCAAAAGAACCATTAATAAGTTGATTTTTTTCTCGAAAAGGGATGAAGCTGGTAGATAAACCTTAAAAGATTGATAAGAATCAGTAGAATTTCTGTCATTCCTAGACCATTTAACATCAAGGACTAATTACAATCACAAGCATTCAAGGTTAAGATGAACATTACCATGAAAGTACAGAAGGAAACATTTAAAAGAATGTAAGATGTACAACAACAACAAGAATAAACGTGGTGGAAATAAGATGAAAAATAAATCAGCACAAATAAACAATAGAATAGACATAGCAAGTCTAGATGAAACATAAAAAGATAAACTAATCTATAAAAGTATTGCATATATGTCAAGTTGTAAATTTTAAAAACTGTAAGGTTTGAGTACTCAGTAAACCATAGTCAGAAAGAGACTGTGTGTACAGGGACAGGGACAGGGTTGCTGTCCCTGAAATCAAGTTTCCTAGTGACCATGCATTAAATACAAACCTATATATAAATTAAGCATATGGTCCCCAAAATCTAAACATCAAAAGCACCCACGATCTATCTATCTTGCTCAACAGCCTCAGTCATAAGTTGCAAAAATCAGAAAGGATTGGACCTGTTTTGGTTTCCGATGCCAAAAATGGATTTTCAGCCAGACAGACAGGCTCTGGCAGCCCCATTACTTTCTAATGACTGGCAACCTAGGAACCCATTGCAACTTCCAGGAACATCATTTCCCAAAAAGCTGTAGAAAGCTGTTGGCCTAATGTGGGCATTCCGGGCCATTTGACAGAAGATTAAAATTGCATGCTTATAAACTATTTTTATATATAATTATGATTTGATTCTTTTTGAAACATATCATATTTAATGGCCTTATGGGACATCAATAGATACATTTTTTTTTCCATTTTCCATTTGAGTTGACTCGGGAGACCCAAGTAGAGAAAAATTACTGGAGAACACATTTCTTCCCGTAAACCTAGCAGTGACTAACTGGCTTTTTTGATGGGGCAGCAGGGAAAGCTCGGTTATTCATATTTCTGTTGGTTTGTCCCTTTCTTACATTGCAAGTTTTTTTCAAAAATGGAGGGTTCCAGTCTAAGTTGCCAAACGTTTTGGATACGGGAGCAGGAGCAGAGTATCCGATACGCAGAAACGGCAAAAAAAAATTTGACCCCAGATACAGCGTAGGATACGGCAGTACAAAAACTATATAAAAATTGAAAAATATTACTAACTTGGAAATATAAATCATTCCGTAAGCCTAAATTTAATAGCTTGATTGATAAATGTTTATCTTGAAAGTTTGAAAGTCATTTTGAACTATGTATAAGTATATATATTTATACATGTATTAACACATTATTATAGGTATAATTTAATAATATTGGATTATCATTATAATATAACCATACTAATTAAATGAAAATCAACTTAGAAGTTAATATATAGATTATATAGGTTTAATATATAATATAGTTAATATAGGTTAATATAATTAAATTATAGGTTAATAAATAAAGTTAATTATATAGGTTAATAAATAAAATTAAAAACTTGAACTTTGGAGCCACGACCGTCATGGCGCGACCCCCTCCACCTGTCGACCCACCCCCACTCCCCATGCCCTACCCGTCTCTCCTTCGCACCCCTTTTCCCCCTTCGCATCCTCGCCTCCATGGTCGCTCTCCGTCCACCGCTCCCGCCTCGTGCCGCTCCCGATACGCTCCTAGGGAATGGTGGTGCCGTATGGGCTACATAGGTTCTAGTTTATCCCCAACCATACCAAAATAGAAGACCAACATCAATGGTATCAAAGGAATACCTAGATGCAATTCTTTCATTTGAGCATGAAAAGAGGAGCATTGTCGCAATTCGGTGAGTGGATCATTGATTTGTCCTTGTTGTAGTTATGCCAAAAGTAGTTCCATTGCACATGTCGGGTAGCACTGCATGGCATTGGGAGCAAATCAAATATTACACCAAAAAACCTAAAAACAATATCCAATTATTTACACAAGACTTCACCGTGATTGAGTCTATTGGGAATTTGGAACATCCAAATGTTCCAGGGACACAACTTAAAGGGAACCCACTCTACCACCACACAGATGGTTTATGCAATTCATTGCTAACCAAGTTAAGGCTTCAATTAAGAGATTATTTTGTGGTTGTGGTATGACCTATAATATTTCCATGTTCTCCAACTAGAAAGAGACAAATCGAATAGTTTCTGATTGTTGGATTGACACTTTCCAAAAGCATCTCATCAACATTTGTGGGTTCTCTCCATGGGACGGAATTTTAATTATATCATGACAGTTTAGGAAGCGTCTCAAGCACTGCATACTTGATGATTCTCTTGGGAAGGAAATTAACAAGACCAGCCAGAAGAATGAGGGCAGATGGGCGATTCAGCACATGGTACTTTCACAAGGGGGATGCCATAAGATGAGTATCTGCCAAATATAGAAGTCCTTATGACATGTTGGGATGAAATCTCATACACCTTGCAAATCCTAACGCAGGAGTTTAATTATTTATTCTTTATTAATTATGGGTACACATGCTTCCCACTTGAAGTGGCTATTTTTGTCACATGTATTATGTATTAAGAGCATGTATAGAGGGAGGAAAATAGTGAACTAGAAAGGAAAAACGGCTAAAAATAGACCACTGAAAACTGCTGGAAATAGACACTCAACAGTATTTTTACAACTAGTCCAAATTTTAGACTGCTCATGTCTAAAAATAAATAAACCAAATTTAGGAGATAACTCATCATGACTTGTGCATATCTATTTTTAACACATGAGCTGAGTCTATAAAGGAGGTGTTAGGGGTGAAGATTTAGTGATTCTGCTCTCTTGGTAATTGTAGGAGGATAAGCATCATGTATATTTCCAAGTATGTTGATCATTGGGACTAAAGGAGTGAATACTCTACGACTGTTGTTAGAAGATGTGAGCAGAGAGATAATGAAGAAGAAGCAGATTGCACACATTGTAGATTGTGTGTCTATCATTTTATTATGCAAGAGATGGTTACAAAATAGTTGAGAGGGTTACAACCGATCTTTAGTTAATACAAAACTAATAGTGACTTAATAATAGAGTATAAGTCTTATATTCTAAAACCCTCTCTTAAAGCTTACACATAAGAAAGCAAAAACAAAAATACCAACAAAAAAATTGAAAAAACAGAACCAAACAGCGCCACGCATTCTTCAAAAGCTCTCTCTTTGAAAATAGTTTCTTTAACCAAGTAGAACTCCATCAAGTTGCCTCGTAACCCTCGTAAAGGTGTAGTTCCCAAGTTGAATTCCCGATTCTCATATTCCACCTCCCCAAACTCGCAAATTACAAACCCCCTGAATTATTAAACCATCCATATTGAACAACATCCACAAGGCGCCATCAAGTAGCCTCATGACCCTTGTAAGGGTATACTTCCAAAGATCCACAAACCCTTGAAATACATGAGCAGCCATCCATGTTGATCTTCATTACACTCGATCCCTTCTTGTCTTCAAAGTGTGGGGCTTCTTTAAAATATGTATTCTCCATTAATGAATTCTTCACCACTTTCAACATCCGGTGGATACTTCATCAATGGTTACATTGACTTCATTTGGAATGCCTTTGAATTTTCCTTGCAAACATCATTGGCTCAAATGCTACATTCCCATGTCGTGTGACCTCGTTTTTGTAGTAATAACATTCAATTTCCCCTTTGTCTTTATCTAATCTTCTATGGTTATTTCTCGAGTATAATGCCATCTTAGGTTGAGGATCATCTTTTGTATCTCCTCATCAACTACCATAGCATTAACTTATGCTAGTTGTCTAAGGAGAGATCTAAGATTGCTTATGTGGCTAGACATAGTGACTTTGTTAGCCATCTTGAATCTAAATAGTTGAAGCTTTAGCGAAAAATTTCACTTGACCACTTTTGCTCCAAACAACTTATTTAGAGTATCTAAATTTCCTTGGATGATTTTTCTAGGTCTACATGATGTAACTTAGAATCGGAGAGAGCAAGACCAATAATGGCTTTGGCTTTATCATCTCTGCTCTACCAATCCAGTAATTTAGTTGCATTTGTAGGTGATTTCTCTTTCCCATTTACTATCCCCCACAAATTTTTATTCATAAGTTTCATTTGTAAGTTTACTTTCCATATGTGAAAGTTGAGGCCAGAATATTTGTCCAATAGAATTTCCATTCTAAAACAAAATTCTTTATTCAACAAGAAACACTCTTTCAAAATTTGCAACCTAAACCAAAAAAATTGAATATAGATAAATACCCGAACCGTGTTTTTATCACTCCCACTAATTCACGATTGTATTTCTCCTTTACGCTCTTCCTAACGGGTGTGACTAGATTTTGTCTATATCTATGGCTAGATTTCATGTATATCCTGCTTGAAATTCAACTTTCCCTTGGAATAATAGGCGAAATGTCGTCATGCCCTCGTTTTTGTCTAAAACCACATGTATCTCAGGCCCAATGCATTATTATCAATGGTGTTCATGCCTATGTCAAATTTGCGCCCTTGTTGGTCTAGTCTCTGCTCACGATTTGGGATTCACAAGCAAGTTTTCCTTTCCAATGCCTGATTCGATGCATTTACTAGCTGTTCTTGCTCCCACGTCTGGTTTTATATGCTAACTATGGTGGTTTTGCAAATTAACAGCGACCCACAAGTCTATATTTTCCATATTGCAGTTTTGCAGATTAGCTGCGACCCTCAAGTCTATATTTTCTGTAGTAATGCCTTGAATGGGCTCTTTTTAATCTCGAAATAATGAGATACCCTCGCAGACAACTCTATGTGCCCTTGAATCGAGTTACTTGATTGTATTTTCACATCTTTTTTTCAAATTTATTTGTGTGATTTGCAATCTTCTATTAAAATTCCAAGCTTTGTCAAGCACCAATGCTCTAATACCAATGTTAGAAGATATGAACAAAGAGAGAATGAAGAAGTGGATTGCACACATTGTAGATTGTGTTCATCATTTTATTATGCAAGAGATAGTTACAAAATGGTTGAGAAGGTTACAACCAATTGATCGTTAATACATAACTCATAGTTCACATACTCGTACTCGGCGAATACTCGGCAGACCCAAAAAAATTGACTCGGCAAAAACTCGGCAAGACTCAACGAATACTCGGCAACTTAAAAAATACACAAATTTCTTTAAAAAACATAAATTTTAAGCAAAATATAGCTACAAAATGTATCAAATGAGTCCATAAAATGTTGGAGAAGTGTTTTCTATTAGATTTGAATACAAATACAATACAAAATCGCATCATCATGCGAATACAACAGTCGGCTGATAACTTTTACCCACATTGTTATAGTATCAGGGAGGTAGTTTCTAAATTACGAGCTTTTGTTTTTTGTATGAACGATTTTGATGACTCCAGCAGACTTGCTTTTACTATTGCATACAGGAAATTTCAACATAACTCAATGGATCTCACCTCGGGTTTTCAAATATCGTGCTTTACCACATGGGAAAGTCAACCACTTACGAGATCATTACATTCTATATAGGCACTGCATTAGAGAAGGCAATAGATTCCACAAAAACACACTTATAAATTTCCATAAGATTTAGAGAATCCCACAAGACTAGCTAGGAAAGAGCTTTGGCCTAGGATTCAATACAAAGATTTGTAACATAATAATAGCACTGAAAGGAGGATACTAACTGCAATAATCTTGGACGAATGGTGAAGCATTAATTCAATCCTAAGAGATAAACTCAAGCCAAAGGAAAATTCAAGCCTCGGGTTGAAAGAAAACATTGTTGCAAGCAGTGTCGTCTTTCATTTTGTTGGCAATTGTATTGTAATAGGGGCAATTTTATTACTTGTAAAATATCACTACCAATTAATATGAATTTACTCGCCAAAACTCGTCAAAACTCGGCAAAAACTTGCCAAAACTCGGCGAGTCCTTTTTGGCGAGTTTTTTCAGTGAGTATTCGTTTGTAGTTTTCTTTGGTGAGTACTCACCAACTCGGCGAGTACTCGCCGAGTCTTCTAACTAATAGTGACTTAATAAGAGACTATAAGCCTTTATTCGAATAATTGTATTGTAACAAGACTTTTTCCCGAGAGGGTTTTCCCAAGCTACATATTGTGCCCTACGTGAATCTTGTGGTATCACATCATGTTGTATGTAGCTGTTTTCAAATCTGCATTTTATATTTCTTGCTGAAATTGAAAGATCGGACTTGTTTTGCACTTCTTGTCCCATGAATCTGTCAAAAAACACATGAGTGTGATGAGTCAATACACATTTGTCTAACTTCCTTTTATTTGGTATCAGAGCCTGGCCAGCTTTTGAGATCCTAGGTTAGGAAACAAAATTTTTGTTTTAATCTTGGTTTGAGTGGGAGTTGTGCACAGCAGAGATCTTATTTCAGCATGACAAGTACATCACAGTTGGAGATAGATAAATTCAATGGCACAAATTATGAGCTTTGGAAGCTGAAGATGGAGGATCTGCTCATAGACAAATATTTGTGGGCTGTTGTTTCAGGTAGCAAACCAGTGTCTATGAAGGATGAAGACTGGGCAGTGATGGATTGGAAAGCAAGAAGCCTGGTTCAGCTTTGCTTGGCTGATTCAGTGCTTTTGAATGTATCCGGAGAGACCACCACGAAGCACCTCTGTAAGAAGTTGGGGAATCTTTACCAGGCTAAACACCTCGTAAATAAGATTTTTCTACAGAAGAAGACATACTCCTTGAGGATGGGTAATGGCAACTCGGTTGCAGATCATTTGAAGTTTGAACGCATTCGACATAATTGTGACCCAACTTCAATCAATAGGTGTGCAAATGGATAATGAGTATCAACTCATCATGCTCTTCTGTTTTTGCCAGATTCATGGGACAACCTTGTGATGGCAATCAGCAGCACCGCCACTAAGCTAAAGCTTGAAGAAGTGGTAGTGGGTGCTTTACTCTCAAAAGAGTTGAGACAGAAGACTTTTAATTCCATCAAGGATGCATTGGTTGTTTAAGGTGGATCAAAGAGAGACACAGGAAAAGAAAAGGAACAGGAGATCAAAATCAAGAGGGACATCCAAGTCTCCCAAAAGACCCAAGGTGAAGTGTTGGAATTGTGGCAAGCAAGGCCACATCAAGGAGGACTGCAAGGAGGACAAGAAAAGCAAGAAGAAATCAGATGACGACTCGTACTCTAAGGCTTCTCAAGAGGATGCGGGTGACATGTTTGTTGCAGCCCTTGCCACACATGCATGTGAGGATGCATGGTTGATTGACTCTGGAGCTTCCTACCACATGACTCCCAATTAGGAGTGGTTTTCCAAGTATGCTGATTTTGATGGTGGGATGGTGTATTTGGGAGACAACACGTATCTCAAAGCAATCGGTCACGGAGGAGGTATGTGAAGTCAGCATTGAGTGAGTAGGTAGCAACCACACTGGCAGGTTGGTAGGTTAACCCAACGTACGAAGTCCCATCTAATCGCATGCACTGAGTGTGGCCAAAGGCCTAAATGCCAAGGGGTCGCAGGGGGGTTGGTTGTAGCCCCCTATCATAGTCGAAGGTGGCCTCGCCAGAAAAATGTTGGCATTCGTACAAGTTTTCAATGAGTCCGTACAGTACAGCACACTACTTGTACTATACGTGGTTTGTACTACAAACTACGTTGCCAGGATACGGATACACGTATCGACGGATACGGGTACAATACGCGGATACGTCAATTTTTAAAAACCCTGGGTACGATACATCTTGGATACGTCCGTACATATATATTAAAAAATTAAAATATATATATATATTTATGTACATCTACTCATTTTACTCATTTTTAGTCCATAAAAAACTGAAATAGTAATACAAAACTTGAATCAATGTTCAAAACATTCAATATACTTAAGACTTTGCATTTTTATTGATCATGTGGCTGCCATACATATGATATACGAATATCATGTCAACATGAATACGAACAAAACTTGAAATTTGAAAAATATACTAGGATCCATGTTCAAATTTTCAAAACATACAATATACTTAAGATTTTACATTTCATTGTTCATGTGGCTGCCATACATATGATATAGGAATACAAACAAATCTAGAATATATCATCTAGATTTTCCTCAAAATCAAGTTCTTGTGTGCCACTTGCGCTAGCTCCACTCTCATTAACTCCACTCTCTGCTCCTTGCGAACTCCCTTGAATGTCATCTTCGCCATCAAATAATGAAAGTTGGGCAAGCGTGGCTGCGGAGGCATCCAAGTCTGTGATCTCTGGAATAAGATCCCAAAGTTTGTGAGGCCCTTTAGCATAGTCCACAAACTTGTGTGACAAGAGGCGCAAATTGGAGTGCACATATACCAAATCCTCGGCTTTTTTAGATGCCAACTTATTTCTTTTAGCTGAGTGGATAAAGTTGTAAGTACTCCAATTCCACTTTGTAGAAGAATTACTAGCCACCTATTACAAAAAGTTAGAAAATTGAAATTCAAAGACAAATTAGTAACATACTAAGAATGCGTGTAAAAAAAAAATAAATTAAAATTTAAATATTCAAAATGATTATAAATTTTAAAATTTATAAATGTTATACCTGTGAAAGAACTTTTATAGCAATAGGACGTAAGTACTTGGCATCATGGCCATGTACATGCCACCATGTGATTGGAGTCAAGCTACTCTTGTCAAAAGTGTCTCAATCGATCCCATGTGGCCTTCTGAACCAGTAAACATGCCCATTTCACTTCGACCACATTAATTTTGGCGATAGATGGATCGGGAAAAATCCTTTTGAATATTGCCCTGGTTCCATTTCCAACTTCGGAGTCAGAGAATGGTGCTTGCTTGTTTGGTAGCCCAAGTACATCAAAGCTATAGTACTTTGGGGGGGTCAAAGTGCATAAGCAAGGAGATGTAATGGGGTGGTCATTTTATTCCACCTCTTCATGACCACACTCTTGACCTCATTGTAGAAGGTCTCTTCTAGATCTTGCTCTTTTTTTTGTATTACATCTCTGATATGCTCAAGCATAGAATCTATGCCATCATATATCTCTCCCAAGCATGCTTCATCAAGTATCTACATATCGGATCATGGAGAGAATGGGCTCTGTAAAACTCAGCAAGTACTCAACCTTGGCCCACCAATCCTCATCAAGGACCCATGATTTTACCCTTGTAGCTTTCTTTGTATTTGACTACCTCCACACTGACCAAACATTGTTGATCACCATACTGCTTAAAGCCTCTCTCACCTTCACAAGCTATCTCAAAACGAGTGTGTGAGAGGCAAATCTAGTTGCAACCTTTAACAACTCTAACCTTGAGAATTTCTTGAAAATGGCTTGTGACATATGATGGTTTGTGATAAACATTTGAATGTCATTTGCCTTAGAATAAATTTGCTCAATCCATGGGATTTTCCCAATCTTTTGGAGCATCAAATTAAGGGAGTGGACAACACAAGGGGTCCAAAAAATGTGCTCATATCTACCCTCTATGATCATTCCTTTTGATTTACAATTTTTAGTGTTGTCTAAGATGACTTGGACAACATTATAGGGGGCCACTGACTCAATTGCCTCTATTAAAAGCGTTAGCAATAAATTGTACATCCTTGACTTCCCCTTCACAAATCAATAGTTTTAAGGAACATTGCCCCTTTAGGGCATACTTTGCAACAACATTTATGAGGAGTCTATTTCTAGCATCTTTCCATCCATCGAAATGATGGAAACCCTGTTTCCTTCCATGAGTCTACGATTGGTCAGTAAAGTCTTGTGAATGTGTTCCACTTCCTTTCCCAAGAGTGTGGTTCGAACCTTTTCGTAACACGGGATTTGTACCCTTGTTGAGCTTCATTGATACCCTTCACCATTTGATGCCAATATGGAGATCTCAATACATTAAAGGGCAGCCCACATGCATAAATGCATCGAGCAACAACCCATCGACAATTTGCCTCTTTTCAATATTAAATGCTTTCTCCAATGCTTCTTTTGGCCTTTTTCGAGAGCTCTCTAGAATCTCTTTATCAAAAAGGGAATCATGTGGTTGACTTTGAGTTTGAATGAAAGGATGAGAAGTAGGTCTAGGTTCGGGTGGTGGTGATGAAGGCCTTCTTTTTGCAAAGGAATTGTTCTAGTTATATTTCTTGCTAGACTTGTTTATCACCTCCTCTTGCTCTCTTAAGTACTCTGCCATTTTTTCATTTGTTATTTTTGAGCACCTCTTTATCCCCACACCTCCAACACCAGTCAAATGGATTTTCAGTCAGCTATATGAGGATTTGTACTGAGCTTGGCAACCATGACATATCCAAACCCGACACCCACCACCAACAATGTTGTCTACCACTATCATATGCATAGTTACGCGGGGACGCGTCCCCCCCATTTTTGACACGTCTGGGACGTCCTGGGACATGGGGACGTGGGGGAAATGTTTCCCCCACATTTCCCATAGTGGGTACATGGCAAGAAATGTCATGGGGACGTCTAAAGAGCATAGGAAACGCTTTAGAAGCGTTGGAAACGCCTGGGGGATGTGGGGGACGTCTAGATGTGCCCTTACATGGTATGCCCACCTTTTTGAAAAGAAAAACACACTTTTCACACTCAAAACTATTTTTTTATTGTAAATCACTTATAACATAAAAACAACATTCCTAACCTAACCCTAACCCTAAAAGTGCAATTTTATGTTATAAATTTACATTATGGGCTCATTTCATATTCACACCAAGCAAGAGCAAGAGTGAGAGCAAGAACAAGCAAGAGGTATTTATAATTTTATTTGCTTACAATACTTGTTAAAGTCTACTTTTTTTTTTAAAATTTAGATTATATTTGCATTTTTTAGGGGTTGTTTTTTAGCATTTGCATCTACATTCACAATGTAATCATGCATATAGTTTGTAGGATTTTTAAAAAAATGCATATTGCATAGGGTTTGGTTGTAAATGGTTTACCATTTTTTTAATTACATTTTCATTTCTAGTTTAAAATTTAGATTATATTTGCATTTTTAGGGGCTATTTTTAGCATTTGCATCTACATTCACAATGTAATCATGCATATAGTTTGTAGGATTTTTAAAAATGCATATTGCATAGGGTTTGGTTGTAAATGGTTGTGTTTTTTTAATTACATTTTTATTTCTAGTTTAAAATTTATATTATATTTGCATTTTTTAGGGGCTGTTTTTAGCATTTGCATCTACATTCATAATGTAATCATGCGTATAGTTTGTGGGATTTTAAAAAATGCATATTGCATAGGATTTGGTTGTAAATAGTTACGTTTTTTTTTAATTACATTTTATTTCTAGTTTAAAATTTATATTATATTTGCATCTTTTGAGGGCTGTTTTTAGCATTTGCATCTATATTCACGATATAATCATGCATATAATTTGTAGGATTTAAAAAAATGCATATCGGTTACATTTTTTAAAAATTAATTCATTACATAATCAATCAATCATATAGTTATGGTTGTTTTTAATTCATTGCAGCAATCGTCACCATGTGTTCTTCTGAGTATGAGTATGAATCAGAGCATGACTCAGAGCAGGAGAGGGTTGAACAGGAACTTGAGATAGGTGGTCGTAGAAGAGTTGTTGATGCCACAATGGGGAAGAGTGGAGAAGGGACAAAAATGTAGTAGCAGCGGCAATTGATAGTTCGAGTTGGTAGTGGTACAAATTGCCTCTCTCAAATGTTGTCCAAATTTGCCATTGGACCATTTGATAAGAAGAGGCCATTGCGAACAATTTGCCCAAATAAATGATAACCCCAAGTCTAGAGGGGGAGCAAAGTATGAAGTGCAACATATGTGCACCGACTTGGCATGCAAAGATATCACTAGGACCAATGCACACTTGTTGCACCTTACGGGAAGGGGGTTGGCACTTGTAAGCGCCTTTCACTAGAGCAGAGAGCTTAGATGGTGAGAATCTTGATGGAATACCAATACCATGGACATGTGTGTCGAAATTAGTGGTTCTACGGCTAACACTCCAATGACTCCATGAGCGCTCATAGGGTGGCAAACATAGTAATACTACGGCTGGTTCTAGTTTTGGAGTATCAAAAGTGGAAAGCAAAGGGAAGAGAAAAGCCGTGGGGCAGCCCCAAATTGAGTTGTTGACATGTTTGATTCAAAGACAAGGGAAGAGGCAGATGATGTTATTGGGAAATTTTTCTATGCTATTGGGATTCCATTTAATGCCACTCGCTCTCTTTATTACAAGGAGGTTATGGCTAAGGTTGCAAAAGCAGGTACAAGTTATGTGCTTCCTAGAGACACAAAACTGAGGACAACAATCTTGGATAGAAACTATTCCAAGGTTAATTTGTTGATGGAGGAGATGAAGGTGACATGTGTGTCACATGGATGTAGCATTATCATGGATGGGTGCACGGATATTGACACCGTCAAGATCCTCTCATCAATATCATTGTCTCTTGCAAATGATGACCGTACTTCTTGAGAGCAATTGATTGCTCTAGGAAGCGAAAAGATGTCGAGTTCAGTATCAAATTTTGAAGGATGCCATTGAGGAGGTTGGACCTTCAAACATTGTACAGGTTGTCACGAGATGCAGACTTATGTGTGCGGAAAGCAGGCCAAGCTAGTGGAGCGGGAATATAGGCATATTTATTGGACTCCATATTGTGTGCATGCCATGAACAATGAACTAAAAACATAGGGAGGGTTCGGTGATGGGTCAACCAGATAATGGTGAGGCCAAGGACGTGTAGAAGTTTATATGTAATCACCACACATCATTGGCACTTTTGAAAAATTTTGAAGAAGGAATTTTGAAACCGATTGACACCCGCTTTGCATCCTATTTTATTTTGTTGGTGAGGATATTTGAGTTCAAGAGCCCCTACAAATTATGATTATGACACGGGATTGGACTAGGTGGCGTGAGTCCAGAGACAGATCAAGGAAAAGAGTTAAGGAAGTGGTGTTGCGGGAAACATTTTGGGTTGATATGAAATACATCATATCAATCATAGCTCCGATTTTAGTGTCATCAAATATGGGGATTCTATGACCCCAATCTTGGTGAGATCTATGAGTGCATTGACAACATGCTTGGGCAAATGAAGGTAGTTATTCGGCTGAGGGACCCCACTTTGGAGTTCTATAATGAACATATACAGCCCATTATTCAGCAAAGATGGGAGAAGTTGAACACCCCTCTTCATATGGTTGCGTATGTACTAAATCCCAAATGGTATGTGAAAAGGCCTAGCAAAGTTATCCCATTGGATGATGATGAGGTGAAGAAGGGCCTTATGAAGGCCTTTAAAAAAATGTACTGATCCACAAGAGGCTTCACAGATCAAATTGGAGTGGCTCAACTTCACTGAACTTGATGGGTACAAAACATCAGCAAAGAGGGCCAGGCTAAGTATGTGGTAACAATAGCACAAGAGAAGCCAATGAGTTGGTGGCGATTGTATGGGCTTCCAGGACTGCTGCGACCACTTGCCATTCGCCTCCTTTCCCAAGTTTCTAACTCCTCTGCCTCTGAGAGGAACTAGTCTACATATGGTTGGATACACTCTGTTAAGAGGAATAGGCTTACCTCTACGAGAGCGGAGAAGCTTGTAGTTGTAAACAATGTTTTGTGTCTTATGGATGATTGAGACACACGAGTACAAACAGACCCCAACATTACGGTGGGATGTAGATCCTGAGGAGCCGAGGCAGGTTGAAGAGGAAATGCATGCAGCGGGGATTGATTGGGCTTACCTTTGAGGACAAGGATGCTAGTTCCACAAGGAGGAGTTCGTGGATATTACTTGGATGTTGATTTTGATTTTTAGGTTGATACTTGTAGTTGTCCTCTTTTCTTGTAATATTGACGATAAACATTGTTGGTGTATTTGGCTATGAGATTAATGATATCAATATCAGCCTATATGTCAGCTTGATCAATCGTAATTTAGAATGGTTTTACTTTTATATTTTATAATATATTTGAAATTTCAGCTTGTCTCAATTTATCAAATTCAAAATTCAAATATGTATTATGAATTTTCAATTTATGACATTAACATATTGATATTATGGTATTAAGGAATGTATTTGATGTTTATGAGTTCAAGTTCCACTTTATTTAAATCTCAAATGGTTTTATTTCAGCTTATTTATATAGTTTAGTCACTATATCTTTATATTTTAAATATTTATATATGTTTTAATTAGCCGTCCCCCTCCATCCCCAAAAGTTAGAAATTTTTGTCGTCACGAAGTCTTAGGTAACTATGGTCATATGTATTCAAAGAGGGGAATTATGATCATGTCTCATAGGAATTGATGTGTTTTCAGCTTGGCCTTGCACTCCACTTGAAGCAGAACTTGATGCCATCCTAATATGTTTTTGATCACCAAGATCACCATAACAATGCGAGGTGAGAGCATACATAGAGTTAGGATATTCTAAAAAAATTAAAAACATTTTGCCTTAACATAAATAAATTAGTTATGTCATCCTAATCTGTTTTTGATCACCAAGATCGCCATAAAGGCGCGAGGTGAGAGCATACACAGGTTTAGGATGTTTAAAAAATTAAAAAACAATTTGCCTTAACATAAATAAATTACTTATGTCATCCTAATATGTTTTTGATCACCAAGATCGCCATAAAGACGCGAGAGAGCATACATAGATTTCGGAAGCTAAAAAAATAATAAAACAAATACATTAACATTGAACAATGCATTTAAAATTAAAAAATGATTTTTTTACCTATTATTAAATTAAATAACCCTAAACTATACCATCCTAAGTTATTTTTAATCACCAAGATCGCCATAAAGGCGCAAGGTGAGAGCATACACAGATTTAGGATGTGTTTAAACTATAAACTTTAAAAAAATGCAACATAATAAATAAATAAATAACCGTAAAAAAATAAAACAAAAGGATGAATTAAAAAAAAATTACGGTATACCGTAGTGTAGAATCGTAGATCCTTGTTGCCTCTAAACAAAATTACAAATGCTACCTCTTCCTCTCAAGTCTACTCTTCTAGTTTTGATTCTTGAATGAACAATAAATTTAAAACAATCTCTTCCTCTCAAGTCTCAACAATGGCTTCCTCTCCTCCTCCTTGCAATGGTGGACTCCAAACAAAAGAAGCAATGGCTGCCCCTCCTTCAAATCTTTGCCTCCTCTAAGCTCTTTGCAAAACCTCCTTCCAATCTTTGCCTCCACTAAGCTCTTCACAACTCTTCTTTGGCTCTTTGCTCATTCACTTGCAAAAAGACAATGAAATTGTTTGTGTGATTTCAAATGAGAGGGTGAGTACTTTTTATAACTTTTTGTGGGGGTGAGGGGGTATTATTTTATTCATTTAGTTTTTAGGGTTCGGTTTTAGGGAATAGAAAAGTCAAAAATTAAAAAAATGAATTAAAACTTTAAAAAGGCGTTTTTGGTGAGGGATACGTACGAGGATACTCCTAGATACATCACGGATACGTGTGTACATATCCGTGACATATCCGGGAGTATCTCGTACATATCATAACGTATTTGTACACGATACATATCAAGGGGATTCGTTGGGGGTTGGGCATATCCCGCAACGTAGACTACAAGTTCTCTTTATAAAAGGAACCCATGGATTGTAAAGTTGTACGATTATACAATAATATAATCATTAGAGCTAGTGCGTGGTGACTACCATTGATGTAATAGTGGAATTATTCCTAGGTAATAAATATTGAGAGACCTTTACTAATGGGGTTTTTTTCACGGTACACTACCAAGTTTTCCACGAAATATACATGTATGTGTTTTATATCTGTTTATTTCTTATTGCTTTCACTGTGATTGTTTCTCTACCTTTGGTTATTTTTCTAACAATGTTCACACTTGGATATGGAAGGACCAAATCCCTCTCCAACATACTGCACATTCCTAGTTTGGTGAGGAACCTAATTTCTATAAGTAGATTGAATGATCTTGGAGTGCAGGTGGTCTTTAGCAAGGAGGGTTGCAAGATGGTGCATGGAGCCATGGTCTTGGCTAAGGGGAGTTCGAGGATGGAACTCTATTTCGTCTTGAGGCAAGCACCATTGCATGCAATATCACTAAGGTTCCTATTGCTGTGAACCTGAAACTTCTTGCTAAGAAGACTGTTGTGGCATGAGCGCATGGGCCACATTGGTGAGAAAGGCCTTAGGGCCTTGAAATGCAAAAATATGGTAGAGGGGTTAGATGATTGTTCTTTAGATTTTGACTTTTGTGAACATTGTATATATGGAAAGCAAAATCGTGTTTAGTTTTACTCGAGCTCTGCTAGATCATCAAGAACTTTGGATTTGATTCATAGTGATGTATTTGGTCCTGTTAAAGTACCTTCACTAGCGAAATCCTTGTATTATGTTTCTTTTATTGATGACTTCTTCAAGAAGACATGGGTCTACTTCCTTCAATGAAATCTGAGGTCTTTGGTCGGTTCAAAGAGTTTAAGGCTCTTGCAGTGATCGGACCGAAGAGAAGATCAAGGTGTTGGGAACGGGCAGCGATGGAGAATTCTGTTCAGCGGAGTTCAATAAACTTTGTAAGGACAATGTTATTGCATGACACAAGACAACTTCATACGCCCCTCAAGAGAGATAACGGACAACGAGTTGTGGAGAGGGCTAGGAGCATGCTCAGTGGAACCAGTTTGGATCAGAAATTCTGAGCAGAAGCAATAGTACAGCATGCTATTTGATTAATAGATCTCCTACATCAGCTCTTGTTGACAAAGCCCCACAGGTGGTTTGGATGGGCAAGAACAATACAAACTTATCAGAGTTTTGGTTGTGAGACATGTGTATGTGCCTACAGAGGAGATCCAAATTGGATTTCAAAGCAGAAAAATGTATCTTCATCAGATATGGTGATGGTATGAAACAATACAAACTTTCGAATCCTATGACACAAAAGACAATGTATAATCAGAATGTGATCATCATAAAGAGATCAGATCTTCTTCTAAAGTAAAGCAACCAAGTAATAATGTGAAGACAACAATGCAACTTGAGCCAAAGAAGGAGAAGGTTGTACCTGACACTGAACTAGAAGTTAGGGAGGGACCAGATGAGTAGCATGTTCCAGAGAGCTCGGACAGTTCAGAGGAGAAACAAACTCAACCTCACTGGGTGAAGAGGTCCACTTGGCAAACAAAGCTACCAGAAAGGTATAGCTTACCTGATATTATATGTAAATTTGCTTGGTCTACTAATTATTATGCGCCTATAATTGAGAAGGAAGCAAAGGAGATGAATGACAATGAGTCCTAGAAGATGGCCATGGATGAGGAGATGGCATCCTTAAAGAAGAATGGCACATGGGACCTAGTTCAATTGCCTAAGGGAAGGAAACTTGTTGGCTGCAAATGGGTTTTCAAGAAGAAATTCAGTTCTATGGGCAAGATAGGAAAGTACAAAGCAAGGCTGGTTGCTAAGGGTTATTCCCAAGTGGAGGGAATAGATTTTGGTGAGATTTTTTCTCCAGTTGCAAAGCTTACATCCATTACGATTCTTTTATTTTTGCTGCTGCTTTTGACCTTGAGGTTGAGAAAATGGATGTGAAGACAACCTTCTTGCATGGAGACCTGGAGGAAGAGATCTACATGACACAAATGAAGCACTATGCAGTAAAGGGTAAAGAAGAATTGGTTTGCAAGCTAGAGAAATCTCTTTATGGTCTCAAAGACTTTCCTAGAATGTGGTACAAGACATTTGATTCTTATGTTCTGAGATTGGGATTTATTACATCCAAATCAAATCAAAGTATTTATTATAAGCACAATGGTAATCATTTTATGGTTATCACTTTGTATGTGGATGACATGCTACAGGTTGGCACCAGTAACTTAGTAAGGATATGATAAGGGTTTTAAAATCTCAGCTTTCATTACAGTTTGAAATGAAAGATTTAGGAGCTGCTAAGTTTATCTTAAGGATGGAGATTACAAGAGATAGAGCTAACAGAAAACTTTGGCTAAGTCAGAAGAAGTATGTTAACTCTGTGTTGCAGCGGTTTAACATGAAGGATTGCAAACCAGTGAGTGTTCCTATTTTTGTGGGAACAAAGCTTTCAGTTGAGCAGTGTCCTTCTACACCTGTTGAGATGGAGGACATGAGTCATGTACCTTATGCTAGTGCAGTTGGGAGCCTCATATATGATATGGTCTGCACCAGACCAGACATTGCCCAAGCAGTGAGAGTCTTGAGCCAATTTATGGCTAATCCTAGAAAGGATCACTGGGTGGTAGTGAAGAGAGTTTTCAGATATCTTCGTGGTACCTCAGATCACTCTTTACTATCATGGATCCTTGGCAGCCGGGAAGTTCCATGATATGCCAATGGATATACAAGGATTTGTAGACCCAGATTAGGTAGGCGAAGTTGACAACAGGTCGTCTTCTAGTAGCTGTGCTTAGCTTGTTTGGTGGTTCCATTTGCTGGATGAATAATCGGCACACTGTAGGTGCTTTATCAACTAGAGAGGCAGAGCATATGGTAGTTAGTCATGCCTGTAAGTTGGCGAACTGGTTTCAGAAATTTTATTATTAGAATATAAGGCCTGCCTTTTATATAATTTAGTTAGTTATGTATTAACTAAAGATCAATTGTACCTCCTCAACCATTTTGTAACTACCTCTTGTATAATAAAATGGCGGACATACGACCTACAATGTGTGCATTCCAGTTTCTCTTCATCCTTTCTCTGTTCGCGTCTTCTTTGGTATCAGAGCCATTGGTGTCAAAGGGCTCGCAATTTGAGAAACCCTTGGCATAGAGTACAGACAGCAAGGATGAAGATTGTGTAGGTCAAAGATAAGACTATAGATTGTGAGTTACATCATTTGCAAAGCATTTCCACAAGCATGGGACAGTAAAAGAAGTCGTTTCCAATCATGGTTATGTTTATGGGGTTCGAGCAAGGGCACACGATTAGAATCTTTGACACGCAAGGATAATTATGAACAGAAGTCATGCCTCACACTCTATCACAATCGCCATTTTTCAGTCATTATAAATCACGAATAGAAGAAAATCTCCTTGCAAGGCACTTTCAAGGTCATGAGGAAATGTGAAAGAGAATAAAATCTAGTAGTTAGGAATTAGGGCAGAGTCCAGCAAAGAAAACACAAATTTCTGGTATTTTTCTAATATTTTCATTTACATCAACAAAACAGTTACTGACATTTCACTACTGCATAGATTGTTGTGTTTACCAAATACCAATTAGATTACAAAACTTTCTATTGCATTTATTTCCATGTCACAAAGTTAGACATTTAGACTATAAACTATAAACTTTCTTTGTTGTGTTAATTTGTGAGTCGTCCTATTTTTCGGGAAAGGATTATTTTCTAAGGTTTTTTTAAAAGAATGGAAATTCCATTGGACAGATAATCTGGCCTTGACTTTCACACCTGGAAAGTAAAGATACAGATGCAATTGATGAATAAAAATTTGTGGGGAATAGTAAATGCGACTAAGAAAGTGCCTACAAAAGCCAATGAATTCTTGGATTGGCATAGCAAAGATGATAGAGTCAAAGTCATTGTTGATCTTGCTCTCTCCGATACAGAGTTATATCACGTAGACCTAGAAAAAACATCCAAAAAATAGGCAATAATCTGAATAAATTATTGGGAGCAAAAGCAGTTAATGCAAAATTTTCTCTAAAGCTTCAACTATTCAGATTCAAGATGGATGGTGGCGGAGTCACTATGTTTAGCCACATAAGTAATCTAAGGTCTCTCATAAAACAGCTAGCCAAAATCGAAGCTACAATATATGATGGGGATGCCAAAGCCATTTTTTTACAGTTTGCATTCAAAAGTCAGATACATTCTCAATCTCTGAAAGATATGAGTTCAGTTCTCTCGGCTAAAGAAAAGAAGAGAACCACTATAGCAGACACAAAAGGTGATCCTCAACATGAGAGTGCATTATACTCGAGAAACTATTATAGAAGATTAGATAAAGACAAGGGGAGATTGAATGTTATTACTACAAGAAAAGAGGCCACACAACATGGAATTGTAGCATTCAAGCCAATGATGTTCTCAATGGAAAGCTCAAAGACATACAAAATAAAGTTAATATAGCAATTGTTGAAGATCCACGGATGCTAAAAGTGTTGAAGAATTTGCTAATGAAGAATAACTATTTTAAAAGGCAACACTTTGAGGACAGAAAGGGATTTAGTGTAGATGAAGCTCAACATGGATGGTTTCCTAGTTAGTTTGGGAGTTTGTGGATCTCGTAAAGTATACCCTTACAAGGTTCATGAGACAACTTGATGGTGCACTATGGATTTAACTCGTCATGATTTGCACATATTTAGGACACCTATCTTGCCCCTATTTTGAGCACATGAACTTAGTCTATAAAGAAGGCATTTGGGGTGAAGATTTTGCGATTCTACTCTCTTGGTGATTGTAGGAGGATAAGCAGCCTGGACTGAAGGAGTGGATACTTAACAAAAGTTCGTTAGTTACTGAATAATGCATTGAATACTCCTTGGTGGTTAGGATTTTCCCAAGAAGATTTTACAAGGGTATAAGTTGTGCCTATGTGAATCTTTTGGTATTGCATGTTGCTTTTGCAGTTCTGCATGTTTATATTTCTTGATGAAACTGAAAGATCAGAATTGGTTTGCACTTCTTTCCTCCTAAATCTTGAGTAAGAATTTCTGCATTTCTCTAGCTTCCTCTCATAACATTTAGAGAAAGAACTGAATGATTAAATTGGGCTTGACTGGGTCAACAAAACAATTGGGAATGCTAAGATAATCAGTAAGTTATTCAGAACCATTCCTCGTCCCGGGCCATTTACAGGAGAAACAATACTTTGTAGCTTCTTTCTTGAGTCGAAGCAATATTTTTTGCCTCGTTTATCCTGCCAGAACTCTCCATCAAAGTGAGGAAATTCCTTGTAGACATAAGGGTGTCCACAAAGCAAGAGATGGAGGGGTTGTTTTACTACTGTTGAATATTTATTGGACAGGATTGGGATCTAATTAGAGAGCAGATGGAGGACCTGGCAACCTTTACACCCATTTGGTTGAGGTTCATCAGTTTTTTAGAGTGAAAAAGCAATGTTCAGCTGATGTCTACAAGCACATCTAAATAGGGAGCAGGTGGAGAACCTAGTGAGCTTTTGCACCCCCTTGGTTGAGGTTCATCAGTTTTTAAGCAAAAAAGCATGTTCGGTTGATGTCTACAAGCACCTACAACAATTACAATTGAAAGTGTTAGCGCAAGGGGACCTTAGAATCAAAAGCTAATTAAATTCAAAGAACTAAAGCACCGAGAATAAAGGAGGGGAGATAGGGGTTAGCGGGAGGGTAAACTCAAAGCAGTAAAAACCCAACTCATGTTGTTAAGGCACCAATACAAATAGCCATGTGCAGGAGCAAGATCCCCTTCAAAGTATGGGATGGTTAAAGTTGGAGAGATTGGATGCTTGTCCATCATACATCTTTGTCATGTCCCAAGAAAAATGAATCATCTGTGTCATCGTCTATCACTATGAAAGGGCCAATGCAGGATCTGATAATGCTCATCAAGGAGAGTCCACGGATGAGGAGGCCAAGTTGGGTAATCCTAGGAGGAAGCAAAGCACTCTCCATAAAACCTTTCCTAACATCCAAGGCTGAAGGGTCTCTTGTGGTAATGAAGAAATTCGTAATGCATGCATGCCCCAACAGTCCAAGGAGCAGTCAAGAAATAGCAGAACCATGACATCAAGGAATAGAACCACAATGCCAAGGAGCGAATCCACATTATCGAGCGAGAATGTGTTGGGCCAGCCTAGTGGTAGTAATGTGCAAAGATGAGCATCTCCTCATTGACCTAACCACCTTTACAACTCAGGTAGCAATATCCAAAGGGCAGTTAATGCTGCCAACATCTATGGTGGGCTGAAAGAAAGAGCTGGTCAGCTTGGGAGCTCTACATACCCATGTGGAAACTTGCATTGAAGGGAAACAACCTCTTGCAGAAAGAGGGGTCTGGCATCGCTGGCTTGGATACAAAAATTAAGTGGATAGAGAGTTGAAAAATCCTTTGTAAGGGCAATGGTACCTCACCCATAGCCCATAATTAATGAGGTATCTGAAAATGAAATGCTCTTTATTCTCCACCTCTCGGAGGGAGAAAAGATAACAGATTTGATCCCCATGAGGAATATGGTCTCAACCCACAAGCGGTGTGAGAACACTCTCAAGCCATGTGACCAATGGTGCCAAATATAATCACGAAGACAAATTACACCATCCACCACCTACAAGCTTGGGGTTGAGAGGTTGGGGAGGGGTCCAAGTGACCTTAAAGTACTATCAATAGAAATACTCTATGATAGTTCAAATGATGACCTCCTTTAAGGGAAGAAGTTGACGAGGGTCGTTCAAGGAGTACTTAAAAGGAGATAGTTTATCAATAGAGATGCTACTAGACTTAAGAGCAAATTAGTCTAAGAATACGAACATCGACATCTAGAGTGGACCAAAAATGCAATCCTCTCCAAAGAACAGAGGGCTAAATCTAGATACCTCACACAACATGTAGTTGAATGCCCCATAATTCTAAGTTTGTGCATGCAGAAAGCAAGCCTAAACTAAGTCAAAGACCTTCCCGAAGTCTACAAAACAACAAATTGCTTTGCATGACCAATGATAAGTCTCCTCAATACCAGCCCAAAGTGTAAAATCCGATCACAAGTCTAGTATTCTCCACTTAAACTGGCCTGCCCCTTACTATAAGATTACCACTCTCCAAGTGCTCAAAAAGAAGTAATATCTTTGCTTTGTGGCCCGAACACTCCACTAAGTGAGGAAAATCCTTGTGAAGATGAGGGTACACATAGATGGAGAGAGATAAGAGAGGTTGAGCCAAAGCTATGGAAGATATATTGGCTAAGATTGGGATCTAATTAGGGAGAAGGTGGAGGACCTAGTGACACTTGCACCCCTTTGGTTCAGGTTCATCGGTTTCCTTAGAGCAAAAAACCATGTTTGGGTGATGTCTGCAAGCACCTACAACAAATGAGGGAGACACTACATGATATTTTTGAAGAACAAAGCGATCGTATGATGCAAATATGTGTGTGTGTGTGTGTCCATTGTCCACAAATGACCAAATGTAGGTTAATGTGACTCAAGAATAAATCCAATTACAATTGAAAGTGCTAACGTAAATGGACCCTAGAATCAAAAACTAACTAAATTCAAAGAACTAAATCACTGAAAAATAGACGACTCGAGTAGGGGTAGGTGGGAGGGGTAAACAAAAGCTATAAAACCCCAACCATTTGTTAGAATACCAATAAAAATAGCCATGTTGGAGAAGCAAGATCCCCTACAACGCATGGGTTGACCGGATGCCCATCCATCAAACATCTTTGTCAAGGCCCATGCAAAAGGAATCATTTGTTTCTTCATATATCATTGTTAAAGTGTTAATGCGGGATTTGATAACATTCATCAGGGAGTGTTTGTGGTGAGTGAAGCAATCTAAGCAATCCTGGAAGGAAGCAAAGCACTCCCCCCAGAACCTCTCCTTGCATCTAAGGTGAAGAGAGGTTGGTGGTAGAAAAGAAACTCGTAGTCGTCCCCCATGTTCCAAGAAGTGGTCAAGGAGCATATCCACAACATCAAAGAATAGTCGATGAGAAAATGCATGATGTCAAGAGAGATGGTGTTAGCGCACCCTAGTGACAATAATGCGCAGAGATGAGCATCTTATCACCGGCCTACACCCTCTATGAGTGAGGCAAAGCAATATTCAAACGGCGCTTATTTCTACCAATGTACATGGTGGGCCAAAAAAGAGGTGATCGGCTAGGAAACTCAAGGGGGGCATGTAGAGACTTGCATCGAAGGGCAACAACCTCTTTATGAAAAAGGGCCAAGTAGCATTGGTTTGGGTACCGAAAGAAAGTGGATGGAGAGTCGTCGAGTCTTTGTAAAGACAGTGGTATCTCCCCCAAATCCCATAGTTAATGGGGTGTTTTATAATGAAATGCCCCTTAGCCTCTACCTCTGGGCGAAGCAAAGATGATCGATTCTCGGTTCCCACGAGGAATACGGTTTCAACCAACAATTGGTATGAGGACACTCTCAACTAGTCAAGGGAAACCTTGAGTTGTATGACCAATGGCACCACAAATAATCACAATGATGAATGACACTATCCACCACATGTAAGAAATGCTCCACATAGAAAACAAACTAGGCTCTATCCTTACTGGCTCCTCCCTGTCCTCTCCTCTCCACTCATCTCTCCTCTATTGACTCCTAGCCACCACATTTGCCATATGTCCAAGTTGGTGCCAACTTTTCCCGGATGAGAGGTTAAGAAGAGGTCCAAGTGACCTGAAAGTACTATCAATAGATATCCTCTCTGATAGGTCAAATGATGACCTCCTTTGAAAAAAGCAGTTGGCAAGGGTCGTCCACACATACCTTATATTCATTTTGGGATAAATATTACAAACAACTGTCCTTTAGAGTGATAATCAGGTATTATAATACTTTATGACACAAACATTTTATGCTGCACTTGTTGCACCATCCCTTGTATTTTGGGGTTGCATTTATTTATTATTTATTTCATTTGCTATTACTTTGGGAATTACATGACAGATTGTCATGGGAACTAGTTATTAATGTTTGGATTGAATATATATGACACTTCAGAGACTAAACAACCTATACATAAATCTGTATTAGACTACAACACCTACAATGGCACCTGAACATGCATGGCACATGAAAGCTAGGAAACACTGAGATTTCCTTAGTTTGTCCAACACTTTTCATGTGCCATGGAAACCTCATATCAACACTCAACAATAGCAATCAAACCAATGACTAATTTGTACGAGTCTATTTGTGAATGGTAATTGCTTGTCGCATTTGAAAGTCATCCCATCACATGAAAAGCATGCTTGTATCTTTTTAAGTGGTGTGCATCCACTGCACATTTTACTGCTGTTGTACCAAGGAACAACAATATCTCTTAACGAAAGCTCGATAATCTTCTAAAAGCATTTTAGAGGCATGAAATAGCTTTGTTTTTTGAAGTCAAACCGGTACCCTCACTTGCTTTTGCCAAACCAGCTTACCCATCCCTTATAAAACCTCATGTAATTAATTTATCTGTGATTGTACATGCCATTTTTAAATCTGTACAATCTTTCCATTTTGAATTTCCAGCCTGTATCCAAAACATAGTTATCAAATCCGGTCGGATCCTGATTTTTCAGGTGGCCCCAATAAATTTGGTTCGGTCAGCCAAGTTTTTTCAAAAAAATTCAAAGAAATTGCAATAAAAAGACACCCAACACCCTTTTAAAATTAATATTAAATATATTAACATTTTATATTGCATTATTAATATTTTTCTTTGTATTTGCGAATTTTTGTATATTTATAAATTATACTTATATATAATAAGTATATATTTTGCATCGAATTTTTCCGAATTTTTCAAGAGTTCCGGATTTTTGGATTGTTTTCCCTCGCGAATAGATCCGGATTTCTAGACACAGTAACTAGGTGTCAATGAAATAATGTCATGTTGCAAATTATGTGTTTCCAACAACGATCACAAGGCTACGCCCCTCCTTGTATATGGCGAGGCTCCCATTATTGAATGTAGCTATCTTAAGTCTATCTAAATGTTGTGGGGTGGCCAAATAGGTCGAGGATCACACAGGAACACTTCATTGAACCTATGGCAAAGTGCTTATATGGGGTACAAGGGAGGAATTAGCAGCGATGAGGGATAAAGGAGAGAAATTAGGAAAAGGAAGGCTATTGTTGTGAGTAGGCAATAGCAGAGTTCACACACAATAACCAGAGTAGTTCATCATTCAATTAGAGGAAGACAACAATGCAATTAGCGAGACTGACAAACTAGAGACACACAGTTCTTTAAGTTCATCTATCAAGGACACCAAGTTCCTTCTTGATCACCATACTTGCAAAGTTGCAAAAGAGAGAGAGAGAGAGAGGAAAAACATGAGCAAAAGAAATGGAAGAAATGTAAAAATTTTTTGTAGTGATGAATACAAAGCTCAATCAATCTACAACAATCCACAATTGCTACCAAGAACTAAAACTTTCAAGATTTCAGATCCTTTGGAATGGAGAAGCCATTCCAATTTATAGCCTTGTGAATTGCCTTCTCATCTACCCCCACATGACTCTTCATGTTCCTATTCTACTTGTGACCTTTCAATTGCCCTTAGAAGAGACAAATTAAGTACCTCTCTTATAATTTTGAGAGAATACTTTTACAATTTACAAATATTGTCACTTAAGCAAATAGGACAAAATACCATGATTGTGTACAACGAAGAATTAGAAGAAAGGGAGAGAAGAGAAGGGAAAGGGATTGACTAATTTGTTGAAGAAGCTCCTTTTGATGTAGAACTTGCTAATCTAAGACATGGTGGTCACAATCTCCTCCCCGAGATGCTTGGATTACCGAATGAGTATTTAGAAACACTATTGCAAGACCTCTCGATGTGAGCTTGAGACAAACACAAGCATCACTCATGATGATGCATTCTTGATCTCACAATGAGAGTGAGGATCACTCTCTTGCTCCTTAGGCTTTCACAATTGTCATTCACGATGCACAAACCTCTTGATGCTTGTATTCATGTCTTGTACACTACATTGCAACATTACAAGCTATGCCTTTTACGAGATTGACCTACGAGCACCCAACTTATTTGGCTCACCCAACTCAACTCAACTCAACTCAAACAACTCTCCCATTTCAACTAGCTCAACTCAATCATCTCACTAAGCTCAATTCAACTAGCTCACGAGTTCACCGACTCACTCAACTCACTCACCGCAACTACCTTACTAAGAGATGATGATGAATCTGCCTTGAACAATGAGCTATGTTGACCTCTTTAACTTGAATTACAATGAAGCTTTTGAATCTTTTCGAATATCTTCCAACCTGCACAATGTCTTTGGCTCTCACCTGATGCGCCTTGAGATGTCTACCTTGCCTCAGACACACAATGAGATCAAAATGAAGCTTCAAGACCTCCATGAATAATGAATTGCCTTGTTTGAGCTATGCAACCACCTTAAAACCCTGTGAAGATGTCAAAAAGCAGCGAGATGAGTGAAATCGGATCCATTTTGCAACTTTTCATATCCAAAATTGAGACACTCTATTTTTAGCAGTACCAGCCAGATCTGCCATTTTTGGCAATTTTGCCATGTTTACCTTTATGCTTCTCGCTTGTTCAGAGGATCATGAATGTCGAGAATTATCCTTATTAGACCACTTGCTATTTTTAGACATGCCTTGCCACAGACACATGTTATTTTTAGTAAGTTCACTGCAGGTGGTGGATTGCTACGAAAAGGTCTTGAAATTCTAGCTTTTATTCCAAGATTCCCCACTCCAAATTTTGGATGATTCCTTCGTCTAAAAAGAAGGAAAATGAATTTTTCATCAAAGGGGGCAGAATACTAAGAAAAACTTATTCCTCCATATCTCGAAAAATCAGCAACTTCATCGTGCAAAAACTAGTTTCAATGAAACTATATTTTTCAAAGACCCTTCCCTCTGATTTTTGGATGATTTTGCTTGTTGGATCTTTCGGGAGTTTGAAATTTTCTTTGAGGAGGGAAGAATGCTGATGAAAAACACAATCCTTCATATCCCTAGAAAATAGGGTCTTCATGACACGAAAACTAGTTCACGTGAAACTAGATTTTTAGGGATTGTTTCCTCTAATTTTCGGATGAGTCCATTTCGGATCCTCGAGGAAGTGAAAAGGTGCCTCGTTGTCCATTCGATGTTGCGTCATGGCAGCCATTAATGGTGGCTTGAAGCTTTGACAACAAGAAAAATGATACAAGTGCAAATAATGAGTTCAAGTTGTGTTTCACCTCATACAAGGATCTCGTGCTTCGATTTGATTTCGAATGAAGAACAATGAGGAAAGTTTCATTTCTTGCAACCACGGATGTCTCTGGAACATGATGGGCAGAGTGATGGTTGTGTTTGCAGGTGTTTGAATGCTTGATGGCTTCAACGATGGGGTTTTGGTCGAACGACGTGAGAAAACCCTTAAAAGTTAGTCATTTTCAAGCTTTGACAGTCATCCGGCAATCAAATTTATACATGGCAGAGTAGAAGCAACTAGGGCAAAGTTAGGATTTTCAACTTCTTGGTATAGGGCGCATTTTCTTGTCCCCTTGGGACAAGGACAAAAGGGACAGAAAAATGCGCCCTCATGTGGGTTTGACAAGTGTCGCTTCGTGATTGGATGATGAGGGAGGTGGAGAGGGTTTGATTCTAGCACCTAGGAGCTGGTTTTGGGCGTATGAAGAACCTAAAAAAAGGGGTGAAGGGGCGCTTTTTGTGTTCCCTTGGGACAGGGACAAGAGGGACACAAAAATGCACCCTCGCCTAGTGTTTCCAAATGTCATTGCATGATTGCACGATGCGGGAGCTAGAAATAGGCCAGATAAGCCCTCCGAGTGCTATAAGTTGGTCGCATGGAGAACCAAGGGGAAAATCTTGAGGCACATTTTTGTGCCCCCTTTGTCCCCTTGGGACAAGGACAAGAGGGACACAAAAATGTGCCTCAACCTGGAGGTGACAAGTGTCCTCTTGCAAAATTGACTACTACGCGAGAGAGAGAGAGCAACTTGACGACAGTGTTGTCGGAGCTCCAGGAGGTCTTTTTGGGTGAAGTCTTATATGATTTTTACTCCCAAGAACCTTCCAAGATCAATGGGATGAGTCTCATCCTTCAATTTTTTGTCTGCAACTCCCTAAAATAGCTCCTTTTTTTGGGACAGCAGGGTGTCTGCACAGTTTGAGCTTCCTGAAAGATACTTGAGTCTTGTGAAAGATTTGAAATTTTCATCATGTAGAGCATTGTTCTAGCTTTTCAATGAGTATTTGATTGGCTCCTAACTCCTTACGGATCTCCCAGAATCATCTCACGAAGATCAAGTACTGTTTTAACTGCCTACTCCTTGCACCTTAGAAACCCGATGTTGTACTGTTTGTCCCTAAACCTCCAAAACTTTCCTAAACTTTCCTAAATCAGTTCCAACATGTTCCTAGCTCTTCAATACCATCTCTGGATGAGTTTGAGCCTTTTGTTCCATCCCAAAGGATGCATACCAGTCTTGGGAAGGTCAAAATTAGCCTTTCTAGGCCTATTGAAAAACTAGACGTTGGAAGCATTTCACTAGATGAGATTGTTGACCTTGTCAAATCATTTCAAACACTGTAATAGCTTGTTCATCATCTTGGTGGTACTTGCAAGATCAATATGGACATGACACAACTAATAAAGTGACCAAGAGAGGGTTTCGGGAAGACTTGGGAGCAAATTTTTCGAATCCAGGTCTAGTTGTCGTGCTTGAAAGTTTGAATTTTCATGTTGCAAATTCGCATGACAACACTAGGATCCGGACATATATGCAAAGCATTACGTGAGGACGCACCTGTAATGAGAAAATAAGGGTACGTCCCCGAATTCAAGGGAGTTTTAGCTCCGAGGACCACCACAGGGAACTCTAACATGTCCCCTGGACATTCATGAAATGTCCCGGGGATGTCCCAGCATCCCCTACGGCACACAAACATTTGTCTCTCGCAACATTTGTTAGTTTGAACCTGCAATGATGAAAAGAGATTTCCTTGTGATGGATTGGTGCCTATTTGCAGGTTATGTAATTGTCAACTTTGCAATATCTGAAATTTTAAAAACACTCCAAAAAAACTAACGGTGATCCGTCAAGGAGTCCTAGTTTGCTATAGTGGCCTGAAAAGTGGAAAGCTTACCCCATTGCAATCAATATTTGATTATAAATTTATAAGTCAACACTTTGAAAAGAAATGGGCTTTTGTTTAGACTTTACATAATAGACCAAAAGTGCCAATAAATGAACCATTATACATACTGAAGATTTAAAGTACATGACTAGACACATTCTGGAAACATATTCAAGATTTTTGGCATGTGGTGTAACACAAAGGGATACTATTTTCAACATTTCCCTTGAGATTGGCAAGTACTTGAATTGTACCATAGTTACCTAAGTCTCGGAGACGGAGGGACGGGGTTTCGGGACAGGAAATTTTTTCCAAATTTTGGGGACGGGAAGGGGACAGCTATTAAAATAATATATAAAATTATTAAAATATTAATATTTGAATATTTTAACTTTATTCAATGAAATTTAAGGATTTAAACTCTATTCAGGTACTTTCAAGATTATAATTTAATGTTCTTCGTAAAAATAACAACTTTTTAAAAGTAAAAACATCAGAATTTTTTGAAAGATTTTTTAAAAATAGGGCGTCCCCTCCAAGTCCCCAAAACATTTGGGACGTCCGGGACGTCACCAAAAGCTAGGGAGGTGTCCCGAGTAACACTGAATTGTACAATGACAAAATCATATATATGTTTATCGTCATAGTTACCATGTTCGAAAAGTTCAGATAGTTTGAAAGGGGAAAAAAGTTCCGGAAGTTCGGAATTTTTCAAAAGGTTCGGTTCGGTTCAGTTTTAAACATTACAAATATAAATAATAAATACCATACATAAATGATGATATTTGAAAAGAAAAACCAATTACACATAATAATAAATTAATATTTTATCTACGGAGTTTTTCCTTTACATGCTTAAGTATTATTGTTTCTTGATTTCATTTTAGTTTTGTGTTGAAGTTCTTCCAACTTAAACATTTTAATTTTTAATTAAAAAAATGTTTGACCAAACTTGTTGAGTAAGTTCGGTCAAGCCAAAAATACGGTCCGAACCGAATTTTCACTAAGTTAAAGAACATGGTAACTATGTTTATCATGACATTTTTTCATGGTGATTAATTATTATATTATAATATGTATCATCATTATGTACTCTTGATTCTTTTGTATTTTACTGTCACGACTCTCAGCTTTGAGGCTGTGGGTTTATTGTTAATGTTGATATTTCATTGTATTAGTGCATATCAATTCTCTAACAATTCAGCAATAGATATCGGATTTTGGCTTATGCAATGAATTATTAGATAGTGGCTTCAGCCTTCAGTTTTAAGTTTATTTTAGTTTATTTATATTATATTTGTAATATATATAAATTTAATATATTATTTTAATAGCCATCCCCAAAAATCAGGAAATTTTTTGCTGTCCTAGAGTGTTAGGTGACCATGAATATATGTCATATATGTCTGATTTTAGGGACTCAGCAATTAGCACTGATGATAAATGTGTTGTTATAACAGTTATTCTGATATGATCCTGTCAATATATTAATTAAATATGCAGTAATACCGTGTGTCCCTAACTCACTAAATTAGAAGACAAAATAAACTATTTATTCGGTTCTATTCTTCCAAAAAAATGTGCGCAACAAAAATATAGCCTGTCTTACCTTCCAGGAAAGGTTCCACTCTTATGAAGAGAAGATTCAATTTCAAGCATCAAATTCTCCAAAATGTCTGCCTGTTGTAATAGACAAAACATCAATCAATGCGCATTCAAAATCCAAAATCAGCTGGTTGATTATTGTAAAAGAGTTGCATAATCCCCAAGAAATCCAACTATAGAATGGAGGATTTCGAGGAATTTGGTTTTACCTTGCCTGGATGATCATATAAAGAGCGGAGATCTGAGAATAGAGAAGGAACACCCTGAACACAACCAAATCCGTGTCTTGAAACAGTCAGTGCCAGTGCTGCTTCATAAATAAATTTTATAGTAATCTTAGAAAATTGCAGGCTTTATCACAAAAATTATTCAAACTATAGTTATTATATGCAGCATCTCAAGGATCCCTTGAAATACAAACTACTTGGACTACAAATCGCACTTACCTTACTTAGCAAAGGTCTGACATAAACATCTACTGCATTCGAAAATCATCATGCACCAGGAAGTCAAGAGGAATACGCTGAAGGAGGAAAACATTATCCAGCACAGAAAGTTATAGTCTTATGATCTTATCTAATAAACTTCATTCAACCACCTTCACAATGAATTTAGATTAATTTGGTAAGAAACTATCATGCATCTTACACATATAGCCAGCATCAAAAGAAGATGTCCACAGAAAAAAACCTTTTAACAGCCATAGTAACAAAACATGCATCAGAAACAAAAGCTCAACTCCATTGGTCGTGCAGGATAAATTTAGGCCTTGTTTATACACAACTAAGCTGATATAAAAATAGATTTTTTTAATGATGAATATTAGCAGCGTAAATCAATATTGCCAACTGTAGATAGAAGTTAGAACAGAGAATGGTAACATGTAAGTAAGAAAGGATGCATTATATTGGCGTCCATAGGTAATCAAAATAGAAAAGTAGAATGGAAAAACAGCAAAGGAGTGCCCAAAAACTCCTGCCCAAAAACACAATAGAATGGAACCAACCAAAAGCCAAATGACTAAGAAGTAAAAATGTATGCCCTAAATATAAAAATTCAATTATAATATACAAATAGTATGAGGTAAGACATGAAGGATGATCTGCTGCCACATACACAGCATTGGAAGCAGAGGAGACAGAGAAGAAATCTGTCTATACCATAATCAACATCAGATATGATCCTTCAAACGTTGTTCATAAAATGATCCTTGAATATGTCCCTAAGAATGTCATTTGGCTAGGGGCTCGTATCAATAGAATATTGCAGAATCACCCTCGGCAGAAAAGAGAGTAAGAAATATGTCTCTACCCTCATCAAACATCAGATATGATCCTTTAACGGTGTCCAGAAAATAATCCTTGAAAATGCACCCAAGAATGTCATTTGGCCAGTGGCTTGTATGAATACAAATTGACAGTGAAGAATTTTCTTCTGCAGAATCATAGAGACTCCCTCAATAAGAATTAAGCCTTTCAGATTTGAACAGAGATCTGGTCTGTACATGGGTAAATGCAGGTCCTGCCATGTTCCAACCCCTAAACCTCAAGGCGGAGATTAAACTCTAAGTAACCCAGGTGAAGGAACAAAGTATGACTATTAGTCTATTACTGACCATCACATATATGCTTCATCTAAACTAAAATAGAAAGTGGAATCAAAAATAGAATAAATCTTGCAAACTGGATAATATCACAAACATTAATCGATCATCTTCTGATCCATGGGGATTAAGAAAAACAAATCCACTTCATCATCCAACTTGATCATAGAGACTCCCTCAATAAGAATTAAGCCTTTCAGATTTGAACAGAGATCTGGTCTGTACATGGGTAAATGCAGGTCCTGCCATGTTCCAACCCCTAAACCTCAAGGCGGAGATTATTCTCTAAGTAACCCAGGTGAAGGAACAAAGTATGACTCTTAGTCTATTACTGACCATCACATATATGCTTCATCTAAACTAAAATAGAAAGTGGAATCAAAAATAGAATAAATCTTGCAGAATCATAGAGACTCCCTCAATAAGAATTACGCCTTTCAGATTTGAACAGAGCTCTGGTCTGTACATGGGTCAATGCAGGTCCTGCCATGTTCCAACCCCTAAACCTCAAGGCGGAGATTATTCTCTAAGTAACCCAGGTGAAGGAACAAAGTATGACTATTAGTCTATTACTGACCATCACATATATGCTTCATCTAAACTAAAATAGAAAGTGGAATCAAAAATAGAATAAATCTTGCAAACTGGATAATATCACAAACATTAATCGATCATCTTCTGATCCATGGGGATCAAGAAAACAAATCCACTTCATCATCCAACTTGATCAGACCCAGTTTCAGTCAGCAGCAGTGCTTCAAATGAAGTTTTTTTTGTATGATGGCAGAAACCCCTGCTTCAAGTAGGGCAGTGGTTACGCAGCAGCAGGGCTTCAATTCAAGTATGTCTTGTATGGTGGTGGAAACAACCTTTCATGAAATGCTGTGGTTGCTTAACCACTGCCATGGTTTCACCCAAATAATCTGTCTAAGTGCAATAACAGATAGAGGACATTGTCTCTTCAATTCCCAAGATGCTTGGGAGAGCTTTACAGTACAAAAGGACACTCGTGAGACATGTTAAGAAGAGGCATCACTTCAGATGAAGATGATCAGAATCAGAGTGTGAGAGTGAAAGAGTTGGTGGTCAGCTGGTAGTAGAACTGAAGAAAAGGGGCGGGAGGAACTGAGTCAACAAGATAGCATGATAGTTGTTGTACTAGTTTGATTGATCCCTTTGTGATCCGTGTTTTTCCATAAGAAGTTTGGGCAGCTAGGCAATTGTCACTTCCAACTGATTTTCTCAACCTTGAGGTTTTCTAGACCAAAATCCTTGCATGCATTATTGTTCATGGTATTTTGCTTCTTGTTAATTGTTGTTATGGTCATATTTCAGTTCAGCAAGATCTGTTTAGGTTTCCAAAAACACAGTCCACTAATTGTAAGTTCTTAAAACATTCTGAATAGTCATTTTGAAGTGAATTCAAAGTAGAACATATTGCAGTATTTCACGCAAGGAAGAGCTCAAAATGTGCAAGATATACCTCAGGAATTCTGTAGACAAGCTATGTTGATGAGCTTGGACTCGGAGGATGACGACAACCAAATACATGGGAGGTCTCCATACACATCTAAGGAGATGGGTCATCTCAAGTAAGACAAGGACCTAGATGAGGCGTGCCTCCAACAATACCACATTGAGCAAGAGAAAAGGCAAGGAGAGGGGTATATTTCAAGGTAAAATCAGCACCGAAATCAGTTCACGAAAGAGTAAAACCAACCTTACAAAACCTACAAGAAATGTAAGAGGAAAGGCAAAACAAATGCCACCACTATACATGTTTGTAAGGATCCAAAGAACCATTGTAGTCATTGGGTTATAGATGCGCATACTAACACGGTGTTGGAAGTTGGACCCATGATTGCATACCAAGAATCGATCAAAGGACTCCTCCAAGAAGTCCATGGCATCTTTAAGAGAGCAATCAGAAATGGAGGTAGAGGACATTACAATATTGATGAGAAGCTAGGCTGCACTGCTACCAATGTAACCAAAAGGAACAAGAGAGAAGAAACGAGCAAGCTTTTTAAAATCACAATTTGGATCAAGAAAACCAAGGTAAATGCACTTGTTCAGAGTGGCTCTCAATCTAATTTGAGGTCAGATGAAGTTGTTAAGAAGCTTGGTTTTAATACTTATCCTTTGGGTTGGATGAAAAAGAGTGTAGAGATTCAAGTGACTAAGAAATGTAAATCCAAATTTGGCATTAACCTGCAATATGTTGATGAGATAGAAGCAAATGTGATTTCTCTTGATGCATTTAATGTGTTGTTTGGAAGTTCTTACTTGTATCTTAGGGATGTTATCTTCATGAGGAGGGCTGACAAATGCAAATGGATAAATGAAGGTAGCAACCATATCATCAAGGCAAGTCAAAGAAAGCCCAAACTTGCCTTAGTAAGTGCCAACCCAACAAAGAAACTCATTAAAGCAAGAAACCAATTTTGTTTACTTATTTTGATTTTTACAATACGCAAGATGATGGGTCAGATATTTCTTAAATTGATTTTGTTACCAAGGGTTGAAGATTTGGATGAATTGCTGCATCTTTTTGAACAAGTGTTCCAATCTCTTTAAAAAAATCCTCTAAAAAGGGAAGTAGAGAATGAAATTTGATTACTACTCAAATCTATTTCACCTAACATTTGCTTGTTCAAGCAATCACTTTTGAGAGTAAAGAATTGAAGAAATATCCTCAAGGGTTGTTGCAACAAGGTATCATACGCCCAAGTATTTCACACGTGGGTCACCCATTGTGATCCTGCATAGGACAGTGCTTGGAGGATGTGCACAGAGTATGGAGTGACTCGAATACAGGTGACCATCAAGTTTATATAAAAGATGATGTATGGAAGACAACTTTCAAGACAAAACATGGTAAGTTTAAATAGTTGGTACTTCCATTTGGTTTATGTAATGCACTAGCCCAATTTATGAGATTGATGAATGATGTATTGAGGCCTCTCATAGATTTAGATGTCATAGCATATCTAGATGATATTTTGGTTTTCAATGCTACATAGGAAGAACATCTAATCCACTTGAAACAAGTCTCGCAATTGTTGAAACTGACTTTTGTACAGTATGAAGAAATGTGAGTTTGCAAAACAATCACTAGTCTATTTGGGGCATGTGGTTGGAGAAGGAGAATTGAGAGTGGATCCAACAAAGGTCGAGGCTACCACTAATTGCCCCACGGTTAGGGGTGCAATAGAGATAAGAAGTTTCACTGGAACAGCACAGTACATCAGGAAATTTATTTCAGCTTTCTCTAGCATTGCAACACCCAGAGATACAACTGCAGCAAGTGGCAGGAGTTTTCATTAGGGTAAGGAACATGATAGTGCTTTTGATTCTTTGAAATATAAAATCAGCCATGCACCAATGCTTGCTCTTCCCAATTTGTGGCAAGTAAATTAGTTTGTTATCATTCAAAGGTATTTCGTCAGCAATAAGGGGCTATCCTGCATATGATAAAGAAATGTATGCACTAGTCAAGCAATAAAGAAATGGAAACATTATTTGACAGGTTAAAAAACTGTTGCGCATAGTGATCACAAACCTCTTCAATATTTGCAAGCACGAAACAAATCGTAGCTTGTAAGACACTACCAATGGATGGGGTTTTTTCATCGATTTCATTTGGTGATCAAATACAAGAAGAGAAGTATGAATGTTGTTGCATATATGTTATCTAGGCCACAATAAAGCAAGTTTCAACTTTGGCAACAGTTTCACAGCTTGAGCATCTCACAAAAGAGGCTTACGAGTGCTACCTCAAAGATGGGCTGTTCTACAAGTGGGATAAACCATACGTGCCAAAGGAATAACGACTTCTACTGATAAGGAAAGCGCTAACCTCCAAAGTTTCAGGCCATTTTGGTGTTGGTAAGAACATGGCATTTGCAAAAGTATGTGTATTGACTCAATAAGCAAGAAGTATCTATAATCATTAGAGGATGTATATTATGTTGTACAAGAAAACCTAAAGTTAAGACAAAAGGATTGTACATGTCTCTACCTATACCTAGTAGAAAGAAGGATCGTACACATCTCTACTTGTACCTATTAGACCATGGAAGGGCATCTCTATGGATTTGCGGGAGGTTAGATTCAGCAAAATGTATTTTGATTTCATGTAATAAGACAACAAAAGGATGCACTGTTTTTTAATGTGTGGGTGCATTTTGAGTTGCCTAAGTTCATAGTTTCAGGTACAAATTCCAGATCTTTTTGGGAAGTATTGGGTCACCTTGTGGAGGAAGATGGATACCAAACTCCAACGAAGTGTGGCTTTCAATTCTCAAACTAATTGACAAATGAAATTTGTAAATAGGACTTTGGTACAGTTGGTATGAAGTTAACAGCTAGTATCCAAGGACGTGGGATGAGTATTTGGCATATATCAGCACTTAAAACATAGGGCAGTACATACATCCACAAACAGGTCACCTTTCAAAGCATGTTTCGGTTACTTGCCTACTAAACAACTTCATATTGTGATGGGCCAACAAAGATAAGTAAACAAACAAGATCAAAGGTGACAACAGCAGCAAGGTTCATTGAGATTATTACACAAATCCTACGTAGTCGGTATATACCCTGCAAGGTATGGGTACTGGTACATACCATAACCAGCACGTAATACGGGTACGGCACGCAAGGGGTACGTCCAAGGTACCTCCTACAAGTGCCTGTGCACGACCGGGTACGCCCTAGAATGTACCCGGGCATTGCAGGGGTACCCTGGACGTACCCAAGCGCACCCTCTACAAAAAGCGGCATTTTATTTTTTTAGCCAAAAAAAAGTCAAACCGACTTTTAAAATATTAAATAAGTATCCTAAACCCTAAAATGTGCTCCCAAACTCTATAACAACAACAATAACAACACATTAACCTCACATTTGCATACTTGCCTCACATTTGCATACTTGACTCTCACCTTCATTTTTTCTAATTTCAATTGCTTAGGGCTGATTACAAGTGCCATATAGTTCAAGGAGCTTGCAATAAGTGCCAAGGAGTTCAAGAGCTTGCAACAAAGGTGTTTGGTGATTTGAGGTAAGTATTTTGTGGTTTTTTAAAGTATTTTAGTTTGTATAATTGTATTTAATATTTTGTAATTTTTTTTTTTTTTGTTATTGTAATATTGTTTTAAGCTTCATTTTTCAACATTTGATTTCATTTAATTTTAAACATTCTCTCAACACTAAATTGTTTTCATTTTTTTTAAATGCATTGTGCAATTAAAATGGCTGCGAGTTCTAGTTTGTGGGTCAAGGTATTAAAGGTCTCCCTTACAAATTCGATCCATACTTCCCCCTTTGGAGGCATGTCACACAACTAGAACAAATACCAGGTGGAGGGGGCGTTATTTGGATTTGCTCACAATGTAATATGCAATTTAAGAGCTCTACAGTTGGGTGAAAGCCCATTTGTGTGGGGCTATTGGCCACGGAATTAGAACATGTGGAGGGTTGGATGGAAAGGGGTTGCCACGTGCAAAGACCCTTGCATACATCAAAGAGCAAGAGGAAGCAGATGTAGCAACTGCCCTAAAATCCAAGCATCCTATGGCAAAAAAAGGAAGATCAAATAACAAGCCACTTGTTTCTCCTTTGTTGATGTTGTGGCCCTAGATCACCTATTTTTGTCTACACCTATTACAACCGGAGGGGAAGAGGATTCACCTCTTTCTCACAAAAGAACAAAAGATACAAGCCCATTGGAAAGGGCATTCCAGAATGAAAGTAGGGACATAGCCGACCAAGGTATTGGGTGCTTTATTTATGCATGTGGTGTCCCATTTAATGTTGTTAGATCACCATATTGGCAAGATATGGTGAGATGTATTAATGAAGCCCCTAGTGGTACATTAGTCCAGGGTATGAAAAGGTGCGCACCACCTTATTATCAAAAGAAAGGAAAAAAGTTGAAGAGGCATTGCTGCCCATCAAGAATCAATGCTTGAAAACAGGGGTGTCCATCGTTTTTGATGGATGGAAAGATACAACAAATAGGCCATTGATCAATGTGGTTGCAATGTGTCCTAAAGGGGCAATGTTTCGAGGGCTATTGATTGTGAGGGGCAAGTGAAGGATGCCCAATTCATTGTCGACATCCTCATTGAATCTATTGAAGTGTGGGGCCTCAAAACGTTGTCCAAGTTGTGAAGACAATGCAAAAAATTATAGAGTCAGCAAGGTTGGTTGAGGCAAGGTATGGACACATATTCGGACACCTTATGCGGTTCATTCCTCAACTTAATGTTACAAAAATTGGGCACAAAAATTGCTTGGATCAAACAAGTCTATGAGGAGGCAAGTGAGATTCAAATGTTCGTCAACAACCACCACATGTCCCAAGCCATTTTGGAGATTCTCGACATTACAAGCTATTAAAGGTAACGATAACATTTTTTTTTAAATAATTATTAGTTTTTAAATTTTATTTTTATAAATTCATTAAATTAATTTATAAGTTTGTAATTTGTAGAATTTTGATTTTTGAATGTTTTAAATTTACTTGTCTTAATTTTATTTGTTTTAATTTCTTATTAGGTTGTTGAGACTCGATTTGCCTCGCACACACTCGTCTTGAGACACGACTTGTGAAGGTGTGAGCAACATTGAGTGGCATGGTTATCAAGACCTTTGGAGTGTATGGAGGCAAGCAAATAGTGAGAGGGCCAAAAATGTGAAATTGTTGATCCTTGATGATGCATGGTGGGATCGTGTGGAGTACTTGCTCAATTTTACCGAGCCCATCGTGAGTATGTTGAGATTTGTTGATATGGATCATCCATGTATGGGTGAGATTTATGATGGAATTGACTCAATGATTGAGTCAATTAAGACCATCATAAATGCCAAAGAGCAAGATCCTACAGAGACTTTCTTCAAGGAAGTGCAATCACATCTCATTGAAAGGTGGAACAAAATGACTACTCCATTGCATCTTCTTGCTTTTGCCTTGACTCCAAAATACTATAGCGCAGGAAGATCCTTTCTTTGCCAGGAGGGTCCCACCATATAGGGATGTTGAAGTTAGTGAGGGGTATAAGGCGGCATTTGCTAGACTCTTCCCAGATCCAAAAGTAGAAGACATGGTTAGAGCAAAGTTTGTGAATTTCATATCCTCCAGGATCACTCCATTAGCGCTCTTCATGACAAATACAAGATGGATGCTTATTCATGGTGGTATCTCCATGGACAAGCATACACCTACCTCATGCCACTTGCAATAAAAAGTTTTATCATAAGTAAGATTTTAGTTTTTATATTTCTTAACGCTTTCTTTTTTACTTTTATAAATTTAAAATTTTAATTTTGCATTGACTTTGTGGCTTGCCTCATTAGGTTGTGAGTTATTCTTTAGCTGAGAGGAATTGGGGTACATACTCATTTATCCACTTGGTTAACCGTAACAAGTTGGGAGCAAAAAGGTGAAGGATTTGGTCTTCATGCATTCTAACTTGCGCCTTCTATCACATAAGAAGATGAGTACAAGCAAGGGCCAACAAAGTGTTGGGATATAGACCCAGAGACTCCAAACTTGGATGCTTCCATTGCCCAACTTTCATTGCTAGACCCGGACCTAGAGAGTACTTTGTGTGACCTGCATAGTGGGGCTAGTGGAGCGGCATTGCTGATGGTTCTGGTTCTACTCCTGATGCTTGTGGTTCTAATGAACCACGTGATGGTGGTGATGCTCTCGTTGATTACATTGGAGAAGAGACTGAGCCATTTGATTGTGATTATAATTAGACTATTAGTATGTTGATGTATCTTCATTTTTGTGTTTACATTGTAACATTTGATTAATGTACTACTTGTAGGTTCGAACAATGAATATCATGACAAAATGGATTGAATTATCAATACGTTTTAACTTGTGGCTATTTCACTTATGTTTTGTGGTATTTAATAATTTGTTTACTCTATGTATGTGTAAGGCTGGAATTTGGTTTATTTGGTTTTTAACATTTTAATATATATATATATACTGAGACGGTCATACCCAAGTGCCGTACCAGGGCCCACAACAAAAAAATTCCATACCAGCGTATCAGATCCTTGTAACCGTACCTGTACCGTACCACATACTAGCTACCTAGCACAAATCCTTCTAAAAGTAAAAGAATAATTGAAGAAGTCTCAAGCCAAGTACAAGGCTAGACATGATCTGCACTTAAAGAGGCATTCTCTAGAAGTAGGGGATAAGGTATGGTTGTATTTGAGCAAAGAAGGAATTCAAGAACAATCCAGAAGCTCAAATACTTAAGGGAAGGACCATTCAAAGTCTTAGATTAGATTGGCAAGAATGCTTTCACTCTTGATCTTCCCCCATTCATGAGGATTTACTCGGTAGCAAATTGTGAGAATTTGCACCCATATAATCCATCCATGTTGGATGAAAGACAATTGCTACTCTTTATAGAAGACTTTTTTCTTGGATGCACATGGAGAGATGGAGGATGTAATTTTGCAACAATAAGTCAAAAAGATTCACGAGGGACCACAAGAATCCTGGCATGTTAGCATCAAAGGAAAGACACCATGACAAGCAAGATTGTCATCATCATCCAACCAGTGAAAACCCGATTTTATTCACCAATAGGGCTTCAATTGAAGTATTTCTTATATGGAGGTGCAATGGCTGGAGCAGCGACATAACTGCCAGGTGCAACAGTTCCAAAACAGCCAGTTTGCTTTAACCAACTTTTCACCTGAATAGTCATTCAGAAACAGTAACGATAGAGAACTTTGTCTCTTCAATTTCCAAGACGGTTGGGAATTTTTTAGTGTATGAAAGAAACTCCTGAGGAATGTTAAGTAAGAGGCATAAATTCATAAGACAATCAAAATCAAAGTGCGAGATTGACAAGGTTTGTGTTCAGTTGGTTGTATAAGGATTGAAGAAAAGAAGTAGAGAGGACTTGAGTGAGCAAGATAACAAGATGCTTGTTGTACTTGTTCTACTCATCCCCTTGTAATCCATACCAAAATCCTAGTGTCTTTTGATATTCATGGCTTTGGGCTTGTTGTTCATGGTTATCATATTCATATTTCAGTTCTGCAAGTTTTCTTTATGTTTCCAACAGCACACTACACTAATACTAAGTTCCTATAACATTCAAAGCCGTCAATTGGACGTGAAGTAGGATAGCACATTGTGATTCACGAATTCTGTTGAGAAATCTTTCTAAGGTGTATTGTGATTTGTGAATCGCTCTTCAGACAAAACTCATAGGGATGTATGTCGAGAATGTGAAATTTTAAATAATCTGAAATGCGCATACCTAACAGCCCCTTGCTTCATCACAACAATCGAGATAAAGAGCATCATTTTCCACATGCAATGACCAAGTTGAGTTTTCTGTTGTAATTTTAAAAAGGCCCTTGCTCCTGAGGAAACCAAACATATTTTTCCTCTAGGTAGAGACTGTGATAGGAAGATTTCTCAAAAAAATGTTTCTATTTCGAAAATTAGTGAAAGATAACATTAAACTTGAGGAAAAATCAACTGAAATAGTCAGAAAAACTGAAGGCTACATGAAAAATATGCGGTTCCCATAAAAAATGATGCCAAAAAGGCATTTGCATGTTGGAATTGAGAACTTCTTAGCAACCTGATGGAGAAAAGAAACTTCTGAAGCACCAAATAATAGAAAAAGAGAAACCATTTGCATGATTGCAAAGAGCACAAAAGGTAGGAAGGACAGAAAAAAATTGTGACAAAAACAGCCTCCAGATGACTAAAAACTCGAATTATAAATATTTATATTTCTTGTACTTAAATGAATATATCATATTTTTTCAAGATCGACTTTTATGGCATGTGAATTTAAACCAGGTAAATTAGATTACAAATTTGTAACCGCCATAGCCAAACATTTGGTTAGCATGCTACATACTCCATAGCCAAGCAAATAACAAATGATATACCACAGAAAATAATTAAGATGGCCTGAATTTAATACTGTTTCAAAGAGAATAATTGTTTGAAGTATAGCATGTATCTCTGACTACACTACAACATTTGCAGAAAGAAAAAGGATATAAAAATAATAATGCAATATATTAATTTTTGTAGTTATCAAAGCTTGTATATCTTTTGGAAAAAAATATGACAACATAAGACAAATACTTACTGTATATCAATGTTTTTATTGCTTTAATAAATTTTAAAGCTATAATGACAACCATAAACATTACTTTGCGGTAAACTCCACTCCTAAGTTCCTGCAGAGGGTGAGGTATGCAATTATATTTCAGAATTTCAAATATTGATCATTTCCAAGTGGAGCGATTGCCATGATCCTGCAACAGCAAACTGAGCATGCTCTGCATCTTAATAAGTTGGGCTATTGTTTGAACTATAAGACTCACAAACTTAAAATCATTTTGACACAGCCACGATCATGCAGGAGAACCAGTTAAGGCCAGGTGCAAGTGCTATGTGAGTTTGATGGAATAGGTAACCCTTGTACGTGGCCTATAACCCAAATGGTTTGCTAAGCTTGATAGTGTGTTAAAAGCTTGCATTATGTACAACAGGTTACAGTGCATGTAAGTGCTTATGATGTTGCTGAACAAACAGAAAATTGAAAGGGCACAAACAAAGAAACCAAATCCTTTACAAAATGAAACTCATTTAACCAGAAAAAACTAATCCACATAAATCAGGAAGAAAGATGACAGCACCATTAGTATTGTATTTACCGATCAAGGAAAAATACATCTCAATCAAAATAAGATATTATATCATCATCCTGACTCAAAAGAAGAGTGTCCCTTACAAATGAGATAATTTACCTTAGCAGCTGAAGACCATGGATATTGCTCACGAAGAGACATGTATAAAGAAGATAGCTTATTAACATTCTCTGGTGAATATTTCCCACTTTCTTGTGATAGACCTAAACAATTTTGGAGTCCTTCATAGTATCTGGCATGACAGGATAAAAATAAAATCTGAGTACATAGAAAAGAAATGTTTAGCATTCATGGGCATGAAAATTTAAGTCTGCAATCAATATACAGTACAACCTCATTCCAATTTCAAAGATTAACGATTCCAAGAACTTGAGATGGTTCCAATAGCATTTTACAAATCAACACACATCAAGAACACATTTTACCATTTAGCACGCATCATGAACAATGTGCAGGTGCTTGCACATAGTCACAAATATTCAAACCATGGAAAGAATTCATTCAAATGAATCCAGATTGGCCATTTACCTTGTAACTTCTTTGGTAGGAAATCATCCTAGTGTAAAAACCAACAATTTTTCAAAGACATCCATTTGAGGCATTTTCTGTGCCAAAGCAACAGTATGTTTTACCAATTAAGCTGCTCATATGGTATTGAAATAATGTTTGGGGTGGGGGAAGAGTGGGGGAGGGGGTTTTTGAGACCACCTTAAAAGGAGGACCATAACCAAGAAAGGTCTCTGGTAAAAATGAGGTTCAAGGCAGCATACTAAACCCGAGAAAGAATCCATCAGGGAGAAAAGATTAACTATGCAAAATATACAGAAGCAGTCAAATCAGAATAACTACTAAAATGATAAAAATGAACATAGAAGAGGCTGCAAACCAAATTCAAAAATAACAGAAGTGCTTGAAGAATATAAACTCTACAATTTGTAGAAATCATGCCAAGATAAGGAAGAAATACATGCCTGGCACAGATAATGACAATAGCAATATCTTGCAATGAGCACAACTAGGAGCCCATAGTTCAGTAAATGAGTTAACAACAATCATATTGAAAAATTTTTATAAACAAATATCATTAGAAATCCTATATTGTCATCCTTTATCTCTACCATTGTTTAAGTTGTGATTCACTGGCCTAAAATTCTATAGCCACAAGATAAATCTACTTGTAACATTTTACTGACAAGCTGTACAGTAAAAACTAGAAAGTTCCTCAAAATTGCATTATACTATGATTATAGAATAACCTCGGAGAAGAAAAAACCTATAATTGTTAGAATTTGCAGCAAGTAAAGACCGATATGTTGACTCGGCATCTTCAGAACGCCCAAGCTTTAGCAATAAGATAGCACATTGTTCCTTGAATGCTAGCTTGTCAACCTGCATTGCAATTCATAACATATACATTGCAACCCACCCAACATTTGCATGCACTTATAGTTGGACACTTCAGATAAGGATATACATCTCTACTTACTATTTTAGTTGCCTTCTTATTGAGTTCCTCTAGCGCTCTTCCCGGGTCTTCACATTCATCAAGAAGAGAGATCTGCAATTCATCAATGTAAGAGGCACATGTAAGCAACGGATGTCGCAGCCCACAAGCAGCTATGAACAATAATATAAATGCAAGACATCCATCTTTTCACTGGATATTCTCTATGAGGTTCTTATTAGTCGTTCTATAAATTATATACATTTAGAAAGGAACACTTTTGATCGACAAAATCCTCCCACATTCAAATTCACTCTATAGATATACTCAAACCACATCTATCTCAAATTACCCTTTCTAGTAATGGTTAAAATTGTACCAAGCACTAAAAAGAAGGGTGAATGCCAATGATTATGTCAAAGATACAGCGAAGGAGGAGAAAACAGCATTCTTTTTCCTTTGCCTTTTTTGAAAACATTCAGTATATATAGAGAACCTCAACATATTTTTCCATAAGCATCATGCCTAAACTCCTAATTCAAAAACTTATTCAGAACCTGAAGAACAGAGAAATCAATAAAATCCTTTAAACATTAGTCATATTTACAAACAAGTAATTCCCTGGTATATCTTCTTCCACCACTCATTGCTACTTCAAAAGAGAACCACCATTACACAGAAATTATTACACGGGATTTATTGGAGAAATTCATGTAATCCTAAGAGGCAATGCTGCCCGCCTATCACATTCAGAGCCAACCAAAACACTATTGCAGAGCAAACCTGTGGTTCAAAACCAGGAAAATTCCTTCATCACTGCGAGTTTAGTCTGCTTCACAGCATTGAAGAGTTGAACAAAACACCTTTCCCAGTTTGGATTGGAGATGCCACCCTTCCACTAATCTGATTTCCCAGGCCCTTAACACTTACAATAATTTCACACAACATGAGAGCCGATGCAGCTCACACACTTCATGAATAATAATATGGCAAGATGAATCACTACCCCCTTGGGAAGCGAACTTGGACATGGGGGTTTCGGTAAAAGGCGCACTTGGGCTCAAGGGAGAGTTGTTAGGATAATGGGTAGCCCTTGGGGGCTTGGACAGAGATCCAAAAGAGCAGCTGGATTTGTAAAACGCAGATTGATGTCCATTAAGTCTCCCTACTTGAAGAGGAATAAGCGTACTGTTAACGCGAAATCACAGCACCCCCAAATGAGCTCTAAAAATCTGCTTTTCTAAGGCAGACTCATTTGGTGTGATTTGCATAACATTGGACCATCTCTCAAGCTGTGGGACTTGCAGACTTGAGATGGCCCTCAGAGAAAGCCGGCTTCTTCTTCTTGATCCTAATGCTAAACTACTCCTAATGCAGAAATGACGTCTAACTATACCTATCCTAACAATGCCAAGGAGACAGGGAGAGAGAAAGTGCATAAAGAGGGAAATCCTACACTAACGAGGTGATAGCACCAAGAAAAGGGAAGTGTTGGTCACAATCTCAGCTGCCTGAAGTGGAGAGAGGTGAGCAGAGGAGAGGGTGGACAAGATGCACCACAGACCAGAGATAGATTTCACACAGAACACCACTTCAAAACCCATTAAACACAACTCCCAAGACCTGCAACAAACATTAGAATATGCACAAGTATACCCTGCAACGATGAGAGGCGAGAAGAGACGACAAAATGAGCAATGGATGGACAAAACACATCATGAAACAGATTTTATTGCTCCAGGAATTCACACAGTACACCATTAACGGGCAAGAGGCAAGAGAATGTCATTACAAAGCTGTGAAAGGAGGTTCAGACTCCATTTTTGACCCTGGGGAAGAAAAGAAGAGGGGAGGCAGAGAAGAAGAATGGACAACAACCTTTTACAATGAATCCCGCCCTGTATTTATAGATTTGATCAGAGAGAAGAAAAGAGAGAGAGAGAGAAGTGGGAAAAGTAGGTCAAAACTCAACCACTGTTGTTAATGCTTCTAATAAAATCTACCCCCAAATCCGTCTTTACTGCATCAATCCTTGGTTTGGCGCCTTGAAGGAAGTGGAAAGCATGGCGGAAGCTTGATTGAATCCGATCTAGTGCCGAGAGAGATAGATCCTGCATTATCAAGGCCGAAGACGTTTCCTCCATTTTTCTTCACCTAACCTCCTCAAAAATTAAAGTTTCAGACCTTCGTGGCGTAGGTGAGGCCGAGATCTTTCCAATGGTGTCAAATTTACAATATTTCGAGCCCTGAGTCAAAAGATATGCCCCTTCGAAGTTTGTATCGATCCGTACGAATGGATGGGGAAAACAGTTTGAAAATGGGTCCCCTTTTGAGATGGGACACGTGGCAGCCAGATTAGAGCAAAAATCGGGTTTGCGGGTCCATAATTTACCTTTTCCCCTTTTGCGAAACACAAAACTCAAAAAACCCCCAGCCCCGAAGCTCCGCCTTTTGACTCTGCTTGACCATTTGCCCCTGCCTCCGTTTCGTCCTAAGACACATGGAGATGCGGCACTTGTTTGAGCTTCTCTTTTTGGATTCACCTTTGGAGGAGCGCCGTTAGGACACGTGGTTCCCTCTGCTGGCTCTTCCATACTTAGTCGATTCTGGATTCTTTCATGAACGGTTTTGAGCCCGAAGACCTTGGATCCTTGCCGTTTTTCCTTTCTTGCTCCTAGCCTCTCTTGCAGCCTTTGCCCCTTCTTCTCTGACCCTGATTCCATTGTTGAGTCCTCCCTCGACCCTTTAAATAGATTTAAGACATGGAAACGCCCAGAAGAACCATTTCTTCTATTTCTTCTTGTGCAGGGTTGAATTTGACTTTCTCAGCCTCTGTTTTCACTTTGCCTGGTTCTGGAACTCGAGCTCGTGGGTCTGAATCGTTTCCCTTCATGTTTTCTTTATGTGTAAGGCTTGTTCTAACCAAACTTTCCGGGGAAATTTGGGATAACAGTGCAAATAAATGAAGCAAGGTTACCAAACTCAAAAAGTTAAGTGCACATGGAGCTGCCTTGGAGATATGGGGGACGTCAAGCACGGGGAGAGTTAGTTTGAGAAGACTGTTGAATATTCACAGGGGAGAGACAGGATAGGCTGCTGACATACCTGAGTAATCCCTTCAGCTACCTGAAGGTGCTGCATTCCACGAATTTCAGCATATGTAGCTTGCTCCTCCTCATCAAGAAACAAACAGATTCTTTGAGATCTAATAAAGATTTACATTATCCTAATAGAGTAAATTGCCTGAACCAATAAAGCACCAAGAAAACTTGGTTAACGATGCTGCAAATAGGTGTCCCTTTTCTCCTCTATTTCGAGAGCTCGAAAGGTCTGAAGCCTTAAAATATCAAGTCAATAGAAGAAGTGTGAAAGCCCATCTTCTGTAGCTGATCTGTGGGCAAGAAACTTCAACAATGCAAGCAAATGCTTCACTGTAGGAAGAGAAATGAGTACCGGAAGGAATTGTAAAAATTGTCTTCAAAACATCAAACCAATTGGATACACAAATAAACTAACAAACAACATCAGGAAAGTCCTGCTCATTGAAAGCTATCCACTAATGACGTCTTGCACATGGCCATGAAATGAATGATCTTGACTCATATGGTTGGCAGTGATACCATATATGGCAATGAGGTCAACGGACGAAGGAACAACAAACAACCATTCAATTGATCAATCATCAAAGTGCACAGACACAATACGGAAGTGAAAATTTTCGCTCAAAAACTTTATCTTTTCAGTTTCCAAAATGTACAAGCAAATAACTAGCTATGAGAAAAATTGATTACAACTCAGAACCTACAATGCACAGAAATGCCTCAGGGCCCCCATACCGGCATCCAGACGTTTCTGGTGCGGCAACAATACCTGAATGGGCTGAAACAGTGCGGAAAAGCCTTCAAAACATCAGTGTCCCAAATCCATACCATTCCAGTACAGAAACCAGGGCATTTCCATCCCATTTCTAGCAGCATAGGTCACTAGAAAGATGAAAAAAATATAAAATACTCAAAACCGTAAAAACAGACCCGAAACTTGCAAAACACGCTTCCTTAAAGCAGTATAAACACGCCCTTGGCCCATTACAAAACACACAGTCATTCCATTGCTCATTTTCAATTTTCACAAACTCTCAACATTATTAAAAATTGTTGCAACAAAAGCACGGAACCAGAGCTAGAGGAATTCAGTGGTAAGTTACAAAGAGCAAAGAGGAATTGAGGAAAACCTTCAAAGAGGAATGAAATAACAAGTATGTTGAATATTTTGAACTTTCATAATATTATAATTTGTAAGTGCTTTATCTTTTATGGACTAAAAATGAGTATTATATATATATATATAGTATATATATATATATATATATATATATATATTGGGTGTGTGTGTTTTTAATAATATATTGTACGGAAATTTGCATGCTGTATTGTACCCAAGGTTTTGTAAAAATCAGCATTTCCATGTTTCGGACCCGTTTCCGTTTCCTAGCAACCTAGCTTAGAACTTCACCACAACTATCTTCTTGAATACATTAAAAATTGCATGTCTACTTTCTTCTTTTGAACTCAAACTACACACACCATACACCTATCTTGACTTATTGATGTTTTAGCAAATCTATTTTGCAAGCTTGATGACATAAATACAGCCTATGTGTTGTCAAGCTTAAACCATTTGAACGCATAACCTTGCAAGGTTCTTGAAATACACTTGAGTCTTGCCTTATCTTCCATGACTTCATTAGCCTTCCAATAATATTCCCAGTTAAAACAATGTGTAGTTGAATATTGATTTGGCTGACCACTAAACCTTGCTGGTTTGCAAATCAATAAGGGTTTTAATTCCATTTTTTTCTTTTCCGCTCGTTGAACTCTACAGTTTCCCTTTTCTAAGGGCAGCAAACTGACCTAAGTGATTGGAGTTTTTTTATTTTTGCAGTTATGGACAAGTGGAGGATGTCTTCACGTCCCCCCCACGTTTCCCCTTCCCGAGCGTTTCCCAACATTTTCAGACGTCCCCAAGACGTTTCCCAGCAAAAACAAAAGTGGGAAACGTTTCCCCCACGTCCCCAAGACATCCGGGACGTCCCGAACGTGTCAAATTTGGGGGACGCATCCCTACGTAACTATGATATTCACTCACCTACAATGATTTTTTGCTCAAATAACTTGTTAAATCACCTTCGTTAAAAAATAATCCATACAAAATGCAAACGACAACCAAAGACTCTCAAGTGTTATTGACAAGCCTGCACTTACCAAATGCTAGCAAAGGACCTAAACCTAGGGGTTTTAAGGCCTAGGCTCTAGTACCATGAGAGAGTTAAGTGCAAAATCCTACGATTGACAGAGAAACAAACAAAACCTCACACAAGAAAAGAATACACAAAAGAACACTAAGATACAGTAACTTTTAGGGCACCAAAGCACAACACTACTCAATATAGAAAAATAATAGAATTGCAATGAGATGTATTGTTTAAGTGGTCTTTATTTATATGCCCGAACCTAAGATATTGTGAAGAGTCAACACTCTATGGCCTACATTCTAATACAAGTATCCCACAGGTCGATCACAAGATTTGTAACTTAATGGGCATGATATGACGGGCTTTATTACTCTAAGTCTCTAACAGTGATTATAATAATCCAATACACTAACCCTAACAGTGCCTATTACAATCTAATCCACTATCCCTAATTACAAGATTGCTTGACCTAATCCAAAAATTCTTGATACTTTATAAAGGGAAGTCAATATTTTGATTTCAGCAAAGCAAGCAGCCCACTACCAGCTACACTTACGCATGTCTACGTAGTGGCAACTTTCACGAAGGAAACATAGAACCATGGTAAAGAGTGGTGATAATGAAAATCCGCAATTGAATTTCAGGAGAGTAAAAACCCTGTAAATTTGGATTTTTTCACTTACTGCCAGTGCCACTCGAACAGTTCCATGGATTTCTTAACAAAGAAGAGGTAAACCTACATTTTATAGGGCAGTTAAAAGCCTTAAACTTGGTTTCAAGTTGTTATCATGCTTTAGGGTTGAGCCTATAACCTTTATGCAGGAGCAAACTATTTTGGAGTCCAAGTAAATTTGGTCTTGCATCTTTTTTTGATAAAAGATAAAAGAAAAGGAAAAACCAGCTACAAGTTTACTGGGCTTCTTTCAGCTTTCCTTCATGCCTACTCGCCGCCTAAACTGAACAAAGATAGCCTACTTCACAAGACCTGAATCTTGACAAATAAACGTTACCCAATCCTGAATGTCATCCATCATATTCAGTGGATCGATTCCTGAAGCAAAACAACATATGATAGGTAGGAATTCAAAAGTGTATACTTAAAATAACCCACTTCTATTTATATCCACCACTATACAATGTGTTTGGGCCTAGTCTTGATTCTACACATTTTTATGGTTAGGGCAGCATATTTTACATAGGAAAAGTATTAGAGGGGATTAGAGAATATTAAACCTACACATTCATCCACTTCATGCATTATCATATATTCTATACCTATGCTAAAAAGCATCCTGAACAAAGTTGGCACTTCAAACCCTGACCATCACCCAAAACAAGTTGTAAGTTGCAACAAACTGCACATCTGCTTGTACTTGTCAAAATTAACACTGGACATAGTTTGTGAGTGGATTAGTTACTGGTCTAGTCTCAACTCGCACTTCTGACTTCCGCTATATTCCACTATAAAGATTAGTTTATCAGTGGTAAAAGCACTTATCCTCCGCAATAACACAGACAATATCTGAACACAGTTCTGACTATCAGAAATGCTAGGATACCATGTCAATACAGTCACAAAGGCTGGCTTAATTATTTTGGAAAAAAACAATATCTTTAGGGATGTTGTCCATCACAAGATCCGAGGGATATTTTACTGTTTGTAAAGCATATTAGGAGGATCCTTCACTACCTTTTTTCCGTTATCCAGTTCAAAAGTGCTGGGCCCTTTTTCCTTCAGCAAGTAGTTACTTTCAGACTGAGTTTTCAGGGACTTCACAGGCCACCAAATTACTTACTCCTTTCAGCATATTTTGCCCTCTAAAGGTATCAAGCACCCTCTAACAAGCAGCGGTCACAAGTGCAACTGGTGCAGAATCTGTGGCAGGGTCCTCCTCTGCAAGGACAAGTAAAATAGCTCATTCCTTTTTCATCCCTCATGTAAAAATTTAGCTACTCTTCACCATCCATAGTCAAGACTACACACGGAAACTCCCAAACCCACATTATTAGTTTAATGTCTCTCTAGAGGGTTGTCAGTTGTGCATTATACGACGGACTAGAAAGTTTACCTTGCTTCTCTGTGGGATTGTTCACTGGGCCCTCTTAGCCCAGGTCATTCTCTAGAGGACACTGTCAAACTCTATATTGGTGTTTGAGTGATGATTGACAAGAATATTGGCCCCTTATCTGTTCCTGATTCTGTTGCAGACTGAAGCACTATCAACCATCGTTTATCTTCTCTTGGCTTTCATTGGTTTTCTATAAGCATGTGAGCTACCTTTCACAAAATTGATTTGTCTAGGATTTACCCATTTAGGTTGGGCCTCTCTTCTTAGACCCTTTTCCTTCTTAGGCCTTGTTTTATATTTAGCTGTCGATTTTTATAATTTGGCTGTTTGAGTTCTTTCGGCACAGCTAATCTTCTATTGCAAGTTGTAACTTTCCATATTTTTGAGCCTAATTAACCTACCTTAAATCTTTGCAGACATTAACACAATTTTTCCCGTCTTTCTTTCAGTAATAGTTCCTGGGTTTTCTAATAGTTAGAACCCTCTATTAAATTCCTCAAGCATGACAAATAACTTAATAAGAACGCACGTCATGTATATGCCGTGTCTGCTCAGTTCAAAGCCTACTATTTCAATGTAAATACTGTAATACACTTTAAAAAAGCTAATATGACCTCCCTAAAGTAAGAACCCCATCTATAGACATCTTTCAAGAGACTAAATTTAAGTAAGCCAATTTTGATCTAACAGAGAACTGAACCTTTGTAAATGCAATTATCTAATTCTGCCAAGCATCGTGTCCATTGAACGCAATGATCTGCTTTTGGCCACCGTTTACTTATCATCAAAATGGATGCCTGAAGTTTTTACGTCACTCGACTTAATCGCACTTCCCTGAATTGACCCAGAAGTAATTTCAGAATGTTTTTATTTTTATTTTTAAGTAACAATAACAATTATATTTTAAAAAGAAAAATGCATCATCTCAGGATGTTTCTCTTTGATCTTTTAAGAAAATTTTAATGACGTTCTCCCAAAATACACATTCAATAGATCGTAGTTTGTTAAAGGCAAGATAGGGCATACGTGGGTGTACTCTTTGGGGACATTCTAATTACTAAAAATGAATTTAATTCATGCTTTCTAACATTACAATAGCCCATCTTCACACTTGAAACTAAAGGAAAGAAAGCATACTTTGATTGTTTTCACTTTTCAGGGTGGGAGGAAAAAAACCTTTCAGAAGGCTCAGTAGCTTTAATGTAAATTTTAACTTTTCTGGATGACCTTCTTCTCCAGGATATTTGTCAAGTAAATAACATAGGGATCATCATCAACCAAAGAAAGCACTTTATGACTTCAAAAGAATAGATCAGATATTACATCTAAAAGTCCATGCTAACCCAGCATAAGTTCATGTTTTGAGACAGCATCAATACCTTCCTGTTGAGTCATGAACAAGGGGACAAGCAAAACAAATATATCCAGTTGTAACCAAGTGAAAAACACATAAATGGATGTGTATAACGGAAGCAAGTTGCCAATGATAATAAAACTTTATCAGGAACATAACAAATCTAGACCAAGACTATGGGCTTCAATCAGACCCAGATCAAAACCCAGTAAATTCTGCACCAATTTATCTTGACAAATATAGTCCCTTCTTAGCATCACCTAAATCAATCTTATTTATGTATCAGTGCCAACATCGGTAAACTAGTTTCAGTTATACACTTTGTGCCTGCATATGAGAGCAGCAATAGGAATCAGCGTTGCTTATCAATATTTCTTGCTCATATATGTCTTCTGCTATCACTGCAGTTGAGCTCGTAGCACATAAAGGTCTGTTGCCAATCCTTTGTTATCCTGATTGGCATGGAAGCAGTATATTTTCATCCAGAGGCATTTTGCTAGCCTTATAAGGCATTTCAAGCCAGGGTAGCTCTACATATTGGTCAAAAGAATCGTTCTGCTACAATAACAAAAGCAAATGATGTATTTTACACAAGAAAGCACTGCTCTATTGCCAAGGGAATACTCAGAAATTCATAACTGCAACTTATTTGGCCCCTCCATACAATAAAATCACTTCACAACTAGGTCGCAAGGTTCGTATTCATGTTCGCATCTGGTGAGGATATCAATTGGAAAAGAAACATGAATGAGATCAAAAATATAATTTGACAATTAAATAGAATCTTAAAAACAAACAATTTTAATTTAAAATATAAAAATAAATTAAATCTAATACCTAATATTAATTTTAAAACTTAAAGTATTCATTAATTTATGCTAATATCTAAAGTCTAAAACTAAAGCTAAAACAAGGAGAATCTCATTTAATCAACACCATGATAAAAGGCCAAACTCCAAACTAGAAGCACCTGTTCCTACTCCGTCTGGCTCATAAATGTTTAGTTTTTCTCAAATATCCTTTTCTCGCTTCTATTATGAAGCCAACAATGCTGCAGACCTCCTTTCTAATGCTGGTGTTGACCTGGGAATGTTCTCCAAAATCGAAAGCTCTCTTCCTACTGATTGGTCTGGTCTTAAAGTGCCAATTTTTAGTGATTTCCCCAGCCATAATTGATCTATGATTCACCACATATCTCCTCAATATCATGGGGCAAATCTAATTATGATTTTAGCTGTGGCATTTATTACTATCTCCATCAGATAATCATTTCACACTCTCCAATGTGTGTGATGAATGGGCGATGTAGCTTGTTATAGCAAGTGGCTCACTAGTCTCTCCTCAGGCCATGCGAGCTACACTGATTCAAAATGAATTCCTTCATTAAAATGCTCATTCATTCTGCTGCATTCCTATACTCTGTTCACCTCGGTGTTTCCCCAATGTGCCTGCAGCATTCTATCCATGGAGCATGTAGCTGGTCCATCCATGGTACACACAGCTGGTCCATCCAACACTTCTCAAGTAACAGGTCAATCCGTTTCCTATGTTTTCCTCATTAAATGCCTTTCCTTGGAGAATTTCAGGAAGGAATTTGTAAGGCACGTCCTCAAAAAGGTAATTGCAGCGTCATCCCAAGTGTTAACAGGACCATCGAATCCATGAGGGATGATTGTCTCAGAAAGCTAGCTGACATCCCATCCACTTTCTCTGTATTTCAGTTTGTTGTTATGACCCAGTTTCCTCCACAGGCTCTTAATTTTGCTGCAGAACCGAAAGGAATCTGGGATATTTATTGGCTGCCTTCAGCTCGTATATTCAGAACAAGGAAAATGCTGTATTTTCCCCTGCTAGGCTTGTTGAGTCGCTCCCCAACTTGCCCACTCTTCCCGCGAATTCCATGCATGAGAATGCTGATAACATTAGTTTGAAGAAGCTGTAAGCTTGGGTTGCTGCATGTAAGGATTATGTGCCAAAGACTCTTCACTTCCCTTCAAGAAAATAAGCCAGAAACTCCAAGCCATCCAACGAAATCTTGCCCGGATGAGATTATGGTGAAAGTTGCTGCTATTCCCACCCAATGTGGCAAACAACACAGGAAAGTCAGTGGCCTCGCCACAGCTGAATAGCTCACGCAAGGTAAGCCCAAATTTGCAGAAATTTTTGAAGGCCTTATGCATTCATTTAACTATCTCCTGGATATGGATATGTGTGCATCTTTTGCTGCCTACATGGCTTACATTCTTGCTGCTTTTGGGAATTAGCCTGATTTTTTTAACAGGGATAAAGTCATGGCTAGACTCTCTATTCCCTATTGGTCTAATGTAGATTTCTCCTCCATGCATGCCACCGAAAGACAGCATTTCCCTATAGATAAGAAACTGTGTGGAAATGCTCCTGTTATTCTAGGTGGCAGAACTGAGACTAATGGGGGTGGTTCATAATTTGGGTTTATAATGAGTGTTTGCTGCCCATGGGCAAGAATACTCTGCAAGTTTCTTCTCTCTTCTCAGATTCTTCTATCTCCCTCATTGTTTTCCTCTCTAACCTACAGCATTCCTCTTACTTATCAGATGCTAAGTCACAAGGTTCGAGTTCAAGTTCATGTTCGACAAGGATTAAGTTCCTTTCAAGTTGCCAATGGAACGAGTTGGAAGAAAACAAAAGGTGTCTTTAAGTTCAAACACAAGAATGTTTTTTAATTAAATTTTCTAAAAAAATCATAAATATGTCAGAGGGACAATGTGGAGATCCTTTGCTTTCATTTGGTAAATGTAAACAATGAACATACACATATTTATATGATACAAAAGCATGTCAAAAAAATTCCCATGTAAAAAAAATGGATAAAGTTCGAGTTTGTGTTCGACAAGAATAAACTTCGGCGAAGTTCGAATCATGAGCATGACAGGGCAGCCAGCCAGCTAGCCACTGCGGCCTTGCAAACCGACTAAGCACTCACAGAAATGGAACACACAACAAATGGATCTCAATACATACTATTTAGCTCTCCACACAATGTAACTTTGACATAATTTGCACCAATGGTGACATAATTTCAGATATTATGCACGTGTCATAGAATATGGACACTCATAAATCACTGGAAATAGAATATTGCCTAATTGAAGACAGAGGTGACACTATCATTCGTTACACTAATCCTTTGAGAAAGAATGTACTTTTGGTTTTGTAGATGACATAGATAAGATATGTTAACTAAAAGAAAGGCTCCAAGGATTCCATCCCTTTATCTAAATGACTACCACTAAGATGTGTGGTCTTATCCAAAGCATAGAACGAAAAAACGAGCATACAGGGATTATATGGAAAGGTTTAATTGTATGTATTCATTGTCACGTAGTTGTAAACTATTACAAGAGGCATAAAAAGTTGCATTCTGTCTTCCACCAAAACAGCCTACCCACAGTGCAAGACATGCTGATAGAGTTGTAGCATACATTACATACGGTTCACTTCTGATTCAAACAAAAGTTCAGGAGTTGGACATAACAAATTGTCTACTAAATAGAAAAATCAAAAAAGAAGCAGAAATATCATTACATAGAGACTTCAAGTTCTGCACGAAAAACAAGTAGGAAAGAAAATAAAAATAAAAAATAAAAACAGAGAAAAACGTGTTCATTAAGATGATTTTCTATTTTCATATCAAAAAGTGGGAACATACCATTCTAAGAAACTATTATATAGCATCTGCAAAAAATGACACTGAAACAAAACAGATTAACAAGCATTTACAGTTTGAAAGCATTGCATACCTTGTATAGAAGCATTTCACTATGTTCATAGCGCTCATTTTCAGGAGGATAGTCCTCTTCAAGTGTCTTTTCATATGCTTCCAAAACATCTGCAGCTTGCCTTGGACTAGAGTCCACACATGAATAAGTAATCAATATTTTAATTTGTTAGATAAAGATCAAATAAGCAAATGTTGTATTCTTTTAATTCGGATGCTTGATTCCTATTGATGATTCTAAACAGCCTAATTTTATTAGCCTTATAAAACATTCTTAATGAACATTATACCCTCCAAGATTTCAATAATTACCAGCTTTCATGTATGACACATAAGCCACTCTTGGTACCAAAACAAAATGCAGGCATCCAACACATAACAGTACAATTAGGCTCACAGGAATGATGCATTACATTCATTCATGAAACCAAAACTTTGAACATTTTAACAAGAGGGAGTTAGCACATTATCCCCCAGAGATGGAGAGTCCAATTGTTATCTGTGTTGTGGATGTTGTCAGTACATATGTTGGGAAAAGAACTTGACTGTTCCTGATTGGCCTCATTAGAAAAAGCTCAACTGGTTGGTTTGCTTCAAGATGTCTCGGTGTTTTCTCCTAAGGAAGACTCGTAATTATTAATATGGCTGACATGCACACCACAATGTTAATTTGCAGATGGTATACCAATGCAGTGTTTTAAAATTTCCGTGCACAAGTTTTTACAACAAATTTAAGGGGAAGATCACTAAAGAAAGCACTCAAAAATCACAATCAAAGCCTTTCAAAGAACCTTATTAGATTTGTAGAATAAGCACAAGATGAATATGTGATAAGCAGTATAAGAAACAATGATATTATGATTCTTATCTGCCTGTTGTATGCAGCTTTTCAGTATTATGTGGTTTGTACTTATTTACGTAATTGAATTATAATAATAATCACATGTCATAAAAGGGAATAAACAAAACAATGTAGGAGAGCCCTTTCCAATTCTCGCAGATATTATCAATGTCACCCCTGTACCAACAGTTCATAGGGCAGAACCCATGGGAATGAGGTGTGCTAGAGTAGAACACAATGAGAGCACAAGATTCAAGGGCTACAACCCAAAGGCGGGACAATGTAAAAACTCATACATGGACTCTTGTGTGGGAAAAGGAAGAGAATATAAGTCTAGAAAAATTTGGGAAAGTTGAGTAGCATACTCAATGGTGTACTCGTCATCAAAGTGAACCGTGGTGTGGCAGGTGTTGGGGTGAGTAGGGGTGAGAAGCAGCATGGAAGGTGAAAGTTAAAGAAAGGTGATCGGATAGTGAAAACATCATCCAATATGCTTGCTCCCGCTCCCACGGGGAAACAAGTGAATCTACCAGAATCGTGGAAACAAGGAATTTCATTGAGATTGTGAAGCCTCTGTGATACCAACTCCCCATTTGGAGAAGGTATCTACAATATGTTGTGACAGCTGAATACCAAACTACTCTTAAGTTTGTTCTAGAAGGCATAGTTCATCCTCTACATGAATAGGTGCCTTGAAGGTCCTTGTATGGGCATTGAAATTACCCAAAAGAATAACAACACCCAGTGAGCAATAATAGCAAGTCTCCAAATAAAGGTCAAGGTATGGGTCCCCATCAATGTGCACAACAAAGGGCAATGAAGTGGGGGTAGTAGCATACTGTAATAAAGCATAACTAATAGGAGGCAGGCCCCTCTGAACCAGTGTTACCCAAGACTCTAGGATGGCGGGACGCGGGGACGGTGTTTCCGGGATGGCAAAAAAATTTAAAATTTTGGGACAATGGGGGACGGCAGGGGATGGCTATTAAAATAATATATAAAATTATAAATATTAAAATATACAGATAAATTTTTAAAAAATTATGAATAGCAGTTCATATTTATATATCAGTCCACCATGTGCATACAGTCCACATCCAGACATCCATATTAAAAACTCAACAGCATACATATAGCTATACTAATGTTATATGTCCATATAACTTTTAATATTAATATGTATGCTGCTGGTTTTCATAGCAGGTTGCAGTCCACATGCATTTGTGCTAAAAAATTTTGTATTCCTCCATAATTAGTGAAGATGACAATAAGTCACTCTTGCAACCGATTTCGGAAACAGAACTTCAAACAGTGGTGGGAGCCATGAAAAAAGGGAAGACTCCAGGACCGGATGGATTTCCGATTGAATTTTATCAGGAATATTGGGATATTATTAAAAGGATTTGCTTGAAGTTGTGGAAGAATGTAGACAAGAAAAGACTGTTCTTAAATCCATCAATTATACATACATTGCTTTAATTCCTAAAAATCAGGAAGCTTCCACTATTACGGAGTACCGTCCAATCGCTCTTTGCAATGTTCTGTATAAAATTATCACTAAAGTAATAGCTGAGTGATTGAAAGTCATACTTGACAAAGTAATATCTCCAGGGCAAGGTGGATTTGTTCCCCAAAGATAAATCTATGATGACATTGTGTTGGCTCAAAAAGCTCTTCACTCTATGGGCATTCAGAAAAAGCCTGCCATATTTGTTAGATTTGATTTATCCAAAGCTTATGACAGGGTTAGTTGGACATTTCTTTCTGAAATTCTTCTCCACTTTGGATTCTCTCCTATATGGGTACAGTGGATACAAGCCTGTATATCATCAGTCTCTTATTCTATTATTGTCAATGGTAATCCTACAAAGAGGCTTTCTGCATCAAGAGGTATAAGACAGGGAGATCCTTTATCTCCCTTTTTGTTCATTATAGTTGCAGAGACATTTGGGAGACTGTTTTCCAAGACAAGAACCCAACGAAAGTTGCAAGGCATAAAATTGGCTACACAAGTGGACCCACTATCTCACTTACAGTTTGTAGATGATTCATCCATAATGGGGGCTGCTACTATAAAGAAGCTACTCAGATTCAGAAAATTTTGGAACTTTTTTCAACTGCTACTGGTCAGGATATTATTAAACTTAAGTCACAAATAATCTTTTTCCACTGCCCACCAAGGTTGGAACAGGATATACTGATGAAACTTGGATTCCAGAAAGCCACTCTACCTTTAAAATATTTGGGTATTCCCTTGGGGCCTTAAAAGACTTGATGACTGGAGCTAGCTTCCGGCTAAAATCCAACAAAAATTCAGTAAATGGACTAATCGATGGCTCTCTTCAGGGAGGAATAACACTAATTAAAGTTGCCTTGCAAGCTATTCCTGTCTATTTTGCTGCTCTCTTGAATATTCCATTCACCATATGGATTCTATCTGTCAAAAATTCTTGTGGTCAGGCATCCAACAGGTTTGGAAATGGCACCTTGTGAAATGGACAACTTTATGTCTGCCAAAGAAAGAGGGAGGATTGGGATTCTGAGCAAGTACCGAATAATAAAGCCCCTGGCAGCGAAAATTTATTGGAGACTTCTGCAAAATCCAGACCAGCTATGGAGTATCAATATAAGAGGAAAATATACAAATGGGATGAGACCCCATGACATAGTTCGCCACTCATTACCTTCCCGTGGATCTCCCATTCTTTCAATTCTCAGAATTGGAGAAGGAATAATCAAGCAACAGATGTTTTGGAAAATTGGAAATGGCGAGCAGGCTAATGTTTGGACGGATTCATGGGATGGTCATCCTCCTCTGATCAAACAGTACCCCCTCACCTTACGAATATTATGGACTCTCCCCATAGGCAAGGAAAAATTAAGGTTAGACATTACACTTGGCATGTTGGCTTAGGAAATGAATGGATCCTTCCTAATGGCAAATTAATTTGACTCAGGTGCAAATTCAATTTTTCCAATCTATTTTGCAAAGTAGGATCCTTTGTATGAGCCTAACACCTAATACTTTGGGATGGGGAACTAATCAGGATGGAAAGTATTCGATTCTTTGAGGTTATAGAGCTTTAGTGGTTCCTCATTCTCATCCTTGGAAAGATTGCTTTGTGGATCTTTGGCAACCTGTGATATGGCCTAAAGTTAGATTCTTTATTTGGTTGTTAATATATCATAGAGTTCTCACAGGGGAAAATTTGATGAAAAGAGGCATAGTTGGACCTTTTTGATGCCCTTTATGCAAAAATGCTGAAGAGAATCTTACTCATATATTCTTTCAATGTCCTTTCACTTTGGCCCTATGGTGTACACTAGCTGATTGGCTTTCTTTAACTTGGCAAGCTCCTGTCAATATAGTGGACATTATTAGAGCTTGGAAACATACGATTAGAGATACTCAAGACTTTGCTAAAGTAATGTGGTTGGCCTACATTGCCAGGATACGGGCAACGATACGCGGATACGTCAATTTTAAAAAACCCTTGGGTATGATACGTCTTGGATACGTCCGTACATATATATTAAAAAATCAAATATATATATATATATATATATATATATATACATCTACTCACTTTACTCATTTTTTAGTCCATAAATAACTGAAATAGTAATATGAAACTTGAATCAATGTTCAAAACATTCAATATACTTAAGACTTAGCATTTTTATTGATCATGTGGCTGCCATACGTATCCTTGGCGTATCAGTATCCGTATCCATATGTATCCGTATCGGATACGTATCAGACAGGAAACGTGGGGGGTCAGGGCGTATCCTGGCAACATAGTGGTTGGCCATTTCCCTTTTGCTATGGAATATTTGGAAGGAAAGAAACAAACGCATTTTCAAATCTGAAAACCGTGACAACTAGTATATTTTAGATGTGACAAAAACTAATATATCAAAAACTATTATACACAATCTAAAATTACCTTTCCCTCTCCCTCATAGATGGAAGGCTCTACTACAAACATTGAATTTGGGCAATAGACAAGTGCAGATAAAGCAGGTAACCAAACATGGAATTCCTCATGCTCTTCAAATATGGCAACCTCCTCCATTCGGAATAATTAAAATAAACATTGATGGGGCTGTTAGAGGTAATCCAGGACCAGCCAATATGGGAGGGTAATTCATGATTCTTTGGGAACTCCTCTTCTTTTTGCATATCGGCTAGGATACTATACAAACAATGTGGCTGAAATAATGGTTGTCAATGTGGTATCCAAGAAGCTACTAAATTGGAATGTTTTAGTATCATTGTTGAATCGGATTCCAGGGTTATTATTACAATGCTTCAAGATCCTGACCATCATCCCTCCAATAATTGGCTTATTGCCAGAATTGAGGGTTCGATACAATATATTGCTAGATAGTTCCAAACAGTTAAATACTGCCACGTTCCCAGGGAGCAGAATAAGATAGTTGATGGATTGGCTAACTGGGCATTAGATCACTCTAATCTGATACATTTTGGTCCTATACCCTTGTGGTGGCCTCAGGCGAAACGGAAACAAATTGAGCGGATCTTGTCTCTAAAATCTCATGATGGATAAAGCACAGATATGCTCTCTTTTCTTTGTCATTTGTACTTGGAATTCTAAAGATATCTCACCTAGTATGAGTATAATTGCTTGGCATTGTAATATGTATTTCATAAGTTGATAAATAAAATTTGATGGTGTGTTTTTTTAGAAAAAAAAATGTCTTTGAAATGGAATATAGTCGGGTTATGGTTAACAACTAAACATTTTTAAAGAGAAAACAACAAAGAAATTAATTTTAAAAATTTAAAATTTAAAAAAAAATCATAAGTCCTTGAAACGTCCCGAGGACATCCGGACATCCCCAAAAAAGGGGACATTCCCGAAACGTCCCCTGACATTCAAGGGCATCCCCTATTTTCCCGCCTTTTCGAAGCGTAGGGGGACATTCCCCCTATTCCACTTTGTCCCAGGACGTCAGGACTCCGGTTTTAAAGGGGGCGCATCCCCACGTAACTTTGCGCTCGAACATACAACCACATGTATCTAGAATGGGCATCAAAAGCTACCAACGATACTCAAGACCTAAAGTTGTCGCTAATGAGGCAGACCACTACCCACCTCAACCATGGACACTACAGATCTATGAGTTTGTTGGGACCCAAAGTAGCATGTGACTAAGGAAGCACCCACTCGGAGCTCTAATGGGTATCGATAAGGAAGACGAGGTCTCACAATGCAACTACATCCTAGAAGGCACACTGGAGAAGACCACACAATACCATTACATTTCCAACAACCAATGAAGATACCACTATCATTGTCGAGACCCCACACGCCATTTTTACATGGTAAAGGATATGACAACTTTATGGGTGAGGTACAAACCACAGCCTTGCAATTCCAAATGAACACCCATTTGTTTTCTTTCCTGGCAGCAACAACCAAGGCCTGAGCCATTTAAGGCTCCTCCATTTGGAGTCTAGTGCGATCAGCCTCTAAGTAGGATTTTATTAAGGGAAAACAACTTGCTTTTAGATTTCAGAGCTCTTAGACAATTTTCAATCCAAACTTGACAAAAAAAGTCTTATCAAGAGTCGGGGAGATGCCATTCAAGTCCAACGACTCCTATAAAGCGTTCTGCCTGGATTGCAAGGGATCAGCAAGCTGAGGCAGCCCACCATTTATGAGTATATATATCTACATATGTGTATAGTTTTATCCTAAGTCACGAGGTTCAAATTCGCATTCATGTTCGACAAGGATAAAGTTTGCTTTGAGTTCAACAAGGAATAAAGTTTAAGAAAAAAACATCTTTAAGTTTGAACAATTTTTTTCTATCATTTCTATTTTCTGAAAAAATACATAAATATGTCAGAGGGACAGAGTGGAGAGAGCTTTTTATCCGCTACTTTCAGTCAGTACATGAAAATATGCATACATTTGTAAAATAATGCAAAATCGTGTCAAAAACTTCCCATGTAAAAATAATGAATACAGTTCGAGTTCATGTTCGACGAGAATAAAGTTTGGCAAAATTCGAACTTTTTCGATAAAATTCGGAGAACCTTGAGACATAGGTTATATCTACAAATATACCTTCTTGAGGAATTCAACTGCTATACGTCATAAAAATATATCAAATGTGAACCACACTTCTACCAAGTCATTCAACGTTGACATTAATAAACAAACAAATATGGATATTATTATAAGTCAAGTCGATAAAGAGGTTGAACAAATTGGCGTATCTGATCATGACAATAAGCTCTTTTCGAAACCATGTGTCAACAAGAGGTACAATGATGTTAACTTTTACCAGATCCATCTTAAGATGTTGTGGAAATGAGCGTTTCCAAGGAACTCCAGTCTGAATTTTATTACAAGCCATTGTTAATTGCTCTCAGTACTGAAGCCCATGAAAAACTTTAAAAATCACCAAAGCACTAAGCCAGCGTACCAAAGATCTTAAGAAGGAATTTAGTGCCAAACTAAAAAAACATGAAAGAAGCCATGGAGCTTGTTCACATTAGCAAATATTTGAGAGAAACAAATATACAACTCTCTGCCACAGACCTTGGTTATAATTTTATTAGAATTGTAGAAAGATACCAGTTCAAAAAAAAAGTGATTGAACTTTCCTATGTACATTAAAGTGGTTGCTCTATTCTATATATTTATATGGTAGCATATGAATCGGAGATGAAGGAATCTAAAAAGCCAAAACGATCTTCAAAGTGTTGACTTTAATATGAAAATGCTCCACCTACAGTAAAATCCAATAATAATAAGGGTCATGTTATGTCATGACAAGTCCCTGCATGTGTTTGGTAGTAAAATTAATTGTTAGTATTTGCTTAATGCCTCACAGTCACTGATGTACATGTATATAATTATGTGCAGAGCGGGTCAACAATAAAGTCGACTTAAGTAATAAGGAAAATAAAGAAAACAAGTTTTTAGATTTAAGATGAATGAAAGGAGGTAGATTAGAAAACAATATTTGTGAAAATACAATTTCAGTGCATTAGCAAATTAAGGACTTTATAACGAATTGCAGAAGAGAGATTAGAAACAAATGTTTAAGGATTTGAACGTATTAGAGAAAGAGGAAAATACTAAAAAGCAGAATTGTGAACTTTAACTAATTATAGAAAAGCGAGAAGATTAAACTGTAAGATTAGAGAAAGCAATAATGGAGAATTTTAATTGATTAGAGACATACATTAAATATTAGAAAGCACAATTAAAGATAACGAAAATTAAGGACTTAAATGAATTAGAGAAAGAGTGATTTGAGGCTTTTAGACAATTAGCAAATTTGAAAAATTACACAGCGTATTTTTGAATTGAGAAACTTACCTAAACTGAGAAAGAGAAAAAGATTTTAAAAGGTATTATAGAAAGAAAGATTCAAGGACTTCAGAAATATTAGAGAGAGAGAGAGATTTGAGAACTCCAGCAAATTATAAATAAACGAGAAATGTTATAAAAACCAATGTTTAAGGACTTTAATGAATTACAGAAAAATAGACAGATTAGACACCAAAGTTTAGTTACTTTAGCAAATTAGGGAAAAAGACGAACACAATGAAAGAAAAATTTAAGAACTTTTGCAAATTAGAGAAAGATAAAGATAAGGATGCAAGATTTGAGAACTTCCGTGAATTGGGAACCTCAGTCTAGCAATTTGAGATCTTTAACAAATTAAATAAGATTAAAGGAAGCGCAAGATTAATGAGTACAACAATTTAGGGAATGCATCACTTTAGCAGAACAGAACTTTAGTAGTGACAGTACATAAGTGAATACAGCATAAAATTAAAGAAAACATAAGTTTAGCAATCTAAATACTTGAAGAAAACAAGACCAAATATGAAAGCATGAATTATTCTATATAATTCTACACATTTCTGTTGACATTGGCTTTACAATGCTTGGGGTTCTGAATATAATTGAACATGAACATGAAAACATGCCTTATTTTTACAACATTGAGAATGGATTTACAATGCACTAGGTTCTCAATACTTAAACTAATTGAATGTAAATTGAAAATGTAACAATAATTTTTACAATCCTAAGGACTTATAGCTTTACAATGATTGAGGTTATAAAAAGGGAAAATAAAAGATTTGTATACTATTTGAAACACCAATGAATTATGAACTATTAAAATCTTAGCAATCGCCAACTTGTAATGTCCCCTCTTTCCGAATGAGCTAGGACGAAGACCTTTGGCCCTTTTTGTCTACCCGACAGCCAAGGGAGGTTTCTAGGGTGACTAAGCTTTATTATTTTATTATATTGTGCTATTGTTTTAAAAAAATATATATATTATGAAAGCACATATAATAAATAATAAAGTTTATTAATAAAGTGAAAGGTCAATGTCAAAATACAATTAAAAATTAATTGTATAAAAAGGAAAAGTGTGACTAGCTTTTGGGACCCTAAATAGGGAAATGTGACATTAGGCCCATAAAGGAAAAGTGCGACCAGCCTAGGGGAGAGAAAGAACGTGATTGGCTGGGTGTGGAGGCGTTTATGGGCTGTTTTCCCTTTATAAGAACAAGTCGACCTGCTTAGGAGGCATTCCAGATTTATATTATCAATTTTTGCATTGTTAAGAGCTCTTGCTTTTATCAAGGATTCCAAGGACGAAAACCCTTGTGGATTCATCTCTTGTGGACGAAAACCCCAAGGGATTGAGAGGGGATTTCACTCAGAAATTTCCAGCGTGGTTAATCAGATTTCCGGATTCATTTCAGCAGTGTAGGTGGAAGGTTTTGAAGGTATTTTCAGTGTTTTTGATCAGCAGCTGGGTCGATCTATTGTGGACAGTTTGGCAGCGATTTCAGAGGTATTTTTCCTCAAAAATATTTGTCAAATATTCTCTGTAATATTGTGAAACAAATCGCTGTATTTGCATCATATTCTGAAGTGTATTTTGAGGGTTTTCAGGCAGATTATTAGCAGACTTCAGATCTGATTTTCTGGGTTGTATTGGCTGCAATAAATTCAGTTTTTGGCATGATTCAGTCTCTAAATATTTGGTTAATCATTTGAAATCAAAAACTCTACTTTTGGGTGTCTTTTGCATTAAGATCTCTCCTAAACCCTAGTCGCATTTTTCAGATCTGCATAAGGGAATTTGTAAAAACATCCATAAATCTGCATTTACTGTTTTTATTTAATTTAAAATTTCATTGGAGCATAAGGGAGACCCTTCGGGGATCTTTCAGTGGTATCAGAGCAGCAATCCTCCCACCTGGAGGGTTTGTTTGATGCAGCCTAGAGAAGTTGGGCCACACAGGTACCACACACGGAGGCAGGCTCGCATTCTAGCCGATTTGAGTACAGAGAATAGTTCTGAAATCATGGCCAGAAGAGAGGGATCACACACTCCTCCACGACGTGAGCGAGTTGACCCAGATGTTCTTTTCAGCGGTATGATCGATTCCCATCAGGAAATGATTCAGACCATGAGACAGCTGATGGAGAATTTGACTATGGATAGGACAAGAAATCGGCATGATAGAAGGGAAAGATCTGCATCCATAGCCAACAGCCACAGAAGGCACAGCAGGGCACCTACAGAGGTGGGTAGCATGAGAGGTTCCCCTCCACGTGATAGGAGATATACAGAGGAAAGGAGACCCACGAGGACTGCGGATAGACCTATGCAGCCTAGATTACTACGAGAGGAGGAACCGCCATTAGTTGAGGAATCACTTGAAGACATAGGCTTTTAGGATAATGTGATGGTAGCTCATGATGAATGGAGAGCGTTACGGAAGAGTTATGGAACGCCTTTCCCCTTCACCGATATTGTATGCGAAAAGAGAGAGCTTGAGAGCTAGGCAAGCACGGGGCCAAGGACCCGACAAAACAAAGAGTTGAAGCAAGTTACAGTAAGGTGACCCTTTCCACTTTTGATGGCAGTGGAAAGATTAGTGTCAGGGCATGGATTCACAAGCTTGATACATACCTCACTCTCAAACCTATGCAGGAACAGGAGGCTATTCAGTTTGCTACTCTACACTTGGAGGGAGTGGCATATGATTGGTGGCACCATGGGCTTATCACACAGAGACATGACCTACTGCGGTCATATAGGGAGTTTAGTGAGAAGTTGATTGCCAGATTTGACCGCAAAGATGTGGAACTTTATTACAGAGATTTGGCACGATACGACAGAGTGGGCACGTTGATTCTTACATCAACGAATTTCAGCGGATTGCAGTAATGGTACCCGAGATGCCCGAGAGACGTGTGGTAATGCTTTTCATTGAGGGTCTGCATGATAGGTTAAGAGGGTTGGTCAAGGCCCTTAGGCCTAGTACATTACATGATGTTATCCAGACAACATTAGATTTGGAGACAACTCCCACTTCTTACCAGCCTAGTAAGAAGCCCTTCACAAGCTCCAAACCGATTCAACGTTCCACTACTCAGAAGAGTGTTCCCCCTCCTAGGATGGATCAGGAGACTCGGAATGAGTTAAGGAGGAAGAAACTTTGTTTTCATTGCAAGGACCACTGGGAGCCTGGACACAACTGCCTTGGGAAAGGCAAGGTGCATCTTATTGAGGTCATTTCAGATATAGAGGCAGAGTCTCAACCAGATACAGATACAGAGGACAGCGATGATGATCACGATGCACATAAGGAGCAGCCCCAGTTAGAGCTTGAAGAGGGAGAGGCATCAAGCTCAGGTACTATTGCTTCACTTTCTGGAGTCCCTAGGTACCACCCCTTTCGTTTGAAAGGAGTACTTAAGGGGCAGCGAGTTGTCTGCCTGATTGATAGTGGCGCTACACACAATTTCCTTGATGAAGGGTTTGTGATGATGCGAGGTTTACAGGTTGAGGAGTTTGAAGGATTCAGTGTACGAGTGGCAGATGGCTTTGCTCGAGTTGCACTAGACGGATTTCACTGACTTAGTATCCAGTGGGAGTACACATTGAGATGATTTCTACATAGTTGGACTTGGAGAGATAAATGCAGTTTTGGGAATTCGGTGGCTCAGTCTCTAGGGAGATATGTGCAGGATTTGGACGGGAGGCTGGAGTTTATGGTAGATGGGAAGAAGATTGTGCTACGAGCTCTTTCAAATGGTGGGCCTAGAGTTGTTTCAGCACATCGGATGGAGTCTATTGTCATCCTAAAAAATTTAAGGATGAGATAGAGAGGACCATTAGGGAGCTTCTTGATATGGGGCATATCCGTCCTAGTTCTAGCCCATTTGCTTCTTCGGTGGTGTTGGTGAAGAAGAAGGACGAGACGATGAGAATGTGTATTGACTACCGGGCCCTCAACAAGAAGACAATCAAAGCAGGTATCCCATCCCTCGTATTGATGAGCTTTTGGATGAATTGCATGGGGCCATTTACTTTTGAAGATTGATCTTCGATCGGGGTACCATCAGATCCGTGTTCGAGAGGAGGACATCCTCAAGACAGCATTCAAATGTCACTACGGGCATTATGAGTTCTTGGTGATGCCATTTGGTCTCACTAATGCACCTGCCACTTTCAGTCATGCATGAACCATCTCTTCAACAAGCAGTTGAGGAAGTTCGTGCTAGTTTTCTTTGATGATATCTTGATCTACAACAAGACATGGGAGGACCACTTGAGGCATTTAGATGAGGTACTTGGCATTATGGAGGTTCAGTCTCTATTTACTAAGATGTCCAAATGCGAGTTTGGACTTACCGAGATCATGATCACGGGGCATGTCATTGGGGCCAATGGGGTCAAAGTCCATCGGGAAAAGATCACGAGCTATGCGGGATTGGCGTTCACCTAGAAACATATCGAGTTGCGGGGATTCCTAGGGCTATGCGGATATTATCGGAGATTTGTGAGGGGTTATTCGGATATTGCTTTGCACCATTGACAAATCTCGCAAGAAAGGGGGCATTCGGATGGACAAATGAGGCATGAGATGGTATTTGATGAGCTCAAGGTGGTGATGAGCACATGTCCGATCCTTGCTCTTCCAAGTTTCTCTAAGCCATTCATTTTAGATTGTGATGCTTCGGGCTCGGTATTGGTGCAATTTTGATGCTGGGGGACCGTCATCCCATTGCCTATGAGAGTAGGAAGTTGAGGGAGAACGAGAGGTTGTATTCCACCTATGACAAAGAGATGCTCGCCATCATGCATGCGTTAGCGAAGTTCGGGCAGTATTTGGTGGGAGGAAGTTCGTAGTGAGAACCGACCATAACAACTTGAGGTACTTCTTGGAGCAGAAGGAGCTCAATGAGAGGCAGCAGAAGTGGGTCAGCAGGATCCAGGCCTATGATTTTGACATCGAGTATGTCAAAGGGAAGAAGAATGTTGTGGCTGATGCACTATCGAGAGGCCCCATATTGGTGTCCTATATTCCGTGAGTGAGATTTCTGCAGATTGGAAGTCAAAATTGGTGGTCGAGTATTCGAAGAACACCTTGGCATGTGAGATCATGGATGGCAAAATTCAGGATGAGTGCTACCAGGTAATTTCTGATTTGATTTATTATAAGGGTAGAATTTATTTGGTACCTGAATCTAAGCTTAAGGGAAAGACTCTACATGCACTCCATGATGCACCATTAGCAGGACATCCAGGTTATTTCAAGACATACAGGCGAGGCTAGAGAGAGATTCTCTTGGAAGGGTCTCGAGGAGGATGTTCTACAAGTATATTCGAAAGTGTGTGACTTCTCAAAGCCAAAACAAGTCCGAGCATACTTTCCTGCAAGTTTATTACAGCCCTTACCTATTCCAAAGCAGAGGTGGGAGAGTATATCTATGGATTTCATTACAGGACTACCAGTTGTGCAGGGCTATGATCGCATTTATGTGATAGTTGACAGGTTGACTAAGTATGGGCATTTCTTTGCCATTCCCACGAGTTTTAAGGCACCACAGGTGGCTGATTTATTTTTTAGGAAGCTATTCAGGTTGCATGGGCTCCCGAAGAATATTGTCAGCGATAGGGACAGCAGGTTTATGAGCACATTTTGGCTGGCAATGAGTTGACTCCGAGTACTAGCTATCATCCACAGACTGATGGGCAGACAGAGATTGTGAATAAGTGGATTGAGGGGTACCTACGCAACTATGTTTCAGGACAGCAGAGGGCATGGGTTAAGCAGCTTTATTTGTGTGAGTATTGTTACAATACCACGTACCATATGTCCATCGGTATGACCCCTTTTCGAGCTTTGTACGGTTATGACGCGAGATCCTTCGTGGATATGGCGTTTGGAGATAGTAGAGCTCCTAAGGCTCGAGAGTGCTTACAGGATAGCCAGGATATCCTTAAGACCCTTAAGGATAATATGCAGCAAGCCCAAAATTAGCGAGAAGGTGTATGCGAGGAGGCATGTGAGATTGAGCGATCATTTGAGGTGGGAGATATGGTCTTTTTACGACTCCAGCCTTACAGACAGAGTACTCTTAAGAAGAGTGGAGCGGAGAAGCTTAAGCCTCGTTTCTATGGTCCATACAGGGTGGTGAGGAGAGTTGGACAGGTAGCATATGAGTTGGAGTTACCTTCTGAAAGTAAGATACACAATGTTTTTCATGTGTCTTGCTTAAAGAAGGCATTGGGGTAGCATGTGACTTCTTCAGTAGAGTTACCACCCTTGGATGATGAGGGAAGATTGGATTTGGTTCCTGAGGAGCTTCTAGATTGGAGGAGAGAAGATTGCGGAACAAGGTGATTCGAGAGTACCTAGTTCGTTGGAAAGACTTACCTTTGGAGGATGCCACTTGGGAGGGTGAGTCTATTCTTCAGCACCCAGCATTACTGCAGTTGCTTGTGGGCAAGCAACTCGGAGGGAGGACTGTAATGTCCCCTCTTTCCGAATGAGCTAGGACGAAGACCTTTGGCCCTTTTTGTCTACCCGACGGCCAAGGGAGGTTTCTAGGGTGACTAAGCTTTATTATTTTATTATATTGTGCTATTGTTTTAAAAAAATAATAATATTATGAAAGCACATATAATAAATAACTACGTTGCCAAGATACGGATACAAGTATCCGTTTGGATACGGATATGATACGCGGATACATCAATTTTAAAAAACCCTTGGATACGATACGTCTTGGATACGTCCGTACATATATATTAAATATGGAAATATATATATATATTTATTTATTTATGTACATCTACTCATTTTACTCATTTTTTAGTCCATAAAAAACTGAAATAGTAATACAAAACTTGAATCAATGTTCAAAACATTCAATATACTTAAGACTTTGCATTTTTATTGATCATGTGGCTGCCATACATATGATATACGAATATCATGTTAACATGAATACGAACAAAACTTGAAATTTGAAAAATATACTAGTAACTAGATCCATGTTCAAATTTTCAAAACAAACAATATACTTAAGATTTTACATTTCATTGTTCATGTGGCTGCCATACATATGATATAGGAATACAAACAAATCTAGAATATATCATCTAGATTTTCCTCAAAATCAAGTTCATGTGTGCCACTTGCGCTAGCTCCACTCTCATTAACTCCACTCTCCGCTCCTTGCGAACTCCCTTGAGCGTCATCTTCGCCATCAAATAATGAAAGTTGGGCAAGCGTGGCTACGGAGGCATCCAAGTCTGTGGTCTCTGGAATAAGATCCCAAAGTTTGTGAGGCCCTTTAGCATACTCCTCAGACTTGTGTGACAAGAGGCGCAAATTGGAGTGCACATATACCAAATCCTCAGCTTTTTGTGGGGGAGAGGGTGTATTATTTTATTCATTTAGTGTTTAGGGTTCGGTTTTAGGGAGTAGAAAAGTCAAACATTAAAAAAAATGAAATAGAACTAAAAAACGTATATAATCTTTGGATAAGTACGATCGTGCGGGTACGTCACGGATCGTGCATGCGTATCCGTGGCGTACCGCACGTGATCTGCCAATATCCGTATCGGATACGTATCCAAGGAGGATTCGGGGATTTTGGAGTATCCGTGCAACGTAGATAAATAATAAAGTTTATTAATAAAGTGAAAGGTCAATGTCAAAATATAATTAAAAATTAATTGTATAAAAAGGGAAAAGTGCAACTAGCTTTTGGGACCCTAAATAGGAAATGTGACATTAGGATTTAGGCCCATGAAGGAAAATGCGACCAGCCTAGGGGAGAGAAAGAACGTGATTGGCTGGCTGTGGAGGCGTTTATGGGCTGTTTTCCCTTTATAAGAACAAGTCGACCTGCTTAGGAGGCATTCCAGATTTATATTATCAATTTTTTGCATTGTTAAGAGCTCTTGCTTTTATCAAGGATTCCAAGGACGAAAACCCTTGTGGATTCATCTCTTGTGAGCGAAAACCCCAAAGGATTGAGAGGGGATTTCACTCAGAAATTTCCAGCGTGGTTAATCAGATTTCGAGTTCATTTTAGCAGTGTAGGTGGAAGGTTTTGAAGGTATTTTCAGTGTTTTTTGATCAGCAGCTGAGTCGATCTATTGTGGACAGTTTGGCAGTGATTTCAGAGGTATTTTTCCTCATAAGTATTTGTCAAATATTCTCTGTAATATTGTGAAACAAATCGCTGTATTTGCATCATATTCTGAAGTGTATTTTGAGGGTTTTCAGGCAGATTATTAGCAGACTTCAGATCTGATTTTCTGGGTTGTATTGGCTGCAATAAATTCAGTTTTTGGCATGATTCAGCCTCTAAATATTTGATTAATCATTTGAAATCAAAAACTCTACTTTTGGGTGTCTTTTGCATTAAGATCTCTCCTAAACCCTAGTCGCATTTTTCAGATCTGCATTAGGGAATTTGTAATAACATCCATAAATCTGCATTTACTGTTTTTATTTAATTTAAAATTTCATTGGAACATAAGGGAGACCCTTCCGGGATCTTTCACAACTTAAGGCATATAAAGTATAGTTCTCACACTATTTCAATTTGTTTTGTAATCACCAGTGTTAACTTCAAATAATAATCAGATAGTTTATAGATGATAAACTATCAAATCATTAATTGGGGCCACAAATGCTATTTGTTTGACTGCAGCTATCATAGAACTGTTCGCAACATTGTTGGAATTTCACTATGTATTTGAGAACTAAGAATCCAATGTGTAAGAGGTCATTATCAGACACCCTAGCGCGCTCGTTCCATCTACTACAGTGAAGGCCTCTGTAATCAATTCTACCTTGCTTGCAGAGCATGGTAGCCTGCTCTTGGAGGCTGTGCCTACGATGCAGCTTGTTGGGTGCACTGAAGCTGCAGCTGGGTCTGATTCCCAAAAAGCGTTTCCAACTCCTGCTCATGCCCTTGATTTTTCCCCTCTGCCGATGTACGTGTGCATTTTGATCCTCAATCACCTGCAAAGAAATTGAATGCCGCTCTCAAGGATTGGCCTGAAGTTTCATCCAGATCTATTAAGCTTGTGAATGTTAGTTATGGTGGTTCACCTCTTGTACCACCGCATATTCAACCTGCACAGGAGCTTCTGACTGCCTAAAAATTAGTACAGAAAAAGTAGGCCAGAACAAAATCTGAGCATAATCTCTTGGCACTAAGCTGTGAATCCTAGAATTGTGGTTTGTGTTAAAGATATTTGATGATATATAATAATATGAAGTTAATCTCCTCAAACATTGGATGACATTAGCCTTGGAGTTCCTGACTGAATGCAGAAATTTTCAACGTGAGTAATATTGCCCCAATTTAGTAAATTTTACAGGTTGTACTTAGTAATGTGGATTCAAAGCTTCACTGAGCTCTAAATATCAATTGTTATGGGTTCAAATGCTAAAATATGCTATTCAGTGTCACACGAATTACACAAACGCATTATAACATTGCTGACTTAACTTTAGAAGTGGAGGGAAACTCTTAAACAACCTTAATAATTTTGCGGGAAGATATCGGCCAATAACTAAATTTCACCCCTAAAATTATGCTGAAGCCTGACAGGAAAACCTTGATGTCTATAAAAGAGTTTGCCCTAACCGAGTATATTCTCCTTTATCGGGATGTAATAATCATAGAGTATATCAGATACCATGCATAGGGATAGAAAACAGTATCTACTCTTTGAAACAGCCATAGTATGACATGGATCAAACCAGATTTGCTTTTATTAGTTTTATTTCTCCATGTTGCCTTGTATAAAATGAATTATACAAGTGCATATAGAACTCGCCTTAAAATTAGGCAAACATTGCTGATTTAAACTTTTGAAGTGGAGGAAACTCCCTAACAACCTTGATAATGTGATGGGAGAATATCAGCTCAATAACTTTGTTTCATCCCTAAAAATATGGCTGGACCCTAAAGGGAAAGCCTAGCTGTCTGTAAGAAAGTTTTCCTTAACCAAATATATGCTCTTTCTTGGGATGTAATAATCAGTGTATACCATAACATGCACAGGCGTGGGAATCAGTGGCCATAGTTTGAACTTTGGCATGAATCAAATCATGTTGATTTTATTGGTATTTTTCTAAGTAGCTGATTTGGGTGCGGTATGGGTACGAAGTACCCGGTATGTGGGTACGGCAATTTTTTTGCCTCGAATACGTATGTACAAAAATAATATAAAAAATTTTAAAAAATAGAAATTATAGCCTAATAAATCAGAAATTAGAGACATTTGTCATTAACCATATAGTATGCATATCAAAAACAAAATAACCACAAAAATGAAAATATTATCCGAATGCCAAATGTCATAATAATCAAATATCTCAAATGTCATGTACTGATCATAGTATGCTAAACATAGATTTATGGTTATTTTGTGTTTTTATGTTGTTTTTAATTGAAGAAGTAAAAAAAAAAAAAAAAACTCGTTTTTGCTGTACCTCCTGGGCGTACAGGTAAATACCAGGCGTACCCAGGCATGCCCATACACCCAGGAGGTACCCAAGTGGTACCCAAGGGGTGCCATACCCATACCACGTCCAGGATACATATCTGGGCTGGGTACGAGGGTTTTAGGGGAGGAACCGGTAACACAGGTATTTTTTCTGCATGTTGCCACGTAGGCCTGGTGGATAAAGATGATACGATTAAACTTATTTCTTTTAAACTGTTTAATTGTTTTATGATAGCAGGCACAAGGTTACAGAGACATTTGTAGTCCATAATCTAGTAAACTCAGTGAAATAATGATGGTTTGAAGAAAAATAAGATATATGCTAGACACCCATTCAGCCTGATGGGAGGCACTCATAATTTATTTCATATTTACGCACTTTATTTACTATGAAAATCTAGAATAATTAGGCTTTAGATTTTGACATTCAACTTACACAAATTGTTTGGAAATTCTTTTGCAGCAACAAAACCAAGAGCCTGACACATACCATTAGAATAAAAATAGAAAACGAATTGCATACCTGATCAGACAAAATGATTAAATGATTTACAGAATATGAGGATTAGTAGAATAAGACTTTTCAGGCCTTCCTACTTTCACATAAGCAAGGTGGCTTGAAATCTCATTGCTACTGAGACGGATAAAAATCCCATTACTACTGAGGCACATAAAAATCCCATTACTACTGAGGCGGATAAGAATCCCACTGGTATGAACTTAGAGAGAAAAATATATGAGTATTTCTCGGCAGTGCAACAGAACAGAGTGGTTGCTGGAACTCTAATTGATTGTCGCAGCTAAGGTAGATGGACTGTTGGAGGCAATTTTATGGAATTCCTTCAGTAAGCAGAAAGGAAAAACATAAAGTGAAAGAAACAACTAACAGAAAGGCCCAACATGCAAGTGTTCTACCTTGCGTTAGAGTCTCTATACAACTCCCTTGCATACACCCAAGGCAAACACCAATAGATCAGGATAATGCTTGGCATGCCTCCCAGATATGTAATGCTCTACATTCCTCTCAAATGGATAACCCACATTGTTCACATGCTGACCAAGCATCTTTAGATCAGGTAAAAATGCTCTTTTTGTATTAGGATTCTTGACTGACTGATGTTTCAACTTCTGAGAGCCATTGAAAGTATTGGTTTGTTTACAGATTCTATTCATAAGATTTTTATACAAATTTTTACTTCATAAGTACAGCTAAAATTAGTATACTTTATAACTAAAATTCAAAATATATTTTTAAGTTAATAATTAAGTGACATGTATCACTACACACGCCTGGAAAAAGGAATTAAAACATAAAGTAAAACAAAGTCCCCACATATAAAGGCAGGGATGATATAATATCTAGCTAATATTACATTACAGAAGCTCAAATTACTTACAGATCTTCATCATTGTTTTAAAGATTCAAGTGATGCTTAGATGTCGATGATTTTAAAGAGGAGACATGTTATCTACCCTTAAATCAATCGTAATTAGTTGCTATTATATAGGGTCGTCTGTAAAAAGCATACTTCTTCATTTTATAGCTTCATATGTATTTAAGACCACATACTGTATGGTCTTTGTACTTGTCTCTCTTCATTAGTCTATATATATATATATATATATATATATATATATATATATATATATATATATATATATATATATATATGCGTGTGTGTGTATTTATATATGTATGTATAATTATATGTGTCTGTGTGGATATTACCTACTGCTACTTGCAATATGTACCAGAATCAAAGCACGAGAAATACCTTTCCAGATTAAGACAGATAAACAGGAAAGACAACCCTGAAGTAAACATTTAAAAGAAACAAAGTTAGCCTTGAACTGCAAATATCCTCACTATGTCCTAAATAAGACTTTACAGTTTAGGTTCATTTAATTGAAGTTGAATTACCATCGCCCAACAGGTATCACTATCTCACCTTCCTCTAGAAATTCTACTCAAAAGCAGCACAGAAATTTCACAGGTTTCCATCTAAATATGTATATGAGTATACAGAACTCTGACACTTACAATTGCAGATAAATGGATATGATCAAACGCTAGTATTGAATAATTCTCATCCTGTCTAGTTTATTTATGTTAATTAGAATAGATTAACCATTAATATGAGCACTGAAGTTTGCTCAAGGTGTCACAAGGTCTGTGGAAGCACATAAAATTGCAAAGTGTATGGCTATTTGTCAGTTCACATGATTGTTGCCAAGATCTTCTAACAGCATAGATTGCTAAGGACACGCAGAAAATAGATATACACAAGAGAAATTTGCTTTAGACTATATCATGCCAACAGCATTTAAGACTGTGCAAGCAGGGAAACGATGCAGATACATACTTAGAATTCAAGTGATGTGCAACTGTAAATCCAATCCAGTTCATGCGTTGATTGGGCTTCAGAGTTAACAGCTTCTGTCTTGTTTCCACAAATCCGGATAAATCTCGCATTTGTGCCTGCATGCATAATCACACTCTTAAGAAAAAAAGAAATTAAAATCTGACAATGTGAAGGGAGAATATTCTATCCTGGATGTAGCTGATTTGTACTGGGGGCACATTTTACACCTTGCATCAACTTGGACTTTTGGGTTGTGTATGTGGGTAGGTGGATGTGTAGGGAACAGTGAAGGCTGACATTTTGGAGATATGTAACTCATAATTATTAAACCCATTAAAAAAAAGAGGCTACCATATGGATCCAATATCAAGTATCACATGAACTTGAGGTAGCAATACAACCACAACAAAATCAGATCCATGTATTGATGGAGCTGTGGTAATTATATGTAAGTTTCCACAGTCAAGAAATGCTCAGGCAAGGGCATATGATTAACAAAATACACAAAACAACATCATCAAAAAGGTGAAAACCAGGAGAAATGTGGTCAATTAATACTTTAATGATACAGCCATTCTAACAGAAAATTAAACAATGTTTCTACTTTAAAGTGACAAGCAGAATATGATATGGAACTGTAGGAAGCTATTTGTACTAAAACAAAAGAAGAAAAGAATAATCTAGGCAGCAATCAAATCACTCAAAGAACAGTACACTTTTGCAAACTTTTGTGTCGTTCACTACAGACCTCTGATTCAGAAATCGCCAATAAATCACGATACAAGCGTGCAAAAATTGCAATAAGTTTAAGGGTGATTAATCACCGATTTTTCAGAGACTAATTTCGTCATTGCTCGCCAGAAATTGGTGACTTAGTCGCCAAAATCACCTATGATGAGTATAAAACGCCCAGACTGAAAGAAAGGTCATTTTTCTGCAAGTTTCCTCTCCACAATTTCTCTCTCTGTGAATGGTGTGACTGCCTGCTAGGGTTTTGACTTGTCATCATTACACAATCCTCTACTGAGTCTGCTCGCAATTTTCACTGGTCAAACTTCAAGGAGTCAATACATACTTTTCTGCATTTTCACTTTTCATTGTTCAAACTTCAAAGATCAAGCCTCATCTTCAAGCCTTCAAGGAATACAGTGGCACAGCCTACAGGAGTAACAGGTTACAGAACCACAAGTATTTAAATTTATTTTCAATGTTCATGAATCATTATCTGTCTTTGAAGCTGGCTAGATCTCATTTTGGTAATGGTTCTACTTCTCAAAAGACTATAATCTCTCAAAGATTCAAAGTTCAACTTCAAACGATGACAGGTTGAAAGTTGAAACCCTAGTAGGCTAGTTGACTGTTAAACTGTTCTAAGTGTCACTGTTGATAAATTCAAGCTTCCAACAAACTTACATGATTACATCTGCATTCTTACCCACTTGGTTGGAAATCCGAAATACAGTAATGGGTAATCTATTTTAATTTAGTAATTTACCTTGGCACTCACACTTGTACAGTTGTACAGTACAAACGTGAGTGCCAAGGTGAATACTAAATCATAAATCATGTAAACAGTAAATACTCGATGATAAATTACAAATCTGCTCCGTTCACGATACTTATGACATTTTGTACATTCACTTCTCATGTCATTTAACAATGTTTTACATTTAATTTAAATTTATTTTATGAATTTAAATGTTTTTTAAAGTAGTGATAAAGTTGTCAAGTAATGCCAAGAAATTGCCAAGTCCTGATTTTGAGTCAAATTTTGGGCTGCCAAGTATGAGTTTTTGAACCATGCTACAGACCATATCCTCTGCATTTTAAGGCAACTTTGAAAGGGAGGTCAATTTCGTACAGTTAAGCATAGCATAGCTGTCTGATGCCACGACAGGTGAAAATTTAACAGAAAACGCAAGAAGTGTGATTTCCAGAAAAACAAGCCTGGAGTGCTTAACTATAGGACCAAAAGACATAATAGTATAAAAACTACAGGATTTGCAGCCAAGTACATTTAAATTATCTCAGGGGACAAGTTTACTGAAGTGATCCAAATAGGGTTCTAAACTAAATCTTCTTTAGAAATAACTGTCCTAAACCCCATCTGGACATCTCAGTCGAGCATATAACCATTAATACTTTGAAATTGGTCACCTTAGCTTGTCCAGCTTTACCCAATAAAAAATATTGGTGAGACATGAAAAATCAGTAGGGCTTGCCATGTCAGATATAAGCTGGCTAGTAAGGTCCTTAAATGCTCCAGACTAATTCACAAGTGAGGGCACTCATTTTCAATGGTCAATTCATTTTCCTCATTTCTCTAGACTGCCCCGAAACCTCCCAGCCCATCCCGTACCAGGCCTGACACGTACCTGGTAAGGGTATGGGTACATGTGTGGGTACATGTATGGGTACGTACCTGGTACATTGTGAATACGTACCCACAGGTCCCAGGTACGGATTTCCATACCGGGATGTATCTGGGGCCTGCAGGTGCGTACCCACAGCGTACCCACTCTAAAAAACGTCTTTTGTAACTTTGTTTTTGCGGGCAATACAACTGACATATTGTGTTCAAAGAAAAAACTGACATATGATTCCAATTAGCAGGTAATAAACTGACACCAGATTGGTTATGGCTGAGGCTCACACAGATTGCTTATGCTACCAGAGAAACTGCTGTACATACACATCGGCCATTGAGATGCCTCCATAAACAAATTTGGGGCTGCACAAAACAACCCATAGGATATTATGCCAAAGGGGGAATTCTATAAAAACCATTCCCACTAAACAACGAGGAACGAAAACTAGTTTGTGAAGAATCGTGTAAGCGCACAACTTATTGTGTTATTTTTTTCCCTCTGTTTGCACGTCCACCATCTGCCCCTCCTGCTGCTCAGTTAACTCAATAGTCAATACAAACTCAAGTCTCAATTCTCAAAGTATTTGAAATCTGTTTTCATGTTCTATGAATGATTGTATGAGTATTAAATTTCAATAAGTATGCAAATGCTTCTTTAAATTTATAATTTTATATACATACATACATATATATATATATATAAACGTACCCAGCAGCGTACCGTACCCGAAGTTTTTAAAAATTTGCTGTATCAGCATACTGTACCCCATACCTGTACTTGTACCCGTATCCATACCTGTACTTGTATCCGTGCAGAAACAGTCGAGTCATTTCTCAGATTGTGTGCTCAAAAGCAGAGGTATGATAAAATTAATGCTATTCAGTAAATTTCCCAAAGACTGAACACCCAAAGTGAAGCACGATTAGGGACTCATTCATTTTGATTATTGGTAGAATAAATAGTAGCAGAGTGTGCAATTCAGGGGCACTGTGGATATGAGTGCTAGAAGTAGAGTGATCAAAAGTACCATGGCTAACCAAATTGATAATGTTCCAAAATCACAGTTCCTCGCATCAAAATGGAGGGAAAGCCTCATATCTCTACCAAGGCAATGAAGAGCATCGATATAAATATGTAAATGATAGAAAGCCCTACCACAGACAATCATGTCAGGACCCCTTAGACCCCTAAAAGATATTCCTCTATTTGCATTTATCTGTTGGCAAGTATTCTGACTATATCCCTAAACTCCATTAGATCCATCTTTATGGGACCCGCTACCATTGTGCCACCTAGACATGTCCTTAAACCAATACAAATGTCAAAGAAAGAGAAACTCCACTTTATCAAAAGCAATGCATTGCCTCAACCTTCAAAAGATCACTTATCAAAGAAACAGAGATCAGAAATAATTGCTTAAGTAATATTTCAAATTAAGACTGCAAGAGGTATATAACCATTTCAGAAAGCAAGTCTTACTGACATTCAACAGGATTGCACAATTTTAGAAGACAATATATTCTTTCCAAGTATCAAGTATTCTTAAAGCGCCAAAACAGCACCTTATATATCCCATCACTACTAACTAACATCCCCACATGCAGACAAGATACACTTCTCAAGGTAATTTGTGTGCATTCGAAAAGATTAACTAATCACAACTTCAATAACAGAAAAAATCAAAAGGCGTCGAGGTTTTCCAACAACAATCACAGACAAGAACCGGTCATATTCATCTCTCTTCCTTTCTATCACAACTACTGAAAAACTGAAGTTCAATGCGTAAGCAGGAGACACTTCAACTACAAGCAAGAACCAGATCAAATTGCTTCAGACCAACCCACCTCAACTCTAAACAAGAACTAAAAATATTCGGCTCAAGTTCTTACCATCTAAAAAGAAATTGCACCACATACAGATTAATGAATGAACAAGTGTATCTACTTCTATTAGAAGAAAAATAGAAACAACTCTTTCATTTTCTAAAATCACTCTATAAAATGAACTTAAAAGTAACCTCAACCACATCTAAAAGGATAAACTTCCATTAAATTCAAGGTTTTATCTCATATTTAAAAAATTTATCACTTGACCAAAAACACATTTCACACTGCTAGAAATGTATGCATAGTTTTTAAGATTTCAGGAGCACAGTTTTGGCCTGCAACCTCAAAATATCCAATAAGAAAAGCACAAATGTAAAACTCCAAACTCTTCTTCCTTCAGTATCAAGCTATCATCTCAGTGCTTTGAAATCATGAATTGTATACGCTATCAAACAAATATCTCAAAAATAAAATATGTTACCTAACTTTTCCTTCACTATAATAGAATTAATGCTATTCAGTAAATTTCCCAAATAGTCACCCCATAAAAGATAAACTTCTTCCTTGGACTTTTGGTTAAATTTGTCCTAAGTTGCCGATACATTTTGGATATAGGTACGGATACAAAATATCTGATACATGGATACGGAAAAGAAAAATGGCCCCAGAAACGGTGCTGGATAAATTCCAGCCTAATAAATAGGAATTAACCACATAATATGCATATGAAAAACAAAACAAGCTAAATAACCACAACAAACTAATCAGGATTTCATTGAACCTGGGCACAAGCATCATCCCTACCACATCTAGTCAAGGTGTCTATTACATTTATCTCATACATGCTATTTTTGTACATTTTTTGATGGCTTGTATTTGGTACCTTCTGTAGAATAATGCTGCCACAAAAACTGTGATTCAGCTGTAATGATATACTAGCATACATATCTTTAAAAATCTATGTAAAATATGCTGAGATGTATCATTCTCGAGGCGCCTATTCTACCTATGTCTTATTTTAATATAGGCGCCTCGAGAATGATACCTCTCAGCATATTTTACATAGATTTTTTAAGATATGTATGCTAGTTAATTAATATATCACTATATATTAAATATTCAAAAAATGTGTTCATACAAATACTAATATCACTTACAAATTTAAAAATAATAATATTAATTATATGAGGATACTAATAAAATCAAACAATACCAAAAAAATTATAAAATAGAAAGTATTTATATAAATAATTCATTTACATAAATATTCATTCTCTCAAACATAATATATAAAACATTTAATATAATAATTATGAACAAAAGTTTCATTCTCTCAAACATAATATATAAAACATTTAATATAATAAATACTAACAAAAGTTACTGCACTTAATTTTGAAAATGAAAAAAGTTACCCCACTTAATTTTCAAAATGAAAATCCTAACAAATATAAAATAGTTCATTTACATATACATTAAAAACATTTACCACATTTAATTTCCAAAATAAAAACCTTTTCACTTGACTCATAATATATAAAACATGTAATTAATGTAATAAATAGTAATAAAAAATTTACCATTACCATAAAACATTTAATGTAATAAATAGTAATAAAAAAAAATTACCAAAAAGTAAATAGTTCATTTCATAAACATTAACAACATTTACAGCATTTAATTTTGAAAATAAAAACCTTTTACTTGACACATAATATATAAAACATTTAATGTAATAAATAGTAATAAAAAATTTACCGCATTTAATTTCAAAAATAAAAACCTATACAAATATCAAATCTATTTATATGAATTTGAAAACCCTAAATCTCTTATATATTATTATTTAATCTTTACGGACAATTGTAATGTTAATGTTTAAATTTTTTATAAGTCGGCCCAAAAAATGAACCACTCACGCCATTACAGCCCTGGCTGCCACTGTAGGATGCCCCTCGGCATAATTAAATTTAAGGTAGAAAAAAATTTAAAAAGTTGTTTTAGGCCTAGAAACGCAAATGTACCTAGCCGTACCCTGGCCATTTCAGGTGCGTATCCAGACCATACCCGTACTAGGTATATTTCATATCTGTACCGGGTGCCCTAGGGGTGGCATTTTGGTAACTTGATGTATACTTTGTCCCAGCTTATGTATTCTTAAAAGCTCAGAAGTTACCTTGGGCAACTCTTTCTGACATAGAAGATGTGCATACCAATACATCTGATGTTCTTTATCAATCTATGCTAAGTTTCAGGTCTATTGGAGAAATAAAAGTTAGGTGCTGATTTTAGACCCAAGTAATTCATAAAATTGTATTATAGACATGAAATACATACTTAGGCGACTTAGCCTCCAAATCATTAGAGAAGGATTACAGGAGCCATAGTTTCTGGTTAGCTACAGGTTAAGGAAAAGCACAGAATTTAGAATCTCATTCACTCTTCTCAGCCTTTGTTTCAGCATTTTCTTTGCGCTGACAACTGTCAGGTGACCATTGGGGGTAGTTTCACTTTATGTTACAACACCTCATTTTGGAACTTACTGCTTTTCTACTAAACAGTGCAGGCATTTAAAAGGAGTTTGATCCAGAGTTAAGCCTACTTCATTGCATTTGACCACTGCTCAAATTTAGCAAGTCTTTAGTGTCAATCCTTAAACACATTGACCCTTGTGCAAGGCAAGCATTCATTTACACTCCATAACAAGCAATAAAAACTAAGCATACGTTAGCATTATATCTCCTGATGGAATGCAGACAGAGAACACTGTTAGAAAAAAATTGAGAGAAAAATTATTGATCAGAACTTATTCACTCAGCTCACCTGGAGAAGAGATAGATCGCGTAGAATTTCAATATTTTCTGAATCGATCTTCAGAGCATTTCTATAACATTTGATTGCTTCCTTGTACTCCCGATCTGAACGGTACAGAAGACCATATACGTGCCAACACACATGACTTTTCAAATCATTCTGCATAGATGCATCAATACAACACAATGAAGGTAAGCCTGTCTTTTGAAACCATTTTGCAACATGTAAAAATTGAGCAAACGTGGATTACACAGGCACGCTGATCAATATTGCATGAAGGTATAAACTTATTTCTTTTACCTTTAAACCCTGCCGAACAAGCTCATAAGCTTCTGTCTTACGATCCATGCAATTTAATATCAGACCTTTCATTGCCATTGTCTCTGAAAGCCACAAATATATACAGATTAATTACAGCACTAGAGAAAATTTAAAAATTCCCTTGAAATCATGAAATTTTGACAGTACTAGGCAAAGCACTGTAACATATAATGCAGTCTTCTAATTCCACTGCATTTCCCACTTATAAGAAAGTATTAACTAGCAGATGCAAAGCAAAATTGAGATCTGATGACAAGAACCTGCCGACTGGTGGTCTTTCAGCTGCTTTAATTCCATGAACATTGACAAAATGCAAATGAAGAATGAAAAGTGAAGAAGAAACTTCTGGAGAGGAATTAGAGAACTAAATTTCTATATTTGTGCATTATTTTTCATATTTCATGTTTTGAAGTACAAGCACTAATTTTATGTCAGAAATAGTAGGATGGTGCATGCCACAAGCTTATCTGGACATAAAATTTTATCCATCATATGTATCTCATTTCTATCAAAAAAAACAATTCACTTCAACACCTCTTCAGAAAAGAATAACAAAAAAATTATAAATACAATATTTTTGTTTTATTGTTATACAAATAACCTAAGTAGCGAGATACATTTTGGATACGAGTATGGGTACAGAGTATCCGATGCGGATATGGCAAAAAAATTGGCCCGAGTACGGCAGTACAAAAAATATATAAATTTTTTAAAATATATAAATTTCAGCCTACTAAATAGGAATTAAGTTATTAACCACATATTATGCATATGAAAGACAAGATAACTTATAAGTTATAAGCTAAATAAGTAAATAACCACAAAAGACAAGTCATAATTTGTTAAAACTTAGAAACTTAAAAGCTTAAAAGTTAAATACTTAAATTAAACACAATGTGAATGTCATGATATATTAAATTCAATTTATTACACAAATTCCAATGATCAAAGTTCAAACTATCTTTCAATATTCATCATATTCCTCTTCATCAAGAGCATCAACATCAACATCATCATCATTATGTGGTTCATTAGAACCACATGGACTCGAACCACTCCCACTAGGGCCACTACCAGTTGCACCCCCTTGTGCATGTAGGTCTCGCGGTGCCAAAGAAGTCTCCAATCCCTCATCATCTAATGGCAGGTGGGAAATGGAAGCATCCAAGTCAACTATCTCTAGATCAATATCCCAATGTTTTGTTGACCCTTCCTTGTACTCTGGTTGCTTGTGGGATAAAAGGCAAGTTGGAATGTATATATACCAAATCTTTGACCTTTTTAGCCCCCAACTTGTTGCGCTTCTGTGAGTGGATGAAGGTATATGTACTCCAATTGCGCTCAGAGGAAGATGAACTTGCAACCTATTGAGGCAAAGTCAATGCAAAGTTCAAACTTAAACACTCAAACTTAAATTTTAAAAAACTAAAAGTTACAACAAAAAAGGAAAGAGAATAAAAAACTTATCTCTCTGCAAGACCTTGATTGCAAGAGGTTGTAAGTAAACTGATGCACGACCATGGAGGTACCACCACATATGAGCATCCATCTTGTATTTACTCGAAGAGCGAGAAGGCTATGACTTGTTTTTGCTATGAAATTGGCAAACTCTATCATAACCATGTCCTCGGCCTCAGGATCAGGGAAGAGCCTAGACAATGCCGCCATATATCCCTCACTAACTTCCGCATCCCTGTATGGTGTCATCCTCCCCGGCAAGGAAAGGATCTTTGTGTTGTAGAATCTAGGAGTCAATGCAAAAGCAAGTAGATGTAGCGGGGTGGTCATTTTGTTCCACCGCTCAATGAGGATTGATTGTACTTCTTTGAAAAAATTCCTCGGGATCTTGTTCTTTTGCATTTATGACAGCTTTTATCTTCTCAATCATTGAGTCGATACCATCATATATCTCTCCTAGACATGGTTGATCCATGTCAATAAAGCGAATCATGCTCATAATGGGCTCAGTAAAACTCAACAAATATTCTACTTAATCCCACCAAGTGTCATCTAAGATCATTGCCTTCACTTTTTGAGCCCATACAGTGTTTGATTGCCTCCATACAGCCCATAGGTTGGAAGTTACCATCTTGCTAAGTGCCTCTTGCACCTTCACAAGTCGTCTCAAGACGATTGTGTGTGATGCGAATCGAGTCTCAACAACCTAATAAGAAATGAGAAACAAAAATTAAAAAGAAAATTGAATACTAATTATACTATATTTTAAAAATAAAAACTTATATTATTTATAAAAAAAAGAAAGGTAGCTTCCCTTACCTTCAATAGCTCCAAATGCGAGAAGGATCTAAAGATGCCTTGCGATGATGGTTGGTCACAAACATTTGGATCTCTTCACCCTCTGCATACACTTGTTGAATCCACTCTATTTTGTTGGCCAACTTTTTAGCATTAAATTGAGTGAATGGACAGCACATGGTGTCCAAAAATATGCCCATACCTTGCCTCAACTAACATCCCTGCGGCTTTGCAATTCTTGGCGTTGTCTGTTATGACTTGGACAACATTTTGAGGCCCCACTGCCTCAATGGACTTCAAGAGGATGTTGGCAATAAATTGAGCATCCTTCACTTGCCCCTCACAATCAATTGCTTTCAAAAACATTGCCACTTTAAGGCATACTGCAACCACAATGATCAAAGGGTAGTTTTTGCATCTTTCCATCCATCAGAAACGATGGACACACGTTTTGGCCCATGAGTCTCTAATTGGTTGCAAGGAGGTTTCCACATATTTTCTTTGCTTTTCCAATAGGGTGGTGTGGATCTTCTCATAGCTTGGCGATTTGTACCCTTTTGGGGCCTCATTGATTGCTTTCACCATCTCTTGCCAATATGGTGACCTCACAACATTGAATGACAATCCATTCACATACACACATCTTGATGTGCTCATCTGCGATATCCCTGCTCTCATTTTGAAAGGCCTTTTCCAATGGTCCTTTTGTCCTACTTCTCTTTCATGAAAGAGGTGAATCCTCATCATGCATGGAGGTAGCCGTCACAAATGGATGTGGCATGGTCACAATTGGGGAGCCAATACTAGATGGGGCAACAAGAGGCCTCGTTGATCGAGATGAACTTCCTTTTTTTGGACAATGGATGACCTGTTTTCAAAGCCAAAGTTGCCTCTACATCTTGTTCTTTGATATATCCCAAAACTTTTGTTGTTGGCACCCCTATGTTATTTTCCCCTTGCATGTTCTTATACCATGACCTGGTATTGCACACAAGTGGCTTTTCACCCGACTATAAGAGCCTTTGAATACTATTTCACACTCATTGCATTTAAAAACAAAACACCCACCACCTGGAAGTTGCTCAAGTATTGTGACATGCCTCCATAATGGTGAATTTGGGTCAAATTCTTTGAACAAAGATTGCCCAAAGAGGTGGAACTTGTTGCCATTGTACTTCTACCTACAAGTTTCAAAACCAATAGCATAAGCAAAGAAAACAATGGTTAAAAATAAAACTTAAAACTTAAACCCTATGCCCTAGGGCATAACATGATAAGCATGTATTGAAAATTTCAAAATTTAAAATGAAAAAACAGTTTAAAAATTAAAATTTCAATTGGAAAAAATAAAACAATGAACATAAACAAAAGCATGAAGTGTGTGAAAGATTAAATAACAAAACAAAAAAATGAAAATCAAACTTAAAAGTTAAATAATAAAACTTAAAACCTTACCTTCACTGAATAATCCACAAATCCTCCTCCTTTGAAGCTCCTCAATGACCTTGGCAACGAATACACACTCGTACTAGCTTAGGAAAATGATTGCAATGCTTGTTGATGAAGTATCAAACCCTAGATAAGCAAAATGAAAGTTTAGAGAGGCAAGTATGTAATGAGGAATGAGAGGTAAGTTTCTTTGCTTTTATGTTTTGTTTTTATGTTTTACTTTTGTTTTATTGTTTCTATTTAACTTTTAGGGTTATAAATAAAAGAAAGTTATATTTTTTATTATTAAAAATGTTTTAAAATGTGTTAAAAAAAAAAAACAAAAAGGCATTCTTGCACGAATACATCCTCAAGCGCGGTGGGGTGCGACCGGGACCTCACGAGTACGTCCAAGTACGTCTGCGAGGCATACCCGAGGGGTCCCAACCGTACCCTAGCCGCCCGAGCACGTATCCGTACCCAATACGTTTCGTACTTTGTACGCTAACCCGTCACCCTCTTGTATCGGCTACTTAGCAAATAATAAATGAAGCTTAAGAAATAACATCCCAATACGGATGATAACACTAAGGAAATGGGCGGTCTTTTCTAGTGTCTCGTGAATGGAACATTTGGTGATTTAAATTTCAACAAAGTAGGAGTTTAGATTTCTAATCTCCAATGTCCGGCTTTGGATCTTGTTACTATTTCGTTTTCTGGGATGTCGATAGGTTGGCGAACACATTTTCTCAAATTCTTACAGGGGGTAACTCTCTTCATCGACCCAATTTATAATTTATATCGGGCAGCCATTGGTCGAAAACTAAAGATCACCGTAGGCCTAAAAACCTAAATGTCCGCCTAGAGGCAATGGAAGAAAGCCCAATCTTGAATTGCTTCTAAAAATAGTGTGACAATATTGCAATATGCAAAATTACAGGGGACCCAGTTGTTTTCTTAACTGATTGTCTCTGCATAATTGATTGCATGGCCTTGAAGATTACTCTTGGCCATCAAAAGGTATGCTCCCACCAATTACGAGTTGAGATTGACTAACATATTTTGTCGGGCAACATGAACTCCTCTCTATTCCCCTAGAAAGTGGAGATTGAACACTTTATTTTTCAAAGCGCCCTATCTTCTATAAGATCCAAGAGGCGTCACTACCAAAGATAAAAACTACAATGATTCATTTTCCACCTCCTTTTGAGTACGGTGATCGAGGTGTTTTAACCATTTCCTTATGGGATCCCCCTAAAGCCGTTACATTGATTACTTATTTTAGCACACTACATGCATTGCGAGGCATTAAACACACGTAGGATACGGTTAATTCACACAAATATGGGGTTAACCATTAAACCGATCAGTAATATTCTTCTTTCGCATGTTCTGAATAAGAGCAATCCAACAATGACCACCGGCTCTATTCCTAGTGCCATCCTAATTTCCTAACCTACTTTCTAGTGAGACACCAATATATCCTTACTCCATTTCAATGACACAATCAATGTGTAATAGGTATAGGTAGAATTCTTGGATTCTCAATCTACAGTCATACTTCCATACCCAAAACAAGCTTCACAACGCCACAGCATGTTATAATTGTTGAAGTGGATTTGAATGATCAAGCACTCCCCTGCCAACAACCTCAAGTCCAACTTTTGGGCACAACAAAGCACTCATGACCAATCATTGCCACATGGGAAAGTCTCCACAACAAACGTCCAGGAAGAGCATTTATCCTCTCGAATACAAACAAGAGCTTTTGGCATGTTGGCTTCATCTTCATCGGCATCCGGATAAAATTTTGAATAATATGCTTATCGGTTTAATCATCTTTCGATCAAGTTAGTAAAGTACAACTCATTGATGAGGTAATTCACAAGAAGTTGGTCTCATGGTTGTTTTCACATCTCCGAAAAATTGGAGCTCTTTCCTATCGCTTTCTTAAAGCATGCTTTCCAACTTGTTTTGATGGTGGAGGCCAAGCAAAAAGGGAACCTCGAATCCTAACCAATGCTTTGCATCTCATATGAACAAATATTTTGCCCATGCCACCTCTTTTCTAACCTTGTCAACTCGCCGTTGAAGAACGTGAATTCATCGCAGAGTGGGTTCACTAGGGCTTCATATCCTTCATTTGGAAATGTGATGAGGTATTGTATTTATCACAAGCGCACTAGCGATACTACCAAGAAATATCGTGTCCTTATAGCTAAGTATAAAGTCGCAACTTGGAGATTCGTGGATTCACATATCTAATTGCAAAGCATCTAATACTCAGCTAATTCTCATGATCACCATTATTTTCCCAACAATAAAGAAGCTCATATCAGCCATAAGCACAAGCCAAAGACGAATGGTGGATCTTATACTCGATGATCACACCTAGAAGAACTGGTCTCACATGAGTGAGTGGACACTCTTGATTGCCAACTAACGGTGACACAATCATGCCCCTTGGCATGGGTCAAGTAGGGGAAATCCGTATTCTTGGCTACCAAGAGTTCTACCACATTTGCCGTTGATCCATTCCACGACACAATGGATTGTGACCTTGTTCCACTAGATTGTTGCAATCTTGTACATGGAGCACTTTCACAATATATCCACAAGGTAGTCTTTGATGGCTTCCACAAGACCAACTTACACAAGGATGTGAAGTGTATAAGCTTGCTTCTACTATTAATTCCTTGTTCAAAGGGAGCCCAAGAATTAAACAAGTCAATTTGCATGGGTACTTCAACTTTCTCATTGACGAGCATAAGGTATATGCACATCCCAATTAAGACGAGATCAAATTGAATGGCCGATTTCATCCAATATTTCAAATCTAAATATTATAGTTGGGTCGAGGAGGACAGAGTTGGTGTGCACGTATGAATTTTATGATAAATTCATTCATAATTATTCACATATTAGCCACTCACTAATTAGAAAGATAATAATTGCGGTCAAAAGCCACTCAAGCCTTTAGTCATTTGAAAGCAACTTTTCCTCTACTCTAGTGCTTCTCTCCCTAATTTGTAAGAACCATTTGACCTTGTGATCAATGCTTAGAGTACTTAAGAAAAAAGAGGATACAAAGGCCTATCATTCAAAACATTGGTGGAAGCCAAGCTCAATTAGAGTACCTATGACAAAGTATTCAATGCCCTATACAAGCTCTCAATAGTGGCACCAAGCTCTTCTTGTTGAGAAGGTCATTCAACATACCAATTGCTAACCCATTCAGTTATTGAACTCTCAAACTATCCCACTTGTTGAATGTGTTCTAACTTTCCCTTAATACATCCACACTTCATTCTTTTGTGGCTACATTCTCAACTAGCCTTTCTCTACAAGTATCTCCATCTTTGCATTATTACTATCTTCTCATCATCATCTCTCAATTGTTCATCCCTCACATCATTAACTTTATATGCCAATATACCCCAAAATCTCTTGCCTCTTGTCACTCCCACGTCCATATTATCTTTATCTTCCCCACAACATTCAAAAACTTAATCTACCGCATTTCACAAATGATTTTCCTATTTTAAGGCCCCTTTTTTGCCCCAACTACAGCTATTTGATTTCACTTCATCTCACATTCCATATTCCTTTACTCCCAAAGGCATCTCATCTCATCCACACTCCACGTTTCCCACCCACCTCTAATCATCCTTCCCTTAATCCACCTCACTTCCCTACATTTTTGTCCACACTCAACATCCTTACTTGTGGAATTAGAAGCCTACCACAATATAGGTTGATGACATCATATGAAGATGAGTGTGTCCAAGTCAAAAATATTGGCCTCCGTAATACGAAACAAACCATCAAAACTCACAAGGAGCGTCACCAAAATATTGAACAGTAAAAAAGAAAAATTTATATGGAAAACATATAGGTTTTTGTCGTAAATACATAAGATATTTTTTTAAAAATCAAAACAAATTTAATTAGATATCTAAGTGTTAAACTTAGGACTCCCGTGACAAATAAAATCAAGTAGAAGTTCATGGTTTCATTCAAAAAAATATAGAACTTAGAAACCTAAAATATGTAAAACGGGTTAGGAAAACAAGAAAGAAATAAAATTTATCGGGCTGTGGTCTAGTGGGTATTGCCGTGTGTAAGAACCAAGCTCAAACCTCGACGGGCACAATGACCTTTATTTGAAATGGGTAATTCAACCCAAAAAGGAAATTCTAGAAATGGAACCAGGGTCTCATGGCTCTCCCTTGATGGAATTCAAATAAAAATATAGTGTATGCTGACTATCAAAAAGAAGGAAGAAAATTATATTAATGCCCATACATAAACAAAATAGGTCAATGGTATTTGGAAAGTACAATCTGTTATAAAAGAGAACAATAAATAAAATAGGTCAATGGTACTTGGAAAGTACAATCAGTTATAAATGAGAATCTTAAATAAAATAGGTAAATGGCACTCAGAAAGTACAATCAGTGATAAAAAGAATAATAATTACATTTTTTTAAATGCCAGCTGTTTAAGATGATACTATGTCTTCAAGAAAAAAATACACATAGCAGTGGTATAAACGTTTTCAGGAAAGAACGCACTTCTAAAGTTATTAGATTGTACATTGTTGAAGATGCAAGAATGTGTTAGTATAGTTATGAAGACAAATTTCAATTCAACATGAAGATGTTGACTTTTTCCTAATTGTTGAAAACTTGAAATCATAATTAACAAAATCTTTGTTATGTAACAAGTATAAGAATCCAGCAATATAAGGGGCACCACTAGTTCTCCCATGTTAATTATGTGGGTGAAAATTCAAGACTACCGCAATTATTACATTTAAAATTGTTGCAGCCTTTGTTATGCCCATGAAAGTAATTCTTCAACAAACCGTAGGAAGAAATTTTAAAACACATACCTAATTTTTAGGGAGTGCAGAGGAAGAAATTGGGTGGAATATATATAGAAAAAGGCAGGGCAGAAGTATGGTGGGGTGATGTCAATATACATTTAAATTTTATTTTAACTTGGGATGAATTTGAAATTCTTCTTGGCAATTGGTTGAAGGAAGAACTAATGCTAAAAAAGCAAAATATAACAATATGAGGAAATATTGGAATTTAAAGCCTAACATAAGAATGTTTGAAAATTATATCCCAGAAAATGCAGGGATTTTACACTTTCACATCCGAAATCAAACTCATGTATAGAGTTTGAAAAAGAGAAAATAATAGCCTAACAAAAAGAAAACCAATGTGTCAATAAATAAACTTCGATTACAATGACCAATTTCCACATTAATATCCGAACTACTGTTGAAAAATCTTGCACAAAAGCCAATTACACTATTGAGTTATCACATACTCGCACTCTATAAAACTCCACAAATATTAGAACGGGTGGGAATGATGATTACCAAGATTCAAAGAAACCAAACTTCAAAATTCTTCCACGACAGTGTCGAAGTAATAAAGACAATAATCCCAATTACCAAATGTATACATGGCATTTCAGTCCATCAGATTTAAGTCAAGAATTCATATACAATCATTGTCATCCAATAATTCAAGTATGTATACATAATGTCACCCGATACCTATCAAGATTTATCTTGGCCAGATCAATTCCCTTTTATATGTGTCACTAATCTAGAAATTTATAAAATTCATAATGGTTATTGTATTCTACATGTGGTTTGAGACCAAAGCCTTTCCACTATAGTCACCAAGAGATGTAAATGGACCATAGTCACCAAGAGATGTAAATGGGGATAGGGATGCCAGTTTTCAGACATTGGGTACGGTGGTACTTGGAGACGCAAAAAGAAATTTAATAATGCTACTTATATATATAAATTTCTAAAAACTACAAAATTCAAAACAGATCAGATTCTGATTTCATGAGCATTGAATAGAGTTCACTTTAGTGTCAACATTTTGGTTTTTAGTTTTTAACTTTTAAAATGTTTACTTTTTATTAAATTTTTATTATTCAGCTTCACCTTTATGCTTTAAAGTTTAAACTTTTAGTATTAAACAAACAAAACATTGGAGATGGTGGTTTTTGGCAGAAGTAGAAGACTTCAAACAATGTCCTTGAGAATTAGGAAATGTCTTCGAGAAGCACCTCACGTTTTGTACCCAAGGCACATCCCAGGTACCAAGAAACTCATCTCCTGGTTACTTAGCTTTCCACGACAACGTATGTTTTATACCTAATTAAGCATCATTTGTTATTAATTGTCACTATTTCAAATGTAATGTATCATTTCATAGGATCATGACCCATCATGTGTGCACCTCTGTTCATATCAATAACCAATCATCTAACACTTAATTCTATAGTGTACATTATTAAATATGTAATTATTTACATATTTCATATGTGTACCTGTACGTACCGAAATTGTAGGGTACTACACCGCCGGAACGATGTTACACATGCCCCAATGATGATACAGGTCTCCTTGCAAGGTGTTCGAAATCCAGAAAGGCTCGCCAAGTATATGCTTGTATCCCGCATGCCCCGCTCAGCCTCCGCGTGCTTTGATTTGCCCTTTGTCCCCCTGTTTTCTTGCTTTTTAGGCTTGAATGAAACCGCCACCCAAGACAAGGCGGCGGTCAGAACCGCCGCCCGCTTTAGGGCGGCGCATTCCTGCACGCATTTTCCAGATTCTTTCAACAATCACGTCAAATGTAAATCTTCAAATTTACACGCTTTCTTCAACCACTTTGGCTTGCATTAATGTTTTTGGTTCCCTGGTAATAGTGTTTTTCCATTGTTTATAGTAAAAGAGTTCAAATGGGAGTTACCCTCTGGTAAATGCATTGGTTATAAATAGCCAGCTTGTTTTCAAGCAAATGGCCCCTCATCTTCTCAATTCTCTTATTCAGTCTTTCAATTTCTTGCTTAGAATTCTACTAGCTTCATGTTTTGCATCAGTTATTAGTTTTCCTTTGTTGTTTAGAAGTCATTCAATCTTCTTGTTTCAGTCTTGTTCCATTGCTGCTCCATACAATCAGTTTAGCATAGAATAGCTTCATTTCTAGACTAGAATCCATTAAAGTTGCAGGTTTTATTTTGTCACAAGGATAGATTCTAGAACTCTCGATGCACTTGTGTTCTATTCCCGCAATAAATCCCACTAGGAATTGCATAGTCAAGTTACGTTCACTTGCGCTATCCTCTCCTACTCGCATTGTATTCGGTCTATATCCAAAGCTACCATTGTTCGAATACCATCTTCATTGATACTATCATATACACATTTTTACGGATTCACGAGGACACGAAGGCACGAGGAGATCACACTAAAGGGACGAAATCACACACAACCGGATTTACCATTGTTCCTCAGAACGCCAAGTTTAAGCTATCAAAGTTCTAGTTACAAACATATCAAATAGAGTAGCGAATCATTTTATTTCAGTTAAGCTCACTTTCAATATTGTCAGGAAGTCATGGGGAATGATAGTTTTTGAGAAACTATGATTTGTTCCTCACTTACGAGGTAGGATTGAAGGTTTTCAATTAAGTTAATTACATGTCTTTTATCTAGATTCACACATCTCGCACAGGTGAATAACCACCGGGTTATCTCGCTTGTTTAGTTTTAGTAAGCTACCATTGTTCAAATACCATCTTCTCGTTGATACTATCATATACACATTTTTCTCGGATTCACAAGGACACGAAGGCACGAGGAGATCACTGCTGAAGGGACGAAATCACACACAACCTGGATTTACCATTGTTCGTAAACGCCAAGTTTAAGCTATCAAAGTTCTAATTACAAACGTATCAAATAGAGTAGCGAATCATTTTATTTCAGCTTAAGCTCACTTTCAATATTGTTAGGGAAGTGTGGGGAATGATAGTTTTTGAGAAACTATGATTTGTTCCTCACTGAGGTACGATTGAAGGTTTTCAATTAAGTTAATTACATGTCTTTTATCTAGATTCACACATCGCACGGTGTGAATAACCATACCGGGTTATCTCGCTTGTTTAGTTTTAGTAAGCTACCATTGTTCGAATACCATCTTCTCGTTGATACTATCATATACACATTTTTCTGGATTCACGAGGACACGAAGGCACGAGGAGATCACACTAAAGGGACGAAATCACACACAACTGGATTTACCATTGTTCTGTAAACGCCAAGTTTAAGCTATCAAAGTTCTAGTTACAAACGTATCAAATAGAGTAGTGAATCATTTTATTTCAGTTAAGCTCACTTTCAATATTGCCAGGGAAGCTGTGGGGAATGATAGTTTTTGAGAAACTATGATTTGTTCCTCACTTCTGAGGTAGGATTGAAGGTTTTCAATTAAGTTAATTAGCTGTCTTTTATCTAGATTCACACATCTGCACAGGTGAATAACCACACCGGGTTATCTCGCTTGTTTAGTTTTAGTATAAAAGTAGTTTAATTGTTGTTCGTAATTATAACGTTTCAATCATATATTTTGTTTAGAGTAGTTTCCTTTTCAGCAGTAGTATAAATTGTTATTTTCAGTTTAAGTTAATTCAGAGACTTCAAAACTAGATTAACACTTAGATCTTAGTTAGGAGGATAAACCACTAGGGAATTTATGCTACCCGTTCATAGCCTCTAAATCTCCCCTTTGTCATTTAGCTATCAGGAGATCACACTACCAGATCTTAGTCACTGATCCTCCTACAGTTAGCTATAGGAAAGTTACTTGCCAATTCTCATCCTCGCCTGTAGCTTTTCTATCGTTAAAAACTGGCCATAATACCGGTTGTGGCTTCGTCTAAGTCACCCGCATTCTAGACCACCGCCTGTCTCAACACAACCTCGAGAGGTCGGGTACGGGGAAAGTCACTTGCCGATTATCATCCTTGCATGTCACTTTTACGTAAATGACAATACCATTTGGGGCACGCCTTCTACTATGGATCCAACCTCCTTGGTTGACCATGTAAGCCTTCTTTTGTGGCCAGCATCGCAAATGAGTCGTGGTCATTGTTGTGAATGCATATGTTGGAAACACCCCTCTGTGGCGAAGAAAATCCAGTCTGTTATGGTTGCTTCTACCTCACCCTCTCGTTGAGATACATCTTTTGGTCGTCTTGTCCATTATCCTCCTCTCTTGCCTCTATTTCCACTCTATCTCCTTGTATGGGTGCTCCGCCATCTATCAAAGCTACTCTCACACAACCTCGGCCTTTGTGGCTAACTCCTTCCGGTTTGTGCCTACCGTCGGCCAATGTGGATAATGTGGATTCAATTTTGCTTCTTGAGCTAGGGTTAAAAGTTGCAAAGTAGGGGCATTTTACAAGGAATGCGACAGATTTGCAGATTCAACGGCCTCCCAATTGTTTTTATCATATCCACAAGTGTGTTTCATCTTGTTGACGCCCTTTCTTTCAAAAGAAATCTACATTTGTATGTGTGCTTGGGGATTCTTCATTGTCAATGTGATTCACCAAGATCGGATCGACCCTCCAAACGAGACCTTGTTTCTTGGGTGGGGCGGGTTTGTGTCTTTGTAACCTTGTTACCCCTCTTTTGACCCTTCTTGATTCTATTTCATTCGCTCTGGTATATGTAAGGCTTTGAATCATCCTTAATTCTAGGATTCTACTAGCCTAGAGAGTATTAGGATTTCCTTGGAAAATTTCATTTCTACTCCTAGAAACTACCCACCGAAATTAAAAACCTTTACTTGGATGTATGCTTAAATTGATTTCGCCAAAGGGCTGCTCGCCCGAGGAGATTTGGCTCAAGGTGAAGAACCAAGTTTGGCAAAGAAAAGCTTGATTAGGAATGAGTGGCTTTCAAATGTTCTTGTTTTTGTCATGGGTGTCTTGCTACCGTCTACCCAATTAGGGAAAGCGAAGAAGTCTTCTAGTTTTTGTAAATCATTTGGTGGGACAAGGAACAAGAATGTAAAAGCTCTCCCCACATGGTGTTACAAAGTTGAGGCTCGCCATTGGCCCCTCCGTCAATTTCGGTGTGTCTCGTTGTTGAATCTTCCTTCAAACTTCTGACAATTGAAAAAGATTGTGGTCCCTCAAGTTTCATGACCTCATTGCTGCAAACCACTTTTAAGGAGCTTGCAATAAGGCCCTCGAACAAGGGTGCACTAAGGTCAAAAAAAGAAACAAGCATGGAAAATCGCTCTCTACCTTCCAAATGACTCTACGATCGAGCAAACATTTGTGTTAATTCTCATTTGTTTGTGTATTGGGGTGGCATGTTTATGGGTTGTTTTGTGTTTCGAGTGTTGCATTTGGATATTGTTGGAGCTCAAAATTGCACCCTGTCTCGAGTCATAGACAACCCAAGATTTTGAGGCAACATGGGACTGTCTCCAAGTTGTGGACCTTGCGTGCTTGAGACAAACCTCTAGAGAAGGCCGGTTCCTCTACCTATTTCTACTGCTAAAACTACTCCTAATGCAGAAAGCAAATCCTAAACTAAACATGCCAAGGACCAGGGGATGCAAAAAGGGAAATCCTAAGCTAAAAGGGCGGTGATAGCACCAAGAAAAGGGGTGAGCTCTCCACAAGGGGAAGGGAAGAAAAAACATGGGAGAAAGGGCGGACAAATGTGCCACAATCGAGAACCATGCAGACTCACTCGCCACGCATTTACAACACAACAAAAATGGAAACTGCAAATAAAGAAATACACACAACATACCAAAAATGAACAGAAAGGCAAGACTACAAAATAAAACTAGCTAGGGCAGACAAACGTGCCACAAAACAGATTTTATATTGCTTAAAATATGCACAATTCTATTACAGTCATGGCAGAAGGTAAGAAATACATTGCAGAGACCAAATTCGAGGTCTAGAACTTATGGGAAGTCGGCCACCATTTTGGCATGGTGTCATTACAACAAAGAGTTTCTCTTACAAAACGAAAGATTTTACATTATATAGAACAAGGAAGAGAGAGAAGAGGGAAAAAGATCAGATTTTATCTTGTCATTAATGAAGATTTGTTTTCCCTGCATCACAAGATGTCAAGTGCATTCCCAACTTAGTTTGGCTTGTAGAAGAAGGAAGAGCCCCATACTTCATCAATTCTAGTAGTTGAGTCATCTGAGTCTGCATATTAATGGCCCGAACTATTTTTCTCCTTTTTTGCCCACCAAACGCCACCAAAATTTGATTTTGATGATGTCAAGTTGAAGAGCTCAAGGAGACCTTTCCAATGATATAATTTTTGTCCAATTTGGAGCTCTAGATCAAAAGATATGGCCATTTGAAATTTTGCATATCGGGATGCATAGGAATTTGACACGTGACAACCTCTAATTAGCTCGGGGATCAGCCTCTGCCAACGTGTGCATTACTGTGTCTTTGCCATGTGTCCACTTTCCAGCTCGGCCTGCATCGAACCTTTGCTTCCTTTTACTTTTCCTTTCCCTACCTTTATAAAGAACGGGCCAATAAAACAACGCCATGCTTCTTCGCAGTGTCAAAGTATCCTTTGCCCTTGTCGGCTCCCGCAGAAATGCAAGCCAATAGAAAATTGCCACGTACCTTCACAATTCACTTTTTATATAGCCCCTAACTGACCATTGCAAAGTGTGAGCCAATCAAAAAGTTCCACGCCCTTCGCAATGTCAACCCTTTTATTAGCCCCTCGACACTGCGAGGCATTAGCCAATAGTCGACTCTTTGATAGTCTCATCTGACAACTGCGAAGTGTGAGCCAATGAGAAAGCTCCACGCACTTCGCAATGTCAGTCTTTCTTTTATCTTCTTTTTCCCATTGTGAAAGATTGGCCAATGAGGGAGCTCCACGCTTCTCGCAATGTCAAAACTTGTCGACTTGTCGGCCAGCGTCGTAACCTTTTACTTGCTCGGACTTAGAAACTTTTGGCTTCAAATAAGTTGTCATGTAGCCCTTGTTGACCTTGCTTTGACTTTGCCCGAACTCGATGCCTTTATAAAACTCGATCTATTCCGCGGACACGAGCTCCACCGCAGCTCATCTCCTCAAGACTGTCGGAATGTTGTCGATGTCTCTTCCGATGCCTTTGATCCGCGCCACATGTCCTCTTGCTTTCCTTTGTACTACGGCTTTAATCTTTTCCACGCAACACTAACCCTTCAACCTTTGTTTCGCGGCTTTCCACATAACACTACTGAGTTCAACCCCTTTATATCGCGGCTTTTAAACATATAACACACTAATGGATTAATCCTTAGTCTCCTGCGGGTTTTCAAATGCCAATGGCCAGTGCTTTTGGGAGGTGGAATTTGACGGCCGTTTGAATGTCCCAAGCTTATCAAAATGGTTGAGTCCATTTTTAAGAAAGTTATCCAAATTAACCTGGGGGTAAATTTGGGATAACAGATTATCTTTTTCTATGGTTTGTCATGTGGCATGCTTTGATATGTTCCTTTTTCTTTTCACCACAAGTGAGTAAACCAATAGAATCCTTCATTTTCTCAATCATAAAAACACAAATCTCAAAACTTTGAAACCAATTCTAAGATATTCACTTTCGTAATCACAATCAACTTACTTTTGAACCAAGTGAAGCATCTCAAGTCTAAAAAGAAAAATTTGCAAAACATATATTGAATTGAATTCGTTACGAGATATAGATGGAATCCTAGTCAAAAAGATATTCAATTCATCGAGATTTAGTTATCAGTTTCGAGAGATATGCAATGCCTATCAAGATTGATCTTAGATGGATCAATCTTTGATGCCACGCAACACTAATATGCAAGCCTGTTAAGATCTTATTGCCTCCCATTTTCTACTTGTGCCACAAGTTCCACTTTTTAACATTTGAGAGCATCTTATATGCATAATTGAGCGTAGTTAGTTATAAATGGGCGCTATGAAGAGATTTGGCCTATCACCTCACACGGGGACACAACCTCCCATATGCATCCCTTGAATTGTATGCATAACCTATAACTATCACAATATCCACATTCTTGTCCTTATTAAGTATTTTTCTATTTATATTACATTTTTACACTCATAAATATGTAATAATTTGCTTATCATGTTTATAGACATGGTATACTACAATTTCATTTGGTGATCGAGTATAAGATTGGCACCGCCAATAAAATTCCATCTCAAGTGCTTAGCATTCTGCATATTTGTTCCACCTACATAAAATCCTAGTTCAGTTTGATTGTTTATGTTTTTCAATAACCTACATTGCTCAATCAAACACTGTACTACAATTTGAGGGATGTATTATCATAAAAGATAGCTAAACTTTGCATTATTGTTAGCACCCCTTGTTAAATTTTGTTCAAGGAAGGTCATTCATCCTCTTCGGAGGACACTTAGGCATACAGATGAGCATGCAACATTGTTAGCAATTTTTGTACTTTGGGTGTCGATGGATAGGAAAATTCTTGTTTCCTTCCAACTTCGGTCAGGTGGTCAAAATCCAAACATACAAAAATTGAACAGTGTACAAGGGAACCCAATAGGGAAGTCTCATATGCCATATAGGTTTCTAGTTTGGCCATGACCTAAAAGACCATTTACGTTCTACCTTTTACCTAGAAGCAAGTTAAGTACATCTGTCAATGCTTTCTTTACAGTTAGTATAGGCCTTCCAATTAGAAGCTTGGATTGAATTGGCCACAAGCGGTTCATTATATACCATGAGAATCCATTTCTATGTACTTCGTTAGTGATTTGCCCAACACTCAATGCCAGCATGACTGCTTCTTTGTTGTTGTGCATCAATTTTCCAGAATGGCAATCATTATAACATGCACCAAGACAAGTGATGCTCCACAAGCTGCCAACCTATTCTTCAAACATGTTTAGAACAATTTGGAAAGACATGTCATCTTGGGTCATGACTCATGCTTCTTGAGTCACCTTTGGTAATTGCTATTAAGTTTTCATGGTTGTCAGATTTACTTTGCTTTATTTCCTCTGAAAGCTTTTGGCTGGACTAAGATTGTTAATCGCAACTTAGTCCATGCTCTCTGCAACAACAAAACATAGATTATATAGTGGGACGACTATTTGCACATCATTCAACACAACTACATTCAGGTGACCCATATCCAAAGAAGGTACTCACCTTTCAAAGTTTGGTATGGCATCCCAACTTTTAACAACTTATGGAATTCTACTTGTGATTCAAACTTCAAATACATTCCCCAAAGAAGCAGGACAAAGCTTCATCCTTTCTGCCTAATTTGGCCACGCTTCACACCAAAAATTTAGGACATCCTCTTGTACTCGGGCCAAATTCAAAGCACTCCATGATGGGGATTAAGCACATCATTAATTCCAAATTGGTAATCAGATTTGGATAAGCAGCCAACAAACAACATTTGAAGTTGAATCCTATCAAGTGCAGGTTTTACACTATTTTCCAATCAATTGTGCCTAAGGCCTTTCACTTCCGACTAAGCTTGGCAATACATGATGTTGCCAATGTTAGCCAGATTTGTACAAGCCATCATGCTTTGAAGGAGGCTTCATCACTTATCCTGAGGCTACCATTCCATATTTTCATCAAATGACGCTCAAGTATACTTCTACCAATATTCAAACTTAACAAAAATTACAAGAGGTAACCAGCTACTTACCTTATTAATCGTTAAGGCACTCTGCCAATGCAGGCCAAGTGAATCTCCAAGTCAAATTTTACTATGAAGTTTCTTCGCCTTGTGTAGAAGTTGTGGAAAAATTCCTCTTACCAGAAAAGAAATGATGGCAATCACTCTCGTAGTGATCTCTCGTCTCATACATCAAGTCAAATTTTACCACGAAGTTTCCTCGCCTTGTGTAGAAGTTGTGGAAAAATTCCTCTTACCAGAAAAGAAATGATGGCAATCACTCTCGTAGTGATCTCTCATCTCATACATATCTTCTCATTCTATCTATTTGCTTATACAATTGGTTTGATAAATACGTGTTGACTGCATGTAAGCTAGAATAAGTAAAGTGGAGTTTGCATGTCCAATTCAGGGATAATTTGCATGTGCTTTGCTTTTTCCAGCCAGCACTCATCCTCGCAACCTTGTAAATCTCTTTAATCTATACTACTGAAGAGTATAAAGCATCAATTTTCGCCGTAATCTCTTAATTTCTCTTGATGTTCTGCTTTTCCCTCTAAATTCCCAGCTGTGTGCTCCTTAGTGTTATATCAGCTAGCCACCATATAATGCACACTGTAAGAACAATAAGAAATCCCTCCAGCAATAACATCAAACATGATCAACAACACCTTTCAAATATGGAACGAAACCCAACTCTATCACATTATTTTACAGCTCAATGAATTGCACTACAGCGGCTAAATGCTAAGACCCTTGCAAACAGAGAAACTTGGCATCTCATCAATCTTGCAAAATATTCGAATTTGTACAGAAAAACTAGAAGATCATGGCCTCTTTTAAGTCTCACTACCACAGGAGATTCTGTCACAACTAGCTCCATCAGATCCAAACAAATGGAGTCCCATAATAACCTCTACCAGGGAATCTCTTGCATAAAATGACAGTTGCATAAACCTCTAAGCTCACGGAGAGATACAACATAGCAAAAGATCAGACCTTCAAGGGCCATCTCCACAAGGTTTCCATTCTTGATATCATAAAATCTGTGATGGGAAAGCCTCTCCTACCCACACATTGTTGAAAAGAACCAAAGCCTGATGAAAAACTATTCAAAAGTAAATGTAGCAAATAAGAAAAGACCAATTCAAAAATAGTATTATATATTGGTAATAACTTTGGTCGGTGATGCAATTAGAGAGATCTATTCACTCTTCAAACACGAAAAAGACCACTCTCTTAATAACCAATGTCATAATGCAGAACTGAGAGTTACTTTCACGCTGAACAGACAAATTTCATATAACACCTGCTTAAGTAGAAAGTAAAATCTCCAACGGATACCACCTGACGTTCCTCCCTGTCTAAGCTCTATACTTAATCCATTTCCATATATAAGCCAAAATTTCTTGCTCTAGGAGTATAATAGGCCTTAGCTGGAAAAAACACCTTCAAGAAAAGTTATACTTTTGTCTATTTTGACAAATGTTCCATTTATTTCAGTGCTGTTATTTATTTTCCCAAATTGTCAAGATCTCTTTTAGAAATTCAAATTTCAGTTTCCTGAGATTTGGACAACATTATAGTTTCAGATTTCAACCATAGACTTTTCAGTTTAAAAGTAGACTCCATCTGTCTTTAATTTTCATCAGATCAGGAACACAACATTCATAGATTGTAAACACTGCAAGTGCACATGATAAAGTTGTTTTTCTATGTTTTGAGACACTGTGACCTTGTCATTTTTCAAAGGTGTGGTATGTTCCTTGAAAGAAAAAGTATCATTTTATTGTTGTGCTACAGTTTGGTGCAGAAACAGCAATACATCAGAAGAGAAGTTATGCACAAATAATGATGATGAAGAAGATGAACGATATTGAAGAGAGATAAATTGCTTCCTTGAATCATAATGAACAAAGGTACGTACAATCCCTAACTAATAGGAACACCTGCTCCAAAGGGAGTAGTGAGGATTTATGCACCCAAGAATCCTCAAGGTGAGAGGATATCCACCTGTAAGTTTCAAATATAATAAATAATGCCGTACTGAACTTATGCATTCTAAACATTCCTATCTATAAGAAGTTTTCTGCTTAACCATATCCAACCCCTGATGCGACCAACATGTTTAACAGCTGATGTTCCCAAAGTGGCAATGCTGTGTTGTCCAACATGTGATGTTGTGCCTAGAAACACAACAGAGCAAGATTTTGTCAGCATTTCTAGTTTTGCTCCTCTAGCAAATAGTTCTTCAAATTATGCAACTGTATAACGTTTTATTTGAACATGGATCCAAATGATGCCGTACTGAACTTATGCATTCCAATCATTTCCCATCTATAAGAAATTTTCTGCTTAACCATATCCAACCCCTGATGCGGCCAACATGTTTAACAGCTGATGTTACCAAAGTGGCAATGCTGTGTTGTCCAACATGTGATGTTGTTCCTAGAAACACAACAGAGCAAGATTTTGTCACCGTTTCTAGTTTTGCTCCTCCAGCAAATAGTTCTTCAAACCATGCAACTGTATAACATTTTATTTGAACATGGATCCAATTGATACTTTTCAGCAATTTGAATCAAAGATAGCTTCTGATTTCAGAGCATATGCCTCCATTCTGGCTTTTGAGGTACCAGATTTTACTAAAACAGGTAAGCACCTCTCTATCAAACAGAATGCTTCTCCCCCTTGCACAAATGAAAAGACAACTTCCATAAGGAGAAATGTTGCTCCCATTCTTGAATAAAGATTAAATGCATTGTGGACCAACACTCATATTGTTGGTTAAATAATTAACGAACCCTAGTAGACGCTCAAAATGAATGATTTTCAATGATATTCTGTGATACCAGGAAACGCGGGGCAGGGAGGCGTTTCGGGGTAGAAAGCGTTTTGGGAAGCGTTTACGTGCGGGTACGGGAAGCGCGAAAAGCGTTTCGGAAACGCCTGTGCCGTTTCCGGAAACAGCACAGGCGTTTCCGGAAACGTTTTCCGCGTTTCCGGCACCTGTCACGTAAAAAAAATGAAAATACGTTTTAAAAAATATAGATGAAGACTGAGGAATGAGGATGTGTTTCAGTTTCCCTGCTTGGTAGATTTGCATAAGTTCAAAACGCGTTTTTGCAGCACAGCTTGAAAGTTTACGAACACACAGCGTGACAGTAGTTCGATGTAGTTGTGTTTTAGGTTTTCGTGTTAAGTTTTAAGCTTTTGAAGTTATTTTTAATCAAAAAAATATTGGAAACGATACAAACTTGAATGAGAAAATTCACTTTCCCTTAAAAGTTTGGCCAAAACCGACTTTTGACCATATTCGTACGAATATGGTATCTATGTCTCACACACTAAATTGCAATCTGGCTTGGGCATGGGCCCATGACCTAAAAACTACCTTTACCTTTTTACCTCTTGCACACAGAATCACATCCCTAAAGGCTAATTTCTGAGACCACGTTACCATCAACCAATGTAAATACGTTTTTGGTGCTAGTGGTGTTCATGGAGATGATTATGACTATGAGGAAATCTAGATGATATATTCTAGAATCTAGATTATTATTATGTATATGTGAATCATTGAAATTGTAACCATGTTGGATGATGACTCTTTAGAACTTAGAAGTTCAAATTTCAATGAATTCAAAATATTTTGAGTGCTTTATCAATTATCTCTTATGGTCTACAATTATAAAATGAGTACTATGCATATATATATATATATATATATATATATATATATATTTATTTTTAATAATATATTGTACGGACGTTTCCGTCGACGTTTCGTATCCAAGGTTTTTTGAAAATTGCCGTTTCCGCGTTTCGTACCCGTTTCCGTTTCCGTTTCCGTTTCTGGCAACATAGATGATATTTGATAGTTGCCAAAGTACCATAAACATAACATGTTAAGTAGTATTAATTAGAAAGGCCTTCTAATAATGAGACAATTACCTACATCCTCTCCCAATTTCTGCATGCTCCTGAACATACACACTAGTGATGTGAATTTCTATGTAGATGACTGCAACATTTTGAGGATGCAAGTCTCAGGACAAAGTAGAATACATGAGAAAATCATGGAGTTGTCAATTGTAGCAAGGGAAACTACTTGTGAAGTGTGACAGGAATCTAAAGATCTATCATGGGGAGGTTGTGTAATCGATAAGGCGAAGACTGTGATGCACAAACCATGTGGACCTTGTCTTCAACATGCAATGTTTATCACTCGAAGCAAGTGGGGTGTGATGAGCCTAAACTTCAACATCTTGGTGATCTTGTGTTAGGTCTCAGGAGTCATAACTTCTCAATGAAGGGGGCATTACAATAAATATAAATGGTTACCAACTCTTGGAACAAACTGGGACTACCACAAAAATCCAAGTTAAAGGAATCCTTATAAGGATTCCTTCTCAGTATGTTTTTATTGAATACATATGATTGAAAAACCAGCTTGATATAGTTTCCTTGTCATGTGCTTAACCCAAATTTGCTATGCCTTGAATATTGTCTTGTCGTTTATTTATTAGATATAAGTGGGGATGCCATACTGACTCTCGCTGGCATTCCTTTGTTGATTAGATCTTGCTCCTGCTGAAAATTATTGATCATTAGCAAACATTAATGCTTTGTTCCTTTCTTGCTTTTTCTGGTAATCTTAATTCTGTGGTATACCCTCACCACTATACCATTTGCAGGTTACTTGGAAGCCTAATCCAACAAAACTTCATTCCTGAAAATATCAATATTTATCAACTCAATCATTCATGAAATTTACATATGCGAAATATAAGAAAGCCATAGGAAAAACCACGGAAGAACTCAAGTACAACAAAGATGCATTCCAATAATCCAGACAGCAACAGGTGATTATCAACTACTAACAGAATTTTTATTTTTTTATTTTCATTACTACAACATTTTTTCTAAACCATGATGACATGAATTCCTGAAACGTTAATAACAGATTAGCTTGTGTATATGAAACATGAACAAATATTCCAAATAACACAACTACAGAAACTCGCCTTGCTAGTGTTGCCTTAATGGAACAACCCACCATTATGAGAAACTAGTATGCATTTTCCAAGGCTTGCAAAACAAAATCAACAATACATACCTCCATGATTTGGAATCTTTTTGAGTATAGAATCAGCAGCTTTAAGACCCTTCTTATATTGTTTTGTTTCATAAGATTTCTGTCAACATGTAAAAATGAAAACTCCATTACATTCTTGAGCATAAAATTGCCAACAACCTCAATTTAATAGAAACCTTATAGTAAAGTTACATTTACGAATATACACACACATACGAGAGAGAGAGAGAGATCAGGTGTGTCTATCAAAATGTGCTTGAGATGTCATTAATTTGTATGACAAAAGCAACATTACTTTATTAACAATCCCCTTGAACCACAACTAGGAACTTCCTCTCTTCCTCAAAAGAATCATGCAGAAGAACAATCAGTAAAACCCTTACATCAGAAGCTCAAGTCCAGTGTGCCGAGTTCAAGAATTAATGAATCGTTATGAAGAAAAAATGTTATACATGCAATTATGCATAAAAAATAAAAATAAAAAAAAAAAAATAAAAATTACAATAGTATCCATGAATGGATAACGTAGGTCAATGGAACTCAAAAATACAAGTTACAAAAGGAAGCAGGCATATTTAAAAGAATTCTATTGTCTAGAATATTTTATGTCATGGATGCACATGCGTAAGGAGTGGCAATCCTTATTGAATATTCCTTTGTGGTGGTGATCCCTTATGATGTTAAGGGTTTTAAAATGCCATATGTATATGCACATGGGGTATAGACTGCATTTCACATTGAATGTGAAATTCAGATTATTCTTTTCTCTATGGAAGGTAGGTTTGATACCCCTATATGTAACTTCTTATGTTGGAGCTTGTTTGACATAAGTGGAAATTGTTTGACATGCGCTGAGAGATCCATTCCACACGCCACATCAAATCGGAATATTCGGGATCGGTGTGTGGATGTGTGAGGAACATTGACATTCAAAAGTTATGTGACTCTTAATAACAATAAAAAAAGACAAATATAGAAAATGCAACCAACATTATAAATCAAACATTTCTAAGAAGGTGGTGCATCGAAGACTCATAAAAACAGTGCTATGCAAGGACACATCCCACCCCCAAAATCTAAGCGTCGGGACATCCCATACGTTATAGTGATGGCAGGATATTCCCTCTCACGTTTCCAAGAAAGGAAAAAAACAATAGGGATGTTTTCGGGACGTCCAGAATATTAGAGATATCCCCCTTGTGTTGGGTACGTCGGGAAGTCTCGATCGCCGAGAGACGTCTGCGGACGTCCACACACCCCCGATGGCACTGGCTTTTTTTGCATATACTTTTTACTATGATACCGAAGAAACGCAAGCGTGGAGGCGTTACGGGGTAGAAACGTTTGAAACGTTTCGCCACGGCCGAGATGGGAAGCGATGAAACGTTTGAAACGCTGTGCGTTCGAAACAAAGACAAAGCGTTTCGGAAGCGTTTTCAGCGTTTCGCGCGCTGTCACGTAAAAAAATGAAAATACGTTTTTAAAAAATCTAGATGAAGACCGAGGAATGAGGATGTGTTTAGATTTCCCTGCTTGGTAGATTTGCATAAGTTCAAAACACGTTTTTGCAACATGCTTGAAAGTTTACGAACACAGCGTGTGATGAGTTCGATGTAGTTGTGTTTTAGGTTTTCGTGTTAAGTTTTAAGCTTTTGAAGTTATTTTTAATCAAAAAATATTGGAAACGATACAAACTTGAATGAGAAAATTCACTTTCCTTAAAAGTTTGGCCAAAACCGACTTTTGACCATATTAAATACGAATATGGTATCTATGTCTCACACACTAAATTGTATCGGCTTGGGCATGGGCCCATGACCTAAAAACTACCTTTACCTTTTTACCTCTTGCACACGTAATCACATCCCTAAAGGCTAATTTCGAGACCACGTTACCATCAACCAATGTAAATACGTTTTCGGTGCTAGTGGTGTTCATGGAGATGATTATGACTATGAGGAAATCTAGATGATATATTCTAGAATCTAGATTATTATTATGTATATGTGAATCATTGAAATTGTAACCATGTTGGATGATGACTCTTTAGAACTTAGAAGTTCAAATTTCAATGAATTCAAAATATTTTGAGTGCTTTATCAATTATCTCTTATGGTCTACAATTATAAAATGAGTACTATGCATATATATATATATATATATATATATATATATATATTTTATTTTTTTAATAATATATTGACGTTTAACGTTTCGTCGACGTTTCATATCCAAGGTTTTTTTAAAATTGCCGTTTCCGCGTTCGCATCGCCTTTTCGTTTCCGTTTCCGTTTCCTAAGAACATAGACTTTTTAAAAAACCATATTTTTCACAAATTTTAATTTATGGAAAGTTAAAATAACATAAACGAAAAATAATAGCACATCCCTAACCATAACATTTTAAGTTCTAAAATGATTCTATGGCCTCATTCCATATCACATTCAATATTCACACTTGAGCAAAGTGAGCAAACCAAAGAAGAGGAGAGCAATTGCAAGAGGAAGAGGAAGAGGAAGGGCAAATGCAAGAGAAAGATCAAGAGCAAGAAGAAGCAAGAGGTATTTATAACTTTGTTTACATGTTTGATAATACTCTCTAGTTTTTAAAATTTAGTTTGATTTTGTATTATTTAATTGTTGTTTATAAGTTTTTGTATCTACATTCACATAATAATCTTGTTTATAGTATTTATTTGATTTTACAAAATGCATACTACATAGGGTTTGGTTAAGGTTAAAAAAACTAAAATTTTAAAATATAAAAGTTCGAACACTTGATTATTGAATAGGTTTGGCAAGGTTTACCATGATACACATTCTTAAAAACATTAGGAATACAAAAACTTTGATACACATGTGAATGTAGAATGTAGATACAAAAATGAAAAACTTAATATTCCTATTCACATGTTGATGTTTCAAGTTTTTGTTTTTAAATATTTTTGCGAGAAGGTTATGGGTCCATGGCTATTTTTTTGAATCGTTGCATATAGTTATGGTTGTTATTTTAATTCATTGCACATAATTATAGTTGTTTTACTTTTTTCAATCATTGCATATAGTTATTGCTATTTTTTGATTCACTTTGCATATAGTTATCGCTATTTTTTTATTCATTGCATATAGTTATGGCTATTTTTTTCATTCATTGTAGCACCAAGTGTTATTAGCTAATTTTGACTTTGCAAAATTAATAAGCATGAAAATTTTGAAATTTTTCAAAAGTATTCTTTTGCGTGTTTTATCACCCTCGTCATGATTGTCTCGTTCTTGTGATCGTTCCGGTCTTTGTTTCGTTCATTTTAGGTGAGAACTCCTCCCGCTAGGTCATAAACTGCGTTAATAATTAATTAATTAATATTTAATTAATTTATTACCCTTTATTTGATAAAATCAATTTTATTAATTTTTGGGGTTTTTAATTAAATAAATATTAATATAATTTAAAAAATCAATCGACAAGTTTTTTTTTTTATTATTGGGGGGAAAATAAAGCTTCCGCTTCCAATTGTCGGGGATGCCAAATTGGCTCTTCGCACCCGGATTTCCCCTTTCCTGGAAAATTCTTCTTATTTTCCGCTTGTGGGATTTCTTCTACTAATTGCCAATCCAACCGGTTGGCAAATGGGCAAAAATCTCCCAATCTCCCACATGGGGAAATAGGATGGTGAAATAGGATGGGGATTGTCAACCTACCTTGCCATTTCCGTTGGCAAATGACTGATATTTTTTTCCCTTTTTCCTGGCAATTAATGCCACTACCCGAAGGAAGAGGAGTCAATTATTTCAACGGGAAGGGGGAAACGGTTACAGGAAGCTTCTTTAATTCCCGTAACCATTTCCCCGTGAAACTAGTTGGAAGAAGTTTTGTTTCTTATTTCTTTTAGGGGAACAAGAGTAATTGAGTTTTCAATGAAGTTTCCATACTCGATTTAATTAATCTTCTCATGCTATTGCTAAACTAAAAGGAGATACTTTCCACATCGCTGTCAAAACAATATACGCAGTGGAGAAGGTAGCAAAGGCCACGCATTTAGAGAAGTTTATCACGCATTGGTCAAACAACAAAACTTCCACGCAGGTTTTTCATGAAGAAATAGCAGTTTCAACGCATTGATCTGTTTCTTTGCATCAAGTTTCAACGCATTGGGCAAAGAGGACAGTCCAAACGCATTTCCAAGCAATTTTCCACGCCAAGGGGGAGATCCCGGCCAGTCAAACAGTTCCCATGCCTGTAGCAAGAAGACTGTCAAGCAGGAGTAATAAAAGTAAAGAACAAGACAGAGGAAAGCCCATGCATTGGGCAAAATAAAACAATTTCAATGCATTGGTAAAAACACAAAACACCAACAAAGGAAGGCAGAAGGAGACCACGTGGGAAAGCAAGAAGACAATTCATAGTAAAAAGAAAGAAAATCTCCACACAAGGGTGAAGGCCCAGCAGTATTGTCCATGCATTGGCAAAGACAAGACCACACATTTATCCCAAGAAAAGGCAGTCCACGCATTGGTAGAACAAGGCAAAAAAACAATTCAAAAAAAAAACAAAGCATTTGCCAAAAAAGGAGTGGCCACGTGGGAAAGTGAAATTAAAAAGAAAAAAAAAAATTCAATGCAGCAATAGATAAAAACTGCCCACGTGAAGAAATAATTCAAAATTCATGCAAAAATAAATAAAGAAGTTTAAAGTCTTCACGCAGGTTTTTGCAGCAATAAGAATGGGATTCAAAGTTGGTTTTGAAAGGAAAAGACAACGCATGCCATCAAAAATTTGAAGTCTCCACGCTAAAGCCAAGAAAACAGAATTCTACATGCATTTTTGTAGTCCACGTGTGGAGGGAAGAAAGCCATCAGGAGAATTCACGCAGTTAAAAGAATATTGCCATGTATTCACAAGCTCGAGCTATTGGCAACGCGAAGAAGTAGCAAATTTTAAAATTACTAAAAAATTCAAGATTGATCCTACACATAACCATTGCGACCAGATAATATTAAAAAATTATGATTTTTGCCGCAGTTTGTATTTGTCGAAGTAATCAACTTTGGAACTCGATATCTCGAAGCCGGATGATCGTTAAGAAAAAGGTTTGGTTCGTTGAATTCTCTCCAACTTCATATAATTCTTTGAAAATTTTCAAATTCACAACACCTCGTTTGATATTTTTCACGGAGCCAAATAAAATGCAATTTGTTTGATTTCTACTTACGCACAGTTTTCAGCCTATCAAGGAGACTGACTTTGAGAGTCAATATTTTAAACTCGGATGATCGTCAAGGAAAAAAGATTAGTTCTTTGAATTCTCCCCATATTCATATGCTCCCTTGCCAAGTTGTAGATTCCCAGGGTGACGTTTGGTATTTTTCCCAAGCTAAAACCAAACGGGATTTTCGCAGTTTTACACTTGCATTTTCCTAGCAATTTCATAAGAGTCAACTTTGACCTTTAATATTTGACTGAAGAATTTGATTGGGAAAAAACACTCTGACACGCAAACTTGTGGTACCTTAATAGACTCCCTCATCCAGTGAGAGTTTCTTAAAACAAGATTTGTTATTTTTCCTAGGGCAGTTTCAAAGGCAATTTGTGCAGTTTTGTAAGAAGTAATAGCCCGAAATCACGTTTCTTTCACAATCATGTCATCTTCAAACAAAACGATGTTGCAGTATGGATTCCAGGGCATTCTACTCACCTCGACACTCCATTCAGAGTATGAGAACATCGCCGATACCAACTTGGGACATGTCGATGTAGGTCGATTCTGCGATCGCATATCAACCGAAGGCGAGTCACAATTTTCCCGACGCTTTTTCTGAATTAGTCATCACTTGCATAGATGCACCATAATACCCACACTGCATGTGTGGCGATTCAACTCTAACGGCTCCGAAGCAAAGCAACCTCTGACTTCCTCATTATGCGGTATAAGTCATAGCTATTGGCAGAAGTCTCTTCCGAGTCAAAAGCCATTGATATTGGCAGAGATCAATAATGGGAGAACCTTGTCTACACTTGATCACTTGATCGTAGGTATCTATTCAGCGACAAACCAATACCAATGACAAGTGCAATTATGTGGATCATCAAGGCCACATCATTCAAGCATCTCCCTGTCAGCTCTTAGTTAGCAGTGGGCGCGATACTTCATCGGCCAATCTTAAAGTTGAGAGCGTTCTCGAATTGGATGATCGTGAGCAAATCAGAATGGAAACACTTTGGGATGGTGACAAAGACGAAAGACATAACTCTAGGTAGTGAATTGCAATCTCGACTCTTAGAAGAGCCTCTCAATGGCAAACGAGGACTTGGATTCTGATAAGCCAAGGTGGCGTAACGACTACGGTCTCGTAACAAATGAAGAATTCACCGTGGAAATTTATTTCGAGCATGTGAAGAATTGTGTGCAATTGTGAATGCGAGGGCGAATAAGAATAAAATCGCTCGCACCAAAATGTTGCTCAAACGAAGAGGTGGATGAATTGCTCAAGTTTCAAGCTCAACTCTCTTGTCATCTAGAGGATTACGAAGCATGGTCAATGAATTCATTCATGTATGACCGGGATAGGTAGACTCTTGGCCCAATGGATAAGGCATTGATCCTAGGTGTCTTGATCTAGGTGGTGCGTTGCTAACTAGGATGTTTATGTGTGTCCAAGTCATTTAAGTGGGGTCCACATGTACCCATTGCTTTTATATATGTATTTTTCCTAAAATGACTTTTGATAACTTAAGTGGTTTCTATTTTTAGTCACTTTTTAAAAGTCGTTAAAAAAAGTCAAAGTCACTTAAAGTGCCCTATTTAATGTGCATGTAAATTCTAACTACTTTGTAACCAACTTTTGGGTTATAAAAGTAAGTTAGGGGCTCATTTGTAAGGTGTGACTTTGAGAGAGGAGAAGAAAATACTTTTGTATGCAAGTTTTACTTCAAAGAAAGAAACTTTGTGTTCTTTTGAGAAGACATTTTGGAGTTAATGAAATATGAACTTTGTGTCTCATTCATTGTCTTTTATAACATTTGATGTTCTTATGTTCATTAGATGTTAGTGTTTGAATCTTGCATGCAAATATTGTCTTGGATCGTATTGTCAACGCTACTAATATTATTCTAGTTCACAGTGATCAAGCTTTGATTATCTACTTGCTCACATGTGTTCCCTTTTACTCATTCTCGTTTAATTGATGCAAACTCCATTTTATTTGTGTTAATTATTTATTGTTATTTTCCGTGCAATATTAGGCTATGCTTTTACCTAACTCTTGCATGTTCCTTCCATTCATTCCTTTCCATTTCTTTTCTTCATTCAATTCCATCTCCCTCATTCACTTTTCTTTCCATTGATGTTCCTAAACACCCCGCACATACAATTTTAAATGTACAAGGCGTAAATATAGTTTTAGTTTTCAATAAAGGTAGCCTCACCTTCATTGAGGAGGGACTTCGTTCCCACACTGTTGCATGTCATTTGCATGCGTGCAAATCCATATGCTAACACCTAGCAATCATCATAATGACTTTTTCGAGTATGATCACGAATCAAAGGAGGAGAGGGTTGAGATAGGTGGAAGTGTCGGTGATAACATTATTGAGAGGGCCGAAGAAGTGAGGCAAAATGTAGTTATCATTGTTTTTAATTCATTGCAGCCCCCAATAATCATCACAATGAGTTTTTCTAAGAATGACCATGAATCAAAGGAGGTGAGAGTTGAGAAAGGTGGAAGTGTTGGTGATGACATTATTGAGGGGGTCAAAGAAGTGAGGCAAAATGTAGTGGCAACACCAATTGGTAGTTCAGTTGATAGTGTTACCAATTGCCCCTCTCAAATGTTGGTCATATTCACCATGGGACCATTTGCTAAGAAGAAGTCATTGCGACAATTTGCTCACATAGTTGTGATCCCCAAGTCTAGAAGGGGGAGTAAATAGTGGAAGTGCGATATATTTTCAGAGACTTAGTATGTCAACATCACCAACAGTTGATAGTGCTACCAATTGCCCCTCTCAAATGTTGGTCACATACACCATGGGACCATTTGCTAAGAAGAAGCCATTGCGACAATTTGCTCACATAGTTGTGAACCCCAAGTCTGCAGAGGGGGGAGTAAACAGTGGAAGTGCAATATATTTTCGAGACTTAGTATGTCAACATCACTGAATGAGCGCACACTAGTTACGCCTTACAAGAAGCGGGGTTGGTGTTTGTAAGGCTCTTTCACTTGATCAAAGAGCAGAGATGGTGAGACTTTATAATGGAAATACCACAAACGACATTCCAGAAGTTCGTGGTGCTAACACTGAGGCTAACACTCCTTTGAGCTCTCTTAGGACTGGCAAGAATACTTTGGCTAGTTCTAGTTTTGGAATGATAGAAGTGGAAAGTAGAGGGAAGAGAGAGGTTGTGAGGGCTGCCCCAAATTCAATAGTAAAAATATTTGATTAAAAGGTAGGGAAGAGGCGGATGATGCCATCGAGAAAACTTTTGTATGCTCTTTGGGATCCCCATTTCATGCCACCCACTCTCCTTATTACAAGGAGGCTATGGCCAAGGTACCAAAAGCAGTGTACAAGTTATGTGCCCCCTAGAGACACCAAACTTAAGACAACAATCTTTGGATAGAACTATTGCAAAGTTAATCTGTTAATGGAGGAAATGGTCGCATGGATGTCGGATGGATGCAACACTATCGAGGATGGGTGGACGGATATTAGACATTGACCATTCATCAATATCATTGTCTATTGCAAAGATGGACCACATTTCGCAATTGATTGTTCTAGGAAGCAAAAAGATGCCAAGTTTTAGTTTCAAATTTTGAAGGATGCCATTGAGGAAATTGGACCTTCAAATGTTGTACATGTCATCACAGATGCAACTTATGTGTGTAGAGCAACAGCAAGCTAGTGGGGTACATACAATCATATTTATTCGACCCTTTGTTGCGTGCATGCATGCCATGAACAATGCATTGAAAGACTTAGGAAGATTTGATGGGTGCGAAAGTTAGTGGCACGTGCAAATGTTCATATACTGATGACCACACATCATTGGCACTCTTTTGAATCCTTTCGAGGAAGGAATTTCTCAACCTTGATTGACACCCACTTGGCATCCTATTTTATTTTGTTAGAAAAGATGTTTGATTTGCGAAACCCCTGCGCAAGTTATGATTATGACATAGGATTGGGCTAGGTGGCATGAGTCCAAGACAGCAAGGGATGAGAGTGACGAAAGTGGACATCCAAGACCTTTGCAAACATTTGCAGCTCACCTCCTTTCCTAGGTTTCTAGTTACTTTGCCTCTAAGAGGAATTGGTCTACATATGGTTGGATTCATCCTGTTAAGTGGAATAGGCTTACCCCTAACAATATGGAGAAGCTTGCAGACTTTACACTATACTTTGCACCTTATAGATCGCAAGACAAATTAGTACAAGTAAACCCAAAGCATTAAAGTGGCATGTAGATCCCACGAAGCCATGCCGGGTAGAAGAGGACAATATTATGCAACGGGGATTGATTGGGCTCTCCATTGAGGATGAGGTTGCTAGTTCCAACGAGGAGTTCCTAGATGTTGTTTCAGATGTTGATTATGATTTTGAACTGAAACGTGTCCTTTTGTTTTGTGTAATATTGACAATTGTTGGTGTATTTCAATTTCATATTAATGATATGTATTATGAATATCGGATACTATTAATTGATCAATCACAATGATTTTAATTTCAGCTTATTTAACTTTTGAGTCTCAAATTGAAATGGTTTTACTACATTATGCATAATTTCAATTTATTTGATATTTATGATTTCAGCTTATTTAAATATCAAATGGTTTTATTTCAGCTTATTTAAGACTCAAATGGTTTTATTTCAGCTAATTGATATAGTTTAGTCACTATATTTTTATATTTTAAATATTATCTTTTTTCGATTAGCCATCCCCTTGCTGTCCCCAAAATTTTGAAAAAAAAATTGCCATCCCCAAAATTTAGAAAAAAATTTGCCGTCCTAGAATCTCGAGTAACTATGCATAAAAATTAGGTAACTTCATGTAAATTGTCTTTATGGCTTGCAACAATGTTGGGGCTAGGAAAAGTCTATGACTAGCACAGTTCCATTTTACCATGGATCTGATGCAAATTGAATTGTTTCAAACAGACTCAATATACCAATTCCACCACACGATAAGAGTAAAAACATAGGGATTGGCATTTTAAGTCTTTAGGATACTTCAAGGCACATATCAAATCAAAGTGAAGATGAATTTGTGCTAGTTCAGTCAATCCTACACTGTGTTTGGGAAAAATTGAGTCTTCACTAGTTGTTCCCACAAAGTACAATTCAGTGTAGAGGATTACATCCAAACAAGTTTGTCTAACATGTGCTGTTTGATCAACTTGAATGCTTCTATGTGATTCGCAACTATAGAAAGTTCAGATTTTCTGACTCCTTTTGGATCAAACTCGCCATCATCTTTACGTAATTCTTATATCCACCTCATGTTACCATCAACTTTGATTATTCATAAGGCATCACTTGTGATAAATGCATTCTAAAATTTGTTCCTACCTTATATTTCCTTACCCTTGTTAGCAATTTCCTTCTTCTCTGGTTTCTCAGCCTCTGCTGCTTCCTCCTCTTCCTCTTCTTCTCTCATTATATTTCGGGCGACCCATTTTGGGTCCTCTTGCTGGGTTTGTTTGCTTTGTACTCTGCAATCCCATTGACCTACTTTTGTGGTCATGTGTTGGACATTAATATTATTATCTTATCTTATCTTATCAACTTAAAAGATGTTATGCAATATTGTTTGTCTTACACCAACTGTTATTCTAAAGATTTTCATGTCGCGCCCATCTCATAAATAAGTAGTTTAGTGACAATTACAAATCCATTCATCTAAAACTGAAATTTGGCATGCATTCAAAATTGGTCATGCACACAACTTGCATATTGTCAAGCAACTCAAAAAGGACAGTGATGCCTTATTAAATGAAATGAACACGAATTTCTCTAAACTAGAGAGTAACCTCATCTACATGGATAAAATTTATACCACGAAAGTTCCCGTGCCTCATTTCCACTCTAGATGTGTGGACGTGTCATGCATCATTTTGTCTCAAATAGATTTTAATACTAATTTCACCAAAACCACTCATACCTTTTTATAGACTCAAGTTCAAAGACAAAGCTATCTATGATTAGCATGGTAGCAAATACGAAGAACTTTCAATTTAAATTTTTGAGCAAAACATAGGCGGCCTTGCTGATTACATCAATAAATTCAGTGAGAAAGTATGTTACTGTTTCCTTCCACGTGGACCTTGCTTATGATTAACTCTTTATAAATCAATCAATGCAACAAATGGAACCAATTGCATTACCATTGTTATTGACACCAAACCTTGACAAAGAACTGCCACTACACTAATTATTAGTAAGTGAACGAGAGACTCGAGCTTCTCGGCAATCAAGCAACCAAATTCTTCAAGAGAAACAATTTATTAAACAAATTGAGGACCCGAGCCTATAGTCTTCCATGACCTGTAGTTGTTTAGCCTCAGAAAAATCACTCTGACGACATCTATAATTTCAGTGAGAAAGTATGCTAATGTTTTCCTTCCACCTGAACCTTGCTTATGATTCACTCTTTATAAATCAATCAATGTAACAAATGGAACCAATTGCATTACCATTGTTATTGACACCAAACCTTGACAAAGAACTGCCACTACACTAAATATTAGTAAGTGAAGCGAGAGACTTGAGCTTCTCAGCAATCAAGCAACCAAATTCCTCAAGAGAAACAATTTATTAAACAAATTGAGGACCCGAGACAATAGTCTTCCATGACCTGTAGTTGTTTAGCCTCAGGAAAATCACTCGGACTACATCTATAATTTCAGTGAGAAAGTATAATAATGTTTTCCTTCCACCTGAACCTTGCTTATGATTCACTCTATATAAATCAATCAATGCAACAAATGTAACCAATTGCATTACCATAGTGATTGATGTCAAACCTTGACAAAGAAATGCCACTACACTAATTATTAGCCAGTAAACAAGAGACTCAAGCTTCTCAGCAATAAGCAATCAAGCTCCTCAAGAGTAACAATTCATTAAACACGTTGTAGACTCGAGACAATTGTCTTCCATGACATGCTGTTAATTAGCCTAGTTAAAGTGCTTCAAAGAGAGTGCTTCAATATCTAAAGGGAACATAGAATTTTGAGCTCAAATACTCTAGGGCAACAGATTTCAAACAAATTGGATATTCGATTCAAACTATGGAGGTGATTTTGATGATGGGAAATCAACTACAAGTTTCCTAGTGAACTTAGAACAGCAGTCATCACTTGGAAGTCAAAGAAACAATCGGTGCCAGCAATTTCTTCGACAAAAGCAGAATATATAGCAGCTAAAGAAGAAGCCAGGAAATACTATGGCTCTGAAAATTCTTGCAGATTTACAGGTAAAACAGATTTCTTCTACACCACTCATGGTTGATAACACTTCAGCAATCAAAATGGCCAAGAATCCAGTATTTCACGACCGAACCAAGCACATAAACACCAAATATCATTTGATTCGGCATTATGTGAAAGATGGTAGTGTCAAATTGCTACATTGTCCAACTGCAGAGCAACAAGCGGATATCCTAACAAAGGTGCTTGGAAGAGAGAAATTTGAAAAGTTTAGAGGCATGTTTGGTCTCACTATAACCTCTACGGATTAAGTAGGGGATGTAATATTATTGTACATAATATATTATTAATCCTAGGAGGCATTTGTCTTCTTGTAGAATCTCAAGAGACATCTGAAGGTGAACTGAACAGTCATCCTGGAGATGAACTGAACGGTCATTTCTCATTGTAATAAATATGTAATTGCATCTCATTTTTCAGTTAATGGAATACAACTTTGGCTTGCACCAAATTCATTGTTAATCCTCAGTCCATTCCTGGCCTAACACTACTCTGTTTTAGTCGCTAGGCTTAGATCCTTTTCTAAAGGATTCTTTGAATCAATATACAAGATAACATTTCATTCATAACAAGGCTTTACACATATATACCTGGTTGTATTGTCATCTTCCAAAAAGAGTTTAAAGATCTGTATGTTAAAAGTCAAAACAATAAATAGGACACTACCCAGAACCTTAAAAACTCATTTAGAATCAAACTATTCATGTTGAGAAAGAACATCCTCTTCCGTGAAAGTGATTTAACCTATATATAGATAAATCTAAATAACATCTTAAAGATAGTTATATGTCTCATCAAGGAAGCCATTGCAATCACTGGCAAGGTAATCATAAATGGTACCATACCACAACTACAAGATGCAGAGATCTCTCAAGAGGCTTGTAATACACTGAAAAGCTTTCATTTAAGACATCTACTGAAATCATGGTCGTGTATTTAAAACCCCAATTAACTGATGATTGAAGAATGTGGCTTGGTCAAAATCATCTCCATAATCTCAGAAATGCAAGGGTTGAATTTGTTTTTTTGTGGGGGAAAAGACAGATAAGAAGGATCTCTTCTCCATCAATCTTAAAAAAATGCCAAAAAAATTGGAAGCATTTCTAATAAATCTTTTTATTAGAAAGTGATATAACCTCGAAACTTCAAGAATTTGGACTGCTCTTTATGGGAGAAGCAAAGGAGCAAGTCTATGATGAAGAAAGCAATATGCAAAAGAGGGCAGAGTTTTAGCAACCAAAGACAAGGGAAACAAAACAGTAAGAAGACACATTAGCACATAATAATATTCAAGGAGAGATAACTGCTTTAGGAATCCACTGGCACATGTGGTCAATAACCAAGGAACAATCCCAAAAGAGGTGATAAAGATGTGCATGTGTTGCGTACCACACCTGTGTCTATTAGTTGAATTACAAAGCACTATTTCAATATGTAGTTTAATGAAGGCGAATCTTGAGTGAAGAACTAAAAGAAACAATGTACAGTGTGAGCTGTAAAAGTTGTTAGAATGCAATGTATCTGTTAGCTATGTACCAGGCCTATGTCTGTTAGTTGAATAGCAAAGCAATATTTCAATATTGAATTTGATGAATACAAATGTCTTGTGAAGAACTAAAAGAACATCTACAGAGTGAATTAATAATTATAAAAGATGTTGAAGAAGGCACTCTACGGGTTTACTTCTACAGCAACAAGGACAATTAAGAGGTAAATATGGTTCCAAAAGCACCAAAGACATGGAGATTATAGCAACCAGATTCTTCCAGTTTTAAAAGAAACTTGATAAGATTCGTAGTTTGCCTCCAGTTCAACAGGAGACGGGTGTTTGTGTAGCTTATGTTTTGAGCAATCAAGGTAGGTATAAACTGACAACAAGGATGCCAGGAGAGCAGGAACGCTATTGAAATCCATGCATAGCTTTACAGCTAAACTCCATCATTTGAAGGTGCAAAATAATTAATTTACTGATAAGTTCTGAAAACAAATACAGCTGCCTCCTTATAAAAATAATCGTGTAAGGTCATTGCAATCTCTGCATTTAATTGTGGCTTTCAGTAGCAACCAAAAAATAATATGGAACATACAACAGATATTTCTACCTGCACATGTTCCCAACTAATAAAAGGTTCATCATGGTAATTAATTTTGCAGAACTATGTAGTTATTAATTTTGCCTCTCTACTTAGTCCGTCATTCCAACAGGCATTCCTGCTGGCAAATATAAATATGCTAAATTTAATATTGGTTCTATTTTATGTATACTATTTTGATTTGCAAAAAAGAGACCATTCCTATTAGTGGGAACAAGTACCATGTCTAGGTCAGACAAAAATTTCATTCTAATAGAGGATAAATAAAATAATACAGTATGACCCTGTGCCCGGTGTTTAATTATAGTTTTCTCTTAAAATGTTTACAAAGCAAACACTCATTGTGTTACATATAGTGGTCTACCACCTGGTAAAGTCTGCACTGCAAAATGTTGTATGATTACATTTTGTAGTGCTTTGGATAAGGGTATTTAACAGGGTAAGTGTGATACTTTATAGGAAAACTTATCATTTGCTCAAAGGTTCGTGTTGATTCTACTCTGAGATAGGTCAGAGAGATGGGCTACTAACATTGTTATTGAGTGTTAAGGTTGACATTCATTAGAGATCTGTCACCAGAAACAGATAAGCGAGAGTATGTCATATTGAAAAAGTGATTTCTCGAGAATCCAGCAAGTCTTAGGCTGCTTCTGGACGGTCAGAAAAATCAAAAATAAAACATGAAAACAATCAAAAATTACTTCTACAGCAACCCATTACCCAATTGTCATTTCAAATCTCCCCTGATAATTTTGTCTTCTGATCTGTAAGTGTGAGCTCTCCATTGAGATGCATTTTCTGTTCATTAGTCTCTTGCTGGAGTTTCACAACTTTTATGCTGCCCAAAATTTCTATCTAGTATCCTTTAAGAACTTCTGATAGCCTTATATGAAATGCTCCTTCCATCCCGGTGAGTTTAAAAAATTTAATTGCATTAATAAGTCTTGCCATAGAATCTGAATATCTTTGTAATTGTAGAAATGTCAATGGTTTGTATTTTTGGAGGGTATGTAAATGGTTAAAATTTAATAGTTCTTGTTTATGTTTTATTCCCAGAACTAGAAGTTAAAACGGTATAATAAAACCTTACAATCCCGATTCACATTTCATTTTTGCTTCTATTTTGTTTCCCCTTTCTCGTCTCTCACAGCATAGCAAGTATGTCACATGTGCTACTGCAGTGCCCTTTTAGCCCATTGTGCTTGTCTACTTCCTTAATTTAGAATAGAAATGGCATTTTGTGCCTGTTTCACTTGCACACAAGCTATTGTAAACATAAATTTAAATTAGATTTGTTTAACAGAAAAGAAAACATTGCAGTTCCCAAGTTAAAATGCAAAGGTTCTTTCGTCAAAAAAGCAAACAGTTTCAGAGATATAGCCTGTTTTCTGTGTCTTAGCAGCAAGGTTTGTACACAAAAATTCTACTACAAGCGGTTTTTCCAACCATTGGTGAAACAAGTTCTTGCAGTGCAATTTTAAGGCAACTTCACATTAAACAATATACTATTGGAAATTCCAGTAAGCGGGCAAGAATCCCAGCACTATAATTTTCAACTTCCCCAAAGATCGTGAACTCGTTTACATAAGAGTGTTTATTGAGTTGAATTGATAATAACCCTAATGATTGAATAAATAGAGTCTAAAATCCTCGACTGCATAAAATCTGCTAAATGAATAAAACAATTATAAATTGAATACTAAATGTATAAAGCAATTATACACCGAATTGTTTTGACCGATACGGTAGTAACAAAGAGGTATTGAAAGAGAAATACTACGAGACACATATATAGAATCAATATTTTGATATACACTCAAACTTTGTTGAGACAGATAATAATGGTGAACATATAGCGAATATATTTTTGAAGAAAAGAGTATGTTAACATACGACGATAAGCTTGAAGAGATTGCTCTCTTTTGCAGGCAGACCCGCCCCCATTTTCGCTAATTTTGGCAGCAGAAACCCTTCTCCGTCTCTGTTTCTTCCACAGCCGAAACAAAACGCCTCGAAACCCTATCGCACAAAATATATTTTTTCTTTATGTCGTCTTCGTTACGTGCAGAGGAGGAGGAGAACGAAATGGAGAAGAAGATGTTCGTTTAGAAGCGAGGAAATTGAGTCAAATCGAAAAAAATGCGAAGTTTTTATCTTTTATTTGTGCTTTTCTTTCTTTATCAAGGGAATTTAATAATGAAGAGACTGCTATGGGATTCTATATGTGTGGCTATTTCGTATCGCTTGGTGGAATATAGGTCTTAGGTTTGCGCTTTACCGGGGGCCTACATAGGATGGAAGTGGAGTTACCCTATTCGGAGTTATGTATGCATGTTATATAGTGTTTCATAGAATAGTAATTGACCATATAACATCATTATAATTGTGAGGAATTAGGCCTTTTTTAATTATGATATCGACTATGTGTAAATATGAATTCATGATTAGAAATACAATTAATAATAGTAAATCACATATCTTAAATTTATATATTAAAATTATATGATTTCATATAAACTCGAAAAGTTAGATTTACGAATTAGGATTAGGGTTAGAAGAGACAAAGTGTCGGTGACTTGAAAGTGTGTAAATAGGTTGTGTAGAGTGTTATTCGGATGTTCTAAAATTATATGGAGTTGAGAATGAAGGGAGGACGAAGTATCCTATGTAGGAAAAAGTCACCAGACAGACTTGCCTTTTGTGGACATTTTTGTCTTATTGATGAACCCCGCCTCTAAGACTATAATCTTCAATGTCTTTAGCTTTGTTTCATGTGTTTGAAATTCCGCAATCATGACTACATGGCAAATTAGGGTTCTCCTCTTTGAAAACTTAAGGGTTAGTTTGATTTGGGTTGAGTTGCCCCATAACAATACTTGGAAGAGGCGTCAAACCTTTGTAGTTCCCAACCTAATGAATGTGTGCAATATGTCCAATAGTAATGCTTTTGGCAATGAAGACTTAGTAGGACCTCCAACTTTTGGCAATAATATTTAGTGTAGGATGTAGCTTAGCAAAATGGCATAGGGCATTTGTATAGGATGTATGCAAACTTATATTGGTTGATGTGTTTAGGAGAGTGATTTAGCAATTGGGGACTTTGTTGTGATCCCTTAGATAGTCCCCAAAGATGTGAGGTAAGAGGCACTTTTAATGGGTGGGGTAATTGTGCTTTTATAGTTGATCATTGCGAAAAACTCAATCAATCGAGTCTAGGCCGACCAAGATAACATGTGAATTTGAAAAAGTGAACATTAAGATAAGTAGCGAGAAAAACTCATTAACCTTAAAACAAATCTATTTAAATGGATTTGTCCATTGTGGGTAATTGTCTGCTAAGGTGCAAATTGAATTATGTCGGTTGGAGAAGGTGATCGGATGTCCAAAGATGTGTTTTATATTTAGAAAATAGGTTTATTTTATTGGTCGTGATGAGCAACAAGTATGACCCAAAGGGTGGCAAGGAGTGTTATATTAAGTGAGATGTGTGTAAGAATTAGTCATTTAAGTACATAATGATTTAATGGGACAAGAAAACTATAAATGATAATTGTCAAGCATGTCATTAGTCCAAAGTTAGGATACTACATTTTGCCCCCATTTTAATATATTAATCGAAAATTTCTCAATTTAAAACAAAAAACTTGAGACCATAAACCTCCCATAAGGACAAGGCATACACGGTGACTCAAATGTGTGTGTTCCCTTCTCCTATATCTTTTTCATATATGTAATCACTTGTGCCACATGCAAAAGCATGTTAAAGTTTAATCAAGGTGCCTACACAAAATCATTAAATACCATGAACTAAAGTAAAAATCATTAAATGTGTACACCTATAGTTCCCTAGAGTCACATACGAAGGATGTAAATGTCAAAATGTAAGAGAACTATAGTAATTGATCATACCGTGTGAAGCCACCTTATGTGCATTTGATCCCACCATGTAGTCAAATGGATCAACCCATCCCCACCTATGTACATTTGAGCTTATTACGGGGTCATTTTGTATATGATCATGTAAATGTCATAATTTTACGTAAATTTGATAATTTGGCATGTGTCAAAGGCATGTAATATATCAAAATATTTATGTGAATATCAATATATGGTGTCATTTGAAGCATTATCTATGTAATTTGCGTGATTGTGTAATAAAAATCTCATAATATTCCCTCATTCAAATGAGGGATGATGCAAATGTGCACTTAGATAAATAAAAAAGTGTTACTCGTGTAAATTTGGATAAGCAAAAATGATATAAACCATATTTAACATAGAAACTAAGATGGTACAACACATATATTTCATAAGATATAAGCATTTCTAAGCACGAGTATTATGTATCATCAAGTTAGTGAAACATGTCATGATATTGTTCACAAGAGATAAGTACTTAAGCACAATTAACATGTAGAGTTTATAAGATTGAGCATTGTCAGAAGCACTAGTGTATTTGTATCATCAAAAAAGTGAAACATGTCATGAGAGTGATCTAGCAATATTCTACAAGATAACATAGTAATGATGAGATGAGTAACATGATCACACGAGTGACTCAACACATATGGATCCATAATGACCTAAAACATGGCATGACACAACATGACATGATAGACACATTGTAAAGAGACATGATTGATAATACACGATAGTGTTGATAGTTTTAGTAGTTAGCTTGTATATGCTAAAAATTTATGCAATGATCAATTATATAAAGTATGTGTAAGAAACAATGATATAACTATGATAGTATAACAAACAACATGCTTGGAGCAATGTGTAAGAAAGCGTGAGATAACTAATGTGTAGTGGTTAGTGAAAGAAGTGTCGTATAACAAACCATATCATAATTGTGAAGTATAACAAATAATGGGCCTAGGGCTAGAGTTTGGAAATTAAGGTGTCATGATTCTTGTGAAATAAGTAACTACATAATAGTAAAGTATAAAATTAGTATTGTTTCACCTCAAAGTAATGCAATAAAATAGATAAGTAGTAACAGGCGTAGGAGGAATACTGTGTTATGTAGATCGAAGAAGGTGTGCGCTCATTGTAGACGTTGTTCAAACCGAATGTAGAGAGCTTCCCTTTGGCTATGAGGAATGACTGGCTAATAGGACTTTAATTTTAGGATGAATATTAATTCAATTTATAATCCATGTGAAAGGGTAATATCCTACGTGAATTAGCCCATGCTTATTTTTGGCTAACTCTACTCCTCCTTTTCCGTTTCCCGTATGAGTGAAGGTACTTAAAATGAAGGTTTTTGCATTCGGTGAGTGGTTTGATAGAATGATAAGTGATGGACTCAAAATTTTAGATGGGGGGTATGATGTTTCATCAAAATAGATGCTTATTTTTTTCCACCTTGCACTTAAATGAAGCAAAGGTAAAGAAGTCCTCCTAACTCCACCTTCCGAGAAAGGTAAAGAAGTCCTCCTAACTCCTTGTATTTTTGAGTTATGGCTCGGTGGAGTTTGGAGGGAAATTTTCCCTGGGCGGGCCCACGGAGGTAAGGAGGAAAATTTGCCAAGGAGTCTCGGGCTGGTGGAGCGGAGTTGGAAAATTTTCCAAGGAAATTGGCGGGTTGGCGGAGACAGGGAGAAAATTTGGGCACTTAGCCCTTTTGGGGAAAAAGGCACAAAGGAAAATTTGGGCCATGGGCCCAGACGAAGGAAGGAAACGGACTCGCGGGGCCAGGGAGGAATTTGTGACACTTAGCCTTTTTGGCTAAAAACTCAAAGTCAAAATTTAGCCCATGGTCCTGAACGAAGGAGAAAGGTAAAAACTTGAGCCGCACCTCTGCGTCGAATCAAAAGGCGCCACATGTCCACATCATGTCCAGATCAGAGGGGGGCAGGGTTTGGGATTTTGGAAAATTTTCCCCTTTGCAAAAAGGAAAAATGTTATTTTGAAGCCCATAGATGAATTAGAATCTGACATGTGTCATGTGGACATGAGGGACTATGGAGATTTTTGGGAAATTTTTCCAAAAGGGAAAATTTAAAGTTTGACCCCCGACCCAATTTTGACTTTTTTTTTACCAGTTTTGCCCTAAATCTTTAGAGGGCCATATCTTTCAACCAGAGCTCGAAATTTTCAAATTTTGGTGTCATTAGAAAGATGTTGAAACCCTCTACACATGATGGAACCCTTCAATTTTGAATTTTGATGGAGATTTATGGGAGAAAATTGAAGAAATGTCTCTAGCATGGGAAAAAATGTAGAACTGACCCCCAACCACCAAAATTGATGAAGTATGGCATCCATTTCTTCTCCAACATGGCCAAATGCATTGAAAAATGGATTTGTGAGGGTGCCCTTTACTATTTTAATGAATCTTGTTGGTGGTTGGAGATGTCAAATCAATTTTCCATGTTTTTTCACCTTCCTTCATTCTGCTTCATCGTTAAAAGCCAGTTTTGGCTCATTTTGTAAGGGTTGGACGTCCTTGCTCTTGCAAGCTCTTCTTTTCTTCCTTAGCAGTAGATTTTGAAGAGTTTAGACCTCCCATGGAGATTGTAACTCATTTTTTCCTCTCTTCTCCATTGTAATGTATGTATCAAACTTGGAAATGATAATGTATGTTCTGTGATCGATTTTCAATCCTCTCATGCATTTATTATTGTCTTTTGATCTTTCATTACATTCTAGTAATTTGTGCATGTTTTGATGTTGCATCTCCATGATCTGTGTCTATTTTTCAAAGCAAGAAGTTCAACACTCCTTTGGTGTATCACCGTTTCTTTTTTTTGCTTAGTTTTGTTTCCATTTCCATGTTTTCTCTCAACCCTGTCTCCTTGGTAGTTTTAGAGTAGGATTTTGAATCAAACCTCTAAAAATTACATGCATACACCTAAACAGAGGAGTAGGAACCAACCTCAATCTGGAGAGTTTTCCCAATTTGCAAGGTCCCACACTTAGGGAAAACTCCATGTTGTGCATTCACACCAAATTGACCATTTGTCTACAAGCAGATCTAAGGGTCGATTTGGGGGTGTTGTGAATTTGCACTTGCACTAAGGGTTAGATATTTCATCTTCTCTTTGTCTCATGCAAAAACAACATATCTTACACCACCATGTGGGACCAAGAGGTCTTCCACTTCATCTCATCAAGTTGATGTGCTCTTGGTGAAGATTTCAGCCTTTGGAGGCACTTGCAAGCACATCTGGTGACTCCATCTGATCAACAACCCATCTCTGAAGTTGCAGACCTTCTTTCCATTCATTTTCATTCATTTTCATTCCATTTTTTCCTTTCATCTTCATTCATCTTTTCATCCATGAAGTTGTGCAATCATGACTTCATTTCCCTCATGGAATTTGCATTTACAACAGCAGCAATGTTTCCCACCTCCAACATGTTTTTCAAATCCTCCAGATCAGCATTTTGATCAAATTCAAAACCAATATGCATACCCATATGAGCAATGCCAAAATCAGTTTGGCTATGAAGCATGTCAAGCACAAGGGTACGCAGATTATGAGGGCAGTCAAGAAGAAAATGTAGATTTTTGGAGAAAATCCAAAAGATGGAGGCAAACATGGTGCAATCAGGCTCAAGCACAAATGAAGGCATTTGGAATTGGTTTAGAGCACCTTGTCCATGGGGAGGCCCTTTTCCAAGGCATTATACCCTCAAGAGAAACTTGACATTTCATGGCAACAATGCTGCCAACTTGCAAAGTGGACTGAAGGAATAGAGGTGTATGAGAGGAGTATTCAACAACCTTGTCAATGGGTAAGCACACCATCTCATGCTTTTTCTTTTCCTCTTTCCCAATCTGCTTTATCTCAGTAATGTCAAGTTTCAAGTTCCCATCTGTTGTCCCAAAAGTTAATTCCATTTCTTCACCTCCTAGTCTCCCATCCCACCTCAATTTCTCTACTCTTTTCCCATTCCAAATAGCCATTCCCTCCAAAGAAACATGAGGTTTTACCTCCTCCACCACCACAAAAAATTGCAAAACTAGTTGAGTTACAACCCACCACTCCTCTTGCATTCCCAAGTCCATGTTGGGAAGAAAACAATAAAAAAACCAGCCAAGGAGAACATCAAACAGAGGAACCCAACAGAGAAGAAATGATAGAAAATCTGAAGAGTTGGGCTGCTAAATTTGAGTTTTCAAAAATCCCCTTGATGGTGAAGCCAAAAGAGGAAGTTGGAGTTGAAGAGAACAAGTGGTGGACAAGGCTGATTTTATAAGCAAGAACAAGAGGAAAAAAAACAACAGTTTGTTTGTGATGAGTTGGGTGTCCATGTTGGCACTTTTCCCAAAGAAAATGCTGATCCAATTTGCACTACAAAATCAGTCATTATGGAGGAAGAAAAACCAGCTCAAAATCCCATTTTTGAGGAGCAAATGGATGAGATCAAGTCAGTTTTTGCAACAACAGAAGAAGGAAGCATTATTGATACATTTTTGCTTTCATTTGAAGGGGCTGATTTGATTGATGAAGCCATTATGGAGGTGAATAAAATAGGTCCAAAGGCATTGAATTATGAGCAAGAGGCACAAGAAATTTCATGTTTCTCTCCCACTTCATCTCTCCAAAAATCTGATTTTTGGATGAGTTTGAATTGACAAGTTTCATGTTTGAAAATGAAGCTACACATGGTGAAGAAAATGCAGATTTGAAGGTCACCATGCAAGAGGAAGAACTTTGTTGCAGCAGGACAACGAAGAGTTTGATTGTTTATCAGACTTAGAAGAATGTTTGGATGAGGAGCCAGCTAAAATTACAACATTTCTTCTTCACCATTCATTCTTCAACATCAAGAGCCCACTGCCACGAAGGAGAACATTGAAGAACAACAAGCTTGCATTTTGTAACAGCCTTTTGGAACCAAGATTGGAAGATTTAAATCTTCCATGTGCTTCATGGGAAAAGGAAGGGGAAGAGCAAGAGATTTTCACCACTTCTTCCACACCATCCACCCAAGAAGGTCCACAAGAAGACTCCATTTTTGGAGTTGAATTTCAGAGAAATGGGCACATCAAAGGATCAGACCATGCCCAATCAAGTACTTGGCTTCATTGGAGCCAAAGGAGAAACCAAAACTAATCATGCCTACTTTAGGGCATGAGGATGAGCATCAAAGTACCAAGGGTCACCATCAATACCTCCAGAGTCCTAATGCAAGTCAACTTGAGGAGGTATTTTCCATTAATGTTGATACCTTGATGATTTGGGTGGAGGACCAGCTTATGGTTAGTTTTTCACTCATCCAACCAGCCATGTCAGCTCCAAATCATTTGCATGGCTGCCATTTTTTGAGGAAGGAAGCTACTTCTCCCAACCAGTTGCAGGGTTTGTTTAGCTTACTTTTGCTCTTGGTTAGAGTAGAGTAGGTAGGTTTTCTTTCAGCAAAAGAAGTGCTTTTGCACACTGCATATCCCACTTGGGGTATGTATGATTTTCATGTTTGTACATAGTTTTTGTGGTGTTGGTTTTGCTCTTGCATAGTGCATTGTCTTGGCATTTGGTGAAGATCGGTTTAGTTTTCAGTGGTTTCCAAGAGGCTTAAAAGGGAATTTTTCAAGTAGAAGATCAGTTTCGTAGGCTATCTATCATGACTCCATGCCCAATGGATGCTTCAAGGTAGCTGGTATTTTCATCTAGTAGGCAGATGACCCCTCTGAGTCACCAAAATTGTTATCCAAAATAAGCCCATGCTTATTTTTGGCTAACTCCTCCTCCTTTTCCTTTGCTGGTACTTAAAATGAATTTTTGCATGCTTTAGGGACTCAAAATTTTTTGGGTATGATTTCATCAGATAGAGAATTTTTCCACCTTTCTAGAAAGGTAAAGAAGTCCTCCTAACTCCTTGTATTTTTTGAGTTATGGCTCGGTGGAGTTTGGGGGAAATTTTTCCCTGGGTGGGCCAGGAGAGGTAAGGAGGAAAATTTGCCAGGAGTCTCGGGCCAGTGGAGCGGAGTTGGAAAATTTTGCCAAGGAAATTGGTGGTCGGAGAGAGACAGGAGAAAATTTGGCACTTAGCCCTTTTGGGGAAAAAAGGCACAAAGGAAAAATTTAGCCTCGTGGGCCCGACAAAGGAAGGAAGCGGACTCGCGGGGCCAGGGAGGAATTTACGACACTTAGCCTTTTGGCTAAAAACTCAAAGTCAAAATTCAGCCCGTAGGCCCATGAAGGAGAAAGGTAAAAACTTTAGCCACACCTCCGCACTGAATCAGAAGTGACACGTGTCCACATCGTCAGAGGCAGGGGGCAGGTGGGGATTTTTTGAGAAAATTTTCCCAATTTGAAAAAGGGGAAAATGAAGTTTGGGCTGAAATGTTAGAAGTGAAGCACACCCCAGACAACAGAACACGTGAATTTGACACGTGTCATGTGGACCTGAGGGGCTATGGAGATTTTTGGGAAATTTTTTTCCAAAAGGGAAAATTTAAAGTTTGACCCCGACCTAATTTTGACCCCAATTTTGACTTTTTTTTTACTAGTTTTGCCCTAAATCTTCAGAGGGCCATATCTTTCGAACCAGAGCTCGATTTTTCATGCAATTTTGGTGTCATTGGAAAGATGTTGAAATCCTCTACATGATGGACCCTTCAATTTTAAATTTTGATGGAGATTTTGGGAGAAAATTGAAGAAAATGTCTCAGCATGGAAAAATGCAGAACCGACCCCCAACCACCAAAATTGATGAAGTATGGCACTCATTTCTTCTCCAGCATGGCCAAATGCATCAAAAATGGATTTTTGAGGGTGCCCTTGCTGTTTTAATGAATCTTGTTGGTGGTTGGAGATGTAAAAATCAATTTTCCCATGTTTTTTCACCTTCCTTCGTTTCTCGCTCCATCATTAAAAAGCTAGTTTTGGCTCATTTTGTAATGGTTGGACATCTTGCTCTTGCAAGCTCTTCTTTTCTCCTTAGCAGGTGGATTTGAAGGAGTTTTAGACCTCCCATGGAGATTGTAACTCATTTTTTGCCTCTTCCCATGTAATGTATTATTATCAAACTTGGAAATGATAATGTATGTTTTGTGATGATTTTCAATCCTCTCATGCATTTATTATTGTCTTCTGATCCTTCATTGCATTTTGGAAATTTGTGCATGTTTTGATGTTGCATCCTCATGATTTGTGTCTATTTTGCAAAGCAAGAAGTCAACACTCCTTTGGTGTATCACCATTTTTTTTTGCTTAGTTTTGTTTCCATTTCCATGTTTTCTCTCAACCCTGTCTCCTTGGTAGTTTTAGAGTAGGATTTTGAATCGAACCTCTGCAAAAATTACATGCATACACCTAAACAGAGGAGTAGGAACCAGCCTCAATCTGGAGAGTTTTCCCAATTTGCAAGGTCCCACACTTAGGAAAACTCCATGTTGTGCATTCACACCAAATTGACCGAGTAGCATCATCGCAAGGTATAACGAGAGCGTTTAACTTGAGTGTTAAAATGGGTGGGGTTGGTTTGGGTGCTTAGGTAAGGTCGTAGGTAAGGCTATGAGTAAGGTCATGGGTAAGGGTGTGGTATAGGCAAAAATTGGCCCCAAATGAAATGAAGTTAGGGGCTAGGTAATAAGGTGAGCCACAAGGGCTTGGGTAAGGGTGGGGTAGCAATAAAATTACTTTTTGGCAATCCAATATGGTGAAGTTAGGAAAATGGGTTTAGGTATGGTGACCTGACACCGGTCAAAGATAAATCGATGTTGATCGGGAGAAACCGATGTCGGTCAACTAGGGCTCATGAGCAACGCTATCAGAAAATTTGGTAATAAAACACAAAACCCGCATTTTGAAAAGTTCATTTGTGCATTTCTATTTTAGGAAAATGACAGAGAGGGCAAATTTGAGTTTTTAACGTCGGAGAAAGTACAAGGTAAGGAGGAAGGCTGACTTGGTGAGCGATTAACACTGATTAGATAGAAGTGGGCGGGCCCACGAGATCGAAATGAGCAATCTGATTGGTGGAGAGCTGAGAGTTTGATTCAATCATGGATGAGGTAGGAGAAGGTGCCGAAGGACCTCCAGTTCAAAGACTGGAGATTCCACCGAGGAATCAAGTGTTGAGTAGAGGTAAGATTCAATCCTCAGTGTTTGTTTGTGATTAAACTTTGAGGTAAAAATGAAGAAATGGGGTTTGAAAATTTAAATGTGAAATTTGGTTTAAAATGAATGAATTTGGGTAAGAGGAGGGTGGAATGTAGGCTAAATAGGTGGGAAAATGAATGAGGGTGGGAATTAGAGGGATTTGGGTAGGTTTTAGGTTATTTTTTTATTTTTTCAAAGTGGGGGCATGGGGGTTTGACTTTGGGGTTGAACCAGGTGATTGACGTTGGTCATGCATTGGTCGACGTCGGTAGGCTTGCCGGTGTCGGTGATGTAAAAGGGTGGCCAGTACGGTCAGTGTAACAGTGCCGCTCACTATAAAAATATTGAAACATAATGATTAAGTGGTCCGCCAACCCTTAATGTATATGGGTCCATCACTAATATATAGGTTAATATTTAATAATATGAAATATTTATATTTTTATGATTAAATATGCTAACCTAGGTATATACTTTGTCGGTTAAATATTTACTATAATGAAATGATTATATTTCTAATATTACATACTATAAACCTAGGTATATGTGTCAACCGATAAGGTTGAAAAGGTGGGTCAGAGACATACCGATCACCTAATATAAAAAGGACTTTAGGTCCTCATTTGATATATTCGAATGAAATATCAAAGGTGAATATTATTTTACCCTTATGATTAGGGTTGAAAGGAAGAGGTGAAAGTTTTTGGATGTAAATTTGGTTATTGGAAAGTAAAAGGTTATTTCAATGTGGTTTTTACCCTATTTGGGGTTTTCCACTATAAACACTTTTAATAGAATTAGACCTAAATTTTATAGATCTAAAGAAATTATTTGACCATAACTAATTCTATCAATATGTTATCGCCTAATTTTGACTTTGCAAAATTATTATTTTTAAAAATAAAATGAAAATTTTGAAATTTTTCAAAAGTGTTACTTTGCGTGGTTCATTGCCCTCATCGCAATCGTCTCATTTTTGTGATCATTTCGGTCTTCGTTTCATCCTTTTCGGGTGAGAACTCTTCCCGCCAGGCTTTAAATCACATTAAAATACATTAAAATTAATTAATTAATTGCTCCTTGTTTGATAAAATTAATTTTAAAAATAACTTGAGAGTATTTAATTAAATAAATATAATTAAAAGTTCATTCGACAAATTTTTATTTTTCGGGAAGTAAGCTTATGCTTCCAACTGCCAGAATGCCAATTTGGCTTCCCGAACCCAGATTTCCCCTTTCCTAGCAATCTTCTTCAAATTTCCGCTTGTGGGATTTTCTCCACCAATTGCCAAATCATGGATTGGCTAACGGGAAAGAAATCTCCCAATTTCCCACATGGGGAAATTGAACGGGATTGCCAACCCACTTTGCCATTCCCGTTGGCAATTGGTTGCTTTCCCCATTTCCCCGGGACTTAATTCCACTACCCAGGAAGAGAGGAAGTTGGATTAATCCTCATAACTTCCTCCGTCAAACTCGTTGGAAAGAGTCGTGCGAAGCTTTCCGATTGCTTCTTATTTCTTCTAAAGGACATAATATTTTGTCACATCCCACAATACTGTGAACGCCAAGTAAGAAGATTTTTGTATTACAGAGAAATCCATGCCTGAGAATATAGTTAAGAAGTAAAGAAGGAATAGCTCAAGGGAAAACTGCCAAAGAGAAATCATTCTCACACCTGAAGAAAAAGAGGATTACCCAAAATAGGAAATAATGGATGACAATTTCAATTCCAACGCTTGGATGGGAAGCAATCAAACAAAAGATCATTTCCCACACATGGAGTAAAATTACATATATTTTGCTTTAGTTTTTATTTGAGTTTTGTAGGTGAAGTTTTTAATCAGGATGAAGAGGTAGAACAAGAACAACTCACAGCAGAGGAAAGAAAGAGTTTCCATGCCTTGGGAGGAGAGAGCAACATTTTAGAACAATTTAAAAAAATACAAGCAGGCCGCACTGGAAGGAGACCACCACGCATGGAAAGAAGATCATCACGCATCAATAGTAAGAAAACAAAAATTTCTTTCCACGCATTGGGGGAGAAAAATAACAGTTCAGAAAATTAAAAGCAGAAGCCATGCCAAAGAAGGAAACCACCACGCGCTAAGGAGAGGTGGAGTTGTCCAAGATTCCATGCACCCATCCAAGAAGCTCCCACGCATGCAAAGGAAAAGAGGACAACAAAATTAATTTAAAGTCAAAGAAGAGAATTTTTCCAACGCCAAGGAAAACGTTTTTTCCACGCCATTGCCCAGCTAAAGGAGGAATACCACGCATTGGAGGAGGTGATTAGGAGGAGACACATTAATTTTAGCAAAGCCCACGCATTGGGCAAAGGGAAAGCTTTAAAATCAAAAAACATTCTCCACGCATTCTCTAGGCTAATCCACGCATTAGGAGAGGGAGAGGACAGTCCAAGAGCAATAAAAATAAGAACAAGACAGTTTCCCACACGCCAAGGAGAAGTCCATGCGCCTAGGAGAGAGAAGGACAACAGAAAACAAAAATTTCTTTCCACGCGTGAGAAAGGGTGAAAGTAAAAAAATACAAAAAGATAATTTTCAACGCATTTTTCAAGAAAGAAATCCCACACAGGAAATAAAAAGAGAAGCTTTCCATGAATTTTTATTGGAAAAGGCGGCCCATGTTGAACTCAAAAATGGTTTCCATGTGCCAAAGAGCAGAGGGAGCTAAGTAAAAAGGTTGAACAAAAAAACAACTTTCCACGCATAGGAAAGGAAAGAAACAATTTGTTTTGGGGGAAGGAAAGAGCGTGCCACATGCCAATAACAAGTGAAAAAAGACCACGTGAGGTAAAAGGAATCCCACGCATAGCCCACATGACAGGAGAGAGAGGGATTCACAACAAAATACCCACGCATTTGTAGAAGGATCAAGCAAGTGTACTCACGTATCTATCAAAGGATCACAGGAAGAAGTAAATCTCAAAGTACGCGGTCATTAAAATCAGGCATTTTTACGCAAATAATAAGTTACGATTCACTCATATCAAGGAGAATTTGCTCTGGGAATTAAATAAAAATTCAGAATATTAAAATCAGGTGATTTTATTTATTTTAAAAATAAAAAATAATAATAATTACCAGGATCGAAAATTGTAATCGGGACTATTTATTATTATTGTTATTGTTTTTAAAATAATAGTAAAATCGAATTATTTTTTCTTGACCGACGGGATTTGAAGACTAAGACTCGGCCCCATTTGCGTTGTTGTCTTGCGTGCTTGAGTCATTTTTTGTAAAATTCATAATGGCCGAAAAATCCAAATCATGGGAGATCGAGGAAGCCAATGGAGAAATCTAACAAATCCACCCTGAAGTATGAATTCCAAGGAATTATCCCTCCCAATTCCATTAAGTCAGCATATGACAACATCACTGATACAAATCTAGGTCACATCAATGTGCAACAGTTTACGAGTGGGTGAAAACTGAAGGCAAAACCATTTTCTCAGATAAACTTTACCATAGTGGTCTACCCCAAGCAACAACATTTCCTGTCTCGGTGCAAAAAGGTGCCCGGAATTAGTTATTGGTTGCACAAAACATTATGATCCTGAGAGACGAGGAATTTTTAAAGATAATCATGAGCCTTTCCTCTTAATCACACCAGAGCACATTGAGGAATTGCTTGGCATACCCGACTTTCCGAGAATGTGGATATCACTCGCCAATCAACACAAGAATTCTAGGATGAAGAACCCCTGAGATGGAGCAAGATGGTTAACAACAACTGGTTAGTAACCAAGAGACCTCAAATTGATAGGCTTCCCAAAGAACTGTACCACATTGAGTTCGTGGAAGAAATCAGGATATGATCACTCTCCTAAGTCAAGTTTTCGGTCTACCTTCTGCTAGGATTTTCCACCCATGGATGTATCAGCTTATCTGTATCATCCTAGCCAAGAAAGAGTTTGTGGATTGGGCCACCATCATCGCAGAACACCTTTCACAAAAATGATATAAGTTAAGATGACTCGATGCTTCTACATGACATCGTATCTCGACTTATATGCAGTAAAGCAAGAAGAAAGCTATTTTCGGGACTTGAAATGAGAGGGGTCATGGGGCCGTCGAACAATGTTTTTCATTATTACCCTCAACTCAGTTTCAAAAATAGTTCTCACCATTTTAGAAGAGTCAACGATGCATTCACCTTCCGCATGATCCGGAACCTGAATCGGAATACTGAGGAAAGGTTTTCTAAAGAAGCCATGAGTGTCATTTCCCAATGGGGAACCTGGTTTATTCAATTTTCATCTTTTCCTACATTCACGTGAGTGGCTTTGCTGGTACCCCGTGGAAACTTCCTAAGTACGTCAGTGACAAATGGGCATTAATGGAGCTAGCACGACAATTATTCCAAGTTCACTACCTTCTTAGTGACAAGCACCGTTCAGGAATTCATTTCCCAATTCAAATCGGGGAATACCAATGTCCAAATCTTTTCAGTGCACAACTCATGGAAAAAGAGTTTGCTCTCATAACCATCCATCCATATGTGAAGAGAGCCTAGTTTGATATCAATGGATATATGCAAAAGATTATGGGAGCAAAGTACCAACATAATCCTACCATGGAAGATTTCTGGGCTGCTTGTTCGGATGAACATGAGGTAAGAAGACGGGAGTACTCTCGCCTAACACTTGCTCAGATCAAGGCCTTCCGCATCAAGAGTCCTCCCGATTCATTCATAGATGATGATGAGGATGTCATTGATCCCTCATATGATGTAGTTGCTTTTACCCCATTACCTCGAATCAACTAGACCAAAAGAGATGAATTTTCTCTTGATGGAAAAAACCAACCAATTATTGAAAGAAGCATATCTTGGTATGACAAAGAACTTGCCAAATTGCAATCAATTCCAGATCATGTTTCGGGATCACAAAATTGCCAATACGAGGGGGCCTCCATTTGACCAAAGTCTCTTCTCGATCAACCTCATTACCATCCAATCATACACAACAAGCAAGAAAGGAGTGATTGCCAAAATCCACTTCGCCAAGTAACGTGTCACAAGGAGAAAGATCTAAAGATCCTAACCCCAAGAAGGAAGAGAGCGTGTGTCCAGATTTTCTACCTCGAGTAGAGATTCTTCTACCCACATCGTTAATAGTGCTCAGAAGTTAGTAGCAAATGATCCTCAACCATGCTTCAAACAAGCATCCACTCAGGTGTAGGTAATTCAAATATCAAACACTTTAGAGCATGTAGTTCATGAAGGGATTTCCCAAAATCTCCGAATAATCAAGAAGTGGATATTGAGGTTGTGTCTCCTCAAATCGAGGTCGTAGATAGGATTCAAGAAGGATCTCATGATGTCGAGAATAATGAGAATATTGATTCGAGCTCCAGGATTTTATATGCTGAAATAGTGAATGATACTCCTTCTTGGGTTGATTCAAGTAAAGAAAAGGAAGAGAGTTGTCAAGCCAATTGACATTGATTTTGATGCCCTTTTCAAACTTTCAAATGACGCCATTCCTAAGAAGCCTAAGGTGCTTTCTCGAATAATGGTGGATAATGATGGAAACAAATTTGCAGACCTTGCCATTCCACAAGTGGATAAAGAGCGCGATGCTATGACACCTGCCGACTATGAAGTTTCCAGACTTGGACTTGGAAGATCTACATTAGAAAGTGATATGGCGATGGCTCGAGATTCAATTGATATCATGCTAAAGAGACTTGAGAAATACAAGTCTCAAAACTCTCAGCTCAAGGCCAAAAAGAATCAATTGGTGGAATATGTTCAACATTTGATAAATCCCATATCATCCACCTTCCCAGTACCTGATGTAGTGGCTGCCCCAGATGAAGATACTCTCAATTTTTCAAAGGAAATAAACACATTGGGCCATGTCACTAAAACTTGGCTTTCAGAGATTCTCGTTTTAGGCCAGGGGATGATCAAGACCGTGGTTAAGCTTCATGAAGATGTCAATGCGTATCTTGATCCAATTCTTTCTTTCAAAGAATCTTTTGTTTCTACTATATCAAATTTGGATGAGATATTGCCCAGTTTATAGGAGATGACAAGTATGGAATCTTCAGTTTTAGCTATTGAAGGAATTCTCGAATTTGAACATCGAGGGACATGTTTTCTTTGGTGTCTGCATCTCAAATCAAGAAAAATGCTTCTCGAGGATTCTATGATCCATTATGAAAGCATGTGCAATGAATCCTTCACTTCACTCTCTTTGATTCAGAATTCATGGCTAAGATTCCTTGTAACCTCGTAAATGAGCATAATCAAAGGTGTTCATCGGAGCAGGTGGAAGAACAATTTTCACAATTGTTTAAGGACATGTACACTCCCGCCAACAATTTCTCGTCAATTTCCATGGAGCGGTGCATCAAATTAAAGAACTTATTTGAGAATGCTCAATCCAAAATTGTTAATTTAAATGATATGCCAAGTAGAATTCTTGAATTGCAAGTATTTTGTGAGGCTATTCTTCGACCAAGTGAACCTCCAGAAGAAGAAAAGATGTTTGAAACTTTGGGAAGGTTTAGATCCTTTCAACTGGCAAAAGCGGCAGATCCTAATTTCACCGGCGATTCGGGAAGTTGATTTTCTTGGTATCTAACGAAGTGGGAGAGTCCATTTCTCATACGCTTGAGATAGGCAAACCCCATTTCAATGGATAAGGCAATGGTTATTATTGTATATTTTAAAAGGTGTTGTTATTTTTTTGGGAAACAATGGATATTTTAAGTAATTTCTATTTTTGAGTTGTCTTTAATAAAGTTGTTGAAAAAGTCAAAGGTCACTTAAGTGCCTTATTTAATGATCATGTAAAACCCTAACTACTTTGTAACCAACTTTTGGGTTATAAAAGGAAGTGAGGGGCTCATTTGTAAAGGGTGACTTTGAGAGAGGAGAAGAAATACTATTGTGTGCAAGCTTTGTTTCAGGAAGAAACTTTGTGTTCTTTTGTGAAAACATTTTGGAGTTAATGAAATACGAACTTTGTGTCTCATTCATTGTCTCTTTTAATATTTGATGTTCTTATGTTCATTAGATGTTAGGTGTTTGAATCTTGCATGCAAATATTATCTTTGATCTTATTGTCAACGTTATTAATCGGTTGTTCTAGTTCACAGTGATCAAGCTTTGATTATCTACTTGCTCATGTGTGTTCCCTTTTACACGTTCTTGTTTGGCTAACTCAAACTCCGTTTTATTTGTGTTAGTTATTCGTCTTTCTTCTTCGTGCAATATTAGGCTATGTGTTTACCTAACTCTTGCATGTTCTTTCAGTTCATTCCATTTCACTCATTTCCTTCATTCCATTCCATCTCCTTCATTCACTTTTCTTTCCATTGATGTTCCAAAACACCCCCACATACAATTTTGAATGTATAGATGTAAATACAGTTTTGGTTTTCAATAAAGGTAGCCTCACCTTCATTGAGGAGGGACTTTGTTCCCACACTGTTGCATGTCATTTACATGTGTGCAAATCCATATGCTAACACATTACAATACATACTAATTAACCTCCCATGATCAAAATAATAACCCGCAATATAAAGAGCTTTGCATTATACCCCAAATTTATATAAAAAATATTTCCGACCATATACAAGAGAAGAAGAAACCGATAAGAATGCATAACAACTTCAAATTTCTGAAAAAAATTAATGTAGGGAAAGATCTGGCCAGCTTAAATTTGACGTCTAAATGACCATCATTATGACATATTTTTAATCTATCGTGATGATACCATTTGACCATTAATTTTAACACAATGAAAGTTTCTTGGAATCTACGAGCTTAACTTTGACGCCTAAATGATTGTCATATTACCTTCTATTTGGTCTACCGTGATGGTCATTCGACCGTCAAATTTAATGGAGCTAGAACTTATTTGTATTTCGAGAATGTGAAATTCTATTCTTCTTCTATATAATATTAAGGAGGTTATATTTTAATACATTATAATAACCTATTATAATTTATAATGTACAAATATATATATATATATATATATATATTAAAAAGAGGCAAATAGTTTATATAATGTAAATAAAAAACAACATATAGTTCATAAAAATTATAAACTATAGTATTTTTTTAATAAAAAAACACATAACCCTTATTAAAGGGGTTTAAAGGACATAGACCAAGTTAAAAGAATTTTACCAGGTGCAAGTAGATTTATGAGAGTATAAATTAACTGCATATTTTACAGAGGGGACAAGTAATTTCACGACCAATGAAATAAATTGAAATCCCTATTTTCATGAACCTTGTCTCCTCCCTTCATTTACTCTTAATTTTACCTTGCACACATTTGAAACTATGGAAAGATTGAAAAATATTTCATATAATTCCTGCAAGCTAAAAACTTTATAACTTTTATGTGGCTATAACTACCAATATTTTAATAAATATTTACCACACTTCACGTGGGCCACCAATAAACTAGTTTTTTTGTTAAATTTAATTCTCCATTTATACATGGGAATTCCACATTTATACCTGAGATATTATCTCATTTTATTCTCCACTCCCACGCTTATATAAAAGAAAACCTTGAAATAAGTTTATTTATATAGTTTTTATAAACTATAAGATATAAATGAATGGGGTCGCCCTTACATGGATAATATAAATGGTTAGGGACACATGTTAGGTTTAGGTTTGAATACTTATTTTTAAAAACTATAAAATTATAGTTATTTTGTTATACAAATATATATTTTTGTTTTTTTATAAATTATAAAAGATTACTATAGTTTTAAGACTATAGTATTTACATGAATTTATTAAAGAAATAGAAAGGACCCTATTTAAAGGAGCCCACAACTATGTATTTACTCCTTAATAAAAATGAAAAAAAACTAACCAAGATTTTTGAGCAATCGCATTATTTTGTCCCATTCCATGGGTCTTCAACCCTGAGCCAATAGGAAAAAATTAATTTTCTTATTCTCGAGGAAAATTGTCTTCGTATGAGAGACCTTGTGATTTGAATTTTTACATGTTTACCCTGAAATTTAACCTGGGCCTGCACATACATTACAAACTATATAAGAATTAATAAAATATTTCTTAAACATTTTAACCTTTACATATGATATTCATGCCCAGGTAAAAACTTATTCTAGAGCCCCTTTCACCAAGGGTTTTAAGGACGGGGGGTCCACCACAATTTTCCTGCAAATACCAATTCTTCACAAAACACACACAATTTTATTTTGCACAAAAATGGAAAAAGGGGGCTTGATAATTTTAAATACCCTTTCGGGTTGGTTGAAAAAAATGTAAAATTAAATAGATTAAATACAATAACTTAAACCGAACCTATTTAATTTAAACAATGCTCCTAAGTTAGAATTTAAAGGATTCTAATTATTACTTAATTTAATCAACCAATGCATTTAAATATTAACATGAACCATAAAACATTAAATGTTAAACATTATGCAATGTAATAAATAAAATTACATAACATATTAATTAAGTAATACATACCAAAAGTAAGAACACGGTGAGTGTTTATAGTGGAAAACCCTAAATAGGGTTAAAACCACTCTGTGAAATAACCTTTTACTTTCCAAGAAGCAAATTTACATCGAGTAACTTTAAATTATAAAAGTTCCGCCATACGCCTTAAAAGTGTTATTTTTTTCAATCAATATGTTTCTAACTCTATGGTACATTGTATATTATAATGGGGTGTGTTTTATAGGTTTAGGAAAACAATCATCAAAAATATACAAACCATTTATTTGAATTCCTTCAGCTATTATACTCTCATTACTATCCTTGATATACCAAGTATCCTTCATGCATGGATTCTAGTTATGTCCATATCTCTTTCGAATGTTTGATATTACCAATGTGTAGAAGGTACTCATTGTTCACATTCGCAGTAATCATGAAAGAGCCTCCTACATTCGCTTTAAGAATGCATTCATGTTATCTATAATTGTTTGACGACTAGGTGGGAGCAACCTCATATCCATAAGAGTTTCCTCGCCATAAATGTTGTTTTGACCCAAATGTTGTAGTTAGTTCCATTCAGGATTTGGGTTTTGTCAAGACAAAAATAGTTGGACGTCATTGTTTTCCTGAACCTGTAAAACACACCCCATTATAATATACAATGTACCATGATTAAATACATATTTATCGAAAAAAACAACACTTTTAAGGCAAGTATGATGGTCATTTGATGGTAACTTTTATAATTTAAAGTTACTCGATGTAAATTTGGTTCATGGAAAGTAAAAGGTTATCCTTTGTGGTTTTTACCCTATTTGGGATTTTCCACTATAAACACTTTGTCATTGTGTTCTTACTTTTGGTATATATTACTTAATTAATATGTTATGTAATTTTATTTATTACATTGCATAATGTTTAACATTTAATGTTTTATGGTTTATGTTAATATTTAAATGCATCAAGTTGATTAAATTCCTAATAATTAGAATCCTCTAAATTCTAACAAAAAGTGATTGGTCTTAAAAGACAAGGTTTAGAAGGTAAAAATAGGGCAAAATGATATGGTAGAAGAAATAGTTAGGTAATGAGGGTAAAAGTAGAGAGATGAGGGGTATAAAAATATAGAATTAGGTGGGTTTAAGGTGAAGGTAGGTAAGAACTAGGTGGGTGGTAGGTGAAGGTTGTGTCAAATAGTGAAGGAAAGAAAATGAAGAAATAGAATATGGGGGAGTGTTTAAGCTAGATAAAATATATGATAGGTCAGTTAAATAGGTAGGAAATGGATAGATAGGTAAGGAAACAATGTGTGTTGGATGGGACTAGGTAGAGCAAAGAGATGAGTAAAATAGGTAAGTACTTGACACTGTTAATTGGTATGGATGTAGACACGACACCACCGGTGATGATGCGTGATAGAGTACCACCATTATTGGTGCGCATGTAAGCTATCGTGACTAAGGATGAGTGGGAGTATATGTGAGACGCTGAATCGGTCATCATTAGGCAATATAGGTGTATTAGGAAAGATCATAGTCGATGGTCGCACTCATCGATAGATGAGACTCGTGACAATACCTTCCATCTACCCATCAGCGAGATGACAATCACATTGGAAGATGTGTATAGAATTCTCGCAGCTACCGATTGTGAGAGAGCATATATATCAAATTTCATCGGATGAGGTAATGGATTTGATGGTTGTAGTGTTTGGGGAGGAAGTGGGTGACTTGACCGAGCACAAAGGCAAAGATTATTTATGGAGCTATGTACACGACACATCCATAGGAGACTTGTTTGGTAAGACGATGATGGTGGCGGTGATGTTACACACTTCCCGACTCAAAGGGTGACCAATTTCCTCGAGCATTGATGGGGGTTTTACGGGATATGATTGAGGAGCGGGTTTTTTTTGCGTGGGCGTCGACATATTTGGTCCACTTATACACGGATTTGTGGGCTTATCAAAGGATGCGCGTTACGGTATTTGTTGTATGTATTTATGCATTGTTGGGCTTATGAGAACATAGTGATTGTGCACCCATAGGGACTTCGATATCGATTGGCATCATGGTGGGATTTGAGCAGATATAGGAGATGGGTGGCGTAGGTGCTCATTCACGAGTGGAGGAGGCATCACACGATGTGACCTACTACAAACAACAACTAGAGGGGTTATATGTGATGGACATAGTATGGCGACCATATGTGGGTTTTCCTACTTATAGAGGTATGAAACAGAAGTTTGGGGCCTATAATTACTTAGATGGATACAAGGAGTCGTGTCGATGAGCACGAGACGATTATAAAGTGAATAGATTCTCGATGCTAGTTCGAGACTACAACAGATGTGCCTCCAACATTTCCTCAAGTATCACAAAGACGATATGGAGAGACCGTTATCTCCACCACATCTGACAGGCCAATATACGGAAGGAGAGCAGTGGTGGATAAGAGGATAAATGACACAGTGTGACAGATGGTTATAGAACTGGTGGGCATCCCAACTACAGCATTACGCACGAGACAAGTTAGTCAAACTTGGCTCTTGTGATAGTTGAGAGTAGGATGATGTAGGGGTAGGTGACTACTTTAGGGGTGCATTGACACGGCACAAACACATGTAGCCACCTTGACAGACAGTGATGGATTAATAGGGAAGCTAGCTATGTCTGTAGACCCAACTAAACACATGCATAAATAGGTGATGGGGGACATGTTACCACATTACGACACAAGTTTCCACACTACAAGCGTAGGTTGTTACTTTACTGAGGCGATTAACATTAACCTACACAAGCTCAAGTGCAGGCACATGTATAGGTTCAGACGCAAGGGCCACCTCTATAGGCACTGGGATAGGGTCTTTTATTACAAGCAGCTTCACATAGGCCATAGGCATAGTACAGAGACAAGGGTCGTTGCTTTTAGTACATGGTGCACCACGGGCCATGACAGCTCCTTAGGTTATCTCCATGACCAATTATAGAGATGCGGTAATCGAGGCCAGATACTATCAGGACAAGTTGATGGAGGCTAGTATCAAGTATACATCCTATAGCGAGTATCAAGCACAACAAAGCTCACTAAAGTGAGAGGACCAAGACACATACTCACAATTTTAGTAGCTCGAGGATCGTCGGCCACACAGGTAGGGTTAGGGTGAGGTGACTAGTTCTCATAGACCAAGACCATATGAGGGGACCAAGAGAGCAAAGAGAGGTGTAGGCCCTTCCTAACTTGATATGGGGTGATATTGGTTTTTTATTTTTATACATATACCAACATGTGTGCCAAAGATGCGAGATTGTACATGAGAGGTTTTGAGATACTTGTATTATTTATATATGTGTATATGTGTATTGACACACAAACCTTCCATTTATATAGTTGATGATGAGATGATATGTGAGAGTATATTTCCATTATATTGCTTTCATGGAAACTTGATTTGATTAATGATGTATGTTTTGATTACAATTATGTATATTGATGCTATGGAAACTTAGAGTTTTAAGAAAAGTTAAGGTCAAATGTAGGCATGGCGGAGTCGGTATAGGCATGGTGGAGTCGTTATAGGTATGGTGGAGTCGAGGTATAGACATGTTTGAGTTAGGTGTAGGAATGTTTGAGTTAGGTGTAAGCATGATGGATTCATTAACGTATGATGTGATGTAGTATGATTTGTTTGATGTTGTTTGTGAAATGAAACGATGACATGAAAAATAGTTTAATTTTTAATCTATTGATGATATCAATATAGAAACTAGAGCAAGGGCATGGTTAAGTTTGTTTTGTTTTGATGGAAGATGAGATATATAATGGATGTATAATGTTGGTTTGAGTTAACTTCCGAATTATTATTTTTATGGGAACTAACGAAGTGTTTGTTTGATGGGGAAATGATGATGGGGTAAAAGAGTGGCCGAGCTAACCTAAAAGGGCCCCATTCCTAAGAGTGTTACCTACATATCCCTTATGAAAGGGACCTCAGGCCAATGTAGTTCTCCCATATAATAGGGAAGAATAAGATGAGGTAGGTGAGTAGGTTGGTGAGTTTAGGTATGGGTAAATGGGCAAGGTAATTTAGGCATGGTTGTGTCTAGGTTGATTAGGCATGGTTGAGTCTAGGTTGAGTAGGCATGGTTGGGTCTAGGTTGATTAGGCATGGTTGTGTCTAGGTTGATTAGGCATGGTTGTGTCAAATGAGTTGATTAAAGTAGGTGATGATGTAAATGTAGGTGAAAGGAGAAGAAATCCCAGAAACTAAATGTCGAAGGTCTTATCCTGTGTAGAAGAATCAAGTAAAGGGCCAAATGGTTTAAGAGGTGAAAAGACTCCATAAGTGGCAATAACCATTATGAGCATACCAAAGATAAGGTTACGAGCTTAAGCCCTCTAAAGGAATTGCATGATTGAACTTATTAAGGGTGAAAGAAGTTCCATGATCATGAAGTGTCACATGTTAGTAGGTGGAGGCATCTCAAGAATAACCTTGATTTTGGCAGGATCAACTTTGATACCCCGCAGAGTGATGATGAAACCAAGAATTTTTCTAGAGAGAACGTTTAAAATGCACTTCTTTGGTTGAAGGCAAACTCAGTTTTTGATGAGATGGTCAAAGATGACTTTAAGAATCTGCGAGGTGTTTGAACCGATGTTTAGACTTTTTGAAGAAGTTCATCAACATAATCTTCCAAAATATCATGAATGATGTTGTGAAATATATAGGTCATGACACAATGATATGTAGCACCATCGTTTTTAAGGCCAAAAGGCATGACATGATAACAGAAGGTCCCCCAAGGGGTGATGAAGACAATCTTGTGTTGATCTTTTGGTGTGAGTAATATTTGGTTATAACCCAAGAAACTGTCCATGAGTTATAACATCTCATGGTCGGTGGCGAGATCAATAACTTGGTCGATACTAGGTAGAGGAAAGTCATCTTTAGGGCAACCTAGGTTAAGTTCTCTAAATTTGTGTAGATGCGGAGTCCCCCTATTGATTTGGTGACAGGAATGATGTTAGAAATCCATTATGGATAGTCAATGGGTAGAATGAAATAAACATAAAGGAGGCATTGGAGTTCTTCTTTCACAAGAAGGGCAATGTGTGGATGTATGTTTTGCATCTTCTATTTCATAGGTTTAGCATCGTAATAGTTACAATGTTGTGGACCACGATATTTGGGTCAATACTGGGCATATCGGTGTAAGACCAAGTAAAAGTGTTGATATGATCTCGAGAGGAATGAAGTGAAGGCTTCCTGTTCAACAAAGTCTAAAGATTGGCCTATCTTTAGAATGTGGGGTTGTCTTGAGTGTGAATTTTGATCTCTATGGTCAATTAATTCAACATAGTTTACATCTTAGAAGACAATGACCGATGGATATAGGAATCCTTCACACCTAGATAAGTGAGAATGAAGTCATCATCCTGACATTGAACAATGTTGATAGAAGGTGTGTCGTCATCGATCATGTCAGGATATAGGAAGGGAAGAGAAGAGGGAGACTTGTCATCGCGTTGATAGGTCAGAGGTTCCAAGGAAACAATGTTCACAATTTTTTAGGAGGGATGGATTCTGGATCCATAGACTCCATAGGTGAAGGTGGTGGGGTAGGTGAATGAGGTGGAGAAGGTGTATCTTCCTCTACGAGGTCGATACAAGATTTCTTAGAAGAAGGTTCCTTAGAAAATCCAAGACCACAACGGTCTTTGTGTTTCGAGTGGTGCAAGGTATGACTATGTGATGACCTTGTTTGTAAAGACCAAAGCCAAAGCCTTTCTAAGCACATCAATGAAGGAATGTGTGGGTGAAGCAGCGATTGGTGAGGTATTGGAAATCAGATGAGAATGAACAGGGTTTGAGTAGGTGGTTCTGGAGTATATGAAGAAGTGTCAAGTCCCCCATACATCAAGTTAGTTCAAGATGGGGCAGACCATATGGAAAGACCTCACCTACATGTTGATTGTAATGTGGGTGTTGATGGAGGCTCCCGTACTCTTGAGGAGTAAGGAAGGTATTGATGTTATAGAGGTGATACTCCCAAGGTAAGGCATTGAAAAATACCTACCAAGGGATCAGAAGTTGGTATTTGGTTAGTGACAATGGAAGAATGACCAGGAGCCTAAGAAGAAGAAGCATTGAATATTTGAGATGTACATGGGTTGGCCGATGGGCCAATGTAGAAGTCATGCGGTGGCAAAGGTGGGAATAAAGGAGTTGGTTGTGGAAGATGTAGTGGTAAAAGTGGGATGAGGAAGTAGCTGAAGAAGAAGTGGTAGTGGTGGTAGATGCCTTAACTGGTATAAGGACATCATTAGGTCAATAGAGCATGTTGCAGGTTTTGAACGGTGAGGGATCTGCCTGAATGGTGTAGTTGTGCCCTTCATGTTCAAATTTTAAATAACGATGTAAGGTAGAAGGGACACAACCTATGGCACGGATCCAGGGTCGGCTAAGTAACATGTTGTATTAGAATTCCCCCTCTAAGACAGAATAATTCAGGAATAGTACAGGGGCCCACACAAATGTGGAGAAGGATGGTACTGAGGGTGGAAGTCATGGCATCATTAAATGAATGCAACATAACTAGGCTATTATGCATGCAATTGGCAGGGATGCACATTTGTTTGTATGCATGGGAGGAAATGATGTTGATATTATCGCCTGCATCAATCATAATGTGTCGAACGTATGTATTATCAATGTAGACAGAAATGAATAAGGTGGGAGATCATCGATTGAGAGGTACAATCTCTTCATCGAAAATTAATAAGCAGAGACTTAATGAATGGTAGTGGGAGAAAAAGATGGAGGTAAAGTGGTGAGAGCAGCCACATGATGAGGAGTGATAATGACGGTGACAGGTGTAGGGTCATTAAGTAGAACCTTAATAGATTGCAAGACCTCGATGAGGTCCTGACGATGAGACTTAGAGGTTTAGAGGAGGTCATACAAAGACATTTTAATATGGGACTAGTGTAATTGTTTGATCATGGTACGATGTGAGACTCCGTAAAAAATGGGATATATCGGCCCAGGATGGTGATTTTGGGTGTAGGTTCAGATGGAATGTTAGGTAAAGGTGTAGTGGATGGTTTTCATGTCTTCTCTTTTCCTTTGTCTTTTTGTGCATGAGTGGCAACTTGAACCATGTTAATATGAAGAAGAGAGGGTGATGAATCATGAAAGGTATAACGACAAGATGGACAAAAACCTAGTGTGAGATAAGAACCCTATGAGATAAGTATGTCGCACTGACATTTCGGAGGAGGTTTGGCTAGTTCTCTAATCCAGACCATATTGATCTCAAAGGTTGGAGGAGGAAAAGAGGGTTGTGGAGGTGGAGGTGAAGGTCGCTGAATAGAAATCGGTGAGGTCAGTGTGTGGCGACATGAGTGAGGCGGAATGAACGCTTCATCTAAAAGGTCATCTTCTTTTAAGATCTCTTCGAAGAACACAATTGAAGAAGAATATTCTTAAGGGCCTTATAATTTTCAACATCATGTCTGGCACATGATGATAAGTGCAAATATTGGTATTGTCAAACCCTTCGGTTTAGGTTTGAGTAGGTCACAAGGCTTAAGAGGTGGCAATGTGATGACAAAGGCTTTTAAAAGGTTAGCAAGGATGGTAGCATAATACCCTGCCAAGGGATCACAATGAGAAGTGAGAGTGGGTTTGGATGACTTCTATGAAGGGGCTTGTTGGAGGTGGAGTTGATTTGGATGTAGGTTTGGGTGACTTATGTGGAAGGGAGACTATTGAAGGTGGAGTTGGAGGTTGAGTAGGTTTAACTACCCTTTTGGTAGGTAGTGTGGTTGTGGACTTGGGTTGCACCTTCTTGGGTAAAGGTGTTGAGGGAGTGCGTGAGGTAGAAGGGAATGTAGAAGATGGAAGCGGGAACCTTGGTGAGGTGTGGTGAAGGTAGTGGTAGGAGGCAATACAGAAGTGGAGGTTGAAGAGAGGGTAAAGGTGCAAGTAATGATGAGGACATGGGAAGTGGAGAAAGTATGGGAGATGGGAAAGGCATAGGTAATGTAGAATGCTTGGGTGGGATGGAAGATTATGACAAGGATGTAAGATGTTTCATTTTAAGTTTACTTGGAGGAGGCTTCTTGACTGGGGTGATGGATGAGGACCTAAGATGGATGGAAGTGGCGAAGGTGAGAGAGGAGGAGTGGGAGAAATTGGGGTACGAGGTCTAAGAGGTTGGGTCTTCCTCTTAGGTGGGGGGATAGACCCGGTGATAGTTTGGGACAATGTGGCTAAATCAATCTTAATGGGAGGATGGACTAGACTCGGTGTTGGCATGACCCCTAATGTAGCGGTAGGTTTGGGTGCAAGTGGTTGTTGGGGTAATGGAAAAGGTTTGAGTGTAGGTGAAGATGATGTAGAAGAGGCTACTATAATTGGCTTAGGTGTGACAGATTTAATGGTCTTGAACACTTTAGGATAAATCGTTGAAGTGTCTACAAGTGACATTTGCATTTGAGTCGAGACAGGAAGTCAAAGGCATCCCCAAAGCATGGAATAGTCAACATAATCCAAGTGGTCGGCCAAACATGAGAATGACACGAAGTGGAGGGGGATGATGTTGATTTGGTAGTAATCCTTGTAAAGAATGTTTGTGAGATAGGGAAATGGTTGGCTTCAAACTCTATGGGTAAAAGAGACGATAGCAAATCGACAGGGTCTTTAAAAGCCAGTGGGGAATTGTCACCAATAGGAAGAGATGCCACTAGAATAGATGCCACTAGCGGGTCCTCTGTGGGTAGAGGAGGAGGCAAGGTTAATTGTATAGGCTCTTCCTTTGGTAAAGAAGAGAGTAAGTTGGGCTCTTTCATGGGTAGAATAATGGGTAATGCGGGTTGTTTGACTGGTAGAGAGATGAGTGGGGTAGGTGCATCTAAAGAAAAGATGGAATTCTCCATGGGTAGAGAATAAGGTAAGGTAGAATCCTCCGTGGGTAGAGAAGCGGATGAAATAGGTTCCTCCATGGGTGGAGGAGATTGTGCAAGAATTTCCTCAATAGATGGGATAGGAGGAAATTCGAATGTATGATCGGTATAATATCAAAAACGACATGGACCTCTCGAACGTTGGTATCATTAGTTGAGGTTTTTCCAACTTGGTTGGATGATGGGGTGTGATTCGGGAATGACTTCTTGAAGATGTGGAGGTTTTGGTTATTCGGTGCAGTGGGGTTATCCAAGACGATATCTCCATTATCTAACAATTATTGGATGATGTTTTTGAAAGTTATACAAGTATTGTCACTATGACCTCTAACATGATGATAATTGCAGTAATCATTATCCTTGTACCATGTAGGCACATGACAGAAAAGGTCAAAACCAATATGTGCTTTGATGGGTGGAAGAGTGATTGCTCGCATTTTCCAAAACAGAGGAGTAAGGTTCTCCAATGGGAGTATATTTTTGTTGTTCCGCTTGAATTGGAAAGTCTGAATAGGAGAAATATTAGAAGAAGGTTTTGATTGGTTGGATGGATGAGAAGGGCCGACTTTTAAAACCATTGTGTTGGTAGATCCTTTCACTTTAGAATAATTATTTTGTGGTTTGGAAGAAGAAGAGGTGTCATTGGATTTAAACGAAGCAATTTTGTTGTGTAATTGTAACTTCTTCTCTTCGATAACACAGATTTCAAGTTTCTAGGCCATGGTGAATGCCTCGTTAAATGTTCAAAAGGTTTGAACTTAGAGATTTGGAGAGATATGTTTGGCACAAGCTCTAGTAAACAACTCTATTAATTCATTTTGAGGCAATTGGAAAGTGAGTTGATTAATAAGGTTCTGCCAACACGTGAAAAAATATGCGATAGACTCGTCCTCATATTGGCATAATGAATACAAGTCGGTCATGGTAACCTTCTTGACAATGTTAATGGAGAAATGATCAAGAAATGCTTGGGCTAATTGATTGAATGAGAAGATAGAGTGCCTAGGTAAAGCACTATACCAGTCTAAGGCCGGTCTTGTCAAGGACATTAGGAAAGTTCGGAGAAGCAAGGTGTCATCATGGGAAATTAGATAACATACATGTTTAAAAGATCACAAATGTTGTTGTGGATCTTCCTTGCTATTAAATTAGTTAAATTTTTGCATTTCCCAATGCGTGGGATAAGGATGAATTGGAATAGAAGGGTGAATAGGCTCATTACAAATATCATCATAAGTCAGAGAATTGTGGGATCCCGATAGATGCTTCTAAGGTCTACATCTTTTCCATCATCATCTTGATCAAATCATTGGTTGGATTGGATTGAGGTGGACCTCCAGCAAAGATAAGGAGGTGGATATGATGAGTAGGACATAGAAGGGACACATGTATATGGAGGTGCCGAGTAAGCAAATTGAGAAGGGGGATATAAGTTACGGTAGATGATGACAACATATACCCTAAATGGGAAGTGTAGGTGACATGTGGTGGCTGAGACAAGGTATAGGTGGGAGGAATGTGCTATGCACCTACGGAAAGGAGGTTATGATGTATATGTATTGATGGAGATGCCGACATGTGGTGCACATCCCCTTATCTTATTATATCATTCATTTATGATTTATTATGCTTAGGAGGTCGGCCTTAGTATTGGCCATAGGTTAGAATGGTATATATAGGGGTTAGAAGGTTGTAGTTAATGATCATATTGAGTATTGGAGTGTTATTGTATGGTTTGGAGGTTACCCCCTCGAAGTGGAAAAGCTATTATATGAGCATATTGTCATCATTTATCTATATTTTGGTGTTCTCTCATGTTATTCTGCTGTATATGTTCTGATTTATACAAGTAATATCCTTACAAGTGGTATCAGAGCAGCGATTTTGGCCAAAATTAGGGCAAAAACCCTAATTTTTTGTTTCAAATATATCTTGAAGAGGGTATCGAATTTTTTCCCAATTTTTCATCATAATTTGGAAACACTCTAAGTCAAAATATCTGAAAATTTCAGCTCCATTGGATCTGTTTTGCAGATGTTATTGGTGTTTTATGTTTTTTTTTCTTAAAGTCGCTTTTCAGAAGCAAATTGTGGTATTTTTTAGCAAAATTTATATTTTTAGAAATCTCTTAAAATTTTAGTTAGGGTTTGTTCTTTGTGTTTTTATCCATCTACCGAAATGTTTTTAGAATTCCTAAACCCTAATCATGTTCACGGGGATAACAAATTTTTATGGAAATGGTGAGATGGATGCTAAAGAATGGTGGATAAAATTTAAGAATATATATTTCTCATATTTCATGACAAGGAATAGGTTTTCACATTATCTTAGTGGTCCTGCATGGATTTGGTTTTTTGAGTTAAAAAATGACAGAAGGATTGGTCTTGGGAGGAAATGGAACAACTTTTTATGGATAGATAGGACCACAAAGAAGAAGAAGAGTCAAAGGAAGATGATGGGGAAGAATATATCAAGAATCAAGAGAGAAAGAAGATGAAGAGGAAGGTGAAGAATATTCAAGGGAAGATGATGGTGCAACATATATTGAAGAATCAAACACAGAAGAAGTTGAAGTAGACTATGAAGAAGAGGAAGAAAAACAAGATATTGATGCAGAAGAAGATATTATAGCTCCCAAGAAGGAAGATACCATATTTCAGTTTCATGGATGCATTCAAAGGAATAAGATAATTGTTTCAATAAACCCTAACAAGCAAGTATAACTTCATCAACAAGGATATGGCTCAACATCTACATATTTAAGAAAGTAATATCAAAGAAGCTCAAGTGAATGGTAAGAAAATTCAAGTTTTGAAGATTTAAAACTTACTATAGACAAATATACTTTACATTCAGATTTTTTTGCCTTATATATGGATGGTTTGGATATTGTTATTGGGTATCCTTGGTTAGAGACATTGGGGACGATTAATATTAATATGAAAAATAAGTTTATGAAGATTTGGTACAAAAATAAGAAGGTCACTTTACATGATATCAGGGTTAATGGAAATCAAAGAAAAGTCAATATAGAGCACGAGGATGATTTAGAATATGGAGAAGAAGGGAATAAGGATGATTCAAAAGAGGAACATGAAGAAAAAGAAGGAAATGATGATTCATCTACTCAAGAGAAAAATAAAATATCAAATGCAAAGGTGGAAGAAGAAAAGAAAGTTCAGAAATAGGTTGATAAGGTTGAGGATACTACAATTGCAGCATATGGAAATCCACATCAACATGAGAGAAAAAAATCATGGAGATATCCTAGGGCACATCATATTTCCAACCAATATAGATATACAGGTAATTGGAGGAATAATCACTTTATTTATACAAGGGATCAATGGAGCAACAATTATGAAGCATGGAATCCTTATTATGGTTATACATGGAATCCTTATTATATGCATGGAATCCTTATGTATGGTTATGCATGGAATCCAAGGATGATAAACTATGGTCATGAATGGAATCAAAAAATGCAAATGAATATGGATATTAGTTTAGATATGTATCATCTACCAGGATCACATATGGATGGATGATCGATCATGGTGCAAAGTGTGTAAAAATTTACAACACACTCATTACATGGTTTCTTCTTATGTTTTGGGGATGAAACATGTCAAGGAGGGAAGGAATGTTATGCACCTAGGGAAAGGATGTTATGATGTATATGTATTGATGGAGATGCCGACATGTGGCACACATCCCCTTATCTTATTATATCATTCATTTATGATTTATTATGCTTAGGAGGTCGGCCTCAGTATTGGTCATAGGTTAGAATGGTATATATAGGGGTTAGAAGGTTATAGTTAATGATCATATTGAGTATTGGAGTGTTATTGTATGGTTTGGAGGTTACCCCCTCGAAGTGGTATTGGAGGTTGCCCCCTCGAAGTGGCAAAGCTATTATATGAGCATATTGTCATCATTTATCTATATTTTGGTGTTCTCTCATGTTATTCTGCTGTATATGTTCTGATTTATACAAGTAATATCCTTACAGAATGTGTGTAGAAACTCTTGTGGCAATAGGTGGTAGAGTAACATGTATAGACATGATCAAACTTTGGAAAGGGGTTGATGCAACTGGAGGTTGCGAGGTAATAGGAACTGATGAGGTGGAAATACTTACACTAGGGGCCATAGATGATGGCGAGGTGGATTTCAAATATGTGATAGGTGTTGTAAATGCGGTAGATATAGAAGATGTGGGAGTGATCTGAGAGACGATAGGTGGTAAGGTAGAAGTAGGTACCGCTACAATTTTGGTGGATACTACAGAAGTGGCGACCAAAACAGGAGGGATGGATATATGCATACCATGGATAAGTTGTCATGACAAGTCACAGTAGATGAATGAGCCAGGTAATACTGCAAGGTGACAAGATTGTGATCAAGGAGTTTTACGAACTCCTCGTCACCTACATGTATAGCAATAGGTGAGGTGGGGTCCATGGGTGAAGAAATAAAAGGTGGTGAAGGACTAGGTGGTAGTGGTTGGCGACTAGCATAAAAACTAGAGTGTTGGCTTGTCTACGAGTCAAAACCATGTGAATGGCGGTAGAATAGGTAATTTGAGTTCTGTAGATGGTACAAAAACACAAAAAAGGATAACAAAAGAAATATGGAAAGTGGAATTTGGTCGTTATTTTGATAGAAAAATCAAAACACAGAGATCGACACTTTGAGGTTGGCAACCGATGCTAGTTGTTGGACCGATGTTGGTTAATGTGAATAAGTGGTAGATTTAAAATATGGAGATGAAGAGGTGAAAATCAAGTGAACTTGGACTCTGACAATGATACCAGAGACTCAGAAATATGATGAAGTGACAAAATAAGTCACATAAAATGTTTGTTTGTGAATTGAACATTGTTTTGGGAGAAATAACCAAAACAATAGGAACCAACACTAGTCATTAAACCGATGACAGTATGAAGAGGTAACCGATATCGGTCACTGCACCGATACTAGTTACTGTGAAATTTGAGAGGAGATGAAAATTTGATTTTTTTGGTAATTAAGTCAACTGAAAATACCAACCCAATAACTGAGTATGACAATGATGAGCCCTAACACACCTAGAATAAACAAGAATACACCAGTTGTGATGGTGGGGCGTGAAGGATAAAAAAAAACAAGATGAAACGACCTCACACCTCAAAACACAATCAGTCAAAAGCTAAAAAAACACAATCCTATGTTGTAGATTTTATGTTGTGTGGCTTATGCCATTTGAAACTTGATTGTAAGTATAATAGAGTTTTTGGTCAACAAGGGTACCCTAGAAGGAACTGACTATCTATGGATGGTTTCAGAGTAAATTTTGGCTTAGTGTCCCTAATATATACTTCATAGTATATGAGGTCATACTACGATATGATGACTAGCCGAGAACACTAGCTGGATCCGCCACTAATCTAATTATTAGTCGTTAATGGTAATTATCGGGAGGGAAGATGTTTAAGAAGTGTGTAATTTGTTTAAGTGATTTGGTTTGGGGTGTGTGTGCAAGAAGTGAGCTATGCTTAATTCTTGTCAACCATCAACTGGTCATGACCTCCAATATATAGGTTGCAAATAAATTTAAGTGAGCTAAATGCAACATACACAAGGATGAAATGCAGAGATTTTTAAGCCCAAATTGAAAATGAAATTTGATGAGAGCAATAATGAATAGGCTAGAGAGTATGTCTTTCACTAATGCAATACAAAATAAAAAGAAGTGTTCTTTTTAATCAAAATACGAATTTCATTTAGACAAGTAGAAGAAGAAGAATGTTCCTAGGGAGAAAGTTTAATGTGAACTCTTTCGAAAGGAAATAGACACACAAAGATTCCCTAAGAATGAACAATGCAAAAGAACCCAAATGATAGGGTCCCACTGGGTGTGCCAAAATGTTTCACCTCAAAGTAATGCGATAAAACATATAAGTAGGTAATGGGCATAGGAGGAATACATGTGTTATGTAGATGGAAGGTGTGCACACGTTGTAGACATTGTTCAATAGCTGAATGTAGAGAGCTTCCCTTTGGCTAGGAGGAATTACCTGTATAAGAAACACAACAAGACCACCAAATAATATTAAATAGAAAGAGTTAGAGGACTTCCTAACAAGGCTAGATCCGAGAAGCATGACGCTTCCTCGAATGAATGTCAATCCTTTATTTAATACAACTTAATGTAAGAAATAACAGTTCCTATCAGTAGTTGATAAGATTAGGTATCTCCTATTAACATACGACAAGTGAATTTAACTCAATAGGCAATGGTTAGAATTCAATCCTAATGATAAATAGGTTGGTTTGGGTCCGTAGGTTTAATAGAGGCCGTAGGTGGGGTCCTGGGGTGAAATTAGGAAAGGTTTTGGGTTGTTTTGGGGAAGTTGTTAACTCGTTATAGGAAAAATTTCAAAGATCGGTTGGTCGACCAATGCCAAGTATAGGAGATAGACCAACATCGATTAGCTAACCGGTGTTGGTAGGGGAAATTTGGTTAAAATATTAAAAATGGGAGTTTGGGCCTCTCTGTGATTACACAGAGAGCTAAGGAGGTTTGGGGAAGGATGGAAAGGTGTTGATTAAGACTCAACAAGGTACAAAGGGTGATGGGATAGGTGAAATGGATCTGGTTGGTAGAAAAGGTGATAAACGGGTAGAAGGTGGTAATGAGAAAGAGAAATTAAATGAAAGCAATAAATGAAATGATTAAGATCAAACACACAAGCTTAACAAGTAAGAATGATTTACTTATCTGATAAAATTTACGATCGATCGTGGTAGGAATGGTTGATCGTTTGGAGGAAAAGTGCAAAGATATCTAGTGTAATGGTAACAAAGTGTTCGTGTGCTCTCGTGTCAATCTAGAGCCATGAACGCGATAATCGTTGTTGGTAGTTAGAAACTCATATTTAAGGGTAATCAATAGTGGTTAGGGAACCAACACTGGTCGAGGGAAAATGGATGTCGGTTAGGGAGAATTAGTCCAAGTTACCAAAAATAGCCCGATCTTTACTATTTTTGGCACGATCTTGATTGTTAATCCAGGTCTCAAGTGAGGGTTGGCGCTTAGATAAGTTGAGTTGTGGAGATTAATTGCTTCTTGGCATTATTTCTGAGACTTGCTGGAATACACAGTAATCAACGTCGGTTGACGAACCGTCGTTGGTTTCCCATGGACCAATATCAGTCAGGAAAGGAGGAACCGACATTGGCTAGGGCTAACCATGATTAGTTAAGGTCAGCTGACATCAGTTGTCTATGCGTGACTATTATAATTAAGTTTGGGAATTAGATCTATATTTAGTTGTAAAGTGAATCTAATGGTTGTAATTACAACTAAAGTGCCCTAAGATTGTAGATGCATATATAAGCATAAAGCTAGGGTTTAGAAGAGAAAATTCAATTGAGAATTAAGAGAAGTTTCCTTTTGAGAGAAAAAGAGAAATTTGTAGAGAAGAAAGTACAGGACATCCAAGAAGGTGTGGAAGATTGCAAATCTTCATTGTATTTCCTTTGTGATAATAAATTGGTTGTTTCTTGGTGGATGTAGCCCACACTGGGTGAACCACGTTAAATCTTGTGTATTGTTTCTTCTTGTTTATTTCTGTATTGATTTATTTTATGCTTAGATTTGATTAATATATATATATATAACCAAGTGTGCTAACCCCAACAATTGGTATCAGAGCATCTTTGTTTGAGGGTTGTGTGTGTTGAAAAATTTACTCATAGAGGATTTTGATTGAGTGGGAGAAAAAAATGGGAGAAGAAGGAAAATTTAGAGTAGATAAATTTGATGTCTGTGACTATCTATTATGGAAGATGCAGGTGGAGGATTATCTATATCAGAAATATTTATACTTACCATTGGATGAGAAGGCAAGACTGTAAAGATGATTGATGAAGAATGGAAAATTCTTGATAGAAAGGCTCTTGGGATCTATAAGATTGAGCTTGACAAGCATCTGTGGCTTTGAATATTACGAAGTAGGATCTATGGTAGAGTTGATGAAATCTTTAGAAAATCTATATGAAAAACCTAGTGCTTCAAATAAATTTTATTTGATGAAAAAAATTGTTTAATTTAAAGATGCAAGAAGGTGGATCTGCATCAAGTCATTTGAATGATTTTTGGTCTATTGTAAATCAATTAAAATTAGTTAGTATTCCATTTGAGGATGAAGTGAAAGAAATTTTATTATTATGCTCTTTTCAGATAGTTGGGATAACTTGGTAATGGTTGTTAGTAATACAACGTCTGCTACTAATGTTTTAAAGTTTGATGATGTGGTTAGTATAATCTGAATGAAGAAATACACAAGAAAAGTACAAGAGAATCATCATCTGGGAATGCTTTGAATGTAGAAAGTAGGGGAAGGTAGAAGGAGAGATCCAAGAGCAAGAATAATGGGAAATCAAAGTCTAAGAATGGCATATCTAAATCTAGAGGTAGAGGTATATCTTGTTGGAATTGTGGAAAGAAAGGTCATGCAAAGAAGGATTGTTGGTTCAAGGAAAACAAAGAGAATGTACCAGAGAAAGGTAAAGAGGAAAATGTTGCTACAAAAGAGGTAATGCAAGATGCCCTAATTCTCTCCTTGGATAATAAAATTGAGTCATGGGTTTTAGATTCAAGAGCTTCTTTCCATGCAACCCCTAATAAGGGTTATTTCAGAAATTATGTCTAGGGTAATTTTGGGCATGTTTATTTAGGAGATGATGAACCATGCAATATTACTAGTAGAGGTGAAGTTCATCTTAAATTACAGAATGGAAATACATGGATATTGAAAGATGTGAGGCATGTTCCAAGCCTTAAAAGAAATCTAATTTCTATAGGACAATTGTGTGAAACTGGTTGCATGGTTACACTCACAACCAAATCTTGGAAAGTTACCAAGGGATCTCTTGTTGTAGCAAGAGGAAAGAAGGTAGGATCATTGTATTTATCTACCTATATTACTTGATTCCTTTTCTATTCTATCTACTTCAGATTCAGATACAAGCATGTGGCATAATTGGCTAGGCCATATGAGTGAAAAGGAATGCAGATCTTAAAGGAAAAGGGTAAGTTATCAGATATGAAACATGTAGATCTTGATTTTTGTGAGCATTGTATTTTTGGAAAAGAAGAGAGTGATATTTCTCAAAGTTGGGGCAACAAAGAAGAAGCATAAATTGGAGCTTGTACACTCAGATGTGTGGGGACCAGCCCAGGTAGCTTCTCATGGAGGATCCCAATACTATGTTACTTTCATTGATGATGCCACAAGAAAGGTATGGGTTTATTGTATTAATTGTAAATATGATGTTTTTGAAACTTTTAAAAGATGGAAAGCCCTTGTGGAAAATGAATCAAATTCAAAGTTAAAGTGCCTTAGATCTGAAAATGGTGGTGAGTATTAAGTAAGGCTTTCAATGATTATTGTTCAAGTAAATGGAATACGCAGAGAAAGGATGGTTCTAGAACACCACAGGAGAATGGTGTTGCATAGAGAGAATGAACAAGACAATCATGGAACATGCTAGAAGCATGAGGATACATGTTGGATTGCCCTTACAATTTTGGGTGGAAGTAAGTAGACATGATGGTTTATTTGATTAACCATGGACCTTCAAGTGCACTGAATGGTGGAATACCAGAAGAAGCTTGGACTGGAAAAGAGGTAGATCTTTATTTTCTTAGAGTATTTGGCTCAGAAGATTTTGTGCATATTGATAAGGAAAATAGAAAGAAATTGGATGCTAAATCCAAAATATGTACTTTCATTGGTTATGGCTCTGGTGATTTTGGATTCTAGTTTTGGGATTTAGAAGGTTCTAAGATAATTAGGAGTTCGTGACATTGATTGGAATGAAAAGAGAATGTACAAGGATCAAGTTTTGGTACCCAAAGGTGAACCGGTGGAGAATTTTGTGGATGAAAATGAACTCTGGATTTAAAATTAACACCTACAAGTTTACACAATAACTGATATCGGTTTTACCCCTGACCGACATTGGTCCCCTACGGCGTCGGTTATAGAAGAGAGAGACAGACGACGATCGGTTAGTTAGAAATGAATACATCAATAAAAGGTAAAAGGTGACCGAATGTTGGTCACTGTTAGAAGTAGATACAAATCTATAGGATGAGCAAGATTGAGCCTCTCGACACCCCAAATCTCAGTGAGAAGGTCACAAAGGGTAAGTAGACCTCTAGAAATATTTTCACCTTCCTTGTCTTATTTATTATTGACTGATAGTGGTGAACCAGAAAGCTTTGAAGAAGCAATGTAGGATAAATCCCACAAGCAGTGGGAGCATGACATGGATGAGGAGATGGAATCCTTAGAGCAGAACTAGACATGGAATTTGGTTAAGTTTCAGTAGGTAAAAGAGCATTGTAGAACAAGTGGGTTTATAGGATCAAGGAAGAAGAGGGTGGAAAAAAGATACAAGGCAAGGCTTGTAGTAAAGGGATTTACACATAGAAAACAGGTATTGACTTTGGTGAAATATTTTCTCTTGTTGTTAAGATGACTTCTATTCGTATTGTATTGAGTTTAGTTGTAGTAGAGGATTTGCATTTAGAGAAACTTGATGTCAAGATGACATTTCTTCATGGTGATTTAGAGGAAGAGATTTATATGAATCAGCCACTTGGGTATGAAGTCAAGGGTAAGGAGAAACTTGTGTGCAGATTGAAAAAGAGCTATATGGGCTCAAAGCAAGCTCCAAGGCAATGGTATATGAGGTTTGATAGTTTCATGCATGAGCATGGTTATTTGAGATGTGAATATGACCATTGTGTTTATTTCAAGATGCTTGGAAATGGGAGCTATATTATTTTGTTATTGTATGTGGATGATATGCTTATTGTAGGATCTAGTATGCAAGGACATTGGTGAGCTTAAAGAAAATCTAGCTCACACATTTGCAATGAAGGATTTGGGAGTTGTAAAGAGAATCCTTGGCATGTAAATTCATAGAGACAGGAAAAAACAAGAAGTTGTATTTGTCTAGGAGAGCATTATATCAATAAGGTGTTGGAAAGGTTTAATTTACAAAATTCAAAACTTGTAAGTACACCTATGGTTGGACACTTCAAATTGAGAAAAGATCAGTGTCCTACATCACATGAGGAGGTTGAGTACATGGCATGAGTTTTATATGCTTCAGTAGTTGGGAGCTTGATGTATGTTATGGTTTGTACTAGACCATACATTGCACAGGCAGTGGGAGTTGTGAGTAGATTTATGGCTAATCAGGTAAAGAGCATTGGAAATAAATCTAATGGATTCTTAGGTATTTGAGAGGGACATCGACATGCAGTTATGCTATGGAGGGTTAGATACTTCTTTACGTGGCTATGTGGATTCAGACATGGTTGGTGATTTGGATGGTAGGAGGAGCACCACTAGATATGTTTTCACAGTAGGTGGCATGACAGTTAGCTAGATTTCTAGATTGCAGAAGGTTGTGGCCCTATCTACTATAGAGGTTGAGTATGTTGCAGCTACAAAAGCTAGCAAGGAGATGATATGGATGAGTAGGTTCATGGAAGAGTTGGGAAAGGAGCAAGAGGATTGTAGATTGTATAGTGATAGTCAAAGTGTGATTCATCTGGAAAAGAACTCAACGTTTCATTCTAGAATGAAACACATTCAGTTGAGATATCACTTCATATATGGATAGGTATTGGAGGATGGGAAGCTGAAGTTGGAGAAAATTCATACAAAGGAAAACCCTGTGGATATGCTAATGAAGCCATTGGCAAAGGAGAAGTTGGAGCTACACTCCACTTTTGTTGGTCTTTGAGTTTGAGACTTGAGGAGGGAGAAACAGCCAAAGGAAAGGATCAGAGGAAGGAGTTGTATGGTATAGTGTAACAATTTATCTCCAAGTGGGAGATTGTTGAGTTGTGGAGCTTAATTGCTTCACTTGGCATGCTTTTACAAGACTTGTTGGAATACATAAGTAACCGACATCGGTTGATGAACCATCGTCGGTCACCCATGGATCGGTATCGGTCAAGAAAGGAGGAACTGACATTGGTTAGGGCTAACTGACATCGGTTAAGGCTAACCGACATCGGTTTCTGTGTGTGACTATTATAATTAAGTTGTGGGAATTAGATCTATCTTTAGTTGTAAAGTGAATCTAATGGTTGTAATTACATAGCTAAAGTGCCCTAAGATTGTAGATGCATATATAAGCATAAAGCTAGGGTTTAGAAGAGTAGAATTAATTGAGAATTAAGAGAAGTTTCCTTTTGAGAGAGAAAAAGAGAAATTTGTAGAAAGAAGAAAGTACATGACATCCAAGAAGGTGTGGAAGATTGCAAATCTTCATTGTATTTCCTCTGTGATAATAAATTGGCTAACAAGATAAGTGGGAGTGTTGTGGAGTAATAGGACTTTAATTTTAGGGTTTGAAAAGAGTCCTCGCTTGCAATAAGGAGACGTTCTTAGTTAATTTAGGAATTTCCAGTTCTTGGTGGTGGACGTAGCCCACCTTTAGGTGAACCACGTTAAATCTTGTGTATTGTTTCTTCTTGTTTATTTCCAGTATTGATTTTATATGAGCAAATAGAGCATAGAGCATACAAGTGCATAAAGTAAACACGCCATAAAGCAGACGAGTGTACTTGAAGAAAACAAAACATATTATATAAAAACATGAAGAAAACAAATTGTATAGCATACAAGTGCATATATAAATCATAGCAGAAAATATCATAACTCAAACAAGTTTCTAAAGCAATCCAAGTATATAGTTGTTGTCACGTGAAATTACTAGCCCAAAAATGCAAAATTTGACCCATGACAACTAAGCCACAAAGTAAAAACATGCTTCAAAACCCGCATAAACCCCCTTCCGGTAGCCCTATCTTCTGTGTCATGATAATCTTGACCTTGTAAGTCCACTTAATACACTGAATAAGTATGTGCAATTTTTCAAAATGACATGATAAGGTCAATTCTTCCATTTAGTAAAGTACGGTAGAGAAGAGTAGTTCTTTAAAAGCTTAGAAATGCCAATTTTGGTCATTTCAAGGCTTGTTTGCATCTTCGATAAGGTTCTGAAAATATCATAAAACATTCAGAGGCGGTATTAGAGATCCTTAAATGTTTTGGAAGTATTTTATGAATATTTAAGAAATATTTGGTGGTTTAGTGATAGTTTATGCAAAAGTGAATTTTTCAGTGTAAGGAATGAACAATCAAATTATGAACCCGTACTTATCTAGATGATCTTTGAGAGTTTTATAAGGAGTTAGAATGTAAAAAATAGAATGGAAATCTTGAGTAATACTCTACATGGTGAAAGAATCAAATTTGGTCCAAACCCGATGATTTCTTGACATAGTTCAATTTTTATGTGTACCTCATTATCCCGATAAAAAGGGGTATTTTTTTGTGTTGCATGCTGAATCAATATCTAAAACACATTTCATCAGTCTTATAATAGATTTTGAAGTTACATTCATATAAAATTTAGCCTCAAAAACCATCTCGAGCCCCAAGAGTGAAGATTTTATTGTTTCATGCCATTTTGGGAAAGCTAGTGCAAAAAATGACTTTCCAAATGAAGTAAGGTGTTTTTCTTGTCCCTCAAGGGGACAAAGAGGAAGAGAAAGATAATGCAGAGCATCATGTTAACCTACCTTCACACCCATATGTAGTCAATTCAACCTAGGTTGGGTCAAAGCTGAGTTTGAGAGAGGTGTGAGTGTAATCTTCCATACTTAGTCATTTTTGCTCACTGCCACGTGTCAACGCCTTGCTCCAAGGAACCCTTTATTATCCTTCTTGTCCCTTTGTACCAAGGGGACAAAGGGGATAAGAAATAGTTCCCAGGAGCATCATGTTAACCTACCTCCATACCCATGCGCAAATCAAGTCAACTTTGATTTAGGTCAAAGCTTAGTTTGAGAGAGATGTGAGTGTAATCTTCCATACTTAGTCATTTTTGCTCACTACCACATGTTAACACCTTGCTCTAAGGAACCATTTGTTTTCGTCTTATCCCTTTGTCCCAAGGGGATAGAGAGGACAAGAAATAGTTCTCATGAGCAAGCCCCCTTTGTTGGTTTTCCATATGACCTCTCTCAGTTTTGATGGGTGTTTGCATGGCTCCTACATCCTCCTCACACTTGACCAAATGCTACCACCTATCATCATCTTGATCTAAGGTACCATTTATTCCCCTCTTGTACCTTTTCCCAAGGGAATAGAGGAAAAAAAAAAAAGTGCCCATGAGCAAGCCCCTTCTCTAGTCCCATATGTGATCTCTCTCATCTCTTCAGGTGCTTGTTTGGCTTTTTCATCTCCCTTACACTTTCTCACATGTTGAAACTTGGCATCATCTTGCCCCACGATACCCTATGTTGTCCCTAATTTCCCTTTATCCCTTTGCACCATTAAACATGTATTATTAACTCCATACAAACTTACATTCAACCCAGGGTCAAACCACAATCAACAGGGAAACATAAAAGTGAAAGTTAACTTGTTTTTAAGTCATTTTATTTGCATAGGTCGAAATCCCACCATAGTTTCTTCTAAAAAACCTCCAAAACATCAAAATATACCAAAGATGTTGCCAAAGTTCTTCCATAATAGCCATAGCCTTGAAATATGAGTTTTCTTCATATCCCATCAACCACAAGCTTAGTAGGGAAACATAAAAGTGAAAGTTAACTTGTTTTTAATTCATTTTCTTTGCACATGTCAACTTCCCACCATAGTTGCTACTATAAAACATCCAAAAACATCAGAATATACTAGAGATGTTGCCAAAGTTCTTCTAGAATAGCCATAGCCTTGAAATCATAATTTTCTTCATATCCCATCAACCAAAAACTAGTTTCCATTGAGATTTTGACATATTGTTCTACTCATATGTGCCTTTGTGATGATAAAAATACATATTAGATGATGCCCTAGTTTATTTACAGCATCAATCTGAAACCCTACCCTCAAGAAGTTTCCTTTTCAATGTCCAAGTGTTCTAGCGAGAAGAAACATAATGAAAACTAGAGCACAAGATCACGGTGTAAAGCCGAATCCGGTGAAGGGTCTTTCGTTGCAATTCAACATTGGTAAGCTCACTCACTAAAAATATAAAGTGCTTTGTACATTGATATGCCAAAAATAGTAAGTATCCTAAATCAGTAAACTCACATCACTTAGAACATCCGAATCGGTGAGAAACACCAAACGTAATGGGTAAAATGGACAACTTACAAAAATAATGATTTTAAAAAACAACGATCCCAAAATAGAAACTTTCTAAAAATAAAAAATCATCATCAATAAAGGTTTTCTAAGTGTATTAAGAGCTTTGGAGAACAAATCTTGTGTAAAAAGCAAAATTTCTTAAAATAACAACTCCTAACTCTACTTGTCAAAAATAGAAAGTTTCATATTCTAGTGTAGAAAGTTGTTGTTAGCTTCATTTTCACTTATCTTGTTGATTTTTGAAATCATGAAATTCAAATTCTCTCGGTGTGGAACTGATTTAATATAAATTAAAATAAATCTTTATTTTAGAGTAGCTATGAATCGATGTCATATAAATAATGAACTACAATAAGGCACAAACAATAAGCATGTAACAATGTGAATCCGTAAGTAAAGAGAGAGAGAAGGTGACTTAACTAATTTCCAAGTGATCTGTAAGTGATTTGAACTAAGAAACTATTATAATAAACTAGGAAGAGTTTTGTTAAGGCTCACAAAGGGTTGGGACTCGAATCGCATAGGAAAAAAAAGCCCCACGGGAGGATAAAAGCGTTTGGGAGCTAGTGACTAATTTGGGTGCTAGTTTCCACTCATACGCTCAAGTTCTAATCCTTTTTGGGCTGGAAGAGCTTCGTTGTTGATCCTATTTTGTTGTTATAGTTTCACGCCAATGTTGTCGATCACGTATATGTAACCTACAAGATAGATAACTAGTTGCACATGCCTACAAACCACATCAAACCTAATAAATAAGATGAAAAATGGGGAGTCAGACTAGCCTCGAAGGTCACCCAAAGAGTGATCTTACAACCAAGAATTGCACTACATCTCAGACTCCATGTAGTTTTGTGTGTATGTGTGTGTAATTATGCCCTAGGTTTCCCTTGTGCAAGTTGCACTATGATAGCGGGCTAGATCTAGATTTCTCCAAGTATGCAAATATGTGAGATGAAATAGAATAAACTTCCCCTCCTATGTTGTGTATACAGAGTGATGCAACCCTTATCCCTTATATAGATGTGCTAGATGTATGCTTTGAAATGCTCTTGTGCCTTTGATGTAAGCTTAGGTGATGATAAATAATGCTTAGTGCTTGGCCCCTTATTTGAGAGCAATAACTAAGTATATATATGATTCCCTTGTTTGAATTTTGTAATTGACAACTAAAAGGCTGACTGAAGTCCTAAAAGGTGACCAAAGGTAAAAGATACCCAAAAAAATATGAAAAAGATAAAGAATTTCATGAGCACCCAAGAGGGATAGGAGCGATCGGGCGTTTTTGTCTTGACAAGGTGTTGGTGTCGAGGCCATAAAAGATAAATCAGTAAAGGTCCAAGAGGTCATTTTGTAAAGTATGCGAGGCCAATAAAAGTGGAAAAGATAAAGGAAAATTCCCATAAGAAGTTGATAACCACTAGTTTTCTTGCTTAGGAATCATGTATACATTAACATACTTTATGACCTAGAAATGTACCCAAGTGCATAGATTTTGTGTCTATAGGAACCTAATACAAAAATTGGTTTTTATGCTAAACCATCAAGGATATTGCATGTCACACATGATAATGAAACACTCAAGTACATATATGACACAAGGAATAAGCAAATAGAAATTGAAACCTAAGTGCAAGAGAGGGAATACAATACTTTGTTGATTTCACTCTTGATCCCGAAGTATGCTAGGCTAGAAAACTCGATGAAACAAGATGGAAAACTATCGTAACCATGCTCAAGAAATTTTGTGACTATGAAATAAGTTAAACCAGGTTTCCTAGGCACCAGAGACCCTTAGGAAGTGCCTATGAACATGAAATGCTCGAATCTGATCTTTTTTGTGTCGCAAGGTTGTCATTGACCTTTGTTGTTGATCATCTGTGTATGTTGCACTATCTCCACATAATTCTCTTGTAACCTTTAAAACGAATGGCAAAACCCCAAAACACATCAAATCCTAAAAAGGAAAATATGAAAATGGGGAGTTAGACTAACCCCAATAGTCACCCGCCGAGTGAACTTACGATCGAGCACCGTACTACATCTCGGTCTCCATGTAGTTTTGTGTGTGTGTAGAATCATGCCCTAGAAAGCTCTTGTGCAAGATGTGCTTGATAACGCGAAATAACTAGATGTATAAATGTAAATAGATGTGTGGATGGGAAAATGATTTTCCCCTTCCTATACATGTATGCATAAAATACAATCCCTTGTCCCTTGAATGAGTGTTATATGGATGCCTTTGATGATCTTATAATGCCTTTTGATGCAACCTTAAGTGGTGATAGTAGATTTTAAAGCTTGGTCCTTTATTATGATCACATAACTTTGTATTTATATGATTCCCTTGTTTGAATTTCGTAATTGATAGCTAAAAGGCTGACCCATAAGAAAACAAGATGCCCAAAAGATAAAAGAGACCCAAAACGGGTGAGTAAGATACAAAGAGGTCGGGGGCACCTAGAGGGGATGAGGTCAGTTGGGTGTTGGTGTCTAGAGTTAAGAAAGATAAAGTAGTGAAGTTCGGACTAGGTCATGGAGTGTAGAAGGCCAAATAGAAAATAAGAAACACTAGAAAAAAAGACCAAAGATAGTTGTCAATTACTATTTTTCTCGCTTAGGAATCATATGAATAGTAGTAAGTGAATAGGACCTAGAAATCTACCCAAGTGTGTGATTTAGTGTCTACATTTGCCCCCACTTTATGTTTTTTATTGAATACTCAATAACATAAAGTAGATAAGAGAGGTGTGCCGATAACCATGTAAATCGATGGCGAAAGTATGCCGAAGAGACAAGAAAAATCATGTAGTGATAAAAATGAAACGTGTAAAGTGTATGTGTTGTGCGCGTTGTACCTATTGTTTTTGTTATGCTTGATGTGTTCACGATGTGGTCAGTTGCTTCTCAGAAGGATGAACCTATAAAAAGAAGAGTAAAAGAGTAGTCAAAGTCATGAGTTATGAAAACTCTGCAAAAAATGTGTAAAAGTATGTAAAAATGCAAAAAGTAGTAAAAGGAACATGTGCACCTAATCCATGACGAGTGAAAATGATAGAAAGTGTCCGAAAATGTTGTAAAAGAATGAGTTTTTTAGGCGATCTCACACCAAGTACGATTTTTTTGGAGATCCACGTCACGATAAAAGAGTGTTGGGGAGAAAGGTCTAGTGTTATTCGTCATCCCCGGCTACTTCCTAAAATTTATAGACCACTACGAGATGGTGTGATCCTACTATGTTTTATTACCGATCTAATTTGATCCAAGTAGAAAAAGAAGATAGAATACATTCGCTCATTGGCTGGAGGACTTTACATGTATTGAGAAAACCATTCTGTGAAATTTTGGAAATTGTGTTGATATAAGAAAGTGATTATAACTGCCCCTAGTCATAGGTGCCCAAGAAATGTCAAGAGCCCTTGGGTGCTAGTGTCCGTATCTAGGTGTTGGCATCTGTGTTGTACCTAGAACCCAAGTCAAAATATGGGCCAAACCATGATTGCATGAATTCTCTATTCTTGTAGTGTGTGCAGTCTCAACCGTGACTATGCATCGCTATATGGGGTGACTATTTCACCAAATGTATGCCCCCTCATTTGGGGTGCATGTGATGTCACTAGGAGGATGCAGCCTAAAGGAGAGAACTGAGCATTTTTTCAAACCGATACCCTCTAGGGAGAGGGAATGTGCTTGGTAAAAACAATGCACGTGCAAACAAAGTGGTTAGGATACGTGTTAACACAAACAAGAAAAATACGCATATAGAAGACAATGTGTAATCTAATAAGCAAGAAGACAATGTAGACCATGAAAAGTGGGTTTTACACATGGGACATTACTCATAATGTCACAAGACAATCATGGCCGAAGAGCCTAGAAGCATACAAGCAATACATAAGGCGAATCCCGTAAACAATGACATATGATATCAAACAAAGTAGCAAGTAAAGAGTAACATATAACCATGGTAGAAAATAGTTCCTACAAAGTAAATGTTGCACATGAAGCACCCGTTAACATGTTAGAAAGATAAAAAGTATGTCAAGACATGTGTATATCAATAGATTAGTGTGCTAATAAGAATATGAAGTAGTATAAAATGAAACAATAACACCTGTAGTGTTTTCAAAAGTATATTCCCTAGGGAGCCTCGGTGGGATTGGGAAGAGGTACATGTTGAACCACAATTGCCATTAGACTAAAACCTACACGTGTTAATCTCTTTTACAATCACTAGATTAAGGATCTATGAGAGGTGGTTAGTCCATGTCACGAAAAACATGGGGAGCATTGGACACACATGCCAACAATCCCCCTAGAGTTACCAAAGGGTTTCGAACTCGAGACCTGTCACTCGATACCATTTGGTGGACCATGTTTATCATTAGATCGAAACCCGTAGGTGATAATTTCTGTTACAATCACCGAGTTATAATCTACAAGAGGCGGTTAGTCCATATCATGAAACTTGCGGCTAATGTTGGATGCACATGCCAATGGTACAACATCATTGTTGCATGTAAAGATATGTAAAAATTCTACATTCTCAACTAGAGAACAAGTGAATGCACATGTGTATATATTGAAAGATAATGATGTACTAAGTATATGTTTAGCATGTGAAACAAAGTATACATGTAAGCATAGGTAAGGAAGAGTATGTGAAACCAAGATATGTAGTATGTTGGGAATGGGTGAAATGGAGTGATATGCCAAGTGAATGTGATAGGAGAAAAATGCCCCCAAGTGGATGTGTATGAGTATGAGACAAGGTTCATTTATAAAATACCCCTTGATAGTCAAGAATGAACCATAAAACAAGAGTGCGTCATCGGGAAATGATTTGAAAATCTTTGTTAGATAGATAGATCAATGAGGCATAGAGCATGAAGAGTGTGAATGTGGTAAGGTTCATTTTAGATTTATGGCCTTAGCAATCAAGTATGAACTATGGAACTAGAGTGCGTCATAGGGAAATGGTTTGAAAATTTAGGCTAGATAGATAGATCAATGGGGCATAGAGCATGAAGAGTGTGAATGTGGCTTCATTTTAGATTTAGACTCTCAAGCGATCAAGTATGAACCATGGAACTAGAGTGTGTCATAGGGTAATGGTTTGAAAATATGCATTAGAGAGATATATCAATGAAGCATAGAGTGTAGATAGTAAAATAGGCTAGTATGATGTGTGAGAAGAAGAATGCTCAAAAGATGTATCGTGAAGCACGGAGCATGAAATGTACAAAGTGTGTGAGGTTCATGTATGTAGTATGCCCTCAATAGTTAAGTGTGAACCGTAACACAAGAGTGTGTCATAGGGTAGTGATGATACAAGTTATCTGTATCAATGTGTGTAGAATGGATGAGAGGGACCAAATATGAAGCACAAAGTGCAATAAAAGAAATGTGAGACACTGATAATGCTAGAAGGGGGTAAAGTAAGCAGGACCCCCTAAGCATATGATAATGAGTGCGCTATCTCGACAAAAGTGAAGGGCAAGGGTCTTCCGCTTTGATGCTTGTAGAGATAAAGGTGTGTGATCATGCTATGAGATCAATGTTGTATGAGATAGATGATGTATCAATGCATGAGACCCATGATGTGATGAACACCTATGTGAAGGAGAAAAAGGAGGTGATGTGTACCCATGTTAAGGAGATCAAGGATATGATGTATATCTATGTGAAGGAGACCGAGGAGGTGATGTATACCTATGTGAAGGAGTCAATCGAGTGGTGGATCTAGGCTAGTGAGATGGACTAGTGGATGAGTGAGACCAAGTAGGTGGGTGTGCGAATAGGAGAGTTAAGAGAAAATTTGGCTTTAGACTTGAGAGGTCTAGGGGACCTAGATTCTCTAGCGTTAGTAATGGAAACCTTGAGAGGAGGATGTGGCCATGGTGTGCATGGTGAAACACCTTTGATGGTGATGACTTGCTTGTTGTGAATGAATTTTAGACACAAGTGATTCATGGAAATGATATCTTGATCAACACGGAGCAGGGAATACCTAAGAGCATGTCACAACCTTTCACACTAGTTTCAACAAAAAATGGCACAAGTATGGTGAGAGGTTCAACAATACACCTGTAAGTTTGACATAGCCATAAAATCTAGGAGCTGGATATGAAATATGAGAGAGCGGGTATTTGGTAGCAACTAGGAGTGTAATAGAGCACACATTCATAAGAAGCAATGGAGTGATCATGGTGTTATTGATAGAATGAGATACAATAGAAGCATCGATGTGTAATGCATCAGAAGAGAATGTAACATGATAATCATGAGTAGAGAATGTAATGAGTGGTGGAGATGCATCAACGTGAGAAACTAAGAAATCAATAGCTCTCGATGAAGGAGGAGGCACTTTGCATGATATGTATGGTGGTCGAAGATTCAACTTGCTTGTTGTGCTTGGGAAGAGGATCATTAAATATTTTAAGATTTTTGTTTTCATTAATCGATATAGATGTCAAAGGCTCAGGAAGCTCGATTGCATTGTTGTCGATAAGATCTTGAATGAGATATCAGAATTTGAAGAATTGATCGGTAAAATGCCCAACACATTGATGATAATCACATCTAAATTTTTGTTATAATTGTGGCCCTTAGGGAGAGATAGATCCAAATTAAGTGGAGGTGGAAGTGTAATACGATATCTCTTAACAAGTTGTGGCAATAAAATATGTGGAACACAAGGCAATTTCATGAATGTATAATTTGGAGGTTGATATTGAAGCTTTTCAAGGGTAGAGACAACGTTGATAATAACTTTATATTTGGTAGGTTTAGTAGATGGCTTGAAACTAGATTTGCTTTAAAATCAATTTAAAGATGATGAAGCTTGATTGTGATATTTGAGTTTTCCCATAAAGATAAGTTTTTTTGCGTAGTTTAAGAGTATGACATAAATGATTAAATGAAGGAGATGTCTCGAACATGGCACTCTCATGTAGAGGTGGTAAGATATTTTAGACAAATAGATCTTGAAATTCAGAGTCCATGAGTACATTAGACATCTTAGCTAAGTTTTTCTTATATTGTAAGATGTAATCCACTAGATGCTCATTAGATCCTTGTTTGATTTGTGCAAGTTACATATAGGATATCTTAGAATTGATGTTGATTGAAAAATGAGAAAGAAAAACATCAACTAAATGTGTGAATGATGTTATCAAATGAACATGTAGATCATAGAACCAACACATAACATAGTCTTGGAGATTTCGAGGAAAAAACTTTGCTAGTATAATAGGATCATCTGCATAATTTTGAAATGCCAAATGAAATGCTCAAAGATGCTCTTGAGGATCACCATGGCCATTAAAGGTGGGCAGCTTAGGAGTGAATTTTTTTGGAGGAAGTGCATAAGTGGAAATGACGGGTGTGAAAGGAGTATGAAGGAGTAAAGTGGAATCAAGAGATGGAGATGCATGAGAAGTAGTTTCTTTGAAGATGACAGATTTGAACTTGGAGATCTTGATAAAGGAGGTTAGGTCTTGAGTGTCAGTGAAAGAGACTTGCCATGTGTGAGAAATAAAAGGTAAAGTGAAGTGGTTGGTGGGGGTAGGAACAAGTATAGTAATAATATAAGTAGGTGGAAGGGTGGAAGTATGATATTGTGTAGTAATAGGCATAGAAGCGGGAATGGATACAAGAACATTAAGCTTAGCAAGATTGGTGGCCTCCTCACACGACCAACGAATACAAGCGAATCTATATCTTGGGGATGTTCAACAAGATGATCATTGATCTCTTGAAGGTGGGCTTTAATAAATGGTACATAATATTCATCCATGATGAACATATGATAAAATACCTAAAATTAAGGTTGGGTTTGAGTGATGGGTTCATCGGATGATTTAACAAAATTGGTTTTTATGCTAAACCCTTAAGGATATTGTAGAGTCACATATGATAATAAAACACTAAAGTACATATATGACACAAGGAATAAGCAAATGGAAATTGAAACCCTAAATGCAAGAGAGGGAATATGAAACTTAGTTAATTTTGCACTTGATCCTGAAGTATGTTGGGCTAGAAAATTGATGAAATGGGAGGGAAGACTGTCGTCACCATGCTCGGGAAATTTTGTGATTGTTGGAATAAGCCGGACCAGTGTGCTTGAGAAGGAGATAGGGCGCCTAGTGTCGAGACCTTTGGTAGGTGCCTGTGACTGCAAAAATGTTCAAAATCTAGTTTTTTTTGTGTCATAAGGTGGTCTCTAACCTTCATTTTTGGTCACTCAGTATGTCGCACTATGTTTGCATAATTGTCTATAACCTACAAAATGAATGATTGTATGCAAAACCTAAAACACATCAAATCCTAAAAATAAAAAGGTGTAAATGGGGAGTCGATTGACCCCAACGGTCACCCAACATAGTGAATTTACGATCGAGCGTTGCACGACATCATAGACTCCATGTAGTTTTGTGTGCGTGTGTGTATAATTGTGCCCTATGAAGCTCTTGTGCAATATGTACTTGATATCGAGTAATAACTAGATGTAGCAATGTAAATAGATATGTGGATGGAAAAATAAACTTCCCCCTCTCACATGCGTGTATGCAAAAAAATAAAATTCCTTTTCCCTTCAAAGTGAGTGCTAGATGGATGCCTTCGATGCTCTTAGAATGTCTTTTGATGCAACATTAGGTGGTTATAGTAGATGCTTAGAGCTTGGTCCTTTATTATGATCATATAACTTTGTATTTATATGATTCCCCTATTTTAATTTTGTAATTGAGAGTTAAAATGTTGACCCATAAGAAAATAAGATTCCCAAAAGATAAAAGATGCCCAAAAGGGGCAAGTAAGATACAAATAGGTTAGGGGCACCTAGAGGGGATGAGGGTGGCTAGCGCCGACATCCTGGCTGGGCACTAGTGTCTAAAGTCAAGAAAGATAAAGTAGTGAAGTCTAGACTAGGTTGCGAGGTGTAGAAAGCCAAATAGAAAATAAGAAACATAGATAAAAGGCCAAAGATAGTTTTTAATTACTAGTTTTCTCGCTTAGGAATCATATGAATAGTAGTATGTGATTAGGACCTAAAAAATGTACCCAAGTGCATGATTTATTGTTTATAGAACCTATTTCAACATTGGTCACAAAATATTCATGTGTGGGTGATAGTGATGTCAGCCAATGGACCTAGAGGACCTAAAAAGTAGGATGCTCGGAGGACGTAGAGATCCTGTTGAGGAAAAGATCTTCAAAAGCGAGTTGTTTGTAGTAGGAGGACATCCTTTATTAATAAAAAGTACATAGTTGGTGCTAGCATGTGCTCAACATTGTGAACCATAATTCAAGATAGTAAGGGCTGATGAAAACTCCATATTTGCAGTGCTCACCCCGAAAGGCATTTCATAATGTATGCAGATTCCAACTGGAAATAACATGATCATAATCTTGAAAGAGTTTGCATCTAGTGAGTGGTCAAATAATGAATCCTACCTCTAGGGCCTTACACTGGGATCATGGTTGAGACAAGGAAGGAAACCCTCTCGTATGCCAAAAACCTTGCAAAGGAGTGAGTTCTATAAGGGTTACTCGGATGCAATCATACTTGTTGAGAAGGGTAATGGGTGAAGAAACAACGAAGGAATTTCAGGATTGGATGGCACAATTCATCCTCATTGTCACCAAGGGAAACTAAGTGATAGATTGGGGACAAATTTATAAGTGACAACATTCACCATTAGTTTCTCCAGTTGTTAGTTACAAAGAAATTCACAATGACCTCATATCTAGTGTATGCTCTCGCAAGCACAAGACCATTCAAAGGCTTAACTCTTACTCAAAATGTTTCTTAGAAAACACCAACTTATGAAAGGTACCCTCAACTCACTCTCAAATAAAGCAACCACCTCATTTCTAGGGTGAATGATGGATTCACCATGTTTGTCATCTAATTCCTAGAAGGTAACCCAAAGCTGAGGTTATCTTCCCAAACTAAAAAAATTGATCAAAAATATGGATCTTACTTCACTCAATTCTCCACCTTCTCATATATTAGAGTTTCAAGATTTAACCTTGCTCCATGAAAGCTTCCCAGATACCTTAGTGAGAAGATAGTGATGTTCAAACTACATAGACACCTTTCTCAGGTCCATAACAAGTATAAGAACCGCAAAAGGAAAGGTGTGTATTTCCTATTTCTCTTGGTATTTACTCTTGAAAAAGTATTGCAGATGCCTCAAATATTGAAGCTTCATTTTCTCTTTGAGTCTCTAATCATACACATCTAGGGAAAATTTTGACATCTAAAACAATCCTGAAACCTTCAATTTCCCTAGAGTCATTCCATGTTCCCAGATTGGAGATTATTGGGTCTAATTCCTAGATGATTTTGAGGTAAGGAAACAAGATCACATGCGGATGATTGTTGGCCAAATGAGGGGATTCAATTTTGACTGGTTCATGGAAGGTATGGATGATGATGGAACTGATTATTTTGATCGTGAATACCAAGCAGTGAAGGCTTTTCCTCTCCCACTAGTCTTATGGAGTGTTTGTGAATCAAAAGGCATCAACGAGAGAATTGTAGTGGTGATCTAGAGGTCTAATGAGTGGTTCAAAGAGAAACAAGGCTAATTTTATAGAATCTAGTGATATTCAAACTCTCTTAAGACAAAATCTCATCTCTCATCTTTGAAAGCAATTGAGAGAACTCTGCGAGCTCCACTCACTCAGAGAGCCCTAAAAAGGAAGACAATTGATAGAGAGGGCTCTACATAATAGGATATTACATAAGAAAGCAAAGGTTACTCAAGAACTGATATATGATCTAGATCAAAGAGAGATATATCCTTCTCGGTCCTCCCAGTTCCACATCGGTCTCCAAGCAACTCTTCTTCTATTGTTGAGTCAACTCACCAAATACAAGAGGTATCCCATCACACCGAACTTGAGATTGCAATCATACCTAGTACCGAACCCGCAACACAAGAGATCTTCCCATGGATCTAAGAGGTAATTAGAAGTGAGCCTCATACAATGCAACATGAAGCGGTGCAAGAATTTCAAGTCATTTCAAAGATTGTGAAGGTAAATAGTGGTATGAAATCCCATATAACTACTCACTTTTTTAATGGTGTCTCTAGAAATCAATATGAAGAAGTTTCCTGGCTAAAGGTAATAAATCTTGTTGAAGAGATGAATCCATCTGGGACTATGAGATGAAAACAATTCCCTTGGGACTAGTGACTCATGAAGGAGATGTTAATTTGTTCAATGAGTCTTCCACTCATCTTCATGTTAGAAATAAAGAGTACAAAAGAAGGATTAAACAATTGGCGGAACATGTGAAAACTCTCACTTCATATGTCTAGTCATTTATGGATCCTAGAGTCATCCCAGCTCTCCCTACCTAAGATGTTACCCCAATCAGTAGCTTCAATCTTGGGTCAATCGAGTCAAAGTGGTGCGGGGATACCGCAAGGGAGAGCCAATGATATGTGGGTTGATAAGATCCTCAAGAAAGGTAACAATTTGTTTCTAGAGATTCTTTCATTGTTTGAGTTGATGCTTGTCACTACTACAAAATTAAGGATTATTAATACAAAATTAAGAAGGAAAATATTCATTGGGACTCGGTGCTTCCATCGGTAACAAATATGGGGAGCATTGATTCTTTTGTGTTGGTAGGAAAAAATGTGTTCAACTCCATAATTGAGAATATGTCTTTAATTTGGTCTCGAATGTTGATTTCCCAATATGAGATGTTGAATAATGATCTTGATGAGATGGATTCTTGTAATGAGCTCACTTCACTAGATGTAGGAAAACATAAGCAAGGAAGTGCAAAATCTTGGAGCACCTTTGGTGAATGAGAATTCCTTGGTGAATGATCTTTTGAATCCATTTGAGGAACTGGTCAGGAAAGAGGTAGGAGATCCCTTCTACTTTACTGAGGACACCTTAGAATCCCTTATATAGATCAAGTGTGCTACTTCCAACACTACTAAGGAGCACCAAATTTGGTTTAAGCAATTTAAAAACATCAACAATAATTTTGAGAATTGGCTTGAGGCTTTGAGCTTTGTGCATGTTTCTCAAGCAGAAAAGTACCACCCGGTGGCTTGCTTGATAAAGAGTTCAAAGGAATAGATATTTCTCTAGGAGCATTCTCCCAGATTCCTTCAACATGTGTATCTTCAATGACAAATGCATCATATTCTTTGGAATAACTATCTCACTTATTCTTTCTCCCCCTCTTATCTTCTCTCATGTTCTAATTATTTGTTAAGGGGTTTTACTTTTCATTATTTTGTCTTATTCATTTAAATGTGACCTATAGTCAAACATTGTAATGAGTTTCCTTTAATTAATAAAAAGGGACTCACTTTTCTTTCCTAGGGATATGAAAGGTCACAAATTGTAAAGGTAAGTGAAAATTCATGTGGGGGTAGGTGAAGAGTCTTTTTGTTAATCTATGTATTATACAACTTCCTTATTCCAAAGGGTTATTAATGACAAGTCTCTAAGTAGATAGTTATTGCACTACTAAGAAGCAAACAAAATATAGCATTCTTCCCTTCATTTTCTCTGTGTTTCCTCTATCTCTTTACTTTTTTGATTCAATAAAATTATTTTTTATGAATCTAAATGCAGAAGCTATGATATAAATGATTTCCAATGAAATATGAGTGCTAAACAATTTATTTGATCTTATTAATGAAAGAAAATAAGAGGGATAATGCACTTACCTTGATTTCTCTTACTTCGCAGTGACCTGAGATTGATCGGTGTCATGAAACAAAAGAACAAACAATCGCAACAAACCATGGAAAAATGTGGCAAAGGTGGATTTGGCTAGACCGGGGTACCTAGAGAGGGATGGGGAACCCAGGCACCTTGGTCCTAATCTTATGTGGCCTGGGTTTACAAAAATGTTTGGATCTAGTTCCGATATGGTTCTTAGGGCTTCACACTTGTTCACCCTTTATTGTGTGTATGTCACACTTGGATTGGCGAGGTACTTGTAAACTTGCAATGAAGAAAGAACCTGTAAAACCCTCAACTAGACATCAAATTCTAAAAAAGAAAGATACATATGTGGAGTCTTCATAAACCTATCTTAGTAATAACCTTACCATATAAGCTTGTGGTTTCACAAATGAGGCATAAAAATCCTTAGTTCTTTTGCACAACTTGCAGGTATAATTTTTTTTTGTCAATTTCAGTGTCTCTCCTCCAAATAACACAAGGATTTAGATTATTATGGAAGTATGACCTCATTAGGTTAAAAATATATATCTAAAAGTGATATAATATAGCATTATCCCCACAAAAAGCATTTTACACTACTACTCTTTCTTGTCTTATGGAAAATACAAGTTATCGGTTGTTGCACAATTGTCTACAAAGGAACTAGGTTCTTAAACAACCTTCTTAGTATCACTCCAACCTACAATACAATCACTTACGGAATACTTCTCACAGTCATAATATAATGTCTTCAAACTATTTGTTCAAGTCATATGAAAGCACAATCTCAGTTCACATTTGTCTAGTCTTAGTCACAAACTTATTGCCTAGGAGATTTTCAAGCATGAAAGAAATAGAGGACAAACAATCTTTTATTATCAATGGAAACCATGCACTCATCATTCATGTAAGAAAAAGGATTTAGAATTCTTCTCCTAGGTTACATTCATTCATTGTCACAACATAGTCACAGTCTATGTAGTCTTCAAGTACATGCACAATATCAAAATCCCAACCATTTTCACAAGGAGGTTCGAGCATGTTGTCAATCACTATGCAAAATGTCTATTTAGGGTTTGAAAAATGATTCTCCATACTTCTTTCTTGTGAGTAACAAGTTAATCCCTTCAAGATACAATTACAAAAGTTTAAACAATCATAACAAAAATAAATTACCTTCTTCCCATATTCGTAACAGGGGATTTTAAGTTCTCATAGGGATTTTAAGTTCTATTTTCCTGTCCATTACTTGTCTCTTCCTTCTTCCTCACCATATTCTCTTCCATTTTATTTTCTTGTATACTCAAGAAGTATGATTTCTCTTTCTTATGTTGCCCTTGTTCACTCTTTTTATTCTCTTGACTTGTCTATTGTTGCTTTGAATTGGATTTCTTTACCTTCAATGTGTTCTAAATCTTCTTTATAAGCTTCATTCTCTTATTAATCATAGCTTAGTCATGCATTCCCTTCATTTTCTTGTATTTTTTATCTTCTTTTCTCGGTCTTGGAATCTTTTCTACATAAACACCACCAGAACAATATTAGCTATAAAAGATGAGACAAATTTATCTAAATTTGATCTTCTTTCTTTATTTCTTTGTATCCTTCATGCCATTTCTTATTTATCCCTATTATTTTAAACTTATTTCCATTATATTTCTCTTCTCGTGCTTTCTTTTGAACCTGTAGTTCATCTTCACCCTCTTTAGAGTTCTCATTATCCAAGTTTGCCACTAGTTTCTCTTGCATTTATTTTTCATTTCTTGCTTGTTAATGTATTCTATTGGATTATTTGAACATGTTCCTATCCCAAGTAGCCTTTGAACACTTTTTATTTCATCATTTAATAAGATACCACTCTCCTCTTCACTTGCTTCATCATATTTAGGATTTATTTTGTCCTCTTCTTCTTTGTAATCACATGTTAGTTTATAAGAATCAATTGTCACTTCCTTTACCTTCACTTCATCTTCATTTTTCTTCATTTTCCTATCTTCCTCTTCTTGTATTTCATTCATATATTCCTCACCATGCATGTTAGTGTTCAAAAGAAACTCATTCTCATCCTTAAATACTTCATTCTTTACTTGCTTAACCAAAACATTCAACTCATCATGCTTGCCTAGTTTTTCACTTGTTTGCTTCACTTGCCAAGCTCTCATTAGGCATCTTGGTTCTTCCATTTTCTTTTGAATCTCCATACTTGATTTCTTGTCTTTTTAGGCTGATATACACTTGTAGTTTCAGTCTTCTTTCTCATCTCATAGGTTTGTTTGTGCTTAGAAGCTCTTTCTCCACTCTTCATTTCTTGGTCACCTTCACTATATGATTTTCTCAAACTGAAATATGATATTTTCCCTTCATTTTCCTCTTGTTTTCCATTGCATACCACAACCTCATTAGTATCTTCCTTACACTTTATTTATTTTTCACAAACCACAAAGTTTTTGAGCCATTTAGGCACAATATAACCAAGCTTAAACTCATATTTTGATGATTTATCTTCACCTTTTATTGTGTTCTCTTGTACATCAAAAAGTTCAGTAATACATGCATGAAGGAAATCATAATTGTTATCTTCACATACCTGATTTGGATCCATCTTTGAGACCATGTCCTTCTCTTTTACCTTCTTGTTTTTGCTATTTTCTTTGTATTCTCTCTCTTGAATGCTTTCTAAAGCATCATGAAACTTTATAGTTTCTTCTCCCTCTTCATTAACATGCTGAAGTACCTCATTCTTTTCCTCATAAGATTTTATAACGTTCTCCTTTCTTATTTCATGTCCATTTGACTCAAAATAGTCTCTTATTGGCTTTTCATTTGCAATTTTCAATGTCTTCTTCTTGATTTTATTCAAAAATCCTTCAAACCTGTATACACACATGCAAACACAACATTAGAATAAAAATTAGAGACAAAAATGTCTCAAGGAGTGCCTCTTTCTTGGGCACTATCCTCCTTATCCACCCTTCTTCACTAAATGCTTCATTTTGCACTTCTTTTCTTCTTCTTTCACTATGTTCTCCACTATGAGAACTCTCTTATCTTCCTCATGTTGCTCACATGGCAACTCTTTTCCTATTATCCCTGCATACACTCTCATTTCATGGCTTCATCTATTTATTCTATCTTGCTTCACAAGTGACTTGATTGGCCACTTCATTCTCCTTTTCAATCTCCATCCTCCTAGCTCTATTTTGTCTTGACTTCTTACCTATTTTCTTACTTGTAACCAAATATTTTGTAGAGCTTCCAACCTCTGTAAATCACTTCTCAACTCTCGAGATTTCTCTTTCCATTTATGACCCTTTCTTCATACTCTTTGCCTTCATGGTTTGAGTCCTTCCTCTAGAGCTAATCTTGTAAAACCAAACAATATATCTTGCACTAATCTTTATTAAATCCTTGTTTCCTTTAGTATGTCCTCTTTGATACCAAATGGTGTAGAGCAAATAAACTCATTCATGTAGATATCAACAAGTTAGAAGATGACAATTATCCACCATACTTAGCTCTACTTTTCCGAAGATCATTATTAGCTCAATAAGGGTTTATTCTTACATATGGAGTCAATTTTATTATTTGGAGTGCTTAAATTCTGATTTAATCTGGCCTATACCTTGCCTTAAAATGTTGCTATACTTACCCAAGACTCATTCTTCAATCAAATTCTCCACACTTACCTTCGATTCATGTTGCTTCATTATACCTTCTTTTCTTAAGTAAGCCAACAATGGTTTGGGTTACCCTTGGAAAATTTGAAGAATATTTCCCTACTAAATGACCATAATCACCATATAAATGCATTCCAAGCATCTAATTATTCATAGTAACCACTTAGTCAAAACTTGTTCCAAAGTTGCCCTTAAGGCCCAATACCCTACTTCAACCTTGGTCGAATGATGTAAGTGTTCTTAGAAGGTTTTAAGAGTCTCAGTAGTTCACTTTTATCCAACCTAACATGCTCTCCAATCTCAAGTTCTAATTCTTCATTCAACTCCTATTGGTTCCCTCTTTGCAATTTAGTCTTTAAACCCTTAACTAGGTCTTATAAAGAGGACTGTCATGCATAAATGTTAATGATGGTACTTTAAAGATGAATAAAAAAAGGTAATTTAGACACTTTGAATAAGCTAATTAATACTCTCTTGAAGTGTCAACCTTGGTATCCACAAATACATACCGGTTCCTTTGTATTATGGCTTTTCTACAAGGACTTTAACAATGTACAATTGATTTGAGGAAAAGCTGTCATCTCTCTCTCCAAACTTCACCGGTGGAACATCAAAATTCTTTTTGAAAATACTTTTAGACCTTCTTGGCATGATTTCTACAAATTTTCACTTCAATATCCATTGATTTACTACTTAAAACCTTAAACCCTAATAGAACTCGAGTTGGCCTTCTAAAAATCCGGAGAGGACAAGGACAATTATAACTTTGGTCAGTAAACTATTTCAAGGCACTATCTTGCATATGTTGAGTCTTCATAAACCTATATTAGTAAGAAAATTACCAGATAAGCTTGTGGTTTCACAAATGAGGCATAAAAATCCTTAGTTCTTTTGCACAACCTATAGGTATAAAAAAATTTGTCATTTTTTTTTAGTGTCTCTCCTCCAAATCACACAAGGATTTAGATTATTATGGAAGTATGACCTCATCAAGGTTAAAGAAACTATGTATAAGTGATAGAATCCAACATTAGCCCCATAACAAGTGTTTTACACTACTACTTTTGACTGCCTTATGGAAAATAGAGGTTATTAGTTGTTGCACAATTATCTACAAAGGAACTAGGTTCTTAAACAACCTTCTTAGTATCACTCTAACATACAATACAATAACTTTTAGAATACTTATCATGGTAATAATATAATGTATTCAAACTATTTTCTCAAGTCATATGGAAGCATAGTCTCGGTGCACATTTGTCTAGTCTCGATCACAAACTTATTGCCTAGGAGATTTTCAAGCATGAAACAAATAGAGGACAAACACTCTTTTCTTATAAATGGAAAACATGCACTCATCATTCATGAAAGGATAAGGATTTAGAATTCTTATCTTAGGTTACATTCATTCATTATCACAACATAGTCACAATCTATGTAGTCTTCAAGTACACATACAGTCTCAAAATCCCAGCCACTGTCATAAGGAGGTTCGAGCATGTTGTCAATCACTATGCAAAATGTCTATTTAGGGCTTGAAAAATGATTCTCCATACTTATTTCATGTGAGTAACAAGTTAATCCTTTCAATATACAATTCTAAATGTAAACACTGTCATAACAAAAACAAATTAACTTCTTCCCATATTCGAACAGGGGATTTTAAGTTCTCATATCCATAATAAAATATCACAAAACACTCTTATAGGTGACTCAAACATACAATAAGGAAAGAAGACTTAATTAAACATATCAAAACTTAGAATGATGCTCCATAAACAGAGATATATGCTTATACATCAAATTCATATTCCTCTTCCTTAAGCTTCATACAAAATCACGCTCTTTCCTTATTCTCCCTTCCTCCTAAAGACAAGGAATGAATCCCATTTTCTCTAACTTTCTGTTATATTCAAACTCTTATAATAGCATACCCTAACTAACTATCATATAACTACTATTTTAAGACTCCTAAGGACTAATTTTTCCCCTTTTACATTAATTCAAGCATCTTAATGATGCACCATCACACCCAAACACTCACACATGTCCTACATAACACCTAGAGGACTATGATAACACTTAGAATTACTTGTATAACTCTTTTAGGACCACTCACACCTTTTAATAATTTAAATGGTCAAACATCTCTTTTGGAGGAAAACATATAAGAAGAGAAATTTGAATTTCCACCTTCTCCTCTATATTGAGAGGACTCACATGAAATTTTTTTAACCTCTAGAGATGTTTTGTAGTCACATTGACACCAACGCTTAAATTCTTGGAGTTGAATGTTTCTTTATGGATGCTCCTGCATCATACTCCCAAGGTGGAGAAAACCATGCATCACACTTTTTGTTTTCTTGTTCTTGTCTTCACTTTCACACCTTATCTTTAATCCCCTCGTCTTGCTTTCACTATCTTTGTAGTCCTCATGGCCACCAGGTCCCATATAGTTGGTTTTGGTTTTCCATTTGTTTTTACTTTCTTCCATTTCTCTTTGTTTTTCATCTTTGCTCTAGTCACAAATTTTCATGCTTCATACCTGCACATACAAGGATTATAACAACAAAAATATTTGTTTCCTTAGGTTCCTTGTTGTTTTTCATCACTATGTACTCCATGTTCAACTTGTATTCATCCTTTGTTATACCAAAATATTCATCTTCTTGCACATTTATTGGTTCTTGTTCCCTGTTTACTATCTCAAGCTGCCTTAAGTCTGTAATTTCTTGTTCCTTACTATTATTGCTAGCTCTACATGCCCATGAATTCACTTCAATCTCAGTTGTACTTGTAATTTTCTTCTTTCCATCCAATTCATCCAATTAATATTGCAAAATATCATCCATGTCATTCACAAAAAGTCACTACATTCTTGCTCACTATCCTTAATGTACAATCAACATCACTTTTTACAATTTCAAGGAATTCATCCACTTCATTTTCAATGTCAACCAACAAGGAATCAAATGCACTCACCTTACATTCTTGTTTTTCTAAGCTTATCTCTTGAATTTGATTGCTTGCCTTGAGTGTTTCTCTATTTTCCTGTCCATTACTTGTCTCTCCCTTCTTCCTCACCATCTTCTCTTCCATTTTCCTTGCTTGTATACTCAAGAAGTATGATTTCTCTTTCTTATGCTGCCCTTGTTCACTCTTTTATTCTCTTGAATTGTCTCTTGTTGCTTTTAATTGGCTTTATTTACCTTCATTGTGTTCTAAATCTTATTCATAAGCTTAATTCTCTTGTTCCTCATAGCTCAACTGTGCATTCCCTTCATTTTCTTGTATTTCTTTAATCTTCTTTGCCCAGTCTTGAATATTTCCTTTATAAATGCCACTAGGAACAACATTAGTTACAAAAAGATGAGACAAATTTGTCTCACTTTGATCTTATTTATTTATTTCTTTGTATCCTTCATGCCATTTATTATTTATCCCTGTTATTTTAACTAATTTCCATCATATTTATCTTCTTGTGCCTTCTTTTGAACTTGTAGTTCATCTTCACCCTCTTTAGAGTTCTCATTATTCAAGTTTGCCACTAGTTTCTCTTGCATTTCTTCTTCATTTTCTTACTTGTTAATGCATTCTCTTGGCTGATTTGAACATGTACATATCCCAAGTAGCCTTTGAATTATTTTAATTTCCTCATTTAACAATATAACTCTCTCCTCTTCACCTGCTTCATCATATTTAGGACTTATTTGGTCCTCTTCTTCTTTGAAATCACATGTTAGTTTACAAGAATCATTTGTCACTTCCTTTACCTTCGCTACATCTTCATATTTATTCATTTCCCTATCTTCCTTTCTTGTATTTCATTCATATATTCCTTATCATGCATGTTAGTGTTCACAAGAGCTCATTCTCATCCTTAAATACTCCATTCTTTAATTTCTTAACCAAAACATTCAACTCATCATGCTTACGATTCTTTGCTTAGTTTCTTCACTTGCCAAATCATTAGGCTTCTTGGTTCTTCCATTTTCTATTCGACTCTCCATACTTGTTTTCTTGTCTTTTTAGGCTAATATACACTTGTAGTTTCACTCTTCTTTCTCATCTCATAGGTTTGTTTGTGCTTAGAAGCTCTTTCTTCACTCTTCATTTCTTGGTCACCTTCATTGTATGCTTTTCTCAAACTGAAATATGATCTTTTTCTTTCATTTTACTCTTGTTTTACATTGCATACCACAACCTCATTAGTCTCTTCCTTACAATTTATTTCTTGTTCACAAACCACTGAATTTTTAAGCCATTTAGGCATGACATAACCATGCTTAAACTCATATTTTGATGATTTATCTTCACCTTTCTTTGTGTTCTCTTGTACATAAAAAATTTCACTAATACATGCATGAAGGAAATCATAATTTTTATCTTCCCATACCTGATTTTGAACCATATTTGAGACCATGTCCTTCTCTTTTACCTTCTTGTCTTCTATCTTCTTGTTTTTGCTCTTTTCTTTGTCTTCTCTCTCTTGAATGCTTTCCAAAGCATCATAGAACTATGTAGTTTCTTCTCCCTCTTCATTAGGATGCTTTGAGGTACCTCATTCTTTTCCTCATAGGCTTTTATTACCTGATCCTTTCTTATTTCATGTCTATTTGACTCAAAAGAGTCTCTTATTGGATTTTCATTTGAAATTTTCATTGTATTCTTCTTGATTTTATTCACAAAATCCTTCAAACTTGTATACACACATGCAAACACAAAATTAGAATATAAAATCAGAGACCAACATGTCTCAAGGAGTACCTCTTTCTTGGGCACTATCCCCCTTATCCACCCTTCTTCATCAATGCTTCATTTCACACTTCTTTTCTTCTTCTTTCACTATGTTCTCCAATATGAGAACTCTATTCTCTTCTTCATGTTTCTCACATGGTAACTCTCTTCCTATTATGATTGCATAAGCTCTCATTTCATGGCTTCCTCTATTTCTTCTAGCTTTCTTCACAAGTGACTTGATTGGCCACGTCATTCTCCTTTTCAATCTCCATCTCCTTTTCAATCTCCATCCTCCTAGCTCTATTTGTCTTGACTTATTACATGTTTGCTTACTTGTAACCACATCTTTTCTAGAGCTTCCAACCTTGCTTCCAACCTCTACAAATCACTTCTCAAATATGAGATTTCTCTTTGTATTTCCGACCCTTTCTTCATACTCTTTGCCTTTATGGTTTGAGTCATGTTAGTGTGAGTTATCCTATGTGTCCTCCTCTCATGTTGGAGGGTCATCTCACATGGGTTAGGTTTAGGGTTAGGTGTAGGGTTTGATGTGTGTCATGCACTAGGGTTACTCAAAGACCCTATATGTACCCCTTTTCTATTCATTTATGAGCATGCCAAGACACTCCATTTGTCTTTCCTCTATGCAAGCTTTGTTTTACATTGAGCAAGTTCTTCCATTTCGATCAAAATTTCTTCTTGCTATCACCTTGGAGCTATCACGATTCCGTTGGAGTGCAACTACTTTGTGGTGCCTCATTTCCGATTCGATTCTCGCAAACTCTTTTCATGGTATCAGAGTAGAGATCGAGTAAACATGCACTCGTTATTTTTTAGTTGCGATTACTCCTTTATTTCGTTATTTTACTCGCATGCAAGTTTTTCGATCACTATTTTCTTGAATTATTTTATCGATCTCTCTAACAAGCTTTCTCGGAAAGTTGTGTCAGTTTTTTGCCTGTGTTATGTACTTGTGCAGATATTCCTAGAGGTTTCAGGGTATTTACAACCACATTTAGCTATCTACAACTAAATCTGGCCCTTTTCACCAAAATAGAGATTATTTCTTTTTTAATAAAATTTTAAAATAGAAGTGAAATTTTTTTAGATCTCTGTGGTTTTTTGGCTTTCTGTTTTCTGGTATTGTGTAGAATACAATCTTCTTTCTGTGGCTTGGAATTCATCTGGCAAGTTCGTGGTTTTGATCTGTTGTTGTGGCATTTTTTTGAGGAGGACCTTCAAACTATTCTCCAAACCCAGCCCACGTCCTCCCACGTACGGCGCCACAAACAAAAACATTTTTTTTTACTCCAACCTTGCCTTTTTCCCACAGATGGTGTTTTTCTTCCACGGCCTGCATTTTTATCCGGGAGTTCATTTTTTATTCGGGAGTTGGTAAGTGGGAGTTCGTGTTTTTTGCATTTTTTTTGCCGCCTTTTTGGTAACCACGGCCTCCCGCCATCCTGCCCCCTACGCACCCCCCCTGCACCGCCGCGTTTGCTCCCTGCGTCGGCAAGACAACCCTTCACAACACAACACAACCCTCGTTTTTTTTCCTGACAATTTGTTCTTTCCTGGCTGCACTTTCCTCTCATGGTGGTAAGTATTTTTTATTTGGTAAAGTTTTTTTAAAGTCTTTTGGTAATTTTTTTAAAAAGCGGTTCTTCAAAAATCACGTTTCTAAAATTCTATAAGTTGCTAAAAACGTGTTCTTTTGGTAAGCTCTTTCTTTTAGTAAGTTTTTTAAAATTTGTTTTTTAACAAACCGTAAGTTGTTAAAAGAAAAAGGTTCCTTTCCTAAGTTTTTTAAATAATAGAAATTTTTTTAAATTCCTATCCTTTTTAAAAAATACGTGTGCTTTTTTAAACAATAGTTATGGTAAGTTTTTAAATACTTATGGTAAGTTTTAATTAGTTTTTAATTAGAAGTTTAAATAGATATTTAATAGATCTTATTTAAATATCTAATTAGTTTTTTTAACATTTAGATCTTAATTAGGATCTAATTTTTCGATCTTAATTAATTTTTTTGTAATTAATTAATTTTTTTGTAATTAATTAGATTTAATTTAATTAAATCTATTTTTTATTAATTACAAATTAATTTTGCTCTCCTTTACGATCTAGCTACTTAAAAATCGACATCTAAATAATATTTTTGTCGTTTTTAAAAATCTCCAATAGCTCTAAAAATAGTAACATTGGGCATTTCCAAATGCTAAAATTTAGGCATTATTGGCATTTTTTTCTCTAATTGTGCGCTCAAGTGTGCAGTGACACTTCGTGCACCTCTTTGCCTTCCAAGCTCTTTTTCGGCGTTTTGAAGACTATCTGAACTCCTTGAGTTCCCAAACCTTGTATTTCACCCTTATTATTGCTTGCGACTAGTGAGCGCGTCCGCCTGATCTGCAAAGCAAGGGGGTTTCCTTTTACGACGTGGGACGCTTTTTCTCACCACGAGGGTTGGCTTTTGCCTCCTTTCTATTTTTTGCTTGTGCTTGTTTATGGTGTCTTTTTTTGTTGCGCTCCACGAAACACTGTTGTGGTCTCCTCTCTTACGCATTATTACGCTAATTGCAAGACGAGTTACCAAGTGTTTCAAACCGCATGCATGGACTCGATTGTAATCAATGCACTAAACTATAAAGTGCCGAAAGTAGGGGGTTGTTATTGTCATGGGTGGTTGTGTTTCTTTTCTGCATTTATTTCTCTCTCTCACTATCGATGCACTTTCAATTCCTTTGCTTACGCCGATTCAACTTTTTCGAATGGATATCAAAAATAATAATGAAACTAAGGGGTAAAGAGTTATTCCACATCACCATGGGAACTGAGACTGAACTAACGACAAACCTGAAAAATCTAAGTGGTTAAACCATAGTGATGAAGCTTTAGGTCTTCTTTGCATGTCTGTTTCTCTTGACCTTCTTTTCCGCATTGAGGCGTCTGAAACACCTAAATCTACGTGGAAAACGCTGGATGCGATGTTTGGACAACTAGATGACATGAGAGCGCATGAGTTGGAAAACGAATTACTAGGGTTAAATCCTAGTGACTTTGAAAACCTACAAGCTTTCTTCTCAAAATTTGTCCACATTAGATTATTGTTAAAAGGATGTCAAGTAGAAAAGAAATATTCTCAACTAATCTTGTCAATTATCTCTAAGCTAGTTCCCGAATATTCTGTCTTCATGTCAACTTTCTACGCTACAAAAGTTACTTTGGGCGATACTTAGACTATGCCCTCCTTGGATTGCGTTTTGTTTTTTCATCCCAACTCATTCACATGGGGTCTCTCAAGTCCAGTCACATGCCCTTGTAGTAAGTACTAACAAGGGAAAAATACCGAAAAGAAGAAAGAAAGAAAGGATCAACCTAAGAAAGAAACCAAGACCAAACCTAAAAATGACACAAACACTTGACTTCTAATCCTAAGGCACAAAAAGTAAGTATTTGTGTTTCTATGCAAGAAGTCCTGGTCACTACAAGCAACACTATTTTAAGAAATGATTGATCACTTATCTCATTTACTTGAGAAGAATAAAATAAGTGTTCCTGAATCCATAAAACAAAGTGCTCCGAAGGCCGAGTCTTCTACTGCAAAAGGTGTTAAAAATGATAAGAAGAAAGGAAAGGCCCTTATAGCTAGAGTTGCTCCTTCATCGACATGGATTATAGATTCCGGTGCCTCGCACCACATGGGTTCTTCACATGTTGAGTTTTCCAACATCAAACCTTGTGGTATGTCCCAAATCACGATGGGTAATGACACAACAGTGTCAGTTTCTGGTAGTGGATCGGTAGAGATGGATGGGGGAACATTTAACGAAGTGTTGAGTGTTCCTTATCTCTTTACCAATCTCCTATCAGTTTACCAAATTACTCACCTTGGTGAAGGAATGTGAATGAAATTTGGTCCTAACTCGGTGATTATTCGTGAGCTTAACAATGACACTACAGTGGCTGAGGGAAAGGCAGATCACCGTTCATGGTTGTACACCTTCTCCCACTTTACTTCGATTCTATGCCCTTGCCTTTCTCACTCATGCAAATGAAGTTAGTAAGCTATGACATGAGCATTTTGGACATCTAAATTATTGCTACCTTGAACAATTGAGCCAAAACAAAATGGTCAACGGGTTGCCTCATGTCAAGTTTTCTAAGGGTCTTTGTGAGGGTTGTACCCTTAGAAAGCATCTTGAAAATAAATTTGACAAAGGAAAATCCTGGAGAGCCACTCATCCTTTGGATCTTGTTCACAGTGATATTTCTGGTCCATTTCCTTCTCCTTCGTTTACTAGAGCTCTTTATGTGCTAACCTTCATTGATGACTATTTGTGATATACTTGGGTATATTTTCTTAAGCTTAAGTCTGAAGTCTTTGAACATTTTTAGGACTTTAAGGCTCTTGCTGAGAAATAGGTGGAACGGTCTATCAAGGTTCTTGAACTGACAATGGAGGTGAATATGTAAACAATAGGTTCATGGATTTCTATACTTCTGAAGGGATCTCTTTGCAACATACAATTGCTTATAGCCCTTTGTAGAATGGAGTCATGGAAAGAAAGAACCATACTCTGAAGGAGATGGCCACTTGTATGATTCACTTGAAGTCTCTTCCTGCGCAGTATTGGGCCGAAGCAGTGAATTATGCAAATTACATTCAAAACCGTGTTCCACATAAGGTAGTAAGAGGGATGACACCCTTTGAAGCCTGGTTTGGATGCAAGCCTGATGTTGAGCACTTTCGAGTCTTCGGATCCAAGGCTATGGCTTAGATCCCTAAGAAGAAACGCAAGGCCTTGGAACCACAATCCAAACCTTGTATCTTTGTAGGGTATCTTGATGGTGTGAAGGGATATCGATTGATGAATCCTACCTCTCATGAGAAATGTATATCAAGAGAAGTGTTAAGTTTGATGAGTCTTTTCAACTTCTACTTCTCCACCTATTGAGGTTATTCACTCACTCGATTCAGATTCGACTCATCGATGATGATAACTTTTGTTGAGCGTGCCCCTCTTTTGGATCCTCTCAACCATCGACCTTTGAGTCTTCCGATTTTTGAGTAGTGATGATGAGGAATATGTCCCTTCTCACTCAAGTGAAGAATCTTCGACTGAGCTTGATCTTCTCTGGTTCCCTTTGGGCGGGAAACTTTGTAAAGTGTTGGAGATTTAGTTAGAGATACTTGGATATGAGACGTACTCACTTAGATTTTAGTGGACCCCACTCCTTCTTCACCTCCTGCTCGATCCACAGCTCTTCCGAGAGGCTTCGGTATTCTGAGTGGGATTCTACCATGGATGAGGAGTATTCCTCTCTCATGAAGAATGATACTTGAGATCTCACCACTCTTCCGAAAGGAAGAAAAATCATTTAGTGTAAGTGGGTGTTCTGAACAAAGTATGGAGTAGATGGAGATGTCAAAAATTTTAAAGCGTGATTAGTAGCTAATGGTTTCTCCCAAATAGCTGGGGTTGATTATATAGAAACCTTTGCTCGGTTGTGAAGATGACTTCTATTTGACTAACCCTAGCCATTGCTGTAGCGAACAAATGGAAAGTCCATCAAATGGATGTTAAGAGTGCCTTCCTTCATGGTGACCTAGAGGAAGAGATCTATATGGAACAACCTCCCGGTTATGTCCAATATTCCTCCCTCGTTTGTAAGTTAAAGAAGTCTCTTTATGGCCTTAAACAAGCCCCTCGGGATTGGTATGCCAAGATGGACTCCTTCTTACTTACATCAGGGTTTACTAGGTGTCATTCTAATCCAAATGTTTATATTCTATGGCAAGATGACTCCATACTCATTCTTTTTCTATATGTTGATGACTTGTTGATCACAGACAACTCTTCCTCTATTATTGATTCTGTGAAAATCACTTTAGCCAACAAGTTTTCCATGGTGACTTAGGTCTGCATCATTACTTCCTTGGGATCCAGATTTCAAATCGACTCAGAATCTTGATTTTGCAACCTAAGTATGCTCTTGATTTTCTAGCTCATTTGTAGATGTCCAATTGCAAGTCTTCTCCTACTCCTTTTCTTTCTGGGGTGAAGTTGGTTTCAGATTGGTCTACTCCCTTGGTTGATGGTACTCTTTATCGCAATTGGTGGGGAGCTTGATTTACTTGACTCACACTCGACCGGATTTATTGTATGTTGTTGGGATCATGTCTAGATTCATGTAGGAGCCACATGAGCTGTATTGGAAAGTAGCTAAATGGATCCTTCATTATGTTTGTGGCACTTATGATGATGGCATTCACTATCATGGAGGGGTTGATATTGACTTGATTGGATTCACAAATTTGATTGGGCGGCGACTTAGATCATCAGAGATCTACGTCGCTACAATTTCTCTCTTGGTTCGGGTCCTATTAGTTGGTCTAGCAAGAAGCGAGAATGTAATTGCAATATCATCTACAAAGGTAGAATACGAGAGGCGATTAACGCTGCAACAAAAGCTATTTGGCTATAGGGTATTTTGATAGTGTTTGGCATCCACTTTTGGTGGCCTACCATTATCTACTATGATATCATGAGTACTATCTCTATTTTTAGAAATCCGATTCAGCATTAGCGGACGAAGTACAGTGAGATTCATATGCACTTCATACGTGAGCTTATTCATGATGGTATCATCGACATTCGAGTACATTCTGATAAATTTGATCGATTGCAGATTTATTCACCAAGCCCTTCACCGAGATGAAATTTCTGCACTTACGGTCTCTTCTTGGGGTGAGGACCTCTGCAGAGCTACCCATCTTCTTTCAGCTACATATTCCTTCTTTTCTTCTTCTTCTTCTAGGAAGATTGTGTTTATATATGGGCACCTTATCAGGCCTTTAGTTGCCGGGCCCCATTGACACATCTTTCTTAGTTGTTTAGGAGTGTCTTCCTCTTCCATCTGACTCATCACAGCTGCTACCCCAGCTTCGATGAAGGGGGGTTTAGTGTGAGTTATCCTATGTGTCCTCCTCTCATGTTGGAGGGTCATCTCACATGGGTTAGGTTTAGGGTTTCATGTGTGTCATGCACTAGGGTTACTCAACACCCTATATGTACCCCTTTTCTATTCATTTATGAGCATGCCAAGACACTCTGCTGTCTTTCCTCTATGCAAGTTTTGTTTCTGTTGAGCAAGTTATTCCATTGCGATTAATTTTTCCTTGCTATTGTTGGAGCTATCACGATGTCGTTGGAGTGCAACTACTTTGTGGTGCCTCATTTCTGATTCGATTCTCGCAAACTCTTTTCAAGTCCTTCTTCTAGATCTAATCCTATAAAACCAAACAATATATATTTCACTAATCTTTATCAAATCCTTGTTTACTCTAGAATGGCCGCTACGATACAAAATGGTGTAGAGCAAATAAACTCATTCATGTAGATATCAATAAGTTATAAGATGACAACTATCCACCATACTTAGCTCTACTTTTCCGAATATCATTCTTGGCTCAATAAGGTTTATTCTTACATATGGAATCAATTTTCTTCTTTGGAGGGCTTAAATTCTCCTTTAATTTAGATTATACCCTACCTTAAAATGTTTTTTACTTACCCAAAACTCATTCTTCAATCAAAGTCCCCACACTTACCTTCTTGATTCAGGTTTCTTCATTAGACCTTCTTTTCTTAAGCAAGCCAACAATGGTTTAGGTTACTCTTGGAAATTTTCAAGATTCGTTCCATGCTACATGACCTTAAACAAGGTTAGAGTCACCATATAAATGCATTCCAAGCTATCTAATTATTCACAGTAACCACTTAGTCAAAACTTGTTCCAAAGTTTCCCTTAAGGCCCAATACCTGCTTCAACGTTGGTTGGAATGATGTAAGGGTTCTCAAAAGGTTTTAAGAGCCTCATTAGTTCACTTTTATCTAACCTAACATGCTCTCCAAATCTCAAGTTCCAATTTTCATTCAACTCCTATTAGCTCCCTCTTTCCAATTTAGTCTATAAACCCTTAATTAGGCCTTGGAAACAAGATTATCATGCATAAATGTTAATGAGGTTAATTTAAAGATGAAGAAAAAGGTAATTTATACACCCAATAATATAATTAAAACTCTCTTGAAGTTTCAAGCTTGGCCTCCATAAATAGATACCACTTCCTTTGTATCACGGCTTCGACAAGGACTTTAATAGTATGGAATTGATTTGAGGGGAATTATCATTTCTTTCTATAAAATTCACTAGTGGAACATCAAAATTATTTTTGAAAATAATTTTAGACCTTCTTGGCATGATTTGTACAAAATTTCACTTCAATATTCATTGATTTACTCCTTCAAACATTAAAACCTTGTGGAACTATGAGTTAGCCTTCTAAGAAGCCCAAGATATCAAGAACAATTATAAATTCGGTTGTAAACTATTTAAAGGTATTATCTTGCATATATTACATATATGGAGTCTTCATAAACCTATGTTAGTAAAAACCTTATAGGATATGCTCGTGGTTTCACAAATGAGGCATACAAATCCTTAGTTCTTTTGCACAACCTATAGGTATAGAAAATTTTGTCAAATTTTTAGTGTCTCTCCTCTAAATCACACAAGGCTTTAGATTATTACGGAAGTATGACCTCATTAAGGTTAAAGAAACTATCTACAAGTGATAGAATCCAACATTAGCCCCACAAAAAGCATTTTACACTACTACTTTTGACTATCCTATGGAAAACAAAGGTTATCGGTTGTTGCACAATTGATTACAAAGGAACTAGGTTGTTCAACAACCTTCTTATGGTAATAATATAATGTCCTCAAACTATTTGCTCAAGTCATATGAAAGCACAATCTCGGATCAAATTTTTGTAACATTCCCATTTTAAGACTTTAGAAACAAGGGATTTTTTTATATATATAGTGTTCACTGTTATAAATAAAGCATTATTTAGAAGAAACATTCCATGCCAATAAAATTCAAATAGATAACCATATGCATTGTAATGACTCGGTGATCCACCAATCCATTCATTTTTTAACTCGGTAGGCTACCGATCTATTTATGTTATCTTACGTATTGATACATATCGTATACTTTATATACTTGGTCTTCCTACCCTACACCAGTCTTCGAGTGATCTGTTTAAAGAACATATCCGAATATTTGTTACCAATATTCATTTGATATTAGTTGTTTTAAACTTGGTGATATAGAACAATGCAACCAGCAGAATTGCGATACTTTGGCCAAAGATTTACAACATACTGTGTATGTCACTATTCCTAGACGACATATTCGTCATATTGGAATATGTCCTTCACCTCACTCCTCTATTATCGTGATTGATCTTTTCGACTCACCGTCATCCACATCCTGAGTTTAACCCTAGCCCTAGATAGAAACATAACTTATTATAGGAAGACACTCACAATGGCTTAGGGTAAATGGGCATACTCGGTTGACCTAAGTCAACCGGATGTGCCAACGTACCCTGAGCCATTGGAAGCTAATTCCTATCCTAAATATGCTCCTATCCTGACCTAGAGTGAAACTAAGTTTGAGTTTGAGTTCTATTGTGTGTAGATCTGGATGATCAATGCGGAAGGGTGATGCCACATGTCAACTACAATGCTGTATTTTCGAGAAGACCCAAGTCTTCTTGAAAGTACAACCCTATAGTGGGCGTGTGCCAACATCCTACAGAAACTGCCTCATCGAGATGTACATACCCCAAGGAGATTGTTAATACGTTGTTAGTTTGGATCATTACCGATTACAACAACCCTGCTTTAAACCCTAATCTAACACTCAATAAGTTTATTCCTAAATTTATTTCATTTAGTCCATGAAGAACTTCGTTAAAATTATGGTTGCTTTTAATGTTCAATTTCTCAGTTAAACCGACAATTAACCAAATCAGGACAGTGTTATCTTAAGTTTCATTTAAAATTTACCTTAACTTTTAGAAAGGTTTAACATCCGAATATAACTAATTAAAGTAGATTTCATACTAAATGAAGTCTAATAAATAGTAGTCATACTTCCAAACCTTTTGGGTTTATATTCAATTGAGAGAGAGAAAGAATCTTTCTCTACATGTTTAAGTATTAGGATATATCATTCCCAATGTCCATATTTCTTAATGCATGTTCATTATGCATCACCTTATTATGTTAAATTGTTTTAGATAAACACATCATATTATGCAACTCAACAAGTTGCTTCATTATAGGGGAAATTGAACTAATTCCCATTATTCATTTTATCAAACATAACAAGATAAGCATAACATATTAGAAACAATATCAACATGATGGAACTTTCATCTTCTTTATAAAAGTACGAGATAATTTACACAACCAATGAAAATAGATCACAACTCGCAATTCATCATAACATCTTATAAAATTTACAAGGCTATGCTCTTTAGGCATACTGTAAAACAACAACCTTCATTCTATAAAATATACAACTTTCTTTTACAATTCAACAAAAGAATGAATCAGAATTCTTTACTAAGAATTAGACATATATCAGCCAATGCATCATATAAGTTTTTTCCTTCCTTTACCACTTAAGTCATCCATCTACAAAAATAGCTAGCACGGTCAGTTTAATGAACTGAGCATGATAAGCACTAATCATTAAAACGAAGTGCATTCCACTAATTGTTTCATTAAAGCAACACTGCTTTAATGAGACAATTAAAACATCATAAAATCAACATAAGTGTTAATGAAGAGAAAGGAAACACTTAGTAATTCAAGATCAACTTTTAAAGAGAAAAGCAGGATATAACAAACAATATCTACCCAAGATCTGAAAGTTCTATTAATCCTATCAATGGCTTGTAAACAAACAATAATCCTACCATCCCATTATTTCTTAATTCTATCCTAATAGAATACCACATTTATCTATTCTAAGAGACAAAATAAATGTTTACAACATGGTTCCTTCAAGGATGATTTACCTAAATCATAAGTAAAGTACAAAAAGAACCATTATATACACTGTCCAAACCTATAACATTAGATAAACAAACTAGATTATAACATGAGTACCTGTTCCTTTAGGGATAACAATATTGCACATTCATCCTTAGAATATACCTCAAACAGAATTCCATAACCAAACATGAAGGTACAAAAAATTAGAACAGGCCATCTACACTTCCAATTCCAACTATTCATGTTAGAAGTTTCAATCAAATATCAAACAACAATGTTCACAAACAAAGTAGCTCCAAAGAGGAGTTATTCTCTACTCATATTCTTCACAAAAGATAAGGAGTACAAGTGACAAACCCACTCCTTTCCATATAAACTAGACAAGACTAGTCAACAATAGTCAAACTATAAGTATCAATGAACTTAATAGCAAAACCTTACTGGCTACTAGCTCTCAACACTATTTCCATCAATGATTCGAACAAGGTAGACCAACAGGTCACGAGAAATCACTATCTCAAAATGGATTTGAGTAAAGAAAGTTCGAACATTGAGCCTATCCAAGGGCAGAAAAAGAAGTAACTTAATAAGGAAAGAACCAATGATAGATCATTTTGTTCAACTGAACAAGAAGTTCCAATTTCAGACCGATTCAGGATGACAACATACTGTAGACCCTGAACGATATATAAAAAGATCTCAAAAGCATAAGAATATAAAATTTCATTCTCGAAAGAAGCCAAAGACTCAATCACTGAGTCAGTCGAGAGTGACATTCCAAACAATAAATGATAAGTTTCAAAATTACCCACGAACCCAAAACTGAAGACTCTAAAGACTTCACAATAAATACCAAAAAGGTAAATGGTTCGTGATTCAAAGAATCAACTTAATACAACTAAACAGAGAAGGAATCCTTCCTATTATTTCAGTGTCCAAGGTAATATCACAATCTTTCAAAAAGACCTAGATTTAATTAAAAGAGACAGAAGAGTGGGAGAGCTAGAACCCAAAACGTCCAATACAGAAGCTATCTCGGTCTTAAATTCCAAGCAATAAGAATGGAATATCAAAACAGAACTTCACAACCATGAAATTACAATAGTGGATCCTTAGTACAACTTTATACAGTCAACCCAAAACGTGGGTTTCTTCCAAACAGCGGGGAGAGAACACTTCCTCCAATTCCCACGCTCATACTATCTCAAGAAGTCAAAACAGTCAAAAACATAATAGAAGTTCAACATTCCCTAAGACGTTTCCATTTCCAAAGCTCGAAAGAGAGAATTAAACTACTCAACAAGTTCCCACACAGTTCCCTGGTGAGTATTCCCTCTAGTAATGAGCTATAACTTAATCATTTCTAAAAGAATAACCCAATACGAATTACCAGGATAGATTCAGATGAATCAACCCGAATGCAAGCTCTTAACACTAAAGTGTTAAATAAAAGTACAGATTCAAAACCCGAGCTTCACACACAAGCGTTCAGGACTTCACAAATAAATTAATGTGAATACAGTGGTAAATACAAACTCCATGAAACAATTCAGTAATACATAAGTTTCCAAAATAGTGGTTCCATTCAAATGAAGCTACAACACAAGCTTAATCAAAACACTAAGTTCTGTTGTTGCAAATTAGCGGCACCACGGATGCAAATCAAGGTTCTAAGTTGATGTTTAGGGCATCCAGTGTGATTGCACAACATTGAAACCTCTCTCCAAGTGTGGGACTTACAAGATGAGAGAGGAATCTCCAGATTAGAGGCTAGTTCCTCAAACTCCTCTAATTAGATCTATTATTTGCACAACTGTAGAGGTTCAGATCCTAATTTTATCTTAATTTGCAAGGAGACAGGGATAAGAAATGCAAAAATTAAAACTAAACTGATAAGGGTGATACACCAAAGGAGTGGTGAGCACTTCTTGCTCATGCAAATTGACACAAATCAGAAATTGCAACATAAAACATCATGCACAGGTTGATAAGTTGTAAACAAGGGTTTGAAATGAAGCAAACAACACATACAAAGGACTGAAAGCATTCACAGAGCCTGCATTGTGATTTTCAACATCAAAATCCTTGTATTCCAACACCAAAGAGGCAGAAAAACCTGTTCTGATCCACGGAAGGTCTGATACTTGCCAAAATCACTTGTTGAAAGTGAAAACAGAAGCTTGCTGTGTAAAAAAGTGTTCCCCTTTGAAAAATGAGCCAAATCTGGCTTTTACAGTGCATGGGTCGAACCCAGGAGAGAGAAAACGTGAAAAAATGTGGGAGCCATTCCTCATTGACCAAAATGCATTAAAAACAACATGGGTGACCTGACAGACCCATCCCCGACATTTTTGACCATGTTGGAGAAGAATGCGACCCATTTTGCATTAAAATTGGTTGTTGAAAGCGTCAGTCTGTCCCATGGCGCGTACGAGAAGAGTATTTTTGATTTTCTCCCTCCAAACTAAACCAAAATTCAAAATTGACCATGGAATCTTATAGAGAATTTCACCAGCTTTCCATTGATATAAAGAACGTGAAAATATGAGCTCTGGATCGAAAGTTATGGCCGTTTGAAGATTTAGGGCAAAAACAGGCCCAAAACGGATCGGCGGGAAATTTTTTTGAATTTTACCTCTTTTTTGCATTTGGAATTTTTTTCAAAAATCCCCATACTCGCCACTTGGATGCCATGTGGCATGATGTGATTGGCCATGGGCTCATCCTTGAAATTTTTCTTACGGGCCCTTCCTTAGAAATTTTTTGCCACTTGGACACGTGGCACTACTTTATTGGCTCGGGCCAAAATTCAAAAATTTTCTGCGCAAAACACTTAGCAAAATTTTTCACTTCGCCTCCCCTACTGACACGTGTCACGTCCTGATTGGCTCGGCGGGCCCGCGGAAAAAAATTTCCTTTTTCAAATTTTGTCCAAAACTTGAAAAAATTTCTAAGTTTTTTTCTCTTTTCTCCGCCACCTCCTGGGACACGTGGCAGCTTCCTATTGGCTCCGGGATTCCAAGGGGAAAATTTCCCACAAGAACTCCGCCGAGCCATAACTTGAAAAATATGAGGAGTTAGGAGGAAAACTTTACCTTTCTGGAAAGCTGAGAGAGAGCTCTATCCAATGGTGCCATTTCCAGAAAGATTTGAGTGCCTGAAAACCAAAAAATGGAGACTGAGGCACAAGAGAGGCAAGAACACAAGGAGTTAGCCACAAAAATGAGCAGGGGCACATTTTGGATAACGGTTCAACACGAGTTTACATCCAAAGAATGCAACCCATAAGCAATATAAAATAGAACTGAAGTTTTCCTTAAATTCCAATCCATATATTTTCATGACAATCAGATCAAGCTCCATAACCTCAAATACAAGATCAAGATTACAAAGCAGAGATATAGAACAAGCTCAATACCATTTTTACTTGCATGCTGTCATAAAACTCACACCGAGAGAGACAGTTTCCAAAAAATACTATTTTGTCATGGATTCCAATCAAACACACAAGGATCTATAAAACCCAACAAGCAAAAATAACCAGACAAAAAAAAAAACAAGAATCTCATGAGAGCAGAGTCATTTTAACGAATCATTTAGAAGAACGCAAAGAGTTTTAACAGTTAGAGCCTATCATGCCTGATAGCACTTCCACCAACTCGAAGGAGACTTCCGAGCTTCCAACTCTTTTTCTCCTCCAAGACAGATCAACAACGAAACATCTTTTCCTTCCAAGCTTCATATACTTTCCTTCGATCAAAAATAGATCGTAAAAACCAAAAATAGTTTTGAACTAAAGGTCGAACTGCTGGTTGAAGAACCAGTTAGCTCCATGTAGAGAAAAATCCGCCATGCAAGAAAAACCAAATGACCTCCTACAAACCCACCTCCTATGTTTCCAAGATGGTTTGCATGCGAAGACTAAGGCTCATAAATGTCATAAATGCTAGTTAATCCAAAATTCCCACTTACTTTTCCTTGCCACCGCCACTTAAATTTGGCGAATGCCATTTCAACACAAAAACACAATTCCATCCGTTAGTGGAGTTTCCACGTAGGCCTCCACCAAGTCCACTGGCCCTCTACCAAATCTAGCAGTACCTTATCATTTAAACCCCCTTTCAAATCATTTAAAAGCCATTGGAACCATCACCCTTATGTCATGCGACCCCTTTAGGTTCCCCTTAGTTTAGGTTAGATTCAAATAGAACTTAGGTTAATTTAAAAATTACCAACATAGGTCTTAGAACATTAGTCATTAGAATTCCCACCTTAGGTTAGGTTCAAATCACAACCCTTTAGTAATAGGTAGTAGCTAAAATAGCTTAGTATCCCCCTTAGTAACTCTTCCCTTACTCTCTTAGCATAACACTTAGGTTAGGATGCCAACCCCATAATAGAATAAGAGACTTAGGTTAGAACAATATTCACATAAGTAAACATAGCTAGAACTTAGTTGTTCTCACCTAGCTTAGGTTACCATTAGGATAGTCCTTAGATTTTAGGACTCGAACTTCTCCAAAGAGAATTGAATTTTTCTCAAGTCCTTAATGTCCTGCCAAGATTAATCACCAAAGACCTAGGCACAAACATACAACTGAACGAAAACACGTTGTAACAAGGCCAAGAATTAGTTTCATGCAAAATTCAGTCTTCTATATTCCTTAAACTACTGAATGTCAATTTTACCATTCAGTCTACGAAGAAGACTTAAAACATTTCTTGGATCACTGAAATTGATCCAAGGATGAGTCAGAAGAAGAAATAAGTCTACACCTCTTAATACTAGATTGCAACTCATCTTTCGAAGTGAAAATGGATTTTTGACAACCATATAATTTTAGTCTAATAATTTTTAAGAACAAAAATATTTATCCCAATCAAGCATGATCTTCAATAGTCAAAAGAACACATCTTTATCCAAAAAATCACATGTCAACACTTGAATGCAAAGAGGAATATATCAATTGTTGAGGGTGTTACATTTTTCTAGTCTCATTTACAAACTTATTGCCTAGGATATTTTCAAGCATGAAACAAATAAAGGACAAACACTCTTTTCTTATCAATGGAAACTATGCACTCATCATTTATGCAAGAACACAAATTTAGACTTATTCTCTCATGTTACATTCATCCATTGTCACAACACAATCACACGGTCTATGTAGTCTTAAGTACATGCACAATATCAAAATCCCGACCATCTTTGTCACAAGGAGGTTCGAGCATGTTGTCAATCACTATGCAAAATGTCTATTTAGGGCTTGAAAAATGATTCTCCATAATTATTACACGTGAGTAACAAGTTAATCCCTTCAATATATAATTGCAAAATTAAACACGATCATAACAAATACAAATTACCTTATTCCCATATTCAAAATAGGAGATTTTAAGTTCTCATATCCATAACAAATGGTCACAAAACACTCGTATAGGTGGCTCAAACATACAAGAAAGAAAGAAGAATTAATTCACCATATCAAAAACTCAGAAAGATGCTCCATAATCAGAGATATATGTTTATACATCAACTTCATATTCCTCTCCCTCAAGCTTCATACAAAATCATGCTCTTTCCTTGTTTTCCCTTCCTCCTAGCATGAGGAATGAATCCCATTTTCTCTAACTTCCTATTATATTCAAACTACCATACTTGCATACCCTAACTAACTATTATATAAATATTCTTTTAAGACTCCTTAGACCGATTTTTCCCTTTTTACATTTTTTCAAGCATTGTAATGATGCACTATCACACCTAGAGGACTATGAAAACACTTTACAACACTTAGAAATTACTTTTATCACTCTCTTAGGACCATTCACACATTTTAATTATTTAAATTTTCAAACATCTCTTTTTGGAGGGAAAACATATAAGAAGAGAAATTTGAATTTGCCACCTTCTCCTCTATTTTGAAATGTCTCAAATGAAGTTTTTGAACCTTTGAAGCTCTTTTGCAATCACATTGACACAAGGCTTAAATTCTTGCGGTCAATGTTTCTTAATGGATGCTCTGCATCATCCAAAGAATCCCATGTCACTTTGAAGTACACAGAGTGTAGTAGAAGTACGTCGAGTGAGAACATATTACATGGTGAACCATGGATCAACGTGTTGATCCATGCAGCGTATCAAGGACATGTGACCATTATGAGGAGTACTAAACGAAATTGATGATTCCAATATTAAATGATTGGAGATTTTGATTTTTTTCATTGATGGAAATGTGATGGGGAAGGGAGTGATCAATTCCCAACCTAATTACATGTATATAAAAAACTAAGGATTTGGGTGTCCCATCGCTAGAGGAAGAGTGTAGGGAGAGAGCTCTAGTGTTACTCTCTAACTTTAACCACATCATTAAAAGATATAGCCACTTTAGATAGACACAAATCATTTTTAAAAAAATTTGATCTAATTTTTGATCAAACGTGATAACCCATATATAGGAGCAACATAGGAATGAAAATGACGTCTCATTGCTCCCACTCCATAGGTGTTATGAAATGTGCATGTATTGGTTTCCATGTTAGGTCATCTAGAAGCACTCGCGAAGTATGGAATAACTTCCCATGTTAGGTCATCTAGGAAAGCGGTGATGTAATTCCCAAGTTACATCATTGTTGGAATTTTTTTCTCTTTCATATTCTGATTAGTGAAGTACATACTAAAGAGAATCAAGCAATTGAAAACATGCAAGGGTTTAAGGTACCTTAGGATCAAGATGGTGATGATGGATGGGTGTAAAATGAACTCCTTTTTGTAATCTTGATGGATATGCACTACAAAGATAACTAGAAAGAAAATGGATTAGATGGTAGATAAGGGGGTTACCCGACGAAGTCTGTTCCAAGAAGCATGAACTTATTTTCACAGATGTCAACCCCCGTATCGATAAAATAGGATATGATAAATGATAAAGGACTAAATAACATGTAGAATTTGAACTAAACAAAAACTAAAATTTACAGAATTTAAAGGAAAGTGAAAATATTGTCTAGATTGACACAAAATGAAATATATATGGCTAGGTTGATGGAAACCCAAGATGCAGAGGTCTAGTCGATGGCAACTGGGGTGGATGGATCAAAACAATAACCAAAATGTAGATTTGAAAATTTCGGTGTGCGAGATCTCGAGAATGATAAAGGCCTATAGAAACTAATGATGCTTTGTAGAGAAGGTATGAAATAGGGGAAATAAAAAAGATGTAAGAAAATAGGGATTTAAATGGGTAGGATAGAAATATGGCTCGGGTTGACAGTGATTGAACCGAGGTTGTGAAAACTGGGACCGACAAAGTGGATCTAGATTGTGAGTGACACAATGATGGACGTGGGAAGTGTGTGGTCACAAAAATGAGTGATGATCTGTTATGGGACTAGGTGTCAAAAATAGTTGATGTAACAAAAACAGGGTTGATGGTGACCTAGTAGGGAGATGAAAATATGGGTTGACCTAGAAAAGGCCGAAATGGATGAAATCTGGATTGACAACCTGTAAACAAGATGGATAAAAGAGAAGGCTAGATTTGAATATTTGATGGTAGCTAAACCTACAAAACATTGGTAGCGATAATAGTAATAACAATGATGCAAAAATGAAACAAACCAACACAAGGAAAAGATGATATCCCCAAGGCATCCACAAATGATGCAAACAAGCTTAAAGGGACTCAAGAAGATTAAAATAGATGCAGAGAAGCTCAAACATGAAGATAAGATCACAAGTCACATGAAAGATTTGATGATGCATCCCTTTGGAAGGGGGTGAAGGTGGATTTATAGGGTCGACGAAGACCAGGTGGGGCATCGCTAATCATGGGGAACCATCCATTTGGATAGTGGGAGGATGCCTAACTTGAGGCATCAAGACCATTAGGAGTGGGATTAGGATTTTAGAAGGCATTGACGGGTTAGGGTTGCATAGGGAAGTGAAATGGGCAAGTGAGGTATGAAATGGAGTAAATAAAGGCTAAGGGGAGCCTAGGGATGAACAAATAGGTAGTTTAGGGATGATAAATAACCTAGAGAAGAAAATTGGGATTGATTAAGGTTAATTTAGAGACAATTAGATAATGAAATGAGGATTAAGGGATAATTAATGAGGATTAGCAATAATTTTGGATGGATGGGAATAATAGATGGGAAAGATGGGAGTATTCATAAAACATGAATTAAAATGAAGGGTCCAGATAGGTGGCCATGGTGAAAGGAAGCGAACGTGGGACGACACCAAAATTTGTTATCTATAGTCATCCGGGAGGATAAATGTTGATTGATTGATGTGATTTCAATTGTTGTAGATATTTTAACATATTAATTGGTTGATTACTTATGGATATATTCTACACTTGTTGCCCCAGGTTAGGCCATTGGGGGAATTGCTAGAAAGTAATGTGAAATGTCGTATGGTGTATGAGAAAATTTTTTGATAATGATGAATTATGAATGTAGATTGATCACATAGTGGTGTAAGGGGAATTATAGGATGACCCCAATTATATTCCCCCTTTCGAAAAAGGGGGAGTGATAATGAGAATGAACGTTGAGCCGAAAGTAAACATGTAATGATGTAATGGATAATGTATGGAAAATTTTGCAAAAGTGTGTGTATAGTGGGTGCAAATGATGAGGAGGAATAGAATGTATGTGAAATGTATAGGATATAGTAGTAGGTAGAATTATGAAGAGAATGCAATAAATGAGACAAAAATTAGAGTAAGTATGCTCAAGATATGATGAAACCATGCAATGTATATTAGTCAGAAGAATAAACATAAATAATGACTATAATATGGTACATAATGAAGAGTAAAAATAAACGATAATGTGATAAAGTGATTAGGAAAATCATTTGTCTTTTGTGTGAGTGTGATAGTGAGATTTGAGTATGTGAGGATGCCACGGGTTAGAAGCAGTATGACATAGTTGATTCGAGATGGTGGCAATATTTGTGGTGTCGCGTGCATTGACGAAAAAGTTGATAAACATGTTTTTTTTTCAAAAAATGTGTTGATATTAGTTGTTTTTGATGAATTTTGTGGAATTTTTGTTCTTAAATTTCTCAGTGTTTTGGACCTAGACAAGAGCGGTGAAGGCACTAATGACCTTTGTGACAAGAGTTCCTGACATGGGTGCTAATGTCCTTCTCCAGGTGCCCTGATCCCCTTACAGGCGCTTTGTGTCCAGAGAGCGTGAGTTGAGTCTAGAGTGATGTAAATGTGAAAGTTAATGTGTCTTGATGCTGTAAGTGGGTAGTTTTATATATGAATGATGTTATGATAATGTGTTTGTTGTTGTTTTATGGTGTGTAGATGGATATTTATTCAAGGGAGTTTTGTGGTGGCCCCATTTGAGTACATTGCTCAGATTGGGGTTTTCAGACAATGAGTGGGATGTTCTAGTTCGTGTTGGCCTACAACACATAATGAGGATGAGGGATGTACCCCACAATATGCCTATGCTTATAGCTTTGTGTGAGAGGTGGTGTGTAGATATTTGTTCCTTTTGGGTACCTACAGAGTAGATGACTGTACTAAAGGATGTGTATTGCATATTACATTTACCTATTGTTGGCGAGAGGTTACGGGTTATGGTAGTGGATGATATGCAAAGACAAATGAGGGCTACTAGGTGGTATTTTGCATGGACTCAAGTTCCTACCGAGGCCCATATTAGCCTAGATGTTATTATGAGATTGGGGGTTCCATGTTTGTAGAAGTTTATTGTTGTGGTGATAATGTCGTCAATTACAGTGGAGGGTGGTGGTGTAGGCATCTTACATAAGATGCATTATATCTGTCCGAACAGAGGAGGAGAGCACTAGGTATTCTTGGGCATGATGTGTGTTGGCCCACCTGTATAGGTATCTATATAGATTTACATAGGAGGACCATGGTGGTGGCATTGGAGTGACGACATTATTGCATTTACGAGCCTATGAACATATTGCAGTATTGAGGCTAGTTGGAGGACCTCGAGGGGATTGGGCGAGGATAGACATATTTGCTGGGAGATGGGTAGGTGTGTGTGGGAGAAAGAAAAACACCTATAAAGTGATGATAGATCGAATGGGGTATGAGGTCATGATATGGAGGCCATACCAAGACTACGGAGGATGGCTCGAGGATGCGGTAGAGAGCTACGATGCATACGATAGATGATGTAGTTAAAGGATCATTTTCCGGGGGTGGACCGAGGTATTTCAAGTTGAGTGGGTTTCACAACCGTTTGGTATGGCCCGTGACATGCTCCTAGAGCCATATGTATAAGTTAGAGCTATTAGGGCACCAAGGAGGGTTGGAGAAATACTAGGGCCAACGGAGAGAGTAGCTAGTACCTCCCGAGGTAGAGAAGGTCAACGTGGCGATGGAGCCGATAGATGTGGATGACACAATGTGCACCGAGGCATATCGTACATGGTTTGAATTACATTGGTGGGTATATTTGTTTCTAATATTTGTGGCGGTGGTGGGAACACCACCAAGAGGAGGAGTAGAGGGCAAGAACACGCCTTTGGTGGCGTAGTGGTGGCGATAGTAGAGTGTGAGTATTTATATAGTTATGTTGCATGATTTATTACTTAGTTGTGTAATGATCATTATTATTGTCTATGTGGTGTTCTTATGGTTGTAGGTGATATATATTGGTCATTTATTGTGGACAAATCTATGCGCACATTGACACAAAATGTGCCCATTGACATACTTACGGGTGGAGGCATGCTAAAGCGTGTAGATGATATTGCAGGTGAGCATGCCCATTTGTTCGAGCCGATTGCGATAGCAACAACGACATGTACCAAGGTGAATGAGGAGACACGACAAGTTAGAGAGGCGGTGGGTGGCGGTCCTCTAACACATGATGTGTTTGCATGTTTTTTCAAGTTACAAAGTCACTTCACAGAGCAATCGACAGAGGTGACACTACTTCATAGAAAGATAAATATATATAGAAGTTTTGTGATCAACCATGTAGAGTCGGTGATAAGGCTTCAAGTTTTAGAGATTGCAATTACATATAGTGATACCGATGATGAGATATGATATGTATTTTTATATTGATGTAGGGGAGTTGCCCCCTAGTGATGAGATGTTTTGTAACTATGATTATGAATGATATATATAGACAAATTTATTGGTGTATGATCATTGTATTTGATGTTTATTGATGTGTTGTTATGATGATGATGTATGATTCATTGATTATTGTTGTGATGTGTGATATGTAATGTGTTGAATATTGTTCGTGTTTATTGAATGGAAACACATAGTTGTTGAGTAATAAGTAATATGATGATAATATGATGTACATGATGATGACATATGCTATATGTAATATGATTACAAAAATAAAATTGTGACAAATGATTTATGATGTGTAAAAGTATGATGTGATTGTAATAGTGTAGTGAAGCATATGTGATTGTAACAAGCCCCCACAATGTATAAATGCTTTGAGTATCATTTAGATAAGATCCCTCAACAAGTAAAAAATGAACCATAAAGGAAGAGTGCGTCATTGGAAAATGATTGAATAGTGTGCTCTAGATTAATCGATAAAACACGTGAAGAAATGTTCTTATTGTAATGGATCCCTCAACGGTCATATAATAAGCTGCAAGAACACAAGTGCGTCATCGAGGGGTACGGTGATAGAAATCACCTACCAAAGGCCAAGCTGGCATGAAGCGGTGGAAGCATGTGGAATGAAAGCAACATGAGTGTATGAACCGAATATAATGTCATGTGGAGCGGTGTCAAGTAGCGGTGGGGAGTGAAAATGCCAAGGGATGTGGAAGCCAATGTACAAGAGTAACATGGTGTGACGGAGATGGGATAGTGTAATGATGGATGGATGAGATGGAGAGCATTCATGAATAACAACCTGTGGCGGTGGATGAATAATGACCTTAGAACTAGATGAAGGAGATAACTCAACTAGAGTAACAACATGCCTATGAGGGAGTGGAGATATAGACTACTCATGTGAGTGAGAGCCAAAGGAAATGATGCCTTTATCTTCTAATTATTGCAAGCGATCATGAAGGGTGTAATAGTCATTGTCCCTATGGCCATTGATACTGATGATAGTTGCAGTAAGGTCTATCATGCTAGTGTTGCAAGTGATGTGGTGGATGGTGCTAATTAGAAGGTAAGTGAATTAAGCGCTTGTCAATCCAGGCTCATGACACATCAAGAGGTCTAGCGTGATGCAAAAAGTGCAATGGTCCTCATGAAACAAGTGTAGAAGTCTAAGGTATAGCTTGACATGGAGTAGGAGATGAAGGATGATTATGCGATGGAGTAGACTGAACTTTTTGTGAGGTGGAGGAGATGGAGAGTGTGTAGGATGCTTAAGATGGGAGCTAGATAAGAACTAGATGATGTAGCAGTAGTAGTAATAGTAGGAGGATCTATAACATGTGTAATAATGAGATCTTGTTCTATATCAATGACCCTATAGCATAAAGGTGTGAATGATTCACATGTGTCATATTGCAATCCTTGTTTTAGGATAAAATCAAACCATGACTAAAGATAAATTGTTTTCTAATTCAATAGACTAAAAGACTAGCTGGTGTATGTAAGCATTGAATTGTAAAATATAATCCTTGATAGGTTATTTTTGCCCGATGTAAGCTAGGTAAATGATCATATATGACTCTAGGGTTGTTATTAACTATGAAGCGATGAAGAAAAGATTCTTCCATCTCACAATAAGTACTAATAGATCCAAATGGTAGATGTGTGTACCATTGGAGAGCGTCATCTATGAGACTATGGAAAAAGGCTTTAAGTAATAGTTGATCATTAGAATATGAAGCCATAGCCATATGATAATGCTTGAGATGCAAATACATATTTCCAATACCATCAAAACATGAAAATGTAGGCATAACAAAATCCTTAGGAAATGCAGAGTTGTGAATATTTTTGGGAATAGGATTGTCATGCAATGAATTATTATCAATGGAAGCATAATAGGCCTTGCTTTCTAATGTGAGAGATTGGACCTGATATTGTAAGTGACCAACAACATGCATGAGGGACAAGATATCTTATGAAGGAATAGTGGAGGATGAAAATAATGTGTTAAGTGGTTGTAATTTTCCATTATGAGTAATCATAGGAATATCAAGAGGAGACATAGGAGATTTCAATGCTAAGGGCACACTAGATGTTGGTTCCGAAGAAGTAATAGGTGGTGAAGGACATGGAACATCCATAGAAATAGTAGGACTAACATTGGAAACATCCCTAGGAGATGAAGTGATAGAAGGATATGCAATGATGATAGGAGGAGAAGAAGTGACTCGATGGGGATGACATTGATGGAGGTGAAGTGATAGGAGGAGATGAGCTAATAGAAGGAGATGAACTAATAGACGAAGATGAAGTGATAGGAGGAGATGAACTAATAAAAGGAGATGAATCGTGCATGTTATTAGATACAATCTCAGAAGAAGATGATAGTGAAATGGGGGATTCACACTTAGTAGTATGTGAAGAAGTAGAATCATGACTATCAAATGTTTCATCGAAATCAAAAAAATATTCATATAGAAGGATATCATTAAGTGTATCATCGACATAGGATGAAGGAGTGGGAGAACTAGTATGTGATACATTATGAGAAGCATTTTCGAGAAAGAGAAGTATGATATGCAGCTAGAGTATCATCGTGACTAGTATGAGAATCATTAGGCACATGTTTAATATCATCAAGACCAAACATGAAAATAATAATAACATCATCTAAGTTTTCATTAGAAATTGCAAAAGGAGGGGTGTGGCTAACTATATAATAGGTTGTGGAATGAGTGAAGCTAATCTGAATCTTAGATGATGCTAATAGTAGAATTATCAAAGGTAGTAGGCACATTGCATTCGTTAGCTAAGAGTTATTCTTTGAGTATCATCCGGAAAGAAGCATCACGATATAGGGTAGTGAGTTCAACAATGGTCGCTTCATCATTGATGGGGTTTGTTGAGCGGGGAAAAGATATCTCAAGGATGAAAACACATAAGGATTGAGCATGTAGACATAGGGCACATAGACGGAAGTAGAAGTATATGAGAACATCGCACACGTAGAATGAGTGTACACATGACTTATCCAATTTTGCAGATTTGGGCTATTTTTAGAGATTGAGTGTTGAGCACACAATGACAATGAGACTTGCGAGATCACACAAGACTATTTTGGGATGTGCAACAATTCAAGTGCCATGCATAGTTTTGATCTAATAATAGGATTTCTACTCAGAGTTAACTATAGGAATTCTATTATTAGAACACTTGCATGTTTTGTATTCCTTGTAAAGGCACATGGCTATTATTAGCATGTAGCCTATTTTTGGAAGGTGCATAGGCGGTGAAGGGAAAGTCCCCACCCCTATATATATGTATTGATTTACATGGTTTCGAGAGTCCTAATTATTGTAGAGTTATGCTACAAATTTTCTAGCATGCATAACCATGGAAACTAGATCTTGAATGTATGAAGCTTTTGTGTTTTGCAATGTTTAATACAATGTATCATATTGGCTAGATAATGTTGTTAGATGTGATTGAATATGGTTCTTGCATGGTAAATCTTATTATGATGCTTGTTTAGTCAATCTTTCATATGGTTTAGATCTAGATCTGGTTCATGCACTGTGTTTTACTTAATTATATATTATGGATCTTAATATACACAAGATCAATCATGCTAACATTCTAGAAAAACAACTCTAAAGAGGGACCTAGTACCTTTGCATGCTTTGGTGAGCACTCAATTTAGGATGAGTGATGTGTCAATGCACCTTGGGTTATTTACAAGTGAATTCTAGGCTACATCATTGGTTCCATTGCCGGGACCTCTTTCTCAGCTATTTTTCAGGATGTTGCATGATGAAGACATATCGATTGACCTTGGCTAGTATTGAGGAGTGGTTAGTAGATCTGGAAGAGGAGTATGCTCGTAGATTCAACACCGGACCTGATTTTAATGCACGTGCATGGGTTGAGAAGAATATGTATGACTGCTTATATGAGAGCTTCTTTGCTATCTTTTAGATAGAATTATATGAGTAACGAGGTTGCTTATGAGTTAACTAGGAGTTGGAGGTTTCACACACTTGTTTGGATGCAGGAGTAATTCCAGGCCTTGTATGATGTAGATATGATTTTGTCGCACTCTGTGGATGTTTGGTTTCATGGTGTTTTGAACAACTATATTCTTAAGTACGCTGTTTCAAATTACTCTTTCCCAGAGGTTGTTGAGTTTTAGTTTATGCGTGAGTCGAGAGGATCATATTTTTGGTATTCCATTGGTGATCAAGATCCTTATTATAACCTTGGATTTGGAGAAGAAGGCGATGGATAACTAAATCCCACCACCACGCAAAGGTAAGAGCAGGTTTTGTAAGGATGACGGACCTAGCGGCAAAAAGACAGAGGGAAGAAAGGTGGCTTAAGTTTAATGAGGCACACGAGAGGGATTTAGAGAAGTAATGTGAAGTTGCAGAATGGATGGCATTATGGAGAGAGATGGCTCATGAAGGATTTGGAGCTCACATAGAAGACATGGAGCCAGAGCATCTAGATCTCCCCATTTGGGAAAGCATGGTAGGGAACCCTCTTCAGCCTCAAATGAGAGTGCGCCGGTAGAGATGACATGGGCCACAGGTGTGCATATGAATATACCAGTGACCCATTCCTTGTGCTTGGTTTTCTAGTTTCTACAACAATCATTAATCAACAAGCTAGTGTGAGAAGTAGAGTTGTAATAGATAGAGTTAATTTGCAATCAAGTTCAGGAGTTAATCAGGGATCTTATTCATCTATGGTGAAATCGTCATCTACTTTATTTAGAGGACCAGTTGGAGGTATATTTTCTGGCATGTTATTAGAACAAAACATAGGTGCATAGAGCCTTGGCATCACATCTTGAAGTAGTGCAACTTTGTAGGCTATGGGTGTTAAGATTAACACAACTTTCAAGACATAGGGAAGTGCATCCTCTCGGTCCATTGCTTGCTACAAGAGGAGGTTCTAGAGGATTAGGAGGATCAGGTGGCTTGAGCACTAGAGGATCTGGTGGATCTGGAGGTGGTGGAAATATAGGAGGGAACACATGAGGCTCTAGATCTGGTGGGAAAGGTCCACACCAACCTCAACAAATTTACATGGATATGTCTCTCTATTTACCAGAGTATAGAGGTATTGAAGATGCAACCGAGCATGTGCATATGTGTGAGATAATATGGCATGCAAAGGGGATTATAGCTCCAGTGCAAGTTAAGCCGAGTTCTACAACTATGTTGTAGGGAAGTGCGTAAAGCCCATATAGAAATTTTGATCCTGATCATACTTGTGTGGACTATACAAAATTATGAGATACTTTCTTGAAGGAATTTTATATCCATGAGTTCGAACAGAAGAGCATAAATGTGCTCAAAGACATTAAGCTAGGGCATTACTGAAAGTGTTCAAGAATATGATGCTCGGTTCAAGACTCTTCTATCTAAGTTATCTTATGACATCCACACAAGCCAACATGCACAATGGTTCATTGGAGGACTGATCACACCTTTTAGGAGGGCACTTTCACATAAGACTTATACAGATCCACGCGAGGCACTTGAAGTAGCTCTGCACATTAAGGTGATAGGAAGTGTGGACATAGGAGTGAGCCCATTCTTGGAAGCACAAATTACAGAAATGGAAAAATAGTTGGAGAAATTATCTGCTAATTCAGCACATGAGATGTGCAATGGAATTTGGTGTACATATTGTGAAGTAGAGGGGCATACTAAGGATAGTTTCCCTCATAAATCAATGTACTCCTTGTTGTTGGATTGTGAGATATGTCACTTAGACCATAGTTTAAGCCGGTGCCCATTATTGCAGCCCGTGATAAGAAATAATGTTTCCGATTCTTGTAAGATTTACGGTGTCCTTGACTCATGATACTAGAGATTATAGATTGATTAATCAAATCTATGATGCCATTGATATTGGCGTGCACGAAAAACTCGGTGTTGTAAATAATTCTAAGGAAAAAGGTGAGCATCATGATTATGATCAAAAAGAGGGGCATTTTGATGGTGGCCATGGTAGAGGTTGAGGTTACGAGAGGTGGATTTAGAGGTCGAGGTTCATAGGGGAGGAAGAAGTGATTTCTCTCATAGGACTTGTTATACGTGTGGATCTCTTGATCACTACAAGTGTAAATTTCCACGAGAATATTGTGTTATTTTTACGAGAAAGAATGATAGTTATGAGGAGTGCCCGACTTGTATTAACACTTAGGAAAGAAACACAAACAAAAAAATAAGGGTGCATGAATAGTCAAAGTCTGTACAACACACTGCTGTTGAAGACCAATGGATGCCAAAGTTATCTCCAGATCCTGAGTTAATACCTATGAAGATTACTACATGCATTGAGGCAATGCACATTAGGGAAACTCTGTAGTAGAAACCTACTATTACTAAGGAGGAAGTCTTGCATACCAAATACCGGACCTATGCACGAGAAGAAGGTTTACCAAGAAACCATGGAGGTAATTTGAAATTTACAAGGTGAGATACAATGTTTGAAGGAATAGTCATGGAAGTTGGAACAAAAGAAAGCAACTGATCTCCATCAGACAAATGTTGATGATTTGAAAGAAGTTTGCAAGATCTTTGCGTTAAGAGAAAATTATTCCTTTGTTGGGGAGCTGGTTAAAGGGAAAAACTCTGTGCACTGGGACTAATCATGAGAGATAAATTTTACATGCTAATCTTCCTCTGGACAATTTGGATTATGACAAGGAGATTACTTTAAATGCTATTGTTGATGGTTTGGATTTGAATAACATCTTGATTGACACAGTGAGAAGTAAATGTGTTTACTTTGGATGCATGGGTTCAGATGGGAAGACCTCTATTACAACCATCTTCTAATGTGTTGTTCATGGAAAACCGAACTAAGGCAATACCCATTAGGGTTTTAAAAGATGTATCAATTACTATATAGCTCTCATTGGGAATTTGAGGTCTTAGCGCTTGCAGAAATATAAACATCATTGACTTGCATTTCAACAAGGGGTATATCAGATTTGAGAACAAGGAAGATTGTGTCATCATACCTTTGATAGATGGGAAATTTGCACCTTATATAGAGCCCTTAAGTGAAGAAGACTTGAATTTTTTTGTGTGCGAACCATTTGAGATCCGAAGTTCTTGAGCCATCAAAAGAAAGGGTTCTCTAGTGGGATGATGCACATTCATGAGCGATAATACAAATGTTTCTTGTGATAATTAGTTACATGACACTTATGAAATGGTTAGACATGAAGTACGAAGTAGTAGCTATGCACGTAAGCAAGCCACTCAAGTATCACACATTTGGGTAGTATTCAGATACCAAAAGTACATGGGAGAAGATAATCCGAAGTATTCCTGCTTGTTATGGAGGTTCAATGGGAATGTTAGGTGGAAAGAAGGAACATGTTAGTCTATACTCTACGTGGGATGACAATGCACTGGTGGATTGTTCATAAAGATAATCTTTTGGAATGAAGAGAAGTAAGGATTGCTTTATCTGCTCGGTTTCTAAGAAGCAATGCACCTACTCATATCTGTGCCTTTCATGGTAATGATCTGTTCAAACATCATGTTCAAAGAAAGTGTGAGATACTCTGGACAATGGGGTAGGAATCTTTACCACCTTAGTTGTGGGTGCACAAGTTTTATTTGACCCTATGAGGCTGCGAGTGCATGGTATGTCTAGACAGATTTGAATAGAGCAATTGAAAACTGGTAGGAACTTAATGAAGGTATGAATCATACCTTTTATTACTTTTCCTCTAAACCTCCAGTGAATGAGGCATTGTAGGTTATGAAGCACTTAACTATGGGAGACATTCTAAAGGCTTAAGAGTTACTTCAAGAGTTGTTAGAAGAATTATATCTAGTGACACGCTTTGAAGAGGAAGAGACAAATGCTGAGTAACTTGGGTGCGCCTTCCTAGAAAGAGAAAATGGTAAGATGATCTACATGGTTGATGATGAAGAGGTAGAGAACCTAGATATTGAGCACACAAAGGGTATGCGTGAAGTCTTGGACAATGAAGATGAGAAGGTGCACGCCTACCATGAAAGCATGAAGACCAAGAAAGTGAACATTGACACGGATGCTAAACCTAAAGAGGTTATTATAGGAGATTATTGGTCTAACTTTGAGGTTGCTAAGATTATTGAACTACTACAAAAATTTCAGTATTTGTTCCCTAAAGGCTACCATGAATCATTGGGAGAAATGAAGATAAAGCTAAAAGAAGGTTCACACCCAGTCTGGAAGAGGCCTTATAGGATGAATCGAATTTGTGTGTCAAGGTAAAGGAAGAAATTGACAAAATGTTAATTTGGAATTATTATGCCAATTGAAGAGTCGAGAATGGGTAAGTCCTATGGTGATCAACATCAAGAAAATGGCATAATCAGAATTTGTGTGGATTACAGGGAGCTAAATGTTGCATGTGTGATTGATCCCTTTCCCACACCATTTACTGAGGAAATATTGGAGGGCATTGCAGGGCACAAAATCTACTCCTTTCTTGATGGATTCTTTGGATATCATCAGGGAAGGATAACTATTGAGGATCAAGAGAAGACTAGTTTCACCACCGAGTGGGGAAGTTTTGCATACATGGTTATGCCCTTTGGATTAAAAAATGTGCCTATAGTATTATCACGCATAGTGGTGCAAGCATTCTAGAATTTTATTCACAAGTTCTTATAGGTGTATTTGGATGATTGGATAGTTTATGGGCTTGTGAAAGATCACTGTGATAATTTGAGGCTGATGTTTGAGAGATGCAGAAAATTGAGCATATCTTTAAACATTAAGAAGTGTGTATTTGTAACATCCTTTGGAATTTTATTGGGGCACATCATCTTTAAAGGAGGCATGCTAGTAGATCCTGCTAAGGTAGCTGTGATTTTGGGCTTGGAAGAACCTACTAGCCAAAGTGAGGTTTGTGGATTCTTGGGGCACATATGTTATTATAGAAATTTTATTAAGGTGCATGCCAAGATCGTTGTGCCCTTGGAGAATTACTCAAGGGAAAAGGAAAGTTCTATCTGGGTAAGGCACAACAACACGTGTTTGACATACTAAAGGAAAGGCTTACTAAAACACCTATTTTTCACTTTCCTTCATGGTACAAGCCTTTTCACATTCATGTAGATGCCTCTGACATGGCCATTGGTGCAATATTAGCTCATCTTGGAGAAGGGATTGTCAATCATACTATTTTATTTGCTAACAAAAAGTTGACTCTGCGCAGAATATAATTATACAACGAAAAAGTGCGAGGCTTTTTCTATGATCTACATGCTCCATAAGTTTTGAATATATTTGCTGGCTACACCTTTTATTTTTTATACAGACCACATGACATTGAAGTACTTGGTGAAAAAACCCATTTTTGCGAGGGTGCATATGCCGTTGGGTATTGTTATTTTAGGATTTCAATTTTACGGTGGTGGTTAAGCCTAGTAAGAGCAATTTTGGTCCAAACCATTTATCAAGGATTCAATTAGGAGAGGATGTGTAGAGCATTGAGGATTTAATGCCAAATGCACAACTATTCAAGTTGAACCGCACACCCTTAGTATTGGAATATATTGCTAACTTTTTATGCACATGTGTGGCACTCGAAGGAATGAAGGCTTTAGAGAAGAAACAACTTGCTATTCATGTCGCGCCTTACATTTTTATTAGTGGAGACTTATAAAAATTAGGATGTGATGAAGTTTAACACTGGTGTGTACTTGAGCACGAGCATGAATCAATAATGACAAAGGCTCATGATGATATTGTAGGTAGACACTATACGGGGGATGCCATCGTGCACAAGATTTTATTAGTTGGTCTATGATGGGAAATATTGTAAAAGGATTACAAAGCATATTGTAAGGCATGTGACCATTGTCAAGCACCTTGGAAATCTGGGAAATGAGATGAAATGCCTTTGAGGCCTATTACTAGTGCAAAACCTTTTGAGAAGTGGGAAATTGACTTTTTGGGCCCTATTTCCTCAACCACACGCAAGACATGATCGTGCTATTTTATAACTTGTATATATTATCTTATAAGGTGGGTGGAAGTGGCGTCTTACATGAAGGATTTCACAACAGTTAGAACAACAAATTTTCTGTGGGAAAATATTATTAGCAGGTATGACTACCCTTTAAGTTTAACAAGTGATAGAAGTACTCATTTCCTTAATGAGACTATTAGAATATTGAGCCATACCTTGACCAAAATTTGTGATGTTGGAAGGTGAGATTGTGATTACAACGTTTCTATGGTACTTTGGGCATACCAAACAACCTATAAGAGGTTGAATAAAGCAACACCATTTCAATTGGTGTTTGGTGCAGAAGCAGTTGTCCCCATGGAATTTATGTTACCTTTTTTGCATATTGCATGCATAGGAGGTCTAGTTGATGAGAAAGCACTGGAAGAATGGATTGACAAGTTGATACAACTGGATGAGAGGCGTGACATAGCAAGATGGAGTCAGAAGTAAGAAAAATCTAGGTAGAAGGCATAAATCTAGGTAGAAGGCATGACATTACATGAACATCAAAGATAAGAAGCTTGAGGTTGGGAAAATGGTACTTTATGTATGATTCAAAGTTTTTGCGCCACCTAGGAAAGATAAAAGTGCATTGGTTGGGACTATATGTAATCACTCATATACTTGCTTTAGGTACTTTCTAGTTATAGCGTTTGATGGAACATGGTTTCTGGTTATTTTAACGGGAGTAGGCTAAAGCCCTACGATAAATAAGCCTTCTTCTTGTTTTTAATAAGGCAATATTTCCAATTAGATTAGGTTTACATTAATGCATTTCCTTTATATGTGTTTCCTTCATAGTCTCTATGCTTTATCAATTTAGTTCGGTGTTTTTGTAATAAGTGCGCATGGACAAAATATGATTGTAATTTAAACATTTTCATGCACATAGGACTGAGCATACCCTTAGTGTGGGGTGGTTTATTTACGGGGTTAATTACCAAGTTGAATATATTTGATTATCATCTCGAAGATGGGTATGCATAAGGACATTTTTATGTAGGTTCTCTTGGAAAAAGGTATGGTTGGGAGAAGAGGAAAATTGATCATGAATACAATCCACCAAAGTAGGAAAATGGATGCACAATGTAATGCAAAGCAGTGTAGTAGCTAAAACTACTTGGAAGAAGGCACAATGCTGAAGTACTTTGGTGCATGGGGGTGCATGAGAGGAGTTATGGGGCCAAAAAGTAGAGGCGCGCTAGAAAGTTATGGTGTGGCATGGAAGTATACAACGAGGAAAATTTGATAAAAGGGTGAATTAATGTTGGGTTGATGGTAGGTGAAGGAAAAATAAATTTGATAACTTTTTGAAAAATTATATAAGGGGTATGGTGAAATAATTTTTACGTTTACACACAAGATTTCTCGAGCGAGTTGTTTATAAGCAAGCTAGCAAAATGGTTGTGAAGAGTGGAGAGCCACGAACTAGTTGGGTTGGTCATATTTGTTCATGTGGAACTGCTGTTATGATCCATTTGTTGAAGTGTTTGAGCAAGATGAAGGTATGCGAGAAAGAATATTAACATCTAGGGTTTAAGTTTGATCTAGGGCACGAGGAAACAAGTTTTAGAGTTTGAGGGAGGTATGAGAACACATACTTTTGATTGAAATGAAACCAAAAAGAGAACCAGGGAAGGTACAAGGGGAAAGAAACAAAAGGAAGTTGAGATTGAAATTGAGGATGATCGTAAAAGTAGGTTTTTTGAAATGCAATATATCCAGAGGTAGTAATCATAGGTTGTGATTAGGATTCACATACCCGTCTAAGAAAATTTAGTGATTACAACCATAGGAGAACCGATAATAAGGAAGAGTTGGATGAGTTGTTAAATAGAAAGACAAACAAAGACGGTGGATGACATGCCCATATATGACGATGCTGGGGAGAATCTCCTGAGAAAGGTAGGGGTTTTACAGTTGTACGAACTTCCTTATTTCAGAAATCCAGAGAAGTTATACCAGTGGCTAATGAGTAGAGTCCATGAGGAATTTTTCTATTTTTAGGCGATAAATGAGGATCACAACACCCTTGATTGGTACTTTGACGAGATTGAGAAGTATAAGCATAAAGGTAAGTAGCGACCTAAGCCGATAAGGCAACAATTATAGCCACCAAGAAGGAGTTTGATTATGCAAAAGGTCCATGTGGCATGGATATTTACAAATTGAGGAAGTATTCGGTAGTACAGAGGCATCACACTTATTGAAAAAAATTGAATGACCAAGAGAGATGGTCACAAGTGAACACTTTGTGGCTACATATTGCAAAGAAAATGTCACAAGGGGAGATGTACAACTTGGCTAGATACATTTCCAAAATAATCATTGAAGAGGCATGTACAGGTGAGAAGATAAGCTTTGGCACTATTTTGCTATCTCTTGTATTTGTGGAGATTGGAGTGCCCGATGGGCTGAAGAATAAAGTCTGGGAGTATCCTGAGGAGAAGAAATATCTCACAGAGAGATTTGAAAAGTATCTATGTGAGGGGACCATGAGTTCCCAATTCAAACAAAAGGAAAAGATGTGGTACGAATGTCTTCGTGTGAAATTTGAAGAAGAGAGGAGAATACCTAAGGAGTTGCCCGCAGTGGTAGGTAAGTTGGTACAATTTTCAGTATATCAACATTTTTGCATCGTGCGCTTTGTGATGAAGGACAAAACATAGAATCCATGGTAAAAACTTCCCTATGCATTCAAAACATGGTTCTTACAAGCATTGCTTCATGATTTGTAGATGTGTGCCGGCTATTATATAATACAAATAAGGTAGACTGTGACTACCACACTCTACAAAAGACTTACATTTATCTAGGTAAGTCTGCATATATTGGAAGGTTCATTTTGGATGACATATCCATGAATACCATGAGTTTGGAAATAAATGACATTGGAGCATCGTTGATATACCTTCAGCTTAAGCCTAGGCTGGAGAATGGAAAATATGTAGAGAATGAGTTCAAACTGCCAAGCTTGCCTAAAGGGAAGCACACAGTTGGCACGTTGAGAGATGGAAAGCCTACTTTTCCCATGACAAAATAGGAAGACAAAGAATTTGATGAGTATAGTGGTGGCTTGAACCATAGGGGAATATGACAACCTATGGATGGAGAAATGAAAGAGTGCGAGGTAACACCCCCATCACGGGAGTAATAGGAAAAATTATTTGAAACCAAAGTGAAGGAAATTCTTTGTGGAACACACGGTTGAGGAGTCACGGATTCAAAAGGGTATTTATAAGAACAAGGGCTTAAGGCACATGGCCTTCAAAACCATTATGGAGGTCACCTAGGACTTCCCCTTAGAAGAAGGAGCTTAAAAGAAGATAAAGCACAAGATGAAACTTCAAAAGAATGAGGAGGATGAATATGAAGAAAGTGTGTCAGGCACTCCATTATAGCCTATAAATGGGGAGGTGAAAAATAATGAAGAAGAGGATGTAAAGAAGACATGGGTCAAGATAGAGACGGGCGAGCCTTCTAGCGCACATCAAACCACTCAGATCAAGGCCCGGTTTTGGATCAAAGTTCTGAAATCCGAAGAAGAAGTAAACAAAGAAGTAGAAAGAAGGTGAAGATTATGAGGCACCTATAGTCTCCGATATGTGAATGATCCCAACAAATTCATCCGCACATGGTTCCAGAGTACTTTAGAGATGGAAAATCTATATGGATGGGAGCCGATGGATGAAGATATAGCGAACCCTCACCTCACACGCGCAAGTTGTCGTCTTGGGCCATGAAGACTCACATGGATGAGCGACTTCAATGTATACGAGGAATCCTGCATTTCACGTTGAATGAAGAAAGTGCCCCATATCTAACACATGAACATTAGGTCCTGTAAACATGTTTAGATGAGCGGGTAAGCATTGTCTTAGTAAAGGTATCACTGAAGATGCATGAAGGAACATAGAAAAAGTGACAACTATAAGGGCATTAGTACATGAGGGAAAGGAGAAGGTCAAGGAGATCTAGAGGCGTGATGAGAAAAGGACTTAGCTGAAGTTAGGACAGAAGCACTTGAAAGTATGACATAGGATGTTAGGGATAAAATTTTGAAGATGAAGCCACAACCTGGAATCAAAAGTTCAAAAAAACCCCTCGGGGATGCATTATATACACACCCCGGTCGGGATGGTGATAGAGAAGATCCCTTACATATGCCGACATCAAAGGACCCGCAGAGGAAATAAATAGGGTAAAACCCACCATTGCCATAAAAATTGCAAGTTATGAGTTGTTTCTCCAAGCCTTAAGAGATAAATTGAAAAAGGCGGATCAAGCTTTGAACACGTGCATGACATCGATGAAATTGTTAGGATGAGGAAAATTGTAGAAGATAATGAAGTCCTCAAAGCCATGAAGGATGAGACACTTGGGAATGTGGAGAGACTTGTTGTGGTAGAAGAGAAGTGCAAAATTCTTTAAAATGCCCAAGCACCACATGAAAAAGGCTAAAGGAAATAGGTAACAAAATTGTTGGGAAGATGGACTATATGGAGGGTATGATTTCTAGTATGCAAAATATTTGTAGAATTTTATAGAATGAAAGGGAGAACATGACCCCGATGAACTACATATCGTAGTCATAGATATCCCGAGAAAAAACAAGTGAGGTACTTAGTGATTGGAAGACATTGGAGGTAGAAATTAAGAATGAGTATCCAAAATTAATACCGCTTGTTGAGGAGGAGAGCATTGAATGATATTCCATTATTTTGTTTCATTATTTTATTCATTGTTCTTTTGGAGATATAAATGGGATTACCCATTGCCGGAAATAATGCATTTTAGTGTGGGGTAATATTGAGTAGAGGAAAGATATCTCAAGGATGAAAATTCATAATGATTGGGCACGCAGACACGGGGCACATAGAAGGATACATAAGTATAATAGAACAACGCGCGCTTAGAACGAGTGTACATAGGACTTAGTCACTTTTATAGATCTGGAATATTTTTGGAGATTGAGTGCCGAACACATAATGATGAGGAGACTTGTAGATCACACAAGAACATTTTGGGATGTGCAAAGTTTGAGCGCCATGCATAGTTTTGATCTAATAATAGGATTTCTATTTAGAGTTAACTATAGGAAGTCTATTATTAGAACACTTGCATGTTTTGTATTCCCTTGTAAAGGTGCATGGCTATTATTAGCATGTAGCCTATTTTTGGAAGGTGCATAGGTGGTGAAGGGAAAGTCCCCACCCACCCACCACACACACACACATGTATTGATTTGCATGGTTACGAGAGCATGTTAGTCTTGATTCTTGTAGAGTTATGTTGTGGATTTGTTAGCACACATAACCACATAAACTAGATCTTGAATGTATGAAGCTTATGTGTTTTGTAATGTTTAATATAATGGATCATATTGGCTGGATAATGGTGTTAGATGTGAGTGAATATGGTTCTTGCATGGTAAATCTTATTATGATCATTGTTTAGTCAATCTTTCATATGGTTTAGATCTAGATCTGGTTCATGCACTCTGGTTAACTTAATTATCTGTTATGGATTTTAATATACACATGCTCAATCATGCTAATATTCTAGACAAACAACTATAAAGAGGGACTGGTACCTTTGCACACTTGAGTGAGCACTCGCTCAGTGAGTGATGTGTCAACACACCTTAGGTTATTTGCGGTGAATTCTAGGCTACATCGGGGTTGATACTCACATTAGGCATGCCTATCCGAGAAGGAGAAGAGCTATCCTTAGCCATTAGGGGTTTCTAATGGATCATAGGGCAAAGAGTTATAAGATACGGGTTCACCAAAATGATTCAATAAAATCTAAATTATTTTATATGAATCTAAATGCACAACTATGATATAAATGATATATAATAAAATATGAATGCTAAACAATTTATTTGATCTTATTAATAAAAGGAAATAAGATGGATAAGGCACTTACCTTGATTTTTATCACCTTGCGGTGACTGGGGGTGAGTAGTGTGATGAAACAAAAGAACATACTATCGAAAAACCACGAGAAAAATGTAAAGCAAAGGTGGATTTGGCTGAACTGGGGCACTTGGAGAGCGATGGGGGCACCTTGGTCATGATTCTAGGCACCTAAGTTTACACAAAAGGTCAAGATCTAGTTACGATATGGTTGTTAGGGATTTACACTTGTTCACCTTTGTCACATGTATGTCACACTTGGATTACCGAGGTACATGTAAACATGTTTGTAGACATCTAAAATTTTTACATGGTTAATTACAATTAACCCATCCCGTAAATATCCCAACATCACCCATATAATAATTGATTGCAATATTAATTATTATTATTAATCCATTTTTATGGATTATAATTTTTGTTAGGGAAGGATGCTATCCAAGAAGCCCATGGTTATAGGTAGGTTCTGAATGACTATGAGAACGTGTCTGGGAAACTTGTTAACTACCACAAGAGTGCTATCTTCTTTATCAATGTGGATGAACAATGTCAGTTAAGACTATCTCCCATCCTTGGCTACAAAATCAAAACTTTCTTGGATTCATACCTTGGAATGGCTCTCATTCACAAGAAAAAGACCTAACCACTTGGAATTCCCTCATTGAAAGAGTCAACTAGAAGCTTACCACATGCAAAGGATCACTCACCCAAGGGGTAAAATCCAACTCCTGCAAATTTCTCTTCAAGGTATTCCCATATATGTTATGTCTCTTTTTAAATTGCTTGTAAAAATTATTGATGCTTTGGAAAAGATACAGAAATAGTTCTTGTGGGCTAGAGTGGAGGAAAAATTCAAATACCCCCTTGTGGCCTGGGAAAAAGTTACTAGACCTAAAAACTGTGGGTGATTAGGCCTAAAAGATATCAAATTAATGAATGATGCCTTGATAGCAAAATCCGGTTGGAGGATCACCAAAGAGGAGGGATTATGGGTTAACATTATTAAAAATAAATATTTAAGGAATACTTGCATAATGGAAACTTTTTTCCTTTAAAAGACTTTCCTGTTGGTTCCTTATTTTGGAAGTATTTTGTGGCCTCCAAGGACATCTTGGGGAAGGGTATCAAATGGAATATTGGGAAAGGAAATAAATTTTTTTTTTGGCAAGACTGTTGGTTAGAGGATTCTCCTCTAGCTTTGATAGAGCCCTAGAAAGTTGTTTTCCATTTCTATGAGGAGAGGGATAAAGTTAGGATCCAAGACTATTGGGAATGGAGTGAGGAAGGACCTAAGTGGATGGAAATTGTGCCTCCCTTAATTATGAAGGGCCCTTGCAACCTTTCCTTGATATCAAATCCAAACTAAGGAACATTTATATTCCTAAGTTTTGTTCTCATGATGACTCGTTATCCGGAAAGAAGAGTTATTGGGTCATTTCTCTATTGAATCAACCTATCTATTAAACTTCAAAGCTTTGGTTCAAAAATACTACTGGAGCCAGCTCTGGGTGAAGGACCTCATTCCTAAGGTGAACATATTTTTGGCTTCTTTGCCCAGAACAAAATTCTTTTGTTGGAGAATATGAAGAAGAGGGGCATAATTATTTCTAGCAGATTCATCTTATGTGGTATGCAAGAGGAAAGTGTTCATCATCTTTTTGTTCTTGCCCCTTCTCTCAAGCTTTTTTTTACGTAGGGTGATGGATTTTTCAATATCTAATGGGTGCAACCTACATCCATGGAAGATTTTTGTTTCCAATGGACTTGTCCTTTTAGGTATCCAATTTTGATTGGTGCATGGAGGATGGCCCTTCCTCACTCTTGCTAGAACATTTGCAAGGAAAGGAATGACCACATCTTCAAGGATAAAAATCCAATATCAAAGGACAAGTGCCCACTTGTGTGCTAGTATCAAGGAAAATATTAGATTATTAAAATGAAAGATCAAGAGTTCTGTCCTAAGATAGATCTGCAGGTTCTCAAATGGTTTGCTTTTAGTCCTCTTGTGATAAGGCCCCATAAACCTGCCTCAAATTGGTCCAAACCGGAGGAGAATGTCTCAAAACTGAATTTTGATGGGGCTTCTAAGGGTAACCTAGGACATGATGTGAATGGTGGGATAATTAGATACCACAAATGAGAATGAATACGAGATTTTGTGGGACCTTTGGGGATACAAAGTAACAATGTTGGTGAAGCTAGAGCCTTGTTTTGTGGGATGAATTTGGCTAGGGAGAAAGGGATTAAAACCTTACATATATAAGGTGATTCCCTACTCATTTTGAATGCCGAGAAAAAATGAATTCCATCAAAAACTGGAAACTTGGAAACATTATACATGATGTTGAGGAAATCCTAAAGTACTTTGATAATTATTGCATCACACATACACTAAAAAAGGGAAATAAATGTGCTGACGACTTAGCAAATGTGGGGGTGATTTGTAATGATTTATCAATCAGGTGAAGGGTGATGAAATACCCCATCACATTAATATTTAATTAACCATGACAAGTAATTATTGCGACATTATTGGTCACATGAGCGAGACTGTCATGTTCAAGTTCCAAGGAAGGGGTGATAAGTATGACAAGATATTCACGAGGATTTTCATTTACGTCGTGTTTGTGGTGATTTTTTTCTGTGTTTAGGCCTCTAGTTGCTAATAGTGGAATCATGGGGGAGGTAGAGTTCGGTCAAACCATCAAGCCATGGAGCTCTTCTCAATAATCAATCGCTCTGGCATATTTTCAAAATTGGGGGCTTTCAAAAATTTATCCCTAAATTTAAAAGCCATGACGCCACTCTTACCATAGATTTTGGTAGGGCTTTGGAGGAGGGTAGGGTCACGGTTCATGGAATGGAGCTTGTTATCATAGATAAATTCATCGTCGAGGTCACAGGCATGGAGATGGAAGGCCAAAAAATATTTAAAGACCATAATCATAGACATAATGAAATCCATACTTATTTTGGAGGTAAGGAGAAGGTTTTTTCCTCTCTAATGGTATTTCTTGGTCTTGCATTACTAGCATATGGAATGAAGTTTTCCTTTATATTATGTGTTACATTACTCTTGAAGGGAAGTTTCACAAAATCTATACGCACCACTGTCTTTGTCGAACATGTTGAGGCATCGCATCATGACGAGTATTCCTTTCTTTCTATACATGTCATTGTCTATTTCCATCTCGTATTTTCAAAGAGGTAAGGTGGAATCACCTATTCATGGTGGTCTTATTCTTCTTTTGTATCAAAGTGGAAAACCATTGGTGTGCAGATTTTGGGGATAAAACGAAGGACGATATAACTTTAGTGGTGTTTGGCCAAAATGCATTTTGGAAATGCCCTTGATGACTACATGGAAGGGATTTAGGGTCAGAATGTTGGATTGGCTAAGGATAGTCATCGAGAGAGATGAAAGAGCTAGAAAAAGTGGTTAGACAATTATAGGGAAGATTGATATGTGGAAAGGGGCACGAAAAGAGGAAATTTCAACTTCATATTATCTATTCGGATGAAGAAGAGGGAGGGATGGAGATGCAAAATGAAGAAAAGTAGGAGAATCAATAGGAAGACTCCTCTAGTTCCTAGAGTGGTAATTCAAAAATCCATAATAAGAATTAATGTTTATGTTTATTTTACTAGGACCTTTTTCCAATTGTTAGTGAACTAGTGTTTTCTTTGGCTATATGATGTTTAATTTTTGGCTTGTTTAGGTGTTTGATTTTTGGACTTGGTGTTTGAAGTGAGTTAAAATTGTTTAACTCTTTTTAGTTTTTTTCATCATTTGTATCTCTTTGGATCCCCTCATGATGTAATCTTTTAATGTAAGGCTTCGAGAGCCCATCCATGCTTATTACCCAATCTAATAAAAATTATTATTAATCCATTTTATCATATTTACCCTTTATCATTTATTTTATCATTTCATCATTAATCCTTTAAATCCATTATTACATCCCATTTTATCATTAATCTCATTAATCCATTATTATATCCTATTATCCTATTTTAATTCTTCATTAACATTTCCTAGGAATTTAATATTCCTACATCTACCTACCCACCTACCCTACACATCCCTACACCTATCCTTTCCATGTAACCTCACCCCTAATAAAGATTTATTAACCTAATATAATCCTAATCCTAATCACATCCTCACACCTCTAAATCTAGAGGCTTCTATTTCTAGAAGCCTCTCTAAACTTCTGTCCATTTAAAAATTCAAATAAATCTTCCACTCTCCATGGAGACTTCTCTCAAATTCTAGAAATCTCCATTCTTCTCATGCATCCTCCACCCTTGATCTCAATCCAACTTGGCTTAATCCTAGCCATTGAATCCTCCACCCATTAAATATAAATTGAGCTCTCTTCCTCCATGAGAGCTAGCTTGGAACAACTTGAAAATCCATAACAAACATTTTCATTTTTATCTTTCAATCACTCAATTAATCCATCATCCAATCCTTCATCAATCATCAAGTGATCCAAGTAAAATCAAGGGGACGTCTATCCAAATGACTCTAAAATATGAAGCAACCAAGATCAATCTAACATCTTGAGCACATCCAAAGTATCAAGGGAGCTCTTCATTTGAAAAGTGAAGGTATTGAATTTCTTTCTCCCTTCCATCTCAATATGAGGTATTGTTGAATATATTAGATTTAGGAATCAATTGCTTTGTTTTTGGTTTCTAAATTTTATCTAATCTTTTCCACATATACATTTTGGCACCCACCGTGGGGCTTACCCCCAAAATTTTTGATTTCTTTTAGTAGCATTTCATATTATAAACAAAATGTCCAAATTTGAGAAATTTTTGTTGAGATTTACCCCTTGAAATTTCAATTTTTGTAAAGTCTCACGTTCAGCGCTTTTGACTGAAACAACAATTTTGTAAACCCCATGGTGATTTTGTAAATACTTCAATGCTTTGTTCAACTTTTAAAACCCCAAAATTTCCATTTTTGATAAAGTAGCACTTTTGTAGCCAAAGTAACACTTTTGCACACAAAGTGGTGCTTTTGCAGGTAAAGTGGTGCATTTGCGGATATAGAGGGGATTTTGTTCTATTTTGGTGCCTTTAGTTTGATTTTTTCCCTAACTTCTAAGAGGCATAAATTTTGATCCCAAACTCAAAATGACTTCGTATTGTTTTCACGAAAAGTTATAGAAAAGCTCTATGCGATGACAAAGTGTTAATTTATAATTTATAGTTTAGTTTTTCATGGTTTTAATTTTCCTAATTGTTTCATTTTAAGTAGAAATTGAGTTACATTTTCTTATTCCAAACTACTAACACTTTTTGTGTAGCCTCCTATGCTTACCAAAGATAAAAATCAACATGAAACTACTAATCCTTTTGTTTTGTAACTTGTTTAGTCCAAGAAATTGGGTTCAAAAATCAAACTACTAACATTTATTTTGTAGGGCCTCCTCTTGAAGACCCAATCATCAAAATAATAATATTTATCATTTCATTTTATCATCTAACATTTAATAATCTTGAATTTATCATCCTTAATATTACATTTATCATCCTCTTGTTCATCCTGAAGGTGAAATCATGTATGCTCTCCTCTCGCGTCCTAGGATGATCTTGAGGATCAAAAGTGGCTAGCCTTCCCTTTTTTATTTTATAGGGGCAACATGACATGGAAGTTATATCCATGCACTTGTTATAGTCCTACGGGTCTTGTGATTTTGGGCTTTATCTCCACGCATGTAGAAACACCCCATTAACTGGAAGGGTATACAAATTCTTAGTCAATTGTCGTTATTGGCTAAGAATTTTCTTGCTTTAAAATCAATGTGAAGTGAGGGGCTTCCACGTCCCAATAACTAAGCCTTAGACATCATCCTTGTAACATGGAATTGGGCCCCATGTACCGTAAGGTATATCGGTGACGCCCTAGTGAGCTCATGCATACTAGACTAGGAAACCTCTTGGCCGCATATTGAGCTATAGTGAAAGGATTCCACACTCCCCGAGATCACCTGCTAGATGACCCCACATTGACATATAGGTGGAGAGCCAATTATGCCACCATCATCGGTGTGTGGTATTGAAAGTGAGGTATAACTTGATTGTAATCCCACTTGACTAGTTAGGGGCATGTTTATTTCTTGTTTGTGAGTGTATTTAACCATCCCATTATTTTAAATGTTTAATTAATCAAACATCATCATAATTAACTATCCCTAATCACATGATACTTATCCTAATACTATCACCATCTTTAATCCATTATCTTAATCCAAAACTAATCATCCACACATCCTATTAAACCATGGCCTTTGATCCTAAATCCGCATCCTCTCCAAACAAACATCCAAACCCCTATCTATTTTCTAAATCCATTAACCAAGTTATCCCATCATCCCCCACCCATCAAATTCAACCATCTCACTTTGACCACGAAGTCCCACACACCATCTAACACATTAACAAACAAATCTCAAACCTAACATCCTACCTTAACCAACCCTCTCCCCATCATCCAAACCAACCATCCCATGTTGATCCTAACCTCCTAAAAACCATCCAACTACTTAACTAACAAATATCCGATCTTCAATCTTCAATCAACCAATCACCTTCTAAACCATCGTCTCTAACCAACCCCATCCACAATTTCCCCTTTTTAAGATCCCTACCCCTTACCCCATTGATCTCTTCCTTAAGGAACCAAAATTATCTCAATCCACACTTCGACACGAACAACATAAACCGCATATCCCCAAAATCTAATTACGTCAACTTTCACCACCTCACTAACTATGACCTATACCAAGAAGACCTCCTTTATGTCCTTGCTAATCTAGCCACCAATCCCAAACCCACACAACCATCCCAAACCCCAACCCCAAATCCCCTATCATTCATCATTACCCACACCTTCCTTCCATCAAAAATCATACAAATAATCCACCATCCAAAACCTCAACTCCTAAATCTAATCATCATCAAACCTATCATTGAGTCCCATTCACGTATCCATATTAATCCCAATAACTTAACCTAAAACTATCATCACCCACATCTAATCTTAGTATTCCTTCCTTGTCATCTTCATCATCCCAATCCAATCCTATGGAATTTCTCCTTGATAATCCCACATCCCCTAATCCACCATCAAATTCAAACTCTAAGCCTATTTCATCCTCTCCATCACCTATGCCTAATCATGTCAAAACTCTCTCATCCACCATGACTTCTAAGTCACCCTCGTTCCCTTTTATCCCTAATCATAAACCATCAAATGTGGATCCTATTCCACCATCACCATCTTCACATAATCCTAATCCATCCCCTTCATCACCTAAATCTCACACTATCCTATCCTCTAATCTTATTTCATCTCCCCATCCCCCAATCCTAAAATACATAAAGTGGCTCCTAAGTCACCAACTCCCAAACATAATAAATCCAATCCGAATCCTACCCAATCCAAGTATACCACCTTCATCTAATCCATCCCCTAAATTGATCAAATCTAATGTGGTTCCTATGCCACACCCATCTCCCAATTCTCCTTCATCTCCAACATCACCCAAATCTAATGTAACCCTTGTTGGGCCCCTAAGGAAGCTATGCACCTAAGTCGTGGAAGGGTTTGTCGCATGCTAGTAGGGTGTATAGGTTGGTGCAAAAGGGTTTGTTGCACATTAGTAAGGTGTAGAGGTTGGCACAAAAGTAACTTTAAGGAAAGCACAAAGGTTCATACCGGGAAGAACAAGGTCAGGACTTAACCACATTTTGGATCACGATTAAAGTCACGATAGAGGAACACGTGGAGATGCAACCAAAATTGGTTATGGATAAGATTAAGACATGGAGACTTGCAACTTAAGGAAAGAATATTATGGGGTATAATTATGGTTATCATGAAAGTATTAGGAGCTATAAAAGTGGAGTTAGTTACAGTTAGTTGGAACTTGCATGCTAAAGATACTTGAGTATGGCGAGACATGATGACATTTGGCATGCGATTTGCTCCTGGCTAATGATGAAGTGGTTAAAGGAGATTCCTTCAAGTCTCTCCTTATGTATTGATTTTCATGACGACAAGAGAGAGGTAAATAGAGAAGAGTGAAGAGAAAGATGGGAGAGATCACGGAGGGATATGTTGTAACTTCGTAATGAAGCCATTGTAGAGGAATAATAAGAATCTACTGATGTATTAATTCCATTCATGGATTTATTGATGTATTTGGCTAATGAAATGTTGATATATTAATACAATGGGGTTGTTCCAAAATATCTGGGTAGATGGATCTAAATCTTTGTGTTCTTTATTATGTTTATGGGTTCAAACCCTTACGTTCTTGATAAAGCTCATGGTTTAGATTTGATTCCTCTTTGTTATTATGATGTTTTATTTCACATTATTATGCATCTGTATGGTCAAAATTTCTTTATTTCTGTTATAGAATGTATGCATTTAGATATGTAAATTACTCATCCATTAATAATGAACATTCTTACAAGGCTCACATAAAGGAGGGGCTCGATGCCTGTGTGTTCTCAGTGAGCACCGGTTCATACTTGGGTGATATTTCATCATGCTGTGAGTTTAAGGTTTGGAAAAGTGACTACAATCCCCATATCAAACCTATCCCATTTATCTAAATCAACTAATCCCAAAAATCTAATCCTAAGATAAAATCATCTTCCTCAAACCCACATACTCCAACCAATCCAAAATCAACCAAATCTACTTCGGCCTCCAATCCCAAACCATCCACTTCATCCCCTAGGCATACTCATTCCCCTTCATCTTCTAATCCACAAACATATAATCCAACTCATAAAACCAAATCAACTAAACCATATCATTATCCACCCAATCATGCACCATTACTTCCTACTCCCTCCAAACAATTTAACCTAAGCCACTTCATTCCTTTAGGAGAATCTTTGACCACCATCTTCCATAATCTAAAAACCTTCAACATGATCATCCACCCCTCATCAAATCACATGATAAAAAACTTCCCAAACCATCTTGGTATCAGGAACATTAGTATTATGACTTCCATCGCACTCATGGACATTCAACTGATCATTGCATGTAATTTCGGGTCTTATGTCCAAAACCTCATTAACCAAGGAATTCTTATCCTTATACCTCTCTATCCACCACCTTTCCATCCCAATCGTATTCCTAACCATCCTCCATCATCCAAAACCCAGTTGAAATCCAAACATCGTCAACCATCCAAATCTCATCATACCTCTAAACATCCTTCACCAACCAAAAACCACAACAAATCTCACCTCCCATCCTTTGTTAAGTCGACCTCATAGCAGTGACAAAATTACCACCCCAGTGTGACAAAATTACCATCCCCTTCATACACTATAGCCAAAATATTTTTGTTAATATAAAACATTGAGGAAAAGGCTTAGGCATCCATGAACAAGGCATTCATGAACCCATCTCCCTTCATCAAAATCCATGTCGTTTAGGCTTAGGGTATAAACCTAACACTAACAAATACCCTCCAAGTATTCTATCATAAACCATTTCTACCACTCTTATTGATCCTACCATCCCAACCACTCAACCCAATCACAAATCCAATACCAAACACCTAAAAATGGATTGAGCACATAATTCGTTGCATGCGCACGAATGTTATTTCCTTCCCACCCATACTCCTTCCATCCAACATCCAAATCCATTTGCATCTAATCCATTCTTATCATCACATCCAGTCATATCCTTTTCCAATCCATTCATTTGAATAATTGATCAACTTGGTCACACATGTCGTAAGACAATAGTACCTACTACAACCATGTGACCTTGGTCTATCATTACCCCCAACATTCAAGCACACATGTCCTCCTAGAGATCTACATACTTCAACACACTTAATAAAATTATGGTGAAGACCCTTAGGTGCATCTTTTGACATTCTATCTAATGTCATCACCCCACTCATTTCCATCCCCCCATCAAGCCACTAGTGATTCTTAACCCCTTGAGAGTTATTAAGAGAGTGCAATATCTTTATGTAAAAAAATCAAAATATAAAAAAATCACATCAAAATTAAAAACATCAAATAAAATCAACCTCAAGGCTCTCTCTAGGGGTGTTTCTAGCAACTCTACCAGGGATATGGATGCCTAGTTGGTAGTAGAGAAATGTTGTGACAAGAATCAGATGTATCTCCATTGGGGCTATGGATGCCCGATCGACAATGTAACAATACATGACTTATCCTTCAATTCACCTTCCATTTGCCTATTAACTTAATCTCTCCCTATACATTGGATAGTTTGTCTTTACACATTACCCATTAAGTCTTTAGATCAAACGGTAATTAACCATCACAATCACACACACTTTGATCTCATAGAGACATAGGGATTGCATATTGTGCAGTATTGTTTAGAATTTGGTCATAATTTTGTTTTAGTCTAAATATTTATTTACATGTGTTTTTCGGATCATCTTTTGTTCTTCACTGATGTTATTTTCCTTCCATCCATCACATCCACATCATTTTCCCTTGGATCAAACATCGTGATTAGATAATGATCCTCTCCTCTTTCATCCAATCCTCCTCATGTCCCTTTCAAACCGTCGTCATCATGAATGGGGAAACCTGACTACCATCTACTTAGGGCATAATCCATTTTAGATACCCCTCACTTCACATCCCGCCATACATCCTGGGGGAAAATTGAACTCATTCATCCATCCACACAGTTCACCCTACTTTACACTGGGGGCACACAACATCTATCACTCACTCCATCCCTTCTATACTTAGGGGCATATCTTATCATCTTCCATATCCCTTTAATCTTATCCTATACATCCCTCATCCTATCTATCTCCCATCCCACATCCTATTTAATCCTAACCTATCAACCAATCCATATCCTATCCAACTTATCTAATTTCCCGAATTATTCCCTTTCATCCTACCAAAACACAACTTGGAAATTTTAGGATAAAGTCACATCCAACCTTATATCCCTTACCATCCCCCATGAGCCATCCCATCCTAAATCATGTCATCTTAAATCCAACATCCCAATACAATCCAAAATCCTAACTAAATCCAAAACTCCCAACTAAATCCAAAATCTCAATATCCAACATCAAAAATCTAAACATTTCAAATCCAAAATCTCAAACATCCAAAACCCAAAAATCTAAAAATCCAAAAATTCAAACCTCCAAAAATCCAAAATATAAAAATAAAAACATCCAATATAAAATCATCTCAACATCTAACATCCAAATCTAAAAATCAAAACATCTAAAAAATCAAAACATTCTAAAATTACAAAAATACAATGTGTGTTTTTGCTTGTGTGTGTTTGTTTGTTTGTCTACATTTACATTTTGGTTGATGATATGAGGCCCCTTTTGATTCTTTTGCATGACTGATGATACAAGGCCACTTTTTTGGTCCAATGATATGAGGACCATCATAATATTAATTTATCCAATGATACAGGATAAGGGCATTTGGAAATTCAGTCATCACGGTCCTTATACCATGGGCCTTTTGCTCTATGCCACATTAATCACACTGCTAATGATGATAACAATGGGCACTTTATGGTAGCAAACCCCCTTATCATCACCACACTTAATCCTCATCATCATATAAATAACTATCTAACCTCCTCATCCTCTTATCCAATCAATCCTTTCATCAATCAATCAATCTCCACATCTAAATCTTATCATCTCACATCCAACATCCAAAATCCTCACCCCTTGGCTGGGGCATCTTTGATACAAAAACTAATCCTCATTCTTGCATACAAACATCCTCAATATTCTAATCCTTTAAATCAAATCAACCATCCTCAAATCACATCCTCTAATCCAAAATCCTAAATCTTCACCCTTGTCATACATCGTTGACTAGGGCATTCTCAAATCTAAATCCAAAATCCAAAATCTTCACCCTTGTCATACATCGTTGACTAGGGCATCCAATATCTTCTATTCCTCTAATCCTCTCTCCTATTCTTCTATTCCTCTAATCCTCTATCCTATTCTTCTAATCTCCTATTCCTCTAATCCTCCTATCTTCTAATCCTCTAATCCTAATCCTCTACATCCTCAAATATTCTCATCCTCTCTCATCTAATCACTCTAGCCTCTCCTTTTCTTGAGTGGTTACTCGAATTACTCCTCCCCACCTAACCCCTCGAGGGGGCATCATATCACCATCATCTTATCTTCTTTTTCTTTGAAAAATCATTACTATGCAATAACCATGCAAAGAGGGGAAAATGTAAACATCTAAAATGTCGACATGGTTAATTACAATTAACCTATCCAAAAATATCCCAACATCACCCATATAATAATTAATCACAAGATTAATTATTATTATTAATCCATTTTATCATATTTACCCTTTATCCTTTATCATTTATTTTATCATTTCATCATTAATCTTTTAAATCCATTATTACATCTCATTTTATCATTAATCTCATTAATCCATTATTATATCATATTATCCTATTTTAATTCTTTATTAACATTTCCTAAGAATTTACTATTCCTACACCTAGCCTTTCTATGTAACCTCACCCCTAAACATCATTTATTAACCTAATCTAATCCTAATCCTAATCACATCCTCACACCTCTAAATCTAGAGGCTTCTATTTCTAGAAGCCTCTCTAAACTTCCCTCCATTTAAAAATTCAAATAAACCTTCCACTCTCCATGGAGACTTCTCTCAAATTCTAGAAATATCCATTCTAGAATTCTCCATTCTTCTCATGCATCCTCCACCCTTGATCTCAATCCAACTTGGCTTAATCCTAGCCATTGAATCCTCCACCCATTAACTATAAATTGAGCTCTCCTCCTCCATGAGAGATAGCTTAAAATAACTTTAAAATCCATAACAAACATTTGCCATTTTTATCTTTTAATCACTCAGTCAATCCATTATCCATCTATAATCTATCATCATCTAATCCTTCATCAATCATCAAGAAATACATGTAAAATCAAGGTGAGGTGTTGCCTAAGTGACTCCAAAAATTTGAAGAAACCAAGATCAATCCAACATCTTGAGAACATCCAAAGCATCAAGGGATCTCTTCATTTGGTAAGTGAAGGTATTTCATTTCTTTCTCCCTTCCATCTAGCTCAATCTGAGGTATTGTTGAATAGATTAGATTTAGGAATCAATTGATTTGTTTTTGGTTTCTAACTTTTATCTATGGATTTCCACATATACACATGCAATGAGGAAAGCACCTAAAAACCCTCAACTAGACATTAAATCCTAAAAAAAAGAAAGACGCATATTGAGGGGTCGATTGTTCTCAACCACCAAAATTGCGGACTTACAATCGAGTGCCACACTACATCTTATATCCAATGAATTTTTATGTGCTTGTGTGTGCAATAGTGCTCCTATATCACCTTAGTGTCAATGAAGCCAAGATATCAAACAATAACTAGATAAAAATGCAAATGTGTTGATGGAATAAAATGAACTCCCCTTCTTATGCAAAGTGTGTATGTATAATAATGGCCCAAATGTAGTCCCTTGCTCTATGTAGGTAGCTAGAACTTGATAAGAATAGCCTGCCCTTATAATGGTATGTATGTTGTGTTTGTATAGGGATATCTTATTTGATTTTCAACACTAATGACCCGACATGATGAAAATTACCATGGAGATGAGAGGAAAACTAAAAATAATGACCTCAAATGTCAAAAATAAGATCAAACATAAAGAGTATTGGGGCACTCAAGATGGATAGGAGTACCGACGCTAGTGTCTCAGCCTTGGGCACTATTGTCAGAGACAAGTGATGAAAATGAGTGAGAACTAGAGCACACGAGATCCCTAAGACTGACCATAACTATGTGTATGAGGGACACATGTGTAATTCAAATAATAATAAAGACTAACAACACGAGATAAATGGACTATGGAATGGGTCTATAGACACCTAAATTCCACTTTTGCAATCTTATTTCCAAACACACACAAATCACTCTCATTCTTACCATTTCCGTTATAATTAGTGATTTCCACTAATTAACTAATGTTTCTTACCATTTTGGCCAATAAACAGTGCTTTTTTGGTTACCAAACATCTTTCGCATTTAGGATGCCACTTTACGACAAATCATAAGTCAAAATCCTCTTCAAAATAGATAATTAGCAATTATTAGCTAATTAAGCCTATTTTGCCCTTGTTTTGGTCAATATACCCTATTATTGACTCAAACCCCTCTTCCAACCACTCAAAATCAGCCCACTTCCCTTTGAAACATCTCAACAAGCTTCAAAATCTTATCCTAGCCTCCTAATTAACTCTAAGCGGTTGATTAATGCTCCCCACATCTTAATCACTTGTTAATTCACTAATTGGGATTATAAAATCTTAATAATGATTAGCAATTCTAATCTAATTTGTGCTTTTAGTCCCACATGCACCAAAATACTAGTTTTCCCCAAATGGAAAACTATAAAAAGAATTGCCACATACCTTAATACTTTACACCATACTTTGATTTGCATCTCATATAATAAAAATGATTTATAGCTAAGTTCAATTCTTGCCTAAAACCTTCAACAAGGTTAGTAAATGGATATCCAAAATGACCATGTAGTAATTTGGAGAGATCATTTCACCTTGTTTGTAGGAGTAACCATACCCATTTGATTTCCATCTTAGGCCTATTTAGGTATATGTTAGGTAATTGAACATATTAGTAGGCATGATTAGTTAGATTTTGAATTATATTCATGTTAGTTAAGTATTCCATTAAGCTCTTATCCTTAGTGTTACATTCCTAGACTTAGACTCTTGGCTATAGGTGGAAATGGTGTTAGCCTCCCTTAGTTAGTCATGTAATTTTCTTTTGTAAAGTTTAGGGTGATTTGATTTGGCACTCTGGTGGGAGAATACCCCATTTGCATTCATTTTAGAAGCTTTTTAACTTAGTTTCAAAGTTTTTAATTTCAAGTTTTTAGATTAGTTTCAATTTTCCTAGATTAATTTCAAGTTTTCTAGTTTAATTTCATGCTTTATATAGTAATTTCAAGCTTTTTAGATTATTTTCTCAAGCTTTTTAGATTAATTTCAAAGTTTTAGAGTAATTTTCAAAGTTTTGTAGATCAATTTTCAAGCTAGGTAGTTGTTTCAACTAGATTAGTAGTAGAAGTTGTGTTTTCATTTTTTTTTGTAGGATATAAGGAGGTGAAGCCCTATCAAAAATTTATTCAAAAGCCAAAGTTTTGATCTTTTTCAAGAAATCCTCTTCAAAAGTCAGATTTTGGTCACCTACAGGAAAGCCCGTGCCTATGCATCAAAGGGTGCACTTGTGTTCTACTGAGTGCACCCGTGCAACACTAGATTTTTTCTCTTTGTGTGTAACATGCACCTATGCATCACTGGGTGTGCCTATGCCTCACTAGATGTGTCTGTCATAATTGAATGTGTAAAATTGATAGAGATGTGCCTATGTAGTACTATGTGCACCCATGATCTATAGAGTGTGCCCATGCACTAAGGAGTGCGCCCACTAAGGTAAAATTGCTTCAAACTTTAAAATTTTATTTTCTGATTTTTAGGGGTTCTATCATTTTTAAAATGTTTTTAGATGCTATTTTTGCCAATTTTTTTGATTTTAGATAAATATTCCAAATAAAATTGCCTTAGGGTTTGACAAGGGATTTTTGATTAAATTGGCTTAGGGCTTGATGAGTGATTATGTTTTCATACTTTGTTTAAGTTTGGAATAGGGTTGTGTATGTTATTATCTTGCACCTAGTGTGATCTTGAGAATCAAAAGCACATCTAAACCACTTTTTTCTTCTTGGGAGTAAGTAGGAACAATCATCATTCATTTTGTGCTTAAGGGAATAAAATTTCATTTTTGACATGTACTTGATCTTTTAGTTTAAGAGATTTTTCACTTGATAAATAATCAAGGATAAAATTTGTGTATGATCTTCCCTTACACCTAGTGTGATATTGGGAACTAAAATCAATTAGTCTCGTCATGAAGAAACACTTGGATTAATTGGGAATAAATCTTACTTTGTAAATTTTTATGGTAGTTAGTTGATTTACAAGCTTTTTCATTGCTATATTTCTATGATATTGTGAATATTTTTGAACTACTAACCATTTGTGTGAAGGACCTAACACTAGTCAAATAAGGGAGGACTTAAACAATTTTTCTAACTACACGTGTGATTGTAGGTTGCCAAAAGGCATGCACAAAAACCACATTAATTATAAAAGATAAAAAATTAACCACAATCATCACATTGTACTTTCAGTTCGGTTAAGAGCTACGGCTCATCCACTTAACTAGGACATAACCCCTTTGGCATAATCCTTCAGCTACAACAATGGGGGTAGTCCTAGGAACCCTAAAGTAGTTCACACAAGAGGGAACCTTGTGAATGAAATAGGAAAGTGCTCCAAAATACCCAATTGATTAGTACACCTTGGTGAGACTAGAGTCAAAGTTATTTCCATTGTGATCCTAGTGATAATAAAACTGAACGCACTAGTTTCTCATTGTATTAGTAGGGGGTAAAGTAAAGCTAGGATACTCCTTTGGAAACCGAGCTCATAGATATTTCTTGTGACGCCTAGAGAGAGAACCCTAGGAAAGCTTGCAGGATTGGATCTGATTTTGTCTTAGTTGTTATACTTGAGAGCTCTCACAAAGTGACAACTTTTTCAGATTCCAACTCTTGTTTTTGAACAAGGGAAAAATATCTTAAACTTGAAATTGCATGATATTTCATCACAAAATCTATTTAGTGTCATTTTGTCCTAGTTTTTCACTTGTCTTAAGACAAGGCAAAACTCTGCCAAAATTACACCAAGTTTATTTCAACACCATTTGGTCTATACCTTTATATTCTTGTTACCCATTTTGGGTAAAAGGAAACAACATATATGGATACCGCTTAGATATCATGTGTCCACCACTTTTATATTCTACTTGCATGACTAGGTTGCATAATGCCGAAGCATGCAAGTGTTGAAAGTTTCCATGGTACGTACTCATGATCTAGTAGGTCCCCTTATCTCATAGACCCATATTTGAGACTTATTATCATCGTAGTTAGGTGATTTCATCTTTGTCTTATTTTTGAGTTTTTACGCTAGCCACATTATAGCCATACAATTGAGATATTTACGTCTTATTTCCATTGTGAAACTTGGCCTAAATATCTATATTGTATCGTTACACTACTCGCACGTATAATAATTCCTAGATATACTTAGGTGTAGTTTGTACATCCTAGATTTGTCTTGATTTTTGTGAGTGTTGATGATACATTATTAGCATCACGATAACATCATTTTGACACTAAAAATTTTACTTTCTTGCAAATCTTGGTTCACATGTCCAAATAGTGTCGTTACATCGCTCACATTCTACCGTCCATTTTACAAGAATTAGACTTTGTTAGTGTTTAGAAACTAGTTTTAAGTATATCTTGTTAGAAGATTTCGTCAACATTCTCTTATCATTTAGGCCTTGTTTATTTCAAACTTTACCTAACTTGTGATATTGTGTTGTCACTATTTGGTTTCAAACCTAAGGATCAAAATCTTAGGAGTAAACTATTTATTGTGACTGAATTTTGAGTATTATACATCATTGTATTGTTCTAGAAAAATTCATGTCATATATTACCTTGTTAAGGTAAGTCATTTTTTTCATTATCCTTAGGTTCACGTTGAATTATTGGATTTGTGGCTATTTTATAGTCACCATTCTTTTCAGGACGACTTAGCGTTGATACGCTGCAAAAATTTGTCTAGGGTCCCTTTTTAGTAAACCTTAGTGGAAATATTTTGTGTTGTACCTCCTATTTTGAGTATGCCTACTACAAGAATGGGATCCCAAAGATTATAAGCCAATATATTTGGAGGTGACAACCTCTTTTAGAGGATAATCTCATGGTTGACCATAGTGGTGGAGAGGAGGATTCTCCTCGTATGGATGTAGAGCATCATCCCACCAATTTTGACGATTACATTTTTCAAAATAAACATGAGGTTCGATGCGTGAGTTATGGAACTAGGAGCTAAGTTATATTACATAGTAGACCCTTCTCTCATTGCCGTAATGGTTTGAGGAGAAGAAGAAGTAGACCGACCTCATCATATTATTAATGAAATATTAAACCTAGGTCATGCCTCTACTTCTGCACGACAGAATAATGACAAGATACCTTTTAAAAATGATGGAGATTATCAGTACATGTTATTAGAGTACATTGTGAAGACAACGAGGAACATGTTCATCATGCACAACCACCTCCTAACGAAGATCATCACAAAGTACCTATTCAAGAGGTGACATTAGAAAAATAGGTCCAAGCCATCACTCTCCAATTGGCAAGTTTGGCTTCATAGATACAAAAGGAACAACCAAAAGTTTTGAAATAAGATATACCAAAGGCAAAACCTAAAGCTTCCTTTCACGAGTTCTAAATAAACACTCCTCGATGAGAGACATAAAGAGATCCTCGATGAATATATTATCACAGATAATAGGAGTGGGAATACACCTAGATTTAATCCTACATATAGACCTACCCCACCTACAAAAGATCTACATTTCAATCAAGAGTGGTCCACTATGAAGAATGCCCTTCTAAAATTACAAGAAGGAAAAATTAGTAACAATAAAAATACCAGTTTGATGAGTTGTGCCCTTATCCGTTTGATAGGGCCATGCTACAAGTACCTTTCCCATGACACTTTTATTTTCTAAAGTTTGAAAAGTATAAGGGAAAATGTGACCCTTATGACCATATCAAATATTTTTATATGGCATGCCAAGAGGTTGCATATAGTGACAATTATCTTATACACCTCTTCCCATGGAGTTTAGGAGGACAAGCGTTAGAGTGGTTTTTACACACCCTCAAGGGATATCTATCTACATGGCCAAAATCAGATGAACACTTTGTATAAAACTTCTCATTCAATATTGAGAGTGATGTCACCATGTTATATCTCTGTAATTCCAAACAATGAAACATCGATAACTTCACTATGTTTTTACAATGATGAAGAGGATTAGCTAGCCGCTTTCCTTGCTCCATACCCAAAAAATAGTTGATAAGAATTTTTTCCCAAACCTCCATCTAGACATTACGTTCCACTTACAAATGCATTGTGGTAACACATTCGAAGAGGTAATAAAAAGGGAGTCAAATTGAAAAGGCATTGTTAGCTAGGGGGCTCTAAAACCTTTCTCCCATGATCATAACAATTCCAAATATAGAGACAAACAAATGCTTGTTCATAATAAGAAAAAAATTGTCATTAGTGATGTGATAACAAACTCTAAGTGAGTGGAATCTATTTAGAACCACACACCTTTAAAAATTGGAAAGGGAAATCTACCTACGAAGTATAAACACCATACTTTCACCCCTTTATCTAAATCCATATCATCCATACTAAAGTAGTTAGAGGCCGTAAACATGGTTAAGTACCTGAAACACAACCCTATAGGGACGATGCACCTAAACCATCATGGTTTAGGGATAATGAATTTTGTGGATTTCACTATGTAAAGGGTCACAAAACTGACAAGTGTTTAAGATTAAAACACTACATTCAAGACCTAATCGATAGTGGTGATATAGAAGTAGATTCTGCTGCTGCCAAGTCTCCACAAAAATTGGGTATTTTCAAAGAACCTTTCCTCAACCATGAGGGAAAGAAAAATCCAGATCAGGGATAGTCATCTCAGAATAAGAATGCTAACTATGTGTCAAACAAAGACCATTTTGATGCCTTGATAGGTTGTGTTGATCCACTCATTGAAAAAATCAATATGATTAGAATTAAAACAAGAGAGTGCATTATGGCAACGTGACGAGCTCACCTTGTTATCTTAGAACCTACTCCCCCTCCTCCTCAAGAGAGTCACTATGATGTGTTAGATCAACTAGAGAAGACTACAACTAAGATTTCAATCTTATACCTTATAAATATTTCTAACATCCATAAGGATATAATTTGTAAAACCTTATAGGGATCGGAGTATGTATTGATGTTGACCCAACACATTTACAGGCCATGGTAGCATAAATCACTCCTTTAGAACACATAACATTCAACCCTAAAGAAGATTTAGTAGAAAATCCCTCCCATAACCTGCCCTTATATATTGAAGTAATAATCAAGTGTAAGAAGGTCAAGAGAGTGCTTGTGGATGGTAGAACGGATCTAAATATTTTTACCCTTAAACTAGGTAGTCAACTAGGCTACACAGAAGCTGATTTGGAGACAAATCTCATCACTATAAAGGCATATGAAAATGAAGAACAACAATCAGTTGGAATGATCACCTTCTTATCGGAAGTTGGTCCCATAACACATGATACAAAGTTCCATGTCTTGGAGTTGGAACTCCCTTACAACATTTTACTTGGCCGCCCATGGATTCATGTCATGCAAGCCATGCCGTCAACATATCATCAGTGTTTAAAGTTGCAACATGAAGGACAAACACTTACTATACAAGGGGATCCCCAACCATTTGCTCATTGCAGAGCATTGTCAGGCTATTTTCCTACCATCTACGAGTGTCCCTCTATGGATATTGTTGTCCCTGTTCAGTCAGAGGCCCTCACTTCACAAGTGGATCCAAATACCTTGTCTACCAATGAAAATGGTGATTCCACCTTAGAAACTCCCTTTGCTACATGGGAGATGAAGGTCATACAAATATTTTGTGGAGAGTACTATCTGTAATAGGCCCTTATGGTTCAAAAAATTCCCTATCTTCCAAAGCACATGGTAGGCCGTGTTACAAATTCCAAAGATCAATGGAGACTTACCCTTTTGAAAATTTTACTCCTAGTGGCTTATTAGAAGACAAAAGGTTTCTTAAAGATATTGTATTCCATCCTGATGATGATGAAATGGCTATATGCTACAAGTCATCCAAGTATCCTATTATGAATTGAATAATGCTCACTATGAGATATCAAGGATGTGGTTGTGGCTGATAAGAACAAGGTTTGTTAGAAGCTTTCTCTTTTAATACCTCATCGTATAATGGGTAAATCAGGTATTGGCATCCATTTGTATGAGTCTCACTCTTCAGATGATGAGTATGCCTCTTCTGAGTGTGAGGATAGTTTTTCTAAAAATGAAAGTGAAACAAATTCCAAAGTGTAGTCTTTACGAAGACCTCACCTCTATGAACCTATTCTCTAACATGGTTATCCTTACCATAACCCCTATTACACCCACCATATCCCCTATAAATCAGACATTAAACCTCATCTACCCATCACTCATGAATTGGGACCAACAACAACACGTACCTATTGATGTGTTTCAGAACGATGAGGCTATTGGTGAGTTCATAGGCATCAAAGATAACATTCCAAGAAACAATCACAAGAAAGGATTCTCCATTCAACTCAACACACATGCACTTCAGAGAGGAGGTAGAGTTGTGTGGAAACTTAAGTAAAAAAGTGAGCAAGGGAAAGAGTCCTATATAAAATCCTTACAGAAAGAAAAAGTCCAAGTCCTATAGTGAAAACCTCTTTGAGGCGCTTATGGAAAAACAAGCAAGAATAACCTATGGACAAGATGTTGTACCCACTTAAAGATGAGGATCTCCCCAAACCACCTTTGGTAGAGGAGGATATCAATCTCCCTCTTGATCCTACACACATGGAAGATGAATCCAAGATACTAGTGGAGGAAATAATAAATGTTAACATCGGCATAGAGGAGCTTCCTAGAATGGTTAAGTTGGGAACTTCACTCTCACCTCAAGAGCAGAAAAAATTTACAGGACTTTTGAGAGAATATGTAGATATCTTTGCTTGGTCTTATGTAGACATGCTAGGACTTGATCCTACACTAGTGGTGCACAATATTATTATTAGTGCAAAATCACAAAGACCCCCAAATGAGCTCTAAAAGATATGTTTTCTAAGGCAGGCTCATTTGGTGTGATTGGTAAAGATAACATGAACTTTCCCCAAGGCGTGGGACCTTGAAAAAATGGGAAAGTTCTCTAGATTGAAGGTTAGTTCCTTATTCCTCTATTTAGGTCCATACATAGAAACTTGTAGAGGGTCCTTTCTTAATCCTAATCTAAACTTTACCAAGGAGACATGGATAGAAGGAATATAGAAATTAAAACAAAGCTAAACTACGAGGTGATGCACCGAAGGAATGATGGACACTTGTTCTGCTGAATAGACACAAACCAACAAAATGCATATGATAATTGGACACAGATGACCATATTTATAATGAAAGATCAGGTGAGAGAAAAGAGGACAGGAAGAATCTAGAATTGATCACAAAACCATTTTATTACTCTACAGATTGATACAATACATTAATAGATGGCCAAGAGGTGAGAAATCATATTACAGTTTTTGTGGAAGGTCTAAACTCCACGGGTCCCTTGCTAGAAGGAAAGGGGAGCCTGCAAAAGACAAGAGAATGTCCAACCCTTTACAATGAATCCTGCTCCCGTCTTTATAGATTCAGCCTGAGAGAAGAAGGAGAAAGAGAAGTGAGAAAACAAGTTACAGCTCAACCACCATTGTTAATGCCTCTGATGAAAATTTCCCCAAATCTATCTTTACTGCATCGATCCTTGGTTTGGCATCTTAGAGGGAGAGGAAATGATAGAAATAGATTGAATCCGATCTAGTTGTTGAGATTGGTGGATCCTGCATTGAAAGATCGAAGATGTTTTCCTCCATTTCCTTTACCTAACCTCCTCAAAAATAAAGTCTTAGACCTCCATTGCGTGGGTGAGGCCGAGATATTTCCAATGGTGTCAAATTCACAATATTTTGAGCCCTGAGTCGAAAGATATGCCCCTTCAAAGTTTGTATCGAATCCATACAAGTGGGCGGGAAAACCAATTTGAAAAATGGGCCCCTCTTTAATATGGGACATGTGGCAGTCTTTGGTTGGCTGGGGAGATGCACTCCAAATTTTTCCTTTATGCCTTTTGAATGAAAGGCAAAATTTCACTTTTTTCCCCGACTCCCCACCTTGGCTTTGACTCAGTCTAAGTGTTGAATTTTTCCTTGGGCGGAGTTGTGGGCCATTTTGCAACTTTTACCCCCTTTTGAGGTAAAGGGTGAAAAATCAACTTTTTCCCCGACGCCCCACTTTCCTCTGGGACACGCGTCAGTCTGGTGCTTGTTTGGAAGCCTTCTCTTTATTCAATCTTTGAATCAGTGCCATTAAGACACTTGGCAGCCTCCACTGGCTTGTTTGTGCATTGACTATTCAAATGACTCTGCCCCTGTTGGAATGACACGTGGAGGCACCATGCTTGCTTGAAAACCCGGCCCAAAGTTTTCCTTTGGAGAAGCACCATTAAGACACGTGGCTCCTTCCACTGCCTCTTCCATACTTAGTCATTTTTGGACCCTTCCCAAACTATTTCGAGCCCGAGGACTTTGAATCTTCATCATTTCTTCTTCTTCCAATTTTTGGTTCCTCTGTAGCATCTCCCCTTTTTGTCTGACCCTGCTATTCCATTGTTGATTCTACCCATAACTCGCAAAAGGTATTTAAGGCCTAGAAATAGCCCTTTGTGAGTTGTTTCTTTTTGTATAAGATCCTTTGCTCTTTCTTCATCTCCGCCACTTCATTCTTTGAATCTTTTTTACAACCAATTTGCAGGATTAAAATGAGTTCTCTCGGTTCCTTTTATGCGGGGTCATGATTCAATCCAATATTTAGCTCGAGGTGAAATATGGATAACACCTATTATACACCCAGATGCCAAACACATAAAGAAAAAGCTCAGTAAGATACATCCTTGCATCACCTTGTTAGTTAAGGTAGAGCTAGAAATGTTATTAGAAGTAGGATTCATCACCCTATCGAATACTCGAGTAGATTTCTAATGTGGTACTAGTTTGTAAAAAGGCAATTGGTATTAGAGTGTGTACCAATTTTAGAGATATTAACAAAGATTTTCCCAAGGATGACTTTCCTCTTCCTAATATCGACATGATTGTTGATTCTACTACTGGTTATGAGATGTTATCATTCATGGATGGCTTCTCAGGTTATAACCAAATAAATATTATGGAAGAAGATCAACACAAGACAAATTTCATAACCCCATGGGGGACATTCTACTACCAAGTCATGCCCTTCGACCTCAAGAATGCAGGTGCTACATATCAACAAGCCATGATTTTATCTTTCATGACATGATTAGTGATATCATGGAGGATTATGTAGATGACATATTAGCTAAGTATAGAACTCGAGAAGATCACCCGGAGATTCTGAGACATTTTTTTCAATGATTGAGGGAATACAAAGTCTGACTTAACTTGAAGAAATGTGTCTTCGGTGTGCTATCTAGAAAATTATTAGGATTTATTGTGTCGAGGAGAGGAATAAAAGTGGACCCTCCAAAGGTCACAACTGTCACATAAATTCCTCCTCCTAAAAATATTAGACAATTTCGTAACTTACAAGGGAAACTTTAGGCCATTAGAAGGCTTATTTCATAGCTATTAGACAAGTGTCATACATTCACACATCTTCTCAAGAAAGATGTTAATTTCACTTAGGGCCAAAATAACAATAAAATTTTTCTTTGTTAAAAGAATACTTAGCTAAGCCCCTTGTTTTCATGTCTCCCATGATAGGATAACCATTGCTACTCTACATTCCTACTACACATTTTACAATTGGGGATCTGTTGGCACAATATGATAAATAATGAAGGAAAAAGTTATGTACTAATTGAGAAGAACATTGATAGCTTATGAGATCAACTATCAAACAGATTGAGAAGGATTTCCGGATGTAGGTTTTGATTTTCGGAAGCTACGCCACTATATGCTCAACAATAAAATCAAGCTTATTTCAAAGGTCGACCCATTAAAATACTTGTTGCTAAAACCCACGCTAATAGGAAATATATCTAATTTGATCATTTTATTAAGTGATTTTGACATTGAGTAAATTCATCAAAAGTCGGTGAAAGGAAAGGTTCTAGTAGATCAGCTAGCAAAATATCTGCTAGTAGGTAGTTAACCCTTGAGTCCGGAACTACCGGATGCATCCATCATGTACCTTAAGGAATCTATTGTTTGATAGCTATACTTTGATGGCTCCTTTATCTTTCATGGTTCAGTGATAGAGTTGTGCTAATTAGTCACACGGGAGACTTGATTCCCCAAGCCTTCTAACTTGGGTTCCCATGCACAAATAATATAATAGAGTATGAAGCTATTATCATAGGGATGAAGCTACCTATTAAATGGGATATTGGATGAGTTGATTGCATTGGTGATTAGATGCTCATTATAAAACAGTCACCAATGAATACAAGGTTATGAATGAAAATTTGCTTCCATATAAAAGAATGGTTGATTCCTTGAAAGAGTTCTTCGAGCATATAACATTTGAGTAGATACCAAGAGCATAAAAACATAAAGTGGATAACATGGATAAAATAGGATCCATGTTGAGTATTCCACTAGGGAACAATGATATGCCATTCTTTGTTAAACATTTAAGAACACCGACATATGATATACCAGAGTCCTATTTGGTGTGTGACATTGTTGGTCCCTTTTCCCCATGGTATGTTGAAATATTTAATTACCTCCATGATGGAACCTTCCCTACAAACATTTCCCATGCTGAAAAGTGCAACCTCATCCAACGTATAGCTTGCATACCCTACTTGGGGGCACCCTCTTCCGCCAAGGCTACAAAGTGGGAATATGTTACGTTGTTTAAATTATGATGAATCTATCCAAACAATCAAGGAGGTCGATGAAGGCATCTATGGATCTCATACTAATGGGATCATCCTTGCCAAGAAAATAATCAGAGTAGGCTACTATTGGCCTACCATAGAACATGAATGCTGTCAACATGTGAAGAAGTGCATGGATTATCAAAAGTATGAAAACTTGATACATGCGCTAGTGAAATCCTTGCAACCAATCATGACACCCTAGCCTTTCTCAAAGTGGGGTCTCAATATGATAGGAAAACTTAAACTTGTTTCCTTAGATTGCCGCAATTTCATTATAACTCGCTATGGAATACTTTACAAAATGGCTAGAGGCTATTCCTCTTACCTATACAGAAGGTCCCCAAATCTCTAAGTTTATAATGAGCCATATCATTTGTCGATATGGTATCCATTATTCTATTATCATTGATAATGGTAAGTTGTTTAAAAATAAAAATGTGAAAGCACTCTGCAAATGCTTTCAAATCTCCCTCAAGTTCTCATCCCCATATTACCCTCAAGGTGGTGAGCAAGTCGAAGCTTCCAATAAAACCCTCATTCACATTATGGAGAAGATGGTGAATACCACAGACCGTAACTTGCATCTACGTAATCACCCCGCCTTATGGGAATTCAAAACTTCTATCCATATCCCTATGGGTACAACTCCACACTCTTTAGTATTCGGCATGAAAGTTGTCCTACCTTTAGAGATCGATATCCCTTCTTTGCGTATCGATCTAAGGGATTACCTGAATGAAGAAGATGACTATAGAGTAGCTTGACTAGTAGAGGTGGAGCTATTGTGTGAGAAATTCCTTCACACTCTCAACTACCTTAAAGTGTATCGGATTGAGTGTGGAAAGATACAATAAAAGAGTCATACCTTGTCAATTTGAGGTAGGTGACTTGGTGTTAAAAGAGTATCAGTAAAAAACCAATAAGGATCAAGAAAAGAAAAGGAAATTTGAACCCAATTGGCTGGGACCATATGTTGTGGTTTCCAAGTTTAGTTTAGGTGCCAATAAGATTTCCTATTTAGATGGCCAAGATATTTGAGAACTCATAAATGCAATGCATCTTAAGCGCTTCTATGCTTAAGTATGGGGTCTCTAAAATATCAAGAAAAACAAAAAAATATAAAAACAAAAATAAAAAGAGAAATAAAAAAGTGTCCAATAGTGAAAACCACACAATGGTGGCACTTTGGACAAGTCCTTTGGTGAAAACTAGTTTTCGGTACCAAGGAGGATCCATTGTTCACAAGCATTTTAGGTTTTAGAGTACGACAACTTTGTCCTAAGTTGGTCTTTGCCTTCGTCTGAGTCCCTTGTGAGCCTATCCCTCTTTGTCCTGATTCGGATGATCCAACCTTTTGAATGTGGAGAATTTAAATTTGAATGAACCCATCTCACGTTGGGGAAACTTCACACTGTCACTTCTAACATATAACACGTGGCATTTTCCCTTGTATATCCCATCTAGCACTAGGGGCATCCATGTTTCTTCACTTCCTGCACGTTTGCTTTTAAAGCTGTATAGAAAACATAAAAACACTTTCATATAACTTTTGAAACCCCCAAAAATGTAGATATGTTCCATGGAAAAATCAAAACATTCAAATACGTTTTGTAGAAAACTCCAAAACAATAGAAAATTGTCTTAGAGACAATACCCAAAAAAAATGAAAAACGTCCCAAAATTGTCCCACAAAAACAAAGTAGTGGTTTGCTTACTTTTAGTTTTTGGTTTGTATGGTTTTTAGTTGCATTAATTTTTCATATTATGTGCTTTAAGTTGGATTCACTTGCTTACTTAGATTGAATGTTACTTTAATATGTGGTGCATTACATTGAGTTCATTTTATCTTGCATACTTGTAGATAAATGTGTTGCTTTGATTAGGTTTGTTTAACTTGTGCTTGTTATTTTTACTTGTACATTTTTGTTATCATTTCATCATCATATCACATAAACCCATCACATCTATACATCATATATCAATAAATGCTAAGTCTACATCATACATGTATGTTAAAGCTAATCATCAAGTACCGTATCATCAATGGGGCAAGAGGGGTTACGCATGATCACAAATCTATCCCCCACACCAATATCAAAAAAAAAAAACATGTTTTACTCAAAGTATCTCATCAACATGAAATATGACATCAGCTAAGGCTATTTCATAATCTAACATGTGATACAAACATAAATATATAGATTAAACAAGATATCTCATATACAACATGTGGTATGTCGGTAATCCATCAATCATCATACATCATCAAAAATCTAAATGTCCATGTACAAAACAATGTCTCAAAAGTACATCCGATATAATGAGCCATCATGGGCATCTATACAAAAATTTCCTTCATCATGAGGCATAATAAAAAACAATATATAATGTACATCTATACAAAAATGTGCCTTCATCACAAGGCATGATAAAAAATAATACATATACATCCATACAAAATTATTCCTTCATATCGAGGTGATACACCAAAAAAATACATTTAGTACATTAATAAGAGAGTCAACCATGACTCTCACCCTTGTCGGGAGTGCCTGGTCCAGGTCCACCACTAAGCAGGGGCATCTGAGGTGCTAGACGTGTAGGAAGGTGCTGTGCCATGCTGTGCTGACCCATGTTGCTCCGAAGCTTGTTGTCCTAAAGGACCCTATAAAAATTGCACCGATTGTGATGACCTATTGGATCTAGTAGATCATGACATACTATATGTTATCCGACTATACTCAAGATATCTCTACTCGACTAGAAAAACCACACGATACCGCACCGCATCCTATAGTATGTAGCCTCTGCTGCTAAGGAAGCACTCGACCAATCAATAAGTAAACCCCTAAAAAGTTCCTTCCTATTGAAGTGTATCACATGACACTCTCATACTAGCTAGATCTATCTACAACTGGGCTCTTTCTGCTACAACCTTATTCCTCTTTCCTATAGCCTCGATACCTCTCTGTCTAAAACTATAGAATATCTACTATCACCCGATCTTACTCGGTGATAATCTATAATATTTTTTTTTCTAGCCTCGGTCTCACTCTATCACAAGTTGATCCCCTCTACACTAGCCCGGCCTCTCTACATGTAATATCCTGGTCTCTTTGAGAAATGACCTAACCCCTCTCGGTGACCAATTGGAGTCAGAGAGCTATCACCTATTGTAACTATTGCTACAAGGTAGCCACCTACCCACAAGCCTATATATCATGAACACCCTCCTCCATATCCTCACCACCCTCCATCTCCTCCACCTCCTGGTGGACTATGTTGTGGACTCGCATGACGGGGTGATGGGGGTGACTACAATGGTGCTCATAATGGAACTTGAAGGGGCATCCATGGTACCAACACCTATGGTTTCACTACTACCTACCATTGTACTAAAACTTGATGCTAAACTAGCACCTGATCCACTGGTACCCCTATATGTAGTCCTCTTTGTGGACCTACTTATGCCTGTGCTCCAGGATCCGGGCCCTATCCCCAGTCTTCGCTACATCTAAAACCTCATGTGGTATATTCAATCTACGTGGTAGCACTATCACATACCACTTTGCATAATTTAGGGTAGTCCCTGGATCCACCATCTATGCTTGATATACCCAAGGCTATGGAACTACTTGTAAAAAGCTCGTGCAAGCTTGGCTTAGCCTCGATCTCGAGGCCTCATGTTGAAGGTCTCTCTATATATGCGTGCATATCACATCTCATCACCAGAATCCCCTAGATAAGACTAAACTAATGCTATACCCGTCCACTTTGTACCACTCCAGTGACATAGCTCCCGCTCTTAAGGATGAAATGGTCCATTACGGTGGTACTCAACTCAATTACATCCCGAGGCCACCGAGACAACTTGTAGGGCTACCATGTGATCATATGGGGCTGTACCTCATCAAACTCATGCCTATAGTAATTTATGTGCCCCTGTGGCCGTGAATATCATCTCTGTATGAAACCCAACCCATGAAGAAAGGCTCTCCAATAACTTAAGCTCTCAAAGCTCTTGTAAGGCGGCCTATCACAATATGATCCCAGCCCATATCTATAATAAAGTGGTAGGAACCACTAAACTCTATCCATGATAAGCTATCAAGTGAAAATTAGGATATAAATGAGCCAATATACACTGACCTTATCATTACACTTCTCCTGAAGTAGGCCATGAATCACTCCAATGAGACCCAGAGGGAATCATACACCAAAGTATTTTTATGCAACAATATGCTGCTTTGAAAAGAGCTAATAAGAATACAGGACCCGGCCTAGCCATGGATCATCTATGCACCTCTTGATGAAGAATGTCATACCCAACGGGGTATGTACTACCCAAATATCTTAGCTGTATATCGCTTAATCCGGTCCTAGCGACCATCATAGGTGATCAAATGACCCTGGATAGGAACTTGAAAGATTCACCATACATCCTCCAATGTAATACTCATATCACTAGTAGGCAAATGAAGGTTTGAATCTCGCTCCACCATCTCTTAGCTAAGGTTGTGATCGGATCGTGCCGTGGTCTAAGGTAATCTGTGGCATGTGAGCCATGTAAGATAAACCAATCACCTCTAAAGTGATCTCCAAGAAAATATGGTGGCATCGACTAAATGTTGCCTTGTAGGCCTAGAGTCTCCCCTATCACTCCCGTGACTCTAGCACATCCAAGTCCACGTGCGGAACTAATCAAGTCATTTATTATGATCTTATTCTTTTATTCTATCATCTAATTTTCTATTATATCATCTAGTTCTTCTATTTTCTATATAATTCATCTATTTTTGCCACCTAGGGTTTCCAAAAACCTTCATTTTATTCTAAAAGAAATCTTAAAATGTCTTTTATGTACTAATGCACCCCATAGTGCATAGGTGCACCTAGCATGCTAGCACACTCTTCAGTGCATAGGTGCACTCCTTAATACATAGGCACATTTTATTTTTCTTCAAAACGGTGCATATGCGAGAGGCACATATGCCGCCACGCATGCCTTGGAAAAAGGTGCATAGGCACATTCCTCTTTGCATAGGCACATATGCACCCATGCATCATTACAAATTTAGCATAGGTGCACCCATTTGTGCACCAACGTATATGCACCCATGCGTGCGCCAACATAGGCACACCCCCATTTTACCCTATTTTAACCCTTAAAAATGCATTTAAACCAAAAATTAAATGCTTTAAAAATGAGGGTAAAAAGGGCAACTTTGTGTACCTGTGGTCCATCCATTGGGAGCCTCATGTAGTCCCTCACGTGGTCCACGTGGTGTCTCTGGTTCAACATCCTTGCCATTTCCTCCTATAGGTCAGAGCTCGAATCAATAGTAAAATGGTAAGTGAATGTGGTAAATAAACTTGTTGTGATGACTTATATGCCCATTTTTACCTTCCGCAATGTTTCTCACCCCGAAAGGGCCCGGACCGCCATATTTCTTCTAAAATTATTATAACATTTCTTTGCGGTGATTATTTTTATAAATAATTATTTTTGTGCCTGTTTTGGTACGTTGGGGCATATTTTTGCTTCCCAATGGCCTTTTCTACTACCTAGGGCATATTTTTTCCTTACGGTGACTTTTAATGGGGTCTCATGATTTCATTATTCCTTCTATAATATTTTCTTCTATAAAAATCAAAAAATTCAAAAAACCCAAAAATTTTCAATTTTTTTCGTGTAAAATCATTAAAAATCCAAAAATTGCAAAAATTCAAAATTTTACAAAAAATGGTAAACATCATACACGCAGTTGAATCCTGTGTCAAATGCATTGTCCTCAAACATCAAAATTTGTCCTACAAAAACATCTTTCTAAGGTTCTTTCTTGTTTTGGTCTCAAACAACTTGCAGATCATTGTGATCTACCTCCATTAACAAAAGTTAGGCTGCATGCTATGTCGGTACTCCTGCAATAATGAGTTGTCGAGACTCTGTCTTATAGTACAAAAATTATTTCCATGGGACTACTTGTGTCCTTCTCTATTCCCCTCGCATGTATCCTTTCTTGGGGCACCATTTTTAACCCTTGTCATTACAACACAAACATTCAGAATCAAGCTTGATAACAAAAAAATTGGTGTAAGCTGTCTTCAACGTTGTTTTTGAGTACGCATGATTTTACTTGTTTCTTGATTAGGTTATCTAGTTTAATTTCTTGTATTACATTGCATTATGTATGTTGTATTGAGTGAAGCATTGTTTTACTTTCTCATATTGCATTGAATTATGTATGTTGCATGGAGTTACATAACAATGATCAAATGTTAGTAATTTAGCTTTTCATGTTATCTTACACTTTTTTATTTCAATAAAGGCAAATGATGTAGATCTAGGGGAAAAATGACACAACAAAGTTGCTTATTGAAAGGTTGGGCTTGTCCTATATTCTCCATTATAATTTCTTCTCCATTATCATTTATCATCACTACTAATTTTTCTTCCAAATCACCTAGGCAATAACCAACCTTTTTATCCCCATCCTTATTCCTTCTAAATAACCAAATATTTTGTGCTTGTTTTATCCTATTTCTTCTATCCATTTTGATCATATTTTCAATTTTTGATTGACTACTTCTATCACCCCATCGAAACTCGAGGGGGAATCCCTCATCCCATTATTTTTATTCAAAAAGTTACTTGTTTATGCTTGTCTACTATATTTTAAGTGAAGTCACTTACTTCACCTCAAACAGGGGCAAATGTAGACACCTAAATTCCACTTTTGTAATCTTATTGCCAAATGCACACAAATCACTCTCATTCTTACCATTTCTGTTATAATTAGTGATTTCTACTAATTAACTAATGTTTCTTACCACTTTGGCCAATTAAAAATGCTTTGTTGGTTACCAAACCTCTTTCGCATTTAGGATGCCACTTTACGACGAATCGTAAGTCAAAATCCTCTTCAAAACAGACAATTAGTGATTATTAGCTAATTAAGCCTATTTTGCCCTTGTTTTGGTCAATATACCCTACTATTGACTCAAAACCCTCTTCCAACCACTCAAAATCACCCCATTTCCCTCCACAATGTCTCAACAAGCTTCAAAATCTTATCCTAGCCTCCTAGTTGACCCTAAGTGGTTGATTAAGGCTCCACACATCTTAATCACTTGTTAATTCACTAATTGTGATTAACAAAGCTTAATCATGATTAGCAATTCTAATCTAATTTGTGCTTTTAGTCCCACATGCACCAAAATACTAGTTTTCCTCAAATGGAAAACTATAAAAAGGACTCACCACATACCTTAATACTTTACACCATGCTTTGATTTACATCTCATATAATAAATATGATTTATAGCCAAGTTCAATCCTTGCCTAAAACCTTCAACAAGGTTAGTAGATGGATATCCAAAATGACCATGTAGTCATTTGGAGAGGCCATTTCACCTTGTTTGGAGTAGCAACCATACCCATTTGATTGCCCTCTTAGGTCTATTTAGGTCTATGTTAGGTAATTGAACATATTAGTAGGCATGATTAGTTAGATTTTGAATTATATTCATGTTAGTTAAGAATTCCATTAAGCTCTTATCCTTAGTGTTACTTTCCTAGACATAGAGCTTTAGAGATTTGTAAAGTTTGGGGTGCTTTTAGGGTCATCAATGAATACTTTTCTTATGCAAGATCCATATATAAAACAACATAATTGGTGGTATAATAATAGTAGGAAGTACATGATTTTTGTCTACATTTTCATCTTTGTGCACATGATAATCTTGTACAACCAAGGAAGGTGTTAGTGCCTTTGATGAATGGATTAATGGAATTATGTGTCCATGATTTATTATTTCTTGTCATTATTAGAAAATTTATTTTTTTATAATTAAGTGTGGATTGATTTTGGTTAATTCTTGTGAAACTCAACTAGTTCCCCCTTTCTCACAAGTTCTTACTCCCTTCACCTTGTTTCTCAAGAAAATTTCTCCCTTACACTAGGTGCAAGAAATTTTCCATAGGTCTAGTGGAGTAGTCATGTGTGATCCCCAACTTTACGACCACCCATGATATTTGTTTTATCTACATTCAATAAATGGGAGCCTCCCCATCACAAAGAGGAGGGACATAATCATGGAGCATTGGTGAAACTCAACTAGTTTGTCCTGGAAAAAATTTATTTCGCTAACAATAATAATATCACATATTAATCACACAAATATAAAAAGAAGTCAATTTGATGAACATCATCTACCAATAATGGAATACAACACACAAAAAAACATGAAGTAGTCGAATCAATCAATATCACAAAAAAATAAAACATGTAACACACAAGTACACATAACATTAAAATCAACCAATGCCAATTAGTATTCAAAGCATGTAGTTGAAAACACCCAAATATGGTAATTTAATGTTTAAATTTGATAATTTGGCTCATATCATTTAGTCATGACTCACACACATAAACAAACCTATAATGCATCATCTTACTATCTCATAAGGCTTGTAACTACTTCATGTTCTCTTATTACATTTGCTTAGAAACCTATAGAACTAATCTTAATGCTTATAAATATCTTATCATTTTTGTCAAGGTTTTCAAGGTATCCACTTTTAGTATTATATCCTTCTATCTTTGTACCATATAGGTTGGAAGTTTTTTCATATAATTCTCCCCTATCCTATAGTTTTGTCTTGTATATACAAATGGTCAAATTTATTATGTTTATTCCTATTCCCTTCCTAGATCGGCCTTAGTGCAAAATTATATCCCATAAAATTGGTATAAATATAATTTAAACACACTCATATATGCACTTGATCACTAATTGGTAACTCTACCATTATTTGGTCTTCATCTTCAAATCTAAGAAATGTTTATCTAAATTTCCTTATTCTAAGAGTGGGCATTAGGAGTAGGCCATATGTAAATGTAAAGCACTGTAAGTTTAGACAAAATCATTCCAAGACAAGTCAAAATCATTAAAATCCTACTCAATTAAAAATATCAAGTGTTAAAAGAGACATATTTATAACTGCATTCATCTTGTTACATCAAAACAATTGTACTTCCAATAGGTGGATAATTATGTGGATTCAATGCCTCTTCGAAGTGGTGCTATGTAACTTCGGTATGGGTGTGTTACAACCCAAATTACTAACCCATTTTTAAAGGGATTTCAAGAGAGCTAGGATTTAGAGAAAAAATATGATTATAAGAGCTTACATACATCTTATGAGCGTATGAATGCACATAGGGGCATATATATTTGTTCCCATAAGCTTCCATGATTAAAGATGTAGAACGTACCAAAGGATATAACTATACAAAGTGGATAGAAGCATTGAAAACTAGTGTCCAAACATGGTGCTAATGTATCTGATGGTTTGGACATTTTGTTTCATAGATGAAGTAGTTTTAGACTTTCTCCATCCCGATCACCCCTATTTCAAATTCGTATTAGTTTGTGAAACAACAAAAACTAAGTGGATCTCGCCAATGTTTGACAATATTTAAAATGTGATTAATTGATCAAATCATTTGTAACAATTTAATGCATGTTTAAATATGTATACAAATGAATAGACATTATTTCTATATATTATAATCTAAAATCAGGTTTTTAATGTCTTTTGTAATTTTTAGGGTCAAATAATTTGGTGAACCATGTTATCAATCTTACACAACCTTCCCTAACCCCTAGGGTTTGGTCATTTGTGGCCTAATTTTTTATTTTATACTTCACGAGTCCTATGGTTTATTATACCTAGGTCATGTCATTTTACTATACTTACACTAATGAGAAATAATCTAGGTCTATTTATAATTATATTTATATTTATGAGGAGTAATGTGATGGTAATGAATCTACTTATGACTACCAAGTGGCATGGAATTATATCCTTATTGTATGATATGATTGTATCTTTTATCATTTTTATCATATACCCTATATATATGCTTATTAAGTGGTAGAAAGTCCTTTTATGTTCCCTCTTGATAATTTTATCACGACCATCACTACCAAGCCCTCTCAAAGATAGGTTAGTTGAGATAATCCCAACCAAGCTCTAAATCCTAATGAATTTGGTGGCGATGAGCATGAATTTTCATACTTCCTTACTCTCAATCCTAATTGAGTTGATTCTTTCTTGTGCATAGTTAGAGATAAAGTAAATAATATGTCTACTTCTTACCCACCTAGGTATCACATGAAATTTTTTATTTCAACATCTCAATCCTACATCCATGATGCTTACATCTACCCTTACTATATGGGTATCTCATATTACTTGCCAATTTTTTAATTTATTCTAGTTACTAATATTTCTCTTCCATTGCCTCATGTACACATCCATGGAATTTTGAATACCTCATCAATTACACGTTCCCTCATGTAGACCATTAAAGACCTACAAGATAGGGTGTTGCGAGTTAGACATGGCATGTCTAAGAACTCTGTGTCATGGATTTCCTAGCTTTAATTCATAATCCAATAGTATTCAAGGTGTCTTCACATCCTTTTCCTATGTTTTTTTGTTCCTAAGCTTACAATTTACAATGATAAAGGAGACCTCGAACAACATATTTATTCCTTCCACAGCTTTATGCCTAGAATATGGCTATAGTGATAAGATCCCTACTAAGATACTTGTACAAAGTCTCAAGTATTATACCCTAAAATGGTTCTATGACCTCCCTCTTTAATTTGTTAAGGCCTTTAATTTTTTGGTCAATTGATTTTTATCCCACTCTTCAATCAATATTAGTGACAAAGTATATTATTCTCAAATGTCTAAAGTTAATAAAGAATATAATGAGACTATCAATGTTTATGTATTATGATATAAGACCATGCTTACTAAGATTAATAATTCACTTGTGGATAACAAGATTCATGATCTATTCACATAGAGTTTATTAAATCCTTTATAAGAATATATCATGTTTCCAAAGTTTTAATATTTTGATGAGTTATGTCACACCCTTAAGGAGTAAGAGGCCAAGTTTTCACATTAAAAATCTTAAATATGGGCCCAATGTACAATATACACCTAATACTAACTTTTAAGGAAAACAAGGGTTTGAATTCAAATCTAACGACAATAATAATGAAGCAAAAGTAACATTCAAAGTTATATATCAACCAAATGAGTTTCAATTACAAGCCTCTTCTAGATTCCAATTCACGCGACTATTTTCATCACCCTATATTATACTTAAACAACTACTTGGGCATAACCTCGTGTATCTCTCTCCACTTATAAAGGTTGATATGAGTAAGCCTCAATCTCAATATTTCAATTCTAATGCATAGTGTGACTATCGGTGGTGTATTAGCCATTCTAAAAATCGATGCTTCAAGCTAAAACTCGTCATTTAAGATTTTATCAATAATAAAACTATTGAAGTTGAAACTAATCAAATAGAGTCTATACCTCAAGTTAATGAGAAATTTTTTTAGATATTCAATAACCCATTACCTTAGCATAAAAAATAACCTAGAGGTAATTATGAGGTTCATCATGCACACAAGGCGTATCCTCCCCAATTTTCTTATATCCATCCATTGGATGTCATTGCTGACACTATCACTACTAATTCTTCCTCATGGAATACGATTATATTCAATGAAAGTGAAATTAAAGATAATGTTTGAGATAACAATGCCTTGTTTACTAAAACTTATGCCAATCAATAGTCTTTTGTAGTATTATGTTTGACATTGGTTCAAATGACAATCTATATCATATGTCATTAGTTAAGTATTTAGTACATAAATAACAACATTTAAATCTCACCTCTTGAACTATTAATAGATCTATTAGACATATCACATCTCCCCTTGAAGTAGGATCAGTTACTCTCTCCACATATTTTTGTTTACACCCTAATTAAAGTTTAGAGTTTGTCATGGGATACACAACAATAAGAATGGTATAAAAAATATCAATACATATACTATTATGATCTAATTAGCTTCTAACATCAATTATACATGATCAAAATAATGCATTTAAACTTGAAATGAATGAAATGATTGATAAACGATAAGAAAATAATTTGAAAACAAAAGGAAAGATAGATATATCTGTTCTAGATGATTTTGGTGTGTAGGGGAGTGAAATAGGAAGATCTACTACTGTAGATTTTCCACATAAGATCCTATATCTGAAAATGTGTAGGTGTAGAACAATACAAAATTTGTATGACCTAGGTAGGAATTGTATGGTCCCAAATAATGATTGTAGGGTTTTAAATTAGGAGAGAATTGGGATTTGAAACTTTTTGGGTGCTTCACTTTTCTAGAAATGGTTCTCCTTATGTATCACTCTTGTTCGCACAACCTTGAGATGACCTACAACAAAGTGGAAACCCCAAAACCTATAAAACCCTTCATCAAAGTATTAACAAACTAAAGTAGGAATACACGTGTGTGCATTTGAGGTTGGAACACCCTTGAAAATTATGCTCTTAGTTAGTGAACCAATCTAAGTGTTGCACTACATAACATCATTGCATAAATTAAGCCTTATGAAGTTCTCCTAAGTTCTTGTGCAAGTGTGTATACCTAACCAACCCCTAGGGGTTCCCGACGCATTTTCACATAAAGATAACAAGCTAACTACATAGTATAAAATGTAACCAACATAATAATAGTGAGATATGACATGTGTCAGTTCGTGACCTAACCCTTATGTTGATTAAAACCATTGTGTAATGCTTGGAGTGACTTTTCTCTTATTAAGACATTGATTATATGATATTTGCATGCTTGTAGATGGGTGAAACTTGAATCCTTGACCTGGTAAATTTATTCAAACTTGAGGTATGGGCTGACATAGATGATGTGCAAATGATTTGAGAAAAATAGGAACTTTTTGAGTGCTTTTGTAATGGTGTTTGTAACAAGAGCATGTAAGAATGCCATGTGAATTATAAGGTGATAATGAATTACTTATATAGTATTTTATAGGCAAGTAATTGTGATAAGGTTGACCCTAGGAAGATGAAATGACCTAAATAATGATTTAGAATTAAAATTAGAATTGGTGATTGATTAGGGACAAGACAGGACATAAGTCAACCAAGACTGGACCTACCATCTTGACCTTTCCATATGATTTTGGATAGAGAGAGAAAGATCGAATTGAAACTTGTGTCACAAGTATTAGATGTTTTATACTGATTTTATTGAATACTATTTCTATAATTGATGACAAATCATAATGTAAAGATAAGTTTTAGACACAAAATCACGCACTTGGGTACATTTCTAGGTCCTAAAAGCATGCTAGCATGTACATGATTTATAAGCAAGAAAATTAGTGGTTGACAACTAAATTTGGCCTCTTTTCTTTGTATCTTGATTTATATTTGGTCTTACACACCCTACAACCTAGTCAAAATTTAACTTATTTATCTTTTATAGTTCAGGACATTAGCACCTAGCCAATGGGACAACAATGCTCGGGCACTCCTATCCCTCTTGGATGCTCCCCTGAGCCTTTCTTATCTTACTCACTATTTTGGGTCTCCTTTATCTTTTGGGAATGTTTTTAACTTATGGGTCAACCTTTCAGTTCTCAATTATGAAATTCAAACAAGGGAATCAAATAAATACACAGTTATGTTTCTAAAATGAAGGACCAAACACTAAGAATTACTATCATCACCTAAGCTTGAATTCTAAAGGCGCTAAAGCACTTGAAAGGCATAGATATAACATCCATTAAAGGGAGAAAAGGGATGCATATTTTTGCATACAAAACATAGAAGGGGAAAGTATATTCTATCCCATCCACACATACTATTACATTTCTACATTCTAGCTACAATCTGCTATCATTTATAAAACTTGCAAAAAGGGCATCCTAGGGCATCATTTCTACACAGAAAAAACCTACATAGATTCGCGTGAGGTAGTGTAGTGCTCGGTTGTAAGTTCACTTTTGGGTGACCACTAAGGTCGGTCGACTCCCCATTCTACATTTTCCTTTTAGGTTTTATGTGCTTTGTGGGTATGTGTAGGTGAATTTTTTTCAGGTTATAAGTACCTTCAACGAGCAAGGAGTGAATATCAAGAAATCAATAGAAAAACCCTTACAACCTAAAATAAAGTAGATCATGAGGTATTTCACAGTCACCAATACCCATACCTAATCACCAACGCCTACACACCTCTTCCCTATATTGGGAGCCCCTATCCGGCTCTATTCTCGAGTTCTAGAATTTATAATGAGCAATGACAACCATGTTTACAACCTTTTCAACAATTTTACTTGCCCATATCACTTCATGTCCACTCAAAAATAAGCTAAGTCTCCCTACCTCTTCTTCTTGCTTAGGTTTTCACACTTTTCATGCTTATTCACTTGTGTCATTACTTTATTTTATCATTCATACATAAGTTATTATAGAATAAGATTTAATTAATTCAAATTAAATTAAATCATTTGGTGAACCCATCACTCGAATCCAACCTTCCCTCTAGGGTTTTACTTTTATGCCCATCACCCGTAGTGGTTGTTTTGGTTCTTTTGAGTACATTGAGCTTCCTCCTTGTAGACACTAAATCAAATACTTTGGGTATATTTCTAGGTCCTCATCACATACCACTATTCATATGATTCCTAAGTGATAAAAATACTAATTGACTAATGTATTTGGCAGCTTTTCTTGATTTATGGTTTTCTTCTTGGTCTTACACACCTTCTTGCATAGTCGATCTTCGATACTTCAATTTTTCGAGTCCGAACACCAATTCCTAGCCATGATGCCAACGCCCAAGAGCCCTTGTCCCCTTTGGGTGCCTAATCCCTTTGTATCTTGCTCACATATTTTGGGTCCTTTCTAGCTATTGGGATTCTTATTTTCTTGGTGGTTAGCCTTTTAGTGGTCAAGTTACTAAATTTAAGCAAGGGAACTATATAAATACAGAGCTATGTGACCATAATACAGGACCAAGCACTAAACATCTACTACTATCACCTAAGGCTACATCTAAAGGAATCTCAAGAGCATCAAAGCATCCATCTATCATCCATCCAAGGGACAAGGGACAATATTCTTCTCGCATACACTTCATAGGGGGAAGTTCATTTTTCATGTACACATCTATCTATAGATTCTACATCTAGTTATTGCTCACTATTCAAGTGAGTTTGGCACAAAAAGCACCTAGGGCACGATTCTACACACACACACAAAACTACATAGATTCTGAAATGCATTGCAACACCTAGATCGTAAGTTCACTCGGTTAGGTTACCATCGGGTTTCATCGAATCCCCATTCTCATCTTTTTAATTTTTAGGATTTGATGTGTTTTGGGGTTTTGTAGGTGTTCTTTCTCTTTGTAGGTTTTAGGAAAATTCTACGAGCATAGTATGTCACATAAGAGATCAACAACGAAGAGAATTTTGCCTCATTTGAATTTGAATCAAGAAGAGCTTATAAAAGCATGGTTTTGGGTGTTTTTGTGAGCTAGTTGTGTGTGTGTGCAAAAAATATGAGCTAGGTATGAGAGTTTTGTAGGTGTGTGAGCATGGATTGAGAGCTGATCAAGTGTGTGATAGGTTGAAGAAGGAAAAAAATCATGTGTGTAAGAGTTTGATTCTTTGAGAAATCAAAAAGTGCTAGTTTGAGTGATATTGAAGACCTAGGGTTTGAAGGTGTTGAGAGCTAAAATTTTGATATATCTATCAGTTGTGGTACTAGAAATACATCAAATATCTTCTTCATAAGGTGGTTGAGTGGGTGCTTGATCATCTTTGGGGTTGTATCCTCTTTATGGAGTTGGTTCTTCACAAAACTAGGGGTTGATGCTTCTTGTAGGGTTGTAGCTCTAATAAACTAGGGGTTAGTGCTCCTTGTGGGGTTGGTGCTTCACTAAATTTGAAACATATCAATATAAAGATTGTGTTTTAATGAATTTTCTTTCCCTTGAGGGTTTCCTACTTATATCTTGTGTCTTGTGTTGATTATCTTGTTCATGGTTTATTGCATATGTGATATTTGATAGTGTGCACACATTAATGGATGGTTAAGTGATTTTGTATCTTGAATAAGAAATATGAAATCTGATTTAATTTTTTAAGACTGATTCACCCCCTAGTCCATTGTGCTTCTAAAAATTAGTATCATAGAAGGTCCTTTTGGAGAAGTTTGATCACTTGAAAGGAGATCCTTGAAGCACAAAAATGGCGAGTGGTTCCTCTATTGGCAAGGCACCATTGTTTGATGGAAAAAACTATGATTTTTGGAGTTTGAGGATGAAGACTCATATCATGTCTCTAGGGTTTGATGTTTGGAAAACTGTTGAAGATGGGTATACTATTCCTGCCACTCCTCCTACCAAGTAAAGCATACAAGGATGCATATGAAAACAATTCTAAGGCCTATAATGTTATCATACATGGTCTTGGAGAATTTGAATTGGGAAAAGTAATGCATTGCAAATCAACAAAGGAAGCATGTGAAAAAATCAAGTATTATATGAAGGTGACTCAAAGGTAAAATTTCTAAGCTTCAAACCTTTAGAAATTAGTTTGAGAGTCTTAAAATGAATGATAATGAATCTATTACTGCATATCTTCTTAGAGTTGATAAGGTTGTAAATAACATGAAAGGGTTAGGAGAATATGTGAAAGAAGAAGTAATTGTTCAAAAGGTTTTGAGATCACTAACTCCTAAGTTTGATTCTAAAGTATCTACTATTGAAGAGGTAAAGGATTTGAATACTCTAAATATGGATGAATTACATGGTACTTTTACTACTTATGAGATGAGGGTATCAAATCTAAACTAGCAAAGAAAGAAATAACTTTCAAAGTTGAAAATAAGACAAAGGATAAGAAGGTCAAAGCTGATGATGATGCTCATGAGCTAGGTGATGAAGAACTATTTACCATGGTTCTTTAGGAGGATAACTATTGGAACTAGTAAGTACAAGGGTAAACTTCCTTTCAAATGCTTTTCTTGTGGTAAAGTAGGTCATTTTTCTACTAAATTTCCTCATAGACATGATAAGAAAGGAAATGATGATCATGAGAAGAAAAATCAGAAGTATGATAAAAATAAGAAAGAGTTCAAGAAGGGTGATTTCAAGAAGAAGGGTAAGAAGAGTTTCTATACCAAGGAAGAGGCTTATTCCTCTGAAGTAAGTAGTGAAGCTGATGGATCTGATTCTGAGATTGAATCTGATCACAAATATTTAGGTGATGAGGTTATTTTCATGACAAAGGAAGCCATGAGATCCTCTAGTGGAGGTTCTACTTTGTGGGGTGATCTTACACTTGATTATTACAAGGAGAATGAAGGAGATGATGATGGTTTGAGGATTGAGTTGGCATGTATCCAATCAGAACTAGAGCATGCTAAAAAGAACAATAAGAAATTAAATTCTCAAGTCAAGGAATATGAGGCAAAGATTCAAGAACTTGAAGGGAAACATTGGGATATTACTAAAAATCTTGATGAAAATGTGAGAAAGCTAGAGATGCAAATGAGTAACATGACTCTTAGTCTATAATATAAGGAAGAAGAAGTAATCAATCTTAAGAAAGAACTCTCAGATGCTACAAGTAAGGTGAAATCATATCAGAAATTTAAAGAGAGTACCAAGGCTCTTGATGATCTCTTAAGAAATTAGAAAGTTACAGGTGACAAAGTTGGTTTAGGCTTCAAATCTGAAGTCAAGGACGATAAAGTAAGGCAAGAATACCTAGTTGCATGCAAAGAATTAGGTGAATCAAGCACCAATGAAGGAAAGAAGGTGTTACTCATCAAGGAAAATGAGAAGACCAAGTCTATTAGGAAACCTAATGCCTCAAGGTATGAAATATATTTTAATGGTTATTGTTATACATGTAATGGATTTGGTCATAGGGCTAAGGAGTGTAGAAGTTCTTCTAGAGATATTCATTCATGGAGATACCATAAAAGTGAGCTTGCTAAAGATGTTATATGCTATAAGTGCAATGAGATAGGTCATGTTGCTAGTGTTTGCTTGAAGGATACATCTAGATATGCTAAAGGGTTGAAGAAGAAAAATGTAGTGGTGTGTTACAGTTGTAATCAATTTGGTCATGTGGCAAGGACTATAACTTTGGCTTCTCAAGTAAAAATAAAAATGTTCAAGATCCTATAATACAAGGAGACAACCTTCAAAGGCATAAAATGTATGATAATGTTCTAAGGAGAAATTGGGAACCAAGAAGATATCATGCTATTTCATCAAGGGCGATTGGTGATGGAAGGTAAGTCATAACTCGGGGTCGGATCAAAGGAAAGAAGGAGATGGATTTCTACAGGTGTCTAAGAGGGCTTGGGACCTCTTCAAGAACTTTTAAGATATACATGGTGTTCATATGCCTTTACTATGCTTATTAGATGTATTTCAATACATACGAAGCATTGGAGTGAGGGGGACCTATTCAATTCTATATGTGTCTCCTCCATAAGGTTAAGGTATGTCATTTCATGTTATTGTGCATGGTCTTGTGAGTTCATATGGTTGATCAAGTTGTATTATTCTAGGTATCAATATGAATACCTTAAGTGAAGTATGTTTGAGTTAACAAGTCAATGTTTTCTTTACCATGGTCTATTGTCAAATTTGATATGACTAAATGTGTATTGAACTAATGATAATATCTTATAAGAGAATTATTGTGTCAATTCATTCATGTGAAAATTCCTTCATTTGGTATGTGTCTGTAGTCAGTCATGATGATTGAGTTATCACAAGTTGATTAGGCTAAATAAGAATTATATGCCTAATCGATTACTATTGTAATAATAAATGAATAAACAGATAAATATAGAAAATAACCCAAAAAATAAGTAATAAAGTATAAAAACCTAATTACAAAGAGAGGGTAAGAAGCCCTAGCCAATTCAAAATACCCCAGAGGTGTACAAAACTAAAAACTTGGAAAATGTGAAGTACATATCATCACACCAAAGCTCATAAAAATGCAGATCTAGAGAAATATGTTATACATGGACATATGGAGAAGGACAAGGGTGCATGTGAACACCATAGACCTAATTATAGGAACCTATGTATGCAGATAAGATCCAAAAACCTCCTTGAATGGTTGTAATTTGTTAATTATTGTTTGCCTTTGGTCATTAGGTGGTTGCACTATGATCGCGAAATTGCTGGAAACTTGCAATAAAGTATTGAAATGTAAAACCCTCAAATATACATCAAATCCTTAAAAAAAGATGCGAGAATGAGGGGTTAGACTGTCCTAAGATATCACAATGATGATCTTACAACTGAGTACTACAATATATATTATATCCAATGTAGTTCTATGCTTGTGTGTGTGGAATTTTGCCTTAGGTGGATCTTGTGCATGTCACACTTGATAGCGAGAAAATAAGATAGATGGAAAGAAATGTAGTAGATGTGTACATGAAATAAAATGAACTTCCCTCCTATGAATTGTATGCGGGAATAAATGCTCTTGTGTCCTTTAGATGGCACTAGATGGATGTAATGGAGTTATTAGATGTTTGGTGGATGTAACCTTAGGTGGTGATAACTAATGATTAGTGCTCGGTCCCTTATTATGATCACATAACTTTATATTTATATGATTCATTTTCTTGAATTTCTTAATTAACCCCAAAAATACTAACTAAATACCAAAAAGATAAGATGCTCAAATGGCTAGAAAGGACCTAAAAAGTGTGAACAAATTATATCGAGGTTAGGGGCACCCATAGGGGATGAGGGCACCTTACGCCGTCATCCCTGATCAAGGCGTTGGTGTCCAAGATGAGAAATGCCGAGGTGTAAAAAGGAAGACTAAGAAAGTAAGGGTGCAAGACCAAAAGTAGCAATAGAAAGCAAAGAAAGGTGGCCAAAGACATGGGTTAATCAATAATTTTCTCACTTAAGAATCATACGAATAGTAGTATGTAATCATGATTAAATAATTACCCAAAGTGTGTGATTTTTTGTCTATATTTTCCCCCACTTTATGTTGTTGAGCGAATGTTCAATAACATAAAGTAGATAGAGATGTGTACCGATAAATATGTAGATTGATGATGGAAGTGTGTCGAGGGACAAGACAAAGTGTGGAGTGATAAAAGTGTGAAGCATGGATGCTAAGGAGGAGAAAGTAGAGATGAAAATGAACCTAGGGAGGAAATGCATGTGTAGCATTTGCAATGTACATGTTATTGATGTTGATGTTAATTTTTGTTGACGTTGTGAAGTGATGTTGAATGACATTAAATACCGCTTCCCATACAAAAAGACCTATAAAAGAGAGTCATAAAATATGCATGTATATGATTGAAATGTGTAAAAAAGTATGAAAAGGAAAAGGAACATGTGTACCTGATCCGCGATGAGAAAAAAGTGTAGAAAGGATCATGTAGATAGACGAATGAGTTTTTCAGCGATCTCATGCCGATTGTGATAGCCACGAGTTTTTGGGGTGATCTCATGCCAAGTCATGGAAGAAGTGTAAAAGCCACTTTGTGTGGAGTTTTGTAGACTATGTTGAACTACCAATCACTATGTAACTTCCCTTGGTTATAGGTGTTCGGGAAGGATATCACTATGATAAGGACCCAAGTCTCGATTCTCGAGCCCTCAAACTGAAAATTGTGTTGTACCAATATTATGTCTTTGTCTTTGTGTAATGGTCATATAACACTGTATGGGGTGACTAATTCACCCAAATGATGATCCCTCATTTTGGGTGCATGCGACATTGTTGAAGGAGTATGTGGCCCAAAATAGGAATGATCATTGTGTTGAAACTGTGCCCTATAGGGGGAAGGGAAAGTACTTGTAGAAACCAAGGCACACAAAAAAAGTGGCTAAGAGGTAAGCTTTAGTACAAACAAAGACAAACATGCATGTAAAAGATAACATGTATGCTAAGTAGATAATATATAAGCTAAGACACAAAAAGATAATGTAAACATGTAAGAAGACAATGTAGACCACAAAAGTGGGTTGCAAACATGGGACACTACTCATGATGTCACAAGACAATCAAGGCTGACTAGGCCGAAAGCAAAAATTATGCACACAAGAGAAAAGGAAAATCCTTCAAACAAGAGAATATAAAGAGAAAACAATGAAAAACAATATAACATACAAACATGGAAGTACATAGTCTTGCATAACAAATGCTGCACATGAAGCACCTATTAGCATGTTAGAAGATAAAAATTATGTCAAAGCATGTATAATACAATAAATTAGTGTGTTATGAAACAAAATGAAATAATAACCACTGTAATGTATGAAAGTGGATGCCCCTAGGAGCCTCTATGGGACTAGTAATAGGTATTGCACCAAAAATCCCTAGTGCATGTATAGATCTATAGAATCTGTGATCATAACTAGAAAGCAAGCAAACACTCATATGTGTATGATAAAGATAATGACATACAAGATATCTATATAGCATGTGTAAAATAGCAAACATGCAAAAGCATAAGTAAGTACGAGTAAATGCAACCAATATATGCAATGTGTGTGAATGGTACATAATGGAATGCAATGTAAATGATAGGAGCAATGTGCCCCGAGCGGATGTGTATGTATACAATGAGATTCATTTATTTATGTCCTCAACACTCAATAATGAACTGCAAATGAGAGTGCATTATTGGGAAATTGTCTAAATGTGTGTACTAAAAATATGTGATCATGGAAAGCATATAATGTAAAAAATGAGTGAGTGATTGAACACGTGAGTGTGGCAAGGTCCATTTGAGCTATAGAACCTCAAAATCAAACATGAACAGTAGAAATTGAGTGCATCATAGGGCGATGAGTGCAACATGTGTAAATATATGCGAGAAATATATGTCACAAATGTGTAGATTGAATGCTATAGATAAGGAGATGAGTGTGTGAGATGTATAGTGTGTAATGTGTAGGTTGAGAGAGAGTTGTTGAATGTGCAAAGAATTTTTGTTGAAAGGATATATTATAGACACGTTGAGTATGTGATGTGTATTGTCAAATGTGTAATGTGTTGTGTTGATTATGCACAAGGGAAATGTGTTAAGTGATGTAGAGGATGTATGTTGTGTGATTTAGGAGAGGTATGTTGTTTTTTATTAGATAGTGTAAAAAGCAGGGATGGGCTCCCAGAGGCCAATTACAAAAATATTACATTGTGACAATACCAAAGAGAGAAAAAAGAGGAATAGGACTCAAGGAGTTAAACAAGCTTAACTCCAAAACAAATAAAGAGGTTAAAAACAACTAACATAAGAGACCTAAACCATTAAACAAAAAGAAACAGAGATAGTTCCCCAAAAGTCTCGTAGATAGTTCAAGAAAAGTTCCTTTAGTTATCTTTACTATTATTGGAGGGTTTAACCTCCCTGATCTCAACTTTCCTGCTGGGTTCAATATTCAACTTCTTCTGGGGGTCCTTGACATCATATTCCTTAGAATCCTCCTCAGTATCCTCCTCCTCCTCTTCCTCTTCATTAGAACTATCCTACCTCCTTTTCACTTCTCTTTTTCCGTAGCTTCAAGACGAACACCCAAATCCCAAACCAGAGTATCCAACTACTTGATATCCCCTCTAATGTTATTCGGGACAAGAAAATTTATTTGGTGGCTTCAATGCTATCAATCATGCCCTTCCTCACCACCAAGTTAGTCTCTTCCATGACCTAAACCACCATCTCCAAATACTGCACTTTGTTCTTCCACATCTCGAGACAATGCTCTCCTTCTAGAGGCACTTTATCCTTACCCTTCGATGGACTGACTTCCTAATTTTCCATCCCTTCCACAGTTCTTCCCCTCTCACATATGCTAGTACCCAGATTACCCTCCCTCATCTTGTAAAGACACTCAACCAGGGTAATATCCTCCTCATCCTCAATTTGGGGCATAGGTTTATCCCAGTCAGTTTCCCATTTCGAAACAAGAGAAGAATGAGTCCCTCATGAATGGGGGACTCCACCTTACCCCGTTGGAAATCCTTCACCGAGGTGGTCAGAGACATAAATAAAAATAAGGGAATACTAAGCATTTTCTTGTGTATGAACATATTCAAAAAGGAAAAATGGTGAGTATATATCTTGCAATATTTACCTTCCAGGGTAAGATACTTCATAATGTATGATAGACCTCCCTCCACACCCCAGGAATACAGGAATGAGAAATGCCATCAGTGAAGTAATAGATGGTTTCCTTACCCATAAAGAAAGTTTTTATTTCTTACTCCCTTTGATTCCTATCCTTAAATATTTTCAGACCTTCTATGTCCATGCCAGTTATACGAGCAATGGCCTCCTCTAACATCTTGATTTCCATGCCCTGATCACCGCCTTCCCCTCTTTCCACGCCATCCCAAACTCCATAGTTAATGAGGGAGAGGTATGTTGTGAAAGAAATAAGTGTGAGGAATATTATAAATGTGTCACTTTTTGTTGTGATGAGTTGGTTTTGTTGAGTAGGTGTGAGCACTATGTATTGTTAGGGTGTTGAATACATGTGATAGGAAGAATAAGTCACAAGTATGTTGATCGTGTAGTGATGAACATGTGTAAGAAGTATATGTTAGAATATGATGTGTAGTGTGTATTGTGTAAGATGAAGCATAGTGTGTGTGAGGTTCATGTATATAAGATGCCCTCAACAATCAAGTGTGAACCAAAGCACAAGAGTGTGTCATCAGGGAATGATGATACAATGTATGTATCAAAGGGTTTGAAAGTGCTAAGAAAGATAAATCATGAAGTGCAGAGTGTTAAGTGTGATAAGACATGCTAGAAAAAATTGATAGTGCTAAAAGGGGGAGAATATTTGTGATGCCCCCAAGTGTGCCAATGATGAAGATTTATGCAACGATATGAGAGATACCTTGCCATTATGGGAGAGTGTTATATATTTTGTGATAAGAGCGAGGGACAACAAAATGGTAGGTTGAAGCAACAATAAGACCTTGTGATGGTGGCATAATCTGAAATGTGTCTTGGCCATCAGTAGAAGGACTATTTTATTTGACAAAATGATTGGGAAATGGAAGTGGAGTAGGATGGGGAGGAATCGTAAATGGTGATAACTTAGGTAGGATTTATGGTGCTATAAAAGACTTGATAGGAGAAGAAGGTGGACTGATTTTGAGAGGTGATTGCATACTTTGACTTGGTAATGACATAGATAAATTGAGAGGAGGGGTGCTATATTGATTTTGAGAGGTGGTTGCTTAGGTGACTCTTGAATTTATGTAGAAGGAACCCTAAAGATAATTACATGATACTCATTAGACATAGACGAATCAGATTTAGGAACCCATTGGGATGCAACCATCAATATGTAACATGATGTCTTATAATGAATAAGATAAAACTTTATGCTCAAGATGTTTGATTCTTAGTTGTAAGGCATGTAAATCATTGTCATTATGTCTATTGATTCGATGATACTTGTAATATGGATGACCTTGATATTTGATCATCGATAAGGATGATATTAATTAGTAGATGGAAACCGATAAATTGATAACTAATGAGCTCGGTAAGAATATCATGTTGCTTAGCATTGTGATCAAACATGAGAGGTTTCAGTAATGGTAAGAATTGAGGCACACTAATATGAGCACATGTAAAAGACATAGAATGAGGATGGGATGTAGAAAGAGAACAAATATGAGCTTGAGGAGCGTCCTTAAGATGTTGGATTTTAAATTTAAGAGATGTGATCATGGATTCCATAGCCTAAAATTTGTCATAAAATAAAGAATGTAAAGCTTGAATTGACTCCAATATGGGTTGATTGGATGGAGGATCATGAAGGCTAGGGTTGTTAGATAGATGATGGAAAATAGGACTTATTTCGTGTGGCGGTGTATCTTTAGGAAGACACATGGAGTCTAAGGATTTTTATAGAACAACCTAATAGTCGGGATACATTTTAAGTAAATCAGACAAAGGAATTTGAGGAACTTTATGACCCATGATAGAAGAAAGATAAGGATCCAAGTATATTTGACTGAGACAGGTTCACCAAAATGTTTAATCTAACATCTAAATTATATTCCTAATCTGATTGCTATTGTCAATATAAATGAATAGGTAGATAAATACATAAAATAATCCAAACAACTAAGCAATAAAGTATAAAACCCTAAGTTTAAAGAGAGGGTAAGAAGCCTTATCTAATTTACAAATATCCTAGAGGTGTACAAAATTGAAAACCTAGAAATATGAAGCATAGACCATCTCATCGAAGCTCAGAAAAATGCACATCTTGATAAATATGTGGACACGGGTGTCTGTCGGCACCCTAGACCCGATTCTAGGAACCTATGTCTATGAAAATCTCTAGAAACCTCCTTTGAATGGTTGGAAGTTTTTCATTTTTGTTTGCCTTTAGTTGCTAGGTGGTCCCACTATGATCCTCGAAGTCACTGGAAACCTGCAATGAAGTATTGACCTGCAAAACCCTCAAATAGACATCAAATCCTAAAAAAGAAAGATGCAAAATGAGGGGTCATACTGTCTTCAATTGTCATAATGGTGATCTTACGACTAAGGTCTACACTACATATTAGACCAAATGGATTTCTATGTGTGCATGTGCGGAATTGTGCCCTAGGTGGCTCTTGTGTGTGTCACACTTGATAGTGAGCAAATAAGCTAGATGTAAAAATGTATTAGATGTGCACACGGATTAGATTGAACTTCCATCATATGAAGTGTATGAATAATAAAAATCCTCTTGTGCCCCTTAGATGACCCTAGATGGATGTAATGGATCTCTTATATGCTTAATGGATACAACCTTAGGTGGTGATAACAAATGCTTAGTGCGTGGTCCCTTATTATCATCACATAGCTTTATATTTATATGATTCCTTTGCTTAAATTTCATAACTAATCTCGAAAATTCTGACTACCAAAAATATAAGATGCTTAAATGGATAGAAAGGACCCAAAAAGTGTGAAAAATTATACCGAGGTCGGGGTGCCTAGAGGGGATGAGGGCGCCCGACACCTGGAATCCCTGGTTGGGCGCTGTGTCCATGATGAGAAATGCTAAGGTGTAAAAAGGTAGAATGACAAAGTAAGGGTGCAAGAACAAAAATAGAAAAAAATAAAATAAATGTGGCCAAAAACATGGGTTAATTAATAATTTTATTACTTAGGAATCATATGAATAGTAGTATGTAATCAAGACTAGATAATTACCCAAAGTGCGTGATTTTGTGTCACCCAAGTTGATTAATATGAGACAAAAATGGTATGTTATGAGTTTTTAATGTGTTTCACATGCTTGAATCATGCATATCAAAGGATTTATGAACTATGTGAAGTTGTAAGCTGCCTTAGAAGGTTATTGAAAGAAACAAGAGTCTTAGAGGGTACATTCACTTTAAGTAATCGGGTTTTGGTCATCATGAGTGGTTTGGGTTGGTGGATGGATTGAGTATAATTGAGTCTTGTGTCAAGTGTGTCAAGGGGTATAAGTGCATATCAGAGATGGGTTGAATATGTGATGGACCATCAAGCATGATGGTTTAATCAAACATCATAATGGAAAAGGTCTCGTGTAGTGTTATTGGAGGTCAATAAGGCAAAAACTAAGTGATTACATGTATGCAAGTACTTTTCATGACTTCAAATCAAGGAAAATGGTTCTTAGGATGAAAAAATAGGTTTCTACAATGATATTTACCAGTTTGGAGATTTTGAAAACTAAAATATGGGATTTTAGAAGCTTCTCTACCTTGACTATGTTTTGACAGTGTCTATTGAGCGGTATAGAAGGAATGCTAAGTTTAAAGGACCAAATGGTAGAGTCTAGTGCTAAAAACTTGTGAAAATCATCTAAATAAGGATTTCCTTAGGATTTAAAAGGTTTTAGGCCATAAAATTTATTATATTCTTGGAAATCTATGACAATGTTGGGCTTGACCGTGTTAGTGCTAAAATCACCTAATTTGAAAGGTGTACCTTGCAATCTGGGCATGTTTATCTTGGTGTTAGCTCTTACGGTCACCTGGAGGTAATTCTAGGGCCAAAAGGTATCCATATCAGGTAATATATCCTTATGAATTCTTGCGTGCTATAATTTATGTGTGATTCTTCATGTGTCAAGGGATAGTAGACTACGTACACAAATTTGTGTTAAGAGGAAGGTATAGTGAAATTTTTGATCATTCTCAGAATTTTTTGTGCTATGTATGATATTGTGAAGTATATTAAGAGACTCTTGATGATGAAAAATTTCAAAAATGGTATGTTTAGATCTTATGTAAACTTTTGAAGCTTCAATACAATGATCAAAATTTCACAGGCATGCGTGTTTCTATTTGGTGTGCTCTAAGTATTTCATAGGGTTGAACATGAGTATATTGAACTTGTGATGGAATTATGAGTTATATTTAAATGATCCACATGAGCCATTACACTTAGTCACAAAGATCACTATGATATCATGAATAAACCACTCCATGTTTGAGATGCTAAAATGATGAAAGCTATAGGTATGAAATGCTTTTAATAAGTTCATAAAAGTGTTGTTGACAAGTATTTGATGATATAGAATGCGTGTATGCTCTCAAAATAGTGCCACTTGTGTAAAAAAGATTTGGTCTTGTAAGAATTGATCTAGTATATAAAAATTGGGGTCAAAGTGAAATTAAACTAAAATGAGCAGCTACAGGAGTGAAGAACTATCTTGCATCATTTTTATTTGGTCTAAGAAATCAAAGGACACCGGTATAGTCAAGAGTGAATGTGTTGTGTGCTCGGACTTGTGTAAGGAGGTTGATCTTAGACTTGGTAAGTCTAACTTGACTCATTTGATGATCCATATATAAAATGTCGAGCTACAAGTGCAAAGTATTCTCAGAAGGAAGAGTATGAGTTTTCACAAGACTCAAGATTTATGATTTGCACACTCATGAAGTTGTTGTCACTCTCTATCATGGTCAAGGTGGATGAATGATTAATAATTGGTCATAAAAGGTAAAGGTTGTTCTCAACATGTTTATTTGTGTCTTAATTCAAATATCTAACTACATGGTTGAAGAATGTGTGAAGAGCTACTATAGTGCATGTAGGTGTTAGTTGAAGAGGTTTCATGATGTTTTGTGAGTATCCTTAATAGTTGATAAAGTTGGTTGATTGTGGAGTTATATTTTCCCATGTTCATTAGCTATTCTTGAGCCAAATATAAAATTGTAGATCTCATAAGGATTCACGTAGTACCATAGTGGTCCATATAGTTGCTTCTTTAGGTGGATGAGGTGTATGAGCTCAAACAAGTTAGGGGGAGCAAGTGAGAATGCTTCTAGAAGGAGATATGAATGTTCTCAAGGAATTTAAGGTATGTTATGAAATATTTTCTGTAATAACAAGTAAGTTGTATCTATGAATACATTGTATCATTTCAATATGACCTGTCATACACCAAGAAGATGGTTTAGGCAGTGGACAAATTTATTTAAGTTGGTTTCTTGTCAAGATAACAAGGTAAGATGAATGATTATGTGTTTCCTACTATATATGATTGTACTAAGTCTAGGAGGAGTGATGGAAAGCTATATAAAAGGGTGAATGGTATGTTGTAGCATGTCAAAGTTGGTCTCAAAACTACTGAAAGGTCCTCTTAGGGATGTGTGTTCTTAATAAAGAATGATAACATGAAACAAAAGACTAATCAAGTCATTCTACCTATACAAGTAAAGGAATCTAAAGAATGAAGGTATGCATAGTATTTTGGTACTAAATAAATATTGTTGGCATGATACATGAAGATTATGGTTAAAGTACAAGTTTGGTATAGTGGTTTCATGAAGATGAAAACAAAGTTTTTGTGAAAAATGACTTCTTTTGCATGCCTAGAAGGTGAAAAATTGTGTTTTAACCCAAAGTAAAGGTAAAGACGATGTTTTATTCATTTTTATTGGTAATATTAGATGATGTATGTGACTTTCCCAAGGGGAGTGTTGTGTCTACATGCTTGAAAAGAGGCTAAAAATTAGGTTTTGTGAAGAATTTCAAGTCTTTTGAGCTTTTTAAGACCTTTGGTTAATGTTTATAACAAAAGAATTATTCTAATGAAGTAGAGGAAAATAAATAACATGAAGGTACAAGTATTCCTTTGTCATTAATGTAAAAAGGGGGAGAAGTTCAGGTGGTTTTCCATTAATGAAAAAGGGGAGATTATTGGCATGTTGTTGCATAAGTGTTGTCATTGATGCAAAACCTCATTAATGACAAAGTGGATGATGGAGTAGAGTCAGAAAATGTTGAGGATGATGATGAAATGATGATTTAGAGGTGTTCATGGTTACATAGGTTGATTCAAAGTGAGGATGGCTTGTTCTTGCAAGCCTATTCAAGTAGCTAGCCTAGGTTATGATGAATGGAGGTTGGAGCTTCTTGGTTATTGGATAATAATTTTGACATGATTTAGAGGATGTTTGGAGAGTTCTTAGGCACTTATACAAGCTTTAGGGTGTAAATACAAGTTGGTGACCATGTTTCAGGTGCTCATTTAGACCAAGTATGGTTGTTAGATTGCATGAGGATGAGTTATGGAGATATATGAGCTCATGGATGCATGTATTAAGTTGTATCATGATTTAATAGGTATGTTAGGACCATTTTGTGAGTTTTCATGATGAGTTATAGTGCTCTTTTAGTTGACCATAACCTTTATAATGTAAAACCATAAGGGATAACTATGAAAATGAGATAAGATGGAAATATTGAGAGCTATTTGTGACATGGTGATGATTGGAGATGTATTTATGGCATGTACTTGATCTGTGGGAAACATTTCAGATTTCCATGATGAGCAATTTGTAAGATATGATGTTTTTGGTGAAACAGGTAAAAACAAGTTGTTTTCTAGCTCGAGTTGGGTCTTTTGATGCTCACCCTGAATTGTGTACTTTAAATGGGAATTTTTAGATTTTATGAATGTTTCTACATTGATTATATAAGATTTCACAAAATAATGAGGTCATTTCATCATCATGTTTTTATGAACGAATGTTAAGAAGGTAAACAACTCATTATGTGCTTGAAACCCTAGCTTGAAAGAGGTTTGAGATATTTTCTTCCTAAGTGGAATTTTTTATTGATAGTTCATGGATGATTATTGTAACATGTAGAGGAATCCTTCATATTTCCATAAATTTATGGTAGAGGTTGTGGTGATGAGTAGACCCCACTCAAACATGCCAGTTTATGAAGAAGTTCAGTTTGGATAAGGTTATCCAAATGAGTTACAAACTAAATGGATATTATGTGATTTATTTGATTTTTACTTGATGTATAAATAGGTTTCAGGTCACAAAGTGATGCATTTTAATGGTCAAGTATGTTTCATTTAGGTTGACTAGTCAAAGGGTAGTTTTGGGACAATTAGAAGCAATCTTTAATAAAATGGACATTGTAGGAGCTACAAGAGGATTTAGGAGGTGATTCAAGTTGTGTTGGAAAGATAATTAAGATATATTTAAATTGATATAAGGTTTGTGTCATGGTAAGTTTATTTAATGAGGTCTCCAGTTCAGTTTGTGAATAAGAATATTTTTTGGATTTTCACGATAGAATTGCTTTTTTTGAAAGTTTGAGTTTGTTAGTGAATGAAATGGACTGGGTGATGATTTTAATAACATGTAATATGAATAGGTATGAATTTATCATCTAATAAACCCATTTATAGGTATTTAATGTATTAGTAAGGGTACACAATAGTTACATTTGTAAAACTGCTATTTAGGCAACTTGATTTGGTGAAGGCAAAAGTTGATGTGGTTTGAACCAATAGATGTTTCATGGGATATAACTTGTTTAGAAGTGTTATAAAAATATTTAAATTTCCATATAGTGGTCACATTCCATATTTGAGATGTTTTTGGGTGTCTTTGAGGCCAAAAGGTGAAGAAAGGGTGCTTTGGAAACAGTGTTTTATGAAGGCAATGAGCCACTGGGCCCATTAAACGAAATAATTTGATTGTTTCATGATAATTGAGACCATGTAAATGGTATTTTAATTTTTTTGGGTAATTTTTAGAGCATGAATACAAATATATTTTGTATTAGGAGGTTTTTTTCATTCTAATGATGAGGATTTGAGGATTTTGGTGCATGGATGAAGGGTTTTGGCTAGATGACCTACTTGGGTCACTTGTGACTATTTTGATAAAGTTAATGGGATTTATAAAATTTTTTTGGGTTAAGATAAATGAAGGAAACCTAATTCATTTGAATTTGAATCAAGAAGAGTTTATAAAAGCATAGTTTTGGGTGCTTTTGTGAGCTAGTTATGTGTGTGCAAGAAGTGTGACCTAGGTGTGAGAGTTTTACAGGTGTGTGAGCATTAATTGAGAGTTGATAAAGTGTGTGACATGTTAAAGAAGGACATAAATCATGGGTGTAATAGTTTATTGCTTTGAGAAGTGAAGAAAGTGCTAGTTTGAGAGAGATTGAAGACCTAGGGTTTGAACAAGGGTTTGAAGGTGTTGTGAGCTGAATTTGTGATCTCTATCAGTTGTGGTAGCATAAATACATCAAATATATTATTCATAAGGTGGTTGAGTGGGTGATTTATCATATTTGGGGGTTGTAGCCTCCTTGTGGAGTTGGTGCTTCACAAAACTAGGGGTTGGTGCTCCTTATAGGGTTGTAGCTCTACTAAACTAGGGGTGGTGCTCCTTGTGGGGTTGGTGCCTCAATAAATTTGAAACATATAAATATAAAGATTGTGTTTTAGTGGGTTTTCTTCCCCTTGATGGTTTCCCACTTATATCTTATGTCTTGTGTTGATTATCTTGTTCATGGTTAATTACATATGTGATATTTGATAGTGTGCAAACGTTAATGAATGGTTAAGTGGTTTTGTATATTAAATAAGTAATATGAAATTTGATTTAATTTTGTAATGAATGATTTACCCACCCTCTATCCATTGTGCTTGCACCATATGTGGCATGTCTTAATTACATAGATGATCATACAATACTATCTAATCTATTTACTATAAGTTTGTAAGATTACACCATGTGTTGGCTCTATGATCTACATGTTCACTCAATAAATTCTTTTACAAAATTATCCGATACTTTACTTGCTAAATTTTCTATCAATATTGGAATCAATATATCCTATGCACAAATTTTTCAAATCAAACAAGGATATAATGAGAATCTAGTTGACTATGTTTTACGTTACAAGAACAACCTAGATAAGATGACCAATGTACTCGCTAATTTAGAATTACAAGATATTTTTATTAAAATTATCTTACCTATACTAAAAGAGAGTGTTATTTTTGAGACTTATCCATCCTTTGATCAATGTTTCCATACACTCAACTTACGCAAAAGCAAACTCTTATCTATTGGAAAATTAAAATATCATAACAATGCTTCATCCTCATCTTCTAATCAGTTTCACGCTAAATATAATTTCAATCCATCTCCTAAGCCCACCAAAGTAAAGGCAACTATTAATGTTGTCTCTACACCCAAAAAAATTCAAATACAACATCCAAAATGTACTTTTACTAGGTTACCCTATGCACCTTAATTTCTATTTCTGCAACTCATCGAAAGTAATCTTATCACTCTTCCATTGCCACTCAATCTCGACCCTTATCACCCATGTGGACACAATTATGAAAAAAAAATGCACGATGTGATTATCACTAATGTGTTGGGAACTCTACTAATAGTTATTTTAAAATCAAGCATATTATTCAGATATCATTGATTAAAATGCACTAGAGCTCCCCGAACCATCCACTTTGAAGTCAATCAATGATAATAAAAAGCTAAAAAAATTTAATGAACCTTTTCCCAAGCATGAAAAACAAGTTACCGATTATTCTTCCAATCATACATATCACCATGTCCCTCAACCTTCATTGGAGCCCCTTAATTTCCTTATTTGTTTTTCTCGATACATCACCACCATCATTACATTCTTAGATCATGATTATCATGCTACATTTACTTTTGATTCCTTGCATATTAATGCTTCTATTGGTTCATATACTATCAATAACACTATGATCTATCCATCGGATCCTACCAACACGTGCTTTTTCTCCTCCTAGTTATCAATTATCCACTATATAATGTCACATTTCTAGTTCCTAAGTCTTTTGGCTATGTCAGATTCCCATCATAGTTGGGCCTCTTACTATGCTTGTACCATTCACTGTTGCATCTTCAATCAAAGGTTATGACATGATCTTAGGTCTCTCTTAGCTCCATGCCACCCAAGCCATCCCTTCCATGAATCATTTGTGCCTCAATTTCATTCACAATAAACAACTTGTTACTATCAAATGTGTTCCACCATATACACCATTACCTCAACCCAATTTTGTAGATACACCAATCATAGCATCTAGGCTTCTAATGCCTCCTAAATATAAATCTAAATCCACACCTAGCTCGCCTAGTCGCACATGACCTACCTCACAACCTTGTCGTCCTCATTGATATCTTAGTCCACATCGTCGGTATAAGTCCCCTACTCTAGAAACCCTTCACATAGGTGTTCACCACCTCCTTCACCACATAGGTCTCCTTCACATGTGCACAATTACTCTCCTATACCATTGATCTTAGAGCATCGTCACATGCCTTTATCTCCTTGGATTTCAGGTGGAGGGCCCTCTCCCTTCACTATCGTTGGATAGCCTTCTCTCATTTAGACACTTGGGGACATCATATTTTCTTCCCCGTCCCTCCTATCACTATAAATTTTATCTAATGTTACTACCACACTTTGTGCTCCGTGAATCCTAAATTTTACACACTTTCATACCCTTTAATACAGGCATTGTATCATCATTACCCTATGACTTACTCTAGTTCCATGGTTCATAATTGACTGTTGAGGGTATAATTTTGAAATTAACCTCACACCCACTCTAAATTTTACATTCTATGCTTCACGATACATCTTTCTAGCATCTCTCACAACACATTACCCGATGACACACTCTTGTTCTATGGTTCATTCTTGACTATTGAGGGTTCCTATAAATGAACCTCATCTCATACACATCTATTGGGGGCACGCTACTCCTATCATCTTCACATTTTTCATACCACACCATCACACTCATACATAAAATTTGCATATCTTGGTTGCATTTACTCTTTCTAGCTTATTCTATTTACATGTTACACTTTGTTTTCCATGCTAGATGGATTCTTAGTATGTCATCATATTTCTATATATACACATGCATGTTCACTTGGTATTTTGAGGTGAATGTAGATCTCTTACATGCTTTGCAATGATGCTCAACACGTACCTTTACCAATCCCACCGAGGCTCCCGGGGCATATACTTTTTTACTATCACATAATACACATGTTCTATTGTTACATTCTTCACTACTTCTCACCGCTATGATTTTATTTTTCACTTATTTATACATGATTTGACATACTCTTTATCTTTCTAACATGCCAATGGGTACTTCATGTGTATTCTTTTCCTTGTAGGACTATATGCCACCATGGTTGTCTGATACCTTTTTACTTGATCTTTTTGCCACTATATGTTATTGTTTGTGGGCTATGTCATATGTCTTGTATGATCATTGTATGCTTTTGGCTGCTTCGACCTTGATTTTATTTGGAAATTATAAGTGATGTTCCATGTTTGAAACTCACTTTTCACGGTCTGTCTTTCATGCAAACTTTCTTATTACATTGTTTTTTATTACATGCTTTGCTTACACTAACACATATTTTTACCCCACTTTGTTTGCATGTTTGTTAGTTTTTACCATGCACATCCTCTACCCCTATAGGTATACACTTCAAATCAGCATTAGGTCCTCTCATTTGGGACAAATTCTCCTATAAACGTCATATGTAACCAAAATAAGGGGCATACATTGAGTGAAAAAATCACCCCTACAACAACTCAGAGAAACAATACGTAATTAACACAATACATGAATAGTATGGGAAGACACATGTAAACGACCCAAAATTAGACTTTAGTCAAAATCACAGAGTAGACACCAACACCCAAAATAATAATATATGACCTACTAACTATAATAAGGGGAAATAAAGAGCCAACTATAAAATTAGGATATTACTTTATATCTACTACTTGGGCTAAAGAAACACTTAAATACTACATTTGGGCTACATTATTCACTGCATGGGAAGGGAAAATTTTGAATTCCATCACACATTATCTTGGGGAAAATTAGTTGTAGCCCATTATCTTGGTGTAACTTACACAAGGGAAACCTAGATTCAAGGGACACGATTCTATCACACACACACACACACACACACACACACACACACACACACACACACACACACACACTGACACACACACTGGAACTACATTGAGTATGAAATTTTGTGTAATGATTAATGATAATCACATTGGGTGACCATTGAGGTAAATCTAACTCAAGCATATGCATATTTTATTTATTATAATGCGTGTTTGAGCCTTGTGTAGGTAGATAGAGTTTGTTTTTCATATATAAGTAGGACAATAAAACCCTTCAAAGAAGTATATGTGACACAATGAGGTGAATGGGACATTTTTAGACCCTAAAAGAACTAGATCTACACTCATTACCAAGACACTAGCTCCCATTATAGAAATTAACACTTAGGGCAGTTTTGTTCCCTTTTGGGTGATACCGTATAGAATATTTGTAGATCAATGTCCTCCATATGAAGTATGTACAATCCAAATTTAGCATGTTCCATCATATTTCCAGCTTTTAAATAGCCGGTTATCAACTAAGTCACTCTCATCCTCTTATTACTTGTACTTGTTTGCCATTACATGTTACATGTTATTAGTTTATGATATTTTTTAAATTTATGTCAAGTATTCGATTAAGATTTAATTTTAGTTAAATCATTTGGTGAATTCGATTCTTGAATGTTCTTTATCGATCTATTTTTCCAATCGCCAATGGCTATAGTTTTGTATTCTCCCCTTTCATACCCATTACCCATAGTGGTTACTTTGGTATTCCATAATATAATGGGATCCTCCACTAAAATCGTAATCATTCCAACATTATGGATACATCTACAAACAATAATCCTCTCTTCGATTCCCATTGAATACCCTTTAGGCAAATAGAAGCTTCGATAGTGAACATTCTTATGATGAAGACATTAATGTTGATTAAGAACAACTTGATGCTCTCACCAATTTCCATTCCACATTACGTGATAATCCCACTCATGTACCACATATTTTTGATGCTTTATTAGTGGCCAAGTTTGAAAATGTTGCTCATGTCAAGTATGGTTCATACCTTAGAGATATTTTTTTGTTACCACCCATTCTATTCTACTTTCCTCTCCCCCACTAATGAAAGGACATCCACCATCCACATACTTATTTCCATAACCACCCCTCACTTTTATTCCCCCATCATTTCCCATATCGAAATTAGCAATTTTTTAGGCACCCATGCCTTAGATTCCTTGTATTGTGATTTACAGAGCTCAAATTCATCAATTATAACATGTCTCTTATTCTTCTTCTCCATCTCTTGATTATTCACTTCTCCTACATAGTCCTCTTACACCTGAAGTTTCTTCTTACCCACTTCCTCCTAATTTTGATTCACCTAAGTTTTGTCTTACACATGAAGTTTCATCTTAGATGGATAAGAGCATCTTAGATCATTTCATGTTGCATGCTTGGACTATACTTGTGATGATACATTATTGACCAAGTTATTTCCTAGGAGCTTACAAGACTATGCTTTGTGATGGTTCTATGATTTTCCTCTACACTTTGTTAGATCTTTCACTCCTCTAAAAAATCTATTTTTGGCTCACTTTTCTATGAACATTAGAACTAAAATATCATATGCACAAATGGCTAAAATGAAGCAAGGATCTAATGAGCATCTTAGTGACTATGTTTTACGTTATAAGAATAATCTTACTAAAATGAATAATGTCTTGGCTGAATATGAAAGGTAAGATCTATTCATACAAACTTTATTTCCTCTACAATAATGTGTGCTCTTTGATTCTTTTCATTCATTTGATTGCTTATGTCATAATCTTAAGCACATGAAAATAAGTTAATTTTTATAGGTAAGATTGATTATGGTGATAATACTTCCAATATATCTAGTATCAAGTTTCAAAGTAAAAATACCTTTAAGAGAAAGTCTAATGAGATTAGAATTATTGTTAATGCTATATCTCGAACCAATAAAGCTCCAAAATCCAACCTACATGGTGCACTTTTACTAGATTTCCATATCCACCTCACATCTTGTTACGTCATCTCATTGAAAGAAATTTGATTTATCTTTTACCCCCTTTTGAGCTCGATCCTAGTCGCCCCTTGTGGCAAGATTTTTGATGAAAATGCACATTTTGATTATCATAGATGTAATGGAAATTACACTGATAGATGCTTTAAGCTTAGAAATTTGATCCAGGACTTGATTGATAATAATGAAATTGAACTACATGAGCCTACTATTTCTAAATCTACTAATGATAATGGAAAGCTTAAAATTTTCAATGATCCATTACCCAAACATGAAAAAACAATTCCTGAATCTTCTTCTAATCATGCTTATCATGTGGTTCCACCTCCATCATCTTTGATCATCCTCTTGGGTTTCTTGTTGGTACTATTGATATTCCTCCATTTGTTATTACTTTCATTGATGTAGATTTTCATGCTTCTTTTTCATCACATAGACTTCACATTGATGCTTCTATTGGTACTCATGTTGTTAACAATGTTATGGTGCATCCTAATTTCAAATGTAATGCATGTTCATTATCTTTCTTACAAGATATTGGATTTCCATTATCCCATATGACACTTAGATCACCTACTTCTTATGGGCATGTGGTTCTCCCAATCATTGTTGGGCCTCTTACTATCTCTATGCCTTTCTCTATTGGATCCAAGGTTACACATTATGACATGGTCTTAGGACTTCCTTGGCTTAAGGATACCAAAGTTGTCCCATCCATAGTTCATTTATGTCTTAAGTTTGTACATGAGCATCATGTTGTCACTATTTGAGGCATACCAACACATGCTCCTTTATCTTTGACACATATCCTCATCATATCCTCAGTGCTTACTACCACTACTCGCACCTAATTTTACACCTACCTATGATGGTCCCATAAATTTTACATACACTACTCTAGTATCTAGATATCTTATCACTCCTAGTACTTGTTCCACACCATCACTTATATATTTGTCACTTGTGGCTTCTACTTCTCGACCAAGCTGAATTTATCAGTCCCATAGCCCTCCTCATAGGAATAGGTACCCACACAAGGTGCATGTTACACATGGAACATTTAGGCACACCACAATATCATTCTCCACATGCATGACATAGTCCTACTCTGCACATTATCCCACATGCACTTTCACATGACCTTAGGTCCTTGGATCATGTTCACATGTGTTTCTATTTCACATTAGTAGGTAGCATGCCCTCACCATCTATCCTCATTAGATAAATCACTATAGAAACCACACTTGGGGGACATCTCATCCCCCTTGCTACCCAATGACACACTTTTTTATAGGTTCAAACATGATTGTTGAGGGCACACTTACCTACAATAACCTCATTTTCACACATACACCTTTGGGGAAGCCTTGTTTCCCTTTTCTAGTCAAAGTATTTCATATTTAATTCTAAAAAATTTCAAATATTTGTAAAAATATAATAAAATTATCTTATATATTGGTTGTATTTCTCTTTGCTTGCTTATACTATTCCATGTTGCACTTTTCCTATCATGTTCTCTGATTCATAGTATGTTTTATCCTTTTACATATACACATACATGTTGATATGGTACTTTGAGGTGAATTCAGACTATCTACATGTTATCACATGATTCATGATGCTTGACACTAATCTTTACTAGTCCCACTCAGAATCCTAGGGGCATCTACTTTCTTTACCTTTCTACATTCATGAACGAAGGGACTTGGGACAAACAATAAGTAAGTCTGGTTGTTCTCCTTGTCTCATCTTGAGTCCTGTAGGGATAAAAGATAGAACAAGAAAAAAAAAGTTACAGTCTACTCTCCTTAGTGGATACTATAGACAAAATGCCCGTAACCCTGTAGATCTAGAGATGGAGGGGAATTTCCACCGGTCGTTAAAGCTAGAAAGATAGTTTCAACTCAAATAGATATAGATTAAAGCCTACTAAAAAGATCAACTCCTCCCTAGTAGGCCTAGGGGATAGGTATGAACCAAATGAGAATCAAGGATGTCATTATAATATCTACTACTTTCATTCCTATTTTCAGCTATATACATTGTGACATACTATCAATTATTCTAACATGCTAATGGGTACTTCATGTGTATCATTTTTCTTCATGTGTGATTTCTCCCAACCATGGCTATCTATTTTACTTGTGTCTTTTATGTTTGTGACTTGTTTGCCATTGTTTGTGGGTTATGCCCTATGTTTGATTATTTGTCTTCTTGTATGGATTTGAAGGCCTTGAGTTCCTTGTGACATATTGAGTGGTGTCCCATGTATTCCAATAGCTAGTTATTGTATTTTTACTATGTTACTACATGTTTGAATATTATGTATTACATCATGTCAAGATTGTTTGTCACTAACACTTTTATCTAGATTTCTTCCCATCATTTTTCATGTGCCATGGTTATTACCATGCACATACCCTATTCCTCTGTATGATTTATTCTTCATATGTGAACATCATCTTCAGGCTCCCTTATTTTGGCCATGTTTTCCTAGATCCATCTCACGCACCCTAAATGAGTGGGGAAATCATTGGGTGATTATTTCACCCTCTCATCAATCTACAAAATAGATAAAAATGGTATAAAACAAAATTTGATCAAACATGAGATAAGAAAATGGTTTAGAATTAGAAATGATCTTGAAACAATGGAAGGAAAAAGTCCCCAGACTAGACAAGAATAGTGGGTGCTAGTGTCTCGTTTGGGAAGTTTTGTCACCTGGGAAAAAGCATACATTTGATAGTTGGAAAATGTTTTTAGTATCATTTTACACATAATCTAGTGACAAATATTCAACTCCAATTTACTATTTAGAATATAAAGGAAAAGAATTAGTGACATGTTTCATACTTTGGGCAAGGAACTAATTAATATTTTTTCTTGGTTCACATTTTTCCTATCAATATCAAATAGGGAGTGGAACTTAGGGAATATATAGGGACAATGATATGACTAGAAAAAAGAGTTAGCCATGACTAGTTACTATTGGTTCGGTGACCATCTGCAGTGGTACTTATCTAATGGGTGGAGGGAAAGGCTGACAACTCTCCCAACACTTTTCCTCTGGTGGCTTAAATCAAGCATACTATTCACATCAATTTGGGAATTGATCACTCTTGACTCTTCCAACCATCTCCAAGGAAACAAACACACATGAACATTATATCCTTTTTATCTCAACATTTAGGTGTACTCTATCCTTGATTCACTTATTTTTCATACACATTTCTATTATAATTTCTCTAAGTTAAAGTTTAATTTCATATATCATGAGCATTGACTACACTTTTCTTCTTTTATAGGTCCATCCTTATCCCGAAAACACAAATGGAACAAGGAGAAATCTCAAGCACAAAATGCTCAAGCAAAGGAAATATTCAATTACAAACACATGTATCATTTCCACTACATACACAAGTCACCCCTAGGGTTATCATCCCCTCTTAGACTCCATGGTACACATCTTACAATTTCCATTTGGCATGCTATCGTTACAATATTTTTAGCTCTCTATAAGGTACGCTCTTCCTATCTACTTTATGCTATCGAATATTCGTTCGCTAGTATAAAGTAGAGGTAAATGTAGACAAAAATTATGCACTTAGTACTATTACATCATGCCTCTAGTATTTAATTATATACATGATTCCTAAGAAAGAAAACTAGACATTAACAACACTTTTTTAATTTACATTGACATTGTTTTATCTTTCCATGCTTTTGTCCTCTACTTTTATGGAATAATCCATTTAATATTGGACAACATGCAATGTGTTACCCAACTCAGTACTTCTTGTTTTATCATCTAAGATATTTGGACATTAACACCCAAAGAAGGGATAAGAGCGCATATGTGCTACTATCCCCTTTAGGCACTTATGTCATTTTCCCTAGATTTTTTATGTTTAAAATGCCACATCAATTGTTATCTTTTCTAAACTTCTATTTATCACTTTGGGTTGGATTTTAGGGTTGTTAATGAAAAATTCAAGCAAAGGAATCATATATATATATATATATATATATATATATATATATATATATATATGGTCGATTAACTATAATAAGGGAAATAAGGAGACAACTAGAAAATTGGGATGTTATTGTCTATCTACTACCTGGGAAAAATTAACATTTGAAGACTACATTTGGTTTGCATTATTCATTGCATTGGAAGGGAAAATTTTGAATTCCATCACACATATTATCTTGGGGAAAAGTAGTTGTAGCCCACTATCTTGGTATGACTGGTAAAAGGTAAACCTAACTTCAATGGACATGATTCTATCACTCACACTATAACTACATTGAATAAGAAATGTAGTGCAATGATCAGTGACAATCACATTGGCATGAATATTGAGGTCACTTAGACTCAAGCATATGTATATTCTATTAAGTCTAATGTGTTCTCAAGCCTTATTCAAGAAGTTAGGGTTTGTTTTATAAGTATAAGTACGATAGTAAATCCCAACAACAAAGTGGATGCGACATAGAGCAAGGTGAAAGTGACATTATCGGACCCTAAAAGAACCAGATCTACACTCACTACTAGGACACTAGTGCCCAATATAAACACTAGAGTTCTGGGGTAGTGTGTCCCCTTATGGACACTACCATCTAGTATATATGCAGATTAATGTATTCTAGATGAAGCACATATAGTCCAAATTGAGTCTGTCCCACTATATTTCTAGTCTAGATCCACTCTAGATATCTAGTTATCTACTATGTCACTCTCATCCTCTTATTACTTGTACTTATCATTACATGATTAAGATTTGATTTCAATTAAATAAAAATGAAGAGATGTAAAACATGGAAAGAATACACTTATTTTTTTGTAAAGGAAAGAGCTTCACATTACTTACTTGCTTTTGGAAATTTAGATATTTTGATTGTTGTTGCTGAATTTTTTTGAAGGATTAGTGTTGATCACCCCAATTGTCTTTCAAGGAGAAACTAGAGTATTGGGTGCATGCATTACCAACACCGAATATAAGGTAGAGAAAGAAGAAGAGAGAGATAAAATGCATATGTGAAGGAAGAAGACCGTGTATCAAAAACTTTTGTAACTATAATATCTTCCCATTTAATATGAGGAGAGGAAAGATTGCGTACAAAAAAAATAGCTACTTTAATACTTTCCATAACCCATGGACCACAACACTACTGAGATGGATGTAGAACCAATATATGAGTATATCAACATAAGGTATAAATATAATGAGTGCCCCATAATTTTCTCATGTGTCGTACTATTGAGTAAGAGTATGAAATATGCTGAAATATCAATGGAAAAGGAGAATGATGCCCCCAAAACACATCAATTATGAAGCTAAAAATTAGTACTAAAATAAAGAAGGAGTGAAATATTCACATCCTATATAAACTACTTTAAATCATGCCAAACTAAATATGAGATTGTGCCAAAATCCTATATCCATGATGGAAAATATGAAACTATAAAAAAATATAGTGTTTTTTCCCAAGGTAAGAAGATATTGTATGGTCATAATCGTTCATACAATCTTTGATACTTTTGTATGGTTTTGACCTCTGTGTATTTTCCACCAAAAGTAGATTTGTAGAGTTTTTTCTACAAAATTTTTCCCGTTTGAAAATTTGTGTTTGAACCTATGATTTTGCTTGTAAGTGTATAGTATGCCTTGATGAATTCCCCATTTGAGGTACATGTAAAGAACCATTTTAGCACATGTCTCAAAAGAAAATATATATGCCTATGCACCTTTGTATGTCTAAGCATCCGTAGTAGAATGTAAATGGTAAAGAGGTGGCCACCTTAGAGAGTCCATACCTATAAAAGGGGGTTGCACATGGTGACAACCATGGTGTGTAAAGAGAAAAAACCATATAAACAATAGAAACAATAGTAGTGATATCAAAATAATAATAACAACAAAATCGTACATATGTAATAAAACTAGAATAGAGATAAAACAATGATCAAGTGACCAAGCAAAAATAAGATCATATTGAGTAGAGTCACATCAAGGCATAGAGTTGTAAATATGGGATACCCATGGTGTCACAAGACAATCAAGGAACTTAGGCCACATACAAAAGAAATAATGTCACACAAGAAAGTAATAGAACCACAAAAATGAGACACCCATTGTGTCACAAAATAATCAAGGAACTAAAGCCACATACAATGAAGCAAACAAATGGTAATACAAATAACTAGCATACATGTATACTAAACAATAATGTCAAACAATGATAAAAGAAATAAGTAGTAAGAGAGCACATGAAACAAGATATGTCAACATTGCACAAGACACATGTGTTAGTCCTATTAATTCAATATATGTAATCAAGTGTAATGAGGAAGTAGAAAGGAACTATAATGAAATAATAACACTTGTATAGTGTGGAGGGATGCCCCTAAGAGAAGAATGTAAGGAACCAAAGTATATCATATTAGCATGTAACAACTCGCGAGTCCCGTATCAAGTTTAATATACCTCATGAACACATGTATAAATAGTGGAAAATATAGGTTATCAATAAAACCAAAGTGACTATCAACATATGCAGGTGTAAAGTACTAATAATGTAAGCTAAGTGTACAAGTAATGGTTTTGTATTTTTATAAATATATGAATGTTTTTGTATTATTGAATATGACTATGTATAGGGAGAGGGGTAGAATAAGAGATACTTGATAAGGGCCTTATAAGGAGGAAAAATTGAGCTAGGAGAAACAAGAGGTGCAAGAATTTGGGGTGTTAATGAATAATGGTCATATGTAAGTGGTGCCATAGTAGTATCATGTGCCATAGAAACCTAGGGAGGAGAGAAAGGTGGACTAGATCCATGAGAGATAGTGTGTAATGGGGCCAATTTGTGAGGACTTAAAGAGTGAGATCCATAAGAGATGATATGTGCACTAGAAGACTTATGAAGAATCTTGGGAGGGTGAGAACCACTAGGTGTAATATGTGTGTCGGGAGAGTTGTTGGAAGAATTAGGAGGTCTAGAGGCACAATATATAACACATGTGCTAGAGGGTCTATCTGAAGACTTAAGATGAATAGATCCATGAGATATGACATGTTTAAAAAATGCCTAGTAAGCTACCTAGAAGGAGGAACTATAGAAGCGTGACAAGATAACATGGGAAAATGAGCCTCAAATGTAATACCTCAAATGGTGACAAATTATTGTTAGTGAATGATATTAACACATTGGTGTTAAATATAAAGGACAACACAAAGAAAAAGTAACATGGTATACCTAAATGTGTGTTACCGAGCTAAGAGTAGAAGGAGGAACAAGACTTGAGTAGTGACTGAACCAATAATGATTTCCACAAGAAAAATTAGGATTCTATGTAATGTGCTTCTTAGACTAACCAAGTGAGTGAAGAATCTTTAAAGTACATATATTTTACTTGTTATTTGTAACAACCAAAATAATATGGACAATACCTTGATTGATAAATGCATGAATGTATATAATACCTAAAATAAGAGTATCATCTAAATAAGATTCATCAAAAGTAATAATCGGTGTATAAGTGGCGCATAATAACATGTTGCCAATCATTACATATAACATGTGATCATAAGAAGGAAAAGATGGTACCTCATGATAGGTATTATGCATTGTAGAAATAACTTTTCGTAGTCATGACTAGGCAATGGGTCATTGAAGATTTTCAGCTTTGCATTATGATTAGTAGTCTTAGATGATTCACTAGGTTCATCTCATTCAATTTATTTATCAAAAATAAGGTCTTGTATAACATTTTTGAGCACAATACAATGATTAGGGATATGGCGAATACATCTATGATAGGCATAATAAGCTTTAGAATCAAAATATTACCACGAGTCTTGTTTTTATCAACCTCAACTGGTGGAGGGAGAGACACAAGGTTACACTCAAGTAATTTCTTTAGCATAATGCGGGAGCATAGGGTAGACGCGTGAATTTACTTTGTAATGGTTATAATTATAGCTTGGTATGTTGGGAGATTAAATTAACATTGTCCTTACTATTATCCTTATTATCGATAATTTTCCTTTAAATGTAGACAAGGATGGTAATTTGATAGTAGGGTAGAAGAGAAGTTATCAACATGCTTTAAATTATTCATATATAATAAATTGGCCTTGCATTTCTTTAGGGTATAAAATACATGGTCAAATGAGGGAGCTTATCAAATATAACAAATTATTACAATGGAGTAAGTAAGATTTTCATGAAGAGATCTTGAATTTATCTATCACCTAAGATATTATTCATTTTAGTGAGAAAATTATAATAACACAAAACATAGTCATTAATGTTTTCATTATACCCTTGGAAAAATTTAAAAATTTGAGAATATGAAAATGATGCAGCCTAGAATTCAGTAATACAAGCCCAATAAGACCCTAGATGCACTTGGCACATCACTCAGCCCAGACTGAGTGCTCACCCAAAGCACACAAAGGTACCAGGTCCCTCTTTAGGGTTTTTATTGTAGGATGTTAGCATGATGAAGACTTAACACATGTAGTTCCATTACTAACACATCATTCTATAGAGCATACCAGATCTATACCTAAGGGAGAACATAATTAAGTATTAACCATGATGAGATCAAGAACATACTAGATTCAGATACACGTAGAACTAACACTTAGATTCAGCCAATTTCCTCCATTATATTAAATGTAGTAAGTATACAAAAGCTTCATTACAATAATAGTAGTATGCACGTAACATATTTAGCAACATAATCTCCCTATGTATGCACACCTATCTCTATATATCTCTACTACATAGTTTACTACATACTTATAAGGGTGGGGACTTTCCCTTCACCACTTATCTAATCCCAAAATAGGTCACATGCTATTACTTAGCCATGTGCCGTTACAAAAATAGCCTCACATGCAAGTGCACGAACAATAGACTACTACTAGTTAATTGACAGTAGTAGATCTATTCCGGCCCGTGTCCATGCAAAGTGATTTGTAGCTAGTCCTCCAAAAATAGCCAATGCGTGCCATGCAAGTATCTAATCGGTTTGAGTGCTCCACATGCTATCTCCAAAAATAGATCCTTGTCATGAAAATGGCTAAGTCCGAACTCTGCTTTACTGTTCTTCACGCACGATCCTTTCGATAATTCCATGCCTTTGAATGCGATCTACTCTCCTGGGTGAACCTTCTGTATTTTCTGTACTAAGTTCTAGGGTTTGACTGATAAACATTACCCCACACTAGTTTTATTTCCACCCTGAAATGGTTGTCTTCAAAATGAATCAAATAATAGAAGAATAAAAAGAATTTGGATGAATGAAAGAATGTTTTTAATATGTAGTTTCTTCTTCTGTAACCTAAAAAATTAATTCAAGATATTCCTCCTTTATCTCGGCCTCCAAGGTCTGCCACTCAACGAGTGCTTCCTCTTATTTCTGGAATGTCCACAACAATGGACTCCAGTTCATCCTTCACAATCTCTCCTTTCTCATTCGAAAGACCAACACAATGCTGGAAATTGTAGTCATCCTTCCCTCTAGCAAATCCATCTTCTACGCAATGAGTTTCCCAAGCTCCTCTAGCTGATCCTTGTGTGGTTCTTGGGCTACTTCTAGGGCCTCACGCTTCTATTTAACCATTGCTAATCTTTCTGTGTGGCCCAATGTGTTGTCCCTCATCACTTTCTAGACCTCATTGTTCTCCTCCAGGGTTTTTATTTTTATGAGCACCTCTGGAGATGTATAGATGTTCAAGGCTCGGTTTGCCTTATTTAGTTATTCCTGTAGCACTTGCATCAGTCCTTCATATGATGTAATATTTCACATCACTCAAGCCTTTTTGTGCTCTGCATCTTGTGTTAGATCCTTTGGTGCTGGCATGCACATAGGTTCATCTTCAAGCACTAAGTCCACCAATGTACTTACATAGTGTATTGCCAAAGGAAACGTCTTTGGTACCTTTGGATCTAAGTGTGGCCTAACCTTCATGACATTATCACCAATTTCCTCTGCAATGCTGATAAATACAATGTTCTTCTTCTGCGCTAAGTCTCTTTCCTGCGTTAGGCACAATATCTCCTCATCCTTAGTTTTGATCTCTCCCATTATTGCCCTAATTGTGGTAGCTTTTTCCATATTCTGCCTTATCACCTCTATTGAGAATTTTACCAATGCATTGCTCACTTGTTCATCTGACATAACAAGTAGGATTTACTATTATGTGTCTATCTTGAGGTGTATTTTTCAGCCTCCTTGACACGCATGACTCCTCACACACATCAAAATCTGATTCATCCATGTGCATGTGCATGGACCATGATAATTACTTCCTTGTGTGCATTGTTTCCATATTCTCATCCATTAATTCCCATCCATATAACTCTTGTTGTGTCTGTGTGCTCTAGAAACAAGCGCGGACAATTTTAATTGTGTCCTTAGGATAACCCATGGCTAGTGGAATGTGCTCCCCACTTGTTCTTCTTGACCTAGGCTACTTAGGAACTTGAGTTTCCAGATTTGGGACTTGTGTTTCCATGTCCTGAGAAGTCTTAGTAGCTATCTCATATGTTCCCTTTTCTTCCTCTTCTCCTTCCTTCATTTCTTCATCTTGTTGTCCTTCTACATTCTCTAAAGGTGTAGGAGAATTAGGCGCACTTTCCTCTGACTCTTTTTCTTCCTCATTCAATTTTACTTTCCTTCTCCTTTTCTCGGTTGTCTCCTTCTATGGAGACAGTTGGGGTGATCAACACACTGTTTTCGGAGTAGCACCTTGGGTCCTTGTTCTCTTGAACACTCTCTTAAATCGGTGCTCTCCTCGGATTGCATCCAAGTCCTCATCATCCCCCCCGTGATTGAGGTGGTGTAGTTGCATGCTCGCCTTATCCTCGCACTCATCCTCCTCATCCTCTACTTTGATTGTTTCTATGGGCTTAGGCACTAGAATGTTCTCCATGGTATGCTTACCCTTCAACAGTTCTGGAAGTGCGAACTCATCTTCCACATACTTGTTGTTTTCCAACTTGGTCTTCAGTTGGAGGTACACAAATGTTGCTCCAACATCTCCAACATCCAAACTTAATGGTTGTATTCTCAACACATCCGAGATGAGCCTTTTAATATATGCAATAGGTCGTGGATAAACATACTTTTTCCACAGTGTGTGGTAGTTACAATCTACCTTGTATGCATTAAATGTTAGTCAATGTGCATCTAAGAACATGTGAACCGATGCCTGAAAATAACTTACCGTGAAGGCATACGGTAGTTTGCACCATGGGATCCAAGCCCCATCCATCACTAATTGCACGATGCAAAAATGTTGGTATACATAAAAATGAACTGCCTTACCCACTACCAATGGTAAATCCTTTGGTATGTGCCACCCTTTTGAACACCACACGGAGCCTATCATACCACTTCTTAACCCTCTACTTGACTTGTTTAGTCATCGATCCTTCACACAAGTACTTACTGAATCATTGTTCGGGTGACTTATTCTCTAAAGGATACTCCCTGGACCTTCTCTTTTGGTCCGTCTCGACACCGAGAGATAACAAAACAGCCCTAAAAATGATCTTTCCTCCCGAATGTGCCTCTTTGATGATAGTTTCGCAATGTACCTAAAATGTTATAGACCACTCCTTCAGACATCCTTTTAGCAATGTGCAGCCACATGGTATTCACTTGTGACCACCTCTCTTGGTCATTTAATTTTGTCACAAGGTGTGTAGCTGCCTGCACAACTGGGTACTTTTTTAGCTTGTTTATGTCCATGTTGCGCGGACCCTTTGTGTACCCAGTTCCCTCCTAGTCTCCGAAATGCAGCCTTTTCTGTTAATTCCTCCTTGAGGTCTTCACTTGTAGCCTTCAACCCTGTCACTGTGGAGATCAACGTGGCTGAAATCCTTACTCTACATCCTGCAAAGTAGAAGAAGTCTTTGTGTACTCTGCTCATGAGCCATTGGTACAAGGGCTCATATTTTCCAAAGTAGGGGAGCTTGTATAATTTATATACTCCAATATTCTTCAATAACTTCTCCCAAAGGTGTTTTTATAGACCGGCATGTCCTCCTATGTGTGCTTATTTGTCTTTGTGTTCAACAAAGTGCATCCAAATACTTCTTATTTTCTATGGTATGATCATTGTACTCACTTATCTTACTTTTTCGAATGTGGGAATCCCACTCCTGGCCTACTATAACCTCCTTTGGATATTGCATCTCCGAAAAAAGTGCTCTTAGGGGTTATTTCTTCTTCCTCCATGACCACCTTCTTCTTTCCCTTAACTCCTACCGCAACCGCCTTCTTTGGTGTCATTTCTACCCTGCAATCTTCGAAAATACTCATATTTTGACTTCTACAACGTGTAACTCAAACCCTAGCTCAAATATCCATGCCCTAGTGGAAATCACATGCCCTAGCTTGGTTGTAATACGTTTGCTTCACTCAAACCCTCCTCCTATGGGAACACAAGCTTCTTCTTCGCACAAACCTCCTTTCCACGTTTGGTTTCACACTCTTCACACCTCAACACGATTTCTCAGATCTTCGCACTTGGCTCTTGTCAAATTCTCTTAATTGCAATGGTAAGAATGAACTCGCATCCCATCCTTATATATATTTTCAAATTTTTGATGCATTTATTACTCCTTCACCTACCCAATGTCCTCTCATTTATTGACCAAATTTGTTCTTTCCATGCGGTACATCTTCGCACCCTAGCTATAACCTTCTAGCGTGCCTTCCTACCCTTTGGTCACAGACTTCTCTTCAGCGTGCTTCCTTGTGCCCGAGTACCTTATCACTGCACCTTCCACTAGTAGTTGTTATGGCCTCCGCTTACCTCATGTTATACTGTCCCTTCATCCATCTCTATCTGTGGTCACTTTTTAGAAGCAATCCTTTGAATTGAATAGCACTGATAGTAGCTTCTTCCTTCCATCGTTTAATCGCAACAAAGATTGTACTTGGATACCAACAATACACCCCACACTAAAAGTATGTGTAGTCCTCTGTGTATAAGAATTCTTCAAATAGTAATTAGCTTCTAGCGCATTAACACACTTATTACACAACACACCAACTAAATTGACAAATCATAACAACAAAGAAGGAAAACATTAAGGTAATGTAGAATTAAAAACCTAATCTAAATGGAAATACTACCTTATTACAAACACCAAGAAGACTTATTTATAGTAGGGCTTCAGACTACTCGTTGAAGTAACCAGGTAGCCGTGTTCCTTCAAGTTCTTCTAACTGGAAAGTTCATATTTCAAGGATGTAAGTGATAACATACAACCCAAAACAATGTACCTTAAGTTTGCCTAGATGGTGCAAGAACTTAGAGTCATAGAGAAGCACCATTTGTCCAATCTCAAACTTCTTATCCCTTATGTTTCTATCATGTCATGCTTTCTACCCTGGCCTTTTCTTGTTTCGAATCCAACGTACTATGGTTTGTATCTCATCCAAACTTAATTATATTTTCAATCCATTCTTCTAAAGCTTGCTCATCAGCTAGACCTCTAGCATGCAAAATATGCAAAGAAGGTAACATAAATTCCATAGGAAGAATGGCTTCTTCGGTGCAAACACTAATTGAAATGGTGTGGCTTTGTTCAACCTTTTATTTGTTTTTCGATATGCCTAAAGAACTACATATACTTTATCAAGGATGTTACATGATGATGAAGGAAAACATATAGATTCATAACTAATCCATCATTCTACAATGCATGCTACCCTCATAGATCTATGAAAGAACAAGCTTAAACAAATAATCATGATTGAATTAATACATGCATGCACTACTCAACTTAGCATAGAATGACACTTAGATTCAGCCAATATCTTCCATCTATTAATAAATATAAAAGCTCCTTATAGTATTGTCAATCTATACCAATGCATGTATGGATGATATAGTAATTCAGTCATATGCGTATATCACACACATACACACTATCATACATATATCTCACTACACATACATCCTCACACACATCATCTACTCTCTACTATGTACCTAACATCATATATATAGGGTGGGGACTTTCCCTTCACCACTTATCTATTCCAGAAATAGGCCGCATGCTATTGATAGCCACATGCATTTTTACAAGCATAGCCACACATGCAAGTGTGCTATCTATAGTCCTCTTGTAGTTAACTGAAGTGTCAATTCTATTCTCAGCTTGTCTCCATGCAAAATGCTTGATCCGCTTCTCCAAAGATAGACAATGCATGGCATGCACATCTCTACATCGTTGGTGTGTTCCACATGCCATCTTCTAAAAATAGGTCTTCATGCTCAAAATCGCTAAGTCCTGAAATCTGAACTTGCCTTCTTCGCATGCGTGGGTCCTTCCTGTCTTTCGTGCCCTTGGTTCCTGGGCCTTCTATCCTGCGTGGACTCCTTGTGTGATCTTTGACAAGTATTCTTTGATCAACATTACCCCACACTAATCTCATTGTCATCCCGACAATGGGTATCTCCAAAAATTGAAGGAAAGAATAGAAGAATGGAAAGAATAAGAATGAAAGAATGTAGATAAATAAAGAATTTCTATGAGGTTATGAGGCAACCTCCTCTGTATCAGTTTGTAGTATCAACTCTGGATACTCCTCCTTTATTTGGCCTCCAAAACCTGCCATTCAAGTGAGTGCTTGCTCTACTTTTTTTGGGATGTCCACAACAATGGATTCCAACTCATCCCTCACAATCTCTCCTTTCTCATTTTGTAGAACCAACACAACACTGGACATTGATGTCATTCTTCCTTCTAAAAGGTCCATCTTCTATGTAATTAGCTTTCCAAGCTCTTCCAACCTGAGTCTTGTGTGGCTCTTGTGTTCTGCCAGGGCCTCGTGCTTTTGTTTAACCATTGAAAATCTTTCTATGTGGCCCAATGTCTCATCTTTCATCACTTTCTAGACCTCATTGTTCTCTTCTAGGGTCTTGATGTTGATAAGCACCTCTGGAGCTGTGCATACATTTAAAGCCTGGTCTGCTTTCTTCAATACTTCTTGTAATGCTTGCAACAACCCTTCATAAGATGTAATTTTTCTCATCACTGATGCTTTCTCTCATTTTGACATCTTTTTTTCGAGATTTTTTCGGTGCACTGCATGCAGCAGAGTTTCATCTTCAAGTACCAAGTCCACCAACTTTCCCACATAGTGTATCTGAAGGAAATGTCTGTGGTACCTTGGCCTCCAAGTGTGGCCTTGCTCTGATGACATTGTCCCCAATCTCCTCTGTGATGCTGATAAACACCTCATTCTTTTTTTGTGTGAAGTCCCTCTCCTATGTGTTTGTGCAATATCTCTACATCCTTTGTCTTCAACTCCTCTCGCAAGCAATGCTCTGATCGTGGCAGCTTTGTCCATGTTTCTTCTAGCCACCTCAAGCAAAAACTTTCACCAATGCATTTGCTGACTGCTCATCTGACATGACATGAAAGAGGCTTTACTGTCATGTGTCTAGCTTGAGGTGCCTTCTTTCAGTCATCTCAAAATGCATGACTCTTCACACACATCAAATTCAAGGCTCATCCATGTGGGTGTGCATTGACCATGATAGTTGCTTTTGAGTGTGCACATAATCACCATATCCTCATCCATTAACTCCCAACCAAATAAATCCTTTCTGTGCTATCATGCTCTGGAAGTGGGCATGGACAATTTTTCCTACGTCCTCTACATACCCCATGGCTGGTGGAATGTGCTCTCCACTTGTTCTTCTAGACCTTTGCTACTTAGGAACTTTAGCTTCCAAATTTGGGACTTGTGTCTCCATGTCCTGAACATCCTCTCTAGCTGTCTCCTCTAGTATTTTCTCATCCTCTTCTTTTTCCTTTGATGCCTCACCCTATTCTTCTATGTTCTCTGGAAGTGTAGGAGAATTAGGCAGGCATGCTTCCTCCGAACTCTTCCACCTCCTCATTCAACTTTAGTTTCCTCCTTCTCTGCATGGTAGCCTCCTCTTTTTGGGAGAGAGTCTGGGTGATTTATGCACAGTGGTTAGAGTAGCACCTTGGGTCCTTGTTCTCCTAAATACCCTTTTAAACCTGTGCTCCCCTTGGACTGCATTCAAGTCCTCATCATCCCCCTCTTGTGGCTGAGGTGGTGTAATGCACGCTGCTCAGCTTCACCCTTATTTGTAGGATGTCTCCTACCCCTATGCTCCAAACCACCACTATCTTCGTGCTCCTCCTCCTCATCCTGCACTTCAATTGGCTCTATGGGCTTAGTGCTGGGATGTTCTCCATTGTATGCTTTCCCTTTGGTGGTGCTGGAAGTGTGAACTCACCTTCCACATATTTGTTATTCTCCATCTTTGGCTTCAACTAGAGATACACCAATGCTGCCCCCACATCTGCTACAACCAAACTTATTGGCTTGATATTCAAGCACCTCTGAAATGATCCTCTCTGTATAAGCACTTCTACCAGATACACATACTTCTTCCTCAATGTATGGTAGTAGTCATAAGTCTACCTTATCTGCATTGAAGACTAGTCACTGTGTGTGTCTATAAATCTATGAACAGATGCTTGGAAATACCTTGCAGTGAATGTGTAAGGAAATTTACACCAAGGGCTCTAGACTCCATCTTTCATTGGGAAGCATGATGTAGAAATGTTGATATATAACAAACTGAACTTGTTTCCCTACCACTACTGGTAGGTCCTTTGGGATGTGCCACTCTTCCCCAAATGTCATGCAGAGCCTGTCATACCACTTCTCCACCCTTTTCTTTACATCATCTATCATGGCCCCTTGCATAGGTACTTGCTGAATCTTTCAGCTGGGGACTTGTTCTCCATGGGGTATTCCCATACTTTCTCCTTCGGTCCATTCTGGTACTCCGATCTCCATGAATACTAGTGATAGTAGAACAACCCCAAAGCTGATCTTCCCTCATGTGTGTGCTTCTTTGACTATTTTCTCTACAATATAGCCTGCAATGTTGTAGATTGTCCCTTCTGACATCTTACGTGCCACATGTAACCACATAGTATTTACCTGTGACCACCACTTGATCATTCAACTTGGTAACAAGGTGTGTCTGCAACTTGCACAACTGGACAGTTCTTCAATTTGTCTATGTCCATTCCACGTGGACCCTTCAAGTACCCCAACTCCTGTTTGGTCTTTAAAATCATGGCTTTATCTCTATGAGATCACCTTTTATATCTCTCTCTATGTGGCCTTCAGACCTATAATTGATGAGACAAGTGCAGATGAGATTCTAACTCTGTGTCCTGCAAAGTAGAAGAAGTCTTGCACCCTGCTCATGAGCCACTGATACAAGGGCTCATACTTCCCAAAATATGGAAGCTCATATAACTGGTAGACCCCAATTCTCTTCAAAATATTTTCTCACCCACATCATCATAAATGGCATGTCATCCATCGTGTGCTTTTTCATTCTAGAATGAGCAAGGAATCGAGCTCCTTCTTGTTCTCCAAAGTCCTGTGATTATATTCACTTACTTTTCTCTTTTTGATGGGTGAATCCCATTCTGATGATGATGACTCCTTCTGGATATTACATCTCTAAAAATGGCTTTTTGGGTGCCATCTCTTCCTCCTCGATGACCACCTTCTTCTTTCCTTTTTACGCTGCAGATGCCTTCTTGGTGCCATTTTTACCTTGCAAATGTCTCCTCTTCAACTCTGCAACTTTGTGAATCAAACCCTAGCTCGATTCAATCATGCCCTAGGTGGAAACTTCATAACCTAACTCTTTTCTATCTCCCTACTTCACTCAAACCCTTCACCACCAGGGATGCAAGCTTCTTTTCACACATATCTAGTTGTCACATGCTTGGTTTCACACCCTTCGCACCTTAACTCGATCACTCGACTCTTCGCACTTGGCTCTTTTCTCAAATACTCTTAGTTGCAATGGTAAAAATGAATCCACATTCCATCCTTATATATTTTTTTCAAATTTTGATGCATTTATTGCTCCTTCACCTACCAAATATCCCCTCATTCATTGACCAAATCCATTCATTCCATGTGGTACATCTTCGCACCCTAGCTATAACCTTCTAGCATGCCTTCCTACCCTCTGGTCACAGACTTCTCTTCAGCACGTGCTCCTGCACCCGAGTACCTCATCACTGTACCTTCTCCTGGTAGCTATCATGGCCTCCACTTACCTCATGTTATACTATTCTTTCATTCATCTCCATCCTTGGTCACTTTTGAGAAGCAATCTTCTTTTGACTTAAAGCACACCCGTAGTAGCTTATTCCTTTCACCTTTCAATTCCCAGTATTTTTCTTGGATAACTACAACCACCCCACACTAAAAGTATGTGTGTAGTCCTCTACGCATAAACATTCTTCATATAATTAGCTTCATGCATGTGCAAGTGTGCTTATTACACAAAAACAACAACTAAATTGACAAAGCATAATGACAATGAAGGAAATACATTAAGGAAATACATAATTGAAAACCTAACTAAATGGCAATACTACCTTATTACAAACACCAAGAAGACTTATTTATAGTAGGGCTTCAGCCTACTCCCATTAAAGTAACTGGGTAGCCATGTTCCATCAAGTGCTTCTAACTGGAAAGCACCTGATTCAAGTATAGAAGTGATAACATATGGCCCCAACCAATGTACTTTGAGCTTTCCTGGATGGCGTAAGAACTTTGAGTCATAAAGAAGTACCATTTGTCCAATCTCAAACTTCTTATCCCTTATGTTTCTATCATGCCATGCCTTCTGCCTGGCCTTTTCCTACTTCTTTTGACTCCATCATGCTATTGGTGCTCATCCAGTTGAATCATCTTATACGCTCTTCTAAATCTGTTCATCAGCTAGACCTCCAAAGTGCATGCAATGCACAAAGAAGGTAACATAAATTCTATAGGGAGAACAACTTCCATGCCAAACACCAACTGAAATGGTGTGGCTTTGTTCAATCTCTTGTAAGTTGTTCTATATGCCCAAAGAATAGCTGACACTTTGTCATCCCAATCCTTTCTTCCAACATCACAAATTTTTTTGTCAAAGTCTGGCTCAAAATCTTGAAGGCCTCAATAGTTCCATTTTCCGAGGATGATAAGGTGTAGTTTTATGGTGTGCAACCATAAACTCATCTAATAGGATCCTGATTGTCTCATTCAAAAAGTGTGTACCTCTATCACTTGTCAAGCTTAAGGGACATCCATATCTTGTAAGAACATTCTCCCACATAAAACCTAGCTATTTGTAGTAGTATGCCATATAGTCCTTGGTAGGTGTTGCTTCTACCCACCGTGTGAGATAATCTATGCAAGTAATGATATAGCGTGATCCATTCTACGTGTGGCTGGTGAAATAGGTCCTACAAAATCAATGGCCCATTTCTCAAATGGTTTCGGCACTAGTAATGGTCTCAAAGGCATCTCATCTCTTTGCCCTAGTTTTCCTAGGCACTGACAATGATCACATGCCTTACAATATTCTTTACAATCCTTATACAATGTCTCCCACCATAATCCAACAAGTAGGATCTTCCGGGAAGTCACATCACCTGCATAATGGCCTCCTGCAATACCACCATGAGCTTCTTCCATGATATCCTTACGCTCATGCTCTAATACACAATGACGTAATACTTCATCTCTGCCTAGCTTGTAGAGGTCACCACTGATTAACATAAATGGTGTGCGTGTATAGCAAGCAAGCTTCTTTTCTAATGCTTTCATTCCTTCTGGTGCCATATGTTCATAGAAAGACAACAATGTCTTCTAATTCCATGGGGCACGTTGTAACCTATATAACTATGCATCCGACATTGTTTCTTTCAATTTCTGTGCATCCTCTCCTGAATTGATTCTAGATAAATGGTCTGGTCCAGAATTGCTTTTCCCTAGCTTCACCACAACTGTGAAGTCAAACTCTTGAAATAGGAGCACCCATCTGCATATGCACCCCTGTAAGATGGGCTTGTTTACCAAGTACTTCAATGCCATGTGATCTGTATAAAACAAAAATGGTGTTGCTAACAAGTACTATCAAAACTTGTACAATGCATAGATCATTGACAAAGCTTCGCGCTCTGTAGTTGTATAATTTCATTTAGCAGAGTCAACTTCCTACTAGCAAAAAAAATAGATTGGATGATCTATAATACCTTCACTAGGTTGAGCTAACACAATGCCAATGGCCATGCCAGAAGCATCCACATGCACATGAAATGGTTTATCCCATGAGGGAAAGTGCAGAATGGGTGTGGTAGTAAGTTTCTCTTTAATATCTCAAACATGCACTGTTATGGTTCTCCCCAATAAAATGTACCTTTCCCTTCAAGTAATTCTTCCAAGGGTGCAACAATTTTGGCATACCCTTTTATGAATTTTCTATAATATCCTGTATGACCTAAAAATCCACGCACCTCACTTTGGTAGGTGCTTCTAGGCCTAAAATGACTGCAACCTTGGCTGGATCAACTAGCAAACCTTCCTTGCAGATTATATGTCCTAACAATATCCCAAATGGCATAGAAAATATGCACTTCTTGATGTTCAAAGAGATACTCAATTGTCTGCATCATTCAAACATTAAGCGCAGATTGTCACAATGATCTTTCACAAGCCCATATACTATCCAATCATCTAGGTAGACCTGTAAGAAGTTGTGAATAAAATATTTAAATGCCTGAACAACTATGCATGCGAGAATACAACAGCACATTTTTCAATCCAAAGGGCATCACAATATAGGAAAACTACCCCATTCAAGTAGTAAATGTTGTCTTTTCTTGATCCTCCTGAGCAATCCTAACCTGATGATACCTAAAAATCCATCTGTGAAGGAATATATTTCACGCCCTGCAACTTCTAGTATTTCCTCAGTGAATGGCATAGGGAATGGATCTGTGATGCATGCAACATTCAGCTCCCTGTAGTCCACACATATCCTAATCCATCCATCCTTCTTGATATTGATCACCATTGGGCTAACCCATTTTGACTCATCAAGGGGCTTGATAATTCTAGATTTCAACATTTTATCAATTTCTTCTTTTACCTTTTCACACAAATTAGGATTCATTCTGTAAGGTCTCTTTCTAACTGGGTCATGCACCATCCTTAAGTTTGATCTTCATTTCCCCAAGTGATTCATGCATGCCTTTAAGTTCATGATATCCTCGAGGGAATAAGTCTTGATAATCCCGAGTAACTCGATGATCTTTGCTACCTCCGAGTCTGACCAAGTAGTCTCCAATTATGGCCTCCTTAGGCTCAGCCTCCAAACCTATATTCACCTTCTTTGTCTTCATGGGTTCATGGTAGGTGCACGTATCCTTTGTCTACACTATCCAAGACCTCACACCCCATGTGAATGTTCAATATCTAGGTTCTCAACTTCCTCATCATCCATGATGTAAACCATCTTTCCTTTCTCTTTCTCAAGGCAAGCACATTCAAGTAGTATGGAGTCCATTTCTTCTTCCTTTTCAAAACATGCTCCAAACTCTACCTCACCAAATAATTCTTAAATATGCTCTTCTACTTTTGCACTATCTCCCATAGTTAAGTGCTTGAAAATTTTAATGCCTCTACTATAGGAGGTTTAGTGAGAAGTAGTCAAAAGTCTGGATCATTCCTGCAAGTCAAATCTTTCTAGTTTCTAGTTTCTGATGTAGTTCTACATATACATACCAAGCACGTGTGCATCCTTGTAGCATAGAATACAATCTATGCACCCAGAGTGAAGGTGGTAATGCTTCATGTCCTGCTATCTAGAGTCTCTCACACTGCTGAATGTGATGCTGAACAGGTTGATCACCATGATAAGTGTAGATTTGTGTAGGTGCATTGTTCCTTATAAACCTAGTAGACAAAGCTATTCCAATCTCTTCCCAGTTTATAAGATTATCTCTGTGGACTACCCACCAAATGCATCTGTTGTCCCGCATAGTGTATATACTAACATATCTCTCCTTTTAATTTGATCTGTCCATTGTGTTTCCATGGCCTTCAAAAAGGTAGGAAGATCTTTTCCCTGTATACCAAGGTACTGTGCTACCTATCCATCGAATTGAATGAAGTCCATTCTTACGTGCGCAACCACACTTTTCACCTCATGTCCTACTAATTCATATGTACCATGAGCCCAATTTCACAAGAAATACTCATAGTATCACTAATAGAATGAGAATCCTCCCACTGTAGGATGCCTTCTTTTGATGGCTCATTGACCTCTGGGTCCTGAATAATGCATGTACATAGACTCTGTTTAAATCCTCCTCACTTAGAGGCTCAACATATGGTGTAGAATTCCCATCTATCAAAGGTATCACAACCCTTTCCTCCTTGTTTTCAAAGCTGATATACCCCTTATTGAATCTCAAGTCAAGCATTATTCGCATAACACCAAGGGCATCCAAGAAGGCTGGAAAATTGTCTACTTTCGCAAGTGCTAATACCTCAAAATCCCAAAGTGAACTTGGGCCCTCAGTATAGTTATAGATGCATCTTTCAAAACTCCTATGGGAGTGGCCTTAGTCCGGTTTTCCATAAATAACACATTAGATGATGGCTGCAATGGAGGCCTCCCATTTGTACCCATGCATCTAATGTAAGCACATTTACTTTCTGCACTGTATCGATCAATATGTTGCTCAACAACCACCCATCCACAAAAACATTCAGAGTAATTTTTTTTGTCATAGTCAATGCTATCAGGGGGAAGATTTGCATGTAGAATCTATCATCGGTCTCAAGACTTATGCGTGGAGTGTTCCCTTTAACCAACTTCCTAATAGTGGAATAATGTTCTCCTGGCGCAACATCTTGCACACCTCTCGCAGATCATCGATATCATTTTTGACTATCTCTGATGCTTTCTTTTTCTCCTTTAGGTATTGTATCTCACCCTGAAGATTCCTTAGCACTTCCATGGTATCCTGGTAAACTTCCTTCTGATGAGCAGGATCTGGGTACCTTGCATGCAAAACCTCCTCCTTGGTGATCGTAGGCTTTTGGTGCAATGCCTCTCTCATGCGTGTGTTGCTTCAGCATGCATGTGTAGTAATCTTCACTATCAATGCCTCAGTCCTTCTACTATCTTGGGCATCCACTGATCTTCTACCACACTGGATTCTAACCATCCCGACACCTTTTTTTTCTTTCTTATGTTGCTTACTCAGATGCTCATATAAGTCTGGGCACTCTTCATAGCTATGGTTCTTTCCATAGAAAGAACATGCAATATTTTGAGGACATTCATGCCTATAGTGGTTAAGAGATCCACACGTATAACATGTTCCATGAGGGAACTCTCCTCTTCCTCCACCATGGCCTCATCCTCCATATCCACCATGATATCCATGTCCCCTTCCATGACCTCCTTCAAAATGCCCCCCTCATTCTATCATCATAGCGCATTTGATTATGATCCCGATCCTGGTGCTCATTCTTACCCTTAGAATTATCTGTTATACTTTTCTGTCATACCCAAGGTCTATAGCATCCTGGATCTGACCAATCAACCGACAATCCTCAGTATCATGGGTCGTGGACCTACAAATTTTACAAAAGCAAGATACATTCTTCCTTATCATGTTGTAACAAAGGACAATGACTAGCATCATGATTCAAATGGAAAATCTCATAGTCCAATAGTAATGAGCATATAGATATGTGAGGGAAACTATCCTTGGTGTGACCTTCCACTTCACAATCTATACACCAAATTCCTGAGCATGTTTCATGGGCTGAATTTGCTGATAGCTTCTCTAACTACTTTTCCATAGCTGCAATCTGTGCCTCTAGAATGGACTAACTGCCTAGTGTCAATGCTCCCAACTACCTCAACATGTAAAGCTTACTTCCAGTGCTTTCATGATGGATCAGTGTATGTCTTATGTGACAATGCCCTTCTAAAAGGTGTAATCAATCCTCCAACGAACCATTGTGCATGTTGGCTAGTGTGAATATCATAAGATAGCTTAGATAGAAGTGTCTTAAAATGAGCATCATACTCACGTACACTCTCAGTAGTGCCTTGCTTGATATCCTTGAGTGCACTTATACTCTTCTACTCAAACTCAGGGATATGGAACTCTTTCAAGAAAGCATCTCTCAATGCTGCATAATCCACACAAGTTTGATCAGGGTCAAACTTCCTATACTGCTGTGTGTGTGCCCCTGTAATGTAGTGGTGAATTGACTTTTCCTTTCACTCAAAACCATGATCCCTTTAGTGTGCCACAAGATTTCACACATATGCACATGTTCGCAAAACATCCTCTATACCTCTATACTCCGGGAGATGAAGAGACATCTCCATATAGATATTTTGTGGTTGCTGCAGACCTTGACCACCTGATCCGGAACCTCCTGTGTTCCCTCTACCTCCAGAACCACAGATCCACCTAGAACTAGAACCACCTATACCTCTCCTGATCCACCACCTGTAGTTGGAATAGGACCTGTAGATGTACTCCCTATGCTTCGACAAGTAGTACTATACTGAACCCCTATAGTCTGTGAGGTAGTTCCACTTCCAGAGGTGAATCCAACATTCTGTGCTCACATTCTATGTGGATGATGCACCTAAGAATGCTCCTCCAAATGACATTGAAGCCATCTTGTCCGCCATTGATGTACTTGATCCCTGACTTACTCCTGCTCTCCTACTTCCCAAGTTAGTTTTTGGTTACTTGTCATACTAGATACTGAAAAACCAAGCGCAAGGGCTAGGTCACTAGGTGGATTAAGATGTGCACCCATGGTCCAAGTAGTCTCTGCTGGTGCACTTTCATGTGAGGCCGAGGGGGGGATCTCTATCATGCTTTCCAAGATGGGGAGTTCCTGATGCTCTGGCTCCACGTCTTCTACGTGAGCTATAAATCCTTCACGAGCCATCTCTCTCCTCCATGCCATACTTTCTACAATGGAACACTACTTCTCTATCTCCCTCTCTTGCGTGCCTCATTATACTTAAGCCACCTTTCCTCTCTCTGTCTCTCTACCGCTAGGTCTTCCATCTTAAACCAAACCTGTTCCTGCCCTCTGCGTGGTGAAGTTTAGTTAGCCATCGGTTTACTCTCCAGGTTCAAAGTTACCATTAAGATCTTGATCACCAGTGGAATACCTTGCAAATATGTTCCTCTTGGATACCAAAAACTGGAATTCAGCTACCTCTGGGAAAGAGTACATCAAAATTGAATATTCTAGAATATAACTATTTAGAACACCATGAAACCATGTATCCACCGTGAGTGAGTCCAGATCAGATCAACATCATAGAGGGCCTAAAATTATTTCATGTGTCCAGACAAGTGTGATACCTCCAATTCCGTTGAGATGCATAAGCAAGTAAGCCACTCATATAGTTCTACTAGAAAGATAGTGAAAAATCTCTCATATAAGTTATCATATGTTTTGTTCTACCCAAGTGTGTGTGTTAAACTAGATCCACTGCTGAACCATCATGCATATTCTTCCTCCAGATCATGTATCCATTCCTCAATACTTGCTAGAGTTAACCAAGTATGTCTTCATCGTGAACCATCCTAAAAACAACTAAAAAAGAGGTCCAAAAATGGAACCAATGATGCAAGCCTAGAATTTACTAGATAACACCCTAGTCACATTGGCACATCACTCAGCCTTGACTGAGCTCACCCAAAGTGCGCAAAGGTACCAGGTCCCTCTTTAGGGTTGTTGTAATAGGATGTTAACATGATGAAGGAAGAAACATATAGATTCATAACTAATCCATCATTCTACAATGCATGCTACCCTCATAGATCTATGAAAGAACAAGCTTAAACAATAATCATGATTGAATTAATAACATGCACTACTCAACTACACAGAATGACACTTAGATTCAGCCAATATCTTCCATCTATTAATAAATATAAGCTCCTTACAATATTGTCAATCTATACCAATGCGCGTATGGAATTGATACAATAATTCAGTCATATGCGTATATACACACACACTTCACATACATACATCTACTCTCTACACACATACATCACACATTCTCACTCTCTACTTCTACTATGTACCTAACATCATATATATAGGGTGGGGACTTTCCCTTCACCACTTATCTATTCCATAAATAGGCCGCATGCTATTGATAGCCACACGCCATTTACAAGCATAGCCACACATGCAAGTGTGCTATCTATAGTCCTCTTATAGTTAACTGAAGTGTCAATTCTATTCTTGTGTTCCACGCCATCTTCTAAAAATAGGTCTTCATGCTCAAAATTGCTAGCAAAACATATAGAATGATCTACAATACCTTCTCTAGGTTGAGCCAAACACCATGCCAATGGCCATGCTAGAGGTGTCAACATGTATATGAAATTTTTGGTCCCATGAAAAAAAACGTAGAATAGGTCGGGTATTAAGTTTCTCCTTCAATGTCTCGAATGCGCGTTGTTGTTCTCCCCAGTAGAATGTACCTTTCCCTTTCAGTAACTCTTATAATGGTGTGGAAACTTTGGCATATCCTTTGATAAAATTTCAGTAATATCGTATATGACCCAAAATCCACGCACCTCACTTTGACTTGTAGGCTCCCTTAGGCCTATAATGACTGTAACCTTTGTTGGATCAACCAACAAACCCTCTTTGCAGATTATGTGTCCTAAAAGTATCCCCAAACAAGTGTAGTAAATATGCACTTCTTGATGTTCAAAGAGATACTCAACTATCTACACCATTCAAACACTAAGCACAAATTGTCACAGTGATCCTTAACTAATCCATACACCATCCAATCATCTAAATAGACCTGTAAGAAGTTATGAATAAATTCCTTGAATGCTTGAACAACTATGCACGAAAATACAACAGGCATATTTTTTAGACCAAAAGGCATTACAGTATAGGAAAAGCCACCCCATTCAATAGTAAGTGTAGTCGTTTCCTAATCCTCCTGGGAAATCTGAACCTGATGATACCCAGAGAACCCATCTGTAAATGAATAGATTTCACACCTTGTAACTCCTAGTATTTCCTTAGTGAATGGTGTAGGAAATGGATCAGTTACACATGCAACATTCAGCTCCCTGTAGTCCACGCATATCCTAATCCATCCATCCTTCTTGATACTGATCACCATTAGACTAACCCATTCTGACTCATCAAGGGGATTGATAATCCAAGACTTCAACATGTTATCAATCTCTTCCTTGACCTTTTCGCACAAGTTGGGGTTCATTCTGTAATGTATCTTTCTAAATGGTTGTGCACCCTCTTTAAGCTTTATCTTCATCTCCCCTAACTATTCATGCACACCTTTAAGTTCATGGTACCCCCTAAGAAATAAGTCCTGGTAATCCCTTAGTAACTCTATGATTTTTTCCACTTCAGAGTTTGACCAATAGTCTCCAATTATGGATTCCTTAGGCTCAATATCTCATTCCAATATTCACCCAATTTTTCTTCATAGGTTCATGATAGGCATGCGTGGTCTTATCCACACCGTCCAAGACCTCACACATCCTGTTGAATGATTTACATCTAGATTATGTGCTTCTTCATCATCCACTAAGTAGACCATTTTTCCTTCTCTTTCTCAAGGCAAGTGTGTTGAAGTAATGTTGCATCGGCCTCTGGTTCTTCACCAAGACGTGCTCCTGAGTCTTCCTTATCTAATAAATCTTGAAGGAGTTCTTCAGCCTTGGTGCTATCTCCCATAGTTAAGCACTTTATGAATTTTAATGCTTCTCCCATCAAGGATTTGTAGAGAAGAAGTCAAACATCTGGGCCATTCCTATAATTAAATCCTACCAATTTCTAGTTTCTCTATGGAGTTCTACATACACATACCAAGCACATGCGTAACCTTGTAAACTGGAATAAAACCTGTGCACCCATAGTGAGGGTGGTTAAGCTTCCGCCTTATACGTCCAGAGTCTCTCACACTTCTGAACGTGGTGTTGAATAGGATGATTACCGTGATAAATACTTATCTCGAGTAGGTGCATTGATCTTAAAGAACCTAGTAGTAAGAGCAATCCTAATTTTATTCCATCCGACAAGATTATCCCCTGTGTACCACCCACTAGTGTATTGTGATCCCACGTAGTGTATATAATAGCATATTTCTTCTTTTCGGTGGGTCTATCCACTTTGTTCTTACATGGCGCATAGGAATAGCATGGGATAACCTTCTCCCTGTGTAACAAGGTACCAAGTTATTACCCATCCTCCTGACATAACATGGTTTCCTGCCTCTAGGAAATATGCTCTTTACTTTGTGCCCTACCAATTCATAAGTGCTATGAGCCCAATTATCACAAGAAAAACTTGTCGTATCGCTTGTAGACCATACATCCTCCCATTGAATTAGTCCTTCTTTGGTCGGCTTGAGTATCTCTAGATCTTAGATGACGCGTACATAAATCATATTAAGATATTCTTCACTTAAGGGCTCAACATAGAGCATAGATTTTCCATTTGTTAAAGGGATAATAACTCTCTCCTCTTTGTTTTCAAAACTGATATAGCCCTTATTAAACCATAGATCATCATTATTTACATAACACCAAGGACACCCCAATAGAGCTAGGAAGCTATCTGACTTTGCCAGCGCTAAAAATTCAAAGTCTCTAGTGAACTTGGCTCCTTGTATGGTAATGGATACATCCTTCAAAACTCTGACAAGAGTGGCCTTAGTCTGATTAGCCATAAATAATACATTAGAGGATGGCTATAATGGTTGTCTTCCCATTTGTACCCATGCATCCAAGGTAAAAACATTGAATTCCATTCTGTATCAATTAGTATATTACTCAATAGCCACCCATCCACAACAACATTCAGGGTGATTTCCTTGTCATAATCTAGGCTATGAGGGGGAAGATTCGCATGCATGATTTGCCATCTAGTATCAGTACTTACGTGTGAAGTGTTTCCTTTTAACCAACTACCTAATAGTGGAATGATGTTTTGTTGGAACAACATTTTACACACTTCCCTCAAGTCATCTATATCAGTTTGGACCGTCTCCGATGCTTTCTTTTGCTCCATCTTCTGCGATTGATCTTTTAAGTAATGTATCTCACCCTGAATATTCCTTAAAACTTCCATGGTTTCTGTTAAACCTCCTTCTGATAGGCATGATCCGGGTACCATGCATGAAGAAATTATTCCTTGCGATGGTAGGTTTTTGCTGTAGTGTTTCCCTAGCATGTGCCGCCTCGGCGCGGGTCATGATCTTAACTTGCAAATCTTCAGACTTTTGACAACTTGGGCATCCATTGATTTTTCCATAGCGTGCCGTATCCTCACCATCCCTGCACCTTTGTTTTCTTGTTTATTTTGCTTACTTAGATGCTCATATAAGTCTGGGAACTCCTCATAGCTAAGGCTCTTTCCGTAGAAAGAACATGTAATATTCGAGGACATTCATTCATGTAGTGGTGAGGAGATCCCCATGTATAACATGTTCTATGAGGCAACTCAATTCTTCCACCACCACGGCCTCATCCTCCAAATCCACAACAAGTATCCTCGACATCCGCCACGACCGCCTTCAAAATGCCATTCATTCTAATCATAATGTGCCGATGTAATTCTAGTCCCGATGCTCATTCTTGCCCTTAGATTTATCTAAAAAACCTATCTATCGTACACCAATATCTATAACATCATGGATCTATCCAATCAACCGACAGTTTTCTATGTCATGAGTCATGGACCTACAAATTTTACAGTAGCTTGAAATATTCTTCCTTATTACACGTTGTAATAAAGGGTAGTGGCTAGCATCATGGTTTATATGGCATATTAAACAATCCATCAACAACGAGCATACTGTTTTACAAGGACAACTATCATTTGTGTGACCTTCTACTTAAAAATTTGTGCACCAAATCCCTGTGCACATCTCATGTGTTGAATTTGTTGATAGTTTCTCTAACTATTTTGCCATAGCTGCTATTTGTGCTTCTAAAAATGGGCTCACCCTAGTATCTATGCTTCCAACTACCTCAGTGCGTAAGGTTGCTTCAAGTGCTTCACATGGATTAGTGTATGTATTATGTGATAATTCCCTCCTAAAAGGGGTAATCAAGCCCCCAACAAACCATTGTGCATGATGGCTTGCATGTATGTCATAAGAAAGCTTTGCTAACAATGTTTTAAACCGTGCATCATACTCTCTAACACTTTCAGTAGTGCCTTGCTTAACATCCTTGAGCACACTTATACTCTTCGCTCAAACTCGGGATATGAAACTCTTTAAGGAATGCATTCTTTAAATATGTATAATCTACGCAATTATGATCGTGGTCAAAATTTTTGTACCATATGTGTGCACCCTTGTAACGTAGTAACAAATTGGCTTGCCCTACGCTCGAAGCCTTGATCCCTTTTACACTCCAAAATATTTCTCACATATGCACATGTTCAACAACATCTTCTATGCCCATATACTCTGGAAGACGAAGAGAAATTTCCATGTAAATATTTTGGGGTTGGTGGACCTTGCCCACCTGATCCAAAACCTCCTATGTTTCCCTATCTCTAGATCAACCCGAATCAGAGCTACCTATTCCTCTTGATCCCAAACATGTAGTTGGGGTCGACCGGTAAGATGTACTTCCATGTATCCCAATAGTAGAACTAAACTATACCTGAGCAGTCGGTAAAGTGTTACTACTCCTAGAAGTTAATCCAAAAATTGGTGCGCTTGTATTCTATGTTGATGATCCACTCAAAAATTACTCCCATATAACAATGAAGCTATTTGTGCTACTATCACCATATGCTTCGATAAGACTCACTCCTACTCTCCCATTACTTGAACTAGCTTGTTGATTGCTTGTTGTACTAAATGCTAAAAACCAAACACAAGGGCAAGGTTACTGTGTGGATTCGGATGCGCGCCCGCTACCTAGGTAGTCTCTGTTGGCACACTTCTATGTGAGGCCAAGGAAGGATACATATTATGATTTCTAGGATGAGGAAGTTCCTAATGCTCGGCTCCATGTCTTCTACGTGAGATTAAAATCCTTCACGAGCCATCTCTCTCCTTAACGCCATACTTACTTTCGCAATGTTACACTTCTTCTCTATTCCCTCTCATGCACCTCATTATACTTAAGCCTCCTTTCCTCTCTCTACCTTTCTACCGATAGGTCTTCCATATTTCACCAAACCTTCCCCGACCCTACATGTGGTGAGGTTTAGTTAGCCATCGGTTTACTCTCTAGGTTAAAAGTTACCATCAGGATCTTGATCACCAATGAAATGCCTTGTAGATAAGCTCCCTTGGATATCGTAAAATTGGAATTCAGCTACCTCTTGGACACGAATAAGTGGAAATTGAGTACTCTAAGATATAAATATTCAAGACACCATGGAACCATGTATCCACATCTCGAGTCCAAATTAGATCAAAGATCATAAAGGGCATGGAATTCTTCCCGCATCCAGCACAAGTACGCGATACCTCCAATTCTACTTAGATGCATAAGAAATCAGCCACTCATACAATTCTACTGGAAAGATAACAAAAAATATCTCATATAAAATGTCATACGATTCCATTCCACCGACAAGGTTCTGTTAAACTCGATCCAAAGTCTTTGAATCATTGTGTATATTCTTCTTCCAAATCATGTATCCATTCTTCAACACTTGCTAAGGTCAACCGGTATGTCTTCATTGTGAACCATCCTAAAAATAATTGAAAAAGAGGTCCCAAAAACATAACCAATGATGCAGCCTAGAATTCGAGAATACAAGCCCAATAAGACCCTATAAGTGCTAGACATCACTCGGTCGAGACTAAGTGCTCACCCAAAGCATGCAAAGGTACTAGGTCCCTCTTTAGGGTTGCTTTTGTAGGATGTTAGCATGATGAATACTTAACACATGCAGTTCCATTACTAACACATCATTCTACAGAGCATACTAGATCTATACCTAAGGGAGAACAAAACTAAGTATTAACCATGATGAGATCAAGAACATACTAGATTCAGATACATGCAAAACTAACACTTAGATTCAACCAATTTCCTCCATTATATTAAATGCAATAAGTATACAAAAGCTTCATTACAATAACAATAGTATGCACGTAATAGATTTAACAACATAATCTCCCTATGTATGCACACCTATCTCTATATATCTACTATACAGTTTACTACATACTTATAAGGGTGGGGAATTTCCATTCATTGCTTATCTAATCCCAAAATAGGTCGCATGCTATTACTTAGCCACATGCTATTACAAAAATAGCCTCACATGCAGTACACTAACAATAGACTATCGCTAGTTAAGCGACAAGAGAGTAGATCTATTTCTGGCTTTGTGTCCATGTAAAGTTCTTTGTAGTTTGTCCTCCAAAATAGCCAATGTGTGATGTGAAAGTCTCCAATCAGTTTGAGTGCTCCACATGCCATCTCCAAAAATAGATCCTTGTCGTGAAAATGGCTAAGTCTCAAACTCGTTTACTTTTTCATGCGTGATCCTTTTCGATAATTTTGCACCTTTGAATGCACTCTACTCTCCCACATGAACCTTATGTATTTTCTTTACTAAGTTCTAGGGTCTCAGTGATCAACAATGAAACTATGTTTCCAATATTGATAGAAAATTATGCCAAAAATTGATTTGCTAAAGTGGTGAAAGATCACACGAGAATGCATTGGTAGATCATAGAACCATTGTAAGACAAGTTTCTTAAGACTCTTGGGGAAAATATTGGTGAGTAAGATATCATGAGAAACATAGTAAAAAAATCCACATTCCTCCTCCTTCAAGGTGCTTTGCAAGAGCACTCTTACCATCATAAATAGGTAACTTGGGAGATATGAAACCAAGAGGAAATTAATAAGAGGCCACTCCCGTGGCAAGTGGATCATGAACTAATTGATTGGAATCCATAGTGTGAGAAGTAGTTTGTTGTAATTGTAAGATTTGAGGTTATAAAGTATGAACAAAATGTTTTAAGGGCACGATTGCTAGAAGAAGAGACGCGATAAACACTATGATTGTCATCGGGAATAGTGACTGATGTAAGAATAGACATAAAAAAATGGTGGATTGGGGCACTTGGTTCCCCATAGATAGGCACAGGGGAAGGAGGAACATTAGATGTATCTTTAGTAGATTGAGAGGTATGCTTAATTTTTTAACAAGAAACATATAGAATTATATCAATATGGTTGGGATTATCTTATAAGAAATGTTCCATATGTTGTGCCTTATCTTCATATATGACATGTGAAAGATCATTAAAGTTAACATCGATCCTTAAAATTTTACATAGTTAGTGATAAAAATCAAAACATCATTAAGAAATATATCAAAGGTATAATAAGAGCCAATGGTAGGGACTCCATAGTGTACGTTGACACAAGGAGAATAATATCTCATGATAGTGAAATATCAATAACCTATAAGTGAAAGGAAAATATTATAGAAGAGATAAGGATTAATCATGATGATAAATGATAGAATGACACAAATAATACCAAGATTTAATAAGAAGAACATACAAAATTGAACCTTAGGGAAGCTAGGGGTTGAGAAACAAATATTTGATCTAGAAGTTAACTTCACCAAAATGTTTACACCTTTTTAAAAATTAATTAGATTTGTTATGGAATAAAAAACAAATAAAAATGAATGTAAGGTTAGGAAACTACGAGCTATTATGATAAATTAATTTCCAACATCAATTTAACAACATCAAAATAACATATTAGTTCTTACAATGAATGTATACAAACTTACGTTAACAAAAAGAGGATATAATTATCTATATAGAGTTTTACAATATGAATTTGGGAATATAGATTGGAGAATCAAGGTATGTAGATCTTGGAGAAACTTCACTACTTTGAAACTATGACTTAGAAAGTGCATGAAATTACAGTAAGGTTGGGATGTATATTCCACTCTTGCCCCTTTTGTATGGTTTTAGACACCTTCAAAATGAGGTTTTGTAACTATTTTGGGTCCTTCGATGCCCTAGAAATGTATTTCACTATCAAACCCTAATTATCACATAGTCTTGATATCATCTATAATTAGATAAATCACTACAAAATGCTAACCATGGGTAGAATACCTTGCAATAAGGTTAGTGTTTGGGTTTTGGATCACCCCATGCACCGCCTAAATTAAAACTACTCTAAAGTGGCCTCATACCACACATAGTTCTCCACCTAACATGTAATATCTATATGAATGAACTAGTTAGAAACATAAACCCCTTTGATCATGCTTGATAAAATTGTGCTCTTTCTAAGACTTGGAAGTGGGAACTTAGTGTGCTTGGATTTGAGGGAAGATAGTCTCTTTAACCTAGTTGATTTGTTCATAATTTTAATGATGGTTTTCCTAATGGATGTGAACTATATTTGGGAATATTTAGGGAGCCTTGAATGCCTTTTGTGAGTATTGCAAGTGAGTGTATCAATAGAAGCCCATGTGATTTCTAGGTTAGTAAATGAGGTGATGTTAAATTATTTATATAGGGTTTCAAAGTGAATTATCGTGATAAGGACAACCTAAAAAAATGAAAAGACCCAAAAAATGATAGTGTATTAGAAATAAAGTTACAAAATGTGTTGGTATAGGACTTAACATGTCGTTTATGACTAATTTATATAGCTTAACTAAACTGTAAGTTTTTAGACATGAAGGAGCTAAGTGAAACTAAAAATTGTATCTCAAAAAGTAGAGTTTGAGCATTGATCTTATATATTAATATTCAGATTTTATTAAAACATAGGTGTATGAAAAGGAGCAATTCAGGAAATAGATGGAAACATGCATTAAATGGGAATAAGATGTGGGTATTTGTAGCTTAAAATAACAATTGTAATTAGCAATTTCAAAAGGGTAAATTGTCGAATTTGAGTATTTATAGTTATTTTTTTCAAAGGGACAAGCTCTCATTGTCTCTATGACTTAAAGAGTTGGAATTTTCTTCGAGAGATGCCAAAGGATTGGGGATGATTTGTCCCAAATGTTTTCTAGAGGAAATAGTAGAGACAAGAAATTATTAGATTATGAAGAACCCATGTGCTTCAATGTCTTCCCCATTTTGTGAATGTGAAGAGAGAGGAGGAAATATCAATATACGAAGCTCACAATTTTACTTTGATGTTTTCCTTATTTGGGTATCTGGTGAGAGAAGAGAAAAGATTAGTCTATGAAGCTTGTAGTATTGTTTCAATGCTTTATTCTAAACCCACGAGACCACACTGTTGTAAACAAGTCTAGGTCCAATTTTCTCTATCTTGAAAAAAAGATCTTGAAAAGAATGAGCATTTTCATGCCCCATATAAGATGTTACTTTTCTTGAATTGATTGTATAGAATTATAATTTTTTTAGGGTATAAGTAGGCCCATTCCCCCAAACCCATTTTGTACTTATCTCGAAATAATATTGTGAATACAAAATGAAGAACTCATTCCCATGTAACTTGCTATGAACTGTTTCATTTGTATATGTACCTATGTAATAATCCTATAAACCTTTAATAGAATTTGTAGAAACTAGAAATTTGAATGAAATTACCTTTGTTCCAGGAATGTATGGAAAGTTCAAGATCGTACCATAGTCTTGATTGCACTATAGAATTTTGACTTTATGTGAATTATACCACATTTTAGTGTATGTGACCATCTCTAATGATCAGAGCCCTATAATTTTATATTATTGTATCTTGTAATTTGTTTGTATATGTAAAAATATCCCATTGAATCCCCCCTCTTTTGAGGCATGTTTAATAAATAATTTAAGCATGTGACTAAAAAGAAGAGACATGTACCACGTTTTATATGTATGATAATCTATAGAATCACATAAGACTGAAGTGGTGGCCACCTATAAAAATATACACCTATAAATGGGGTTGCACATGGTGGAAACCATGGCATGGAGAACAAATAAAATGAAACAAACAAGTAAGATTATATGTGTAAAATAACTAGTAACAAAAATTGTAGCGATCACGTACTACTCCATGGTGAAATAAGTTACATATTAAACATGGTAATCATGTTAGAAGCCATAATAAAGACAATTATGTAAGCATCAATGTAATCCATAAATAAAAGAGTAATAAAAACAAAAATGTATAATCAAGTAAGCAAAATTATGTAGAAACATAATTGAATATAGTCATAGAGCCACAAACATGGGAAACCCATGGTGTCACAAGACAATAAAGGCCTTTAGGTCATATGAAGCAAACAATCATAACATCAAAATCAAAGAAATCCATGTAGTAAGCAATCAAGGAATGAATCTACATAAACAAGTAGTGACAATAATATAGAAATCAAGTGTAGAAAATAGTAATATTAATAACATAGATAAGAGAAGTTAGCACTACTCATGACATATGTGTTAGTTTCAATGATCGAATAAATATCAATAAACAAGTGTGATGAGGAAGGTGTAAATTAACATATTATGAAACAAAACTACCTGTAAAGTTTGGGGGATGCCACCATGAGAGTAGTGTAAGGAACCAATTGGATCCTATCACCGTGCAATAATATGTGAGTGTCCTACATCAAGCTCAAGATACATTATGAATGCATATGTGTAAATAATAGATATGTTATATATTAAATCAATGTAACAAACATACTATATAAAACAACAAGTTAGCTAAGGAAATTAGAACAATTTAGACACTAAAATTTGGTACTTGTCCTTGTGTAGTGCCTAGTTTGACCTTGCATCATTGTCAATATAAATGATCACATTTGGATTTTAAACTCACCATATCTCTATCCATCCTATAAATTTTGTATCTCGACATCATATGATGTTGAAAAATATGGAAATATTATTCAATATAAGAGGCATTAAACATATGATATTTATTGCACAAATTTTAGTTTAAGCGTTTATATTTATTATCCAAAATAATAAAAAATCAATCAAAGAGTTTCTAAATCTACCCAAATCTACCGCACATCATCCAGGTCAAGGAGTCTAGCTTCACCCATGTAAAAGCATGTAAAGATCATAGAGCCATGTCCTATGTAAGAGTGAAGTAAATCCAAGTGTTGCACAAGGGTTTGAACCAACATACGGGTTAGGTCACATAGTTGAGTCACACCAAATCACACTACTACCACATTGGGTACATTCTATACTATGTAATTAGCCTTCTATCTTGGTGTTAAGAGACACAAGGAGCCCCTAGGGGGTTGGTTAGATTTACACACTTGCACGAGAACCTATGAGAACTAGACGAAGCTTAATTCCACATTGATGACATGTAGTGCAATGTTAGGATTGGTTCAGCAGCTAGGAGTTTGACCACCCAATGTATTCCATCCTCAAGCACACACATATGTTTTTCTCCTTTGGTTTGTTAATAATACAATGAAAGGGTCTACAAATTGTTATGGTTTCTACTTTGTTACACAAAATAAACACCATTACTAGAAATTCAAGCACCCAAATTTTTTTCACCAAGATCGTATAATCCCTACCCACAAATATATAATCCTGCATGGACCATACATATATTGTAGTATTAAACTTGTAAGTTCTTTAGTTGCATAATTTCTGTACAAAGTCTAGAGTCTTAGATTATCTTGTTCAACTACATGGCACATCCAAATCATTCCACAACCTTCCTAAAAATCCAAGTTTCTTCATCCTTTTTATTTTCAGCAAGTTACTTATCATTTATCAATTGCTTAGTTTATTTCAAGTTGGAATGCACTATTTTGATGATACATAATTAATGTTGGAAGTTAATTAGATTAGATTAATCTTCATGATATAAATTCTAACATTGTTCTCATTAGGATGTAAAATTTTGGTGAACCCAACTCTTAAATAAATTTTCTTTCTATAACTCTATTGGCTCATAATATCAAATCCCATGGCTAATTATTAGTATCTATATAAACTACCCAAATGCTCTCACCCCTACATCACCCAAGCTACTCAACTATCACCTTTTGTTGACACATTTCATGGTCATCATGCCTAAGTACATACTAATATATTTTATAATTTTAACTTCACAATTTGAAAAAATACCACCTAAGGTGGGCCCATGACATGGGTGATAATCTTATTTTTCAGATGACATAACACAAAATTTTATAAACTATTTCCAAGAGAATCTAAAAAACATCGATATTTCACTTTATATTTCCCATGATCAACTCAAGCATACTATTACATATTATGTATCCAATTATAATCCCACTTTCATCTACTATGTATGAATTTCCCATCCTCATTTCAATAGTTCCTATGACATTGGGGGAATCTAATCCTCTACTTTGTAGTATTTATATGAATATACCTATAATCACACACTATCCCCACATCACCTCTCTATGCTTCTAATGATTCACACGATTCATATTCTAATAAAAATGATCTTAAATCCCTTATTAATACTTTACAATCTCAAATAATACAATTACAACAAGGTGTATCCACTTCCTCCCATACTATTTTCATTTGTAAATTAGGAAATCTATAAGACTTGAAACTAAACACCTAAGAGTTCCAAATCTTTAAACTAATATAACAAGAACCATTAATATAAGAGATTAGGAGACTAACTTCTTTAACATACATATAACTAGGAAAAAAATCAAACTAACATGCCTAAATCAATCTCTACTCTTTGAACGCTAACTTTGAAATGAACCTATGAAGATCCTTAACAATAAAATATGATTGTTGGTATGCTCTCAAGGTTTGAGAATGGAGTCTCGCCAATATTGGCTTCAAGGCCACATGGTTCTCTCCATATTACTCAAGCTTGAGTTAATGGATACACTATGAAGATATTATCTCAATATAAATGGAGAAATGCTCAATATCCTAAATGCCTATAGTTTATGCTAGAGGAAGGAAAGTGTTCTAAGAAATGGTAAGGAGAAGGGTTATATTTATAGGTTTCTCATTCCAAGAATGGTATTATTTTGGTGCATGTGGGAAAAAGGTAATTATGAAAATCACTTTTAACAAGTCAAAACAAGATTTGATTATGATTAGAGGCTAATTAATCTTAAAATATTAATTGAGAATCCCAAGTAGGCTTAGGAAGCTTTCTGGGAGCACCTAGAAGAGGTTTTGATAGATTTTTAATGTTTTGGAAGTGGGAGTTAGCCAATAAGAAGGTTTATTCATAAAACTCATGGTAGGAAGCTTAATAAACGTATAATAGTTAATTAAGAGGAGTTTGAGGAGAAAATGAGTCTAATTGATGTAGCGTTGTCAATTTGTGAGGAATAAAATAATTAGTGCAATGTTAGTAATAACATTGCTTTGATCAAATTATAGGTGTCTACATTTCCCCTCTTTGGGGTGGCGTAAGCTACACCACTTCAAAGATAGTAGAAAAATGTAAACAATTAAAATTTTGAAAGGGGTGGAAAAAAATTAGTAGAATGAAGGATGCCCCCTCAAGTGTCGATGGGGTGATGAAAGAGGTTGATTGACGATTGAAAAGATGAATGAAGTAGATAGAAGTCAAAGGGGGAGATCTTTGTTAGTAAAGGATAAGAATAGTGTGAAGAGAAGAAGGGAATCCATATTTGTCTTGTTGATACATAGTACTAAATTCCCATGAAATCTAATTCTCCAGCTTCATTTACATTTCTCATCTTCCATGTCATACTGAATAACCGAGTTAACAGGGGAGTTGCCCTCTTCGATGACGAGACACCAAATATTTTTATTTATATTGAGAGAAGTGTGAATGAATGTAGAGGAAGAATGATGAAGCTGAGTGTGATGGAGGGAGGAAGGGTATGTAGAAGAAAAATTAGTAGAATTAAGGGGGATTAAGCTAACATCCATCCAATTCATTTTAAACAACTTTATTTTCATCATATTGTTAGTGATCTTTATCATCGATCATTATTACAAATGTAAGCATATGACAAAAGTATAGAATGACATGAAAATACATAGTACAAACAAATGTCCATTGCTAAAATACCAACTCCAGGAAACATAAAGAATGCAATGCAATATGAGAAAGTAAACAAGCCAAACTAACATGGAAACAAGTCAAATACACATAAACCAACAACATCTAAGATAGTTGCACAAATGTTATGTTATCAAGCTAAAGTTCCCAAATGTTTGTGTAAAATGAAAAGGGTTAAAATTCATGCCCCAAATAATTATATATGTGAGGGGGAAAATGATGGACCAGCGGTCTAATGATTTTTTTTTGTGCACTACGAAACAATACCAAACAAATCATTGTGCTAAGATAATATAGACGAAAGCCAAATAGACTAGCTTTGTTAATGGGGCAGATCCAAATGATTCATGAGTCAATTACTAGAAACAAGCAAAAATACAAAAAGATATAATTTGAATACAATGTGTTTGACATAGATGTTAGTTGCGTATCAATGTTTTACCAATTTTTGAATTTTTTTGAAATTTTTACGATTTTAATGATTTTACAATTTTTTGGAAATATTGAATTTTTTTCATTGTTTAGTGATTTTTGATTAATTAGAATAAATTAGATGAGGAAATCACCTGAAAGCAAGAAAAATTCCCTAGGGAGAAGCAATGGGTGCCATGTAGAAAAAATACGCCCAACGGGATGAAAACAGGAAAAAAATGATCATTCATTAAAAAAATATCGCAACTAAAGTGGTAGAAGAAGGTAGAATGATCATGAAGGGAAATAGAGGAAGTTAGAATGACACGATGGTCAAATTAGGCCTCTAGTCCATCACGGCGGGTAAGAATGCATCGCGGAGGGGTCAAAATGACCACATATACCCCTCCGCGGGGGGTAAATCATCGCGAGTAATTCATTTGTTATGGAGCCCTTGCCATTTTTACTATGAGATTTTCTACGAATTATGAGAGAGATGATGCAAGTGTAGAGGTGTACGCATACCGAAAATAGATAGACGACCTAGGTTCAAGTCCCATCGGGCATACCAAATATGTTCATATGTAAATTAGGAAAGCTATAAGTGTTTCACTGCAAATGTAGAGATAAAATATATATAAGAGGTAAGGGAAAGGAGGAGCAGGTAAAAGCAATCGAACAAATGTAGTAGTAGATAGAGGGCATGATGCTTCCCTATGAGTGCACTGGAGCTTTGGATTGATTTTTAATGAATGGTGTGGCGTTTAAACACTATAAGGGTCTCGGTGTGTCGCAAGATCATTGGAAATCTCAAGAGTGAGAATGTAAGGTCACAAAAGTAGAGAGAATGATTTAGAACCCAAGAAAAGAGTTTGGAAATCCTATTTAAGGTAACCGATGATAGTTAGGTGACCGATGCTAGCCGAGGATAAAGCTGGGACCGGTTAGGGAGAAAAGGTCATTCTTGCTAAAAATAGCCCGATTCTTCCTAAATTTGGCATGATTGAGATTTGATTCGGGTCAAGAGTGTGGAATGGTGGTAAATGGAGTTAGAATTTGGTTGGAGGAATGACGAGTCATTAAATTTAGGGTTAGACTGAGTCCTAGTTAGTTAGGATAAGTGGGGATTTAGTTTAGGGTAATAAATAGGGTTGGAATGGGTCTAGGGTGAGGTAGAGAGGTGAGGTGGATAATTAACTTAATTTTAGTAATTAAATTAATTAAAATGTGTGAAAGTGGGAATGGTAGGGGATACTTATTCAATTAATTAATCAAAGGGGGTTTAGAGGGTTGTGACCCAATTTTGGGTGTCTACATTTTCCCTTTTTATCGCGTAGCTTGTATTGATAAGGGACGTTGAAAAAAAAGAGTGGTTTCCCGTGTATGGGTTGAGGTTAAGTTACCCCAGATATGGGTGGAAGTGATCCCCCTTAAACTAGGAATGAATGAAGTAATAGGCATAATCGGTGATGTGTTTGATAATGTGGAAGGTGATGAAAAATAAGATAGGGTACGTGCATGAGAAACGGTGATTTTGGGCATAGGTAATAGATGATGACATTCAAATGCATGCACACATGTAGAATTAAACAAGGCATTAGGTGAAGATCTCACAAACTCTACATCATCAAAGGTTGATAGTTTATCCAAATAAGGTTGATGTGGTTAAGGTATTTAAGGTATATCATACGATCCTGAAAAAAAATGAGGCTAGGTGTAGGAATGAGCATCGGTGGGTTCCAAAGTACCAAAAAGGTTTAGTCTGGTCAAGATAAACATCGACATCATCGACAAGGTAAGAATGGTAGGATAAAAAGATGATTAGATCATCGCAAAGTATGAGTAAGATAATTCAATTGTAAAATGGGTAGGTTTGAGTTGGGTGTATAGGCGAGGCCATGGGTAAGGCCAAGGTGTAGGAAAAAACATGCCCCAAATAAAAATAGGAGACAAATAGGTTGGGAAGGCTACTAATTGATCCTGTTTAGGTGATGGTAAGGCTTTGTGGAAAGAAAATGGTATCGTGCAATAAACATTGATGTAAATTAGGTTAAATGGGTATTGCAGGGTGACCAACACACCGATTGAAGGGTAACCGGCACGGTTGACTAGGCACAACTTAACCGACATTGGTCGGGTTGATTTAGGGTAAAAAGTAAAAAGATGTGTGAAATGGATTCATTTGTGCATTTTCAAATTTAGAAAATGACTGTGGAGAGATTTTGATGGGAAAATGACAAGGAGAGGTAGAAGGTGAGTTAGCGAGCTATGATTGGTTGATAGGAGTGGAGTTTGACAGCCCGTGAGATCGATACTAGCAATTCGTTTAGTGGGTATTTGAGGGTTGATTGAGTCATGGAAGAGGCGGAAGAGGGTACAGGAGGACCTCTAGTTTAGAGACCATACATCCCATTGCGGAGACGGAGTTGCGTAAAGGTAGGATTTGAGCTCCATTGTTGGTTTTGTGTAAAACTAAGGTAGAAAAATGAAAAATTTGGGTTGTAAAATTGTGGTTAAATTCGGGTGAAATGGGGTATGGGGAGGGTGAAATTTAGTCTAAGTAGGTGGTAAATGAATGTGTAAACCATTTGGGGTAATTTGGGTGGGTAGTTTAGGTTATTCTATAATTTTTGTGAATTTGGGGACGTGGGGTTTGACTTTAGGGCTGAACTAGTGATCAACCCCGGTTGGTTACAATTGACATCGTAGGGTTACCGGCGTTAGCGAGGCTAAAAGAAGACCAATATCTGTTAGGGAAAATTTAGGTAGGAATGGTTGGGTGAGGGTGATTTTTTTATATAAATGAGTAGATTAGGTGTAAGTTAGGTATGAAGGGGTGGACAATAGATGAGGTAATGAAGTCAATAGGTGAAGGGAGGAAAGTAAGGAAACACAAAATTTGTAGATAAGTAGGTTAGATAGAATGTACATCGGGTAAGTGGGTTGGGTGAAGGTGGGTAGACAAGGAAAGGCATAGATAGGTATTGGGCTAGGTAAGATCAAAGAAATGATCAAAAGAGGAAATTTATTAACATGTTTGAGTGACGATGATGTAGGTGAGGTAGTAGTTGACCATGAGAGATAGGATGTTGCCACTTTTGGTATAGATGAGACCCCACGTGATACAGGACGAGTGAAAGAATATGAGGGTTGTTGGGGTGGGTGTTGTTAGATGATATAGGTGTATTGTTAGGGATCACAACATGATGGCCACTCTTGTAGAAAAATGGGATTCAATGACCAAAATATTCCACCTACCGACCTGGGAGATAATGATCACACTAGAAGATGTCATAGGATTTTGAGGCTACCAATTTTTGGAGATTCGATCTATCAAATTTCGTCATATGAGGAATTTGAGCCTATGGTTGCAATCTTTGGAGAGGCCATGGGAGCTTTATCTTATCATAATGTGAGCATCAACTATGGATATATGTATGCTGCACATCCAGAGGAGACTATATTTTTAGTGTTAATGATGGTGGTAGGTTGTTGCTATGCACTCCCAAATTCTAAGGTTGGGAGATATCCATGGGCATTTATGGAGGTTTTACAAGATATGATTGAGGAGAGAGTATGTTTTGCATGGGCACCAACTTTCCTAGTATAGTTATACTGAGGAGCTATGGGAATATTAGAGGATTAGGTGGTTTGGTGTGTGTTGCACCTATCTAATTCATTGTTGGGCATATGAGAACATAGTGTGTTTGCGTCTAATAGGCCTACCATGATAGGATTGGTTTAGAGGTGTGTATAGAGTAGGTTGGGAGGTTGGTGATGGTAAGAGAACATCCTAGAGTGGATGCAACATCACGAGATGTGACATACTACATGCGACATTGTTAGATGACATATTGGCAATTGATATTTTGTGGTGGCCCTATGTAGATTTTCCTTCATATGGAGGCATGATAGAGTAGATGACATGGTTACAATTGGTTAGGTGGATATAGGGACGAGAGGCACGAGGAGCATGAGATGTACTAGTTGACCGGGTTAGATGACAATTTGGGATGCAGTAGGATGTACCTCCACCTTTTCCACAAGTACCAAAGAGATGACGTGGAGAGACCCTTATCTCCACCACATTCAGTAGATCTTATGGGCGGGAGGAGCAGGTGGTAGATAGATAGATTGATGAATCAAACACTACCGATGGGTATAAGCACTGGTGGATAGCCCAGCTACAGGAAATACTATCGAGGCCAGACTAGCCAGGACTTGGCTATTGTGATAGTGTAGAGGATCAATTATAGGGGCTTGTGACAACCTTTCGGTTGTAGCTAGCTTAGGAACAATCACATAGGGTCATTTGTATAGGGATAACTTGCATATGCATAGAACAGTGAATACCCTACGGGGATAACTAGCCCATCCCTAGATGCAAATACAAGCACATGCACATGCACCGACAAGAGATGGGGGATAAGTTACAAGACTCTGCAAGCTCAAGTGATCGCATTATAGGCACAAGTGGCCACTTTATAGGGCACCTAGCAGCAGCCCAAGCATAGGTGTAGGCATAGGAAAAATCCACAGGATAGGGTCTGTTGTACAAGCATAGGCACCGGGACGAGGTCCCGTTTATAGGCAACATGATAGGGGCAATTTGGTACATGGATAGAGGCCACTACTACCGGGACAAGGTTCATATGTTGGAGCTAGAGTGATGGTCCCTCCTTAGGTTATATCCATGACTCCAGTTACAAAGATGCAGTGTCTAAGGCTAGGTTCTATTAGGACCGGTTGATAGAGAGTGATATCTCGCATGTGACTTATGGTGAGTATAGAGAACAACAAGAAGCCAATGTAAGGAACATCACATGGATGTGTAATTCTAGCAGCTCAAAGAGCCACCAGTCTCATAGGAAGGGTGAGCGAGAGGTGACCAACTCATAGAAACAAAGACCAGATGAGGGTGCGGGAGAGAGCAACAAAGTTGTCGGGTCCTCCCGCCAATAATACATGGATGGATATGTTGAGGTTGTATTTTGATTTTGATATATATATATATATATATATATGTGTGTGTGTGTGTGTGTGTGTGTGTGTGTGTGTGTGTGTGTGTGTGTGTGTGTGTGTGTGTTGGTCTTGCCAAAGATGTGAGATGTATATGAGATATTTTGAGATACTTTATTTATATCTATGTATACAAAGTGTATTGATACATAGAAATTTCAGTATATAGATGCATGATGATATTTATATATGTTGTGTTTGGTTTTCATTTCCATTGTATTGTTATCATGGAAACTAGATATGTTAGGCATGGTTTGGATGATGTATGTTTTGAATGATTGATTTCACTTCCATTATATTGATGTCATGGAAAGTAGATGTAGGCATGGTTTGGTTATGGTTATTTGATTGAATGGTTTAATTTCCAATGTTTTGATGTTATGGAAACTAGATGATTAGGCATGATTGTGTGAATGTTTTCATGATTTGATTTAATTTCCATTATATTGATGTAATGGAAAGTATATGCTTGGATATGGTTTAATTGATGTTATTTGTGATATGAAATGATGTTCTGTTGAATGGTTTAATTTCCAATGTAGTGATATTATGGAAACTAGATGATAGGTATGGTTGATTTATGGTTATATGATGTGATTGAATAGTTTAATTTACAATGTATTGATGTTATGGAAACTAGATGATTTAGGAAAGGTTTGGTTGATGTTATTTGTGAAATGAAATGATGTTGTGTTGAATAGTTTAATTTACAATGTACTGATATTATGGAAATTAGATGATAGGCATGGTTGAGTTTTATTTGTTTCGATTTAATTTCCAAGTTATTGGTATTTATGGAAAATAAATGATGATGTATATAGATGATGTATGGTTTAGGTTTTGAGTTAACTTCCAAATTATTATTTTTATGGAAACTAACTAAGTGTTTGTTTGATGGGGAAATGATGATGGGGAAAAGAGTGGTCGAGCTAACCTCAAAGGGCCCCATTCCCTAAGAGTGCTACCTACATAGCCCTTGTGAAAGGGGCCTCAGGCTGATGTAGTTCTCCCATAAACCAGGGAAGAATGAGATTGGGTTAAGTTAGATGAATAGGTAGGTTGGATAAGTAGGTTGGCTGGGTAAGGCATGTTTGACAATAAGCAAGGTCGAATGTTGAATAGGTAAGAAGTGGGTGAATTAGGAGTAGGCATAACCGAAGGTGTCATGGTCTAATCAATTTTGATGATCTTGTCCTATTGAACAAAGAACAAGGTAGGTAGAGGTGAACTAAAAAGAAGTAAAATGCCCCAAGTTGGCAAAGACCATAAGTGTTATACCCTTAGACTTATTGAACATAAGTCCCTAGATACATTGCATGATGTGATAGGTATATAGGTGAAAGAAGTTGCGTGATCACAATGTGTAAAACAAACGCTGCATCCATTGAGTTGAGTTAGAAGAGAATTAACATAGGGTAAGGTGGAAGAGTTTGTTTAGCATAACCTTGTTGTGGGACAACATGCCCCTTTTGCAAGATACCCAAAACTAGAATAGGCAAGTCCATGACCAAAATTTTGTATTTTTCTTGACTTTTTATTTTATTTTTTCTTATATAGACTTATCAATAAAGGAATTCTATATTAGGATAAATAGGTTCTCCTTGAGGTATTTGTGAAGTTGATTGATGCGGGAAGCTTTAGAATTATTTTATTTTTGACAAGTATAGATTAGTCTTCTTTTTAGATAGACTAATTACAATAGGTGGATGGATTTTTATAGCTGTCCTTTGAGGGAGCAGTCTACTTATAAAGCAGACAAAAGAGAGACATAGATGTCCTTTTGAGGGATTCATCTATTTGCAAGAAGTTTGACTCAAGGAGTAGAGTTGGTTATCCCATGTATATTTTTACTTTTTATTTTTCAACTTGAAGTCATGGAAAATACTATCAAGGAGTGTATTCCTTTTTTATGAAGACAAGACCATAGCATGAAAAGGTTAGCTATGCAAGAGGGGTTTTAAGTGACAAACGATCATGGGATTCCATCCTGAAAAAGGAAAAAAATTATCCATGAGAATCATGCCATGAGTAGAGCCATGACACTCATATTTAAGTCAAGGCTGAATGGTAACAGATGATCACACAATTCTAGTTTAATCATTGGTCCTTAAAAGAGGTAGGTGGAGGAAAGGTTCACTCAAGGGATGAGCATATAGGTGACATAAAGTGACATAATACTTTATTCAACAATAGAACGGTCAAATATGCAAGAAATTAGGGACTCAAGTTCATGTTTACCCTCAAGAGAAGATACATGATATGCAAGAGATGATCCATTGATGATGTTGAGAAGAATGAGGGTTAATCTCTCCGATGAGATCCAAACCCCATTGAGAGAAGGGCCAAAAGTCCCTGGCGACTTGTAAGGCATGACTAGGAGTGTGGTGAAGGTTAACATGTTGCTGAAACTTCACACAATGTTTGACATAGTCACAATAGTCTTGGTTAAGGGTTGGCCAATAATAGCCGAGGTGAAGGATGTGTTTGGCAACAATGTGGCCACTGAATGTCCACCACAAATCCCATCATGGATTTCTTTAATGGTGTACAAAATTTCAGAACTAGTGAGGCACTTGAGTAGGATACCATCAAAGCCAATTTTGTAGAGAAGACCCCCATGATGACATAATAGGATACCTTTTGGAGGAAGGCTTGCCGATCATTGCAAGTGAGATATGGAGGTATAATTGAAAGAGAAAGGTAATAGCCAAACCGCTTATACCAAATGTCATGTGGGTCAATTTCAATTCGTCCCAAAAAATTAACCTTAGAAATGATGTAGGAAGGAGACCGCAAATGTTTTACTATGACAAATATTTTTAAGTCAGAAGGTGAGGTAGGTATTTGTGAGGAGAGAAAAGTGATGGCATCCAAATTTTTTTGTGGATCGTGGAGTAGTTTGAATGAGGTAATGGTCAAAGGTGGTCAAAAGTAAGTTGACATGGAACTTATACTTTTGAAGGACCTCATTACGACATTGGTATAAACCATTTACTTAGTTCATAACCAGTTGAGAATCACCAAAGATATTAATGGTTTTAACATCTAAGGATATGACAATTTGAAGGCCCAAGACAAGTGCTTCATACTTGAAAATGTTATTCATGCAGTCGAATTCAAGTTTGAAGGAAAAAGGCATAAAATCACCGTCAATAGGAATGAGGATGACCCCTACACCATCCCCACGTTGAAATTTAGAAACATTGAAGAATAAGGTCATTTGGTAAATGGTAGATTCATCAGAAAAATCATCGAGGGAAAGGGTAACAATAAATTCATTTGGGAAATCAAAGTTAGAAGATTGATGTCTAGGAAGCAAAGCATTTGCAAGATGATCTACAACGGTTTCACCCTTTTTGATGAATAAATTATAAGTCTAGGTATACAAGGAGCATAAGCCAATGTGAGGGGGGCATTGATGTTGGTAAGGTTTAGCATATATGTAATGCAAAGGGTCAAGTGTTAGTGATGAAAAGGTTTTATGGTTAAGAAGGTAGTGGTGGAGTTTGGTGGCCAAGAAGACTAAGTCTAGGAAAATCTTTTCAGTGTTGGTATATATAGTCTCATAGTCTAAAATCATACGACTTATATAATAAAATTATTTCTCTCTATGTTTTTGTCATGATAAGCGAGCATGGCACCTAAGGAATGGTCAACGACATAAATATTTAGGTAGAAAGGTTTGTAATCTTTAGGTGGGATGAGCATAGGTGGTTCAAGAATATATTTATTTAATGCTTAAAAGGTTTTGTGGCACTCATCGTTCCAATCAAGGAAACATCCTTTTTAAGTAGATAATGAAAGGGGTGACATCATCGTAAATTTGGGAAATATAGAATCAAATGGATTACAATTTACCTTGCAAACTATGAAGCTGTCGAAGGTTAGTAGGTGGAGGCATCTCAAAAATAGCCTTGATTTTAGTGGGATCAACTTCGATGCCCCACAAAGAAATGATGAAACCAAGGAGTTTTCCATAGAGAATGGTAAAGACACACTTCTTTGGTTGAAGGCAAACACAATATTTGAGGAGACAATCAAAGAGGATTTTAAGAACTGGGAGGTGCTCGACATGAATTTTGGACTTACCAAGAAGGTCATCGATGTAGTCTTCTAGTATGTCATGCATGATGTCATGGAAGATATATGTCATAATGCATTGATAAGTGACACCAACGTTTTTCAAGCCAAAGGGCATGACGTGATAATAGAAAGTCCCCAAGGGGTATTGAAGGTGGTTTTGTGTTGCTATTTCAATGCGAGTAATAGTTATAACCCAAGAATCCATCCATGAGAGATAACATCTCATGGATGACTATAAGAAAAACAAGTTGGTTGATGCAAGGTAGAGGAAATTCATCCTTAGGGAAGGTGAGGTTAAGGTCACAAAAGTCCGTGTAGATGTAGAGTCCCCTATCACCTTGGTGATAAAAACAATGTAAAAATCCATTATGGATAGTCGTTATGTAGAATGAAAGAAACTGAAAAAAGGTGTTGGAGTTCTTCTTTGACAAGAAGGGAAATGCGTGGATGTATTTTTCACAGCTTATGTTTCTTGAGTTTGGCATCATGAATAGTCACAATATTGTGGACCATGATATTAGGGTCAATACCAAGCATATCGACATAATACCAAGCAAAATCATTGCTATGATCTTGGAGGAAAGAGGTGAAGGATTCCTGTTCAACAGAATCTAAATATTGATCTATATTTAAAATTTGAGGGTTCTCTCGAATGTGAATGTTGATCTCTATGGTTGATTCATTTAGCATGGTTTGTTTTTTAGAAGGTAGCGACTGATGGATGTAAGAATCTTCTGCACCTAAATAGGTTAAAATGGAATCACCATCATGACATTAAACGATGTTTATAGAAAGTGTGTCTTCCTCCAACATGTTAGGATAATGAAGAGGAAGGGACGTGGGCACCTGGCCATCATGATGATAGGTCAAAGGTCCCAAAGAAATGGTGTTCACGAAAAAAGTTAGGAGGGATGGATTTTGAATCCATGAACTCCATCGGTGAAGGCATTGCGATAGGAGAAGAAGGTGAAGAAGGTTGATCTTATTCTATGAGGTCAATTATTTCCTTCTTAGGACTAGATGGTTTAGAAAATCCAATACCATAATGATATTTATGTTTGCGGGTAGTGCAAGGAATAACTATGTGAATTTTTTTTTCATAAATACCAAAGCCAAAGCCCTTCCGAGCACATAAATGAAGAAAGGTGTGGGCGAAGTGGTAGTTGGAGAGGTAACAAAAATTGGGTGAAAAAGGTCGTGTTTGAGTAGGTGGTTCAGGAGAATAAGAACAAGTATTGAGTCCCCCAAATGTTAGGTTAGTGCAAAGGTGGGGAGGACCATATGGAAAACCTCACCTACATGACAGCTTTTTATTATGGGTGTTGATGAAGGCTTCTATACTCTTGAGGAGTTTGGAAAGTGTCGATGTTGTATAGGTAATACTCCCCAATGTAAGGTGTTGAAAAACACCTTCCAAAGGGTTAGAAGTTAGTACTTGGGTGGCGGGAATGGATGAGCTATTCAAAGTTTGAGAAGAAGGGTTGGTAGATGGGCTAACTTTGGAAGTCTGCAACAATAGTGGGGATAGATGGGTTGGTTGAGGGAGATGTAGTAGCAGAAGTAGCATATGAAGCAGTGGAAGAAGATGAAGCAAAAGTGGTAGTAGATGAGGTGGTAGCGGTAGTAGATGAGGTGGAAATGGTAGTAGATTCCTTAATTGGAATAAGGACATCATTGGGTTGGTACAAAATGTTACAGGTTTTGAAAGGTGAAGGATCTACTTGAATAGTGTAAGGGTGTCCTTCATATTTGAACTTGATGCAACAGTGAAGGGTCAAAGGTACACACCCCATGACATGAATCCAAGATCGTCCAAGTAACATGTTGTATTGGAACTCCCATTTAGAAACATAGAACAACTCTAAAATGGTGCGGGGACTAGCAAAAATGTGGAGGATGATGATATCGAGAGTAGAAGTCAAAAAATCATTGAAAGAACCCAACATAACTAGGTTATTATGCGTGTAATTTTCGGGTATAAACATTTGTTTGTATGCACGGGAAGAAATAATATTAATGATTACACCTTCATCAATCATAACACGTTGAACACAAGTATCTTCAATGTAGACTTTGATGAAAAGGGTGGGATCAGGATCCTTTGAATGGTGAGGAGCAATCTCCGAGTCAGAGAAAATGACAAAAAAATTGGTGAGTGGTAAGGGGAATAGAAATTTTAGGCGAAGCGGTGAGAGTAGCCACATGATGAGGGGTGAAGATGGTGGCAATGGGCATAGGGTCATTTGGTAGAACCTTAATAGTTTACAGGATCTTAAGGAGGGTCTTGGTGATGAGACTCAGAGTTTTGGATGAGGTCATATAAAGACATTTTTAGAGGAGATTGATGAAGTTGTTTGATCATAGTGTGATGTGTGACTCCATCAGAAATTAGATAGGCTGGCCCATGGATGGTTACCTTAGGGAAGGTGTAGATGGAATGGTAGGTGCAGGTGCACTAGATGGGCTCAGTAGACACCTAAATTCTCGCTTTTGCAATATTATTGTGAAAATGCACACAAATCACTCTCATTCTTGCCAATTCCGTTATAATTAGTGATTTTCACTAATTAACTAACGTTTCTTACCACTTTATCCAATTAACAATGCTTTGTTGATTGCGTAACCCCTTTCACATTCAGGATGCCACTTTATGGTGAATCGTAAGTCAAAATCCTCTTCAAAACAAACAATTAGTGATTATGAGCTAATTCAGCCTATTTTCCTTGATTTGGTCAATATGCCATAATATTGGCTTAAACCCTTCTTCCAACCACTAAAAATCACCCCATTCACCTCCACAACGTCTCAACAAACTTCAAAATCTTATCCTAGCCTCCTAGTTGACCCTAAGCGGTTGATTAAGGATCCACACCTCTTAATCACTTGATAATTCACTAATTGTGATTAGTGAGACCTAATCATGATTATCAATTCTAATCTAATTTAGGGATTTTAGTCCCACATGCACCAAAATACAAATTTCTCTCAAAAGGAAAACTATAAAAAGATTTCACCTCTTACCTTTAATATTTTACACCATGCTTTGATTTGCATCTCATATAATAAATATGATTTATAACCGAGTTCAATCCTTGCCTAAAGTAGTCAATGGGGTTAGTAATGGATATCCCAAATGACCAAGTAGTCATTTGGAGAGGCCATTTCACCTTGTTTGGAGTAGCAACCATACCAATTTGATTGCCCTCTTAGGTCTATTTAGGCCCATGTTAGGTAATTGAACATATTACTTAGATTATGAATTATATTCATGTTAGTTAAGCATTCATTTAAGCTTCTATCTTAATGTTACATTCCTAGAATTAGAACCTTGACTAGAGGTGGCAATGGTGTTAGCATTCACTATTTAGTCATGCGATTTACTTTATAAAGTTTAGGTGCTTTCATTTGGCACACCGGTGGGACCATACCCCACCGCATTCATTTTTCAAGCTTTTAAACTTAGTTTCAAAGTTTTTCATGTCAAGATTTCTAGGTTAGTTTAAAGTTTTTTAGTTTAAATTCAAGATTTTTAGATTACTTTCAAGCTTTCTAGATTACTTTCAAGATTCTTTAGATTGATTTCAGGATTTCTAGATTACTTTCAAGATTTTATATATTATTTTCTCAAGATTTTTAGATTAATGTCAAGTTTTTTAGAGTAATTTTAAAAGTTTTGTAGATCAATTTCTATTTTTATTGTTGTTTCAATTAGATTAGTGGTAGAAGTTATGTTTTCATGTTCTTTGCGGGATAGAAGGTGGCGAAGTGTCTTTGTTGAAATTCATATGTTAGAAAATGACTAGTTTTCTAAAAATGAATACCCTAATCTATTGGTAAATCTAAAAATCAAATTTATATTACCATTGCATAGTTCACTTCAATACCTTTCCAACGCAAAAAAATGGATTCATTTCGAGGTTGGGAGAAAATTTGTGGCCTCTAGAAGATAGTTTGAGCACCTACAAGAAAGAGGAGTGCCTATGCATCCAGAGGAGCACCCTTGCAACACTGGATTTTTGGTTATGAGTGAAAAATGTGCATGTCCATGCAGAAGGGTGCATGTGCCTCACTGGAAGCATCCATGCATAACTGACCATGTAAAAAGTGATAGAGGAGTGTTTGTGCATTACTGTGAGTGCCTGTGCACTATTGTGAGCTCTTGTGCATCCAAAGGAATGCTCATGCACTAAGAGGCGCGCCCATGCATCAAGGTAAAATTTTCTCAAATTTCAATTTTTGTTTTGTTTGTCATTTTTAAAGGTTTTTAGATGTTGTTTTTGTCAATTTATTGATTTTAGAGCAATATTCCTAACAAAATTGTCCTAGGGTTTGATAAGGGATTTTTGAGTAAATTGGGTTAGGGTTTGAGGAGTGATTGTGTTTTCATACTTTGATTTATTTTGGAATAGAGTTATGTATGCTCTTCTCTTACACCTAGTGTGATCTTAAGAACCAAAAACACCCCTAAATCATTTTTTTTGCTTCTTGGGAGTACGTAGGAAAAATCATCATTTATTTTTCGCTTAAGACAATAAACCTTCATTTTTGTCATGTGCTTGATCTTTTAGTTTAATATTTTTTTCACTCAATAAATAATCAATGCTAAAATTTGTGTATTCTCTTCCCTTGCACCTAGTGTGATCTTGGGAATCAAAAGAAATTTTAGTCTTTCATTAAGAAGCACTTGGATTAATTGGGAATAAACCTTACTTTGTAAATTTTTATGGTAGTTAGTTGATTTACAAGCTTTGCATTTCTATTTAGTTGGATTATTTGTTGTGTATGCTCTTCTCTTGCACCTAGTGTGATCTTGAGAAATAAAAACAACACTTAATCCTCTTTCTATGATATTGTGAACCTTTTTGAACTACTAATAATTTGTTTGAAGGACCTAATGCTAGTCAAAGAAAGGAGGACTTAAACAATTTTTCTAACTACACATGTGATTGTAGGTTTCCAAAAGGAGTGCGACAAAAACCACATTAAGTCTAAAAGATAAAAACAAACCACAATCATCACATTGTATTTACAAGTTTCAGTTAAGAGCTACAAATCATCCTCTTAACTAGGACATAACCCCTTTGGCATAAGCCTTAAGATACAACAATGGGGGTGGTCCTAGGAACCCTAAAGTATTTCACGCAAGAGGGAACCTTGTGAACAAAACAAGAAAGTGCTCCACACTACCAAATTGACTAGTATGCCTTGGTGAGATTAGAGTCAAAGTTACTTCCATTATGACCCCAATGATAATACAACTAAACGCACTAGTTTCTCATTGTATTAGAAGGGGGTAAAGTAAATCGAGATACTCCAAGATTAGTCAGTGTGACTTTCTTGGTAAATCGAGCTCGCAGAAGTAAACTTGTGACACATAGAGAGAGAACCACCTAGGAAGATCGGGCTTGGAGCCATTATTTTGTCGTAGTTGTTATACTTGAGAGCTCTCAAAAAGTGACAATTTTGTTAGATTAAAACTCTTATTTTTGAACAAGGGAAAGAGTCTCTTAAATTTGAAACCATGTGATATTTCATCATGAAATCTACTTAGTGTCATTTTGTCCTAGTTTTTCACTTGTCCTAAGACAAGGCGAAACTCTACTAAAATAACACCAAGTTTATTTCAACATCATTTGGTCTATACCCTTGTTTTCTTTTTGCCCCTTTTTAAACAAAAGGAAACAACATATATGGATACCGCTAGATATCATGTGTCCACCAATTTTGTATTCTACTTGCGATACTAGGTTACAATGTCGGAGCACAAGTGTTGAAAGTGTGCATGGTACGTACTCACGATCTAGTAGGCCCCCTTATCTCAAAGACCCATAATTAAGACTTATTATCATTATATTTAGGTGATTTCATCCTTGTCTTATTTTTAGTTGTTATGCTACTCCCATTATAGCCATACAATTGAGATATTTACATCTTGTTTCCATTGTGAAATTGAGCCTAAATCTCTATATTGTATTGTTAGGCTACTCACATGCTTAACAAGTTCTTGTTATACTTAGACGTAGTTTATACATCTTAGCTTTGTCTTGAGTTTTGTGAGTGTTAAGGATACATTTCTAGCATCGCGGTAACATCATTTTGACACTAAAAATATTACTTTTTTGAAATCTTGGTTCACGTGTCCAAATAGTGGCATTCCACTACGCACATTGCTATCATCCATTTTACAAGACTTAGATTTTGTTAGTGTTTAGAAAATTGTTTTTAGTATATCTTGTTAGAATATCACATCAACATTCTCTTATCATCTAGGTCTTTTTGTTGCAAACTTGACCTGATTGGTGACATTGTGTTGTCACTATTTGGTGTCAAAACCTATCTAGATAAGTCTCAAGGAGCAAACTATTTGTTGTGGACTGAAGTTGAGAATTTTACATCATTGTATTGATCTAGAAAAACTTGTGTTAGATATCACATTGCTAGGGTAGCTTATTCTTTATTATTTTGTTGTTATGATCACATTGACCTAATAAATTTGTGGCTATTTTATAGTCACCTTTTTTTTGTGATGACTTAACATCGTTAATCGCAAAATTTGACTAAGGTATCTTTTTAGTAAACCTTAGTGGAATTTTTCGTGTTTTATCTCCTATCTCGAGTATGCATACTATGAGAATGTGATCCTAAAGATTAGGAACCAATATATTTGGAGGTGACAACCCTCTTTTAGAGTATAATCTCATGGTTGACCATAGTTGTGGAGAGGAAGATTCTCCTCATTTGAATATAGAGCATCCTCCCACCAATTTTGAGGATTACATTTTTAAAAACAAACATGAGGTTCTTATGCATGTTATGGAACTAGGAGCTAAGTTACCTTCCACAGTGGACCCTTCTCTCATTTCCGAAATGGTTCGAGGAGAAGAAGAAGTAGACCAACCTCATCGTATTGTTAATGAAATATTAAACCTAGGTCATGCCTCTACTTCTGCGCGACATAATAATGAGGAGATACCATTTGAAAATGATGGATATAATTGAGTAATGTTATTAGAATACGTTGTGAAGACAACGAGGAACATGTTCATCATGCATAACCTCCCCCTAATGAATATTATAATGAAGTACCTATTCAAGAGGTGACATTAGAATAATAGGTCTAAGCCCTCACTCACCAATTGGAAAGTTTGGATTTGCATATACAAAAAAGAAAAACAAAATCTTTGAAACAAGCAATACCAAAGGAAAAACCTAAAGCTTCATTTCACAAGTTCCCAATAAACACTCCTTGACGAGAAGCACAAAGAGATCCTTATGAAGAGTTTCTTACAAAAAATAGGGGGTGGGAATACACCTAGATTTAATCCTACGTATAGACCTACACCACCCACGCAAAATCCACTTTTCAATCAAGAGTGGTCAAATATGAAGAACACCCTTCTAGTATTGCAAGAAGGTAAAACTCGGTAACAATAATAAATACCAGTATGATGAGTTGTGTTGTTATCCATTTGATAGGGCCATGCTCCTGGTACCTTTCCCATGACACTTTGATTTTCCAAACATTTACAAGTATAAGGGAAAAGGTGATCCTCGTGACCATATAAAATATTTTTATTTGACATCCCAATAAGTTTCATATAAAGCAACAACTATCTTATCCGTCTCTTCCCATGGAGTTTAGGAGGACATGCATTAGAGTGGTTTGTGTGCATCCCCAAGGGATCTATATCTACATTTCTGGAATTAGCTAACACTTTGTACAAAACTTATCATTCAATATTGAGAATGATGTCAAAATTTTAGATCTCTACAATGCCAAGCAATGAAATAACAAAAACTTCACCTCATTTTTACAATGATGGAGAGGTTTAGCTAGCTACTTCCTTGCTCCATACCCAAAAAAAAGTTAATTAGTATATTTGTTCCCAACCTCCATCCAAACATTATGTTCCACTTGTAAATGCATTGTGGCAACACATTTGAAGAGGTCATCGAAAAAGGGAGTCAAATTGAAAAATCATTGTTAGCTAGGGGACTCTAAAACTTGTCTCCTGCGATCATAATGATTCTAAATCTAATGAAAAAAGTTTTTCCCTAATAGGAAGAATTTTTGTGTGATGGGATAGTAGATTCTAAATGAGTACAAGCCATTCAAAACAACACTCCTTCGAAGCTTGCAAAGGGAGTTCCACCTATGGAGTATAAGCATCATAATTTCACTCCTCTATCCGACTCAATGTCATTAATACTAAAAAAAATAGAAGTAGTTAATATGGTTATATATCCTAAAACTATGCCTTATGAGGATGACGTGCATAAACCATCATGGTTTAGAGATAATGAATATTTCCAATTCCACCGCATTAAAGGTCACAAAACATACAAGTGTTTGAAGTTTCCACACTACATCCAAAACTTAATCAAAAGTGGCAATGTGGATATGGATTCATCCACTCCTAACAAATCCCCCAATACAAAGAATTTTCCTAAACATAATTAGGAAAAGAATTCTAATTATGTGTCTATTGAGGAGAATCATTTTGATTCTCTCATTGGTTGTGTAGATACACCTATTGAACATGTCAACACAATAACCCATGTGATATCCCCTGGACTATCTATGTTTAGGCATGTGCTGACAAAGACCGATTATCACACGCTTCTCGCATACTAATGACAATAAAGAACCTAGGTTTCAAAGCATTCCCATCAAAGGATGCCTATCGTAACTAGAGCTTGTTTGATTTTTCACGCTAAAGAACTTGTTTACTTACCTCTTCTCCTATACTCAACTCATTATAAGTGGTATGATTCTAATTCTTTGAAGATTCCAATCCTAATTATTCTAAGTCTTTTGATTCTTTTGAAGATTACAATCCGAATTATTCCTCTAATACAATTCCTAAGTCATGGTCCTTGTCTTCGCAGGACCTTATTTCTCGCCGCCTCAATGACCCCTTCTTCCATTGAAAATATCTCTAACTCAAAATCCTTCTAATCAATCATCCAAGTTGACTCACATGTCGCATTCATCCAATCAACCTCTTGTGGTCGAAAAACTACCCACACTGACTTATTCATTTCAGAGTGAAGAAGAAATTAGAGAATTTATGAGGGTACATGAAGACATTCCTCTAGAATTTTACGAGAAAGAAACATATTTAGACCTCGATACATTCACATATTGGGAGGAAGATATTGATGCCTTTTTTAGAAAATAGAGGAAGACCATAAGATCATCAAACATGATCCTCCTCTTGTTCTTCCATCTTCACACTTTTCATTGGGTGATAAAATTCCTAGGTCTAGCATTGATCCATGACCTATCTTCTCATTACCTAATCATTCTTATCTATTAGGATTCCTCCATCATAATTTCACCTTGGGTCACCACCTGGTATCCCATCGTCTAATTCTATATGTGGGGCACCTCTAAGTTTCCCTTCATCATCTATTTGTGGCTCACCTTCTGGTAGCCCATTTTATTCTCACCTTGGGTCACCACCTGGTATCCCATCATCTGCTTCTATATGTGGGGCACCTCCAAGTAGCCCTTCATCATCTATGTGTGGCTCACCTTTGGGTAGCACATTTTATTCTATATGTGGCTCACCTCTGGGTAGCCCTCTTCGTCTATACTAGGGGAATGTCCTAGAAGTCCCTCATCTTTGATTCTTGGGCCACATCCTAGTATCCCATCTTATTCTATATATGGGACACCTCCAGTAGTCCTTCATCTTCCATTTATGGGATGCCACTAAACAGCTTCTTCATCTTTAATCTTCGGGCCACATCCTTGTAGTCCTTTATCTTGCCTATGGGAAACCTCCTTGTATCCCATCCTCTTCAATTCTTGGACCATATCCTTCGCATACATCATATTGTTCTTCTATAAATGATTATGGAAAACCCACCATTATTTCTCACATAAATTCTATTCGTCTACTTTATTATCCCACTTCTCGAGTCATAAAAGTCACATAGTAACTTATAGGAAACCAAAACGGTTCCTTCATCGTGCCCAGAACAATAATTCCAAGAAATGTAAAGCTCATAACAATTTAAACGATCTTAAAGTTCAGAATCAACCACGATTCAAAAATGCACATCAATGCACCCATCAAGTATGGTGCAAAGTGTATAAACCTATAGATAGAGACCTCAATATCTCACATACGAAATCCACATTTCATAATAAAATGCAGTCATCTATTAAGTATGATCTCACCACAATCATTGAGATTGGGGATAATATGACTCTTGATAAGCAAACATGCCTAGTCTTCCTTATTAAGAAAATCTCTAACATTGTTGTTGGATCTTATCATGTCAAGTGACCTTGTCGGTGCCACCTTTTCAAAAAAGACAAAAATAAAGAAAAATGAGAAAAATCAAAGGTAAACGAACACACATTTCAATCAGTATCGTGCATGCAAATGGATGTTCTTTCTTCCATTCCTTGTTATTCTTCTGCAAGTCTTCCTACCATTTTCATCCCTTTGGTGATATTTTGGTTAGCCAATTCACACTAATTTTGTGACATTTATCTCTATGGTATTTGTTTTACCTTTGGTGTTTTATAACCTTGGTAAATTAAAGAACGACCGACCTATTATAGATCCTATCACAATCAAAATCTAAAAAACTTATTACTTAAGAAATTTTGGATATATTTTTTGACACTAGCCAATATCATCATCACAATCACTTCTACCTCATTCCATTAACCCATCGTGGTTATAACCCCTTGTCAAACAAGAGAACTGAAATAATTTTTCAAAAAGAAAAAGAAGCAATCAAATCGGAAGGCACAAAGGTGAAAGAAAAGCTAAATGTAAAAGCAAATTGATATATAACTCTCTCTTGGGGTATTTCTAATAATCTCTACTAGGGCTATGGATTCCCGATCGGAAGTAGAGAAATGTTTCGATTAGAATAAAATCCATCTCCTTCTGTGGCTATAGACATATGGCTGAAAATGGAGCAATGTGCGACTCACCTTTCAACCTCCATTCACAAATCAACCTTTGAAAGTAAATAATTCCTACACATTAGCTATGGTGTCTTCACTTGTTTCGTATCAAATCTTCCCTTCAAGAGGTAATAAATTTCCACTTGTACACATTGTATCTATATGAGAAAACAAGATTAATATGTTACTAAGTGTCTTTTTTTGGACCTTATTCAAACCGTAACTCTAGTCTCGTATCTTATCTCATGATTTGTGCCTTTTGCTAATCACTTCTTCATCATAAGCTTCTATGATAAATTCACAACATTCACATCATTCTTTTACATAGTTCAAAACATCCATGTGTATAATATTTCTTTTTTCCATGTTGTTGGGAACCTTTGTCCCCTTCCATATAAACGATCTTATACTTCCTTCTATCATGTGCTTCTTGTCTAGCTTACGTTGGGTGCATCCTTTCTCCTTCCTAGCACGTCATCATGTTAAACCTATCTATATTGGCCTTGATCCAACTTCTACATGTGAAGACTTTTCCTTTGAATATTCTGATCTAATGCTAGGGGAAATTTCACATCTTCACTTTCTTGTGCATATGTGTAGCATTCTGCACTTGTACATCCTATCTAATGTTGGGGGCATCCACGTTTCTTTATTTCCTATACATAGGTTCAAAAACTTCTCAAAATTCAAAAAAATCCAAAAACATTCAAATATATTAGTCATAAAAGTTAAAACATCCAAATAAACATAAAAACCCAAACAAATTGGTAAAAGAAATTAAAAAACCAAAAAAATTGGTAAAAAAATTCAAAAACCCAAATTTATCTTACCATTGCGTAGTTTTCTTCAATAGCTTTCCAACACAAAAAAATGGAGTAGTTTCGGTCGGGAGCAAAAGTTACTTTGGAAGATAGGTTATATACTTAATGTTGCATGGGCACCTGTGCGCCCTTACATTCGTGCACAGTGCCTGTGCACCTTGCATTCAGAACATAGGCACCTAGGTGCCCTTGTATTTAGGTACAGGTGCCTAGGTGCCCTTGCATTCATACACAAGTGTCTAGGTGCCCTTGCATTCAGGTATAGGCACCTCATCACCTTTGCATTTCTTCATTTCTATAGGCATAGGCACCTAGGTGCTCTTGCATTTCTTTTACCAATTATGCGTGAGATCACTAAATTCCCTAAATTATTGGTAAATCTTAAACCCAATTTTATCTTATCATCGCGTAGTTCACTTCAATACCTTTCCAACAAAAAAAAGAGTCGTTTGAGGTCAAGAGAAAAGTTATGGCATTTAGAAGACATGTTGTGCACTTAGTGTTGCATGTGCCCTCTTGTATTCAAGCACATACACTCATGCACCCTTGCATTCATGCACAGGCACCTGCCACCCTTGTATTTCTTCTACCAAACAATGCGCGTGAGCTCCATTTCTCTCGAGTGAGCCCCTTTTTCCCCGTGAGATCCTTTTCCTCATGAGCCCCTTTTCTCCCTCTTGAAGTGCTATGAAACCACCGTATTTATTCTACAATTCTTCTAACACTTTCCGCGATGGTTATTTTTAATAAATAATTATTTTCGACACATTTTCGTTACGTTGGGGCATATTTTTGCTTCCCGGCGGCCTTTTCTACTACTCGGGGCATTTTTTTGCCTTACGGTCACTTTTAACGCTATTTCACAACTTCTTTATTTCTTATATAATATTTTCTCCCATAAAATAAAATAAAATTACAACAATAAAAAATTAAAAAAAAAATCATTAAAAATTAAAAAAATGTAAAATTTGAAAATTTTACAAAAAAATGGTAAACATTATATATGCGGCTAAATCCCGTGTCAATTACATATTCCTCGAATGTCAAAATATGTCTTATAAAACCATATTTCTATGGTTCTTTCTTGTTCTAGTATCAAAAAATTTCAGATCATTATGATATACCTCCATTAATAAAAGGTTGGTCGCATGCATGCTATGTCGGTACTCCTATGCAATAGTGAGTTGCAAGAGACTATGTCATAGTGCACGAAATATTTTCCATGGGACTACTTATGTCCTCCATTATTATCCTCACATATATCCTTGCTTGGGGTACCATTTTTAACCCTTTTTGTTACAACAAGAACATTTGGGAATTGTAGCTTGATAACATAAACATTGGTTCAATTGTCTTAAACATTGTTTATTTGAGTGCATGTGATTATATTGGTTTCTCTGTTAGGTTAGCTGGTTTACTTTCTCATATTGCATTACATTGTGTATGTTGCATTGAGTTAGGTATCATTTTACTTTCTCGTATTGCATTGCATTATGTATGTTGCATGGAGTTACGTAGCAATGGACAAATGTTAGTAATTTAGCTTTTCATGTTATCTTACATTTTTATTCATTTCAATAAAGGCTGATGATGTAGACCTAGGGGAAAAATGATATAAACATGTTGCTTATTGAAAGGTTGGATGCAAAGATTGGGCTTGTCCTATATTATCCATTATCTATTATCCATTAATCATTTCTTATCATTGATCATTTATTATCACTACTAGTTTTTCTTCTAAATCATATGGGGTAATAAACAACCATCTTTATCCCTATCCTTATTCCTTCTCAATACCTAAGGATTTTGCACCCATTTTATCTTATTTATTCTATCCATTTCAATCATAATTTCAATAAATCGATTGAATTCTTCTATTAGCCCATCGACATTCAAAGGGGCATCTATCATTCCAATGATTTTTCTTCAAAAATTTACTTGCTTATGCTTGTTCTACTATATTTGAAGTGAAGTCACTTGCTTCACCTCAAATAGGGGCAAATATAGACACCTAAATTCCACTTTTGTAATCTTATTACCAAAACACACAAAAATCACCGTGATTCTTTCCAATTCTGTTATAATTAGTGATTTTCACTAATTAACTAACATTTCTTACCACTTTAGCCAATTAACAATATTTTTTGATTACGTAACCCCTTTCACATTCAGGATGTCACTTTACCGCGAATTGTAAGTCAAAATCCTCTTCAAAAGCAGATAATTAGTGATTATGAGCTAATTAAGCCTATTTTGTCCTTGATTTGGTCAATATGCCCTAATATTGGCTTAAACCCCTCTTCCAACCACTCAAAATCACCCAATTCACATCCAAAACATCTCAACAAGATTTAAAAGCTTATCCTAGCCTCCTAGTTGACCCTAAGTGGTTGATTAAGGCTCCACACCTCTTGATCACTTGATAATTCACTAATTGTGATTAGCAAGGCCTAATCATGATTAAAAATTCTAATCTAATTTGGGGATTTTAGTCCCACATGCACCAAAATACAAGTTTCTTCTAAAAATAAAAATATAAAAAGAGTTCACCTCTTACCTTAATATTTTACACCATGCTTTGATTTGCATCTCATATAATAAATATGATTTATAGCCAAGCTCAATCCTTGCCTAAAGTCTTCAATGGGGTTAGTAGATGGATATCCAAAATGACCATGTAGTCATTTGGAGAGGCCATTTCACCTTGTTTGGAGTAGCAACCATACCAATTTGAGTTCCCTCGTAGGTATTTTTAGGCCCATGTTAGGTAATTGAACATATTAGTAGGCATGTTTAGTTAGATTTTGAATTATATTCATGTTAGTTAAGCATTCATTTAAGCTTCTATCTTAATGTTACATTCCTAGACTTAGAACCTTGACTAGAGGTGGAAATGGTGTTAGCCTTCCTTAGTCATGCAATTTACTTTGTAAAGTTTAGGGTTCTTTTAGGGTTACTAGCTTTCTCTTTTCCTTTGTATTTTTGTGATCGAGTATTTACTCGAACCATATTGATTTTGAAGACCGAAGGTAGAAAATATGGTTGTAGAGATGGAGGTAATGACCCTTTGAATATATATAGGACTAGGTCACATGGTGGGGGTGAAGGGGGAATGTCATTCTTCTCCAATAGGTCATATTTTTCTAAGGGACTTTCCAAATTACAAAGCTAAAGGAGAACATTTCTAAGGGCCTTAAAATCCTCGACATCATGCCTTGGGAGTGATGATATGCACAAATTTTAGTATCATCAAACCCTTCTTGGTTTAGGTTTGAGCGGGTTATAAGGCTTAATGGGCGATAATGTGATAGCATAGGTTTCTAGTAACCTAGAAAGGACATTGGAATAGGATCCCGCCAACGGATCACAATGTGAAGTCAGAGTGGGTTTTGGTGAAGGCGCGTGTGATTTCGTGGGAGGGGTACTGCTAGAGTTGGCATAGGTGGGGCTACCTTTTTAGTAGGTAGTGAAGGTTTTGTTTTTTTATTTAGGTTACACCTTCTTGGGTAAAGGTGTAGGTGGGGTACGTGAGGTAGAAGGAGACACAAAAGATGAGGGTAATATAAAAGCGAGGTGAAAGTGACAGTTTTGTGAGTTGATGTGGTGGTAGGTAACAAAGAAGATGTAGGTAAGGGAGGTGATGAAGGTATAGGCGTGGGTGTGGGCTGAAGAGGTGGTGAAGGTAAAGGTGTGGGAAAATGAGGTGATGAAGGTAGAGGCATGGGTGTGGGCTACCGTGCTTGGGATTTATTTTTTTGAAGAGGTAAAGGTGTGGGAAAATGAGGTGATGAAGGTGCGGATGTGGGTTTCCATACCTTGGACTTTCCTTGGTGAAGTGGTAACTTGACCAAGGTTGATGGATGTGGGCCTAAGATCAATGGAAGGGGTGAGGGAGAATAAGGCCTAGGATATTGTGTCTTCTTCTTAGGCATGGGAGTTGACTTCGTGATGGGTGGTTGTTTAGTAGTTAAGTCTAGTTTGACTATGGGATGCAATAGACTAGGCATAGGATGGACCCCTAATGTAGTGGTGAGTTTAGGTGCAGGTGGAGGTTTAGGTGTTGATGAAGATTGAGGTGAAGGCGAGGCTAATGAAGAAGATGCTAATATGACTGGTTCAAGTGTCATGGTCTTAGTTGTTTGGAATATCTTTGGATAAATGGTTGAGGTATTTGGGGTCAATATATTCATTTGGGTAGGTACTGAGAGCTAAAGGAGCCCTTAGAGTGTGGTGTGGTTAAAATATTCTAAACGATCAGCCAAATGAGAGAATGGCATAGAGGTAGAGGAAGATGACAATGACTTGGTGGTAATCCCTGTGAAAAATTCTGAGGTCTATGAGACATGGAAGTTTTTGGCTTCTGAATCTATAGGTAGAAGTGATGCAAGAAGATTAACAGGATCCTGGTAGACCTTGGGAGATGCATCACTGACAGGAAGAGAGTATAAAAGTGACTCCTCTATGGGTTGAGGAGGGAGCAAGACATTCAGGGTAGACTCTTCCTTAGGTAGAGAAGATGAAAAAATAGGCTCTTTCATGGGTAGAAGCATGGATAGTGTGGGATCCTTGATAGGTGGAGGGATAAGTGGGGTAATATCCACTATAGATGAAGGAGTAGGTGACGTAGGCTATTGGGTAGGTAAAATAATGGGTATGGCTAGATCCTCCATGGGTAGAGGAGTAGGTGAAATAGGATCCTCTGTGGGTAGAGGAGCTCATGCAAGAATTTCATGAATAGATGGGATGGGAGGAAACTAAGTAGAAGAGGTAGGTATGGTATTGAAGATGGCGTAAACCTCATGAACATTAGTGTCAAAGGTCTCACCCACCTAGTTTGATGAATGAGTATGGTTTGGAAAATGTTTCTTAAAGATGTGAATGTTTTGATTTTCTTGTGTGTTAGGGTTGTCCAGGAAAAGATCTCCATTATCTAGCATTTCCTAGACGATGTTCTTAAAATTTTACAGTTTCCATTGCTATGGTCCCTAACACGGTGATAGTTATAGTAGTCATTCTCCTTATACCATGCTTTGGTATAGGATAAGAAGGGTAAAAACTAGTATGTGGTTTGATGGGTGGAAGGGTGATAGTGCCTACTTTTAATAATTTTTCAATACAGAGGAGTAAGGTTATCCTATGGGAGTATAATATTTTTGTTCATACTTATACTAGAAATTCTGAATGGGGAAAAATTAGAAGGAGGATTTGGTTGGTTTGATGGATGGGAAGGGCCAGAGTTTAGAACCACCATGTTAGCAGATCCTTTTACCTTAGAATAATTGTTTTACAATTTATAAGAAGAAGTAGATTCATTTGATTTAAACAGAGCACTCTTGTTGTGCAGATGAAGTTTCTTCTCTACTAGGGTATGGATTTCAAGCTTTGAGCCATGGTGAATGCCTCATCAAATGTTCGGAATTTTTGTACTTGAAGAGTTGGTGAGATGTGCCTGGAATAAGCCCTAGTGAACAACTCTATCAACTCGGTTTATGGAAGTTGAAAGGTGAGAAGATTTATAAGGCTCCACCAATGTGTGACAAAATATGCAATAGATTCATCCTCGTAATTTCACATCAAATACAAATCAGTCATGGAGAACTTCTTAGTGATGTTGATGAAGAAGTGGTCAAGGAAGGCATGGGCTAACTGATTGAAAGAAAATATTAAGTTCCTAGGTAAAGCACCATACCAATCTAAAGCAGTTCCTGTCAAGGACATGGGAAAAGTCCTAAGGGGCAAGGAGTCATCGTAAGCGGTCGATAATGTGCATGTTTGAGTGATCACAAATGTTGTTGCGGATCTTGTTTATTATTAAATTGATTGAACTTAGGCATCTCCCAATGTGGGGGATAAAAATGAATGGGTAAAGATGGATGAATAGAATCATTATAAATTTCATTGTAAGTCAAGGCATTATGAGAGCTAGAAATAGATGCTTCAAGGGTATGCATCTTGTCCATGATCATTTTGATCATATTGAGGAACACCTCTCATGGTATAAGGAGGTGGATATGATGAGTATGATGTAGAAGGCACACCAGTATATGGAGGTACCGAGTAAGAAAACTGAGAAGGGGGATATAGGCAATTGAAGATGATGCTGGCATATACCATGAATTGGATGTGGAGGTGATAGGTGGTGGTTAAGATAGGGTATATGTGGGAGGAACCTATGTAGGGTCCTCTTGTAGTGATAGGAGGTAGAGTAATGGTATAGAAATGACCAAAATTTGAAAAGAGGTTGACTCAACTAGAGGTTACGAGGTAATAGGGATTGATGATGTGAGAATCCCTTCACTAAGATCCGTAGATGATGGTGCGAGTGGATGTTGTAGGGGAAAAAAATGTCAATGGTGTGATAGATATCGTTGGTGTGACAAATATCAAAGATGTAGGGATGATATGAGAAACAACAGGTGGTGAGGTGGAAGCAAGTAACACTACACTAGTGGTGGATGATACAGAAGTGGGAGTGAGAGTGGGAGAAATGGAGGTAGGCATCCCGAATGAAGGATGATTTGACGAGTCCCGAGTGGAAGAATGGGTGAGGTAATATTGCAATGCCATGGTATTATGATAAAGGAATTTCATAAATTCATCGTCACCTATAGGTATAGCAAAGTAGAAGAAGTGGGGTCCATGGGTGAATAAATCAAAGGTGGTGGAGGGCTAGGAGGTAGTGGTTGACCACCTTTGGCATGAAACACAAGGGTGTTGGCTTTTTCTGCAAGTCCAAACCATGTGAATGATGGAAAATATATGGTCTGAGCTCTAAAAATTCTACAAAAACGAAAAAACATGAGACAAGAAGAATCTAGAAGATGATGATAAGCTGTTGTTTTGATAGGAAAATCAAAACATGTAAACCGACATCGATAGTGTAACTAGTGTCAATAGGCAAAAGAATCGACACACCGGTCACTAGACTAGTGGCGGTACATCGTGGATGACTTAGAAAGTAGTAAAAACTAGCTCCACCATCATAACTAGCATTTCTAAGTCATTTTTCTTCTCTCCTAGGTATCAGGATTCAATGTTTAGTGGCTTATGCCTTTTTAAACTGACTGTGAATATAATAGAGTTTTTGGATAACGAAGGTGCCCTATAAGCAAGCTATGGTTGGTTTCAGGTTATTTTTGGTTAAAGAGGCCCGATATACCTTTCAGCTTATGTGGTCCATGCTCTAGTATGAAAACCCGACCAGAACACCGATTAGGGCCCACCATCAACGGGTTGTTAAATCCTTGATGACTTCTTCCTGGAAAGGGAATGTTCAAGAAATGTGTAAATTATTTAAGTGGTTTTTCCAGGGAGTGTGTGCACAAATGTGAACTATGCTTAATCTAAATCTAATCACCAAGTGGTCATCACCTCCACCGTGTGATTGTTAATTAAATCTATGTGATCTAATGCAATAATCAAAGAATGAAATGCACAAATTTTAAGCCCAAATCAAAAATGACATTCGATGTAGCAAATGGATAATATGAAGATGAATTCTCTTTAACTAAATGAAATTCAAAAGAAAAGAAGATATGTTATTTTTAAGCACTAAAGGACAAATTTCTTTTAGAGAAATAAAAAGAAAGGAAGTTAAATTAGGGACAGATGTAGTGTGAAATTTTAGAAACAAACAAACACACAAATGTACCCTATATGAACAATTAAAAGAACCTAAAAGATGGGTCCCACTGGGCATGTCAAATTTTTCACCGTAAATGTAAAGATAAAACAAATAAGAGGTAAGGGTGAGGGGGGAGGAGGTGAAAGTGATACGAATGAATGGAATAGAAATAAGAGGGCACAATTATTTCGTGTGAGTGCACTAGAGCTCGAATTGATTTGTTGATGAATGTTGGGGTGTCTGAATGCTATAAGGGCCTTTGGTGTATCGCAAGAGCACTAAAAATCTCAAGAGTGAGAATTCAAGGTCACAAGAGTAGATATCAATATTCGAACCCAAGAAAAGAGTTTAGAAATGCTATTTAAGGTAACCGATGATGGTTAGGTAACTGGAACCGATCGAGGATAAACTGATGCCGATTAGGAGAAAAGGTCATACTTATTAAATGGAGTTGAGTGTGGAATGTCGGTAAATGGAGTTGGAAGTTGGTTAGAGGGATGATAGGTCATTAAGGTTAGGGTTAGAATGAGTCCTAGTTAGTTAGGATAAGTGGGGACTTAGTATAGGTTAATTAATAGGCTTAGAATGGGTTTAGGGTGAGGTGGAGAGGTGAGGTGGCTAGGTGAGGTAGATAATTAACTTAATTTTGGTAATTAAATTAATTAAAATGTGTGCAAGTGGGCATGGTGGGGGATAATATTGAATTAATTAATCAAAGGGGTTTAGAGGGTTGTGACCCAATTTTGGGTGTCTACAATAAGAATTTAAATTAAACACCTAAGAGTTCCAAAACTTTAAACTAATCCAACAAGAACCATCAAGATAAGAGATTAGGGAGAATAAATTATTTATATTGCATATAACTTGGAAAAAAATCAAACTAACATGCCTAAATCAATCTCTACTCTTTGATCTGCTAACTTTAAAATGAACCTATGAAGATCCTTAGCAATCAAATATGATTGTTGGTATGATCTCAAGGTTTGAGAATATAGTCTCACCAATATTGTCTTCAAGGCCACATGGTTCTCTCCATATTACTCAAGCTTGAGTTAATTGATGCACTATGAAGATATTAGCTCAATAGAAATGGAGAAATTCTCAAGATCCTAAATGCCTATAGTTTATACTAGAGGAGGGAAAGTGTTCTAAGAAATGGTAAGGAGAAGGGTTCTATTTATAGGTTTCTCATTCCGAGAATGGTATGATTTTGGTGCATGTAAGACAAAAGGTAAGTCCAAAAGCACTTTTATCAAGTCAAAACAATATTTGACTATTGTTAGAGGTTAGATTAATTAAGAATCCCAAGTACAATTAGGAAGCTTTCGGGAGCACTGGAAGAGGTTTTGATAGATTTTGAATAGTTTGGAAGTAGGAGTTAGTGAATAAGAATGTTTATTGGTAAAATTCATGGTAGGAAGCATAATAAACATATAGTAGTTAATTAAGAGGATTCTGAGGATAAAATGAGTCTAATTGATGAAGTGTCATCAATTTGTGGGGAATAGAATAGTTAATGCAATGTTAGTAATAACATTGCTTTGATCAAATTATTGGTGTCTACATTTCCCCCTCTTTGGGGTGTCATAAGCTACGACACTTCCAAGATAGTAGACAAGTGTAAACAATTAAATTTTTTGAAAGGGTAGAATAAAAATTAGTAGAATGAAGGATGCCCCCTCAAGTGTCTATGGGGTGATGAAAGAGGTCGATCAACGATAAAAAGATGAAGCGAAGTAGATTGAAGATGAAGGGGGATATACCTCTAGTAAAGGGTCAAAATAGTTTGAAGAGAAGAAGGAAGTTATATTAGTCTCGTTTAAACGAAGTACTAAGTACCCATGAAATCTTATTCTCTAGCTTTCATTTGTGTTTCTCATCTTCCACGTCATCTTGAATAATTGAGTTGATAAGGGAGATTCCCTCTTGATGGTGATACACCAAATATTTTATATTTATATTGAGAGAAATGTGCATGAATGTAGAGGAAGAATGGAGAAGATGAGTGTTATGGAGGGAGGAAGGGGATGTAGAAGAAACATTAGTAGAATGAAGAGGGATTGAGCTAACATACATCTAGTTCCTTTTAAATAACTTTATTATCATCATGTTTCTAGTGATATTCATCAATGGTCCTTATTAAAAATGTAAGCATACGACATAAGAGTGGAATGAAATGAAAAGATATAGTAAAAAAATGTCCATTGATAAAATACCAACTCCATGCATCATACAAAATAAAATTCAATACGAGAAAGTAAACAAGTGAAACTAATAGGAAACAAGTACAAACACACATACTTAAACCAACAACGTCTAAGATAGTTACAAAAATGTTTTGTTATTGAGCTACAGTTCCCAAATGTTTGTGTAAAATGAAAAGGGTTAAAATTGGCACCCCAAGAAAATATATATGCGAGGGGAATAATGATGGACACAGGGGTCCAATGAAAAAGCATTCATGCACTATGAAACAATACCGGGCAACTCGTTGTGCCAAGATTATACAAATGAAACAAGCATACCGACTGTGTTAATGGGATAGATCCAAATGATCTGTGAGTCATTGTTACAGAAACAAGAGAAAATGTAAGCAAGATATAATTTGAATACAATGCATTTGACACATATTTCAACTGTGTACTAGTGTTTTACCAATTTTTGCAAACTTTTGAATTTTTACGATTTTTAATGATTTTTACAATTTTTGGAAAATATTGATTTTTTTCATTGTTTAGTGATTTTTGATTGATTAGAAGAAATTAGATGATGGAATCACTCAAAGCAAGAAAATTCCCTAGGAGAAGAAATGGGCACTAGGTAACAAAAATATGCCCCAACGGGATGAAAACAAGCGAAAAATGATCATTTATTAAAAATAAATATCGCGGCGAGCAGTGATATAAGAAGGTAGAATGATCAAAATGGGAAATAGAGGAAGCTACAATGATCATGACGGTCAAATCATGCCTCTCATCCATCACCACGGGTTAGAATACATCGTGGAGGGGTCAAATGACCACATATACCCCTCTTGGGGGTGAATCATCTTGAGTAATTCATTTGTTACCGAACCCTTTCCGTTTTTATTGTGATATTTTCTCGACACGTGAGAGAGATGGCATGAGTGTAGAGGCATACACATATTGAAAATAGGCAGGAAACCTAGGTTCAAGTCCCACCAGACATGCCAAATGTGTTCATGTGTAAATTAGGAAAGCTATAAGACTTGAAACTAAACACCTAAGAGTTCCAAATCTTTAAAATAATCTAATAAGAACCATCAAGATAAGATCTTAGGGATAGTAACTTCTTTATCTTGCATATAACTTGGAAAAAAATCAAACCAACATGTCTAAATCTATCTCTACTCTTTGAATGCTAACTTTGAAATGAACCTAAGAAGATCCTTAGCAATTAAATTTGATTGTTGGTATGATCTCAAGGTTTGAGAATGGAGTCTCACCAATATTGGCTTCAAGGCCACATGGTTCTCTCCATATTACTCAAGCTTGAGTTAATGGATGCACTATGAATATATTAACTCAATAGAAATGGAGAAATAATTAAGATCCTAAATGCCACATAGTTTATGCTAGAGGAAGGAAGGTGTTCTAAAAAATGGTAAGAAGAAGGGTTCTATTTATAGGTGTTTGCATTCCAAGAACGGTATGATTTTGGTGCACGTGTGACAAAAGGTAAGTCCAAAAGCACTTTTAGAAATTCAAAGAAAGATTTGACTAGGATAAGAGGCTAATTAATCTTAAAATAATAATTAAGAATCTCAAGTAGGCTTAGGAAGTTTTTGGGAGCACTTGGAAGAGGTTTTGATATAATTTTAATGTTTTGGAATCGAGAGTTAGCCAATAAGAAGGTTTATTGGTCAAATGCATAGTAGGAATCTTAATCAATGTATAGTAGTTAATTAAGAGGAGTTTGAGGAGAAAATGAGTCTAATTGATGGAGTGTCATCAATTTGAGGGGAATAGAATAGTTAGTGAAATGTTAGTAATAAAATTGCTTTGATCAAATTATAGGAGTCTACACATACCATGAATTCTACTTAGTTTTTTCATAAGCCACTTACATCCAAAGTGGCTTCATATCCTTTTCCTATTGGATTTTTACACCCAACTATCTATCTATGATGGTAAAGGGGATCTTGATGAACATCTGTATATGTTTATGGTCACTTGTTTGGAATATTCTTCTAATGATACATTGGCTACCAATTTATTCCCTCAAAGTCTCAAAGATTTTTCCTTACAATGGTTTTATGACTTATCCATGCATTATGTGAGAACATTCACTCATATGGCTATTGAATATTTGCAAAATTTTCTATCAAAATTCATGATGAAGTATCATACGTCTAAATGGTTAAGATGTGTCAAGGATTCAATGAACCCATTAGAGATTATTTCTTGTGATATAAGAATACACTTTCTAAAATGAATGATCTATTGGCCGATACAAAAATTTTCGATATTTTTACTCAAAGTCTCCTAGTTTTGTTATAAGAATTAATGATGTTTGAAAATTTTCATCCATTTGATCATTTTTTTGTACTTTTAAGAAGTGTGAAGCTAAACTTCTTAACATGAACAAGATCAAATATATTTCTCATATTCCTAATACCTCTACTCAAAATTTTCAATCTAAGACTACCCTTAAGTAGAATGTTATTGATGATAAACCTAATGCTTGACTTGTAGTCAACATCATGTCACAACACCAAAAGCTACAATTGGTACCTTCTTGACAAAAAATCACCCATTTTCCTACTCATCTTAGAAAGTGCTTTAAAAATTTCTTAAGTGCATCCTTGTATCTCTCCCTTCACTACTTGAGGTTGATACAAGTACACCTCATGGTAAGAAATTCAAATCTACTTCTCAATGTGACTACCACCAATGTATTGGTCACTCTACTAATAATTGCTTTAAGTTCTATAACACTATCCAAAATTTAATTGAAGATGGTGTTATTAAATACTGAGACTATCATCCTAACCCTACAAATAATAATCCAAAACTGAAAATATTTAGCAATCCTCTTCCAAAACACTAGACTACTAAATCTACCTAGAAGTCACAATACTTATTATGTTGCCCCACCTCCCCATATTACGATAACATGTTTGGTGAAATTATTGTAACTATTTTCACTAAGACCTCCTCATCGATCTTCACATTTGATCATATTGATATGACACATATATTTATCTCGATATATTTCACATCCCCGCTATAATTGGTCAACACCCTATACACAATGTTTTAGTTGATAGCACAACCCCGTAATATGTGCACTTTTCAATTTCATTCTCTTTTGTGTATACTAAACATGATGTTACCATTAATCCTAAGGTAAACATATTATCTTACGCCTCATAGTTGGACAAACCACCCTATTTCTTACATTCTTAATGGCTTCACCTCTCACATCATATGATATAAGACTAGGTTGTTCATCTTCACACCTTTGCAACTATCCCTTTGGTATTATAACAATGTTTCAAGTTCATTTATGATAATTAGGTAATCCCCATTTGGGGATTCCATTAATCACTCCATCATAACAATTTGGCCCAACACATATGGCCACTCCCTCTAGTAGATCTATAGCCTTGGCTGATACATCTAGTACTCCTCACACTATATCTTGTCATAGGTATCCTTTTCAGTCACCGAGGCCACACATTAATAGTTTATGGAAACATTCCCATTGGTCCGTGACATAATCACCTTCTACATCTACTACCGTTTAGGGGTCTTCCCACCCTCACTCACCTTCAACACATACATTATCCTCTGCATGACTTATACATGAGCATCCTTCATCTATTTTACCACTTAAGGGGATTGCATCCCCTCCACCTACTATACTTGAAATTCCTCTTCATGAGGCCCGCATTGGATAGCTCTTGCTCTATCCCCTTATTGTAAAAACTTCAATTTTTTCAAAAACATTAAAATAATAACATAATATAAAAACATTCAAATTTGAGAAAAAAATATGAAATTGGGTCTTGTTATAGTTTCTTTGGATAGCATGTTAATTTATAAATTATGTTTGTTACATTGATTTGATACATAACATATCTATTATTTACACACATGTGTTCATGAGGTATCTTGAGCTTGATGCAAGACACTCATAGATTGTTACACGATGATAGGAGCTAGCTTGGTTCCTTACACTACTCTCTTGGGAGCATCCATCCATACTTTATAGGTGATTTTTTTTCATTTCATGTTACTTTGCACCTTCCTCATCATGCTTATTTATATACATAGTGTTTATTTCTATATATTGGATCAATGGAACTAACACATGTCTTGTGTTGTGCTAACTTGTAATTACTATCTCTAATGTCACTATTATAATTCATTACACATGTTTTCTATATTATTGTCATTAATTGTATACGTGGATTCATTACTTGATTGCTTGATACATGTGTTTCTCTTATACATATGTTATGAATGACTACTTTATACAACCTAAGGTTCTTTCTTGTATTGTGACACCGTGGGTGTCCCATGTTTGTAGCTTCATGCTTGTTTTCTATATATGCACTTGCTTCTACGATTGTGACACATCATGCATTTCACTTCAATTATCTTATGAAATCGTGGGTGTCCCATGTTTGCTTATCCATTTCTATATCGACTATGATTTTATATACTTTTTCTTACTCAATTGTACATCATTATTTCTATTACTCTTTTTATATCTTATACTTGATGCTTACACTACTATTTTTTCAATGACATGATTTCTATGTTGATTACACACTTGTTTTACTATGGAGTAGGTCATGATTGCTATTATTATATGTTGTTACTAGTTTCTTTAAACATGTATTCTTACTTGTTGTTTGTTCTCCATGGCATGGTTTCCACTATGCACAACCCCTTTATAGGTATAAATTTCCACTAGTTGCCACCACTTCATCATTCTACATCTTCCTACATATTATCAAACATATAGTACATGGGTACACACATATTATTTTGATCCACACACACAAATATTTTAATACAAATTTTCAATTTTAGCAATCCACCGTACATGTTGTAAGTACCATCCAAACATGCTTTATTATAATTTTTTTCAAGTTTATCTTTCAAAAATATGGTAAGAATAAACTCCTTGCCAAATTTTGTGGGACATTTGATCCAAAATCCTAAAAAACATTGCTAGTACGAAAATATAGGATGAAAAACACCATAATGCGTCAAAATTCAACATGATGACTACAACAACAAATGGTATATGAGTGGTTGATTTTGACATAGAAGGGTTTCTTTATTTCAAGAAATATTTGAATAATATAAATTTATGTATTTTCCATCTAAAACTTAAAGAATAGTTATTTTTAGGTCATATCCAATAAATGTTTTGTGTATGGTACACGATTACAAGAATTGACTCTTCTATTTCTTGTATCTCTTCTATTTGGTGAAACCCTTGTGTTCTCATTCCAAAATTTAACGAGTAATTATTTTAGAGTATCATATGTATCCATGTCTTTCCATGGTAGTCTACTATATAATTCACAATAGTCATTATTAGACGATTAAAGAATTTTACGACTCCCAATTACTTTCATTAGTATTTTATTGTTTACTTTCAATGATCTTTTTGTTTTTCTAATCAAGCATTTTTAAAGTGTTTTATTACTTACCATATAATTAGTAAGTGCGTGCCATGTAACATTACTATTTTTGGTGCATATATTCATACCTATATTATAGTATGCTTTATGTAGATTTTAAAGAATTGCTGCATTTTAACCATCAATATTATATGTTTTTAGTCCCACGGTCTTCATTATAAGTCTCATCTTAACTAATTTCATTAGCATAACAAAAAATTGACATATTTGAGTATCACTTATTTTCTTAAAGTAATTATTCCAATTTTTCATACATTTTCTTCTCAAAATTGGCTAGACATTTTATTAGGCTTTGGTTTCAAATTTTTTTCATTGATTTCAATTAAGTGAGTGGGTGTTCTATGCAAAGCATAAGAATGTTTTTTTAGTGTAAATATTCATTATTAGGATTACTTTCATCATTCAATGTTTCATGTAATTTTTAGATTTAAAAAATGGATAAAAGGTCATTATAAATATTTATATCAACATCATTATTCAATTTATTATCAATAAACATTTCAACATTATTATTCACTTCATTTTCATTACTTATTTAATCATCATCATTCATTAAATCATCATTTTATAAAACATTTAGTGTAATTGGGTTAATAGTGTTACGTAAAACATATTATGTAGGTAATTATGCATTATATTTAGAATGTTTACCTTAGGTAAATTAGTCATTTCTTGGGGTAATTAGTTGTTTAATATTTTTATAGGGTTATATAGTTCAAACCATATATTTTCCTTTTATTCATTCACGTACAATGTTTTTGTGCTTCTAAAATAGATTGGTTATTTGCAATTGTTGTTCAATACCTATAAGTATTCAAGAACATTTCATAGCTCAGTAACTTGATTATTTTCAATATTAATAGATTTTTAGGAATCCTCCCTGTTTTCTCATCACATTTGGTATCGGTGTAGGTAAGGAGCCTCAACACACAAAAAAGTTGTCTAGGAGAGATAGAAGAAGAGTGTGATAAGGTTTAGATAAGAAAACTACCCATTTAGAGAGCCTCGTGCAACCTCACGCAACTTCCTAATCCCACCCCTACATCCCCACTTTCTTCACAATCCATTTCCATCAAAAGTATTGCAATTTTTTTGCACTAGGAAAGGAGTCCACAAACACTACCTCCTACACCAAGTCATACTGTGGTAAATTTGGGATCAAAAAGTAATTCCCCCAATAGGGTTTTACCTCTAACTTTATAAGAACCTTTATCTATAACTAATTTTAGTTGTACAACTACATTTAGCGATATGTGCATTCCGAATAAAGTTACATTGAGCACTCAAGGTGAGTCATATGGTTGTATCAAGTTAGGTGGGTTATGTAGTAGGCTAAGCCATGCAATGAGATAAAGCTCATAAACCTGATCTCGAAAAGTTCAAATTGAGCTAAGAATTCACCAAAACTTTGTGAGCTCTCCACCTATGCCTTGACTTAATTATGTATACCATTATTTATCACACATAACCATCAAACTAGGGATCCATGCAATGAAACTAGACCAAGTTGACCTCTTAAGGTGAGCGGGTTATTTTCTATTGATCGAGTCGCATCGATATCAATACCGATCTACCATGTTATTCCCCAAGGTGATATGTGTAAGAAGATCATGCCATAAAAGGGCTAGTCCATTAGCCGAGTTGGAACATGTGCATCCACCGATCTAGACCTACCAAATTGTTGAACCTAGATATCGCTCAAGTAGAAAAATCCTCAACGCTTAGATGAGCGAGCAAGATAAAGGGAGATTCACCTCTTACATCATTTTGAGGTATTAGTCCAAGTATTGAGCTCATGGTACACATAAGCTTGTAGCCAAACTATCAAGCCATGTCACTAAGCCATCCATAAAGAGCTCTGAATCCAATAGAGAAACCCTACATTATAAAGTGGCAGAGAAACCCTGGGTAATAAAAACTAAGGTGGACAAACAAAAATTTCTTCGCAAATAAATAAGGTGAGCTCAAAATGAGTAAGTGATTTTTGAGAAAAACCTAAAACAACCCATCTATCACTATGCCATGTGGTCTCCCCACAATTTGCAATCTCACCAAAGTGGTAAGGTGCTTTTTAATTTAAACTTTGGTAATTTTTTAAACATTCAAATGATTTATCAAAACCACCAAATCTAGTGTTAGATAATCCCTTAGTGTCACTAAATTCCATGCTAAATTTAATGGGAAAAACACCAATCTTGACCAATTTTTTTCTTCTACTTCTTAAAAATTAATTTTGAAAATCTTTTGTAAAAGGGGGTGCTTAAAAGGGCCATTTTCAACGTTTTTTTGTAGTTTTTGCATTTTGAGCTCCAGAGGCCATCAAGGCCCCGTAATTTTTTTAAATTTTTGCTTACCATTCAATTTTTCCACATAAATGGCTATAATAAAAAAATTTCAGCGTATTATTGCAATTATTGTGTTAACATGGCCTCTACTTAGGAAAATTTTAACAACCCACTATGGAAAACAATGCTCCTAAGTTCTTTCTACCGACTCATAACTACTTCGTGGAAAGACAATTATTCGCATGGAAGACACAAATTCGAACTCAACTCGAGTTTGAAGAAATTTGGCCAGTTGTAAATGGTTCCGTAACTAGATCGACAAATGAGGAAACCTAGTAGCGTCTATTTGATAGAGATAATTAGAAGGCCATGTTAGTGTAGGTTATTATTTATCCTTTTATTTTTTATTATGATAATTATTTCATTTAGGTTATCCTTACACTTGTTGAGTTAACTTGCTTAGGTGTACTAGTTTTGTGGAGTTAGCTTAATCGCTGCTAAAGTATCACTTAGTGGGAGTTATTCACCACTGATCTAGGTAGTAGTTGCACTTCCCTCCTCCTATATGTACATCTTGATTATTGAGTTAATTCATGACATTATGATGGATTTCCATATATGATATTGCAACTCTTTGTTTGTAAATCCTTTTGTAAGGTTATTCTGGTGAATTACTTTTAGGTTGTGATGTTCTATTACCATCTAAGATCTTTATGGCTTAGAACAATCTTCTTATCATTCCTTTCGTGCCAATTTTATTATCATATTTGCAATGTATGATGACCTGTAACCCCACATTTGAGATGCCAAAATAGCCAAAGTAGTGTGGGACAAGCTCGAGCACAAGTGTGTACGCGAAAAAGAATAAGAACATGATACTAAATTTGTAGAGTCAATTACATGCATTGAAATTCAATCCAAATGAGAAAGTAGAATATTTATTGTGTATATTTACAACATTGAGGGATTCAATTCTAGCCATGAGAGGAGATATCAGATATTGTTCTCTTGCCCATTATGTTGAGAGCACTCCTCCCTCATACAATTTTTTTGTGATGACAATTAACTTGTCAGATTAGGAGGTTCGTGAATTTCATGTAGAAAGAAGAGTCATTATATAAAATGATGAAGAATAATATTAGGCACTATATTCTCATAAAAGGGAAGAACAAATAACAATCCTCCCAAAATTCCCAAAAATAACATCAACAAGGGGACAAGAAAAATAAGAAATGTCATATCTATAAAAGAGTACATGCGTTAAAATATTTCTAGCACAACATGTAAAAGAAAGGTTCATCAAGCAATTCCATACCTCACAATCCACAATCACAACAGGGAAAATCAAAATACAAGAAAGGGCGTAAGAAGGAAAATTGGATAAATAAATCCCATTAACAAGGTAATGTAGCCTGAGAAAGGACCATTCAGATGATGAGAAATTCTTGTACACTTCTCATTCAAGTAAAGTAACCATGTCATCTAGTGCAATATGGTACATTGATTTGGAAGCCACTCAACACATGGCCATACCTAGAGTCTTATTCTCCACAATATGAGACACACCCTCCAAAAATCATGTTTCATAGGGGGATGACTCTTCCTACATAGTCCAAGGTATTGGGACAATTAATATACCTCTTGGTTCATGAGATTGTAGGTTATTAGATGTCTTGTATGTCCCTGGTTTGATGAAGAACTTAATATTAGTTATTCAACTTATAGATCACAATATGAAGATTTATTTTGATATCCATTATAGTAAGAATGTTTTTTTGATTTGAGATAAATATAGAAGATCAATTTTTTGAAAGAGATTCAAATGTGGGATGGATCTCCAAAGAGATGATCGAGAATTATCAGCTAAGAATAGTTCTTCCATATAGTCATGGCATCAAAGACTTGGTCACATCAATTTTGGATATCTCGACACACTTCGCCGATACAATATGGTGAGAGGTTTACCATATCTAAAAAATATACATACAAGTTTCCTAACTTTCTCGTAGAAAAATAACATAGAGCCTCATTCCAGAAGAGTACATATCAAGCTCCATGTAAGCTTGATTTGGTGCACACCAATATTTTCTATTTGATGCAACCTAGCCATTATGGATTTCAGTATTTCATGCTTTGTGTTAATGATTATTCAAGAAAAATGTGATTTTTTTGTCTTCGTGATAAAAGTGACGCTTTCAAGAAATTAAAGAGGTTCAAAGTGGATGTTGAGAATGAGACCGGTCACAAAATCACATATCTCCGATTAGATTGAGGAGGGAATTCACCAAGAATGAGTTCAAAGTCTATTTAGAAGCTCACAATATTTTTGAAAAACTCCTCCTCTAAAAACATCAGAAAAAATGGTGTTATTGAGAGAAGGAACCCTACTATGATGGATATGGTGCTTTGTATGATCGATGATTCCGGATTGTCAAATAAATTATGGGCTGAAATAGTGAAGAATGCAATATATTTGTTAAAAAGAGTGCTTCCTATTTGACCATGCCTCATGTGCTGTTACTCGTCAAGAGAAACTATGGGCATGTTTGAGGAATGGGAGCAATGGTGGGTTGGGTATTATGTGGAAATTCAAGAAAAATAGGCATTGGTAATCTAGGGGCTTGTTATCCTTCTTAGATTGAACGATTATCAACCCTAATGGATATTGCATAAGCATTTGGTAGTTGAATATCACCCATAGATTGAATCATTACTATTATATTAGAATTCAAATCTCTAAGAAAGTATAAAAATGCACCTTGAGGGGATAGTATTTGAAGGACTAGAATTCTCTCCCAAGTATTCTAGAATCTGAAATTGAACTCTTCCATGAACTCATTTGGATCCTACTTGATTGTGGTTAACTACTTAAAGAAGTGAAATTTTGTCTACATTTTCATCATGTTCATTGATAGAGAGTAGTCCCAAGTTCATCCTAAGTGCATATTGAAGTAGTAGGAAAACTTCTATACCATTACAAGGCCTTTCCTTTGAGGGATTATGCCAATATTTGTATCGCAACATCATCTTCTATGACTACATGTATTGAACATATGTTTGAATTGTATTGAATGTGTTTTGTTGGTGTGGTAGAATTTTCACATGTGAAGAAGGGAATACTCTTCAAGGAGACTCTTGGGATATCATGTTATGTGGCTAAGAGAAATGGGATACTACCACTGAATTTTAAAAATGGTAAATTCCTATGATGTAGGATGGGTGTGAGACCTCTAATAGGAAGAGAAAATGGTCTACCGGAGGTGGAGTAGAAACATTTCTACTTGTAGATGACATGGATCTTTGTAGAGATCTTTCTTTTCTTCTTCTTCACGGGGAGAATTTCAGATAGTCAAATGGCTCACCTCTGGATATGCTCAACCTTGTTTACACTCTTGTCATGAAACATAAAGGCCTGAACTTCTTGAAACTGGGAGATTTGATGTTTATGAGTCATGAGATGTGTTGAAAGGATGTCTCTTCAGCTGAAACTACTAAGGTACACACCAAAACTTAGTACTAATGATCTAAATCTCATTAAACTATCCTATCAGTGTGACAAAATTGTTTTCGCTAAAAATTGCACCCTTCAAATAATAAAGCATGAAAATCATATTTTTTTTTTGCAACATGAGACCGCCTCCAAGTGTGGGACTTGTGACTTGCGATAGAAATCTAGAGAATGTCAAAATATTCTATTTTGTGGATAAGGAGAATCTATGGAACACAACCTAATCTAATGCTAACACTATTTTTAAGCTAGTTTACTCTAAAACATCTAAGGGACCAGGAGAGGGAGATAGAAGAGAGAGATGAAGAAAGTGGATCTTAAGCTAAAAGTATAGTGATATCACTAGAAGAAATGTGGAACTTCCCCAATTCTAAGTGACATAGATGCAAGTTCACGAAATAGGCCATGAAGATGCACATTGTTCTAACATAAGTGAAAGAATACAAACTATGCAAGAGAGTATAGGTATTCAAACCAAACATAAAGTACTTGAAGGAGAGAGACAAACCACACTTACATTAATTGATTCTTTACAATTTACATGCAAAGATGATGTAAGAAAATATCCATTTTAAAGTTATAGAGGTCAGAATTATAAAATTCTTAGTTCTTCATAGGAAGGCCTAGAAAATGATAAGGAAGGAAAAATGGAAGAAGAACCCTTACAATGTGTGCAAACACTTACATTTATACCATTAAGTACAAGGAAGAAGATAAAGAGAAAGAAGAAAGGATGTCCATGTTGGAGCATTGAACTTTTGAAATCATGCTTGATAAGCATGGGCATCATGATTCTTGATAGAGTCAACTTATATTATAGACATGAGTGCCATTAGAGGAGAGCCAATAACCACAACATGGTACCTTGATTATATCACACACCATCATACCATGTAAAAAGACACCACACTTCATTAATTTTTTGTGGTGGAGTGGTTGGTCATTTTGTTCAGAACAAACGTGGTTTTGATATCTTATGTGTAAGTATGATGTTTTGATGATTTATAATGGATTTACCTTAGATTTCCATGTTTCTTGAATGATGAGTAGAGTCTCCTTTGCTTGGTGGTGTTTGAGTGTTTCTACACTTCACCATCAAATGTTCCTTTAATGTCGTGGAGGTATTTCTCTCTCATTTCCATGTGGCACAATACTAACAGATAGTTTTATTTTTTTCATGGAATTAAAAATACATGACACATTATGATTTGTGAAACTCACGAACACTAATATAGTGTTTTACGATTTTCGATCTTAGCCATTTCAAATTTTATTTTTCTTACTACATGGGTATTCAAATTTTTTACACCGCATCTTCTAAAATTTTAGATTTATATTTGATTCCAAGTAATTATCAAAGTCCATGGAATTATAATTCTTCCAAGTCCATGTGACACTGTGTTTCCATGTCGTGTAGTGCTAACTTCTTTTTCACTTCTTTCACTCCATGGATATTGTGAGAGATGAAATAAGTGAAAAAGTAGTTAGCACTACGTGACATGTCCACAGGAGTAAATGATCCCATGGTGTTCTATCTACCTTTGACATGAGATTACCAATTTCCTTAGTGCCATAAAGGTCTAAAAGACTCTACGAAACACTAACTCTATCATAACTTGCCCAAGTCCCGAGTGTTTATTTCTTTGTTCCATGGGTTAGGAGAACCCATGGGACACTACATCTCCTACATTTCGTGGAACACTAAATTAGTTTTTCATATATTTATTGAGAATTTTTTGCCTAAGTCCACTTCTTATAAGTCATTCAAAATTACTTGGGGTGTAATTTTGGACAAGCGCCACTTCTATACAAACATATAGAGAATAGGTATTTTGTAGAATAAAGAATATAGCTCTTGTATCTATTTGTGTTATGTTATATGATTTGCATTTATTCAATTTATATAGATACACATATGATGGTGAGTGTGGTGTGATAAAAATTTACATGCAAACAAAAAGTACATAAGCGAGAAGACCCTTGTGTAAATTAGGAAAATTTTAATAGTGAAACATTTGGATGTAGAAAATATGTGTGGTGGTGAGCAGAAAAAGAGGGGACTGTAAAATAAAGATAAAAATACTTCCCCAATGTTTTTTCCCTTATTCATGTAGAAATGTTGTCAAACAAGGCACATTTCTACAAGAAAAATTACATAAGGTTGATGTTCGACAAAATTGACTTGGAGAAGAAGGTTTCATATTTGAGTGATGTAGGAGAATAAGAGAATGAAGAACCTCAAAGTCATGATCATCCTTCTTGTCATGATTGGGTTGTTGGAAAGACTTATAGGTCTTAGGAGGAATCTAGAATCATTTCAAGAAAGTTGGAAGGTTTGAAAATTTAAATTTCTCCATGATTGCATTTTCCTCCAAAATTGGATTCAAATTTATACAAGACCTAAATTGTGAAAATGTGACTTGTTAAAGGTTGTCAAAGAATAGAAGAGCAGTTTCTTAACGTGATACCCCATCTGATAAATGATGATGACAACCTCATGCTCACTAAAATACCTTTGATGGAAGAAATTGAATTCATGGTCAAATCTCTAAACCCTGATAAAGCCCCGGGACTTGATGGTTTCCGACTTTCTTCTTTCAAAATTTTTGGGATATTGTGAGAGATGATATTTGCAGTGCTATCCAGAATTTTTCAAGAATAAAAAGATGCTACAGGAGCTAAATAACACTTTTCTGACTTTGGTTCCTAAGAATCATGATCCTATGGAGTTTAAAAATTTCAGGCCCATAAGTCTTTGCAACTGTGTTTATAAAATGTGCTAAAAAATTTTGGCCTTAAGAATCTAGGTTGTGCTACCTTCAATTATCTCTGATCAACAGGGAGGTTTTGTTATGGGTAGACAGATTCAAGATGGCATTATCACCATACAGGAGACCCTCCACTCTGTGAAATAGAACAAGAAAGAAGCTATGTTCATTAATCGGATATGGAAAAATCCTATGACAGAGTCTCTTGGTCTTTCCTTCTGAAGATTCTCTCAAGATTTGGCTTTGGTGAGGATTTTAAGGAGATGATTCTATCTTGTATTTCCACTACCAAGTTCTCGGTCCTGGTTAATGGGACTCCTTGTGGTTATTTTAACAACATGCGTGGTTTAAGACAAGGTGATCCTATATCACCCTTTCTCTTCATTATTTTGGCTGAAACCCTAAGTAGAACTCTTAATAAGGCTACCATGGAGGGAAGAATTAGAGGTATCTCCCCTGCTGTAAAATGTCAGAGGGTTTCTCATCAACATTTTGTGGATGATACCATGTTAATTGGAGTTGATTTTGTGCCTGAGGATAGAGAATTCAAGTAGTTAATGATGGATTATGAGGAAGCTTCAGATCAATTGATAAACTATGGGAAAATCTCTATCTTCTTTATCAATACTCCTGAAAGAAGAAACATCAAAATTGTTGGTATTCTTGGTTGCCCATCAAAAACCCTCCCAACTAGATACCTTGGTATGCTTATTGGGATGGAAAAACCAAAGAATGCTGAATGGAATTTATTAATTGATAGATTTCTAAAGAAACTTGAAGGGTGGAAAGGTTTGCTTCTATCTCAAGCGGGAAAATCTGTCCTTCTTAAATGCTCTATACAAAATTTACTGGTTTATACGATGTCTATCTATAGATTACCCTATGAGATTGCATGCAAGATGGAGAGCATACAAAAATATTTCTATGGAGTGGAACTGAATCAAAAGACAAAATTCCTCTAATTTCTGGGATAAGGTTTGTTTCCCCAAAAAAATTGGTGGCCTTGGTATCAGAGATTAGACTAAAATGAATAAAGTTATGCTAGCCAAAATGAGTTGGAGACTATTAAAGGAAGATAATGTCTGGACTAGTATCATAAGATGTAAATACTTGGCCTAACTCGAATGCTAATGAATGGTGCTTTTGTACCCAGAACTCTAATGCTTCTTCATGCTTCTGGAAGTCCTTAAATTGGGCTAAACATGTGTTATCTGAAGGATGCAAATGGCTTGTTGGAAATGGTCGCACCATTAACTTTTGGGAGGACAACTGGCTAGAGAATTTTCCTCTCAAGACTATCTTCCCTACTATCTACAGAGACTCTGTGTCCAAATATGGGACTAAGGTGAGAGATTACTTCAATTTGGATGATCCTTTGGGTCAGTGGAAAACCATATCTTTGGATCATTCTAACAGCTTAGAGATCTCTTCTATTAACAACAAATTAAGAGGAGTTATTATTAATAGAGAGAATCCTGTTGAAGATAGCTTATACTGGTCTAAGGAAGAAAATGGTATTTTCTCGGTCAAAAGTGCCTACTGCTCCTTCTTTCATGAGGAGGAGATAGGTGATAATTTTAATTGGGGAAGAATATGGATCAAATAATTAATCCCCAAGATTAATATGTTTTGGTGGTTGGTAATCCATGATAAGATTATAATTGTTGGCAATTTGAACAAGAGAAATTTCCACATGGTTAATAGATGTGTTTTGTGTGAATCAGATTTTGAAGATGCCTCACACTTGTTCCTTAACTTGTCCCTTCCTTGTTTTAGTTAGGGAAACCATCCTTAACATCTTTGATGTCAACTAGGTCTTCTGGACTCCATAAAATTGTTGTGGATCTAATGGACTAGTCCTTTTAAGAGCCAAGGTCTGAAGTTCTTATGGATTTTCTCTATAATTCATTTGGCTTAGGAAATATGGAAGGAAATAAATAGAATAATCTTTAAAGGCAAAAAAGAGTCCCATGTTAAAATTGGAGCCCGTTGTGTGAGATCCATCCTGGCTAACTTTTCTATCTTGAACTCCCAAAAGAAGTCTTTCTCTCAGCATGAATCTTGTTTCTCCTTGAAGTGGGGTCTGGGACCTTCTACCCTTATGCCCCGGGTCTAAACCCTAGACTAAATGGATGGGTCAAACCTAGCAAGGATTGTTTAAAATGGCACCTCCAAAGGTAATCCGGACGTCGGCCGGGCGTGGTGAGGTTTTTCATGATTCTGAAGGAAGTTTTATTCTTGGATACTTCTACAATTTGGGAACTCAAAAAAATAATGTTGCTGAAGCTGTTGGGGTCTTTTGGGGTCTATCTATAGCTCTTCAACACAACTTTGTTAATTTGGAAGTGGAAGGTGACTCCCTAAACATAATTAACAACATAAATAAGAAAGGTCCCATCTCTATTGCCAATTTTAACTCTATTAAGAGTATTAAGAAAATGGCCCATTCTTTTAATTTTATCTCCTTCAAACATGTGTATAGGGAAGCAAATGTCGTGGTAGATTTCTTTGCTAATATGGGGGTTAATGGGCATGATTTGACACTTTTGAGGGAGGTGGAAATTCTCAATCCCAAGGTGCGGGCACACTTATTAAAAGACACTAATGCTCATGTATAAGGTCTCTTCATGGGGGTCTATCCTGTCATGATTTTTGATGTATGATGAATTTGCATTTATTTCTTAATTATGAGAAGATCAGGGTTGTGATTTGCATGTATTTTTGGAGAACTTTATCCTGCAATAACTCTGTAGAATCATTTTGTGGTGTGCGAGTAAGCTCTCGGCTCTTTGGTTTCTGAGTCATTTTGTGAAGAGGCCTTTGTTGTTTAGTGGTATGGGTGGGGATCTCGTTAGGAATGAACCTGCTGACCTTGCTAGGGTCACTCCCGATGCTATGTCCCTATTTGATAGCAAGGGTTTTACCCCTTTTCTAAAAATATTTGAAGGGCACTACAAGAATCTCAACAAAGAATTTGCTAGCACATGGAAAGTGACCAAAAAGGTGTTGTTGTTGAGATGAAAGGGATCATTTTGGAGATCACTGTGGATTCAGTGGCTAAATTTATGGGCATTGGTAGTGGGGAGGGAGGTCTACAAACCGAAGAAGGAAGCCTCTGAAGAACTGAATTTATTTCTTAAAGGTAATGAGAATCTCACCTCCCATTTTGCTAGCTACCTTAGAATGTCTTTACCTAAACCATTTGACGAGGTGGCTCTCACCTTAATTCAATTCTTAACCCTAGAAGGCTGCCACAAATGTATCTATGCTTACCACCTCCCAATGCTAAACCATTTTAGATGGGGAAGGCTTTTAGTTTCCCCTATTTCTTGTATCATTCTCTATGTGCCTTTGTTTGCAGTTTAAATCACATAGGATCTCTATCCCTCTCCACCAGGGTTTTATCTTTCCCTTGTCAAAAGGGCAGCCCTGGACATTAACAAAATTGGTGAAGCTTATGCAGACGGTTCGGAGTCTGATTCGGAGGAGGAGGATTCAAGTGATGATGAAGATTCTCTGGATGGCAACATGAAAGAGGATGAGGTGGAGGTGGTCGTAGCCCAAAACCTTAAGGATCTTAAATCTAAGCAGACCCCAAGCACTGAGCCAAACACTAAGGGTGAGTCTAGCAAATAGGGTGCCCCAACTCCTATAAATGCTCAATTAGAATAGCACTATGAGGCTATGGGTCAGGTTGGCTCGATCAAAGGGGAAAATCACTTGGCTAGGATGGTTCTTTGATATCGATGAGCTCAAGGGGGACATGTGGCTCACTAAGAGCTCGGTCTAGTTTCTTTTTAATGATTGGCACAAGATGAGGGAGCAGGTGCAGGAAGCTATTAGCAATGGGCAGGGTGGTAAGATCGAGATCCTAAAGGCCAACTTGGGGGCCATAACTAGGGATATGGATCAAGTTAAAGCTATCCTCCATAGCTATATGGAATGGAGCATCGTGACTATTAAGTCGACCCTGCTACACCTTCAAACTCTGGGGCAGCTTGCCAATTCTTATTGTGTTGTGGATAGTCAAGGAAGGAAACAGAAGGTGACCCAGATGGTTTAGACCTGGGCTCTTTGGCTGTTAATATTGATGCTCTTGCAAAAGAATGGGCTAAGGTGTTGGAGGGGCTTGAAAAATCCTACAAATGAATTTGGTGCGGGTGTTCTATTTTTCACTATCTCTATCTTTGGTTGTTAGTTCCTTGAAGTTGTTAGTTTCACTATGGTTTTTTGTTGCTATTAGTATCACTATATGGGCTCCTAAGTGCCCTTATTACTATGAACTTTTATACTATGGTGTTTTTATGTTATTATAATTGGCTTAATCTGCTCTCATGGAGCTTTCTTGATGTACGGGGTAGGGTCCCCTTAACCCTCTTTTTACCACTAATAAAAAAATAGAAAGGAGTTTAAAGGGTGTTTAAAGTATGTGAGGGTGAAGTAGGTCCTAGGATGTAATTTAAGTCAAAAATGTCAAAAAATGTTGAAAATGATGATATTATTCCTATAATGGCCGTATAATGAGCAATGTAATTCTTAAAAATTTGGCTAGGGTTGTGAAGTGTAGAAAAAGAAGAGATAGATTCAAATAGGAGATATTTGGAAATACATTTCTCAAGGAAAGGAATGAGTATACAAGAGGAGAGGCTCTAATAGATATAGGAGAAGAGCAATGCATTGTAAATAATGAATAAAAGAGTGAAAATTCAAATTTGCATGAGTTTGTATGTTATTATATTTATAATGAATTTTATGATGGCATTTATGTATTTTATATGTATTAATCATTCTTTAGGTACATGTAAAGATTGTTGTGATCCCATCAAGTAGTTTATGGAGGTTGGAGATGGTGATCCCTGCTCCTATCTTGAGATTTAAGCTGGTTATGTGTGGCTTTATGTTTGTGTTTGTTTGTGTGATTTTTGATGGATTTATCTAGTGGTAGTATTGGTTTAGAAGAGATATTGATGAGTTTACTAAACCTTAGAATCTACTTACTCTGTTCTCCTTTGTGAGCATGTTGTCTTGATGAAGCATGCAAACATGACTATGATTACAAAGCTTGTGTGAAGTATATTTGTTCAATTGGATGAGATCTTCTAATAATGAAAATGTAATAGAGTTTGGATTGGATATGTTAGAGTTTGTGCAATCTATGATAAGGTGTCTAAGAAGTCTACCAAGCATAAATCATGTAGTCAAGGAGCTTAACTCAGGCTACCCTACTTTGGTTGAGGAAGTTTGTGACTAAGAAACAATGTGTGATTAAAGAATATTGGGAAAGGCCCTATTAGTATGATATTTTATTGATTCTATCATGAAAATATGAGTAAAATAGTTGTTTATTGAAATCCTTGTTTAAATAATCCTTTTTGGTTGAATACATCCATTGGAGGAAGAGAAACTATGTAGCTATAGATGGGGACAATAGGAAAATAAGTAGAAAAGAGGTTGTACATGATATTCAAGCCTTACTAGTAAAATATTCATGTGAAATAGATGAAAAAAACCCTCACGTAGAATATTAGGCTTTGAAGTTATATTTGGAAGATTTTATGATCAATTATTTCTTATTGGGTTTCTAGGAGACCCTAGCTAGGGTTTGAGAGTTGAAGGCACAAATCAATGAATCTTATCATGGAACTTGGTAGAAATTATGTTGAGGAAGTCCTTTAAGATATTTAAAAGGAATTTTGTAATTTCATTGGATGCATCGAAAGTGATTCATGACAGTCTATGGAAAGCTTAGGGCACACAGTTGGAAGCCTAATAGGAAGGGTTCATTTACAAAGAAATAGTGGTTATGTTTGGCATTCAATCTTGTAACTTTGCACCTAGAAATAACATGGGTATCCTGAAACACCTTCACTTTATCATGAAATAATTTGTGATGGAAATTATGCAAAAAATACCTAAAACCAGGGCTAGAAGGAATGCTGTGAGCCAAGAGAGAGGAAAGGTGATAGGAATAAGAGGACACATAGCTATGTTTTCCTAATGGGTATTTGAAGGTGTTCTTACTTCTTGATGGGTAGTTCTAGATTATTTTAACCATGAAGCTAGCATTATGCATTGTCATAAGGGCACCTAGAAGATAATTTATGGTAGAAAGGTCAAGTTTGATGATTTGATGTCTTTTAAGGCAAGTTTATAATGGATCTAACATTGTGTTGTGAGTATTAAAAAGGGAAAATAGTTGGAAGAAGTATTTGAATGATAAAGAATCTAATTTTTCTCTATTTTGACTAAGAGCTAATGAAGAGAGAAGGACGCGATTTTCATAATATGGGTAAGATGGTTATTCCCTTGAATATGAATAATTTACATAGGTGTATTTAGCATGGATTAAGGTGTTGAAATATGGTAAAGGTGTTGGAATAATTAGAGAAGGATAAACATAAAAAAGCTACTTGTTGTGTCCTAAGATCCAGGAAGGTAAGTTTAAGGAAAGTAAGAATTGATGAAGTTTTTTATTTCATAACAAGAGATCCATTATAGAGATAAGGTGATATTGTTCAGTAAAGTGGTACAAGGACTGTGTGAAACAACTAATTGAGAATGAATAAGCTATTCAAGGAGGTAAAGAGGAAAATTTACATATTTAATCCAATTTAGGCTACTGGTGTGATCCTCTTTGCGAGAACATGTTGAGTGAAGTTGTTGATCTTTAATTGAATTTTAATGTATGTTGGAATGTCTTATCCCTCTCGCATCATTTTGTATCAAAGCATGAAACCTATTATTTATGAATGAATGCAAATTATGAACCTTGAACATTGCATCTTTCTTCAAATTTCATTGAATAAAGTTAAGCTTTGAATAATGGATCTTTCCTAGTCTTTGCATGTAGTACCACAGATCCTAGATGTTTGAATCTTCTTCATAATTTGGGAGCTTTGATGCTTGAATATTATATTTTATCATTAAATGAATTAGTTTTGATGATCTTTGAGGCATGTGTGTACCTAAAAAGTGGTGAAGTGATGAATGGTTGACATGTTGAGAAGCTAAGAGAGAAAGTTGTTCAAAAGAGACAAGCTGAGGTGTTGGTAATCATAGTAAAGCATCTAAGGAAAAGAGAAGGCCTATAATATTGAAGCTATTTGATAAGAGCAAGAGAATAGGGTGCAAGAGACCTAGGTGAGGACTTAATAATATCAATAGACCAAGGTGAAAGATACTTGGGTGAATATCTTAAGGAGAAGTTGAAAGAATACATGGGAAACAAATTCAAAGACTTAGAAGAAGCAAAAGATCATAACAAAGTGAATACAAGCATAAGAAGGAAAGAGTTACTCTCAAAAGTTATCTAAAGGATCGAGAAGCTGGAATCCATGATAAAAACCATGATGGAAGAAAAGGTCCAAGAGTTTGTATGGAAGTTGAGAAAGAAGATAAAGTGGCCTATTAAGCTACTTATGGAGGAGAAGAAGAGGCAAAATATGATTTCTTTGGAAAATGAAATTGTGAACTATACTCATGGAATGATGAATGAAAATGAAATACCATGTGAAAAAGAGATTTAGAAGAGAGTTCTAGTTGAAGAGAATAATATGGAAAGAAAAGAGAAGAAGAAAATGTCTATGAAGAATACTCTCATTAGGGCCTTATGGGATCTTGTTTTGTTATCTAACTTAATATATGAGTGTGTGCTTACAGTATAAAGACAAGCTGTGATGAAGGTAAAATAAAATAATTGAAGGTGGATGAGAAAAGGATCAAATTAAACACCCTTGAATGAAGATGAAGCTAAAAGATAGCAAGTACAACTGGTACAAGAATGTGAAGTTGTAGCTCCATTCTTGTGCATTGGATTGTTTGTAAGAAACTCATTACCTTGCCCTAATTTGATAAAGAACAAAGTTTTTGCCCTAATTTTAAATTCAAATGCCTCTGCCATTTTCCCATGTTTTTCTCGGCCTTTGGAGCTTGAAATTGTTCATTTTATACTTATTTTCCCTCAAATATCCCTTGCCATGGTCATAAATTTCCTAAAAACACTTTCCATTTGTCTTTTGATCAAAAAATTCTTCACCCACGAAGAAAAAATTCAATTTTGGGCATCCTGGCATTTTTATGTTTTTTTGATGGGCATCATTTTCCCATCAAATTCATCTTGACATTCTAGGGCATCATTGGAAATTTCTACGTTTTTGATGGTCATACGGGCATCCTTTTCCCATCAAATTTTAGCTCAAAATCTTCTCTATGGTGGCTTTTGTGATTAGACAAGGTTCGGTGGGTCTGCTCGAAAAACTTAACATTTTTGTGTTTTGGAAAAAAAGTGCAATGCCCCCCCCTAGCTCCCAGAGCCCTAGAGGAGGAGGTACACGTGTCACAAGTAGAGTGAAGGTGGATGGGTGGGTCTTTTTGTGCCTTAAGGAATTTTGGAAAAAAGAGTTAAAGTACAAAGAAAATGCCTAGGGCCCGCAATGAATCAAGAATGGAACATGTGGCAGCTTTTAGGATGCAAAGGCTTGAAATGAAATAGAATGGAACACGTGGTGGCTTCAAAGCTGCAGGCCCTCAGTGAATCAGAGGTGGACACGTGTCATGTTTTCATCAAAAGTGGGATGGAAGGTTGGTGGAGGAGGACTTAGAAATTTTTTTCTTTTTGGTGAAAGGGGAAAAAAGTTGTGAAAAAGGCCATGGGGTCCATGGGCCAATCGGGGAGAGGACACGTGGTAGGATCGGGGTAGGAAGGGAGTGGGGCCAGGAGGAAAAAGGAAATGTTGCCTTTTTTTGGAAAAAATGAGTTAAAGTGGTAATTTGAAGTGTGGCTCTAATGAATAAGAGGGAGACACATGTGTCAAAAAAAATGGAGAGGGGAGTGCGGGTGTTGGATGAAGTTTTGAAAAACTTTGAAATTTTTGTGAAAAGGAAGTAAAAAATGAAAAAAAAGGGAGTTGCCCAGCCCGATCAATGAGATGACATGTGTGCCATGTGTGAGGGAGAAGTGGAGGTGAGGGGAGGGGAAATTTTTGAAAAATTTTTTTCCTTTTTTCCAAAAAAGGTGGAAATGTGAAGAATCGAGCCGTGATTCCAATGGGGCCCACCTTGGGCCACGTGTAGTGCCAAATCTCAAGGGGAGGAGGGGCGGAGAAAAATGTCAAATTTTTACATTTTTTCCAAAAGTGTTAAAATGTCAAAAAGTGATCCCAAGCCCATTTCTAATCACATTGTGACACGTGGAGGGCTCAGATTGAAGGGAGAAAGGAAAATCAATGGTAACTATGCATTTTTAGTTTGGCCACCATTTTTGCTCCAGGAAGTGTGGAAATGCATTTTTTGCATCGATTTTGATCAATTTTTGGCAAATTCATGTGTTTTTGTGCCTGCAAGGACCAATGCAATTGGTTTTGAGGATCAATTTGAAGATCAGAGATGTTTTTGGAATAAATTTTTCCCTAACCCATCCAAAAATGTGAAATATCAAATCCAAAAGTTCTGAGAGTCAAATTTTGGAGGATAAGGATGAAATAATGAAAGGAAAAGGGTCATGCATGCTTTGAAGATGAAAAATGTGCCTCACATAATGGATAATGATGTGAAATTTTGCAATGATTCACCTTTTTTGAAACACTGCAGCAACTTTTGTTTTTTTTGCAAATATGTTAAACGTCCCTGTCTATGAATCATGATGAATTTTGTAACAAACTAAGATGCCATAGGATATTATTTTCTTGGGAAAGAAGGATCAAATGTAATAGAGAGATATATAATGCATGTTTTGAGACATGTAAAAGGTGGGAAATTGAAAATCATGAGAAAATTTTGAGAGAAGCTCATCTTCTGAGAAACCCTCCAAAAAACCTGGTTAATGTCTTCTGTGTTAGATCTTCATTCATGTTGAGTTGGTTACAAGTGTATAGCCATCACACAACTCTGAGATTGTTCCTAAAACTCTCCCTGTTGATGAATCTAACAAGATTTTGAATTAATCTATGTTATTTTGGGCAATATGATGTCTGTTATCATGTTTAAATGTCTGTGAAAATAGTTTTCCTTGTTCTTGTTGCAATCTTGCATTGAAATCTTTAGGAATCACACAGATCTCATCCTTATTGATAGTTTAGTGGCATTTGCAATTTCATTTGTTAGAAGAGCTTTCATCTGGCATTGAAAATAAGTAGTTTAAAATCACTTCACCTTCATTTGTTGATAGAGAGATTGCTTGTAAGCCTTTGGGGGTACCTTAGGCATGATTTGATCAGAGATTTTGATGTTTAATTGAGTCCTTTAACTCAAGATTTTGTGTTGAGGTCTCAAATATTGTGTGAAGAGTGCAAACTTGGGCCTCCATTTGTGTATCTCTTCTAGTTGAAAGAACATCTGACTATTTTGAAGCATTTTATCTGATAGTTGTTCAAATGTTGTAGAGGTTGTCAAAGATCTGGCATAGTCAAGTTTGTCTTGTCAATATCCCACCAAAAATCATTCTAAACAACTAATCCTACCCCATACTACCCCTGTTTTGACTGTATACCCACAGAAGATCAAAATCCATTTGCTAAAGTATGTAGAACAGATCAGGATTTCAAAATGTCTTCAGTAACCCTTGCCTTGCATTGAAAGTATCTCCATAATCTGGAAGTGACAACTTGTGAAAGTCAGATTTGGAGTGTTGATCATATTTTCCCAAGGCCCCTTCATACTATTTGCACAAATTGAGGGATATCTTCATCTCCTTCACCATTTGAGGGTTACAAAATAGGTCCTCTTACCTTGGTTGAAAGGCACAACCTAAAATAGTTAGGACAAGATCAAGTCCTATTTGAGTGTTATCCATCTCTCCACAAATATGAGTGCTAGTTAGATCACATCCCCTACTAAAATGACATACATCATGATCTATCTATCTTCAAGCTTCATGCCATATCTTGATGCTTGCTCAGACTGAAAAGGAGAACAAATTTGGGTACTAACACCAACATGGTGGGCCATTCACTTCTTGGTTCAATTGATCCATTGAAAATATTTGAGATATTTGGATACATGTCAAACCCTAGTAATGTTTCTTACAAATGTTGCATGCAAGTACATTGTTGAAGCATCATTTTATAATCAGATTTGTAAGGATTAAGTGAAGATATAAGTTCTACCTACAATTTTATTAGTTTCAGTGTAGTTGCACTTCATTTGCATTTGTGGTTGATAGATTCAAGAAAAGGAAGGTCTGATCTATAAAGTTTTGGCAAGATTTTAGTGTTGATAGGTATTTGACAGAGTATTTTAGTGCATTTGCACAACTAGGGTGAAAGTCCTTAGTGGCGACTCCATGTTGATTTGATCTTGATAAATACCAGTGTCTTAGCTTTTTGTCATTTATTTTTGTGTTGCTAATCTGCAAAAACTGGAAGGAAGAAGATCTCTCTTTAGGAGGGACCCAAGTAGAAAGTTATTTCAAGAATTGGGAAAGATAGTTTTAGAGGAAAGAAAAGTTTGGAAGGTTGTTGAAGGTCAGACATCAAGCAAAGGAATATCCATTGGTGAGAGAGATCAGCCTTTAGTAGAGGATTATCACTCTTCTTCAGTGATTTCTGATTCAAGCAATCCTCTCATAAACTTGTTTACTTCAACTAGTGAAGGTCCCTTGTTGTACCTAGTGAGTTCCTTTTTCAAACTGCACCTGTGTGTTTCAATTCTAGTAAAACTTTCCAAGAAAATCAGCACCTAGAGAATACCAATCTTGTGAACCACATTCTTGAGCCCCAAAGACCTCTCACTCCTCATCATTTTGTTTCTCCTCCAAGATCACCACCTCAAAATAATATGGCTCAGCCTCCCCCTAGACCTCCATTTTTTGTTAACACCTTTGGTCCTATAAACTTTAGAGGAATGGATGGTTACCCAAATGTTGTCCCACAAGATGTTAGAATAGATTGCCAAAGTTCCAAGGAATAATGCTATAACAGGTGATCAACATCTCAAACTTTTTGTTAACATGATGGAGGACTTTGAGATTGAGCATGAAGATGTGTATATTAAATTGTTCATTCATACACTAGAAGAGGATGCAAGGGATTGGTACAAGGCTCTGCCTGATAATTCTATTGATTCATGGACTGAAATGTAGAATGCATTTAGATTGTAATATGGTGACAAAACTGATCCTAGGTTTCTATTGTCTGAATTTGAAAATATCAAGAAGAACCCCAATGAATCAGTTCATGACTTCAACACAAGGTTTAACAAAACTTTGAGAAGGCTTCTAGTTAATTTGAGGCCATGTGATCAGTCATGCTTGATCAAATATGTAGATGCATTTGATAAGAAGGTAGCCTATTACCTAAGAGACAAGAACCCTACCAATTTAAGGCAGGCCTTTACCATGGCACTTGTAGATTGAAAATAACATTAAGGCCATTGGGAAACCTCTCAAGAGAGATGGTGTAAAGTTGATAAACCCTGAAAAACCTCAAGCAAGCAAGAGTGTAGACTTGGAGGAAGTGGTGAAAACTTTGGTAGGGGTTGTCAAAGAGATTTCCTACAAGTTGGCAAGAGTTGAGAAGGGAATTGGGTAGACTTCACAAGGTCAAAAAAAGCACAAAACCATGACAGATTTTCCAATCATCCTAGGGGTGATCAGAGATCTGATGATAGAGGGAAAGGACCCATGGGGTCTGCAAATAGACATCCTCAAGCACGTGAAGGAAGAGTGTTGTTACTGATCCCTAACTGCTAGGGTTGTTGTTGTTGAGGAAGTTGTTGATATTGATTGGTGTGATAGGTTTTTCTACCCCATCCTCCATGTGAAGTGGACCAGAAAAGATGGTGAAGCTAATAATGATGATGGTACTGATGATGATATTTGCATGGTGGGTTGTTCTTCAAGCTCACAAGAAGGAGCAACATCAACTGAGGTAATAAGTGCAAGGACAACTACAACCTTTTGGGATTGCATCAAATGGGTACAAGTCTTTCTTCCCCCTCATACTCTTGAAGTTGATGTAGTGCAAGATTTTGAAATTCCTAACAATGACTTTGAATACTTAAGAGCTTTGATGATTAAGAAGTATGATGGTGGTATCCCTTCGGAGGAAGATAGACAATTGTTAATGAATGTTGTTGTGGCTCAAGAGAAAGAGTATAACACTAGGAGAAAGGTTGTTAAGGGAGTTGGGCCTCAAGCCAAACCTAAAACACCCTTGCTTACAAGTATTCCAAAAGAATCTCTAGAAGAGAAACACCTACCAAAATCTCTTGTTGTCCCAAGAAAAAATTACAGTCCTCCTCATGCCCAAGCTGCCAAGAATCCCATGCCATCTAATGAATCTTGCTTGTCTCCATTCCAATGTTGCCTTGCCAAAGAGTGTTCCATATGACATAGCCCAAGTATTGAGCCAAATCAAAGTGAGTGTTCCAATCATTGAGTTGCTTAGGATTCCTGAGCACAAGAAGAGAGCATTTGAGTACCTAGGTTTGAAAGAAGAAAAGAGTACCCCAAGTAGAAATGTAAACGTTGTTGAAACTCCTCCTCAAATCATTGCAGACCTTGAAACACCACCAGCATTAGAGGATCTTGGAGAAACACCTGAGGTATACTTGGGGACATCCTTGGTTGATTCCCAATTGAATGTTGATCCATTCTTTACAACTTTGATCATAAAGGATAGACTACTTCACAATTGTATGTTTGATTCCGGTGCATCATGTAATGTCATGCCTCTAGAAGTCATGAATGAGTTGGATATCAAAGTGACAATAGCCTATGGAAAGTGTACTACCATGGACTCAAGAGAAGTGTTGGTAGTTGGTTGTGTGAAGGGTTTGGTGGTGCAACTTGCATCTTATCCTGGGAGGAATTTAAAATTGGATGTTGTGATTGTTGATTGCCCTGCCAAATGGGGTATGTTTTTGTCAAGAAAGTGGGCTGCAAGTGTTGGAGGGAGTGTCCAAATGGATATGTATTTTTCCACCATTCCCATTGAAGGCAGCCTTGTCAAGCTCTATGGAGAAAAGAAGATGTTGCATCTAATTGAGGATCCAAACAATGCTTCTTATGAAGTATTATTTGTTGATGTTGATGTTGATAATTTTATTGGGTTTGTTGATGGTAAGGAGCACAAGATGGATCAGTCAAAGTTCCTTGAATAGGTAGGTTCTCCTTGGACCTTGCTATTTGATGGAGCTTGCTCCAAATTTGGAAATGGTGCTGGTATAATTCTGATTTCTCCTAGCTTGGAAGAGTTTGTTTTTTCCTTCAAGCTTAATTTTGAATGTACTAACAACATTGTTGAGTATGAAGCCTTGTTGTTGGGTCTGAGAATTGCATGGAAGTATGGTGTCAAGGACATCATTGCAAAAAGGAGATTAGAGCTAGTTGTCAAACAAATAAGAAAACTATATGCTAAAAAAATCAGTGGATGAAACAGTACAAACATGCTAGTTTGGGATCTAATTGAGATGTTTGATTCCTTCAACATTGTGCATCATGATAGAAGTTTCAATGTTTTGCTAACAAGTTTGGCAGTGTTGGGGTCAAGATTTGGAAATTACACCATTTCACCTTATTGTGAGTACAATATTGAAGTGTTAACTAGGCCAGTTGTCCTGACAACATCAAGCATTGGCAAGTGTTTAATGATGATGCTCAAGTGCAAAGGTTCTTACAAAATCAAGGTGAGTTTGTAGATCAGAATATTGATTGGGAACCAATGGTGTGTGTGACTGAAGGAAGAGAGACTTTGTTTGGAAAGGATATTATCCAATTGAAAACTAACACCATTCCTAGAGGTCTTGTTGCACTTGAGTCAAATTTTAACAATGTTGATTGCATCATCAATAGAAACATGTCTACCTCAAGGGATGTGGAAGAGCATAACTTGGGCACTAATGATAAACCAAGAAAAGTTTGGTTGGGAAGAAATCTAAACAAAGAGGAAAAATAGTCCTATGTTCAACTATTGAAGAAATATCAGGATTGTCTTGCTTGGTCTTATTCAGAGCTGAAAGCATATAGAGAGAGGACTTGTTTCAGCATGAGATTCCTCTTGAAACAAATGCCAAACCCTTCAGAAAAAATCAGAGGCCAATTAATCCACTCCTCTCCATGAAAATGCAAGATGAATTGAAGAAAGCTGAAAGGAGAGGAGGGATCATTCAGCCCCAAGGTATTCATCTTGGGTTGCAACCTTGTGTGCCGAGTCGAGAAAGAAAAATGGAGATATCAGACTTTGTGTAGACTTCAGAAATCTGAATAGAGCTTCATTGAAGGACAATTATCCTTTTCCAAACATGGAAAACATGTTGCAGTTAGTGATTGGATCTGAATTGTTGTCCACCTTGGATGGTTTCTCTGGCTACAATCAAGTTGTTGTCAAGGAGTCAGAAAGATTTAAAACTACCTTTACCACTCCTTGGGGAACATATGTTTATGTAAGAATGCCTTTTGGTCTCATGAATGTTGGAGCTACCTTCCAAAGAGAAATGGATGTTTTTTTTTGGTTACATAAATGACTTCATTGTAGTTTATCAGGATGATGTGACTGTGTTTTCAAGGAGCAAAAAAGATCACTTGTAGCACTTGGAAAGAATGTTGATCAGATGTAGAGAATTTGGAATTTCTCTCAATCCAAAGAAGTGTCATTTTGGGGTGCAAAAGGCCAAGTTTCTTGGTCATATTGTTTCAAAGTTGGTGTGGTGTCATGATTGACCCTTGAGAGAGGGTAGAAGCAATCAACAAGGTTCCAATTCAAGAACAAAGAAGGGCATCAATCCTTCTTTGGGGAATATCAATTTCATTAGAAGGTTTGTGTCTAATTTTTTGAATTGACTCTTCCTATTACATGCATGTTAAAGAAAGACCAAGTTATCAAATGGGAGGAGGCTGCTATTTAGGATTTTGAAGGAATCAAAGAAGCACTTAAACATGCACCTGTCTTGGCAGCTCGAATTACAAGAAGCCTTTCCAAATCTTCTCCTTTGCTTCTAAAAATACCATTGCATCTATTTTGCTGCAAAAGGATGAAGATGGGGTTGAGAGGCCTATTGCCTTCTTTAGCAAGGCTTTACAAGTTGTTGAGTTAAAGTACACAATCATGGAAAAACAAGCATTTTCCTTGGTGAAAGCAACAAAGGTTTTAGGCCTTATATCTTAAGTTCAAAAGTTGTTGCTTATGTTCCCCACACCATGGTAAAAGACATCTTATCAGAGATGGAGATCTCAAGAAAAATATGTAGATGGGTGAAAAAACTATAGGAGTATGACATGGACATCCAAACCACAAAGTTGGTAAGAGGTTTGGGTCTTGCTAAGCTCATGGTTGAGAGAAACTTGCAGACTGTGGAAGTGAATGAAGTAGAGGAAGAAAGGGTAGATGTTCTTGAGAAGTTGGTAAGTTCTAGAGTGGTACAAGGATGTAATATTTTACCTCAGACACCTATGCTGCCCTGATCATTTAAATAAAAATTAGAAAAGAGCCCTCAAGTTGGCTTCTCAAAAATACATCATCACTGACTTTGGGCTGGCTTGGAAGAACCTGAAGGTGTCCTCTTGAAATGTATAACTGAAGATGAAGCTCCCAAAATAGTTATTGATTTCCATGGGGGAGTTTGTGGAGGACACTTTTTTGGAAGGGTTACAACACACAAAGTTTTGAGAGTTGGTTATTGGTGGCCTACTCTTTCAAAGATGCAACCCTGTTGGTTAGAAAATGTGAAAGCTGCTAGCATTTCTCTGGAAGAATGAAAGCTTTAGGCTCCCTTCCTTTGCAGCCTGTATCAATTGAAGCTCCTTTCAAACAATGGGAATGGACTTCATTGGTGAGATTTCAGACCCTTCTAGTGCTGGACATAAGTGGATTCTTGTAGCCATAGATTACTTCACCAAGTGGGTAGAAGCAATCCCCACCAAGAAAGCAACACACCAAGTTGTTATGGACTTCTTGTTGAATCATATCATATGTAGATTTGGTGTGCAGTAAAGATTGTTGTTGATAATGCCATGTGTTTAGAGCTAAACCCTTGATGGCAATGTGCAAGGAGTATGGAACCAATCTGACTTATGCTTCAAACTATAACCCTCGAAGAAATGGACAAGATGAGTCAACAATAAGAACTTGTTGAAGATCATTAGGAGAACCTTGGAGTTGAACAAGAGAAAATGGGGTGAACAACTGAAATTTGTAGTTTGGGTTGATAGAATCACTACTAAAAGAGCTATTGGTAAGAGCCCATTTGAGTTGGTGTATGGAACTCAAGCTCTATTGCCCTTACATCTGCAATTATCTTCATTTTAGTTTGTTCAACAACTTGAAGATCAAGAGGTCAGTCCATATGAAGAAAGGATTAATCAGATTGTTGAGTTGGATGAAGAAAGAAGAGCATCCCACCAAAGGCATGTCAGATTTAGAGAGAAGTTGAAGAGGTTGTTTGACAAGAAGGTCACTCCTAGGGCTTTCAATGTTGGAGATCTGGTTTTGTTGTGGGATAAAGAAATGAAGATAAGGGAAAACATGGTAAATTTGATGCATTGTGGATGGGCCCTTACTCCATTGATATCAGAATTGGTGAAAATACCTTTTTTCTCAAGGACTTAGATGGGGAATTGCTTGAACTACTGTTAATGGTAGGCATCTGAAGCATTTCTTGGATTAATCCCCAAATTTGAGGTATGCACCACTTGTATAGTGTATAGTGTTTGGCTTTTGCTCTTTTTGGTGTTTTTTCGGTTCGTGGTTTGCCTTGGTGTGTGGCAGCCATTTTTGTTGGTTTCTCAGCTAGTTTTTTTGGTGGCTTTGGCTCATGACTCCATTTTCCCAATGGATTATTTTGGCACTTGGTCTACTTTTGTTCTTGTGGCACTCACTGGGAGTGCCCATCCTGAGTAGGAGCCGATGTTGGTGCCCATTTTGATCCTCTACCATTTTCCATGTTTCCCCTTTGCTCTTTGTGCTCTGAAACATTTTTTCCTCATGAAATGATGATGTGAAGTTGTAGCTCCATTCTTGTGCATTGGATTGTTTGCAAACTCATTACCTTGCCCTAATTTTTAAGTTGCATGTGAGAAATGTTTTTGTGCCCTAATTTTTCGTCAAAATCAAGCACCCTCTGCCATTTTTCCCATGTTTTCCCAGCCTTTGGAGCTTGAAATTGTTTCATTTTATACTTATTTTCCCTCAAAAATCCCTTTCCATGGTCATAAATTGCCTAAAAACACTTTCCATTTGTCTTTGATCAAAAAAATTCTTCACCCACGAAGAAAAAATCAATTTTGGGCATCCCTGGCATTTTTTGTGTTTTTTTGGTCAAACGGGCATCATTTTCCCATCAAATTCATCTTGACATTCTAGGGCATCACTGGAAATTTTTGTTTTTTTTGATGGTCATACGGGCATCCTTTTCCCATCAAATTTTAGCTCAAAATCTTCTCCTATGTGGCCATTTGTGATTAGACAAGATTTGGTGGGTTTGCTAAAAAAACTTAACATTTTTGTGTTTTGGAAAAAAGTGCAAGTTGCCCCCGCAGCTCTCATCAGGCCCCAGAGGAGGTACATGTGTCGCAAGTAAAGTGAAGGTGGATGGGTGGGTCTTTTTGTGCCTTAAGGAATTTTGGAAAAAAGAGTTAAAGTACAAAGAAAATGCCTAGGGCAATGAATGAATGAATAGAATGGAACACGTGGCGGCTTTAGAGTGCAAGGTAGAAAAATGCTGTGAAATAGAATGGAACATGTGGTGGCTTTAGAGTGTAGGCCCTCAGTGAATAGAGGTGGACATGTGTCATGTTTTCATCAAAAGTGGGATGGAAGGTAGCTGGTGAGGACTTAGAAATTTTTTTCTTTTTGGTGAATGGGAACAAAAAGTTGTGAAAAGGGCGCGGGTCCATCGGGCCAATCAAGAGAGGACACGTGGTAGGATAGGGAGGAAGAAGGGGAGTGCGGGCCCTTTGGAGGAAAAAGGAAATGTTGCCTTTTTGGAAAAATGAGTTAAAGTGATAATTTGAAGCATGGCTCCACAATGAATCAAGAGGGAGACACGTGTCAAAATAAAATGGCAAAGGGGAGAGTGCGAGGAAATGAGTTTTGAAAAAAATTTTGTGAAAAGGAAAAAATGAAAAAAGGGAGTTATGGCCCCTGTAATGGCCAATCATATGAGGACACGTGTCGGGGACAAAAGAGGAGGTGTGGGTCCACGGGAATTTTGAAAAATTTTCCTTTTTCCAAAAAAGGTGGAAATGTGTAGAATCGAGCCATGTGATTCCAATGGGGCCCACTTTGGGACATGTGTCAGTGCCAAATCTCAAGGGCGGAGGGCGGAGAAAAATGTCAAATTTTTACTTTTTTCCAAAAGTGTTAAAATATCAAAAATGATCCCAAGCCCATTTCTAATCACATTGTGACACGTGGAGGGCTCAGATTGAAGGGAGAAAGGAAAATCAATGGTAACTGTGCATTTTTAGTTTGGCTGCCATTTTTGCTCTAGGAAGTGTGGAAATGCATTTTTGCATCGATTTTGATCAAATTTTTGGCAAATTCATGTCATTTGTGCCTGTAAGGACCAATGCAATTGGTTTTGAGGATCAATTTGAAGATCAGAGATGTTTTTGGAATAAATTTTTGCCCTAACCCATCCAAAAATGTGAAATATCAAATCCAAAAGTTATAGAGTCAAATTTTGGAGGGATAAGGATGAAATAATGAAAGGAAGGGGTCTGCATGCTTTGAAGATGAAAAACGTGCCTCCATAATGGATAATGATGTGAATTTTGCAATGATTCACCTTTTTTTGAAACACCTGGCAACTTTTGTTGCAAATATGTTAAACGTCCCTGTCTGCGAATCATGATGAATTTTGTAACAAACTAAGATGCCATAGGATATTCTTTTCTTGGGAAAGAAGGATCAAATGTAATAGAGATATATAATGCATGTTTTGAGACATGCAAAAGGTCTGGGAAATTGAAAATCATGAGAAAATTTTGAGAGAAGCTCATCTTCTGAGAAACCCTCAAAAAACCTAGTTAATGTCTTCTTATGTTAGATCTTCATTCATGTTGAGTTGGTTACAAGTGTATAGCCATCACATAGCTCTGAGATTGTTCTGAAACTCTCCCTGTTGATGAATCTAACAATATTTTGAATTAATCTATGTTATTTTGGGCAATATGATGTTTGTTATCATGTTTAAATGTCTGCAAATAGTTTTCCTTGTTCTTGTTGCAATCTTGCATTGAAATCTTTAGGAATCACACAGATCTCATCCTTATTGATAGTTTAGTGGCATTTGCAATTTCATTTGTCAGAAGATCTTTCATCTGGCATTGAAAATAAGTAGTTTAAAATCACTTCACCTTCATTTGTTGACAGAGATTTCTTGTAAGCCTTTGGGGGTACCTTAGGCATGATTTGATTAGAGATTTTGATGTTTAATTGAGTCCTTTAACTCAAGATTTTGTGTTGAGGTCTCAAAGATTGTGTGAAGAGTGCAAACCTGGGCCTCCATTTGTGTATCTCTTTTGGTTGAAAGAACATCCTGACTGTTTTGAAGCATTTTATCTGATAGTTGTTCAAATGTTGTAGAGGTTGTCAAAGATTTGGCATAGTCAAGTTTCATTCTTGTCAATATAAGTAACCCCACTTAAAAGAAAGTAGACATGTATAAATAAGTAATGCTTTTGTAAGGGTAAAAGAAAATGAGTAGAATGAAGGATGCCCCCTTAGTTGTCGATGGGGTGATGGAAGAACTCGATCAATGATCGAAAAGATGATAGAAAGAGAACAAAAGAAAGAATAGTGTGAAGAAAAAGAAAAGAAAGGGGATATAGAAGAAAAGGAGCATGAGGAAGGGGAATGAGCTAACATCCATCTAGTTCCTTTTAAACAAATTTATTTTTCATCATATTGCTAGTGATATTCATCATCGATCCTTATTGAAAAGAATGAAAAAATGTAGTATGACATGAAAATCCATATATGAACAAATGTCCATTTCTAAAAACACCAACTCCATGTAACATAAAAGATGCAATGTAATATGATGCCTAATTCCATGCAACACACATAATGCAAGTTGTAATACGAGAAAGTAAACAAGCTAACCTAAGAAAGAAACATAATGCAATGTTTGTTATCAAGCTTGATTCCGACCTATTCTGTGAAATGACAAGGGCTAAAAGCGGTGCCCTAATAAAGGATACATGCAAGGGAATAAAAATGACACTTGGGTCCAATGATAAAGCATTTTTCACTACGAAATAGTACCATAAACTTGTTATGCCCTAGAATATAGATGATGTAAGAAACTTAGCTTTTGTAAATGATGGTAGATTAAAAATGATCTTCGAGTCATTTATGAAAAGAACACGCAAGAAAAAAAAGAATGAATTTTGGTAGGATGATTTTCTATTTTTATATATTTTTGAAACATATTTGAATGTTATGATTTTGAAAGTTTTCTAAATATATGTATAGGAAGACGAGGAAATGTGGATGCCCCCAACAATAGATGGGATGCACAAGGTCGAATGCCATGCGCATGTGTAAGAAAGTGAAGATGTAAAAATTTCCTGTGTTAGGTGGGAGTATTCAAAGGAAAAATATTCACACTCGGAGGCTAGATCAAGGTCAATATGGATAGGTTCAATCAGGATGATGAAAGCAAACTAATGATGTGTTAGGAAGGAGTAAGGATTCCCCAATATACGTTGGCCAAGAAATACATGATATAAAGGAAATGGGATATTGTTTTTGTGAAAGGGACAAAGGTGTCCACAAACATGGAAAAAAGGAAACCTTATACACATGGATGTTCTAAATGAAGTATAAGAATGATGTGAATCATATGAATATAGCTTATGGCCTAGCGATGAAGAAGCAATTAGCCATAGGCACAAATTGTGAGACAATATATGGACTAAAGCCAGAGTTTGAACAAGGTCCAAAAAAGACACTTGGTAACATACTTATCCTGCTCACTCATAAAGATCTAGTTTTTGCACGTGGAAATTAATTACCTCTTGAAGGGAAGATTTAATAGGCAACAAATGAGGAAAAACTAGCCAATGTGTAGGAATGATTGATTTTCAAAGTTGATTTGTGAATGAAAGGTAGAAGGAGAGCCATACATTTCTCCACTGCCTTTTCGCCATGCGTCCATAGCCTTGAAAAAGATGTATTTGATTCTAATCACAACATTTCTCTACTTCCAGTTAGGTGTCCATAACCTTGATAAATATTATTGGAAATATCCCAAGAGAGAGTTATATATCAATTTTCTTTTGCTTTAACTTTTGTATTTTTGATCTTTTTCCTTTTTATTAATTGATTTTGATTCTTTTGATTTTTGAAAACTTATTTCATCTCTCTTGATATTTACAAGGGTTAAGAACCAAAAAAATCATGATGGAAGGATGTGGAAGTGATTGCAATGATGACATTGGCTAGTGTTAGCAAAAATATATAAAATTTCTTCGTAACAATTTTATTAGATCTATATAGTGATAAGACCTCTAAGAGGCAGTCATTCTTTAATTCACCAAAGTGATGAAAGACCAAGGTCAAATAGATACCTGTAGTAGAGATAATTGTCATAAAATGTGTGCTAATAGGCTAACCAAAATATCACCAAATGGATGAAAATGGTTTAATTCCTTACGAGAGGAATAAAAAGAAGGGGAAGAAAGAACATCCATGTGAATGCAATACCTAATTGCAATGTTTGATATTTGTACCTTTTATTTTTTTTATGATTTCTCATTTTTTTGTATTTTTTGTTTTCTAGAAGTAGGACCAACAATGTCACTCAGTGCAATAAGATCCAACAACAATGTTTTTGACTTCCTTGCTAAGGGAGATTAGGTGTATTTGTTTATCAAGAGTGATATTATCTCTCGATCTCGATGACCATGGTGAGCTCGTACTCAACAAATGACTGTGATTTATATTGAAACATGGATTTTGTATACGGGAGCTTGAGTTCCCTATCCAGAGGTTTATGCACTTTGCGCCATACTTGATGGTTGCATTGGTGTGCATTTTTAAATCATGGTGGATTCTAAACCTCATGGTTGGTGGTCATATTGGGAGGTTTGGATCTCATGGAATGTATGATTTGTGCTTGATGAAGAAGTCGTTTGGGTTTCTTATGAGTGACTACATGACCTATATGATCTTGAGAAGTGGGAGAAGAAAGTGGACGTTTATGATTGATGATAGGAATGGTAGAGATGGTGGTGGGATTTCCCCCATCATGTAGAAGGATGATGTGATGGAATAAAAGGATATGGTCCAAGAATTGAAGAGGATGGGCTACTGGGAGGTGAGTTACCGATATAAGATGATGAAGGGATTTTAGGATATGGCCATAAGATGGAAGAAATTAGGCTATAAGAACATGACCAAAAATAGAATAGGATGAAGGGCTACTAGGATGCAGCCCAAGAATAGAAGATAATGGGTTACCCCAAGGTGACTCATAAATGAAAGATAATGGAGGGCTACTAGGACGTGGCCCTAGAATGGAAGAAGATAATGAGGGACTACTAGAGCCAAAAGTAGAAAATAGAGGGCTATTAGATGGTGGCCCAAGGATAGAAGATAAAGGGCTACATGGAGTAGACCCACAAATAGATGAAAAAGTCTTGTAGGATGTGGCCCAAGAGGAGATGAGGATGGGGTACTAGGATGCGACCCACACATGGAAGATGGTGAAGGGCTACTAGACGGTGACCCACGGTGTGATTGTGATTGAGGAATCATGATAGATAAAGAATGATTGGGTAATGAGAAGAAGGGCCATGGATCAATGCTATACCATGGTATCCCATCATGCTCAAAGGAAGGTGAAGATAAGATAATAGAATAATAATCAAGTTCCATGACCTTAGGCTCTTCCTCTACATTTTGACAAAAGGAATCAACTTCTTCCTCCCCATACATGAGCATATCGAGTTCTAGAAAGAATCCTTGTTTGTAATCCTCTAGAGGGATATATTCATGTAGTTTAATGGTTCCTTCATTCGAGAGAAATCAATCAGTAGAGGTTGTTGTTCTTCAACCATAGGAGGTTGACTAGAAGAAATAGGTTCAACAAGCATGGAAGTTTTAGAATATGTGTGATGATGAGGGGAAGACTTGACCTTATTGTGTCCACAAAGGAATTTGATAATGCATCAAAAAGATATCTTAGCCCATCGTTTCTTGAAAATTTTTCTATCGATGTAGGAATTAATCTTTATAAGATGGGTGAGAAGATGGTATGATATGCTTGAAAGGGCTTAAGGGAAAAAGAGGGATTGGATTCTAATTGATAGAAGAATATGACTTAGAAGATGAAGCAGACATAAAGCTATATGTCTCATGAGTAGAAGAAGATGAAATGAATTTACCTATACGATGATATAGTGTCGGTAAACTAGTAGGATTGAGTCTAAATTTCATAGATTGTGACATAGGAGTTGATTTGGGATGACTGAATAAAAGGAATTTGAGTCACATGAATCCTTAAAGAAGGAAGAATTTGTTGAGGTGACTGATGAAAGAGGTCCTACAAAGAAAGGGAGGACCATGACTTAGGAGTCGTATTAGATGATTTATTGGAAGAATTAGGAGTTGCATGGATCTTCAAAGGAGGAAGACGTTGTTGAGGTGACTGATAAATGAGGTCCTGTGAAGGAAGGGAGGACCATAACTTAGGATTCAATTTAGAGGAATCCGAATAGTAGTTTGGATCAGACTCATCGGAAGATGGAGAGGAGTCTGAAGAATAGTTTGGATCTAAATTAGAAGAAGAGTGGGGGGAATCGAATAATAATTTGGATCAAAAGTGTCCAAACCATACCACCGACTATGAGATGAAGGTGGGGAATGGGGTACCCGAACGGGCCCTCTAGCACGAAGAACCAAACGAGGCTTAGTTGTAATGGGCATATTTTGATGTGAATGCCTAAATCTATGTCCCATATTGTTGTAAGTGTGAGGAACTGCGTGATAGTCATTGTTGGCATCATTTAGGTACAAATGCCTAGACCTAGATAGTGTGATGGATCTCCATCAAAGGGAAGGAAGTTCAATGCCAATTCAGGGGAAGCATAATGACATTTAACTAGAAATTTGGTAGATATGGTGATGTTGGTGTGATTATCTAAAGAATATATAAGGGAAACATTTATTGCAATGACACTATTTTGATAATCCAATAAGATTGTCCTAGAATAAGTTTATGAGTTTGTTAACATGTAAGGAACAATCATGCAAATCTATGAATAAACCAATCAATCACTCAAACTATTTATAGAACACTATACCCCAAAATATAGTTCCAAAGATAGGTTTAAAACAGATAGTGACAATACCCCATTACCACCTAGGTCGAGTTCAAATATAAACAAGACCTAAGGCACTAAGGTTGTATTGACCAGTTCAGATGCAAAAAAAATCTAATTTTTTGACAAAGGAAGTTACAAATGTGAATAGGGTAACAACACTACCTTGATACGTTAACCAAGATTGGAATAAGGAATTTATTAGTATAAAGATATTGTTATTGTGATACAAACAATGCAATATCAACACTCTAAAAAAATCCTTAAACGATGTTGTAATCCAAACTAAGTACAAGTATAACAAAAATTTATTAATCATGTGAGCAATATAACGATACAATATGGAAACTTATACCAAGTTCTCATAAATGAAAACAAGATGTATTTTTCGTAATTGTATGGATAAAATGTGGGAAGAATAAAAACTCAAATGGGAAACAATGATGAAACCAAACCTAGCTTATGAAGATGATCTTGAAATCAAGATCAAGCAACTATCAAAGATGTAAGAATCTACCCACACACTTTAGACATTTAACAACTCAACCAAAAACATGGATGAGCATAAACATACACAAAATTGGTGAAAAAAATCTATGATAAAACTTGCAAAATATGCCTTCTCTTATCCCAAATGGGAAACAAGAATGCACAGTATAAACCAAATGAGGTGGAAATTAACTAAGCATTACTTGGGTAGAGTTTCACCTTGTCCTAAGGAAAGAAAGAAAGTAAGCTAAGTAATATGTCGTAAATATCGTGAAGAGTGAAACTTAGTTTCAACTCAAGTGGAATCTTTTCCTTGTTCGAAAAACAAGGTTTTTAGTTCAAGTAAGTCGTCACTTCGTGAGAGTTTGACAAGACACGATAGTTTTGGACTAGCAAAGTGGGATCCAAGAAGATATGGTTTTCCTAGGTAGTTTTCTCAACTAGGTGTCACAAGTTTATCTAATGTGAGCTTGATTTTCCATGGTTTCCTAGGGATTATCAAGGATTTACTTTACCCCCTTGTAATATAATGAGTATCTAGTGCATTCAATTGTATTATCATTGGAGTCGCGATACAGACAAATTTGACTCTAACTCACAAAATGCATTACTACTCAAGTAGGTAAGCAGAGTGCTTCCCGTTTCATCCACAAGGTTACTCAGTAGTGGACTACTTTGGGGTTCCTAGAACCACCCCCATTGTTATAGATTAAGGCATTATGCCAAAGGGGTTACATTCTAGTTTTTATTATTATTAGTAAATAGTTTTGAAGGGACTATACCTTATTACAATAAGGGCTCAACAACCAAATAGAGCTATAGAGGGACAAAAAAGAGGATCAAAATCCAGATAAAGCATTATGCCTAGTAGTAACCAAAAGATAGTTACTAGTAGAAAGTGAAACAGAATAGAAAATACAACAAGACAATAAAATAACAAGAAAAACAACGAAAGAAATTTGAAATATAGCAGATAATGCAGAACGAAGCCCTCCAACCCGCGGGAGATTATTTATTGGAAGATCTATCAATCCTAGATTTGATTGTTTGTAGTGAAGTGAAAAAAATCCAAAGTGGTGATGTGTGTGGGGTCACTTGCATTCAACTTTGATATGGTCTAACTTCTCTCCTTGTCAGTCCCCCAGATAGTTTGAGGGACCATGCTAAGCATGGAAATCTGTGAACATGTTGTTCCAAAAAGTCACTAATGGCATTGAAGATAACCATGTTATGATCTTGAATATCTTTGGCTCTCCCCAATATGTTGTCTAAAGAGTTCAATTTCTTGTAGATGTCTACAATCTAATCATTCCGATTATCAGTTTCATCATCAGCCTTTCTTTTTCCCTTTTGTTTGGAAATATGCTGCAAGTCCTTCTTTAACTTCTTCATCTCATTTTCCAAAGAATCCAACCTGTGAGGAATATTATTCCCCTCCTATTGTAAGGCCATATCCTAGCCAACATTACTAATATGCAGCAGATTATGTGCAAATTCCATCTCTTTAGTGCTTCTAAGAACCCGAGGCGAGTGAGGGATGTTAATTTTGGGAAGTTTAAGGTTATTAGTCTTGGTTTTGGAAGAGGTGTTCAGGATGGAAGTGGGAGCAATGATGGTAGGGATGTGTGGATCAGCTGGGAGAGGGTGGGAAGCTAGGGAAATTAGAGACACAGAGCTTATGAAGTAGAAAAATAAGGCCTTGGTGAAGAGGAATGGCATGAGAGTGCTTCTGGAATTCTAAAATGGAGCGAAGGGAATTTAGCAAGTAATGCGGGAAGCAGACCGCAAATTGTCTTCTAAAGTGGTTAAGAAAGACCAGGTGCTTGACAAGGACTGTTTTGTAGCATCCTTCTAAAGAAATGTACCTAACCATCATTTTTGTAACCTCATCAAAAGGCTTGGGGATAGAGCTTACCCTAACACCTACAATTACAAATTCGAGCTCCTCACCGTCATCAGAGAATTTATTTTCCTCGGCAGTCCTATCGATCCTTTTGTTGAAAAAATGATATCCCTCTAACTTAAGGCATGTTGCCTTAGCTATCAATTCTTCATTTATAATTACTCGGTGACCACCATACTCCACCTTTCTATCCTTCCAGTCCATTGCGAAATGAACCGAAATATTTTGGTCGTGCCCCTGAATGTGCTCTATGAAGTTGGAAATGCCTCCCTTTTGAAGGAGGTTCCATAGCTCCTCATTTTTCTTCCAAGCTGGATCACTGCAAGGCTCCAGTTGATACGGGCACCTCCCATCTCCTTCTCCCTGCTACTCCTACAATTTTTCTACTTGAAACCCTCATTTGAATCATTACTTTCCTTGTCTATCCCATTTTTAAGAACCTAACCACCTGTTTGAGAATCATGGGAGTTATTATGGCTGTAGTTAGGATGATATTTCTCACATGTGTGATCTTTCACACCCGCTAAAGCCCACGCCATCTCATTATAATTCCTACTCCATGCATGATTGCCCATATTTATCCACATTAATGCTATTATGTACCTCCTTAGGGATGTAATTTTCATTATCCCAAATGGTTAGATTATTATTGATGCCAAAATTGGCCAAGGTATCTGCAACCTTATTCCCCTCCCTATAAGTATGCCTAATGTTGATATTCTTGAAATTTTGACAAATATTTATGGATTCCATAATGAATTCCTTAATAGTCTAGCTAGGAGGAGAAAGCTGATTGATAATGTTTAGTGAATCTCCTTCCAAAATGATGTTCTATATGTTATAATCCTTAGCAACCCTTAGCCCCCATAGAGCGTAGCTAGGGATTTTGTATAATGGTTTTTCTGAATCCCCATTTTTCCAGCATAGGTAGCAACTAAGCAACCTTTATGATCGTGAATTACACCTCCCCTGCAAGCAATCCCAGGATTACCCTTGGAGGCACCATCAAAGTTTAGTTTGTGCCAGTTAATATCAGGAGGGTTCCAATGAATCGAAGACCTATCAATGTTTGAAGTATTCCTATTCTGCAGATTTGCAACTCCAATCTTCTAGTTGGAAAGAATATATTCTTCATTCTCAGGATATTTCTTATTCTTGGGAGGTTTGAATCTCTCAATATTTTCTTTAATAGCATGAGAAATCTTAACAAAGCTAATCTTGCAATGTTGTTTATTGTTTCTGAAAATGATGTCATTTCTATCTTTCCAGATCCTCCAGATAATATGGGGCATGACTAGTTTCCAAAGTCTTCTCACAACACAGTGCTTAAAAGGAGGATTCCATTGGGTCCAAAACTAGATGAAATCCTTTGGCACAATCCAGAAAACATTGAATTTAGAAAAGGCATAACTCCAGATCATTGAAGCATACTCACAGATGGACAAAAAGATGCTTAATATCCTCAGACTCTTTTTTGCAAAGGTGACATCTATTTGGCATTATGAATCCTTTCTTCATCAAGTTGTCATTAGTAAGAATTCTACCTCTGAGAACAAGCCAAAATAAAAAAATTAATTTTAGGGGTTAGTTCAGTCATCCAAATCTTGCTCCAATTAAACTCACTCTGGATATTTTCAAAGTAAGAGTTATAACCAGATTTGACCATGTAATCTCCATCTCTAGAATTGTGCCAGACAATTTCATCCTTAACTTCCAATTGATTCAAGGGAATGAGGTCCAATTGTTCCTGTAAAGAGGACATCATGAAGTTCAGTTCATTCCTATCCACCGAGAGTTGTTTCCATCTCTTCTTGTTACCATCAATTTCCATGTAATCAATGACCTTAGTACCATACTTATGTTCAAGGCTATCTTTGACTGCACCAAATCTGTCATTGAGGCTGAAATTAGACCAATTATCCCCCCAAAATTGATGTCTCTACCATTTCCCACTTTCCATCTACATCCTTGCTTGATGAAATTCCTGACTTGAATCAAGTTATTCTAGAAAATGGAACCTTGGGGAAGTTGTTCATCATGAAGGAAAGAGATAGTTGTTTGTTGATCAAGATACTTGGCCTTAATTAGATCAATCCAGGGTTGTTCCTCCGAGAGCATTCTCCAACCCATTTTTACAATTAAGGCCACATTCATTTTTCTGATATCTTTTATGCCCAGTCCCCCAATTCTTTTAGGAGTGCACACTTGATCCCAAGCTACCAGGTGATATTTGAATTTTTCCTCCAGCCCCTGCCATAAAAAGTGCTTCTGAATCCTTTCAATTTTTTCTCTGAAGGCAGAAGGAATATTATAAAGAGACATAATGTAGATAGGTAGATTTTGAAGAGTGCTTTTTATAAGCAGACATTTACCAACACTGGAAAGAATGGCCCCTTTCCAACCAGCCATTTTCTTTTGGAATCTTTCCAGTAGATCATTCCAGAATTTGGTTGAGACTTTTTTAGTACCAAGGGGGAGTCCCAAATAAGTAGTGGGAAGTGAATTGATTTTACACCCCATTATTTTAGCAATTCTATGTTGTCTTTCCATAGGAGTGTTGAAAAATAAAATTGATCTTTTATCAAAGTTGATCTCTTTCCCAAAAGCAGACTCATAAAATTTTAGAATGGACTTGATCACCTTAGCTTCAAGGATAGAGGCCACTAAAAGCAAGATTGTATCATCTGCAAATTGCTTTGATGAAAAGTTGTTTGATTTGTAGAAGTAGGCTTAGTGCCTTTAAGAAGACCATCTTTAACTACTTTGTCAATTATTCTGTTGAGGCTATCTGCCATAATAATGAAGAGAAAAGGGGATATAGGATCCCCCTGTCTTAAACCCCTACTGCTGGTAAAGAATCCCATCAACTCACCATTGACCACCACATAGAATCTAGCAGTAGAGATGCAAGCCTTGATAATTCTTCTAAATTTGTTGAGAAAACCAAATTTGGCCAGAACCTTGTCAAGAAAAGACCAGGAGACTTTATCAAAGGCTTTATTCATATCAAGTTTAAGGACAATGCTTGATTTTTTATTATTATCCATAGAGTGTATAATCTCATGCACCATGATCACACCATCTTGAATTATCCTTCCTCTGATGAACCCACTCTATTGTTTTGAGATTAAATCATTCAAAATGAACTGAAGTCTAGTAGCAATAATCTTAGTAAAAATTCTATAGACAACATTAACCAGGCTAATGGGTGAAATCCTTGAAATCTTTAGCATCCATTTTTTGGAGCAAGCACAATGTGGGTATTATTTAGCTCTTTCAATAAATCACCATTTCTAAAGAATTCATTTACTACCCTAAGGAGATCATCTTCCCAAAACTTTGAAAAAAATTGACAGAGAAGCCATCAGGTCCCAGAGCCTTATCCCCTTCAAGAGTAAAAACAACTTTTTGAAGCTCCTCCAAAGTGACAAATTTAGTAATGTCTTTAAATCTCTATTCCTCAATTTTGTCTTGTGGAATAGCCTCTAACAGAAAAGAGGCAGCCACATCATTAGTAGCACTCTTCTCATTAAGCAATTTTTCATAGAATCTGAGAGCTTCATCCTTGATGATCTGTGGATCTTTTATGATGATTTTGTTTCCTTTAGAAACTTTTGCAATCCTATTACAGGATCTATGCTTCAAAGTGGTCATATGGAATAATTTTGTATTTTTGTCACCCTCTTTCACCTGATTTCCCTAGATTTAAGTCTCCATAAGGATTCTTCCCTACTACAAACCGTGTGTAGCTCTGAGAGAATATTTTTTCTGCTGATTGATCCTCCAAAGACCTCCCCTTTGAATTTATTTTGATTTCCAAATCCTGGAGTTTCTGTTTTAATTCCTTTTTTCTCACAAAAACATTCCCAAAGATTTCTTTATTCCAGATTTTAACCTACTTTTGACATTTTTAAGCTTCTGAATAAGTCTAAATTGAGCAGTTCCCTCACCATCCCAATTCCACCATTCCTTAATCTTATCAAAGATGTCATCATGCTCCATCCACATCTTTTCGAATTTGAAGGAGCTCCTGGTGGGCTTAGCCCAATTGAAAAAATTAAAGCTATCGGATTGTGATCAGATCCGATTCTGGGTAGAGAAGTGAGATGAAAGTCTTGGTGTAGAATCTAACTAGCGAGAGATAAGAGCTCTATCTATTCTGACTTGAATCATATCCCTACCCAACCTTCTATTTTTCTAGGTAAACTGATTGCCATGAAGATCCACATCCATGAGATTTAAATCAGCAACGAAATCAGCAAATTCATCCATGCCAGTGGAAAAACTAGAGTTTCCCCCTTGTTTTCCTCTGGATTTAAAGGAGAGTTGAAGTCACCCATAATAAGCCAATTGTCAGTACTATGCTGATTTCTAAAAATCTTTAGATCATTCCAGAGTTTCCTTCTCCCAATAACCGTATTAGGCACATAGATATTAGAAAGGATCCAAGTACAATTATTTTCAATAGCATGGAATTTAACAGCAAGATGGTTACTAGTTTCTAGAGAGAATCATACTAGTATAATTCTTTTATCCCAAAAAGTAGCTAGGCCACCTGAAGCTCCCTAAGAATCCACAACATCCATGTCCAAATTTTCCCAGAAATTATTTTTACAATTTTCAAGTACCTTAGAGTTCATCTTGGTTTCCTGCAGAAGTAGAATGCTAGGTCTACTAGAGACTCTTAACTCTTTGATTATTATTTGTTTAGAGTTCCCATTCAGACCTCTGATATTCTAGGAGATGATCTTCATCTAAATGATATAGGTGTTGAAATTTCCTGATGGCTCAATTGGCTTTGAGTTCCATCTGCAATATCTTCCTCTGTTCTTTTGGTTCTGAGTGTCTTCTTTGAGGGTCTTCCTCTTTTAGAGATGCTTCCAAAATCAACTATTCTTCTAGCAGATGATCTAGTAGTTCTAGATGTTGAAGCTCCCCAGTTATCAATTTTTTTCATTATAAAGTGAATCTGGGATCTTCTCAAATCCCTTCAATCTTTTCTTTTTTAGAGTTAACCTCTAAAAAACCATTGGTCAATTCTAGAATCTCCATCAAAAAGCATATTTTATTTGAGTGGCGTTACTTCCCCCTCCTCTTTCTCTCCCTACTTATTGTCAATGAGTTGTAAAGTTGCTGATTTGTTACTGGGTAGGGGGTTCCCACTTTTAGGTGAAATTTTTTAATCAACGAAGAATTTTTCTTCAATGAGGCTTCTGATTCTGCATTTTATTTTTCCTCATTTAGATCTTCCTCAATGATGAAAAATGGATCAGGATGAACTTTCTCTAGTTGATTTTGTCCCTAGCTCAACACTAGTGTCCTTATTCTTATCCAAAAGTCAGTCTGAGCTAACTCCTTAGAAAGAAGATTCACTTTAACTGTCCCAGTTTGCTCATCAACCTCTAGAATCACCTTTACTGGAGTCTGTATATCTAAATATTCTTTGGAGGTTGGGTGAACTTCTGATGCTCCCGTTCTTTAGGGTTTTAGGATGTCATAGCTTCCTACAAATAAGTGGTTTCCTGATTGGAGTTCTAAACCCCTTTTTTCCTTTCTTATATTTCAGCTCTGGTTGGTTAAGGGATATCCCTTCCCTTTGTCCTTGATCTTTATTTTTTCTAGTATCCTTATTTTCCAACCTAGCTTCCTATATCTTATCTGAGTCTTCATTAGGCTTATCATTTTTTCCTTTTTTCCTCTTGAGAGATCTCTTTGTTAGGACACCTACTGGTGAAATGTCCTATTCGATGACATTTCTTACATCTCAAATGAAAGGTTTCATATTCAATCTTTTGATGCCAAATGCCATACTTAGATTGCAGAATGATATGTTTTGGTAACTCTGATCCATTTCAGAAGAAATACAAAATCTAGCAAAAGCTAGTTTGGATCTATTCCTCATAGGTCCATCAAGCCCAATCGGAGATCCAAGAGATTTAGCAACATTTAACAGAATCTCATCATCCCAAAATTACAGGGGTAGTCTTGGGAGCCTACACCAGCTGGTATGGTGTGTATATTCTCAGTATTAGGATCAAACCCAGGATACCACCGTTTTAGAAAAAGACCCATATTGCCCAAACACCATGGGCCTCCCAAAAGCACCGATTCCAAATCAATCTGCTGATTAAATTTAGCCAGAAAAAACCCATGACATAGTGGTAATGCTCAGATCCCCTTTTGGTTGCCACTTTCTAAAGGCCCATTTTCTAATGACATCAATATTAGGTCTAGATCCAAGAAACTTACCAACAAGGGAAAGATTCACTTTGTCCAAATCCCGATGTAGATAACCATCTAGCATAGTAAGGTAGGTTACACCTTCTTTATCCTTCTCCCATGTGAACTGCACCTTTCTTTGGAGATTACGGACCCACATTCTTGATCGGAGGGTTTTGTTAAAGAATCTTATTCCAAGCTAAAGGTGTGGATCCCAGCGTGGAAGCAAAGCTGTGTTTGCGGCTTATCAACCATTTGATTCAAGTCGGTGTTTAGCCCCTTCACAGTCAGGTTTGGATGAGAAAGTAGACATTTTGTAGCTAGTACTATAGAAAGCAGTGCTAACTATTCCTCCATCACTCCCCTCCATCGCTCGTTCCCTCCATCCTCAAGAAACAAGGCTATTATCTCTTGAGCTACGTTCTAGTTAAGTAGATAGGGATGTACCCTTTTCTAAAACCTACATATATAATGTGATGAATGTGTTTTTTTTTAATCTTTATAGACTTAGTTTGGTTTTATGTAGCACACCTTTTGGCAACCTAGATCACACACGTATTAATGCAGTTTTAGCATTTTGAACCTCATTTCTTTGGTAAATGAATTAGGTCCTACACCACAATTAGTAATTTTCCAATAACATCATATAAAGAGGATAAGATGTTTCTTTTAATTTCCCATATCATCCTAAGACGTAAGGAAAGATCATACGAGAACAAGCTATCCTACTCAAAACATGGTAAGAAATGGAAAATATTTAAGTATATTGTGAAAAAGAAACTCTTTTAAACCAATTTTGAAAGTTAATCCCTTATAAAACTTAAATTAGAGTGTTTGGAAAGCAAAGAGAAGGTTTTTGAAATGTGTTTGGTTCCTAAGATCACCTAGAAGGTGTGAGGGAAGAGCATACACACTTCAAGAGACCTCTACAAACTAAAAATGCAAACACTTAACTAAGTTATGATAAAAATAATATCAAAAGAACTTTCAAACCACTATTAGAAACCTGAAAAATTATTAGAAAATCCCAGAAATTTGACTCTATAGCCGGAAATAATTTTTTTATTTTTACAGTGACACCTACATGTCTGAATGACAAGTACGTGTTCTGTCAATGGATTCCCACCTAGAATGGAAGATGTATGTCACTATAGAAATAGAAAGATGGTTTTACACCTTGGGAAGAATGGCTTGTGTACGTAGGTTTTATCGGATACGTGCCCAAAAGGCGGAGGTACACGTGCATGGTCAAATATGAGGTCAACATAGTTTTGAAATAACACTGCGTGTCCCAGGGAGGCAAGTGCGCATGCAAGTTGGTGAGTGCATGTAGATAAGGATGAGTATGTGCCCCTTTGTAAAATGGGATGATAGCCAAAATGTAAGTAGACGGGTGTGTGACTAGGATGACGGGTGTGTGCCTAGGATGACAGATACATGCTAGTTCATGATTCCTATGCGTACCCTGCAAAACCAAAGAAAATCATGGAAATGAAAAATTTAAAAAAGTAAACAAGTCGGTTTCCACTATTGAAACCTATTTCTATCTTGAACCCATTAAATACTCATACAAAATAGATATTTAGCCCATCTAAAGTTAGAAAGCTATAAAAAAATAAGCTATTTAACCCTAAAAAGCATGAAAATGGTTAGATATGGAAATGAAAAGCTCAAAAATGACTTCTAAAGGACTATGGAGTAAGTCCCACTGGGCATGCCAAATGTGTTCATGAATAAATTAGATATGATATGGAAATGAAGCTAAAACATAGAACCTCAAAGCATGAACCTAATCTACACTAAACCATCATGATAAGAGCTAAACAAGAGCTACTTCTATCATTGCATAAACTTAGATTAAATATAAACTAACATGATATATAATACTCTCTACTCTTTAGATTACAAATTAAACATTGAACCTAAGAAGATCAAATTAACAATCAAATGGGTGATTAGTTGTTTATGGTTCCCAAGATTTCAAGAATGGAGTCTCACCATTAATGGCTACAGGCCATATGGTTCTCTCCATGTTACTTAAACCCTGGATTATGGATGTAAATGGAGGTATTAGCTCAAGATCAATGAAGGAGGTAAGCTTAAGATAAAATGTCTAATTAGCTTAAAGCTAATACAAATAGGATCCCAAAGCCAAGTGTTCTCAGTGTTAATAAGATATCCTAGGTGTGAAGGTGTAAGGTTGAATAGGTAGGATTAGCCTTCTATTTATAGTTTTCCAAATGAAATATATTGAACTTTGGTACATGTGGGACTATAGCTAAGCCAAAAGTACTTTATGATTAGGAGTGATAAACATGCTTTGGACTAGTTAAGCTAGGTTTAGGTTAGTTAAACTTGATTATCAAGTGATTAGAGACTCATTGAGAGTTGAGGGGAGTTTGATTAACCAGATGTGATTGATAGATAGCCTAGGAAGCTAGTAGAAGTAGTTTAGAAGGAGATAAGAAGATGGTTTAGCTAATAGGAGGGTATATTATCCTACTTAATCATTTATATGAGGAATACGACCAAGAAGGTGTCGTAAATGGGCATCCGAGAATGGAGCAAATAATAGCTAATTAACAAAGTGTTGTTAATTAATTGAATCGAGAGGATAAGATAGGCATGGACAGGACTTTAGATGTCTATAGAGAGCATTAAATGGGAACACAAATATTTCAAAGAGATGTATAAAGAAACTAAATGGAAGATTGGTGAATGCTCCTACATAAATAAAGAAACAACATGGAGAGAGGGTTAATATTATGCAAATTGTAGACACAAAATCACAAACTTTGGGTAATTATCTAGTCTTGATTGCATACTAATATTCATATGATTCCTAACTAAGAAAAGTACTAATCAACCCATATCCTTGGTGATATTTTATTTCTTTCTATTACCACTTTTCGTATTGCACACCTTCTTGCTTATTCTAACCTCGACCCTTCATTTTATTTGAGTTTGGACACCGACACCTAGCCGGGATGCAGCGCAAGGCACCCCCGTCCCCTTTGATCGCTCTTAACCTCTTTGTACTTTATTCACATATTTTGGGTCCTTTCTATCTGTTTGAGCATATTCTATTTTTGGTAGTCGGCCTTTTTGGATTTAATTACAAAATTCAAGAAAATGAATCATATAAATATAAAGTTATGCGATCATAATAAAGAATCAAATACTAAGCATTAACTATCGCCACCTAAGGCTACATCCAAAGGTTATTTAAGAGAATTTAAACATCCATTATAGCATACATTCAAGGTAAAGGGATTACATTCTTCTCCGCACACATTTCATAGGAGGAGAACGAAATTTTCTTACATATAGATATTTGCTCGCTATCAAGTGTGACATACACAAGAGCCACCAAGGTAATGATTCGCGCACACACACACCTAGAACTACATTGGGTCTAAAATTTAGTGTAAAAATAAGTCGTAAGTTCACTATTTTGATAGTTGAGGACAATATGACCCCTCATTTTGCATCTTTCTTGTTAGGATTTGATGTTGCTTTGAGAGTTTTACAAGTGGAAGCTTTATACAAAGTTATTTGTGACCTTGATGAACATTGTGCGACATAATAGTGATAAAATAAGGATAACAAACACCTTGCGACCATCCAGAGGAAGTTTTCTAAGAATTTTAGATGACATATGCACCTAGAAATAGGTCTATGGTACCCATTGGCACTCCTATCCCTCTTTAGGCGCCCCAGTCTAGGAAGATCATCAGTTCACACATTTTACGAGGCCATATGTGAAATTTCTCCTCTCTATTCACTTGGTCACCACTTCAGCATATTTCATATTAGGTTATGAATCAACTAAGTCTTCTTATCCCTTCTTTGCAACTAGGGTTTCAATACTTAATTGCTTAGTTTGCTTGGATCTATATTGCACTTAATTCATTATTTATTTACTTTTGTAATAATAATCAGATCAAGCATATATTTCCATATTTCACTTAATCATTTTGATGAACCTGAATTTGATCTAAACACTCTTAGGGTCCTCATATTTCTATTTCTTATATCTTCCTAGGATCCTTTAATCATGAGTATCTCTATTAATTATTTCATTCTCATTCATCCTGAATTAAGATATAAAATCATAACTCTCCTAATTACTACTCACATTCCTGTTGATATTCATCCGTACTTAGTATATAACACATTTGCAAATGCATTTTCTCAAAGATATTACTTTTTATAAAATTTTAATTTTGATTTTATTATTTTCAACAATACTACACCTCTACACATCATGATTCACATTTATAATTTCGGTGTTAAACATACTCTAATCGATAATGGATATGAACTCAATATTTGTCCTATTTCATTCCTTGAAAATCTTGGAATTTTTTCTACTAATGTTAGTCTGTCATCTCTTTATCTTCATGCTTATGATGGCTCTATTCATTCATGCATAGGTGACATTACTTTTCCTATCACAGTTGTGTAAAAAAATATTAATACAGTTTTCTTTGTTATTGACTTCCCAGTTTCATATAATTGTTTACTTGGTAGACCATGGCTTCATGCCATGCTAGCAGTTCCTTCTACGGTACATCGATGTGTCAAATTATTACATGAGGGCATATAATACAAAATCCCCAATGATATTCACACATTTAAATGTTGCAACCATGATCCCAACACTACACTTCCTATTCCAACATTTGCTACCACCGATGAACCATAACCCATGGACACTCTATCCCATTTTCCACCACTTAAAAGGTGTTATTTTCATGATATATACTATCCCACCTACATTGAAACCTCCTCATACTTCTATTACTTCCATGGTTCTTTATCGGGGGCCTATTCGGACATTGGGCGCCATTCCCTCTCCTTAACCTTCTCATGAGAAACCTCCATTCACACGGCCTCCATTTACATGTATAATTTTTAGGAATGACTCTTATTGGGAGCACATTCCCTTTGATCCTAATTGTGCTGTTAATTTATGCACACATGATGGGTTGAATTGGTTGGGCTTTACAATAGATGAAATTTTTCCTCCACCTCATGATCATCATCTCTACCATGAATTTGTTCACAATATTGATTCTTATGGTCTTCGAGTATTTTATCTTACAGTATTACTTACACATGCTCCTTACACTCCACTTACACTCGAGACAATCTTGGTTTGATTAATTTTGGGGATGTTAGGTCCGATCATATTGATATATCATTTCCTATGTCATTTTATCATGTTTTCATTTGTAATGACTCATTTCTTGGCTATTCACAAAATATTACTTATTGGTATGCACATGATTTTTCTTTTCCTCCTTTCATTAATGAAGAATGTGCTATGGGAATGTATAAGTTATGCCTAAATGGCTCTTTACTCGACCAACCCAACATTATTGCTTATCAAGTCTTAGATGTTTCACCATTCGGATTTGACCATGAAAATGACGACATTTTAGATGAAGTTACTTGATCACTCTTAGTACACACTTGGGGGGTATCACATTATTTCTTCCCCTCACACCTCCAAACATTATTAGCTTTCATACATATTACACATACTTCATCTAGTCTTTTACATTCATCATACATGTCTTGATACATTTGTATCGTCATTACCTGATAACACATTTTCATGCTTTGGTTCACACTTGACTGTTGAGGGCATGCTATACACATGAACCTCACACACTACACATTTCATTACACATTATACTACACCTCATATTACACATGAAAAACTTCACAATACATACTTCTCATACATATTTATCACAATATAACCAACACACTTGTGACACATTCTTACTCAACATACTTATAATACACTTTTCTCATGCATATCTATCAATACAAACTCAACACAATAACAACACATACTCCTTGTGAATTTTTAGCACAACATATGACACATTCGACATCTCTACAACATACGATCCACTTAACACTTTCACAACATACCTCTCTCTTGCATAAAATAAACACCTCTTACTCAATCTACATGATTCACAACACATGAAACTACACACTCAACACAACAAAACCAACATGAAATCCCTCTATTCCATGAACATTCAACACACCGCTTTATACATTCAACAAATATTTCAACATACTCATGAAACATTACATGCTGCACTACACACTTAAATACATATTCATAACTATATAATCAACATGATTACACCACGTTATTTCTAGTGAACATCCAACAAGTTAAATTACACACTCAATAACATTCAACAACATACTACACTATCAAAACATTTACAACATACAACAAACTCAAAAAATTCACAACATGCTACACAAGTAACACATTAAAAAATCCTTCTCTTATGTGCAAACAACACATTACACATATATCTCTAATGTATCACCTCTAGATATGCTCAACCTTGTTTACACTCTTCACATGAAATATAAATGCATGAACTGCTTGAAATTGGGAGATTTGACATCTAGGACTCATGATATGTGTTAAAATAATGCCTCTTTAGGCTGAAACTACTAAGGTACACACCAAAACTTAGTAGCAATGATCTAAATCTCATTAAACTATCCTAACAAGTGTGCAAAACTATTTTCACCAAAAATTGCACCCTTCGAACAATCATTCATGAAAATTATATATTTTGGTCAACGTGGGAATGCCTCCAAGTGTGGGACTTGTGACTTGAGATAGACATCTAGAGAATGTTGACTTCCTTTATTTTGTGGATAAGGAGAATATGTGGAATACAACCTAATCTAATTCCAACACTATTCTTAAGCTAGTTTACTCTAAAACATCCAAGGAACTAGGGAGAGGGAGATAGGGAGAGAGATATGAAGATAATGAATCTTAAGCTAAAAGTGTGGTGATAGCACAAGAAGAAATGTTGAACTTCCTCAATTCTAAGTGACATAAATGAAAGTTCACAAAAATAGACCATGAAGCTGCACACAATTCTAACTTAAGTGAAAGAATATAAACTATGCAAGAGAGCAAAGGTATTCAAACCAAACACAAAGTATTTGAAGGAAAGAGACAAACCACATTTACATTAATTGATTATTTAAAATTTACATGCAGAGACAAGGCAAGAAAATATCCATTTGCAAGTTATAGACACATAAAGTATAATATTTTGAGATCTCTAAAGGAAGGCATAGAAAATGATAAGGCGGGAAAAATAGGAGAATAACCCTTACAATGTGCGCAAATACTTACATTTATACCATTCATAGAAGGGAGAAGAGAAAGATAAGAAAGAAGAAATGATGGCCATGTTGGAGCACTAAAATTTTGAAACAATGCTTGACAAACATGGGTGCCATGATTCTTTACAGAGTTAACTTATAGTATAGATATGGGTTCTATTAGAGGAGAGCTAATAACCATAACATGGTACCTTGATTATATCACACACCATCATACCATGTAAAAAGACACCACACTTCATTAAATTTTTGTGGGTAGAATAGTTGGTCATTTTGTTTAGGAAAAAACACAACTTTGATATCTTATGTGGAAGTTTTATGTTTTGATGATTTATCATAGATTTACTTTGACTTTCCATGTTTCTTGAATGATGAGAAGAGAATCCTTTACTTGGTGGTTTTTGAGTGTTTCTAAACTTCACCATCTGATGTTATTTTAATTTCGTGGAGGTATTTCTCTCTTCATTTCCATGTGGCACCATACTAATAGATATGTTTCTTTTTTCATGGAATTAAAAATCCATGACACATTATGATTTGTGAAACTCACAGAACACTAGTATAGTGTTTTACGGTTTTCGATCTTAGCCATTTCAAATTTTCTTTTTCTTACTTGCATGGGTCTTCAAAATTTGTACACCGTAACTTCTAACTTAGTGGATTTATATTTGATTCCACATAATTATAAAACTCCATGGAATTTTATCTCTTCCAAGTCCATGTGAGACTATGTTTCCATTTCACATAGTGTTAATTTATTTTTCACTTCTTTCACTTCATGGATTATGTACTTAGTTGATTTCTCATTTCTACAAGACTAAATGATCATGTGGTGATATAATTTACCTTTGACCCAATATTAATGATTTCCTTAATGCCACAAAGGTCTAAAAGACTCCGTAAAACACTAACTCTATCATAACCTACCTAAGTCCTGAGTGCTTATTTATTTGATTCCATGGGTTAGGAGAACCCATGGGACACTACATCTCCTACATTTCGTGGAACACTAAATTAGTTTTTCATATATTTATTGAGAAAAATGTGGCTAAGTCCACTTCTTATAAGTCATTCAAAATTACTTGGGGTGTAATTTTGGACAACTGTCACTTCTATACAAACATATAGAGAATAGGTATTTTGTAGAATAAATAATATAAATCTTGTCTCTATTTGTGTTATGTTATATGATGTGCATTTATTCAATTTATGTAGATACACATATGATCACAAGTTTGGTGTGATCAAATTTCTGAGGAAAACAAAAAACTACATAAGTGGAAGACCCTTGTGTGAATCATGAAAATTTTTAATAGTGACACATTTGGATGTAGAAAATATGTATGGTTGTGGGAAAAAAAAGAGGGAATGTAAAATAAAGATAAAGATATTTCCTCACTGTTTGTTTCCTTATTCATGTATAAATTTTGTCAAAAAGGAACGTTCCTACAAGAAACATTATATAAGTTTGATGTTCGAGAAAATTGACTTGGAGAAGAAGATTTCTATTTGAGTGATGTAGAAGAATAAGAGAATGAAGAAACTCAAAGTGATGATCATCCTTCTTGTCGGGATTTTGTGTTTTTGAAAATACTTAGAGGTCTTAAGGAGGAATTGAGAATCATTTCAAGCAGGTAAGAAGGTTTGAAAAATTTAATTTCTCCATGATTACATTTCCCTCCAAAATGGGATTCTAATTTATAAAGTACCTAAATAATGAAAATGTGACTTGATAAAGGTTTTCAAATAATGGAAAGGAGTTTAAAGGATGTTTAAAATATATGAGGATGAAATAGGTCCCAGGATGTAGTTTATGTCAAAAATGTCTTAAAATGTTGAAAATGATGATATTATTCCTATAATGGCCATGTAATTAGAAATGTAAGTCTTAAGAAGTTGGTTAGGGTTGTGAAGTGGAGAAAAAGAAGAGAAATTTTAATGGGACCTAGTTGGAAACAAATTCCCAAGGAAAGGAAGGAGGATGTAGGAGGAGAGGATCTGATAGAGATAGGAGAAGAGCCATGTATTTTAAATAATGAATAAAAGCGTGAAAACTCAATTTTGTATGAGTTTGTATGTTATTATATTTATAATGAATTTTATGATGGCATTTATGTAATTGATATGTATTAATCATTCTTTAGGGATATGTAAAGATTGTTCAGAGCCCATTAAGTAGTTTATGGAGGTTGGAGATGGTGAATATTAGGTGTGAAGTTCTATTTGGAAATTTTTATGATTAATTCTTTCTTATTGGGTTATTAGGAGACCTTAGCTAGGGTTTGAGAGTTGAAGGTGAAAATCAATTAATCTTATCATGGAACTTGGTATAAATGATGCTCAGGAAGTCCTTTAAGATATTTAAAAGGAATTTTGTAATTTCATTGGATGCATCCAAAGTGATTTGTCACGATCTAGGGAAATCTCAAGGCACACGATTAGAAACCTAATATGAAGGGTCCATTTACAAAGAAAATAGTGGTTATGTTTTTCATTCAATCTTGGAACTTTGAACCCAGAAAGAACATGTCAATGGGTATCTTGAAACACCTTCACTTTATCATGAAACCATATGCAATGGAAATTATGTTTAAAAATATCTAAAACTAGGGCTAGAAGGAAGGTTGTGAGCCAAGAGAGAGGAAAGGTGATAGGAAGAATAGGACACCTCACCATGTTTTCCATAATGGGTATTTAAATTTTTCTTACGTCTTGATGGGTAGTTCTAGATGATTTTAACCATGAAGCTAACATGATCCATTGTCTTAAGGGCACCTAGAAGCTAATTTAGGGTAGAAAGGTCAAGTTTGATGATTTGATGCCTTTTGAGGCAAGTTTATAATGGATATAACATTGTGTGGTGTGTATTAAACAATGAAAATAATTGGAAGTAGTCTTTGAATTCTAAAGAATCTAATTTTTCTCCATTTGGACTTAGAGCTAGTGAAGAGAGAAGGACAATTTTGAGAATATGGATAAGATGGTTGTTACCTTGATTATGAATCATTTACAAAGGTATATTTAGCATGGATTAAGATGTTGAAACATGGTTAAGATGTTGAAAGTTGAAGGAAAGTAAGAATTGACAAAATTTCTTTTTCATAATAAGAGATCCATTATAGAGATAATTTGATATTGTTGAGGGTACAAAGACTGTGTGAAACAAGTAAATACAAATGAATAAGCCATTCAAGGAGGTAAAGAGAAAAAATTACATATTTAAGCCATTTTAGGATACCTAGAGTGATCCTTTTTGCAGAACATGTTGAGTGAAGTTGTTGATCTCTAATTGAGTTTGAATTTATTTTGGAATGTATTATCCCTATGCATCATCTAGTATCTAAGCGTGAAGCCTCTTATGATGAATGAATGTGATTTTGAGCCTTGAATATTGCATCGTTCTTTGAATTTCATTGAAGAAAGTTAAGTTTTGAAGAATGAATCTTTCTTAGTCTTTGTAAGTATAAGTAATACAAATCCTATATGTTTGAATCTTCTTCATAATTTGGGAGATTTGATTCTTGAATCTTCTAGTTTATCATTGAATGAATTAATTTTGATGTGATCTTATGCATGTGTGTACCTAACAAGTGGTGAAATGATGAATGGTTGATAAGTTGAGAAGCTAAGAGAGTAACTTGTTCAAAAGAGACAAGATGAAGTGTTGGTAATCTTAGTAAATCATCTAAGGAAAGGAGAAGACCTATAGTATTGAAGCTATTAGAAAATACCAAGAGATTAGGGTGTAAGAGACATAAGAAAGGGATTACAAATATCAATAGACCAAGGTGAAAGATACCTGGGAAAAGATATTAAAGAGAGATTGAGAAAAGACATGGGAAACAAATTCAAGGACTTAGAAGAAGGAAAATTCCATAGAAAAGTGAAGGAAAGCACAAGAAGGAAAGAGTTACTCTCAGAAGAAGAGATAAAGGAGGAAAAAGAAAGGATTAAGAAGTTGGAATCCATGATAAAGACCATGATGGAAGAGAAGGTCCAAGAGTTTGGATGGAAGTTGAAAAAGAAGATAAAGTGGCCTATTAAGCTACTTATGGAGAAGAAGAAGAGGAAAAAGATGATTGCTTTGGAAAAATAAATGGTGAAAGATGCTCACGAGAATGATGACGGAAAATGAAATACCATGTGAAGAAGAGTTTGAGAAGAGAGTTCTCATTGAAGAGAACATGGAAGAGAAGAAGGAAATGTCTATGAAGAAGATTCTCATGGGGGCCTTATGGGCTCTTGTTTTGTTATCTAACTCCATGTTTGAGTGTGTGCTTGCAGGTATAAAGACAACTGTGATGAAGGTAAAAGAAAATACCTCAAGGTGGATGAAAAAAGATTCAAATGAAGCACCCTTGAATGAAGATGAAGCTAAAAGAGAACAAGTACAATTGGTATAGAAAGCAAGGATAAAGTGGAAGAATTTGAGCCTAATCAAGAGGAATATGAAGATCAAATTCCATTCTATAAGTTATGGGAAAGTTTATTAGAAGAAGAAAAAACATCTAGTGAGAAAAGAAAGACTACTAATAATGGAACATTGAAGATGAAACATATTGTACAAGTTGGAGAAGAAGATGATAGAGGTTTGAAAATTATTCCTAGTGAAGAAAAGAGAAAAATGGGATGTAATAAGAACAAGCACCAAGTTTCTCATTCAAAAGAGTGCATAAACCATGATATATTATTCATAAGTTGTTTGGGAGAAAAACTATGAATAGGAATGTGATGAAAGTGGAATATGCAAGAAAAGGGCAGGTGTACCAAGACTTTAAGTCAAGTATAAAAAATAATGAGAGGGAAGGAGCTAATAAAGAACAAATTTCAGGCTACAAATGCAACCAAGTAGCTGATATGAAGACAAAAACTCAGCTAAAGCATATGGTAATTAAGAAATAGATAGTCAAGAAAAAGAAACATATGAATATACCCCAAGAATGCATGAAGAAAGAGGGAAATTCTAGTTTTTAAGAACAAGATAGGATGAAAGAATCATACCAAGTCTGGAAACCAAGAAGCTTAAAGGGTAATGAACAAATTCATGAAGAAGGAATTAGCAAAATTCAAGGTAACCAAGTGGCTTATGGAAAATTTGATGATATGATAGATCATGGTGAATTGAGAGCATTAAATGTAGCAATGAAATGGGAACAAAAATCTTTCAAACATATGTATGAGAAGATAAATGGAAGATTGGTGAATGGTCCTACACAAGTAAAGAAGGAACATGGAGAGAGGGTGAAGATTATGCAAAGCGTAGACACAAAATCATGCACTTTGGGTAATTATCTAGTATTGACTGCATACTACTATTCATATGATTCCTAAGTAAGAAAAGTACTAATTAATTGACATCTTTGGCCATATTTTCTTTCTTTCTGTTACCACTTTTGGTGTTACACACCTTCTTGCTCGATTTGACCTCACGATGCTTCAGTTTCTATGAGTCTTGACAATAATTCCTAACCAGGATGCCATCGTCAGGTGCTCCCATCTCCTCTAGGTTCCCCTAACCCCTTTGTACTTTACTCACATCTTTTGGGTCCTTTCTATCCATTAAAGCATCTTATATTTTTGGTAGTTGGCCTTTTTGTGGTTAATTACAAAATTCAAGCAAATGAATCATATAAATATATAGTTATGTGATCATAATAAAGGACCAAACACTAAGCATTATGTATCACCACCTAAGGTTGCATCTAACGGCTATTCAAGAGCATTCAAGCATCAATTATAGCATCCATTTAAGAGCAAGGGACTACATTCTTCTACATACACTTCATAGGAGGGGAAGTTCATTCTATTCCAAGCACACATCTAGTTATTCACTCGTTATCAAGTGTGACACGCATAAGAGCCACCTAGGGCATGATTATGTGCACAAAAACACCTAAAACTACATTGGGTATGAAATTTAGTGCTTGTAAATTCACTCTTTTAACAAGTGAGGACATTTCAAGCTGTCATTTTACATCTTCATTTTTAGGATTTGATGTCTCTACGAGGTTTTGCAGTGGAATATTTATTATAGATTATTTGTGACCTCGGTGAACATTATGTGACATACTAGTAATAAAAGGTGAAGGACATAGAACACCTTATGACCATCCGAGAGGAGGTTTTATGAGCATTTTAGTAGACATAGATGCCCAAAAATAGGTCTAGGGTGCCATGCAGACGCCCTTATCCCTCTATAGATGCCCGGTCTAGGAAGATTGTCACTCACACATTTTTCGGGGCTTTGTGCAGTTCTCCCTCTCTGCTCATCCGGTCATCACTTTAGCACAGTTGATTCGGTTATGAATCAACTAAGTCTTCTTATCCCTTCTTTGCAACTAGGTTTTCAATACTTGATTACTTATTTTCCTGGATCTATATTACACTTAATTAATTAATTATTTACTACTGCAATAGTAATCAGATTAGGCATATATTTCCATATTTTTATTAATCACAAAGAATGATTACCGTGACAGCCCCAAATTTGATAAGGCAGTTAGAGAAGAGGATGCTCTCATGTTGAGAGAGGAAATATATATGATTGAAGAATTATTTAACTCTTCAGAGAAGATAGAAACAAGGAATGAAAACAAGGTGAGTAAATTTGATGATTTGATAATTGATAATGATTATTGTGTGAAATAATTCCTTGAAATTGTACCAAATGAATCTACTAGTGCATTTGAGAAGCAAAATACAAGAAAAGGTAAATGGATAGATGAGCATGGTGAAGAAAAGAGGTATGATGATCAATTTTGCAAAAGTGAATTAGAAGAAATATTACAAGATTTAATTGATGTAATGGAAAAGGAAGAGAAGAGTGAATCTATGGCTGAGAGAGGAAGGATTTCTTAGTCAAATATTGATCAAAATGAAAAAAACAAGAAATAGATACATGTTTAGGACAACTTGAAATGGTGAATAATGAGAAGAAACAAGAAAATAGGTAAGAAAATTCAAATTATAGCAAAGAAAAAGATGGGTACATGATGAGAGAAATATATATAGATATGAAGAACAACATGGGAGATACATAAAAGTATATTTTTTCTATTGTATTTTTTTGTATGCAAGTATAAAGAACGAAGGCATGAAGATGATGGAAGTGAAGATGGAACTCAAGAAGAAGAGAAAATTGTTAAAGAAAATGCAAAGAGAAATACTACTACATGTAACTCAAGTGGACATGAAAGAAGCAATAAAAAATAAAGGGAAGGAAAAGACTAAGGACAAGCAAAAATGATGAAGAATCAACCATGAAAACAAAGGACATGGTCAATTTTCTCCACTTTTAGAGTATGATGTAGGAGCATAAGAGAATGAAGAACCTCAAAGTGATGATCATCCTTATTTTCATGATTTTGGGTTGTTGGAAAGACTTAGAGGTCTTAGGGAGGCATTGTGAATCATTTCAAGCAAGTGGGAAGGTTTGAAAATTTGAATTTCTCCATGATTGTATTTTCCCTCCAAAATGGGATTCAAATTTATAAAGCATATAAAGAGTGAAAATGTGACTTGACAAAGGTTGTCAAAGAATGAAAAGGAGTTTAAAGTATGTTTAAAGTGTGTGAGGGTTAAATATCTCCTAGGATGTAGTTTAAGTTCATAAACGTCTAAAAATATTGAAAATTATGATATTATGCCTATAATGGCCATGTAATGAGCAATGTAAGTCTTAAGAAGTTTGTTAGGGTTGTGGAGTGGAGAAAAGAAGAGATAAATTCAAATGGGAGTTATTTGAAAACACATTCCTTGAGGAAAGGAAGAAGGATGCAGGAGGACATGCTTTGATAGAGATAAGAGAAGAGTCATGTATTGTAAATAATGAATAAAAGAGTGAAAAATCAGTTTTGCATGAGTTTGTATGTTATTATATTTAACATGAATTTGGTGATGGCATTTATGGATTTTATATGTAGTAATCATTCTTCAGGACATTTAAAGATTTTTGGAGCTCATAAAGTAGTTTATGGAGGTTGGAGATGGTAAACCTTGTTCCTATCTTGAGAATTAGGATATTGGGTGTGTGTGCCTTTATGTTTGTGTTGTTTGAGTTGTGATTATTTGATGGATTCATCTAGTGGAAGTCTTGTTGTAGAAGAGAACTTAATGAGTTTACCTAAAATTTGAAGCTACTTACTCTATTCTCCTTTGTGAGTATGTTTTCTTGATGAAACATGCAAACATGTTGTGATTACAAAGCTGTGTGAAGCATATTTGTTTGATTGGATGAGCTCGATAATAATGAACATGCAATAGAGATTAAATTAGATATGTTAGAGTGTGTACAACCTATGATAAGGTGTCTAAGAAGTATACTAAGCATAAATCATGTAGTCAAGGAGATAAACTTAGGTTACCCTGTTTTAGTTGAGGAAGTTTATGACTAAGAAACAACGTGTTATTGAAGAAGCTTGGGAAAGGTCCTTGTATGTACCCAAAATTGTAAGTCTTTGTCTTTGCGGAGCAGTGTAATAAGTGCCCCAATGATGATACAGTCTCTTCGCAAGGTGTTCGGGATCGAGAAAAGCCTTACGGATATGCGTTAACATCCCGCTTAGCCCCGTGTGCTTTGTTTTCCCTATTTTTCCTCTTTTCTTGGCTTTTGGTCTTCTTGATGTGAACCGCCGCCGCCTGCTGCAGGCGGCGGTCTCGTGACCGCCTCCCTGACAGGCGGCGGTCTGTATGCCGCCGCCAGCAAGGCGGCGGTCCGTGCGCGTTTTCGAGCGTGCTTTTGGACGGAACGCACGCAAAGATCAACGACTCACCGGCTTTTCTTGCCGACTTAAGCTTGCATTAATGTTTTTGGTCCCCTGGAATAGTGTTTTTCTTTTGTTTAATGTTTAGGAGTTCAGTTTGGATTTGATCTTTGCATGTTTGGATTCCTATAAATGCATGGTTTGTGCACATGCAAATGGCCCCTGATTTTAGTTCTGAATTTTGCTCCAAAGTTTGTTTTAAATTTCTTGTTGCAGTAGATTTAGTTTTCCTTTGCTTAGGTTTCTAGTTTTCCATTGAGTGCCTTGGTTAGTTTTGTATTGCAGCTGGTAAGCCACATATCCAACTTGTGCAAGTGCAAACATCATTTGGGCCACCATTTTCAATCCAATCTTCATGTTTTCAGTACCATGGTCGTTTTAGTTTGCTTAGGATTGGTAGAACAGTTTATTGCAGGTTTGTTTTAGCTTTATGTTACTGTTGGTAAGCCACAGACCCAACTTGTGCAGACAGCATTATTGTTTTGGAGTAGAACGGTCTAGGTAGCCATTAAAGTTGCAGGTTTTGCTCTTCATACAGGCTAGTCTCAGGTTCTGGACGCTCTTTGTTGCATGATTCGCAGTAGACCCCGCTAGGAATTGCATAGGCCAAGCTCTGTACTCTTGTGCTATCCCTCTCCTATCCGCATTCTATTCTGTCTGCATTTTGAAGGCTGTCCATTGATCCAAATACTTATTCCTGTTGATGCAAGCATTTCACGCTTTTCTGGATTCACGTGAGCACAAAGAACGTGGAGATCATACTGAGGGGACAAGAACATACACACCGTCGGATTCGCCACTGTTCTGCGAAATCCAGGTTCAATCTTTCAAAGTTTTAATTAGAACTTATCAAATAGAATAGTTAATCACTTTATTTCAGTCATTTCCATTCTCGATATTGCCAGGGAAGTTGTGGGGATTGATAGTTTCTGAGAAACTATGATTCATTCCTCACTTCTGAGGTAGGATCGAGAATCTTGCAGATAGATTAGTTATTTCCTTGTTTAGAATAGATATACGAAATTGCACAGACAAATAGCTACACTCGGCTATTTTGTTTGTTTTACGTTGTTAGTTTAGTTATCAATTCTAAATATTTTAAATAGCTGCTTTCTTATAAATTGCCAGAAAATACAAAAAGAAATTATATATGTTAGAAGTACACTTAGTTTTTACTTTATCATAGTTTGTTTCATTACTGCTTTTGTATGACAATTACGGGACCTAGGGAGCCCAGGGAATACATTTTCGAGCCAATTGTGCCCCAGCCCAATACCGTAGTGGCAATAACTGATATTGACCAAAACCTTAGGATACAAGTCTTCCAAACAACAACAGACTTCCAACAGATCAGGTCACAGTTGAGAGGGTTAAATATCGAAGACGACCAAGCACATCTGTTTTGGTCAAATCAGCCAAACTACAGGTTATCCTAGAAAACATCCGCATGACTGTAGAAGGATTTGAAAGAGAACAAATATTCGGGTGCGATCCTTTAGTTCCACAGCCAGACACTGGAGACACCCTAGTAGATATAGATACCAGCTTAAGAATCCAAGTCGCTAGAACACTGTGAGGTATTACGAGAAAATCGCACAATTGCTGATTCTAAACATAGAATTTGAAAAGGCTTACGACTCTTTGGATACTAGGGATCGAACTTGATCTCCGTATGACCATAACGGGACCGCAACAACCAAGAGTCTATGGTTGTGATCCCAGATCCCATGACCCAACGAGTCCACAAGTCGGTTAGATATAGACACCGGCCTACGCACACTAGTATTTCGGTCTACCCGATTCCACCTATCATTATTCGAACACTATCCCTACTAGATATAGCAGTTAACGAAGCTAGGGAATTCTGGACTAGGCCAGAAAATCGTCCATAGAGTCGACTATTTTCATTGTCCGCCATATGACCTTATCAGGAGATATATACGAAACAATCCCAGGTCACTTCCCACGTATTCCGCAGCCCATAGATCGAATCACGCCAGAGCTCGATATTGATTGGAGCCTTCGAGCAGTCATCCTCGCTGATCGATCTATCACACCAGTCCAAGTAAGAAGGGCCTTCTTTGCCTTAGATTCGCAAATACCATTAGTGCGTGTCGAAGACATTAGATTGCCTAACTAGCTTGCCAGCATATTCTACCCCCACCGGCTGTCTCGGCACGACCTCGGGAGGTCGGGTACGCAGAAGAGTTACTTGTCGATTCTCACGCTCGCCTGTCACTTTTCCGACGTACAAAATTGGTGAACCCGACGTGAAACAAGCAATTCTTTCACCTTCTCTTTGAGAAGTTTCATCTTCTCCAAATCACCTTCGCTCCTTCCCATTATTCTGCGGGTATTCATATACCCCCCGAATATGTCGGGATTCGATGCATACGGCAGACCCCTCTTGGGTCTTGAGGCATACTACGCCCAACAGAATAGGCAATCATCACCCTCACTCTCAATGTGGGGCGACAACTATTCAACTAACCAATTGTCAACACAAACACCAAGGACTAGATATAACTCGTCCTTTCAAACAGAGGGGTTGGAGCAAATTGCTCAAACACAAACAGAGCCTTCAGGCTCAAACAATATGACATTGACTGGAGAATCTGCTTCATCTCCTCAGGTGTTACTTAGACCACATATTAGTAGACAATCGGATCCATACCTGGTCTTGGATGATGGACAATCAATACCTTATCCTAGGAGTGAACAACGCTCCCGGGGTATGTACCCACCTATAGGAGGTTTACAAGTACAACCTGAGACCCATTTTCAAGAAAATACCTCTACAGGAAATATTCTTGGAGAAACTTGGCAAGATAGCAATCAGTTCATGACAGGCTATCACATGCCTATACAACACCGGGATATACAACAAACGCCACCAAGGCACGATATCATGGCTTCACCAAACGAAGTCATTTCAAATCTAATGGAAAAGGTTAGAGGATTAGAACTTGCCCAAGCAAGTCAAAATTCAAGAATCATACAAACAGGGAATTCCAATCCTCCGCACCATCCTAGCCAAGTAGATCTCCTCACAGGAGTAGGCACACTGGGTATGACTCCTCAATATTCACAACAAGTACCAACTAGACCCACTATCGCCAGTACTGTTCCTCTAGGTCCAGTGCAAAGCAATCCATTCCTGGATAGTACCCCTTCGTACTTAAACATGTACTCCAAATCACCACAAGGGGATTTGTACTCATCCCCCGGCATGTTTACTCAAATACAAGGATTGCCTTATGCCCCCGCTAACGCGTACGTTACGCCATATCAACAACCCGTTCCGCCACCACCTCCTCAACAGGCACCATCAATGGTTGAGACGTATGCAATAGGGACTTATTCGGAATATTTAAAAGAGCCCTTAGATTTCGCCATACGAAGCGTTATGCTTCCAAGGCCTCTTCCCGATTTGCCTAAATACAAAGGAGAAGGAGATCCGAATGCGCATATCAAAGCTTACGCTACAGCCATTCGTGAATTACTCCCATGGGATGGGGTTGTTGCTAAAATATTCCCTAAGACATTGGAGGGCATTGCTCTTGATTGGTATTACAGAATACCCGAGGCTTCCATACATTCATTCAAACAACTCGTGTCTGAGTTCATCAAAGCCTTCGACATGAACAAACTACTAAGGACAGGAATCAGGGAGTTCTTGCACATCAAGCAAGAACATAACGAATCTGTCGCCCATTTCATCCAAAGGTGGCGCACAGTCCTTTATTCCTCGGCAAGCGCTCCAAACATGGATCAGATGGAACTATGCGATTTATTCCTTCATTCTCTTAGCAGAGAGGTGAAGGAAGAAGTCCAGAAGTTCCCACTAAGGACTTATGACGAAGTACTTGAGAGCGCTCTGCGAATTGATCAAGCAGCGATAGATAGTGGCCGTAAGACGTATGGAACAAACGGGAGGTTAATCACCTCTACTCAAAATATTACAACCACCACAAACGTCAATCAAGGACCCAAAATCCTCAACAAAAATCGTGGGGTAACAACGGATGGGGTAACTGACCAGCCCAAGAGGGTAAATGTCATTAATACTCCGTCGCAAACAAACAACCAAAGAAACAACAATTTTACCCCGACGATCAATACGGTGGATTTTAATAATCCACAACAACAACGGCGAAATCCCATGCAAGGACCAAGCCAAAACTCATTTGGTTACCAAAACCAAAGTCAAAACCAAAAACAACAATTCCAAAACTTTGGTCCTAATAGGCAACAGTTTGACCGGAATTTTAGGCCACAATACACACCAAACCAACAAAACGGGAATTATAATCCCAATTCTTATTGTGGTTTCCATAAAATTCAAGGGCATGACACTAGAACGTGTCGTGATTACAACAAATTCATGCAACGCTTGCCAAATGAACAAAAACAATTTTTTATGGATATGTTCTTAGCAGATCCTACGTCGCCAACGCAAATACCTTCGCAGGGGCAGTTTCCCCTCAGAATGCCCCTCTCAAGATCTTTAATGATCCACTCCCAAATCATGATAGCGATAGGTTAAAACCAACTGGAACAAACAAAGGTGTAATAACAGGAAATAACGATCACGAGGCCTCAACCTCGCTAAATCCGTTGGTCGCGCCACAACTAGGAAGTCAACCACGACCTAAGGTAGTTGGATTAGTAGAGTTAGATTCCGATTTACCCGTTGAAGCAATTACAAGGACACGAGAATATTTCTCTCAATCAAGTCCTAGCCATCTGCCGGAAGCAGATAATGTCCAACAAACCATAGCAAAACCTATGGGTGCTTACGATCTAATTAATGATCTAACAAAAACCTTCTCGCATATTTCATTCCTTGATTTACTAAAGAATTCCCCTGCTCATAGGGCTGCTCTTTTAGAGGCGTTAGGTTTGGGTCATTTAATTAGTATCACTCCACCACCAGAAGCACAAGTAAATCATATAGATTTTGATGTTTATCCTCGGGACAAGCGAGAGAGGGATGTCGAATTCATATTCGAAATAAGTAAAATGCCTACGGATCATTGAGATCGCGCGCCGAGGCGATCCAGCCCTACACTTGCAAGTACAAGTTTATAATAACTATGTAAAACGGGCAATGGTTGATGACGGGGCTGCAGTTAACATAGTCCCTTTCTCTTTTCTCCAAAAATTGGGATATGGAGAAACAAACTGTTCTACTACACGAAATACCTTGAGAGGCTACGATAGCCTTAAAGCCACATCGATAGGAACTATAATATTACCGGTCACCTTAGGACCTAAAACAATCCTAACTGAGTTTTATATTATAGATCGGGAAACCAATTATAATATGATCCTCGGCCGACCATGGATTCACCGCATGAAAGCAATCCCTTCCACGCTATTTCAAGAAGTAAGATTCCTGCATCTAGGAAGGGTATTTGTAGCCAAAGGCGATCCAAAGCCATTTGACGTACACCTAGCTGATTTAAAGAAGAGACCAGGTGTACACTCAGAATTCGAACTGCCAACAAACCAACTTAACAAACCCTCCGACTCAAAGCCAGAGGAAAAGTTGATACCTACAACGGATCTTGAAACTACCAACATAGTCCAAACAATTCCAAAAGGTAAAACTAAAGAGACAGTATCATTAGAGACTACTGCGAAGATCATTGAATTAATAGAACAAGATTCACCAATATTCTTACCATTCGATTCAGTAGGCATAGGATTTTCCTTAGGTGTTGGTTCCTTGCCAGCAGAAGATCTCTGTATGGTAGAAGTAGAGTATGCAAACACAGCAGATACACCTACATCCATACTCCCAGCTAAGTATTGGACTCTCCATTTCGATGGAGCTAAATGCCGTTATGGAGCGGGGGCAGGTATAATTCTTACCTCGCCCGAAGAGAAGGTCCTCCCATTCTCTTTTAAATTAAACTTTGAATGTACAAACAACGGCGCTGAATACGAAGCCCTCCTCCTTGGCCTTACCTTAGCCAAAAGAATTGGTATTGATAATATCAGAGTTTTAGGAGACTCGCAATTAGTTGCAAACCAAGTTTCAGAGGTATACGAAACTAAAGCCGAACACTTGCAACTTTACAAAAACGCTGTATTAGATTTAAGCAAAGCGTTCAACTTCATATCCATTGAAGCAATTCCACGAGAGAAGAATCTTCTCGCCGATTCGATAGCAACTTCGGCATCACGCTTCACTCCAAGCAATGAGCTAGAAGATACTCATTTCACGGTATCCATTCGTAACGAACCATTAATAAAAACGATGATGGATCCTCTTTCAAACGGAAGTGAATCTACCATCCTAGACCATGTTGGAAATGATGCGGCTACTTTGGATTACTTAAATGCCCTTGCAGCATTACATCTCTCCTATCACACGCTGGATTTATCCCTGATCCCGCATTCATCTTCCTACTTCGGAAATCCCGTAACGAATCTTCCCTCGCAAAAAGAACCTAATATATACGTGGTGGAAAACGGGGATGATATAGATCTACCTCCGGCACCACCAGAGTTCGAAGAGGGTAATGCCTCTTTAATTGAAGAAACAATCGATGTCAACATCGGAACGGAAGATGAACCAAGAGTTTTAAAGTTAGGTTCTTCATTAACCCCAGAGGAAGTAGAGATACATACTCGGGTTCTCAGAGAACATCAGAAGGCATTTGCATTTAATTACAAAGAGATGACCGGAGTCGCACCCCACATTGCGGTGCACAACCTTGTCACTAGATCAGATGCAAAGCCTATTAAACAGAAATCAAGACCCATGAAACCCAAAGTAGCTCTCATGGTAAAAGAGGAGGTGATGAAACTCCTTCAAGTAGGATTCATCAAGCCAGTTGACTACTCCCAATGGGTATCCAACATCGTTCCCGTTCTCAAGAAGAATGGAAAGATACGCATCTGCATAGATTTTCGAGATATCAACAAAGCTTGCCCTAAGGACGACTTCCCATTACCATCCATAGACGTTATTGTTGATGCAACAGCAGGTTTTGAACTCTTGTCTCTCATGGATGGATTCTCGGGATACAATCAAATCAAAATATCCGAGCAAGATCAAGCTAAAACCACGTTTATAACTCCTTGGGGAACCTATTGCTACGCTGTTATGCCATTCGGTCTCAAGAACGCTGGTGCTACGTACCAGCGGGCCATGACATACATATTTCATGATTTAATCCATAAAATTGTGGAATCCTATGTAGATGACTTGTTGGCTAAGGCCAAGAAGCGTTGTGACCATCCTGAAGTGCTCCGCATCATCCTTTCACGCCTAATAGAATACGGGGTTACCCTAAACCCAGAGAAATGCGTCTTCGGTGTAACGGCAGGAAAGCTCCTAGGTTACATCATTTCGTCACGAGGGATTGATGTTGATCCAGCCAAAATTCGGGCTGTCCTCGAAATGGTCCCACCCTCGAGTGAATCTGGAATCAGATCATTTCTCGGGAAGTTGGGTGCAATCCGGAGATTTATCCCAGATCTAAGCTTCGCCGTTCATCCAATCAACAATTTACTCAAGAAGGACTATAGCATTAATTGGACTGAAGATTGCAATGAAGCTTTTGATGCTGTCAAGCGTTTCTTGTTATCACCGCCTACGCTAATGCCACCAAAGCTAGATCGCCCTTTAATTTTGTACTCACGGGCTACCGATGTTTCGTTAGCTTGTATGCTAGCCCAAGAAGACGATGACAAGAGAGAGCGTGCAATTTATTTCATTAGCCGAACATTGCTCGACTACGAAACGCGCTATACACAAGCGGAGCGAGAATGTCTTGCCATAGTCTTTGCTACTAAACGCCTAAGACACTACATGCTAAATCAAGAAACAAGGGTCATAGTAAAGACGGACCATTTACGGACTTTTCTCACACAAGGGTCCTTGTCCAAAAAAGCTGGACGTTTTATAACCTTAATGGGAGAGTTCGAATTAACTTTTGTAAACCAGAAGTCAGTTAAAGGACAAATCATTGCAGATTGGTTAGCTGATAACCCGCTAGACGGAGGCGATTTAGTAGACTTAGACTTTCCAGATGAATGTGTTTACTACGTCGAAACCCGACCTGCTATATCTGAGTGCCCTTGGTACGCTGATATTATTAGTTATATCATGGACCATAAGTACCCAGAAGGAGCTACACCTCAACAAAGAAGACGGTTACGTATTGTCGTAACTAAATACGTCATTATAGAGCAAGTCCTCTATCGGAAAGCATTCGATGGGATGCTCTTAAGGTGTGTCGACACAGAAGAGTCCAAGAAGATTCTCCATGAATCCCATAGCGGTATATGTGGAGGCCACTTCGGTGGCCATGCCACCGCTCGAAAAATACATCGAATGGGCTATTTCTGGCCCACTCTAGAACATGACACAATAGAGTTTGTACGCAGGTGTCATAAATGTCAGGAGTTCTCTCATGAGATCCACATGCCGGCACAAGCTTTGCAACCAATCGTTACCCCATGGCCCTTTTCTACATGGGGCCTAGATTTGATAGGGAAATTCTCTCCCTCGTCCACAGACGGCCACAATTTTATAATCACGGCCACTGAATATTTCACTAAATGGGTAGAGGCCATGCCTCTTACAACTGTACCTGGTTCTGTAATCGCTAAGTTCATTTTGAACCAAATCATTTGCAGGTACGGTATCCCGCAAATCATTATCTCAGATAATGGAACTTCTTTTAAAAATGAAGAGGTTCGTGAATTATGCAACAAATTTAAAATCAGCCATCATACGGCCTCCTTGTACTATCCCCAAGCCAATGGGCAGGCTGAAGCAACAAATAAAACACTGAAAGCCATTCTCCTTAAAACAGTGAAAGAAAACAAGCGGGATTGGCATTTAAAGTTATATCCGGCCTTGTGGGCCCATCGAACTTCAATAAGAACTCCGACAGGAGCAACTCCTTTCTCACTGGTATTTGGGTCAGAAGCAGTTCTCCCACTCGAAGTTGAAATCCCCAGTCTCCGCATTTCGCTACAAGGGATTCTGGATGAGGATGCTTACAGAGAAGCGCGTCTTTCTCAATTAGAAAGCCTCGATGAAACTAGGTTAAATGCTGAACAACGACATAGAGTCTATGCCGACCGGATGTGCCGGCAGTACAACAAGAAGGTCTATGAACGTGACATATACGAAGGTGACCTAGTTCTAAGGTTAGACAGCCGGATCGACAAGAAGACTGGCGAAGGAAGGAAATTCCGGCCCAAATGGTTGGGCCCATACCGAGTCACAAAAGACTACGGAAATGGTGCATACCTCTTATGTACGCTAGAAGGTGAGGAGTTTGGCGAAACAGTCAATTCTCTCCACCTCAAGCGTTTTCTGCGTAGCAAACTAACGCTGCCTATATAACTATCTACATTGCATTTTCATACAAATTAGGATCATTTTGTCCACTTGTTCTTACACAAATTGTGATCAAGGAATCTATTCTCAAAGAAATTTATTTCAAACTCGTGATGTTTCTGGCATAAAGTTCTTTAATCATATCTCTCCATCTTTAACATTATCAAATCACTTCAGAATCTTTTATCAAACAATTTCAGACATGACGAAGTCCTAATGGTAACCATACCAAGATCTGCAAGTTTGTTCTCGCTTTGATTTCTTCTTAGGATAGGTGTCTTGCCTATGGTCTGTTCTAGAAGCTTCATGGTGTCACATCTATCCCATATACGCATCTCTTTGGAAATAAGCATATACTGACAGTTTACTCAGATAGACAAGTCAAGAAGTGATTGAAACAGAAAATTTTATTTTACACATTTCCTTGCCCCACCAACCTTCGGTGATGAGCTTGCGTCTCTTACTAGTGACGTAGGGTTGGGAAAGGATGGAAATGCCCTTACTCGCCTATGCCTTGCCCACGGTGATAAACCCATGCTTCTTACAGGTAGCATGGGGCAAAGTGTAGGGGGTCCTTTAAACAAAGTGAATGTTAAAAAGTCATAAAACAATCAATTCAAACTTTGAGTCAATAAATGAATGAATCAGATGTTCAAAATTCCAAGAGAGTTAAAAATCCTAAAAACCCGATTTTGTCTACTATGTGGCCATCTACGGGTCTAAGTCTGGATAAACCGCAAAGCAAGTCGCACCCAAAACTATGAAGTCATTCAGGTAGAGTAAGCTTGTAGTTCTTAACTTGGTTCCACCAAAGCTTCGCCTGTCTTTTATCACTATCATTTCACCATATTTCATAACTTGCGCCCTTCTTGGCTCTTGGTGATGAGCCCTCGCATCTTACTAGTTGCGTGGAGTTAGGAGTGGGGCAAGTTAATCTGTTCATCATACTGGTTATTTTCATCACTTTGCCAAAACAAATCATGAGATATCCAAAATTGCTCACAGAAGCTAAGATTTAAGATCACAATATATCTACAATATCATGTATCAGCATCATGAAACACAAAAAGAAAACAAACATTTGCACCATCTGTTTTCCATTGCATACATTCTAGAAAGCATATAAAACATACATCGTAGTATACACAAAACAGTTGGAAATAAAGAAAGTAGAATACAAATGACAAGTTTTGATCCAAAACCGACGCATATATATAAATAAATCAAGTTTATATACAATGCCATCATGCGCTAGGCATGGTCAAAACGCTCAAAGAGCCCGTAATACACAAAAGAATGTAACTACAGATACAGAAAGCCAAGTGGCCTCTCAACCCCTGCGCGATCCCGCTGAAGGTGCGCGCCCTCGCCTAGGACTCCGGCTACGCTGGCGCTCTGAATGGACGGAGGGCTCGGGGTCCCTAGGGGCAGTCGTGGTCTCGCCATGAGAGCGGCTCCTCATAAGACGCTCGGCTGTCCTATAGCCTGCCAACTCTGTACGGAGAGTTGACACCATCTTGGCCACATGCCAAACGGGAGCGAAGACGTCAGTGTGCCTGCCGGCTGCTGAGGGCTCTCCGGCATCCACGGATAACTCCGTACGGGTCTTATCCATAGGGATCATCAAAGAATCGACGCAAACCCTATGGATTAGATCTCGCCACTCATCAACAGTCTCTGCAAAGCAAAGAAAGAAAAACAAATTAGAAACTAGGCAAAAGATTAAAGTATACACAATGCAAATATAAGGAGAGTTAACATTCGAAAACAAATCCTAAAACAAAACAAGCATTGAAAGGAGGAGAAGATAACTTACTCGGATCGCCAGGCCTCCAAGATGGGTCGCCAGGGCCAGCACCTGCTGCTGATGCCGCTGCCGACTGAGGAGCTACTCCTGTAGTTGGGGCAACATGGCGCCCCGCAACGGACTCATCGTCTCCACCATGACCTCGGGAGAGTGGCTCCTCAGAGGCCACGGTCTCTCTCTCTATACTCTCCTCCTCTCTCTCTGCCCGCAAAATATCCTGAGTATCATGCCACTCAGGATCGCTCTCGTCCGTCTGCTCCTCTGACCCTCCCCTCGTGTGCTCCTCGGAATCGGAGTCAATATCTATAGGGTCGCCACTTGCTGCTATGAGCAGGACCTGCAGCAATCTGAAGTAATGGTGCCCGAGGCGCACCAGCTCTCCCTCTGGCCCGAACTATCCCTCTGGCTGCAATAGGAATGCCAGGGGTAATCACTGTCCAACCACGGCCTCTAGGCCCCCCTCTAGCCTCTCGGACTGATCTATAAACGGGTGCTACTGGAGGAAGCATAGCCGCGTAGGGGAGGCCAAACTGCTGAGGAACCCTGCTGAAGGGATGTACCTCTACCCGGCCCACACGATCAATAACCTGCCCTGTGATGGAGCAGGAGATCAATGTCGTAGTCTCCTCTCCCCATATACCGGCCATAAGCTGGTACGGTGTAGCCTCCATGTCTGCCGTGGTAAGGGTGGCTCTTGGTTTGGTGAGGTGCTCGAGCACGACACACCGACCATCGGGCTGCCCTCACCGCCGGGATCTCGCCACCGCCACGCCTCTGCCATACGGAATGAAACGCTCATACACCCAACTCATGACTAGAGTGGGGTGGCTCAAAGACTGTCCCTGCAATCGGACCACCCTGTATAAGTCATGGTAGGTGGTCCCCAAAATGTCTGCGCCCCAGGCGTATTTCCGGCCATGTCCCTCTATCTGTGCAATGATGGGGCCCCAGCAGTATAACAATGTATCCCCTCCCTTGTCCCCGATCAGTCTCGAGGCAAGGATCCCCATGATGGCCTGACGAAATACGGGGATGGGCAAAGAAGGAATGGATCTAACTCTCACTCCCTTCTTTGGCCCCGTGGAAATAGCTGCGTCCCCCATATAACCTGCCCACTGTGCAATCTGTGCTCTGGACCCAGCTGTCTCCAGTGTGAGTCTCCTCCCGATGATCGGGACCCCCAGGATGCGATAAACATCCTCCAAAGTAATGGTCCACTCACCACGGACCCCTGGCAGTCGGAAGGTGTTCCGATCTGCGTCCCAATATGAAAATAGGTCACAAAGAATCTGACTGGATGGAGCAACGTGGGGCACACGCGACAAACGTAAAATACCGGCCCTCTGCAATGTGTCCTCCTCATCTGCTGAGAGGGCATCCAAAACCCCGGGCAGCCAGTCACACTCTCTCTCCCGGCTCCATCTAATGTACTCTCTCTTTGCTGCATACACCCAAAAACACACAAGGAAGAGTAAGTTAGTATCTAAACAACATCAAGAGAAGCGTAAAAACACGTACAAATGCTAAAAATACAAGTAAAAGCTTTTAAGTAAGGTTCTTGTGCATTCTGTGCAAAACCGCCGCCCTGAGCGAGCAAGGGTGGTTTTGTAAGCCGCCGCCTTAAGGCGGCGGTCTCGTGCTCGTGACCGCCGCCTGCATAAGGCGGCGGTCGTGTAACCGCCGCCCTGTCTGCGGCGGCGGTCGCGGTCCGAAAACCCGCGCGGGTTTTTAAACCTAAAAAGTCCCAAAAAAGTGAAAAATGACCATTTTAACTAAAAACAAAGCCTACCCAGTAGGCGCCCCCCCTAGGTGGACCCTTTAAACCAAACATTTTCGAAAATAGCCCCCCCATTGCAAAGAATTTAGCATTTTAAAATTGAAAGGGGAAAAACACAAAATGGAAGAAAACCAACCTGTGATCGCTGAGGTCGGTGTTCCGCTCGTGGAGGCATGATCTCTATCTCACTACGGATGTTTTGACTCTACTCGCGTAAGAAACCGTCACCGTGGGTCCCAGAGCTCAAAATCAATCAAATCGACTCGCGCAAATGAATAGGAAAATGGGCCCACTTTCATATATATATCGTTCTGTTTCGTTTTAAAATGACTTTTTCGCAGGTTCGGAGCGCCGACGGAGGTAAGTTTCTATCCTCGCACAAACGGTACGTCCTCTTTCTCTATTATTTTAACGTTTATTTTTCAAATTATTGTATCTATCTGCATTTGAGTGCTCTTTTCATTTTGCAGGTAGCGGGAATTTTAGGGCGGCGTCATTTCAACACACGGGCGTGTAAGGTATAATTTCTCACTTCCCATTTCGGGACGGCCATGCTCGGACCCACCGTTTTATGCCTCTTCATGGCTAAAACGCTTCTCCGAGGGGGCAATATGTACGTACCCAAAATTGTAAGGTACTGTACTGCGGAACGGTGTAATAAGTGCCCCAATGATGATACAGGTCTCTTCGCAAGGTGTTCGGGATCCAGAAAAGCCTTACGGATATGCGTTAACATCCCGCTTAGCCCCGTGTGCTTTGTTTTCCCTATTTTTCCTCTTTTCTTGGCTTTTTGGTCTTCAGTGACGAAACCGCCGCCCTGACTGCCTGGGCGGCGGTCTCGTGACCGCCTCCCTGAACAGGGCGGCGGTCCTGTAACCGCCGCCCTGAGCAGGGCGGCGGTCCCGTGCGCGTTTTCCAGAACGTGCTTTTGACGGAACGCACGCAAAGATCAACGACTCACCAGCTTTTCTTGCCGACTTAAGCTTGCATTAATGTTTTTGGTCCCCTGGAATAGTGTTTTTCTTTTGTTTAATGTTTAGGAGTTCAGTTTGGATTTGATCTTTGCATGTTTGGATTCCTATAAATGCATGGTTTGTGCACATGCAAATGGCCCCTGATTTTAGTTCTGAATTTTGCTCCAAAGTTTGTTTTAAATTTCTTGTTGCAGTAGATTTAGTTTTCCTTTGCTTAGGTTTCTAGTTTTCCATTGAGTGCCTTGGTTAGTTTTGTATTGCAGCTGGTAAGCCACATATCCAACTTGTGCAAGTGCAAACATCATTTGGGCCACCATTTTCAATCCAATCTTCATGTTTTCAGTACCATGGTCATTTTAGTTTGCTTAGGATTGGTAGAACAGTTTATTGCAGGTTTGTTTTAGCTTTATGTTACTGTTGGTAAGCCACAGACCCAACTTGTGCGAGCACAACATTATTGTTTTGGAGTAGAACGGTCTAGGTAGCCATTAAAGTTGCGGTTTTTCTCTTCATACGAGGCTAGTCTCGAGTTCGGACGCTCTTTGTTGCATGATTCGCATGAGACCCCGCTAGGAATTGCATAGGCCAAGCTCTGTACTCTTGTGCTATCCCTCTCCTATCCGCATTCTATTCTGGCCACGCATTTTGAAGGCTGTCCATTGATCCAAATACTTATTCTGTTGATGCAAGCATTTCACGCTTTTACGGATTCACGTGAGCACAAAGAACGTGGAGATCATGCGAGGGGACAAGAACATACACACCGTCGGATTCGCCAGCATTACTGCGAAATCCGAGTTCAATCTTTCAAAGTTTTAATTAGAACTTATCAAATAGAATAGTTAATCGCTTTATTTCAGTCATTTCCATTCTCGATATTGCCAGGGAAGTTGTGGGGATTGATAGTTTCTGAGAAACTATGATTCATTCCTCACTACGAGGTAGGATCGAGAATCTGCAGATAGAATAGATTAGTTATTTCCTTGTTTAGAATAGATATACGAAATTGCCTGCAGACAAATAGCTACACTCGGCTATTTTGTTTGTTTTACGTTGTTAGTTTAGTTATCAATTCTAAATATTTTAAATAGCTACTTTCTTATAAATTGCGAGAAAATACAAAAAGAAATTATATATGTTAGAAGTACACTTAGTTTTTACTTTATCATAGTTTGTTTCATTCTTTGCTTTTGTATGACAATTACGGGACCTAGGAGCCGGGGAATACATTTTCGAGCCAATTGTGCCCTGACCCAATACCGTAGTGGCAATAAGCGATATTGACCAAAACCTTAGGATACAAGTCTTCCAAACAACGAGACTTCCAACGGATCAGGTCACAGTTGAGAGGGTTAAATATCGAAGACGACCAAGCACATCTGTTTTGGTCAAATCAGCCAAACTACAGGTTATCCTAGAAAACATCCGCATGACTGTAGAAGGATTTGAAAAAGAACAAATATTCAGGTGCGATCCTTTAGTTCCACAGCCAGACGCTGGAGATACCCTAGTAGATATAGATACCAGCTTAAGAATCCAAGTCGCTAGAACACCTGTGAGGTATTCTGAGAAAATCGCACAATTGCTGATTCTAAACATAGAAGCTGAAAAGGCTTACGACTACTGGATACTAGGGATCAGAACTTGATCTCCCGTATGACCATAACGGGACCGCAACAGCCAAGAGTCTATGGTTGTGATCCGCAGATCCCACAGCCCAACGAGTCCACAAGTCAGTTAGATATAGACACTGGCCTACGCACACTAGTATTTCAGTCTACTCCGATTCCACCTATCATTATTCAACAGCTATCCCTACTAGATACAACAGCCAACGAAGCTAGAGAATTTTGGACTAGGTTAGAAAATCGTCCATAGAGTCGACTATTTTCATTGTGAG